>CM074118.1:0-2400000 GCA_037178635.1 Bombus dahlbomii
ATTGCAGTCAGTTTTCTTCAAAATCGAAGAAAGATCGCGTTTTTGCGAACGTTTGCGCGTGGTTTTGCAGCTAAGCGCGACGTGCGCTACATTCGTTTGTATCAAACTGAGTGAAATGAGCGTTTGAACGTCGAAATACATCCAATGCGATGGAAATTACAGTCACTCAGTTTTCGTGAAAATCGACGAAAGATTGCGATTTGCGAACGATTGCGCGTGGTGTTGCAGCTAAACGCGACATGCAGTGCATTCGTCGTGCAAAACTGAGTAATAATGCGCGTCTAAACGTCGAAATACCTCCAACGGAATGAAATACAGTCTGTTTTCGTCAAAATAGACGAAAGATCGCGTTTTGAGAGATATTGCGCGTGGTTTTGTAGCTAAACGCGACGTGCGCCACATTCCTCGTGTAAAACTGAGTGAAAGAAGCGTTTAAAAGTCGAAATATCTCCAACGCGTAGGAAATTACAGTCAGTTTTCTTCAAAATCGACGAACGATCGCATTTTGTGATCGAATGCGCGTTGTTTTGCAGCCAAACGCGACGTGCAGTGCATTCGTCGAGCAATACTGCGTGAAAGGAGCGTTTAAACGTCGAAATATCTCCGACGCAATGGAAATTCCAGTCAGTTTACGTCAAAATCGACGAAAGATCGCGTTTTGCGAACGTTTGCGCGTGGTATTGCAGCTGTCCGCAATGTACACTGTATTCGTCGTGCAAACTGGGTAAAATGAGCGTTTAAACGTCGAGATATCTGCAACGCGAATGAAATTACAGTCAGTTTTCGTCAAAATCGACGAACGATCGCATTTGGCGATCGAATGCGCGTTCTTTTGCAGCAAAACGCTACGTGCAGTGCATTCGCCGTGCAATACTGCGTGAAAGGAGCGTTTAAACGTTGAAATACCTCCAACGGAATGAAATACAGTCAGTTTTCGTCAAAATTGACGAAAGATCGCGTTTTGCGAACGTTTGCGCGTGGTTTTGCAGCTAAACGCGACATGCAGTGCATTCGTCGTGCAAAACTGAATAAAATGAGCGTCTAAACGTAGAGATATCTTCAACGCGAATGAAATTGCAGTCAGTTTTCTTCAAAATCGAAGAAAGATCGCGTTTTGCGAACGTTTGCGCGTGGTTTTGCAGCTAAGCGCGACGTGCGCTACATTCGTTTGTATCAAACTGAGTGAAATGAGCGTTTGAACGTCGAAATACCTCCAACGGAATGAAATACAGTCAGTTTTCGTCAAAATCGACGAACGATCGCATTTTGCGATCGAATGCGCGTTCTTTTGCAGCCAAACGCGACGTGCAGTGCATTCGCCGTGCAATACTGCGTGAAAGGAGCGTTTAAACGTCGAAATACCTCCAACGGAATGAAATACAGTCAGTTTTCGTCAAAATTGATGAAAGATCGCGTTTTGCGAACGTTTGCGCGTGGTGTTGCAGCTGCGCGCTATGTACACTGTATTCGCCGTGCAAAACTGAGTAAAATGAGCGTTTAAACATTCGAAATATTTGTAATGCGAATGAAATTGCAGTCAGTTTTCTTCAAAATCGAAGAAAGATCGCGTTTTGCGAACCATTGCGCGTTGTTTTGTCGCTAAACACGACGTGCATTTCATTCGTGGTGCAGAACTGAGTAAAATGCGCGTCTAAACGTCGAAATACCTCCAACGGAATGAAATACAGTCTGTTTTCGTCAAAATCGACGAAAGATTGCGTTTTGCGAACGTTTGCGCGTGGTACTGCAGCTGTCCGCTATGTACACTGTATTCGTCGTGCAAAACTGAGTAAAATGCGCGTCTAAACGTCGAAATACCTCCAACGGAATGAAATACAGTCAGTTTTCTTCAAAATCGACGAACGATCGCATTTTGCGATCGAATGCGCGTTCTTTTGCAGCCAAACGCGACGTGCAGTGCATTCGCCGTGCAATACTGCGTAAAAGGAGCGTTTAAACGTCGAAATACCTCCAATGGAATGAAATACAGTCAGTTTTCGTCAAAATTGACGAAAGAGCGCGTTTTGCGAACGTTTGCCCGTGGTTTTGCAGCTAAACGCGACATGCAGTGCATTCTGCATGCAAAACTGAGTAAAATGAGCGTGTAAACATCGAGATATTTGTAATGCGAAGGAAAATTACAGTCAGTTTTCGTCAAAATCGACGAAAGATTGCGTTTTGCGAACGATTGCGCGTGGTTTTGCAGCTCAACGCGACATGCAGTGCATTCTACGTGCAAAACTGAGTAAAATGGGCGTCTAAACGTAGAGATATCTCCAACGCGAATGAAATTGCAGTCAGTTTTCGTCAAAAACGACGAACGTTCGCATTTTGTGATCGAATGCGCGTTGTTTTGCAGCCAAACGCGACGTGCAGTGCATTCGCCGTGCAATACTGCGTGAAAGGAGCGTTTAAACGTCGAAATATCTCCAACGCGAAGGAAACTACAGTCAGTTTTCGTCAAAATCGACGAAAGATTGGGATTTGCGAACGATTGCGCGTGGTGTTGCAGCTAAACGCGACATGCAGTGCATTCGTCGTGCAAAACTGAGTAAAATGAGCGTTTAAACGTCGAGATATCTCCAACGCGAACGAAATTGCAGTCAGTTTTCTTCAAAATCGACGAACGATCGCATTTTGCGATCGAATGCGCGTTCTTCTGCAGCCAAACGCGACGTGCAGTGCATTCGCCGTGCAATAATGCGTGAAAGGAGCGTTTAAACGTCGAAATATCTCCAACGCGAAGGAAACTACAGTCAGTTTTCGTCAAAATCGACGAAAGATTGGGATTTGCGAACGATTGCGCGTGGTGTTGCAGCTAAACGCGACATGCAGTGCATTCGTCGTACAAAACTGAATAAAATGAGCGTCTAAACGTAGAGATATCTCCAACGCGAATGAAATTGCAGTCAGTTTTCTTCAAAATCGAAGAAAGATCGCGTTTTGCGAACGTTTGCGCGTGGTTTTGCAGCTAAGCGCGACGTGCGCTACATTCGTTTGTATCAAACTGAGTGAAATGAGCGTTTGAACGTCGAAATACATCCAATGCGATGGAAATTACAGTCACTCAGTTTTCGTCAAAATCGACGAAAGATTGCGATTTGCGAACGATTGCGCGTGGTGTTGCAGCTACACGCGACATGCAGTGCATTCGTCGTGCAAAACTGAGTAAAATGCGCGTCCAAACGTCGAAATACCTCCAACGGAATGAACTACAGTCTGTTTTCGTCAAAATAGACGAAAGATCGCGTTTTGAGAGAAATTGCGCGTGGTTTTGTAGCTAAACGCGACGTGCACCACATTCCTCGTGTAAAACTGAGTGAAAGAAGCGTTTAAAAGTCGAAATATCTCTAACGCGTAGGAAATTACAGTCAGTTTTCTTCAAAATCGACGAACGATCGCATTTTGTGATCGAATGCGCGTTGTTTTGCAGCCAAACGCGACGTGCAGTGCATTCGTCGAGCAATACTGCGTGAAAGGAGCGTTTAAACGTCGAAATATCTCCGACGCAATGGAAATTCCAGACAGTTTTCGTCAAAATCGACGAAAGATCGCGTTTTGCGAACGTTTGCGCGTGGTATTGCAGCTGTCCGCTATGTACACGGTATTCGTCGTGTAAACTGGGTAAAATGAGCGTTTAAACGTCGAGATATCTGCAACGCGAATGAAATTACAGTCAGTTTTCTTCAAAATCGACGAACGATCGCATTTTGTGATCGAAAGCGCGTTGTTTTGCAGCCAAACGCGACGTGCAGTGCATTCGTCGAGCAATACTGCGTGAAAGGAGCGTTTACACGTCGAAATATCTCCGACGCAATGGAAATTCCAGTCAGTTTTCGTCAAAATCGACGAAAGATCGCGTTTTGCGAACGTTTGCGCGTGGTATTGCAGCTGTCCGCAATGTACACTGTATTCGTCATGCAAACTGGGTAAAATGAGCGTTTAAACGTCGAGATACCTGCAACGCGAATGAAATTACAGTCAGTTTTCGTCAAAATCGACGAACGATCGCATTTTGCGATCGAATGCGCGTTCTTTTGCAGCAAAACGCGACGTGCAGTGCATTCGCCGTGCAATACTGCGTGAAAGGAGCGTTTAAACGTAGAAATACCTCCAACGGAATGAAATACAGTCAGTTTTCGCCAAAATTGACGAAAGATCGCGTTTTGCGAACGTTTGCGCGTGGTTTTGCAGCTAAACGCGACATGCAGTGCATTCGTCGTGCAAAACTGAATAAAATGAGCGTCTAAACGTAGAGATATCTTCAACGCGAATGAAATTGCAGTCAGTTTTCTTCAAAATCGAAGAAAGATCGCGTTTTGCGAACGTTTGCGCGTGGTTTTGCAGCTAAGCGCGACGTGCGCTACATTCGTTTGTATCAAACTGAGTGAAATGAGCGTTTGAACGTCGAAATACCTCCAACGGAATGAAATACAGTCAGTTTTCGTCAAAATCGACGAACGATCGCATTTTGCGATCGAATGCGCGTTCTTTTGCAGCCAAACGCGACGTGCAGTGCATTCGCCGTGCAATACTGCGTGAAAGGAGCGTTTAAACGTCGAAATACCTCCAACGGAATGAAATACAGTCAGTTTTCGTCAAAATTGACGAAAGATCGCGTTTTGCGAACGTTTGCGCGTGGTTTTGCAGCTAAACGCGACATGCAGTGCATTCGTCGTGCAAAACTGAATAAAATGAGCGACTAAACGTAGAGATATCTTCAACGCGAATGAAATTGCAGTCAGTTTTCTTCAAAATCGAAGAAAGATCGCGTTTTGCGAACGTTTGCGCGTGGTTTTGCAGCTAAGCGCGACGTGCGCTACATTCGTTTGTATCAAACTGAGTGAAATGAGCGTTTGAACGTCGAAATACATCCAATGCGATGGAAATTACAGTCACTCAGTTTTCGTCAAAATCGACGAAAGATTGCGATTTGCGAACGATTGCGCGTGGTGTTGCAGCTAAACGCGACATGCAGTGCATTCGTCGTGCAAAACTGAGTAAAATGCGCATCTAAACGTCGAAATACCTCCAACGGAATGAAATACAGTCTGTTTTCGTCAAAATAGACGAAAGATCGCGTTTTGAGAGATATTGCGCGTGGTTTTGTAGCTAAACGCGACGTGCACCACATTCCTCGTGTAAAACTGAGTGAAAGAAGCGTTTAAAAGTCGAAATATCTCCAACGCGTAGGAAATTACAGTCAGTTTTCTTCAAAATCGACGAACGATCGCATTTTGTGATCGAATGCGCGTTGTTTTGCAGCCAAACGCGACGTGCAGTGCATTCGTCGAGCAATACTGCGTGAAAGGAGCGTTTAAACGTCGAAATATCTCCGACGCAATGGAAATTCCAGTCAGTTTTCGTCAAAATCGACGAAAGATCGCGTTTTGCGAACGTTTGCGCGTGGTATTGCAGCTGTCCGCTATGTACACGGTATTCGTCGTGCAAACTGGATAAAATGAGCGTTTAAACGTCGAGATATCTGCAACGCGAATGAAATTACAGTCAGTTTTCTTCAAAATCGACGAACGATCGCATTTTGTGATCGAAAGCGCGTTGTTTTGCAGCCAAACGCGACGTGCAGTGCATTCGTCGAGCAATACTGCGTGAAAGGAGCGTTTAAACGTCGAAATATCTCCGACGCAATGGAAATTCCAGTCAGTTTTCGTCAAAATCGACGAAAGATCGCGTTTTGCGAACGTTTGCGCGTGGTATTGCAGCTGTCCGCTATGTACTCTGTATTCGTCGTGCAAACTGGGTAAAATGAGCGTTTAAACGTCGAGATATCTGCAACGCGAATGAAATTACAGTCAGTTTTCGTCAAAATCGACGAACGATCGCATTTTGAGATCGAATGCGCGTTCTTTTGCAGCCAAACGCGACGTGCAGTGCATTCGCCTTGCAATGCTGCGTGAAAGGAGCGTTTAAACGTCGAAATATCTCCAGCGCGAAGGAAATTACAGTCAGTTTTCGTCAAAATCGACGAAAGATTGCGATTTGCGAACGATTGCGCGTGGTATTGCAGCTGCGCGCTATGTACACTGTATTCGGCGTGCAAACTGGGTAAAATGAGCGTTTAAACGTCGAGATATCTGCAACGCGAATGAAATTACAGTCAGTTTTCGTCAAAATCGACGAACGATCGCATTTTGCGATCGAATGCGCGTTCTTTTGCAGCCAAACGCGACGTGCAGTGCATTCGCCGTGCAATACTGCGTGAAAGGAACGTTTAAACGTCGAAATACCTCCAACGGAATGAAATACAGTCAGTTTTCGTCAAAATTGACGAAGGATCGCGTTTGGCGAACGTTTGCGCGTGGTTTTGCAGCTAAACGCGACATGCAGTGCATTCGTCGTGCAAAACTGAATAAAATGAGCGTCTAAACGTAGAGATATCTTCAACGCGAATGAAATTGCAGTCAGTTTTCGTCAAAATCGACGAACGATCGCATTTTGCGATCGAATGCGCGTTCTTTTGCAGCCAAACGCGACGTGCAGTGCATTCGCCGTGCAATGCTGCGTGAAAGGAGCGTTTAAACGTCGAAATATCTCCAACGCGAAGGAAATTACAGTCAGTTTTCTTCAAAATCGAAGAAAGATCGCGTTTTGCGAAAGATTGCGCGTGGTTTTGCCGCTAAACGCGACGTGCACTACATTCCTCGTGTAAAACTGAGTGAAAGAAGCGTTTAAACGTCGAAATATCTCCGACCCGATGGAAATTCCAGTCAGTTTTCGTCAAAATCGACGAAAGATCGCGTTTTGCGAACGTTTGCGCGTGGTATTGCAGCTGCGCGCTATGTACACTGTATTCGTCGTGCAAAACTGAGTAAAATGAGCGTTTAAACATTCGAAATATTTGTAATGCGAATGAAATTGCAGTCAGTTTTCTTCAAAATCGAAGAAAGATCGCGTTTTGCGAACGTTTGCGCGTGGTATTGCAGCTCTCCGCTATGTACACTGTATTCGTCGTGCAAACTGGGTAAAATGAGCGTTTAAACGTCGAGATATCTGCAACGCGTAGGAAATTACAGTCAGTTTTCGTCAAAATCGACGAAAGATTGCGATTTGCGAACGATTGCGCGTGGTATTGCAGCTAAACGCGACATGCAGTGCATTCGTCGTGCAAAACTGAATAAAATAAGCGTCTAAACGTAGAGATATCACCAACGCGAATGAAATTACAGTCAGTTTTCCACAAAATCGACGAAGGATCGCATTTTGTGATCGAATGCGCGTAGTTTTGCCTCCAAACGCGACGTGCAGTGCATTCGTCGAGCAATACTGCGTGAAAGGAGCGTTTAAACGTCGAAATATCTCCGACGCGATGGAAATACCAGTCAGTTTTCGTCAAAATCGACGAAAGATCGCGTTTTGCGAACGTTTGCGCGTGGTATTGCAGCTGTCCGCTATGTACACTCTATTCGTCGTGCAAACTGGGTAAAATGAGCGTTTAAACGTCGAGATATCTGCAACGCGAATGAAATTACAGTCAGTTTTCGACAAAATCGACGAACGATCGCATTTTGCGATCGAATGCGCGTTCTTTTACAGCCAAACGCGACGTGCAGTGCATTCGCCGTGCAATGCTGCGTGAAAGGAGCGTTTAAACGTCGAAATATCTCCAACGCGAAGGAAATTACAGTCAGTTTTCTTCAAAATCGAAGAAAGATCGCGTTTTGCGAAAGATTGCGCGTGGTTTTGCCGCTAAACGCGACGTGCACTACATTCCTCGTGTAAAACTGAGTGAAAGAAGCGTTTAAACGTCGAAATATCTCCGACGCGATGGAAATTCCAGTCAGTTTTCGTCAAAATCGACGAAAGATCGCGTTTTGCGAACGATTGCGCGTGGTATTGCAGCTGTCCACTATGTACACTGTATTCGTCGTGCGAAACTGAGTAAAATGCGCGTCTAAACGTCGAAATACCTCCAACGGAATGAAATACAGTCTGTTTTCGTCAAAATCGACGAAAGATTGCGTTTTGCGAACGTTTGCGCGCGGTATTGCAGCTGTCCAGTATGTACACTGTATTCGTCGTGCGAAACTGAATAAAATGCGCGTCTAAACGTCGAAATACCTCCAACGGAAAGAAATACAGTCAGTTTTCTTCAAAATCGACGAACGATCGCATTTTGCGATCGAATGCGCGTTCTTTTGCAGCCAAACGCGACGTGCAGTGCATTCGCCGTGCAATACTGCGTGAATGGAGCGTTTAAACGTCGAAATACCTCCAACGGAATGAAATACAGTCAGTTTTCTTCAAAATTGACGAAAGATCGCGTTTTGCGAATGTTTGCGCGTGGTATTGCAGCTGTCCGCTATGTACACTGTATTCGTCGTGCAAAACTGAGTAAAATGCGCGTCTAAACGTCGAAAAACCTCCAACGGAATGAAATACAGTCAGTTTTCGTCAAAATCGACGAACGATCGCATTTTGCGATCGAATGCGCGTTCTTTTGCAGCCAAACGCGACGTGCAGTGCATTCGCCGTGCAATACTGCGTGAAAGGAGCGTTTAAACGTCGAAATACCTCCAACGGAATGACATACAGTCAGTTTTCGTCAAAATTGACGAAATATCGCGTTTTGCGAACGTTTGCGCGTGGTTTTACAGCTAAACGCGACATGCAGTGCATTCGTCGTGCAAAACTGAATAAAATGAGCGTTTAAACGTCGAAATATCTCCGACGCGAATGAAATTGCAGTCAGTTTTCTCCAAAATCGAAGAAAGCTCGCGTTTTGCGAACGTTTGCGCGTGGTTTTGCAGCTAAACGCGACATGCAGTGCATTCGTCGTGCAAAACTGAATAAAATGAGCGTTTAAACGTCGAAATATCTCCGACGCGAATGAAATTGCAGTCAGTTTTCTCCAAAATCGAAGAAAGCTCGCGTTTTGCGAACGTTTGCGCGTGGTTTTGCAGCTAAACGCGACATGCAGTGCATTCGTCGTGCAAAACTGAATAAAATAAGCGTCTAAACGTAGAGATATCTCCAACGCGAATGAAATTGCAGTCAGTTTTCTTCAAAATCGAAGAAAGATCGCGCTTTGCGAACGATTGCGCGTTGTTTTGTCGCTAAACACGACGTGCATTGCATTCGTGGTGCAAAACTGAGTAAAATGCGCGTCTAAACGTCGAAATACCTCCAACGGAATGAATTCCAGTCAGTTTTCGTCAAAATCGACGAAAGATCGCGTTTTGCGAACTTTTGCTCGTGGTATTATAGCTGTCAGCTATGTACACTGTATTCGTCGTGCAAAACTGAGTAAAATGATCGTTTAAACGTCGCGATATCTGCAACGCGAATGAAATTACAGTCAGTTTTCGTCAAAATCGAAGAAAGATCGCGTTTTGCGAACAATTGCGCGTTGTTTTGTCGCTAAACACGACGTGCATTTCATTCGTGGTGCAAAACTGAGTAAAATGCGCGTCTAAACGTCGAACTACCTCCAACGGAATGAAATACAGTCAGTTTTCGTCAAAATCGACGAACGATCGCATTTTGCGATCGAATGCGCGTTCTTTTGCAGCCAAACGCGACATGCAGTGCATTCGTCGTGCAAAACTGAGTAAAATGAGCGTGTAAACATCGAGATATTTGTAATGCGAAGGAAATTACAGTCAGTTTTCGTCAAAATCGACGAAAGATCGCGTTTTGCGAACGTTTGCGCGTGGTATTATAGCTGTCCGCTATGTACACTGTATTCGTCGTGCAAAACTGAGTAAAATGATCGTTTAAACGTCGAGATATCTGCAACGCGAATGAAATTACAGTCAGTTTTCGTCAAAAACGACGAACGTTCGCATTTTGTGACCGAATGCGCGTTGTTTTGCAGCCAAACGCGACGTGCAGTGCATTCGCCGTGCAATACTGCGTGAAAGGAGCGTTTAAACGTCGAAATACATCCAACTGAATGAAATACAGTCAGTTTTCGTCAAAATTGACGAAAGATCGCGTTTTGCGAACGTTTGCGCGTGGTTTTGCAGCTAAACGCGACATGCAGTGCATTCGTCGTGAAAAACTGAATAAAATGAGCGTCTAAACGTAGAGATATCTCCAACGCGAATGAAATTGCAGTCAGTTTTCTTCAAAATCGAAGAAAGATCGCGTATTGCGAACGATTGCGCGTGGTTTTGCAGCTCAGCGCGACATGCAGTGCATTCTACGTGCAAAACTGAGTAAAATGGGCGTCTAAACGTAGAGATATCTCCAACGCGAATGAAATTGCAGTCAGTTTTCGTGAAAAACGACGAACGTTCGCATTTTGTGATCGAATGCGCGTTGTTTTGCAGCCAAACGCGACGTGCAGTGCATTCGTCGTGCAAAACTGAGTAAAATCGCGTCTAAACGTCGAAATATCTCCAACGCGAAGGAAACTACAGTCAGTTTTCGTCAAAATCGACGAAAGATTGGGATTTGCGAACGATTGCGCGTGGTGTTGCAGCTAAACGCGACATGCAGTGCATTCGTCGTGAAAAACTGAATAAAATGAGCGTCTAAACGTAGAGATATCTCCAACGCGAATGAAATTGCAGTCAGTTTTCTTCAAAATCGAAGAAAGATCGCGTATTGCGAACGATTGCGCGTGGTTTTGCAGCTCAGCGCGACATGCAGTGCATTCTACGTGCAAAACTGAGTAAAATGGGCGTCTAAACGTAGAGATATCTCCAACGCGAATGAAATTGCAGTCAGTTTTCTCCAAAATCGAAGAAAGCTCGCGTTTTGCGAACGTTTGCGCGTGGTTTTGCAGCTAAACGCGACATGCAGTGCATTCGTCGTGCAAAACTGAATAAAATGAGCGTCTAAACGTAGAGATATCTCCAACGCGAATGAAATTGCAGTCAGTTTTCTTCAAAATCGAAGAAAGGTCGCGTATTGCGAACGTTTGCGCGTGGTTTTGCAACTCAACGCGACATGCAGTGCATTCTACATGCAAAACTGAGTAAAATGAGCGTGTAAACATCGAGATATTTGTAATGCGAAGGAAATTACAGTCAGTTTTCGTCAAAATCGACGAAAGATTGCGTTTTGCGAACGATTGCGCGTGGTTTTGCAGCTCAACGCGACATGCAGTGCATTCTACGTGCAAAACTGAGTAAAATGGGCGTCTAAACGTAGAGATATCTCCAACGCGAATGAAATTGCAGTCAGTTTTCGTCAAAAACGACGAACGTTCGCATTTTGTGATCGAATGAGCGTTGTTTTGCAGCCAAACGCGACGTGCAATGCATTCGTCGAGCATTACTGCGTGAAAGGAGCGTTTAAACGTCGAAATATCTCCGACGCGATGGAAATTCCAGTCAGTTTTCGTCAAAATCGACAAAAGATCGCGTTTTGCGAACGTTTGCGCGTGGTATTGCCGCTGCGCGCTATGTACACTGTATTCGTCGTGCAAAACTGAGTAAAATGAGCGTTTAAACATTAGAAATATTTGTAATGCGAAGGAAATTACAGTCAGTTTTCGTCAAAATCGACGAAAGATTGTGTTTTGCGAACGTTTGCGCGTGGTATTGCAGCTGTCCGCTATGTACACTGTATTCGTCGTGCAAAACTGAGTAAAATGAGCGTATAAACATAGAGATATCTCCAACGCGACTGAAATTGCAGTCAGTTTTCTTCAAAATCGAAGAAAGATCGCGTTTTGCGAACGATTGCGCGTTGTTTTGTCGCTAAACACGACGTGCATTTCATTCGTGGTGCAAAACTGAGTAAAATGCGCGTCTAAACGTCGAAATACCTCCAACGGAATGAAATACAGTCAGTTTTCGTCAAAATCGACGAACGATCGCATTATTGCGATCGAATGCGCGTTCTTTTGCAGCCAAACGCGACGTGCAGTGCATTCGCCGTGCAATACTGCGTGAAAGGAGCGTTTAAACGTCGAAATACCTCCAACGGAATGAAATACAGTCAGTTTTCGTCAAAATTGACGAAAGATCGCGTTTTGCGAACGTTTGCGCGTGGTTTTGCAGCTAAACGCGACATGCAGTGCATTCGTCGTGCAAAACTGAATAAAATGAGCGTCTAAACGTAGAGATATCTCCAACGCGAACGAAATTGCAGTCAGTTTTCTTCAAAATCGAAGAAAGATCGCGTATTGCGAACGTTTGCGCGTGGTTTTGCAATTCAACGCGACATGCAGTGCATTCTGCATGCAAAACTGAGTGAAAGAAGCGTTCAAAAGTCGAAATATCTCCGACGCGATGGAAATTCCAGTCAGTTTTCGTCAAAATCGACGAAAGATCGCGTTTTGCGAACGATTGCGCGTGGTATTATAGCTGTCCGCTATGTACACTGTATTCGTCGTGCAAAACTGAGTAAAATGAGCGTTTAAACGTCGAGATATCTGCAACGCGAATGAAATTACAGTCAGTTTTCGTCAAAAACGACGAACGATCGCATTTTGCGATCGAATGCGCGTTCTTCTGCAGCCAAACGCGACGTGCAGTGCATTCGCCGTGCAATAATGCGTGAAAGGAGCGTTTAAACGTCGAAATATCTCCAACGCGAAGGAAACTACAGTCAGTTTTCGTCAAAATCGACGAAAGATTGGGATTTGCGAACGATTGCGCGTGGTGTTGCAGCTAAACGCGACATGCAGTGCATTCGTCGTACAAAACTGAATAAAATGAGCGTCTAAACGTAGAGATATCTCCAACGCGAATGAAATTGCAGTCAGTTTTCTTCAAAATCGAAGAAAGATCGCGTTTTGCGAAAGATTGCGCGTGGTTTTGCTGCTAAGCGCGACGTGCGTTACATTCGTTTGTATCAAACTGAGTGAAATGAGCGTTTGAACGTCGAAATACATCCAATGCGAAGGAAATTACAGTCACTCAGTTTTCGTCAAAATCGACGAAAGATCGCGTTTTGCGTGCTATTGCGCGGGCTTTTGTATATAAACGCGACGTGCGCTACATTCGGCGTGTAAAACTGAGCGAAAGAAGCGTTTAAAAGTCGAAATATCTCCAACGCGTAGGAAATTACAGTCAGTTTTCGTCAAAATCGACGAACGATCGCATTTTGTGATCGAATGCGCGTTGTTTTGCAGCCAAACGCGACGTGCAGTGCATTCGTCGAGTAAAACTGAGTGAAAGAAGCGTTTAAAAGTCGAAATATCTCCGACGCGATGGAAATTCCAGTCAGTTTTCGTCAAAATCGACGAAAGATCGCGTTTTGCGAACGTTTGCGCGTGGTATTGCAGCTGCGCGCTATGTACACTGTATTCGTCGTGCAAAACTGAGTAAAATGAGCGTTTAAACATTCGAAATATTTGTAATGCGAAGGAAATTACAGTCAGTTTTCGTCAAAATCGACGAAAGATTGCGTTTTGCGAACGTTTGCGCGTGGTATTGCAGCTGTCCGCTATGTACACTGTATTCGTCGTGCAAAACTGAGTAAAATGAGCGTATAAACGTAGAGATATCTCCAACGCGAATGAAATTGCAGTCAGTTTTCTTCAAAATCGAAGAAAGATCGCGTATTGCGAACGATTGCGCGTTGTTTTGTCGCTAAACACGACGTGCATTTCATTCGTGGTGCAAAACTGAGTAAAATGCGCGTCTAAACGTCGAAATACCTCCAACGGAATGAAATACAGTCAGTTTTCGTCAAAATCGACGAACGATCGCATTTTGCGATCGAATGCGCGTGGTTTTGCTGCTAAGCGCGACGTGCGCTACATTCGTTTGTATCAAACTGAGTGAAATGAGCGTTTGAACGTCGAAATACATCCAATGCGATGGAAATTACAGTCACTCAGTTTTCGTCAAAACCGACGAAAGATCGCGTTTTGCGTGCTATTGCGCGGGCTTTTGTATATAAACGCGACATGCGCTACATTCGACGTGTAAAACTGAGCGAATGGAGAGTTAAAAGTCGAAATATCTCCAACGCGAATGAAATTGCAGTCAGTTTTCTTCAAAATCGAAGAAAGATCGCGTTTTGCGAACGATTGCGCGTTGTTTTGTCGCTAAACACGACGTGCATTTCATTCGTGGTGCAAAACTGAGTAAAATGCGCGTCCAAACGTCGAAATACCTCCAACGGAATGAAATACAGTCTGTTTTCGTCAAAATCGACGAAAGATTGCGTTTTGCGAACGTTTGCGCGTGGTATTGCAGCTGTCCGCTATGTACACTGTATTCGTCGTGCAAAACTGAGTAAAATGCGCGTCTAAACGTCGAAATACCTCCAACGGAATGAAATACAGTCAGTTTTCGTCAAAATCGACGAACGATCGCATTTTGCGATCGAATGCGCGTTGTTTTGCAGCCAAACGCGACGTGCAGTGCATTCGCCGTGCAATACTGCGTGAAAGGAGCGTTTAAACGTCGAAATACCTCCAACGGAATGAAATACTGTCAGTTTTCGTCAAAATCGACGAACGATCGCATTTTGCGATCGAATGCGCGTTCTTTTGCAGCCAAACGCGGCGTGCAGTGCATTCGTCGAGCAATACTGAGTGAAAGAAGCGTTTAGAAGTCGAAATATCTCCGAAGCGATGGAAATTCCAGTCAGTTTTCGTCAAAATCGACGAAAGATCGCGTTTTGCGAAGGATTGCGCGTTGTTTTGTCGCTACACACGTCGTGCATTTCATTCGTGGTGCAAAACTGAGTAAAATGCGCGTCTAAACGTCGAAATACCTCCAACGGAATGAAATACAGTCTGTTTTCGTCAAATTCGACGAAAGATTGCGTTTTGCGAACGTTTGCGCGTGGTATTGCAGCTGTCCGCTATGTACACTGTATTCGTCGTGCGAAACTGAGTAAAATGCGCGTCTATACGTCGAAATACCTCCAACGGAATGAAATACTGTCAGTTTTCGTCAAAATCGACGAACGATCGCAGTTTGCGATAGAATGCGCGTTCTTTTGCAGCCAAACGCGACGTGCAGTGCATTCGTCGAGCAATACTGAGTGAAAGAAGCGTTAAAAGTCGAAATATCTCCGAAGCGATGGAAATTCCAGTCAGTTTTCGTCAAAATCGACGAAAGATCGCGTTTTGCGAACGATTGCGCGTGGTATTATAGCTGTCCGCTATGTACACTGTATTCGTCGTGCAAAACTGAGTAAAATGAGCGTTTAAACGTCGAGATATCTGCAACGCGAATCAAATTACAGTCAGTTTTCGTTAAAAACAACGAACGATCGCATTTTGCGATCGAATGCGCGTTCTTCTGCAGCCAAACGCGACGTGCAGTGCATTCGCCGTGCAATACTGCGTGAAAGGAGCGTATAAACGTAGAGATATCTCCAACGCGAATGAAATTGCAGTCAGTTTTCTCCAAAATCGAAGAAAGATCGCGTTTTGCGAACGTTTGCGCGTGGTTTTGCAGCTAAACGCGACGTGCGGTGCATTCGCCGTGCAATACTGCGTGAAAGGAGCGTTTAAACGTCGAAATACCTCCAACGGAATGAAATACTGTCAGTTTTCGTCAAAATCGACGAACGATCGCATTTTGCTATCGAATGCGCGTTCTTTTGCAGCCAAACGCGACGTGCAGTGCAGTCGTCGAGCAATACTGAGTGAAAGAAGCGTTTAAAAGTCGAAATATCTCCGACGCGATGGAAATTCCAGCCAGTTTTCGTCAAAATCGACGAAAGATCGCGTTTTGCGAACGATTGCGCGTGGTATTATAGCTGTCCGCTATGTACACTGTATTCGTCGTGCAAAACTGAGTAAAATGAGCGTTTAAACGTCGAGATATCTGCAACGCGAATCAAATTACAGTCATTTTTCGTCAAAAACGACGAACGATCGCATTTTGCGATCGAATGCGCGTTCTTCTGCAGCCAAACGCGACGTGCAGTGCATTCGCCGTGCAATACTGCGTGAATGGAGCGTTTAAACGTCGAAATATCTCCAACGCGAAGGAAACTACAGTCAGTTTTCGTCAAAATCGACGAAAGATTGGGATTTGCGAACGATTGCGCGTGGTTTTGCTGCTAAGCGCGACGTGCGCTACATTCGTTTGTATCAAACTGAGTGAAATGAGCGTTTGAACGTCGGAATACATCCAATGCGAAGGAAATTACAGTCACTCAGTTTTCGTCAAAATCGACGAAAGATCGCGTTTTGCGTGCTATTGCGCGTGGTGTTGCAGCTAAACGCGACATGCAGTGCATTCGTCGTGCAAAACTGAGTAAAATGAGCGTATAAACGTAGAGATATCTCCAACGCGAATGAAATTGCAGTCAGTTTTCTTCAAAATCGAAGAAAGATCGCGTTTTGCGAACCATTGCGCGTTGTTTTGTCGCTAAACACGACGTGCATTTCATTCGTGGTGCAGAACTGAGTAAAATGCGCGTCTAAACGTCGAAATACCTCCAACGGAATGAAATACATTCTGTTTTCGTCAAAATCGACGAAAGATTGCGTTTTGCGAACGTTTGCGCGTGGTATTGCAGCTGTCCGCTATGTACACTGTATTCGTCGTGCAAAACTGAGTAAAATGCGCGTCTAAACGTCGAAATACCTCCAACGGAATGAAATACAGCCAGTTTTCGTCAAAATCGACGAACGATCGCATTTTGCGATCGAATGCGCGTTCTTTTGCAGCCAAACGCGACGTGCAGTGCATTCGCCGTGCAATACTGCGTAAAAGGAGCGTTTAAACGTCGAAATACCTCCAACGGAATGAAATACAGTCAGTTTTCGTCAAAATTGACGAAAGATCGCGTTTTGCGAACGTTTGCCCGTGGTTTTGCAGCTAAACGCGACATGCAGTGCATTCTACATGCAAAGCTGAGTAAAATGAGCGTGTAAACATCGAGATATTTGTAATGCGAAGGAAATTACAGTCAGTTTTCGTCAAAATCGACGAAAGATTGCGTTTTGCGAACGATTGCGCGTGGTTTTGCAGCTCAACGCGACATGCAGTGCATTCTACGTGCAAAACTGAGTAAAATGGGCGTCTAAACGTAGAGATATCTCCAACGCGAATGAAATTGCAGTCAGTTTTCGTCAAAAACGACGAACGTTCGCATTTTGTGATCGAATGCGCGTTGTTTTGCAGCCAAACGCGACGTGCAGTGCATTCGCCGTGCAATACTGCGTGAAAGGAGCGTTTAAACGTCGAAATATCTCCAACGCGAAGGAAACTACAGTCAGTTTTCGTCAAAATCGACGAAAGATTGGGATTTGCGAACGATTGCGCGTGGTGTTGCAGCTAAACGCGACATGCAGTGCATTCGTCGTGCAAAACTGAATTAAATGAGCGTCTAAACGTAGAGATATCTCCAACGCGAATGAAATTGCAGTCAGTTTTCTTCAAAATCGAAGAAAGATCGCGTTTTGCGAACGATTGCGCGTTATTTTGTCGCTAAACGCGACATGCAGTGCATTCGTCGTGCAAAACTGAATAAAATGAGCGTCTAAACGTAGAGATATCTCCAACGCGAATGAAATTGCAGTCAGTTTTCTTCAAAATCGAAGAAAGATCGCGTATTGCGAACGTTTGCGCGTGGTTTTGCAACTCAACGCGACATGCAGTGCATTCTACATGCAAAACTGAGTAAAATGAGCGTTTAAACATCGAGATATTTGTAATGCGAAGGAAATTACAGTCAGTTTTCGTCAAAATCGACGAAAGATTGCGTTTTGCGAACGATTGCGCGTGGTTTTGCAGCTCAACGCGACATGCAGTGTATTCTACGTGCAAAACTGAGTAAAATGGGCGTCTAAACGTAGAGATATCTCCAACGCGAATGAAATTGCAGTCAGTTTTCTTCAAAATCGAAGAAAGATCGCGTTTTGCGAACGATTGCGCGTTGTTTTGTCGCTAAACACGACGTGCATTGCATTCGTGGTGCAAAACTGAGTAAAATGCGCGTCTAAACGTCGAAATACCTCCAACGGAATGAATTCCAGTCAGTTTTCGTCAAAATCGACGAAAGATCGCGTTCTGCGAAAGATTGCGCGTGGTTTTGCTGCTAAGCGCGACGTGCGTTACATTCGTTTGTATCAAACTGAGTGAAATGAGCGTTTGGACGTCGAAATACATCCAATGCGAAGGAAATTACAGTCACTCAGTTTTCGTCAAAATCGACGAAAGATCGCGTTTTGCGTGCTATTGCGCGGGCTTTTATATATAAACGCGACGTGCGCTACATTCGGCGTGTAAAACTGAGTGAAAGAAGCGTTTAAAAGTCGAAATATCTCCAACGCGTAGGAAATTACAGTCAGTTTTCGTCAAAATCGACGAAAGATCGCGTTTTGCGAACGTTTGCGCGTGGTATTGCAGCTGCGCGCTATGTACACTGTATTCGTCGTGCAAAACTGAGTAAAATGAGCGTTTAAACATTCGAAATATTTGTAATGCGAAGGAAATTACAGTCAGTTTTCGTCAAAATCGACGAAAGATTGCGTTTTGCGAACGTTTGCGCGTGGTATTGCAGCTGTCCGCTATGTACAATGTATTCGTCGTGCAAAACTAAGTGAGATGAGCGTATAAACGTAGAGATATCTCCAACGCGAATGAAATTGCAGTCAGTTTTTTTCAAAATCGAAGAAAGATCGCGTTTTGCGAACGATTGCGCGTTGTTTTGTCGCTAAACACGACGTGCATTTCATTCGTGGTGCAAAACTGAGTAAAATGCGCGTCTAAACGTCGAAATACCTCCAACGGAATGAAATACAGTCAGTTTTCGACAAAATCGACGAACGATCGCATTTTGCGATCGAATGCGCGTTCTTTTGCAGCCAAACGCGACGTGCAGTGCATTCGCCGTGCAATACTGCGTGAAAGGAGCGTTTAAACGTCGAAATACCTCCAACGGAATGAAATACAGTCAGTTTTCGTCAAAATTGACGAAAGATCGCGTTTTGCGAACGTTTGCGCGTGGTTTTGCAGCTAAACGCTACATGCAGTGCATTCGTCGTGCAAAACTGAATAAAATGAGCGTCTAAACGTAGAGATATCTCCAACGCGAATGAAATTGCAGTCAGTTTTCTTCAAAATCGAAGAAAGATCGCGTATTGCGAACGTTTGCGCGTGGTTTTGCAACTCAACGCGACATGCAGTGCATTCTACATGCAAAACTGAGTAAAATGAGCGTTTAAACGTCGAGATATCTCCAACGCGAATGAAATTACAGTCAGTTTTCGTCAAAATCGACGAACGATCGCATTTTGCGATCGAATGCGCGTTCTTCTGCAGCCAAACGCGACGTGCAGTGCATTCGCCGTGCAATACTGCGTGAAAGGAGTGTTTGAAAGTCGAAATATCTCCAACGCGAAGGAAACTACAGTCAGTTTTCTTCAAAATCGACGAAAGATTGGGATTTGCGAACGATTGCGCGTGGTGTTGCAGCTAAACGCGACATGCAGTGCATTCGTCGTGCAAAACTGAATAAAATGAGCGTCTAAACGTAGAGATATCTCCAACGCGAATGAAATTGCAGTCGGTTTTCTTCAAAATCGAAGAAAGATCGCGTTTTGCGAAAGATTGCGCGTGGTTTTGCTGCTAAGCGCGACGTGCGCTAGATTCGTTTGTATCAAACTGAGTGAAATGAGCATTTGAACGTCGAAATACATCCAATGCGAAGGAAATTACAGTCACTCAGTTTTCGTCAAAATCGACGAAAGATCGCGTTTTGCGTGCTATTGCGCGGGCTTTTGTATATAAACGCGACGTGCGCTAAATTGGGCGTGTAAAACTGAGCGAATGGAGAGTTAAACGTCGAAATCTCTCCAACGGAAGGAAATTACAGTCAGTTTTCTTCAAAATTGAAGAAAGATCGCGTTTTGAGATCGATTGCGCGTGGTTTTGCCGCTAAACGCGACGTGCACTACATTCCTCGTGTAAAACTGAGTGAAAGAAGCGTTTAAAAGTCGAAATATCTCCAACGCGTAGGAAATTACAGTCAGTTTTCGTCAAAATCGACGAACGATCGCATTTTGTGATCGAATGCGCGTTGTTTTGCAGCCAAACGCGACGTGCAATGCATTCGTCGAGCATTACTGCGTGAAAGGAGCGTTTAAACGTCGAAATATCTCCGACGCGATGGAAATTCCAGTCAGTTTTCGTCAAAATCGACAAAAGATCGCGTTTTGCGAACGTTTGCGCGTGGTATTGCCGCTGCGCGCTATGTACACTGTATTCGTCGTCCAAAACTGAGTAAAATGCGCGTCTAAACGTCGAAATACCTCCAACGGAATGAAATACAGTCAGTTTTCGTCAAATTCGACGAACGATCGCATTTTGCGATCGAATGCGCGTTGTTTTGCAGCCAAACGCGACGTGCAGTGCATTCGCCGTGCAATACTGCGTGAAAGGAGCGTTTAAACGTCGAAATACCTCCAACGGAATGAAATACTGTCAGTTTTCGTCAAAATCGACGAACGATCGCATTTTGCGATCGAATGCGCGTTCTTCTGCAGCCAAACGCGACGTGCAGTGCATTCGCCGTGCAATACTGCGTGAAAGGAGCGTATAAACGTAGAGATATCTCCAACGCGAATGAAATTGCAGTCAGTTTTCTTCAAAATCGAAGAAAGATCGCGTTTTGCGAACGATTGCGCGTTGTTTTGTCGCTAAACACGACGTGCATTTCATTCGTGGTGCAAAACTGAGTAAAATGCGCGTCCAAACGTCGAAATACCTCCAACGGAATGAAATACAGTCTGTTTTCGTCAAAATCGACGAAAAATTGCGTTTTGCGAACGTTTGCGCGTGGTATTGCAGCTGTCCGCTATGTACACTGTATTCGTCGTGCAAAACTGAGTAAAATGCGAGTCTAAACGTCGAAATACCTCCAACGGAATGAAATACAGTCAGTTTTCGTCAAAATCGACGAACGATCGCATTTTGCGATCGAATGCGCGTTGTTTTGCAGCCAAACGCGACGTGCAGTGCATTCGCCGTGCAATACTGCGTGAAAGGAGCGTTTAAACGTCGAAATACCTCCAACGGAATGAAATACTGTCAGTTTTCGTCAAAATCGACGAACGATCGCATTTTGCGATCGAATGCGCGTTCTTTTGCAGCCAAACGCGGCGTGCAGTGCATTCGTCGAGCAATACTGAGTGAAAGAAGCGTTTAGAAGTCGAAATATCTCCGAAGCGATGGAAATTCCAGTCAGTTTTCGTCAAAATCGACGAAAGATCGCGTTTTGCGAAGGATTGCGCGTTGTTTTGTCGCTAAACACGTCGTGCATTTCATTCGTGGTGCAAAACTGAGTAAAATGCGCGTCTAAACGTCGAAATACCTCCAACGGAATGAAATACAGTCTGTTTTCGTCAAATTCGACGAAAGATTGCGTTTTGCGAACGTTTGCGCGTGGTATTGCAGCTGTCCGCTATGTACACTGTATTCGTCGTGCGAAACTGAGTAAAATGCGCGTCTATACGTCGAAATACCTCCAACGGAATGAAATACTGTCAGTTTTCGTCAAAATCGACGAACGATCGCATTTTGCTATCGAATGCGCGTTCTTTTGCAGCCAAACGCGACGTGCAGTGCAGTCGTCGAGCAATACTAAGTGAAAGAAGCGTTTAAAAGTCGAAATATCTCCGACGCGATGGAAATTCCAGCCAGTTTTCGTCAAAATCGACGAACGATCGCGTTTTGCGAACGATTGCGCGTGGTATTATAGCTGTCCGCTATGTACACTGTATTCGTCGTGCAAAACTGAGTAAAATGAGCGTTTAAACGTCGAGATATCTGCAACGAGAATCAAATTA
This sequence comes from Bombus dahlbomii, assembly GCA_037178635.1. NCBI lineage: Eukaryota > Metazoa > Arthropoda > Insecta > Hymenoptera > Apidae > Bombus > Bombus dahlbomii. Next base: position 21,683 of record CM074118.1, read on the forward strand.
CAGTCATTTTTCGTCAAAAACGACGAACGATCGCATTTTGCGATCGAATGCGCGTTCTTCTGCAGCCAAACGCGACGTGCAGTGCATTCGCCGTGCAATACTGCGTGAATGGAGCGTTTAAACGTCGAAATATCTCCAACGCGAAGGAAACTACAGTCAGTTTTCGTCAAAATCGACGAAAGATTGGGATTTGCGAACGATTGCGCGTGGTGTTGCAGCTAAACGCGACATGCAGTGCATTCGTCGTGCAAAACTGAATAAAATGAGCGTCTAAACGTAGAGATATCTCCAACGCGAATGAAATTGCAGTCAGTTTTCTTCAAAATCGAAGAAAGATCGCGTTTTGCGAAAGATTGCGCGTGGTTTTGCTGCTAAGCGCGACGTGCGCTACATTCGTTTGTATCAAACTGAGTGAAATGAGCGTTTGAACGTCGGAATACATCCAATGCGAAGGAAATTACAGTCACTCAGTTTTCGTCAAAATCGACGAAAGATCGCGTTTTGCGTGCTATTGCGCGTGGTGTTGCAGCTAAACGCGACATGCAGTGCATTCGTCGTGCAAAACTGAGTAAAATGAGCGTATAAACGTAGAGATATCTCCAACGCGAATGAAATTGCAGTCAGTTTTCTTCAAAATCGAAGAAAGATCGCGTTTTGCGAACCATTGCGCGTTGTTTTGTCGCTAAACACGACGTGCATTTCATTCGTGGTGCAGAACTGAGTAAAATGCGCGTCTAAACGTCGAAATACCTCCAACGGAATGAAATACAGTCTGATTTCGTCAAAATCGACGAAAGATTGCGTTTTGCGAACGTTTGCGCGTGGTATTGCAGCTGTCCGCTATGTACACTGTATTCGTCGTGCAAAACTGAGTAAAATGCGCGTCTAAACGTCGAAATACCTCCAACGGAATGAAATACAGCCAGTTTTCGTCAAAATCGACGAACGATCGCATTTTGCGATCGAATGCGCGTTCTTTTGCAGCCAAACGCGACGTGCAGTGCATTCGCCGTGCAATACTGCGTAAAAGGAGCGTTTAAACGTCGAAATACCTCCAACGGAATGAAATACAGTCAGTTTTCGTCAAAATTGACGAAAGATCGCGTTTTGCGAACGTTTGCCCGTGGTTTTGCAGCTAAACGCGACATGCAGTGCATTCTACATGCAAAGCTGAGTAAAATGAGCGTGTAAACATCGAGATATCTCCAACGCGAATGAAATTGCAGTCAGTTTTCGTCAAAAACGACGAACGTTCGCATTTTGTGATCGAATGCGCGTTGTTTTGCAGCCAAACGCGACGTGCAGTGCATTCGCCGTGCAATACTGCGTGAAAGGAGCGTTTAAACGTCGAAATATCTCCAACGCGAAGGAAACTACAGTCAGTTTTCGTCAAAATCGACGAAAGATTGGGATTTGCGAACGATTGCGCGTGGTGTTGCAGCTAAACGCGACATGCAGTGCATTCGTCGTGCAAAACTGAATTAAATGAGCGTCTAAACGTAGAGATATCTCCAACGCGAATGAAATTGCAGTCAGTTTTCTTCAAAATCGAAGAAAGATCGCGTTTTGCGAACGATTGCGCGTTGTTTTGTCGCTAAACGCGACATGCAGTGCATTCGTCGTGCAAAACTGAATAAAATGAGCGTCTAAACGTAGAGATATCTCCAACGCGAATGAAATTGCAGTCAGTTTTCTTCAAAATCGAAGAAAGATCGCGTATTGCGAACGTTTGCGCGTGGTTTTGCAACTCAACGCGACATGCAGTGCATTCTACATGCAAAACTGAGTAAAATGAGCGTTTAAACATCGAGATATTTGTAATGCGAAGGAAATTACAGTCAGTTTTCGTCAAAATCGACGAAAGATTGCGTTTTGCGAACGATTGCGCGTGGTTTTGCAGCTCAACGCGACATGCAGTGTATTCTACGTGCAAAACTGAGTAAAATGGGCGTCTAAACGTAGAGATATCTCCAACGCGAATGAAATTGCAGTCAGTTTTCTTCAAAATCGAAGAAAGATCGCGTTTTGCGAACGATTGCGCGTTGTTTTGTCGCTAAACACGACGTGCATTGCATTCGTGGTGCAGAACTGAGTAAAATGCGCGTCTAAACGTCGAAATACCTCCAACGGAATGAATTCCAGTCAGTTTTCGTCAAAATCGACGAAAGATCGCGTTCTGCGAAAGATTGCGCGTGGTTTTGCTGCTAAGCGCGACGTGCGTTACATTCGTTTGTATCAAACTGAGTGGAATGAGCGTTTGGACGTCGAAATACATCCAATGCGAAGGAAATTACAGTCACTCAGTTTTCGTCAAAATCGACGAAAGATCGCGTTTTGCGTGCTATTGCGCGGGCTTTTATATATAAACGCGACGTGCGCTACATTCGGCGTGTAAAACTGAGTGAAAGAAGCGTTTAAAAGTCGAAATATCTCCAACGTGTAGGAAATTACAGTCAGTTTTCGTCAAAATCGACGAAAGATCGCGTTTTGCGAACGTTTGCGCGTGGTATTGCAGCTGCGCGCTATGTACACTGTATTCGTCGTGCAAAACTGAGTAAAATGAGCGTTTAAACATTCGAAATATTTGTAATGCGAAGGAAATTACAGTCAGTTTTCGTCAAAATCGACGAAATATTGCGTTTTGCGAACGTTTGCGCATGGTATTGCAGCTGTCCGCTATGTACACTGTATTCGTCGTGCAAAACTGAGTGAGATGAGCGTATAAACGTAGAGATATCTCCAACGCGAATGAAATTGCAGTCAGTTTTTTTCAAAATCGAAGAAAGATCGCGTTTTGCGAACGATTGCGCGTTGTTTTGTCGCTAAACACGACGTGCATTTCATTCGTGGTGCAAAACTGAGTAAAATGCGCGTCTAAACGTCGAAATACCTCCAACGGAATGAAATACAGTCAGTTTTCGTCAAAATCGACGAAAGATCGCATTTTGCGATCGAATGCGCGTTCTTTTGCAGCCAAACGCGACGTGCAGTGCATTCGCCGTGCAATACTGCGTGAAAGGAGCGTTTAAACGTCGAAATACCTCCAACGGAATGAAATACAGTCAGTTTTCGTCAAAATTGACGAAAGATCGCGTTTTGCGAACGTTTGCGCGTGGTTTTGCAGCTAAACGCGACATGCAGTGCATTCGTCGTGCAAAACTGAATAAAATGAGCGTCTAAACGTAGAGATATCTCCAACGCGAATGAAATTGCAGTCAGTTTTCTTCAAAATCGAAGAAAGATCGCGTATTGCGAACGTTTGCGCGTGGTTTTGCAACTCAACGCGACATGCAGTGCATTCTACATGCAAAACTGAGTAAAATGAGCGTTTAAACGTCGAGATATCTCCAACGCGAATGAAATTACAGTCAGTTTTCGTCAAAATCGACGAACGATCGCATTTTGCGATCGAATGCGCGTTCTTCTGCAGCCAAACGCGACGTGCAGTGCATTCGCCGTGCAATACTGCGTGAAAGGAGTGTTTGAAAGTCGAAATATCTCCAACGCGAAGGAAACTACAGTCAGTTTTCTTCAAAATCGACGAAAGATTGGGATTTGCGAACGATTGCGCGTGGTGTTGCAGCTAAACGCGACATGCAGTGCATTCGTCGTGCAAAACTGAATAAAATGAGCGTCTAAACGTAGAGATATCTCCAACGCGAATGATATTGCAGTCGGTTTTCTTCTAAATCGAAGAAAGATCGCGTTTTGCGAAAGATTGCGCGTGGTTTTGCTGCTAAGCGCGACGTGCGCTAGATTCGTTTGTATCAAACTGAGTGAAATGAGCATTTGAACGTCGAAATACATCCAATGCGAAGGAAATTACAGTCACTCAGTTTTCGTCAAAATCGACGAAAGATCGCGTTTTGCGTGCTATTGCGCGGGCTTTTGTATATAAACGCGACGTGCGCTAAATTGGGCGTGTAAAACTGAGCGAATGGAGAGTTAAACGTCGAAATCTCTCCAACGGAAGGAAATTACAGTCAGTTTTCTTCAAAATTGAAGAAAGATCGCGTTTTGAGATCGATTGCGCGTGGTTTTGCCGCTAAACGCGACGTGCACTACATTCCTCGTGTAAAACTGAGTGAAAGAAGCGTTTAAAAGTCGAAATATCTCCAACGCGTAGGAAATTACAGTCAGTTTTCGTCAAAGTCGACTAACGATCGCATTTTGTGATCGAATGCGCGTTGTTTTGCAGCCAAACGCGACGTGCAATGCATTCGTCGAGCATTACTGCGTGAAAGGAGCGTTTAAACGTCGAAATATCTCCGACGCGATGGAAATTCCAGTCAGTTTTCGTCAAAATCGACAAAAGATCGCGTTTTGCGAACGTTTGCGCGTGGTATTGCCGCTGCGCGCTATGTACACTGTATTCGTCGTGCAAAACTGAGTAAAATGCGCGTCTAAACGTCGAAATACCTCCAACGGAATGAAATACAGTCAGTTTTCGTCAAAATCGACGAACGATCGCATTTTGCGATCGAATGCGCGTTGTTTTGCAGCCAAACGCGACGTGCAGTGCATTCGCCGTGCAATACTGCGTGAAAGGAGCGTTTAAACGTCGAAATACCTCCAACGGAATGAAATACTGTCAGTTTTCGTCAAAATCGACGAACGATCGCATTTTGCGATCGAATGCGCGTTCTTTTGCAGCCAAACGCGGCGTGCAGTGCATTCGTCGAGCAATACTGAGTGAAAGAAGCGTTTAGAAGTCGAAATATCTCCGAAGCGATGGAAATTCCAGTCAGTTTTCGTCAAAATCGACGAAAGATCGCGTTTTGCGTAGGATTGCGCGTTGTTTTGTCGCTAAACACGTCGTGCATTTCATTCGTGGTGCAAAACTGAGTAAAATGCGCGTCTAAACGTCGAAATACCTCCAACGGAATGAAATACAGTCTGTTTTCGTCAAAATCGACGAAAGATTGCGTTTTGCGAACGTTTGCGCGTGATATTGCAGCTGTCCGCTATGTACACTGTACTCGTCGTGCGAAACTGAGTAAAATGCGCGTCTATACGTCGAAATACCTCCAACGGAATGAAATACTGTCAGTTTTCGTCAAAATCGACGAACGATCGCATTTTGCGATAGAATGCGCGTTCTTTTGCAGCCAAACGCGACGTGCAGTGCATTCGTCGAGCAATACTGAGTGAAAGAAGCGTTAAAAGTCGAAATATCTCCGAAGCGATGGAAATTCCAGTCAGTTCTCGTCAAAATCGACGAAAGATCGCGTTTTGCGAACGATTGCGCGTGGTATTATAGCTGTCCGCTATGTACACTGTATTCGTCGTGCAAAACTGAGTAAAATGAGCGTTTAAACGTCGAGATATCTGCAACGCGAATCAAATTACAGTCAGTTTTCGTTAAAAACGACGAACGATCGCATTTTGCGATCGAATGCGCGTTCTTCTGCAGCCAAACGCGACGTGCAGTGCATTCGCCGTGCAATACTGCGTGAAAGGAGCGTATAAACGTAGAGATATCTCCAACGCGAATGAAATTGCAGTCAGTTTTCTCCAAAATCGAAGAAAGATCGCGTTTTGCGAACGTTTGCGCGTGGTTTTGCAGCTAAACGCGACGTGCAGTGCATTCGCCGTGCAATACTGCGTGAAAGGAGCGTTTAAACGTCGAAATACCTCCAACGGAATGAAATACTGTCAGTTTTCGTCAAAATCGACGAACGATCGCATTTTGCTATCGAATGCGCGTTCTTTTGCAGCCAAACGCGACGTGCAGTGCATTCGTCGAGCAATACTGAGTGAAAGAAGCGTTTAAAAGTCGAAATATCTCCGACGCGATGGAAATTCCAGCCAGTTTTCGTCAAAATCGACGAAAGATCGCGTTTTGCGAACGATTGCGCGTGGTATTATAGCTGTCCGTTATGTACACTGTATTCGTCGTGCAAAACTGAGTAAAATGAGCGTTTAAACGTCGAGATATCCGCAACGCGAATCAAATTACAGTCATTTTTCGTCAAAAACGACGAACGATCGCATTTTGCGATCGAATGCGCGTTCTTCTGCAGCCAAACGCGACGTGCAGTGCATTCGCCGTGCAATACTGCGTGAATGGAGCGTTTAAACGTCGAAATATCTCCAACGCGAAGGAAACTACAGTCAGTTTTCGTCAAAATCGACGAAAGATTGGGATTTGCGAACGATTGCGCGTGGTGTTGCAGCTAAACGCGACATGCAGTGCATTCGTCGTGCAAAACTGAATAAAATGAGCGTCTAAACGTAGAGATATCTCCAACGCGAATGAAATTGCAGTCAGTTTTCTTCAAAATCGAAGAAAGATCGCGTTTTGCGAAAGATTGCGCGTGGTTTTGCTGCTAAGCGCGACGTGCGCTACATTCGTTTGTATCAAACTGAGTGAAATGAGCGTTTGAACGTCGAAATACATCCAATGCGAAGGAAATTACAGTCACTCAGTTTTCGTCAAAATCGACGAAAGAGCGCGTTTTGCGTGCTATTGCGCGTGGTGTTGCAGCTAAACGCGACATGCAGTGCATTCGTCGTGCAAAACTGAGTAAAATGAGCGTATAAACGTAGAGATATCTCCAACGCGAATGAAATTGCAGTCAGTTTTCTTCAAAATCGAAAAAAGATCGCGTTTTGCGAACGTTTGCCCGTGGTTTTGCAGCTAAACGCGACATGCAGTGCATTCTACATGCAAAACTGAGTAAAATGAGCGTGTAAACATCGAGATATTTGTAATGCGAAGGAAATTACAGTCAGTTTTCGTCAAAATCGACGAAAGATTGCGTTTTGCGAACGATTGCGCGTGGTTTTGCAGCTCAACGCGACATGCAGTGCATTCTGCGTGCAAAACTGAGTAAAATGGGCGTCTAAACGTAGAGATATCTCCAACGCGAATGAAATTGCAGTCAGTTTTCTTCAAAATCGAAGAAAGATCGCGTTTTGCGAACGATTGCGCGTTGTTTTGTCGCTTAACACGACGTGCATTGCATTCGTGGTGCAAAACTGAGTAAAATGCGCGTCTAAACGTCGAAATACCTCCAACGGAATGAATTCCAGTCAGTTTTCGTCAAAATCGGCGAAAGATCGCGTTCTGCGAAAGATTGCGCGTGGTTTTGCTGCTAAGCGCGACGTGCGTTACATTCGTTTGTATCAAACTGAGTGAAATGAGCGTTTGGACGTCGAAATACATCCAATGCGAAGGAAATTACAGTCACTCAGTTTTCGTCAAAATCGACGAAAGATCGCGTTTTGCGTGCTATTGCGCGGGCTTTTATATATAAACGCGACGTGCGCTACATTCGGCGTGTAAAACTGAGTGAAAGAAGCGTTTAAAAGTCGAAATATCTCCAACGTGTAGGAAATTACAGTCAGTTTTCGTCAAAATCGACGAAAGATCGCGTTTTGCGAACGTTTGCGCGTGGTATTGCAGCTGCGCGCTATGTACACTGTATTCGTCGTGCAAAACTGAGTAAAATGAGCGTTTAAACACTCGAAATATTTGTAATGCGAAGGAAATTACAGTCAGTTTTCGTCAAAATCGACGAAAGATTGCGTTTTGCGAACGTTTGCGCGTGGTATTGCAGCTGTCCGCTATGTACACTGTATTCGTCGTGCAAAACTGAGTGAGATGAGCGTATAAACGTAGAGATATCTCCAACGCGAATGAAATTGCAGTCAGTTTTCTTCAAAATCGAAAAAAGATCGCGTTTTGCGAACCATTGCGCGTTGTTTTGTCGCTAAACACGACGTGCATTTCATTCGTGGTGCAGAACTGAGTAAAATGCGCGTCTAAACGTCGAAATACCTCCAACGGAATGAAATACAGTCTGTTTTCGTCAAAATCGACGAAAGATTGCGTTTTGCGAACGTTTGCGCGTGGTATTGCAGCTGTCCGCTATGTACACTGTATTCGTCGTGCAAAACTGAGTAAAATGCGCGTCTAAACGTCGAAATACCTCCAACGGAATGAAATACAGCCAGTTTTCGTCAAAATCGACGAACGATCGCATTTTGCGATCGAATGCGCGTTCTTTTGCAGCCAAACGCGACGTGCAGTGCATTCGCCTTGCAATACTGCGTAAAAGGAGCGTTTAAACGTCGAAATACCTCCAACGGAATGAAATACAGTCAGTTTTCGTCAAAATTGACGAAAGATCGCGTTTTGCGAACGTTTGCCCGTGGTTTTGCAGCTAAACGCGACATGCAGTGCATTCTACATGCAAAACTGAGTAAAATGAGCGTGTAAACATCGAGATATTTGTAATGCGAAGGAAATTACAGTCAGTTTTCGTCAAAATCGACGAAAGATTGCGTTTTGCGAACGATTGCGCGTGGTTTTGCAGCTCAACGCGACATGCAGTGCATTCTGCGTGCAAAACTGAGTAAAATGGGCGTCTAAACGTAGAGATATCTCCAACGCGAATGAAATTGCAGTCAGTTTTCTTCAAAATCGAAGAAAGATCGCGTTTTGCGAACGATTGCGCGTTGTTTTGTCGCTTAACACGACGTGCATTGCATTCGTGGTGCAAAACTGAGTAAAATGCGCGTCTAAACGTCGAAATACCTCCAACGGAATGAATTCCAGTCAGTTTTCGTCAAAATCGGCGAAAGATCGCGTTCTGCGAAAGATTGCGCGTGGTTTTGCTGCTAAGCGCGACGTGCGTTACATTCGTTTGTATCAAACTGAGTGAAATGAGCGTTTGGACGTCGAAATACATCCAATGCGAAGGAAATTACAGTCACTCAGTTTTCGTCAAAATCGACGAAAGATCGCGTTTTGCGTGCTATTGCGCGGGCTTTTATATATAAACGCGACGTGCGCTACATTCGGCGTGTAAAACTGAGTGAAAGAAGCGTTTAAAAGTCGAAATATCTCCAACGTGTAGGAAATTACAGTCAGTTTTCGTCAAAATCGACGAAAGATCGCGTTTTGCGAACGTTTGCGCGTGGTATTGCAGCTGCGCGCTATGTACACTGTATTCGTCGTGCAAAACTGAGTAAAATGAGCGTTTAAACACTCGAAATATTTGTAATGCGAAGGAAATTACAGTCAGTTTTCGTCAAAATCGACGAAAGATTGCGTTTTGCGAACGTTTGCGCGTGGTATTGCAGCTGTCCGCTATGTACACTGTATTCGTCGTGCAAAACTGAGTGAGATGAGCGTATAAACGTAGAGATATCTCCAACGCGAATGAAATTGCAGTCAGTTTTCTTCAAAATCGAAAAAAGATCGCGTTTTGCGAACCATTGCGCGTTGTTTTGTCGCTAAACACGACGTGCATTTCATTCGTGGTGCAGAACTGAGTAAAATGCGCGTCTAAACGTCGAAATACCTCCAACGGAATGAAATACAGTCTGTTTTCGTCAAAATCGACGAAAGATTGCGTTTTGCGAACGTTTGCGCGTGGTATTGCAGCTGTCCGCTATGTACACTGTATTCGTCGTGCAAAACTGAGTAAAATGCGCGTCTAAACGTCGAAATACCTCCAACGGAATGAAATACAGCCAGTTTTCGTCAAAATCGACGAACGATCGCATTTTGCGATCGAATGCGCGTTCTTTTGCAGCCAAACGCGACGTGCAGTGCATTCGCCTTGCAATACTGCGTAAAAGGAGCGTTTAAACGTCGAAATACCTCCAACGGAATGAAATACAGTCAGTTTTCGTCAAAATTGACGAAAGATCGCGTTTTGCGAACGTTTGCCCGTGGTTTTGCAGCTAAACGCGACATGCAGTGCATTCTACATGCAAAACTGAGTAAAATGAGCGTGTAAACATCGAGATATTTGTAATGCGAAGGAAATTACAGTCAGTTTTCGTCAAAATCGACGAAAGATTGCGTTTTGCGAACGATTGCGCGTGGTTTTGCAGCTCAACGCGACATGCAGTGCATTCTGCGTGCAAAACTGAGTAAAATGGGCGTCTAAACGTAGAGATATCTCCAACGCGAATGAAATTGCAGTCAGTTTTCTTCAAAATCGAAGAAAGATCGCGTTTTGCGAACGATTGCGCGTTGTTTTGTCGCTTAACACGACGTGCATTGCATTCGTGGTGCAAAACTGAGTAAAATGCGCGTCTAAACGTCGAAATACCTCCAACGGAATGAATTCCAGTCAGTTTTCGTCAAAATCGGCGAAAGATCGCGTTCTGCGAAAGATTGCGCGTGGTTTTGCTGCTAAGCGCGACGTGCGTTACATTCGTTTGTATCAAACTGAGTGAAATGAGCGTTTGGACGTCGAAATACATCCAATGCGAAGGAAATTACAGTCACTCAGTTTTCGTCAAAATCGACGAAAGATCGCGTTTTGCGTGCTATTGCGCGGGCTTTTATATATAAACGCGACGTGCGCTACATTCGGCGTGTAAAACTGAGTGAAAGAAGCGTTTAAAAGTCGAAATATCTCCAACGTGTAGGAAATTACAGTCAGTTTTCGTCAAAATCGACGAAAGATCGCGTTTTGCGAACGTTTGCGCGTGGTATTGCAGCTGCGCGCTATGTACACTGTATTCGTCGTGCAAAACTGAGTAAAATGAGCGTTTAAACACTCGAAATATTTGTAATGCGAAGGAAATTACAGTCAGTTTTCGTCAAAATCGACGAAAGATTGCGTTTTGCGAACGTTTGCGCGTGGTATTGCAGCTGTCCGCTATGTACACTGTATTCGTCGTGCAAAACTGAGTGAGATGAGCGTATAAACGTAGAGATATCTCCAACGCGAATGAAATTGCAGTCAGTTTTTTTCAAAATCGAAGAAAGATCGCGTTTTGCGAACGATTGCGCGTTGTTTTGTCGCTAAACACGACGTGCATTTCATTCGTGGTGCAAAACTGAGTAAAATGCGCGTCTAAACGTCGAAATACCTCCAACGGAATGAAATACAGTCAGTTTTCGTCAAAATCGACGAACGATCGCATTTTGCGAACGTTTGCGCGTGGTTTTGCAGCTAAACGCGACATGCAGTGCATTCGTCGTGCAAAACTGAATAAAATGAGCGTCTAAACGTAGAGATATCTCCAACGCGAATGAAATTGCAGTCAGTTTTCTTCAAAATCGAAGAAAGATCGCGTATTGCGAACGTTTGCGCGTGGTTTTGCAACTCAACGCGACATGCAGTGCATTCTACATGCAAAACTGAGTAAAATGAGCGTTTAAACGTCGAGATATCTCCAACGCGAATGAAATTACAGTCAGTTTTCGTCAAAATCGACGAACGATCGCATTTTGCGATCGAATGCGCGTTCTTCTGCAGCCAAACGCGACGTGCAGTGCATTCGCCGTGCAATACTGCGTGAAAGGAGCGTTTGAAAGTCGAAATATCTCCAACGCGAAGGAAACTACAGTCAGTTTTCTTCAAAATCGACGAAAGATTGGGATTTGCGAACGATTGCGCGTGGTGTTGCAGCTAAACGCGACATGCAGTGCATTCGTCGTGCAAAACTGAATAAAATGAGCGTCTAAACGTAGAGATATCTCCAACGCGAATGAAATTGCAGTCGGTTTTCTTCAAAATCGAAGAAAGATCGCGTTTTGCGAAAGATTGCGCGTGGTTTTGCTGCTAAGCGCGACGTGCGCTAGATTCGTTTGTATCAAACTGAGTGAAATGAGCATTTGAACGTCGAAATACATCCAATGCGAAGGAAATTACAGTCACTCAGTTTTCGTCAAAATCGACGAAAGATCGCGTTTTGCGTGCTATTGCGCGGGCTTTTGTATATAAACGCGACGTGCGCTAAATTGGGCGTGTAAAACTGAGCGAATGGAGAGTTAAACGTCGAAATCTCTCCAACGGAAGGAAATTACAGTCAGTTTTCTTCAAAATTGAAGAAAGATCGCGTTTTGAGATCGATTGCGCGTGGTTTTGCCGCTAAACGCGACGTGCACTACATTCCTCGTGTAAAACTGAGTGAAAGAAGCGTTTAAAAGTCGAAATGTCTCCAACGCGTAGGAAATTACAGTCAGTTTTCGTCAAAATGGACGAACGATCGCATTTTGTGATCGAATGCGCGTTGTTTTGCAGCCAAACGCGACGTGCAATGCATTCGTCGAGCATTACTGCGTGAAAGGAGCGTTTAAACGTCGAAATATCTCCGACGCGATGGAAATTCCAGTCAGTTTTCGTCAAAATCGACAAAAGATCGCGTTTTGCGAACGTTTGCGCGTGGTATTGCCGCTGCGCGCTATGTACACTGTATTCGTCGTGCAAAACTGAGTAAAATGCGCGTCTAAACGTCGAAATACCTCCAACGGAATGAAATACAGTCAGTTTTCGTCAAAATCGACGAACGATCGCATTTTGCGATCGAATGCGCGTTGTTTTGCAGCCAAACGCGACGTGCAGTGCATTCGCCGTGCAATACTGCGTGAAAGGAGCGTTTAAACGTCGAAATACCTCCAACGGAATGAAATACTGTCAGTTTTCGTCAAAATCGACGAACGATCGCATTTTGCGATCGAATGCGCGTTCTTTTGCAGCCAAACGCGGCGTGCAGTGCATTCGTCGAGCAATACTGAGTGAAAGAAGCGTTTAGAAGTCGAAATATCTCCGAAGCGATGGAAATTCCAGTCAGTTTTCGTCAAAATCGACGAAAGATCGCGTTTTGCGAAGGATTGCGCGTTGTTTTGTCGCTAAACACGTCGTGCATTTCATTCGTGGTGCAAAACTGAGTAAAATGCGCGTCTAAACGTCGAAATACCTCCAACGGAATGAAATACAGTCTGTTTTCGTCAAAATCGACGAAAGATTGCGTTTTGCGAACGTTTGCGCGTGGTATTGCAGCTGTCCGCTATGTACACTGTATTCGTCGTGCGAAACTGAGTAAAATGCGCGTCTATACGTCGAAATACCTCCAACGGAATGAAATACTGTCAGTTTTCGTCAAAATCGACGAACGATCGCATTTTGCGATAGAATGCGCGTTCTTTTGCAGCCAAACGCGACGTGCAGTGCATTCGTCGAGCAATACTGAGTGAAAGAAGCGTTAAAAGTCGAAATATCTCCGAAGCGATGGAAATTCCAGTCAGTTTTCGTCAAAATCGACGAAAGATCGCGTTTTGCGAACGATTGCGCGTGGTATTATAGCTGTCCGCTATGTACACTGTATTCGTCGTGCAAAACTGAGTAAAATGAGCGTTTAAACGTCGAGATATCTGCAACGCGAATCAAATTACAGTCAGTTTTCGTTAAAAACGACGAACGATCGCATTTTGCGATCGAATGCGCGTTCTTCTGCAGCCAAACGCGACGTGCAGTGCATTCGCCGTGCAATACTGCGTGAAAGGAGCGTATAAACGTAGAGATATCTCCAACGCGAATGAAATTGCAGTCAGTTTTCTCCAAAATCGAAGAAAGATCGCGTTTTGCGAACGTTTGCGCGTGGTTTTGCAGCTGAACGCGACGTGCAGTGCATTCGCCGTGCAATACTGCGTGAAAGGAGCGTTTAAACGTCGAAATACCTCCAACGGAATGAAATACTGTCAGTTTTCGTCAAAATCGACGAACGATCGCATTTTGCTATCGAATGCGCGTTCTTTTGCAGCCAAACGCGACGTGCAGTGCATTCGTCGAGCAATACTGAGTGAAAGAAGCGTTTAAAAGTCGAAATATCTCCGACGCGATGGAAATTCCAGCCAGTTTTCGTCAAAATCGACGAAAGATCGCGTTTTGCGAACGATTGCGCGTGGTATTATAGCTGTCCGCTATGTACACTGTATTCGTCGTGCAAAACTGAGTAAAATGAGCGTTTAAACGTCGAGATATCTGCAACGCGAATAAAATTACAGTCATTTTTCGTCAAAAACGACGAACGATCGCATTTTGCGATCGAATGCGCGTTCTCCTGCAGCCAAACGCGACGTGCAGTGCATTCGCCGTGCAATACTGCGTGAATGGAGCGTTTAAACGTCGAAATATCTCCAACGCGAAGGAAACTACAGTCAGTTTTCGTCAAAATCGACGAAAGATTGGGATTTGCGAACGATTGCGCGTGGTGTTGCAGCTAAACGCGACATGCAGTGCATTCGTCGTGCAAAACTGAATAAAATGAGCGTCTAAACGTAGAGATATCTCCAACGCGAATGAAATTGCAGTCAGTTTTCTTCAAAATCGAAGAAAGATCGCGTTTTGCGAAAGATTGCGCGTGGTTTTGCTGCTAAGCGCGACGTGCGCTACATTCGTTTGTATCAATCTGAGTGAAATGAGCGTTTGAACGTCGAAATACATCCAATGCGAAGGAAATTACAGTCACTCAGTTTTCGTCAAAATCGATGAAAGATCGCGTTTTGCGTGCTATTGCGCGTGGTGTTGCAGCTAAACGCGACATGCAGTGCATTCGTCGTGCAAAACTGAGTAAAATGAGCGTATAAACGTAGAGATATCTCCAACGCGAATGAAATTGCAGTCAGTTTTCTTCAAAATCGAAGAAAGATCGCGTTTTGCGAACCATTGCGCGTTGTTTTGTCGCTAAACACGACGTGCATTTCATTCGTGGTGCAGAACTGAGTAAAATGCGCGTCTAAACGTCGAAATACCTCCAACGGAATGAAATACAGTCTGTTTTCGTCAAAATCGACGAAAGATTGCGTTTTGCGAACGTTTGCGCGTGGTATTGCAGCTGTCCGCTATGTACACTGTATTCGTCGTGCAAAACTGAGTAAAATGCGCGTCTAAACGTCGAAATACCTCCAACGGAATGAAATACAGCCAGTTTTCGTCAAAATCGACGAACGATCGCATTTTGCGATCGAATGCGCGTTCTTTTGCAGCCAAACGCGACGTGCAGTGCATTCGCCGTGCAATACTGCGTAAAAGGAGCGTTTAAACGTCGAAATACCTCCAACGGAATGAAATACAGTCAGTTTTCGTCAAAATTGACGAAAGATCGCGTTTTGCGAACGTTTGCGCGTGGTTTTGCAGCTAAACGCGACATGCAGTGCATTCGTCGTGCAAAACTGAATAAAATGAGCGTCTAAACGTAGAGATATCTCCAACGCGAATGAAATTGCAGTCAGTTTTCTTCAAAATCGAAGAAAGATCGCGTTTTGCGAACGATTGCGCGTTGTTTTGTCGCTAAACGCGACATGCAGTGCATTCGTCGTGCAAAACTGAATAAAATGAGCGTCTAAACGTAGAGATATCTCCAACGCGAATGAAATTGCAGTCAGTTTTCTTCAAAATCGAAGAAAGATCGCGTATTGCGAACGTTTGCGCGTGGTTTTGCAACTCAACCCGACATGCAGTGCATTCTACATGCAAAACTGAGTAAAATGAGCGTTTAAACATCGAGATATTTGTAATGCGAAGGAAATTACAGTCAGTTTTCGTCAAAATCGACGAAAGATTGCGTTTTGCGAACGATTGCGCGTGGTTTTGCAGCTCAACGCGACATGCAGTGTATTCTATGTGCAAAACTGAGTAAAATGGGCGTCTAAACGTAGAGATATCTCCAACGCGAATGAAATTGCAGTCAGTTTTCTTCAAAATCGAAGAAAGATCGCGTTTTGCGAACGATTGCGCGTTGTTTTGTCGCTAAACACGACGTGCATTGCATTCGTGGTGCAAAACTGAGTAAAATGCGCGTCTAAACGTCGAAATACCTCCAACGGAATGAATTCCAGTCAGTTTTCGTCAAAATCGACGAAAGATCGCGTTCTGCGAAAGATTGCGCGTGGTTTTGCTGCTAAGCGCGACGTGCGTTACATTCGTTTGTATCAAACTGAGTGAAATGAGCGTTTGGACGTCGAAATACATCCAATGCGAAGGAAATTACAGTCACTCAGTTTTCGTCAAAATCGACGAAAGATCGCGTTTTGCGTGCTATTGCGCGGGCTTTTATATATAAACGCGACGTGCGCTACATTCGGCGTGTAAAACTGAGTGAAAGAAGCGTTTAAAAGTCGAAATATCTCCAACGCGTAGGAAATTACAGTCAGTTTTCGTCAAAATCGACGAAAGATCGCGTTTTGCGAACGTTTGCGCGTGGTATTGCAGCTGCGCGCTATGTACACTGTATTCGTCGTGCAAAACTGAGTAAAATGAGCGTTTAAACATTCGAAATATTTGTAATGCGAAGGAAATTACAGTCAGTTTTCGTCAAAATCGACGAAAGATTGCGTTTTGCGAACGTTTGCGCGTGGTATTGCAGCTGTCCGCTATGTACACTGTATTCGTCGTGCAAAACTGAGTAAAATGCGCGTCTAAACGTCGAAATACCTCCAACGGAATGAAATACAGCCAGTTTTCGTCAAAATCGACGAACGATCGCATTTTGCGATCGAATGCGCGTTCTTTTGCAGCCAAACGCGACGTGCAGTGCATTCGCCGTGCAATACTGCGTAAAAGGAGCGTTTAAACGTCGAAATACCTCCAACGGAATGAAATACAGTCAGTTTTCGTCAAAATTGACGAAAGATCGCGTTTTGCGAACGTTTGCGCGTGGTTTTGCAGCTAAACGCGACATGCAGTGCATTCGTCGTGCAAAACTGAATAAAATGAGCGTCTAAACGTAGAGATATCTCCAACGCGAATGAAATTGCAGTCAGTTTTCTTCAAAATCGAAGAAAGATCGCGTTTTGCGAACGATTGCGCGTTGTTTTGTCGCTAAACGCGACATGCAGTGCATTCGTCGTGCAAAACTGAATAAAATGAGCGTCTAAACGTAGAGATATCTCCAACGCGAATGAAATTGCAGTCAGTTTTCTTCAAAATCGAAGAAAGATCGCGTATTGCGAACGTTTGCGCGTGGTTTTGCAACTCAACGCGACATGCAGTGCATTCTACATGCAAAACTGAGTAAAATGAGCGTTTAAACATCGAGATATTTGTAATGCGAAGGAAATTACAGTCAGTTTTCGTCAAAATCGACGAAAGATTGCGTTTTGCGAACGATTGCGCGTTGTTTTGTCGCTAAACGCGACATGCAGTGCATTCTACATGCAAAACTGAGTAAAATGAGCGTTTAAACATCGAGATATTTGTAATGCGAAGGAAATTACAGTCAGTTTTCGTCAAAATCGACGAAAGATTGCGTTTTGCGAACGATTGCGCGTGGTTTTGCAGCTCAACGCGACATGCAGTGTATTCTATGTGCAAAACTGAGTAAAATGGGCGTCTAAACGTAGAGATATCTCCAACGCGAATGAAATTGCAGTCAGTTTTCTTCAAAATCGAAGAAAGATCGCGTTTTGCGAACGATTGCGCGTTGTTTTGTCGCTAAACACGACGTGCATTGCATTCGTGGTGCAAAACTGAGTAAAATGCGCGTCTAAACGTCGAAATACCTCCAACGGAATGAATTCCAGTCAGTTTTCGTCAAAATCGACGAAAGATCGCGTTCTGCGAAAGATTGCGCGTGGTTTTGCTGCAAAGCGCGACGTGCGTTACATTCGTTTGTATCAAACTGAGTGAAATGAGCGTTTGGACGTCGAAATACATCCAATGCGAAGGAAATTACAGTCACTCAGTTTTCGTCAAAATCGACGAAAGATCGCGTTTTGCGTGCTATTGCGCGGGCTTTTATATATAAACGCGACGTGCGCTACATTCGGCGTGTAAAACTGAGTGAAAGAAGCGTTTAAAAGTCGAAATATCTCCAACGCGTAGGAAATTACAGTCAGTTTTCGTCAAAATCGACGAAAGATCGCGTTTTGCGAACGTTTGCGCGTGGTATTGCAGCTGCGCGCTATGTACACTGTATTCGTCGTGCAAAACTGAGTAAAATGAGCGTTTAAACATTCGAAATATTTGTAATGCGAAGGAAATTACAGTCAGTTTTCGTCAAAATCGACGAAAGATTGCGTTTTGCGAACGTTTGCGCGTGGTATTGCAGCTGTCCGCTATGTACACTGTATTCGTCGTGCAAAACTGAGTGAGATGAGCGTATAAACGTAGAGATATCTCCAACGCGAATGAAATTGCAGTCAGTTTTTTTCAAAATCGAAGAAAGATCGCGTTTTGCGAACGATTGCGCGTTGTTTTGTCGCTAAACACGACGTGCATTTCATTCGTGGTGCAAAACTGAGTAAAATGCGCGTCTAAACGTCGAAATACCTCCAACGCAATGAAATACAGTCAGTTTTCGTCAAAATCGACGAACGATCGCATTTTGCGATCGAATGCGCGTTCTTTTGCAGCCAAACGCGACGTGCAGTGCATTCGCCGTGCAACACTGCGTGAAAGGAGCGTTTAAACGTCGAAATACCTCCAACGGAATGAAATACAGTCAGTTTTCGTCAAAATTGACGAAAGATCGCGTTTTGCGAACGTTTGCGCGTGGTTTTGCAGCTAAACGCGACATGCAGTGCATTCGTCGTGCAAAACTGAATAAAATGAGCGTCTAAACGTAGAGATATCTCCAACGCGAATGAAATTGCAGTCAGTTTTCTTCAAAATCGAAGAAAGATCGCGTATTGCGAACGTTTGCGCGTGGTTTTGCAACTCAACGCGACATGCAGTGCATTCTACATGCAAAACTGAGTAAAATGAGCGTTTAAACGTCGAGATATCTCCAACGCGAATGAAATTACAGTCAGTTTTCGTCAAAATCGACGAACGATCGCATTTTGCGATCGAATGCGCGTTCTTCTGCAGCCAAACGCGACGTGCAGTGCATTCGCCGTGCAATACTGCGTGAAAGGAGCGTTTGAAAGTCGAAATATCTCCAACGCGAAGGAAACTACAGTCAGTTTTCTTCAAAATCGACGAAAGATTGGGATTTGCGAACGATTGCGCGTGGTGTTGCAGCTAAACGCGACATGCAGTGCATTCGTCGTGCAAAACTGAATAAAATGAGCGTCTAAACGTAGAGATATCTCCAACGCGAATGAAATTGCAGTCGGTTTTCTTCAAAATCGAAGAAAGATCGCGTTTTGCGAAAGATTGCGCGTGGTTTTGCTGCTAAGCGCGACGTGCGCTAGATTCGTTTGTATCAAACTGAGTGAAATGAGCATTTGAACGTCGAAATACATCCAATGCGAAGGAAATTACAGTCACTCAGTTTTCGTCAAAATCGACGAAAGATCGCGTTTTGCGTGCTATTGCGCGGGCTTTTGTATATAAACGCGACGTGCGCTAAATTGGGCGTGTAAAACTGAGCGAATGGAGAGTTAAACGTCGAAATCTCTCCAACGGAAGGAAATTACAGTCAGTTTTCTTCAAAATTGAAGAAAGATCGCGTTTTGAGATCGATTGCGCGTGGTTTTGCCGCTAAACGCGACGTGCACTACATTCCTCGTGTAAAACTGAGTGAAAGAAGCGTTTAAAAGTCGAAATATCTCCACTGCGAAGGAAATTACAGTCAGTTTTCGTCAAAATCGACGAACGATCGCATTTTGTGATCGAATGCGCGTTGTTTTGCAGCCAAACGCGACGTGCAATGCATTCGTCGAGCATTACTGCGTGAAAGGAGCGTTTAAACGTCGAAATATCTCCGACGCGATGGAAATTCCAGTCAGTTTTCGTCAAAATCGACAAAAGATCGCGTTTTGCGAACGTGTGCGCGTGGTATTGCCGCTGCGCGCTATGTACACTGTATTCGTCGTGCAAAACTGAGTAAAATGAGCGTTTAAACATTAGAAATATTTGTAATGCGAAGGAAATTACAGTCAGTTTTCGTCAAAATCAACGAAAGTTTGTGTTTTGCGAACGTTTGCGCGTGGTATTGCAGCTGTCCGCTATGTACACTGTATTCGTCGTGCAAAACTGAGTAAAATGAGCGTATAAACGTAGAGATATCTCCAACGCGAATGAAATTGCAGTCAGTTTTCTTCAAAATCGAAGAAAGATCGCGTATTGCGAACGATTGCGCGTTGTTTTGTCGCTAAACACGACGTGCATTTCATTCGTGGTGCAAAACTGAGTAAAATGCGCGTCTAAACGTCGAAATACCTCCAACGGAATGAAATACAGTCAGTTTTCGTCAAAATCGATGAACGATCGCATTTTGCGATCGAATGCGCGTGGTTTTGCTGCTAAGCGCGACGTGCGCTACATTCGTTTGTATCAAACTGAGTGAAATGAGCGTTTGAACGTCGAAATACATCCAATGCGATGGAAATTACAGTCACTCAGTTTTCGTCAAAACCGACGAAAGATCGCGTTTTGCGTGCTATTGCGCGGGCTTTTGTATATAAACGCGACATGCGCTACATTCGACGTGTAAAACTGAGCGAATGGAGAGTTAAAAGTCGAAATATCTCCAACGCATAGGAAATTACAGTCAGTTTTCGTCCAAATCGACGAACGATCGCATTTTGCGATCGAATGCGAGTGGTTTTGCTGCTAAGCGCGACGTGCGTTACATTCGTTTGTATCAAACTAAGTGAAATGAGCGTTTGAACGTCGAAATACATCCAATGCGAAGGAAATTACAGTCACTCAGTTTTCGTCAAAATCGACGAAAGATTGCGTTTTGCGAACGTTTGCGCGTGGTATTGCAGCTGTCCGCTATGTACACTGTATTCGTCGTGCAAAACTGAGTAAAATGAGCGTATAAACGTAGAGATATCTCCAACGCGAATGAAATTGCAGTCAGTTTTCTTCAAAATCGAAGAAAGATCGCGTATTGCGAACGATTGCGCGTTGTTTTGTCGCTAAACACGACGTGCATTTCATTCGTGGTGCAAAACTGAGTAAAATGCGCGTCTAAACGTCGAAATACCTCCAACGGAATGAAATACAGTCAGTTTTCGTCAAAATCGATGAACGATCGCATTTTGCGATCGAATGCGCGTGGTTTTGCTGCTAAGCGCGACGTGCGCTACATTCGTTTGTATCAAACTGAGTGAAATGAGCGTTTGAACGTCGAAATACATCCAATGCGATGGAAATTACAGTCACTCAGTTTTCGTCAAAACCGACGAAAGATCGCGTTTTGCGTGCTATTGCGCGGGCTTTTGTATATAAACGCGACATGCGCTACATTCGACGTGTAAAACTGAGCGAATGGAGAGTTAAAAGTCGAAATATCTCCAACGCATAGGAAATTACAGTCAGTTTTCGTCCAAATCGACGAACGATCGCATTTTGCGATCGAATGCGAGTGGTTTTGCTGCTAAGCGCGACGTGCGTTACATTCGTTTGTATCAAACTAAGTGAAATGAGCGTTTGAACGTCGAAATACATCCAATGCGAAGGAAATTACAGTCACTCAGTTTTCGTCAAAATCGACGAAAGATTGCGTTTTGCGAACGTTTGCGCGTGGTATTGCAGCTGTCCGCTATGTACACTGTATTCGTCGTGCAAAACTGAGTAAAATGAGCGTATAAACGTAGAGATATCTCCAACGCGAATGAAATTGCAGTCAGTTTTCTTCAAAATCGAAGAAAGATCGCGTATTGCGAACGATTGCGCGTTGTTTTGTCGCTAAACACGACGTGCATTTCATTCGTGGTGCAAAACTGAGTAAAATGCGCGTCTAAACGTCGAAATACCTCCAACGGAATGAAATACAGTCAGTTTTCGTCAAAATCGATGAACGATCGCATTTTGCGATCGAATGCGCGTGGTTTTGCTGCTAAGCGCGACGTGCGCTACATTCGTTTGTATCAAACTGAGTGAAATGAGCGTTTGAACGTCGAAATACATCCAATGCGATGGAAATTACAGTCACTCAGTTTTCGTCAAAACCGACGAAAGATCGCGTTTTGCGTGCTATTGCGCGGGCTTTTGTATATAAACGCGACATGCGCTACATTCGACGTGTAAAACTGAGCGAATGGAGAGTTAAAAGTCGAAATATCTCCAACGCATAGGAAATTACAGTCAGTTTTCGTCCAAATCGACGAACGATCGCATTTTGCGATCGAATGCGCGTTGTTTTGCAGCCAAACGCGACGTGCAGTGCATTCGTCGTGCAATACTGCGTGAAAGGAGCGTTTAAACGTCGAAATATCTCCGACGCGATGGAAATTACAGTCAGTTTTCGTCAAAATCGACGAAAGATCGCGTTTTGCGAACGTTTGCGCGTGGCATTGCAGCTGTCCGCTATGTACACTGTATTCGTCGTGCAAAACTGAGTAAAATGAGCGTTTAAACGTCGAGATATCTCCAACGCGAATGAAATTACAGTCAGTTTTCGTCAAAATCGACGAAAGTTCGCGTTTTGCGAACGTTTGCGCGTGGTTTTGCAGCTAAACGCGACATGCAGTGAATTCGTCGTGCAAAACTGAATAAAATGAGCGTCTAAACGTAGAGATATCTCCAACGCGAATGAAATTGCAGTCAGTTTTCTTCAAAATCGAAGAAAGATCGCGTTTTGCGAAAGATTGCGCGTGGTTTTGCTGCTAAGCGCGACGTGCGCTACATTCGTTTGTATCAAACTGAGTGAAATGAGCGTTTGAACGTCGAAATACATCCAATGCGAAGGAAATTACAGTCACTCAGTTTTCGTCAAAATCGACGAAAGATCGCGTTTTGCGTGCTATTGCGCGAGCTTTTGTATATAAACGCGACGTGCGCTACATTCGGCGTGTAAAACTGAGCGAATGGAGGGTCGAACGTCGAAATCTCTCGAACGGAAGGAAATTACAGTCAGTTTTCTTCAAAATTGAAGAAAGATGGCGTTTTGAGATCAATTGCGCGTGGTTTTGCCGCTAAACGCGACGTGCACTACATTCCTCGTGTAAAACTGAGTGAAAGAAGCGTTTAAATGTCGAAATATCTCCAACGCGTAGGAAATTACAGTCAGTTTTCGTCAAAATCGACGAACGATCGCATTTTGTGATCGAATGCGCGTTGTTTTGCAGCCAAATGCGACGTGCATTGCATTCGTCGAGCATTACTGCGTGAAAGGAGCGTTTAAACGTCGAAATATCTCCGACGCGATGGAAATTCCAGTCAGTTTTCGTCAAAATCGACGAAAGATCGCGTTTTGCGAACGTTTGCGCGTGGTATTGCAGCTGCGCGCTATGTACACTGTATTCGTCGTGCAAAACTGAGTAAAATGAGCGTTTAAACATTCGAAATATTTGTAATGCGAAGGAAATTACAGTCAGTTTTCGTCAAAATCGAAGAAAGATTGCGTTTTGCGAACGTTAGCGCGTGGTATTGCAGCTGTCCGCTATGTACACTGTATTCGTCGTGCAAAACTGAGTAAAATGAGCGTATAAACGTAGAGATATCTCCAACGCGAATGAAATTGCAGTCAGTTTTCTTCAAAATCGAAGAAAGATCGCGTTTTGCGAACGATTGCGCGTTGTTTTGTCGCTAAACACGACGTGCATTTCATTCGTGGTGCAAAACTGAGTAAAATGCGCGTCCAAACGTCGAAATACCTCCAACGGAATGAAATACAGTCTGTTTTCGTCAAAATCGACGAAAGATTGCGTTTTGCGAACGTTTGCGCGTGGTATTGCAGCTGTCCGCTATGTACACTGTATTCGTCGTGCAAAACTAAGTAAAATGCGCGTCTAAACGTCGAAATACCTCCAACGGAATGAAATACAGTCAGTTTTCGTCAAAATCGACGAACGATCGCATTTTGCGATCGAATGCGCGTTGTTTTGCAGCCAAACGCGACGTGCAGTGCATTCGCCGTGCAATACTGCGTGAAAGGAGCGTTTAAACGTCGAAATACCTCCAACGGAATTAAATACTGTCAGTTTTCGTCAAAATCGACGAACGATCGCATTTTGCGATCGAATGCGCGTTCTTTTGCAGCCAAACGCGGCGTGCAGTGCATTCGTCGAGCAATACTGAGTGAAAGAAGCGTTTAGAAGTCGAAATATCTCCGAAGCGATGGAAATTCCAGTCAGTTTTCGTCAAAATCGACGAAAGATCGCGTTTTGCGAAGGATTGCGCGTTGTTTTGTCGCTAAACACGTCGTGCATTTCATTCGTGGTGCAAAACTGAGTAAAATGCGCGTCTAAACGTCGAAATACCTCCAACGGAATGAAATACAGTCTGTTTTCGTCAAAATCGACGAAAGATTGCGTTTTGCGAACGTTTGCGCGTGGTATTGCAGCTGTCCGCTATGTACACTGTATTCGTCGTGCGAAACTGAGTAAAATGCGCGTCTATACGTCGAAATACCTCCAACGGAATGAAATACTGTCAGTTTTCGTCAAAATCGACGAACGATCGCATTTTGCGACAGAATGCGCGTTCTTTTGCAGCCAAACGCTACGTGCAGTGCATTCGTCGAGCAATACTGAGTGAAAGAAGCGTTAAAAGTCGAAATATCTCCGAAGCGATGGAAATTCCAGTCAGTTTTCGTCAAAATCGACGAAAGATCGCGTTTTGCGAACGATTGCGCGTGGTATTATAGCTGTCCGCTATGTACACTGTATTCGTCGTGCAAAACTGAGTAAAATGAGCGTATAAACGTAGAGATATCTCCAACGCGAATGAAATTGCAGTCAGTTTTCTTCAAAATCGAAGAAAGATCGCGTATTGCGAACGATTGCGCGTTGTTTTGTCGCTAAACACGACGTGCATTTCATTCGTGGTGCAAAACTGAGTAAAATGCGCGTCTAAACGTCGAAATACCTCCAACGGAATGAAATACAGTCAGTTTTCGTCAAAATCGACGAACGATCGCATTTTTGCGATCGAATGCGCGTTCTTTTGCAGCCAAACGCGACGTGCAGTGCATTCGCCGTGCAATACTGCGTGAAAGGAGCGTTTAAACGTCGAAATACCTCCAACGGAATGAAATACAGTCAGTTTTCGTCAAAATCGACGAAAGATTGGGATTTGCGAACGATTGCGCGTGGTGTTGCAGCTAAACGCGACATGCAGTGCATTCGTCGTGCAAAACTGAATAAAATGAGCGTCTAAACGTAGAGATATCTCCAACGCGAATGAAATTGCAGTCAGTTTTCTTCAAAATCGAAGAAAGATCGCGTTTTGCGAAAGATTGCGCGTGGTTTTGCTGCTAAGCGCGACGTGCGTTACATTCGTTTGTATCAAACTGAGTGAAATGAGCGTTTGAACGTCGAAATACATCCAATGCGAAGGAAATTACAGTCACTCAGTTTTCGTCAAAATCGACGAAAGATTGCGTTTTGCGAACGTTTGCGCGTGGTATTGCAGCTGTCCGCTATGTACACTGTATTCGTCGTGCAAAACTGAGTAAAATGAGCGTATAAACGTAGAGATATCTCCAACGCGAATGAAATTGCAGTCAGTTTTCTTCAAAATCGAAGAAAGATCGCGTATTGCGAACGATTGCGCGTTGTTTTGTCGCTAAACACGACGTGCATTTCATTCGTGGTGCAAAACTGAGTAAAATGCGCGTCTAAACGTCGAAATACCTCCAACGGAATGAAATACAGTCAGTTTTCGTCAAAATCGATGAACGATCGCATTTTGCGATCGAATGCGCGTGGTTTTGCTGCTAAGCGCGACGTGCGCTACATTCGTTTGTATCAAACTGAGTGAAATGAGCGTTTGAACGTCGAAATACATCCAATGCGATGGAAATTACAGTCACTCAGTTTTCGTCAAAACCGACGAAAGATCGCGTTTTGCGTGCTATTGCGCGGGCTTTTGTATATAAACGCGACATGCGCTACATTCGACGTGTAAAACTGAGCGAATGGAGAGTTAAAAGTCGAAATATCTCCAACGCATAGGAAATTACAGTCAGTTTTCGTCCAAATCGACGAACGATCGCATTTTGCGATCGAATGCGCGTGGTTTTGCTGCTAAGCGCGACGTGCGTTACATTCGTTTGTATCAAACTGAGTGAAATGAGCGTTTGAACGTCGAAATACATCCAATGCGAAGGAAATTACAGTCACTCAGTTTTCGTCAAAATCGACGAAAGATTGCGTTTTGCGAACGTTTGCGCGTGGTATTGCAGCTGTCCGCTATGTACACTGTATTCGTCGTGCAAAACTGAGTAAAATGAGCGTATAAACGTAGAGATATCTCCAACGCGAATGAAATTGCAGTCAGTTTTCTTCAAAATCGAAGAAAGATCGCGTATTGCG
The DNA here is from genome assembly GCA_037178635.1 of Bombus dahlbomii. Classification (NCBI taxonomy): domain Eukaryota; kingdom Metazoa; phylum Arthropoda; class Insecta; order Hymenoptera; family Apidae; genus Bombus; species Bombus dahlbomii. The sequence continues at coordinate 47,589 of CM074118.1, forward strand.
AACGATTGCGCGTTGTTTTGTCGCTAAACACGACGTGCATTTCATTCGTGGTGCAAAACTGAGTAAAATGCGCGTCTAAACGTCGAAATACCTCCAAGGGAATGAAATACAGTCAGTTTTCGTCAAAATCGATGAACGATCGCATTTTGCGATCGAATGCGCGTGGTTTTGCTGCTAAGCGCGACGTGCGCTACATTCGTTTGTATCAAACTGAGTGAAATGAGCGTTTGAACGTCGAAATACATCCAATGCGATGGAAATTACAGTCACTCAGTTTTCGTCAAAACCGACGAAAGATCGCGTTTTGCGTGCTATTGCGCGGGCTTTTGTATATAAACGCGACATGCGCTACATTCGACGTGTAAAACTGAGCGAATGGAGAGTTAAAAGTCGAAATATCTCCAACGCATAGGAAATTACAGTCAGTTTTCGTCCAAATCGACGAACGATCGCATTTTGCGATCGAATGCGCGTTGTTTTGCAGCCAAATGCGACGTGCAGTGCATTCGTCGTGCAAAACTGAGTAAAATGAGCGTTTAAACGTCGAGATATCTCCAACGCGAATGAAATTACAGTCAGTTTTCGTCAAAATCGATGAAAGTTCGCGTTTTGCGAACGTTTGCGCGTGGTTTTGCAGCTAAACGCGACATGCAGTGAATTCGTCGTGCAAAACTGAATAAAATGAGCGTCTAAACGTAGAGATATCTCCAACGCGAATGAAATTGCAGTCAGTTTTCTTCAAAATCGAAGAAAGATCGCGTTTTGCGAAAGATTGCGCGTGGTTTTGCTGCTAAGCGCGACGTGCAGTGCATTCGCCGTGCAATACTGCGTGAAAGGAGCGTTTAAACGTCGAAATACCTCCAACGGAATGAAATACTGTCAGTTTTCGTCAAAATCGACGAACGATCGCATTTTGCGATCGAATGCGCGTTCTTTTGCAGCCAAACGCGGCGTGCAGTGCATTCGTCGAGCATTACTGCGTGAAAGGAGCGTTTAAACGTCGAAATATCTCCGACGCGATGGAAATTCCAGTCAGTTTTCGTCAAAATCGACGAAAGATCGCGTTTTGCGAACGTTTGCGCGTGGTATTGCAGCTGCGCGCTATGTACACTGTATTCGTCGTGCAAAACTGAGTAAAATGAGCGTTTAAACATTCGAAATATTTGTAATGCGAAGGAAATTACAGTCAGTTTTCGTCAAAATCGAAGAAAGATTGCGTTTTGCGAACGTTAGCGCGTGGTATTGCAGCTGTCCGCTATGTACACTGTATTCGTCGTGCAAAACTGAGTAAAATGAGCGTATAAACGTAGAGATATCTCCAACGCGAATGAAATTGCAGTCAGTTTTCTTCAAAATCGAAGAAAGATCGCGTTTTGCGAACGATTGCGCGTTGTTTTGTCGCTAAACACGACGTGCATTTCATTCGTGGTGCAAAACTGAGTAAAATGCGCGTCCAAACGTCGAAATACCTCCAACGGAATGAAATACAGTCTGTTTTCGTCAAAATCGACGAAAGATTGCGTTTTGCGAACGTTTGCGCGTGGTATTGCAGCTGTCCGCTATGTACACTGTATTCGTCGTGCAAAACTGAGTAAAATGCGCGTCTAAACGTCGAAATACCTCCAACGGAATGAAATACAGTCAGTTTTCGTCAAAATCGACGAACGATCGCATTTTGCGATCGAATGCGCGTTGTTTTGCAGCCAAACGCGACGTGCAGTGCATTCGCCGTGCAATACTGCGTGAAAGGAGCGTTTAAACGTCGAAATACCTCCAACGGAATGAAATACTGTCAGTTTTCGTCAAAATCGACGAACGATCGCATTTTGCGATCGAATGCGCGTTCTTTTGCAGCCAAACGCGGCGTGCAGTGCATTCGTCGAGCAATACTGAGTGAAAGAAGCGTTTAGAAGTCGAAATATCTCCGAAGCGATGGAAATTCCAGTCAGTTTTCGTCAAAATCGACGAAAGATCGCGTTTTGCGAAGGATTGCGCGTTGTTTTGTCGCTAAACACGTCGTGCATTTCATTCGTGGTGCAAAACTGAGTAAAATGCGCGTCTAAACGTCGAAATACCTCCAACGGAATGAAATACAGTCTGTTTTCGTCAAAATCGACGAAAGATTGCGTTTTGCGAACGTTTGCGCGTGGTATTGCAGCTGTCCGCTATGTACACTGTATTCGTCGTGCGAAACTGAGTAAAATGCGCGTCTATACGTCGAAATACCTCCAACGGAATGAAATACTGTCAGTTTTCGTCAAAATCGACGAACGATCGCATTTTGCGACAGAATGCGCGTTCTTTTGCAGCCAAACGCTACGTGCAGTGCATTCGTCGAGCAATACTGAGTGAAAGAAGCGTTAAAAGTCGAAATATCTCCGAAGCGATGGAAATTCCAGTCAGTTTTCGTCAAAATCGACGAAAGATCGCGTTTTGCGAACGATTGCGCGTGGTATTATAGCTGTCCGCTATGTACACTGTATTCGTCGTGCAAAACTGAGTAAAATGAGCGTTTAAACGTCGAGATATCTGCAACGCGAATCAAATTACAGTCAGTTTTCTTTAAAAACGACGAACGATCGCATTTTGCGATCGAATGCGCGTTCTTCTGCAGCCAAACGCGACGTGCAGTGCATTCGCCGTGCAATACTGCGTGAAAGGAGCATATAAACGTAGAGATATCTCCAACGCGAATGAAATTGCAGTCAGTTTTCTCCAAACTCGAAGAAAGATCGCGTTTTGCGAACGTTTGCGCGTGGTTTTGCAGCTAAACGCGACATGCAGTGCATTCTACGTGCAAAACTGAGTAAAATGGGCGTCTAAACGTAGAGATATCTCCAACGCGAATGAAATTGCAGTCAGTTTTCTTCAAAATCGAAGAAAGATCGCGTTTTGCGAACGAGTGCGCGTTGTTTTGTCGCTAAACACGACGTGCATTGCATTCGTGGTGCAAAACTGAGTAAAATGCGCGTCTAAACGTCGAAATACCTCCAACGGAATGAAATACAGTCAGTTTTCGTCAAAATCGACGAACGATCGCATTTTGCGATCGAATGCGCGTGGTTTTGCTGCTAAGCGCGACGTGCGCTACATTCGTTTGTATCAAACTGAGTGAAATGAGCGTTTGAACGTCGAAATACATCCAATGCGATGGAAATTACAGTCACTCAGTTTTCGTCAAACCCGACGAAAGATCGCGTTTTGCGTGCTATTGCGCGGGCTTTTGTATATAAACGCGACGTGCGCTACATTCGACGTGTAAAACTGAGCGAATGGAGAGTTAAACGTCGAGATATCTGCAACGCGAATGAAATTACAGTCAGTTTTCGTCATAATTGACGAAAGTTCGCGTTTTGCGAACGTTTGCGCGTGGTTTTGCAGCTAAACGCGACATGCAGTGAATTCGTCGTGCAAAACTGAATAAAATGAGCGTCTAAACGTAGAGATATCTCCAACGCGAATGAAATTGCAGTCAGCTTTCTTCAAAATCGAAGAAAGATCGCGTTTTGCGAAAGATTGCGCGTGGTTTTGCTGCTAAGCGCGACGTGCGCTACATTCGTTTGTATCAAACTGAGTGAAATGAGCGTTTGAACGTCGAAATACATCCAATGCGAAGGAAATTACAGTCACTCAGTTTTCGTCAAAATCGACGAAAGATCGCGTTTTGCGTGCTATTGCGCGGGCTTTTGTATATAAACGCGACGTGCGCTACATTCGGCGTGAAAAACTGAGCGAATGGAGGGTCAAACGTCGAAATCTCTCGAACGGATGGAAATTACAGTCAGTTTTCTTCAAAATTGAAGAAAGATGGCGTTTTGAGATCAATTGCGCGTGGTTTTGCCGCTAAACGCGACGTGCACTACATTCCTCGTGTAAAACTGAGTGAAAGAAGCGTATAAACGTCGAAATATCTCCGACGCGATGGAAATTCCAGTCAGTTTTCGTCAAAATCGACGAAAGATCGCGTTTTGCGAACGTTTGCGCGTGGTATTGCAGCTGCGCGCTATGTACACTGTATTCGTCGTGCAAAACTGAGTAAAATGAGCGTTTAAACATTCGAAATATTTGTAATGCGAAGGAAATTACAGTCAGTTTTCGTCAAAATCGAAGAAAGATTGCGTTTTGCGAACGTTAGCGCGTGGTATTGCAGCTGTCCGCTATGTACACTGTATTCGTCGTGCAAAACTGAGTAAAATGAGCGTATAAACGTAGAGATATCTCCAACGCGAATGAAATTGCAGTCAGTTTTCTTCAAAATCGAAGAAAGATCGCGTTTTGCGAACGATTGCGCGTTGTTTTGTCGCTAAACACGACGTGCATTTCATTCGTGGTGCAAAACTGAGTTAAATGCGCGTCCAAACGTCGAAATACCTCCAACGGAATGAAATACAGTCTGTTTTCGTCAAAATCGACGAAAGATTGCGTTTTGCGAACGTTTGCGCGTGGTATTGCAGCTGTCCGCTATGTACACAGTATTCGTCGTACAAAACTGAGTAAAATGCGCGTCTAAACGTCGAAATACCTCCAACGGAATGAAATACAGTCAGTTTTCGTCAAAATCGACGAACGATCGCATTTTGCGATCGAATGCGCGTTCTTTTGCAGCCAAACGCGACGTGCAGTGCATTCGCCGTGCAATACTGCGTGAAAGGAGCGTTTAAACGTCGAAATACCTCCAACGGAATGAAATACAGTCAGTTTTCGTCAAAATTGACGAAAGATCGCGTTTTGCGAACGTTTACGCGTGGTTTTGCAGCCAAACGCGACGTGCAGTGCAGTCGCCGTGCAATACTGCGTGAAAGGCGCGTTTAAACGTCGAAATACCTCCAACGGAATGAAATACAGTCAGTTTTCGTCAAAATTGACGAAAGATCGCGTTTTGCGAACGTTTGCGCGTGGTTTTGCAGCTAAACGCGACATGCAGTGCATTCGTCGTGAAAAACTGAATAAAATGAGCGTCTAAACGTAGAGATATCTCCAACGCGAATGAAATACAGTCTGTTTTCGTCCAAATCGACGAAAGATTGCGTTTTGCGAACGTTTGCGCGTGGTATTGCAGCTGTCCGCTATGTACACTGTATTCGTCGTGCAAAACTGAGTAAAATGAGCGTCTAAACGTCGAGATATCTCCAACGCGAATGAAATTACAGTCAGTTTTCTTCAAAATCGAAGAAAGATCGCGTTTTGCGAACGTTTGCGCGTGGTATTGCAGCTGTCCGCTATGTACACTGTATTCGTCGTGCAAAACTGAGTAAAATGCGCGTCTGAACGTCGAAATACCTCCAACGGAATGAAATACAGACTGTTTTCGTCAAAATCGACGAAAGATCGCGTTTTGAGAGATATTGCGCGTGGTTTTGTAGCTAAACGTGACGTGCACTACATTCGTCGTGCAAAACTGAATAAAATGAGCGTCTAAACGTAGAGATATCTCCAACGCGAATGAAATTGCAGTCAGTTTTCTTCAAAATCGAAGAAAGATCGCGTATTGCGAACGTTTGCGCGTGGTTTTGCAACTCATCGCGACATGCAGTGCATTCTACATGCAAAACTGAGTAAAATGAGCGTTTAAACGTCGAGATATCTCCAACGCGAATGAAATTACAGTCAGTTTTCGTCAAAATCGACGAACGATCGCATTTTGCGATCGAATGCGCGTTCTTCTGCAGCCAAACGCGACGTGCAGTGCATTCGCCGTGCAATACTGCGTGAAAGGAGCGTTTGAAAGTCGAAATATCTCCAACGCGAAGGAAACTACAGTCAGTTTTCTTCAAAATCGACGAAAGATTGGGATTTGCGAACGATTGCGCGTGGTGTTGCAGCTAAACGCGACATGCAGTGCATTCGTCGTGCAAAACTGAATAAAATGAGCGTCTAAACGTAGAGATATCTCCAACGCGAATGAAATTGCAGTCGGTTTTCTTCAAAATCGAAGAAAGATCGCGTTTTGCGAAAGATTGCGCGTGGTTTTGCTGCTAAGCGCGACGTGCGCTAGATTCGTTTGTATCAAACTGAGTGAAATGAGCATTTGAACGTCGAAATACATCCAATGCGAAGGAAATTACAGTCACTCAGTTTTCGTCAAAATCGACGAAAGATCGCGTTTTGCGTGCTATTGCGCGGGCTTTTGTATATAAACGCGACGTGCGCTAAATTGGGCGTGTAAAACTGAGCGAATGGAGAGTTAAACGTCGAAATCTCTCCAACGGAAGGAAATTACAGTCAGTTTTCTTCAAAATTGAAGAAAGATCGCGTTTTGAGATCGATTGCGCGTGGTTTTGCCGCTAAACGCGACGTGCACTACATTCCTCGTGTAAAACTGAGTGAAAGAAGCGTTTAAAAGTCGAAATATCTCCACTGCGTAGGAAATTACAGTCAGTTTTCGTCAAAATCGACGAACGATCGCATTTTGTGATCGAATGCGCGTTGTTTTGCAACCAAACGCGACGTGCAATGCATTCGTCGAGCATTACTGCGTGAAAGGAGCGTTTAAACGTCGAAATATCTCCGACGCGATGGAAATTCCAGTCAGTTTTCGTCAAAATCGACAAAAGATCGCGTTTTGCGAACGTTTGCGCGTGGTATTGCCGCTGCGCGCTATGTACACTGTATTCGTCGTGCAAAACTGAGTAAAATGAGCGTTTAAACATTAGAAATATTTGTAATGCGAAGGAAATTACAGTCAGTTTTCGTCAAAATCGACGAAAGTTTGTGTTTTGCGAACGTTTGCGCGTGGTATTGCAGCTGTCCGCTATGTACACTGTATTCGTCGTGCAAAACTGAGTAAAATGAGCGTATAAACGTAGAGATATCTCCAACGCGACTGAAATTGCAGTCAGTTTTCTTCAAAATCGAAGAAAGATCGCGTATTGCGAACGATTGCGCGTTGTTTTGTCGCTAAACACGACGTGCATTTCATTCGTGGTGCAAAACTGAGTAAAATGCGCGTCTAAACGTCGAAATACCTCCAACGGAATGAAATACAGTCAGTTTTCGTCAAAATCGACGAACGATCGCATTTTTGCGATCGAATGCGCGTTCTTTTGCAGCCAAACGCGACGTGCAGTGCATTCGCCGTGCAATACTGCGTGAAAGGAGCGTTTAAACGTCGAAATACCTCCAACGGAATGAAATACAGTCAGTTTTCGTCAAAATCGACGAAAGATTGGGATTTGCGAACGATTGCGCGTGGTGTTGCAGCTAAACGCGACATGCAGTGCATTCGTCGTGCAAAACTGAATAAAATGAGCGTCTAAACGTAGAGATATCTCCAACGCGAATGAAATTGCAGTCAGTTTTCTTCAAAATCGAAGAAAGATCGCGTTTTGCGAAAGATTGCGCGTGGTTTTGCTGCTAAGCGCGACGTGCGTTACATTCGTTTGTATCAAACTGAGTGAAATGAGCGTTTGAACGTCGAAATACATCCAATGCGAAGGAAATTACAGTCACTCAGTTTTCGTCAAAATCGACGAAAGATTGCGTTTTGCGAACGTTTGCGCGTGGTATTGCAGCTGTCCGCTATGTACACTGTATTCGTCGTGCAAAACTGAGTAAAATGAGCGTATAAACGTAGAGATATCTCCAACGCGAATGAAATTGCAGTCAGTTTTCTTCAAAATCGAAGAAAGATCGCGTATTGCGAACGATTGCGCGTTGTTTTGTCGCTAAACACGACGTGCATTTCATTCGTGGTGCAAAACTGAGTAAAATGCGCGTCTAAACGTCGAAATACCTCCAACGGAATGAAATACAGTCAGTTTTCGTCAAAATCGATGAACGATCGCATTTTGCGATCGAATGCGCGTGGTTTTGCTGCTAAGCGCGACGTGCGCTACATTCGTTTGTATCAAACTGAGTGAAATGAGCGTTTGAACGTCGAAATACATCCAATGCGATGGAAATTACAGTCACTCAGTTTTCGTCAAAACCGACGAAAGATCGCGTTTTGCGTGCTATTGCGCGGGCTTTTGTATATAAACGCGACATGCGCTACATTCGACGTGTAAAACTGAGCGAATGGAGAGTTAAAAGTCGAAATATCTCCAACGCATAGGAAATTACAGTCAGTTTTCGTCCAAATCGACGAACGATCGCATTTTGCGATCGAATGCGCGTGGTTTTGCTGCTAAGCGCGACGTGCGTTACATTCGTTTGTATCAAACTGAGTGAAATGAGCGTTTGAACGTCGAAATACATCCAATGCGAAGGAAATTACAGTCACTCAGTTTTCGTCAAAATCGACGAAAGATTGCGTTTTGCGAACGTTTGCGCGTGGTATTGCAGCTGTCCGCTATGTACACTGTATTCGTCGTGCAAAACTGAGTAAAATGAGCGTATAAACGTAGAGATATCTCCAACGCGAATGAAATTGCAGTCAGTTTTCTTCAAAATCGAAGAAAGATCGCGTATTGCGAACGATTGCGCGTTGTTTTGTCGCTAAACACGACGTGCATTTCATTCGTGGTGCAAAACTGAGTAAAATGCGCGTCTAAACGTCGAAATACCTCCAAGGGAATGAAATACAGTCAGTTTTCGTCAAAATCGATGAACGATCGCATTTTGCGATCGAATGCGCGTGGTTTTGCTGCTAAGCGCGACGTGCGCTACATTCGTTTGTATCAAACTGAGTGAAATGAGCGTTTGAACGTCGAAATACATCCAATGCGATGGAAATTACAGTCACTCAGTTTTCGTCAAAACCGACGAAAGATCGCGTTTTGCGTGCTATTGCGCGGGCTTTTGTATATAAACGCGACATGCGCTACATTCGACGTGTAAAACTGAGCGAATGGAGAGTTAAAAGTCGAAATATCTCCAACGCATAGGAAATTACAGTCAGTTTTCGTCCAAATCGACGAACGATCGCATTTTGCGATCGAATGCGCGTTGTTTTGCAGCCAAATGCGACGTGCAGTGCATTCGTCGTGCAATACTGCGTGAAAGGAGCGTTTAAACGTCGAAATATCTCCGACGCGATGGAAATTACAGTCAGTTTTCGTCAAAATCGACGAAAGATCGCGTTTTGCGAACGTTTGCGCGTGGTATTGCAGCTGTCCGCTATGTACACTGTATTCGTCGTGCAAAACTGAGTAAAATGAGCGTTTAAACGTCGAGATATCTCCAACGCGAATGAAATTACAGTCAGTTTTCGTCAAAATCGATGAAAGTTCGCGTTTTGCGAACGTTTGCGCGTGGTTTTGCAGCTAAACGCGACATGCAGTGAATTCGTCGTGCAAAACTGAATAAAATGAGCGTCTAAACGTAGAGATATCTCCAACGCGAATGAAATTGCAGTCAGTTTTCTTCAAAATCGAAGAAAGATCGCGTTTTGCGAAAGATTGCGCGTGGTTTTGCTGCTAAGCGCGACGTGCAGTGCATTCGCCGTGCAATACTGCGTGAAAGGAGCGTTTAAACGTCGAAATACCTCCAACGGAATGAAATACTGTCAGTTTTCGTCAAAATCGACGAACGATCGCATTTTGCGATCGAATGCGCGTTCTTTTGCAGCCAAACGCGGCGTGCAGTGCATTCGTCGAGCATTACTGCGTGAAAGGAGCGTTTAAACGTCGAAATATCTCCGACGCGATGGAAATTCCAGTCAGTTTTCGTCAAAATCGACGAAAGATCGCGTTTTGCGAACGTTTGCGCGTGGTATTGCAGCTGCGCGCTATGTACACTGTATTCGTCGTGCAAAACTGAGTAAAATGAGCGTTTAAACATTCGAAATATTTGTAATGCGAAGGAAATTACAGTCAGTTTTCGTCAAAATCGAAGAAAGATTGCGTTTTGCGAACGTTAGCGCGTGGTATTGCAGCTGTCCGCTATGTACACTGTATTCGTCGTGCAAAACTGAGTAAAATGAGCGTATAAACGTAGAGATATCTCCAACGCGAATGAAATTGCAGTCAGTTTTCTCCAAAATCGAAGAAAGATCGCGTTTTGCGAACGTTTGCGCGTGGTTTTGCAGCTAAACGCGACATGCAGTGCATTCTACGTGCAAAACTGAGTAAAATGGGCGTCTAAACGTAGAGATATCTCCAACGCGAATGAAATTGCAGTCAGTTTTCTTCAAAATCGAAGAAAGATCGCGTTTTGCGAACGAGTGCGCGTTGTTTTGTCGCTAAACACGACGTGCATTGCATTCGTGGTGCAAAACTGAGTAAAATGCGCGTCTAAACGTCGAAATACCTCCAACGGAATGAATTCCAGTCAGTTTTCGTCAAAATCGACGAAAGATCGCGTTTTGCAAACGTTTGCGCGTGGTATTATAGCTGTCCGCTATGTACACTGTATTCGTCGTGCAAAACTGAGTAAAATGAGCGTATAAACGTAGAGATATCTCCAACGCGAATGAAATTGCAGTCAGTTTTCTTCAAAATCGAAGAAAGATCGCGTTTTGCGAACGATTGCGCGTTGTTTTGTCGCTAAACACGACGTGCATTTCATTCGTGGTGCAAAACTGAGTAAAATGCGCGTCTAAACGTCGAAATACCTCCAACGGAATGAAATACAGTCAGTTTTCGTCAAAATCGACGAACGATCGCATTTTGCGATCGAATGCGCGTGGTTTTGCTGCTAAGCGCGACGTGCGCTACATTCGTTTGTATCAAACTGAGTGAAATGAGCGTTTGAACGTCGAAATACATCCAATGCGATGGAAATTACAGTCACTCAGTTTTCGTCAAACCCGACGAAAGATCGTGTTTTGCGTGCTATTGCGCGGGCTTTTGTATATAAACGCGACGTGCGCTACATTCGACGTGTAAAACTGAGCGAATGGAGAGTTAAACGTCGAGATATCTGCAACGCGAATGAAATTACAGTCAGTTTTCGTCATAATTGACGAAAGTTCGCGTTTTGCGAACGTTTGCGCGTGGTTTTGCAGCTAAACGCGTCATGCAGTGAATTCGTCGTGCAAAACTGAATAAAATGAGCGTCTAAACGTAGAGATATCTCCAACGCGAATGAAATTGCAGTCAGTTTTCTTCAAAATCGAAGAAAGATCGCGTTTTGCGAAAGATTGCGCGTGGTTTTGCTGCTAAGCGCGACGTGCGCTACATTCGTTTGTATCAAACTGAGTGAAATGAGCGTTTGAACGTCGAAATACATCCAATGCGAAGGAAATTACAGTCACTCAGTTTTCGTCAAAATCGACGAAAGATCGCGTTTTGCGTGCTATTGCGCGGGCTTTTGTATATAAACGCGACGTGCGCTACATTCGGCGTGAAAAACTGAGCGAATGGAGGGTCAAACGTCGAAATCTCTCGAACGGATGGAAATTACAGTCAGTTTTCTTCAAAATTGAAGAAAGATGGCGTTTTGAGATCAATTGCGCGTGGTTTTGCCGCTAAACGCGACGTGCACTACATTCCTCGTGTAAAACTGAGTGAAAGAAGCGTATAAACGTCGAAATATCTCCGACGCGATGGAAATTCCAGTCAGTTTTCGTCAAAATCGACGAAAGATCGCGTTTTGCGAACGTTTGCGCGTGGTATTGCAGCTGCGCGCTATGTACACTGTATTCGTCGTGCAAAACTGAGTAAAATGAGCGTTTAAACATTCGAAATATTTGTAATGCGAAGGAAATTACAGTCAGTTTTCGTCAAAATCGAAGAAAGATTGCGTTTTGCGAACGTTAGCGCGTGGTATTGCAGCTGTCCGCTATGTACACTGTATTCGTCGTGCAAAACTGAGTAAAATGAGCGTATAAACGTAGAGATATCTCCAACGCGAATGAAATTGCAGTCAGTTTTCTTCAAAATCGAAGAAAGATCGCGTTTTGCGAACGATTGCGCGTTGTTTTGTCGCTAAACACGACGTGCATTTCATTCGTGGTGCAAAACTGAGTTAAATGCGCGTCCAAACGTCGAAATACCTCCAACGGAATGAAATACAGTCTGTTTTCGTCAAAATCGACGAAAGATTGCGTTTTGCGAACGTTTGCGCGTGGTATTGCAGCTGTCCGCTATGTACACAGTATTCGTCGTACAAAACTGAGTAAAATGCGCGTCTAAACGTCGAAATACCTCCAACGGAATGAAATACAGTCAGTTTTCGTCAAAATCGACGAACGATCGCATTTTGCGATCGAATGCGCGTTGTTTTGCAGCCAAACGCGACGTGCAGTGCATTCGCCGTGCAATACTGCGTGAAAGGAGCGTTTAAACGTCGAAATACCTCCAACGGAATGAAATACTGTCAGTTTTCGTCAAAATCGACGAACGATCGCATTTTGCGATCGAATGCGCGTTCTTTTGCAGCCAAACGCGGCGTGCAGTGCATTCGTCGAGCAATACTGAGTGAAAGAAGCGTTTAGAAGTCGAAATATCTCCGAAGCGATGGAAATTCCAGTCAGTTTTCGTCAAAATCGACGAAAGATCGCGTTTTGCGAAGGATTGCGCGTTGTTTTGTCGCTAAACACGTCGTGCATTTCATTCGTGGTGCAAAACTGAGTAAAATGCGCGTCTAAACGTCGAAATACCTCCAACGGAATGAAATACAGTCTGTTTTCGTCAAAATCGACGAAAGATTGCGTTTTGCGAACGTTTGCGCGTGGTATTGCAGCTGTCCGCTATGTACACTGTATTCGTCGTGCGAAACTGAGTAAAATGCGCGTCTATACGTCGAAATACCTCCAACGGAATGAAATACTGTCAGTTTTCGTCAAAATCGACGAACGATCGCATTTTGCGACAGAATGCGCGTTCTTTTGCAGCCAAACGCTACGTGCAGTGCATTCGTCGAGCAATACTGAGTGAAAGAAGCGTTAAAAGTCGAAATATCTCCGAAGCGATGGAAATTCCAGTCAGTTTTCGTCAAAATCGACGAAAGATCGCGTTTTGCGAACGATTGCGCGTGGTATTATAGCTGTCCGCTATGTACACTGTATTCGTCGTGCAAAACTGAGTAAAATGAGCGTTTAAACGTCGAGATATCTGCAACGCGAATCAAATTACAGTCAGTTTTCTTTAAAAACGACGAACGATCGCATTTTGCGATCGAATGCGCGTTCTTCTGCAGCCAAACGCGACGTGCAGTGCATTCGCCGTGCAATACTGCGTGAAAGGAGCATATAAACGTAGAGATATCTCCAACGCGAATGAAATTGCAGTCAGTTTTCTCCAAAATCGAAGAAAGATCGCGTTTTGCGAACGTTTGCGCGTGGTTTTGCAGCTAAACGCGACATGCAGTGCATTCTACGTGCAAAACTGAGTAAAATGGGCGTCTAAACGTAGAGATATCTCCAACGCGAATGAAATTGCAGTCAGTTTTCTTCAAAATCGAAGAAAGATCGCGTTTTGCGAACGAGTGCGCGTTGTTTTGTCGCTAAACACGACGTGCATTGCATTCGTGGTGCAAAACTGAGTAAAATGCGCGTCTAAACGTCGAAATACCTCCAACGGAATGAATTCCAGTCAGTTTTCGTCAAAATCGACGAAAGATCGCGTTTTGCAAACGTTTGCGCGTGGTATTATAGCTGTCCGCTATGTACACTGTATTCGTCGTGCAAAACTGAGTAAAATGAGCGAATAAACGTAGAGATATCTCCAACGCGAATGAAATTGCAGTCAGTTTTCTTCAAAATCGAAGAAAGATCGCGTTTTGCGAACGATTGCGGGTTGTTTTGTCGCTAAACACGACGTGCATTTCATTCGTGGTGCAAAACTGAGTAAAATGCGCGTCTAAACGTCGAAATACCTCCAACGGAATGAAATACAGTCAGTTTTCGTCAAAATCGACGAACGATCGCATTTTGCGATCGAATGCGCGTGGTTTTGCTGCTAAGCGCGACGTGCGCTACATTCGTTTGTATCAAACTGAGTGAAATGAGCGTTTGAACGTCGAAATACATCCAATGCGATGGAAATTACAGTCACTCAGTTTTCGTCAAACCCGACGAAAGATCGCGTTTTGCGTGCTATTGCGCGGGCTTTTGTATATAAACGCGACGTGCGCTACATTCGACGTGTAAAACTGAGCGAATGGAGAGTTAAACGTCGAGATATCTGCAACGCGAATGAAATTACAGTCAGTTTTCGTCATAATTGACGAAAGTTCGCGTTTTGCGAACGTTTGCGCGTGGTTTTGCAGCTAAACGCGACATGCAGTGAATTCGTCGTGCAAAACTGAATAAAATGAGCGTCTAAACGTAGAGATATCTCCAACGCGAATGAAATTGCAGTCAGTTTTCTTCAAAATCGAAGAAAGATCGCGTTTTGCGAAAGATTGCGCGTGGTTTTGCTGCTAAGCGCGACGTGCGCTACATTCGTTTGTATCAAACTGAGTGAAATGAGCGTTTGAACGTCGAAATACATCCAATGCGAAGGAAATTACAGTCACTCAGTTTTCGTCAAAATCGACGAAAGATCGCGTTTTGCGTGCTATTGCGCGGGCTTTTGTATATAAACGCGACGTGCGCTACATTCGGCGTGAAAAACTGAGCGAATGGAGGGTCAAACGTCGAAATCTCTCGAACGGATGGAAATTACAGTCAGTTTTCTTCAAAATTGAAGAAAGATGGCGTTTTGAGATCAATTGCGCGTGGTTTTGCCGCTAAACGCGACGTGCACTACATTCCTCGTGTAAAACTGAGTGAAAGAAGCGTATAAACGTCGAAATATCTCCGACGCGATGGAAATTCCAGTCAGTTTTCGTCAAAATCGACGAAAGATCGCGTTTTGCGAACGTTTGCGCGTGGTATTGCAGCTGCGCGCTATGTACACTGTATTCGTCGTGCAAAACTGAGTAAAATGAGCGTTTAAACATTCGAAATATTTGTAATGCGAAGGAAATTACAGTCAGTTTTCGTCAAAATCGAAGAAAGATTGCGTTTTGCGAACGTTAGCGCGTGGTATTGCAGCTGTCCGCTATGTACACTGTATTCGTCGTGCAAAACTGAGTAAAATGAGCGTATAAACGTAGAGATATCTCCAACGCGAATGAAATTGCAGTCAGTTTTCTTCAAAATCGAAGAAAGATCGCGTTTTGCGAACGATTGCGCGTTGTTTTGTCGCTAAACACGACGTGCATTTCATTCGTGGTGCAAAACTGAGTTAAATGCGCGTCCAAACGTCGAAATACCTCCAACGGAATGAAATACAGTCTGTTTTCGTCAAAATCGACGAAAGATTGCGTTTTGCGAACGTTTGCGCGTGGTATTGCAGCTGTCCGCTATGTACACAGTATTCGTCGTACAAAACTGAGTAAAATGCGCGTCTAAACGTCGAAATACCTCCAACGGAATGAAATACAGTCAGTTTTCGTCAAAATCGACGAACGATCGCATTTTGCGATCGAATGCGCGTTCTTTTGCAGCCAAACGCGACGTGCAGTGCATTCGCCGTGCAATACTGCGTGAAAGGAGCGTTTAAACGTCGAAATACCTCCAACGGAATGAAATACAGTCAGTTTTCGTCAAAATTGACGAAAGATCGCGTTTTGCGAACGTTTACGCGTGGTTTTGCAGCCAAACGCGACGTGCAGTGCAGTCGCCGTGCAATACTGCGTGAAAGGCGCGTTTAAACGTCGAAATACCTCCAACGGAATGAATTACAGTCAGTTTTCGTCAAAATTGACGAAAGATCGCGTTTTGCGAACGTTTGCGCGTGGTTTTGCAGCTAAACGCGACATGCAGTGCATTCGTCGTGAAAAACTGAATAAAATGAGCGTCTAAACGTAGAGATATCTCCAACGCGAATGAAATACAGTCTGTTTTCGTCAAAATCGACGAAAGATCGCGTTTTGAGAGATATTGCGCGTGGTTTTGTAGCTAAACGTGACGTGCACTACATTCCTCGTGTAAAACTGAGTGAAAGAAGCGTTTAAAAGTCGAAATATCTCCAACGCGTAGGAAATTACAGTCAGTTTTCGTCAAAATCGACGAACGATCGCATTTTGTGATCGAATGCGGGTTGTTTTGCAGCCAAACGCGACGTGCAGTGCATTCGCCGTGCAACACTGCGTGAAAGGAGCGTTTAAACGTCGACATATCTCCGACGCGATGGAAATTACAGTCAGTTTTCGTCAAAATCGACGAACGATCGCATTTTGCGATCGAATGCGCGTTGTTTTGCAGTCAAACGCGACGTGCAGTGCATTCGTCGTGCAAAATTGTGTAAAATGAGCGTTTAAACATCGAAATATTTGTAATGCGAAGGAAATTACTGTCAGTTTTCATCAAAATCGACGAAAGATCGCGTTTTGAGAGATATTGCGCGTGGTTTTGTAGCTAAACGTGACGTGCACTACATTCCTCGTGTAAAACTGAGTGAAAGAAGCGTTTAAAAGTCGAAATATATCCAACGCGTAGGAAATTACAGTCAGTTTTCTTCAAAATCGACGAACGATAGCATTTTGTGATCGAATGCGCGTTGTTTTGCAGCCAAACGCGACGTGCAGTGCATTCGCCGTGCAATACTGCGTGAAAGGAGCGTTTATACGTCGAAACATCTCCAACGCGAAGGAAATTACAGTCAGTTTTCGACAAAATCGACGAACGATCGCATTTTGCGATCGAATGCGCGTTGTTTTGCAGTCAAACGCGACGTGCAGTGCATTCGTCGTGCAAAACTGAGTAAAATGAGCGTTTAAACATCGAAATATTTGTAATGCGAATGAAATCAGAGTCAGTTTTCTTCAAAATCGAAGAAAGAACGCGTTTTGCGAAAGATTGCGCGTGGTTTTGCTGCTAAACGCGACGTGCGCTACATTCGTTTGTATCAAACTGAGAGAAATGAGCGTTTGAACGTCGAAATACATCCAATGCGAAGGAAATTACAGTCACTCAGTTTTCGTCAAAATCGACGAAAGATCGCGTTTTGCGTGCTCTTGCGCGTGCTTTTGTATATAAACGCGACGTGCACTACATTCGGCGTGTAAAACTGAGTGCAAGGAGTGTTAATACGTCGAAATATCTCCAACACGAAGGGAATAACATTCAGTTATCGACAAAATCGACGAACCATCGCGTTTTGTGTGATATGGCGCGGGCTTTTGTATCTAAACGCGACGTGCGCTACATTCGGAGTGTAAAACTGAGTGCAAGGAGCGTTCATACGTCGAAATATCTCCGACGGGTAGGAAATTACAGACAGTTTTCGTCAAAAACGACGAAAGATCTCGTTTTGCGACCGTTTGCGCGTGGTATTGCAGCTGTCCGCTATGTACACTGTATTCGTCGTGCAAAACTGAGTAAAATGAGCGTCTAAACGTCGAGATATCTCCAACGCGATGGAAATTACAGTCAGTTTTCGTCAAAATCGACGAAAGATTGCGTTTTGCGAACGATTGCGCGTGCTTTTGTATATAAACGCGACGTGCACTACATTCGGCGTGTAAAACTGAGTGCAAGGAGCGTTTATACGTCGAAATATCTCCAACACGAAGGGAATAACATTCAGTTATCGACTAAATCGACGAACCATCGCGTTTTGTGTGATATGGCGCGGGCTTTTGAATCTAAACGCGACGTGCGCTACATTCGCCGTGCAATACTGCGTGAAAGGAGCGTTTAAACGTCGAAATATCTCCGACGCGATGGAAATTACAGTCAGTTTTCGTCAAAATCGACGAACGATCTCATTTTGCGATCGAATGCGCGTTGTTTTGCAGCCAAACGCGACGTGCAGTGCATTCGTCGTGCAAAACTGAATAAAATGAGCGTTTAAACGTCGAAATATTTGTAATGCGAAGGAAATTGCAGTCAGTTTTCGTCAAAATCGACGAAAGATTGCGTTTTGCGAACGATTGCGCGTTGTTTTGCGTCTAAACGCGACATGCAGCGCATTCGTCGTGTAAAACTGAGTGAAAGAAGCGTTTAAACGTCGAAATATTTGTAATGGGAAGGAAATTACAGTCAGTTTCCGTCAAAAGATTACGTTTTGCGAACGTTTTCGCGTGGTATTGCAGCTGTCCGCTATGTACACTGTATTCGTCGTGCAAAACTGAGTAAAATGAGCGTCTGAACGTCGAGATATCTCCAACGCGAATGAAATTACAGTCAGTATTCTTCAAAATCGAAGAAAGATCGCGTTTTGCGATCGATTGCGCGTTGTTTTGTCGCTAAACACGACGTGCATTGCATTCGTGGTGCAAAACTGAGTAAAATACGCGTCTAAACGTCGAAATACCTCCAACGGAATGAAATACAGTCTGTTTTCGTCAAAATCGACGAACGATCGCATTTTGTGATCGAATGCGCGTTGTTTTGCAGCCAAACGCGACGTGCAGTGCATTCGCCGTGCAATACTGCGTGAAAGGAGCGTTTAAACGTCGAAACATCTCCAACGCGAAGAAAATTACAGTCAGTTTTCGTCAAAATCGACGAACGATCGCATTTTGCGATCGAATGCGCGTTGTTTTGCAGTCAAACGCGACGTGCAGTGCATTCGTCGTGCAAAACTGAGTAAAATGAGCGTTTAAACATCGAAATATTTGTAATGCGAAGGAAATTACAGTCAGTTTTCGTCAAAATCGACGAACGATTGCGTATTGCGAACGATTGCGCGTGGTTTTGCTGCTAAACGCGACGTGCGCTACATTCGTTTGTATCAAACTGAGTGAAATGAGCGTTTGAACGTCGAAATACATTCAATGCGAAGGAAATTACAGTCAGTTTTCGTCAAAATCGACGAAAGATTGCGTTTTGCGAACGATTGCGCGTTGCATAGCAGCTAAATGCGACGTGCATTGCATTCGTGGTGCAAAACTGAGTAAAATACGCGTCTAAACGTCGAAATACCTCCAACGGAATGAAATACAGTCTACTTTCGTCAAAATCTACGAAAGATCGCGTTTTGAGAGATATTGCGCGTGGTTTTGTAGCTAAACGCGACGTGCACTACATTCCTCGTGTAAAACTGTGTGAAAGAAGCGTTTAAAAGTCGAAATATCTCCAACGCGTAGGAAATTACAGTCAGTTTTCGTCAAAATCGACGAACGATCGCATTTTGTGATCGAATGCGCGTTGTTTTGCAGCCAAACGCGACGTGCAGTGCATTCGCCGTGCAATACTGCGTGAAAGGAGCGTTTAAACGTCGAAATATCTCCAACGCGAAGGAAATTACAGTCAGTTTTCGTCAAAATCGACGAACGATCGCATTTTGCGATCGAATGCGCGTTGTTTTGCAGTCAAACGCGACGTGCAGTGCATTCGTCGTGCAAAACTGAGTAAAATGAGCGTTTAAACATCGAAATATTTGTAACGCGAAGGAAATTACACTCAGTTTTCGTCAAAATCGACGAACGATTGCGTATTGCGAAAGATTGCGCGTTGTTTTGCAAGTAAACGCGATGTGCAATGCATTCGTCGTGCAATACTGCGTGAAAGGAGCGTTTATACGTCGAAATATCTCCAACGCGAATGAAATTGCAGTCAGTTTTCTTCAAAATCGAAGAAAGATCGCGTTTTGCGAACGATTGCGCGTTGTTTTGTCGCTAAACACAACGTGCATTGCATTCGTGGTGCAAAACTGAGTAAAATGCGCGTCTAAACGTCGAAATACCTCCAACGGAGTTAAATACAGTCTGTTTTCGTCAAAATCGACGAAAGATTGCGTTTTGCGAACGATTGCGCGTGGTTTTGCAGCTCAACGCGACATGCTGTGCATTCTACGTGCAAAACTGAGTAAAATGAGCGTCTAAACGTGGAGATATCTCCAACGCGAATGAAATTGCAGTCAGTTTTCTTCAAAATCGAAGAAAGATCGCGTTTTGCGAACGATTGCGCGTTGTTTTGTCGCTAAACACGACGTGCATTGCATTCGTGGTGCAAAACTGAGTAAAATACGCGTCTAAACGTCGAAATACCTCCAACGGAATGAAATACAGTCTACTTTCGTCAAAATCTTCGAAAGATCGCGTTTTGAGAGATATTGCGCGTGGTTTTGTAGCTAAACGCGACGTGCACTACATTCCTCGTGTAAAACTGAGTGAAAGAAGCGTTTAAAAGTCGAAATATCTCCAACGCGACGGAAATTACAGTCAGTTTTCGTCAAAATTGAGGAAAGATTGCATTTTGCGAACGACTGCGCGTGGTTTTGCAGTTAAACGCGACGTGCATTGCATTCGTCGTGCAAAACTGAATAAAATGAGCGTTTAAACGTCGAAATATCTCCAACGCGTAGGAAATTACAGTCAGTTTTCGTCAAAATCGACGAACGATTGCGTTTTGCGAACGATTGCGCGTTGTTTTGCATCTAAACGCGACGTGCAATGTATTTGGGGTGCAAAAGTGAGTAAAATGCGCGTCTAAACGTCGAAATACCTCCAACGGAATGAAATACAGTCTGTTTTCGTCAAAATCGACGAAAGATTGCATTTTGCGAACGACTGCGCGTGGTTTTGCAGTTAAACGCGACGTGCATTGCATTCGTCGTGCAAAACTGAATAAAATGAGCGTTTAAACGTCGAAATATTTGTAATGCGAAGGAAATTGCAGTCAGTTTTCGTCAAAATCGACGAACGATCGCATTTTGTGATCGAATGCGGGTTGTTTTGCAGCCAAACGCGACGTGCAGTGCATTCGCCGTGCAATACTGCGTGAAAGGAGCGTTTGAAAGTCGAAATACATCCAATGCGAAGGAAATTACAGTCACTCAGTATTCGTAAAAATCGACGAAAGATCGCGTTTTGCGTGCTATTGCGCGGGATTTTGTATATAAACGCGACGTGCGCTACATTCGGCGTGTAAAACTGAGCGAATGGAGAGTTAAACGTCGAAATCTCTCCAACGGAAGGAAATTACAGTCAGTTTTCTTCAAACTTGACGAAAGATCGCGTTTTGCGAACGAATGCGCGTTGTTTTGCCGCTAAACGCGACGTGCATTGCATTCGTCGTGCAAAACTGGATAAAATGAGCGACTAAACGTAGAGATATCTCCAACTCGAATGAAATTGCAGTTAGTTTTCGTCAAAATCGACGAAAGGTTGCATTTTGCGAACGATTGCGCGTGTTATTGCAGCTGTCCGCTATGTACACTGTATTCGTCGTGCAAAACTGAGTAAAATGAGCGTTTAAACGTCGAGATATCTCCAACGCGAATTAAATTACAGTCAGTTTTCGTCAAAATCGACGAAAGATTGCGATTTGCGATCGAATGCGCGTTGTTTTGCAGCTCAACGCGACATGCAGTGCATTCTACGTGCAAAACTGAGTAAAATGAGCGTATAAACGTAGAGATATCTCCAACGCGAATGAAATTGCAGTCAGTTTTCTTCAAAATCGAAGAAAGATCGCGTTTTGCGAACGATTGCGCGTTGTTTTGTCGCTAAACACGACGTGCATTGCATTCGTGGTGCAAAACTGAGTAAAATGCGCGTCTAAACGTCGAAATACCACCAACGGAATGAAATACAGCCTGTTTTCGTCAAAATCGACGAAAGATTGCGTTTTGCGAACGATTGCGCGTGGTTTTGCAGTTAAACGCGACGTGCATTGCATTCGTCGTGCAAAACTGAATAAAATGAGCGTTTAAACGTAGAGATATCTCCAACGCGAATGAAATTGCAGTCAGTTTTCTTCAAAATCGAAGAAAGATCGCGTTTTGCGAACGATTGCGCGCTGTTTTGTCGCTAAACACGACGTGCATTGCATTCGTGGTGCAAAACTGTGTAAAATGAGCGTTTAAACATCGAAATATTTGTAATGCGAAGCAAATGACAGTCAGTTTTCGTCAAAATCGACGAAAGATCGCGTTTTGAGAGATATTGCGCGTGGTTTTGTAGCTAAACGTGACGTGCACTACATTCCTCGTGTAAAACTGAGTGAAAGAAGCGTTTAAAAGTCGAAATATCTCCAACGCGTAGGAAATTACAATCAGTTTTCGTCAAAATCGACGGGAGATTGCGTTTTGCGAACGATTGCGCGTGGTTTTGCAGCTCAAGGCGACATGCAGTTCATTCGACGTGCAAAACTGAGTAAAATGAGCGTCTAAACGTAGAGATATCTCCAACTCGAATGAAATAGCAGTTAGTTTTCGTCAAAATCGACGAAAGATCGCGTTTTGAGAGATATTGCGCGTGGTTTTGTAGCTAAACGCGACGTGCACTACATTCCTCGTGTAAAACTGAGTGAAAGAAGCGTTTAAAAGTCGAAATATCTCCAACGCGTAGGAAATTACAGTCAGTTTTCGTCAAAATCGACGAACGATCGCATTTTGTGATCGAATGCGGGTTGTTTTGCAGCCAAACGCGACGTGCAGTGCATTCGCCGTGCAACACTGCGTGAAAGGAGCGTTTAAACGTCGAAATATCTCCGACGCGATGGAAATTACAGTCAGTTTTCGTCAAAATCGACGAACGATCGCATTTTGTGATCGAATGCGCGTTGTTTTGCAGCCAAACGCGACGTGCAGTGCATTCGCCGTGCAATACTGCGTGAAAGGAGCGTTTGAAAGTCGAAATACATCCAATGCGAAGGAAATTACAGTCACTCAGTATTCGTCAAAATCGACGAAAGATCGCGTTTTGCGAGCTATTGCGCGGGATTTTGTATATAAACGCGACGTGCGCTACATTCGGCGTGTAAAACTGAGCGAATGGAGAGTTGAACGTCGAAATCTCTCCAACGGAAGGACATTACAGTCAGTTTTCTTCAAACTTGACGAAAGATCGCGTTTTGCGAACGAATGCGCGTTGTTTTGCAGCCAAACGCGACGTGCAGTGCATTCGCCGTGCAATACTGCGTGAAAGGAGCGTTTAAACGTCGAAATATCTCCAACGCGAAGGAAATTACAGTCAGTTTTCGTCAAAATCGACGAACGATCGCATTTTGCGATCGAATGCGCGTTGTTTTGCAGTCAAACGCGACGTGCAGTGCATTCGTCGTGCAAAACTGAGTAAAATGAGCGTTTAAACATCGAAATATTTGTAACGCGAAGGAAATTACACTCAGTTTTCGTCAAAATCGACGAACGATTGCGTATTGCGAAAGATTGCGCGTTGTTTTGCAAGTAAACGCGATGTGCAATGCATTCGTCGTGCAATACTGCGTGAAAGGAGCGTTTATACGTCGAAATATCTCCAACGCGAATGAAATTGCAGTCAGTTTTCTTCAAAATCGAAGAAAGATCGCGTTTTGCGAACGATTGCGCGTTGTTTTGTCGCTAAACACAACGTGCATTGCATTCGTGGTGCAAAACTGAGTAAAATGCGCGTCTAAACGTCGAAATACCTCCAACGGAGTTAAATACAGTCTGTTTTCGTCAAAATCGACGAAAGATTGCGTTTTGCGAACGATTGCGCGTGGTTTTGCAGCTCAACGCGACATGCTGTGCATTCTACGTGCAAAACTGAGTAAAATGAGCGTCTAAACGTGGAGATATCTCCAACGCGAATGAAATTGCAGTCAGTTTTCTTCAAAATCGAAGAAAGATCGCGTTTTGCGAACGATTGCGCGTTGTTTTGTCGCTAAACACGACGTGCATTGCATTCGTGGTGCAAAACTGAGTAAAATACGCGTCTAAACGTCGAAATACCTCCAACGGAATGAAATACAGTCTACTTTCGTCAAAATCTTCGAAAGATCGCGTTTTGAGAGATATTGCGCGTGGTTTTGTAGCTAAACGCGACGTGCACTACATTCCTCGTGTAAAACTGAGTGAAAGAAGCGTTTAAAAGTCGAAATATCTCCAACGCGACGGAAATTACAGTCAGTTTTCGTCAAAATTGAGGAAAGATTGCATTTTGCGAACGACTGCGCGTGGTTTTGCAGTTAAACGCGACGTGCATTGCATTCGTCGTGCAAAACTGAATAAAATGAGCGTTTAAACGTCGAAATATCTCCAACGCGTAGGAAATTACAGTCAGTTTTCGTCAAAATCGACGAACGATTGCGTTTTGCGAACGATTGCGCGTTGTTTTGCATCTAAACGCGACGTGCAATGTATTTGGGGTGCAAAAGTGAGTAAAATGCGCGTCTAAACGTCGAAATACCTCCAACGGAATGAAATACAGTCTGTTTTCGTCAAAATCGACGAAAGATTGCATTTTGCGAACGACTGCGCGTGGTTTTGCAGTTAAACGCGACGTGCATTGCATTCGTCGTGCAAAACTGAATAAAATGAGCGTTTAAACGTCGAAATATTTGTAATGCGAAGGAAATTGCAGTCAGTTTTCGTCAAAATCGACGAACGATCGCATTTTGTGATCGAATGCGGGTTGTTTTGCAGCCAAACGCGACGTGCAGTGCATTCGCCGTGCAATACTGCGTGAAAGGAGCGTTTGAAAGTCGAAATACATCCAATGCGAAGGAAATTACAGTCACTCAGTATTCGTAAAAATCGACGAAAGATCGCGTTTTGCGTGCTATTGCGCGGGATTTTGTATATAAACGCGACGTGCGCTACATTCGGCGTGTAAAACTGAGCGAATGGAGAGTTAAACGTCGAAATCTCTCCAACGGAAGGAAATTACAGTCAGTTTTCTTCAAACTTGACGAAAGATCGCGTTTTGCGAACGAATGCGCGTTGTTTTGCCGCTAAACGCGACGTGCATTGCATTCGTCGTGCAAAACTGGATAAAATGAGCGACTAAACGTAGAGATATCTCCAACTCGAATGAAATTGCAGTTAGTTTTCGTCAAAATCGACGAAAGGTTGCATTTTGCGAACGATTGCGCGTGTTATTGCAGCTGTCCGCTATGTACACTGTATTCGTCGTGCAAAACTGAGTAAAATGAGCGTTTAAACGTCGAGATATCTCCAACGCGAATTAAATTACAGTCAGTTTTCGTCAAAATCGACGAAAGATTGCGATTTGCGATCGAATGCGCGTTGTTTTGCAGCTCAACGCGACATGCAGTGCATTCTACGTGCAAAACTGAGTAAAATGAGCGTATAAACGTAGAGATATCTCCAACGCGAATGAAATTGCAGTCAGTTTTCTTCAAAATCGAAGAAAGATCGCGTTTTGCGAACGATTGCGCGTTGTTTTGTCGCTAAACACGACGTGCATTGCATTCGTGGTGCAAAACTGAGTAAAATGCGCGTCTAAACGTCGAAATACCACCAACGGAATGAAATACAGCCTGTTTTCGTCAAAATCGACGAAAGATTGCGTTTTGCGAACGATTGCGCGTGGTTTTGCAGTTAAACGCGACGTGCATTGCATTCGTCGTGCAAAACTGAATAAAATGAGCGTTTAAACGTAGAGATATCTCCAACGCGAATGAAATTGCAGTCAGTTTTCTTCAAAATCGAAGAAAGATCGCGTTTTGCGAACGATTGCGCGCTGTTTTGTCGCTAAACACGACGTGCATTGCATTCGTGGTGCAAAACTGTGTAAAATGAGCGTTTAAACATCGAAATATTTGTAATGCGAAGGAAATGACAGTCAGTTTTCGTCAAAATCGACGAAAGATCGCGTTTTGAGAGATATTGCGCGTGGTTTTGTAGCTAAACGTGACGTGCACTACATTCCTCGTGTAAAACTGAGTGAAAGAAGCGTTTAAAAGTCGAAATATCTCCAACGCGTAGGAAATTACAATCAGTTTTCGTCAAAATCGACGGGAGATTGCGTTTTGCGAACGATTGCGCGTGGTTTTGCAGCTCAAGGCGACATGCAGTTCATTCGACGTGCAAAACTGAGTAAAATGAGCGTCTAAACGTAGAGATATCTCCAACTCGAATGAAATAGCAGTTAGTTTTCGTCAAAATCGACGAAAGATCGCGTTTTCAGAGATATTGCGCGTGGTTTTGTAGCTAAACGCGACGTGCACTACATTCCTCGTGTAAAACTGAGTGAAAGAAGCGTTTAAAAGTCGAAATATCTCCAACGCGTAGGAAATTACAGTCAGTTTTCGTCAAAATCGACGAACGATCGCATTTTGTGATCGAATGCGCGTTGTTTTGCAGCCAAACGCGACGTGCAGTGCATTCGCCGTGCAACACTGCGTGAAAGGAGCGTTTAAACGTCGAAATATCTCCGACGCGGTGGAAATTACAGTCAGTTTTCGTCAAAATCGACGAACGATCGCATTTTGTGATCGAATGCGCGTTGTTTTGCAGCCAAACGCGACGTGCAGTGCATTCGCCGTGCAATACTGCGTGAAAGGAGCGTTTGAAAGTCGAAATACATCCAATGCGAAGGAAATTACAGTCACTCAGTATTCGTCAAAATCGACGAAAGATCGCGTTTTGCGAGCTATTGCGCGGGATTTTGTATATAAACGCGACGTGCGCTACATTCGGCGTGTAAAACTGAGCGAATGGAGAGTTGAACGTCGAAATCTCTCCAACGGAAGGACATTACAGTCAGTTTTCTTCAAACTTGACGAAAGATCGCGTTTTGCGAACGAATGCGCGTTGTTTTGCCGCTAAACGCGACGTGCATTGCATTCGTCGTGCAAAACTGGATAAAATGAGCGACTAAACGTAGAGATATCTCCATCTCGAATGAAATTGCAGTTAGTTTTCGTCAAAATCGACGAAAGATTGCATTTTGCGAACGATTGCGCGTGTTATTGCAGCTGTCCGCTATGTACACTGTATTCGTCGTGCAAAACTGAGTAAAATGAGCGTTTAAACGTCGAGATATCTCCAACGCGAATTAAATTACAGTCAGTTTTCGTCAAAATCGACGAAAGATTGCGATTTGCGATCGAATGCGCGTTGTTTTGCAGCTCAACGCGACATGCAGTGCATTCTACGTGCAAAACTGTGTAAAATGAGCGTATAAACGTAGAGATATCTCCAACGCGACTGAAATTGCAGTCAGCTTTCTTCAAAATCGAAGAAAGATCGCGTTTTGCGAACGATTGCGCGTTGTTTTGTCGCTAAACACGACGTGCATTGCATTCGTGGTGCAAAACTGAGTAAAATGCGCGTCTAAACGTCGAAATACCTCCAACGGAATGAAATACAGTCTGTTTTCGTCAAAATCGACGAAAGATTGCGTTTAGCGAACGATTGCGCGTGGTTTTGCAGCTCAACGCGACATGCAGTGCATTGTACGTGCAAAACTGAGTAAAATGAGCGTCTAAACGTAGAGATATCTCCAACGCGAATGAAATTGCAGTCAGTTTTCTTCAAAATCGAAGAAAGATCGCGTTTTGCGAACGATTGCGCGTTGCTTTGTCGCTAAACACGACGTGCATTGCATTCGTGGTGCAAAACTGAGTAAAATACGCGTCTAAACGTCGAAATACCTCCAACGGAATGAAATACAGTCTGCTTTCGTCAAAATCTACGAAAGATCGCGTTTTGAGAGATATTGCGCGTGGTTTTGTAGCTAAACGCGACGTGCACTACATTCCTCGTGTAAAACTGAGTGAAAGAAGCGTTTAAAAGTCGAAATATCTCCAACGCGTAGGAAATTACAGTCAGTTTTCGTCAAAATCGACGAACGATCGCATTTTGTGATCGAATGCGCGTTGTTTTGCAGCCAAACGCGACGTGCAGTGCATTCGCCGTGCAATACTGCGTGAAAGAAGCGTTTAAACATCGAAATATTTGTAATGCGAAGGAAATTAAAGTCAGTTTTCGTCAAAATCGACGAAAGATAGCGTTTTGAGAGATATTGCGCGTGGTTTTGTAGCTAAACGTGACGTGCACTACATTCCTCGTGTAAAACTGAGTGAAAGAAGCGTTTAAAAGTCGAAATATCTCCAACGCGTTGGAAATTACAGTCAGTTTTCGTCAAAATCGACGAAAGATTGCGTTTTGCGATCGATTGCGCGTGGTTTTGCAGCTCAAGGCGACATGCAGTGCATTCGACGTGCAAAACTGAGTAAAATGAGCGTCTAAACGTAGAGATATCTCCAACTCGAATGAAATAGCAGTTAGTTTTCGTCAAAATCGACGAATGATCGCGTTTTGGGAGATATTGCGCGTGGTTTTGTAGCTAAACGCGACGTGCACTACATTCCTCGTGTAAAACTGAGTGAAAGAAGCGTTTAAAAGTCGAAATATCTCCAACGCGTAGGAAATCACAGTCAGTTTTCTTCAAAATCGACGAACGATCGCATTTTGCGATCGAATGCGCGTTGTTTTCCAGCCAAACGCGACATGCAGTGCATTCGTCGTGCAATACTGCGTGAAAGGAGCGTTTAAACCTCGAAATACCTCCAACGGAATGAAATACAGTCTGTCTTCGTCAAAAACGACGAAAGATTGCGTTTTGCGAACGATTGCGCGTTCTTTTGCAGCCAAACGCGACGTGCAGTGCATTCGCCGTGCAATACTGAGAGAATAGAACGTTTAAACGTCGAAATATTTCCGACGAGTAGGAAATTACAGACAGTTTTCGTCAAAAACGACGAACGATCGCATTTTGCGATCGAATGCGGGTTGTTTTGCAGCCAAACGCGACGTGCAGTGCATTCGCCGTGCAACACTGCGTGAAAGGAGCGTTTAAACGTCGAAATATCTCCGACGCGATGGAAATTACAGTCAGTTTTCGTCAAAATCGACGAACGATCGCATTTTGTGATCGAATGCGCGTTGTTTTGCAGCCAAACGCGACGTGCAGTGCATTCGCCGTGCAATACTGCGTGAAAGGAGCGTTTGAAAGTCGAAATACATCCAATGCGAAGGAAATTACAGTCACTCAGTATTCGTCAAAATCGACGAAAGATCGCGTTTTGCGAGCTATTGCGCGGGATTTTGTATATAAACGCGACGTGCGCTACATTCGGCGTGTAAAACTGAGCGAATGGAGAGTTGAACGTCGAAATCTCTCCAACGGAAGGACATTACAGTCAGTTTTCTTCAAACTTGACGAAAGATCGCGTTTTGCGAACGAATGCGCGTTGTTTTGCCGCTAAACGCGACGTGCATTGCATTCGTCGTGCGAAACTGAATAAAATGAGCGACTAAACGTAGAGATATCTCCAACTCGAATGAAATTGCAGTTAGTTTTCGTCAAAATCGACGAAAGATTGCATTTTGCGAAGGATTGCGCGTGTTATTGCAGCTGTCCGCTATGTACACTGTATTCGTCGTGCAAAACTGAGTAAAACGAGCGTTTAAACGTCGAGATATCTCCAACGCGAATTAAGTTACAGTCAGTTTTCGTCAAAATCGACGAAAGATTGCGATTTGCGAACGAATGCGCGTTGTTTTGCAGCTCAACGCGACATGCAGTGCATTCTACGTGCAAAACTGAGTAAAATGAGCGTATAAACGTAGAGATATCTCCAACGCGAATGAAATTGCAGGCAGTATTCTTCAAAATCGAAGAAAGATCGCGTTTTGCGAACGATTGCGCGTTGTTTTGTCGCTAAACACGACGTGCATTGCATTCGTGGTGCAAAACTGAGTAAAATGCGCGTCTAAACGTCGAAATACCTCCAACGGAATGAAATACAGTCTGTTTTCGTCAAAATCGACGAAAGATTGCGTTTTGCGAACGATTGCGCGTGGTTTTGCAGCTCAACGCGACATGCAGTGCATTGTACGTGCAAAACTGAGTAAAATGAGCGTCTAAACGTAGAGATATCTCCAACGCGAATGAAATTGCAGTCAGTTTTCTTCAAAATCGAAGAAAGATCGCGTTTTGCGAACGATTGCGCGTTGTTTTGTCGCTAAACACGACGTGCATTGCATTCGTGGTGCAAAACTGAGTAAAATACGCGTCTACACGTCGAAATACCTCCAACGGAATGAAATACAGTCTGCTTTCGTCAAAATCTACGAAAGATCGCGTTTTGAGAGATATTGCGCGTGGTTTTGTAGCTAAACGCGACGTGCACTACATTCCTCGTGTAAAACTGAGTGAAAGAAGCGTTTAAAAGTCGAAATATCTCCAACGCGTAGGAAATTACAGTCAGTTTTCGTCAAAATCGACGAACGATCGCATTTTGTGATCGAATGCGCGCTGTGTTGCAGCCAAACGCGACGTGCAGTGCATTCGCCGTGCAATACTGCGTGAAAGGAGCGTTTATACGTCGAAACATCTCCAACGCGAAGGAAATTACAGTCAGTGTTCGTCAAAATCGACGAACGATCGCATGTTGCGATCGAATGCGCGTTGTTTTGCAGCCAAACGCGACGTGCATTGCATTCGTCGTGCAAAACTGAATAAAATGAGCGTTTAAACGTCGAAATATTTGTAATGCGAAGGAAATTACAGTCAGTTTTCGTCAAAATCGACGAACGAATGCGTATTGCGAACGATTGCGCGTTGTTTTGCATCTAATCGCGACATGCAGCGCATTCGTCGTGTAAAACTGAGTGAAAGAAGCGTTTAAACGTCGAAATATTTGTAATGGGAAGGAAATTACAGTCAGTTTCCGTCAAAAGATTACGTTTTGCGAACGTTTGCGCGTGGTATTGCAGCTGTCCGCTATGTACACTGTATTCGTCGTGCAAAACTGAGTAAAATGAGCGTCTAAACGTCGAGATATCCCCAACGCGAATGAAATTACAGTCAGTTTTCTTCAAAATCGAAGAAAGATCGCGTTTTGAGAGATATTGCGCGTGGTTTTGTAGCTAAACGTGACGTGCACTACATTCCTCGTGTAAAACTGAGTGAAAGAAGCGTTTAAAAGTCGAAATATCTCCAACGCGTAGGAAATTACAGTCAGTTTTCGTCAAAATCGACGAACGATCGCATTTTGTGATCGAATGCGGGTTGTTTTGCAGCCAAACGCGACGTGCAGTGCATTCGCCGTGCAACACTGCGTGAAAGGAGCGTTTAAACGTCGACATATCTCCGACGCGATGGATATTACAGTCAGTTTTCGTCAAAATCGACGAACGATCGCATTTTGCGATCGAATGCGCGTTGTTTTGCAGTCAAACGCGACGTGCAGTGCATTCGTCGTGCAAAACTGTGTAAAATGAGCGTTTAAACATCGAAATATTTGTAATGCGAATGAAATCAGAGTCAGTTTTCTTCAAAATCGAAGAAAGAACGCGTTTGGCGAGCTATTGCGCGGGCTTTTGCATCTAAACGCGACGTGCGCTACATTCGGCGTGTAAAACTGAGAGCAAGGAGCGTTTATACGTCGAAATATCTCCAACACGAAGGGAATAACATTCAGTTATCGACAAAATCGACGGACCATCGCGTTTTGTGTGATATTGCGCGGGCTTTTGTTTCTAAACGCGACGTGCGCTACATGCGGAGTGTTAAACTGAGTGCAAGGAGCGTTTATACGTCGAAATATCTCCGACGGGTAGGAAATTACAGACAGTTTTCGTCAAAAACGACGAAAGATCTCATTTTGCGAAAGTTTGCGCGTGGTATTGCAGCTGTCCGCTGTGTACACTGTATTCGTCGTGCAAAACTGAGTAAAATGCGCGTCTAAACGTCGAAATACCTCCAACGGAATGAAATACAGACTGTTTTCGTCAAAATCGACGAAAGATCGCGTTTTGAGAGATATTGCGCGTGGTTTTGTAGCTAAACGTGACGTGCACTACATACATCGTGTAAAACTGAGTGAAAAAAGCGTTTAAATGTCGAAATATATCCAACGGAATGAAATACAGTCTGTTTTCGTCAAAATCGACGAAAGATCGCGTTTTGAGAGATATTGCGCGTGTTTATGTAGCTAAACGCGACGTGCAGTACATTCGACGTAAAACTGATGGAAAGGAGCGTTTAAACGTCGTAATATTTGTAATGGGAAGGAAATTACAGTCAGTTTTCATCAAAATCGACGAAAGATTACGTTTTGCGAACAATTGCGCGTTGCAGTGCAGCTAAACGCGACGTGCATTGTATTCGTCGTACAAACCTGAATAAAATGAGCGTCTAAACGTCGAGATACCTCCAACGGAATGAAATACAGTCTGTTGTCGTCAAAATCGACGAAAGATTGCGTTTTTAGAGATATTGCGCGTGATTTTGCAGCTAAACGCGACATGCAGTGCATTCGTCGTGTAAAACTGAGTGAAATAGGCGTTTAAACGTCGAAATATTTGTAATGGGAAGGAAATTACAGTCAGTTTACTTCAAAATCGAAGAAAGATCGCGTTTGGCGAGCTATTGCGCGGGCTTTTGCATCTAAACGCGACGTGCGCTACATTCGGAGTGTAAAATTGAGTGCAAGGAGCGTTTATACGTCGCAATATCTACGACGGGTAGGAAATTACAGACAGTTTTCGTCAAAAACGACGAAAGATCTCATTTTGCGAAAGTTTGCGCGTGGTATTGCAGCTGTCCGCTATGTACACTGTATTCGTCGTGCAAAACTGAGTAAAATGCGCGTTTAAACGTCGAAATACCTCCAACGGAATGAAATACAGTCTGTTTTCGTCAAAATCGACGAAAGATCGCGTTTTGAGAGATATTGCGCGTGTTTATGTAGCTAAACGCGACGTGCAGTACATTCGACGTAAAACTGATGGAAAGGAGCGTTTAAACGTCGTAATATTTGTAATGGGAAGGAAATTACAGTCAGTTTTCATCAAAATCGACGAAAGATTACGTTTTGCGAGCTATTGCGCGGGCTTTTGTATCTAAACGCGACGTGCACTACATTCGGCGTGTAAAACTGAGAGCAAGGAGCGTTTATACGTCGCAATATCTACGACGGGTAGGAAATTACAGACAGTTTTCGTCAAAAACGACGAAAGATCTCATTTTGCGAAAGTTTGCGTGTGGTATTGCAGCTGTCCGCTATGTACACTGTATTCGTCGTGCAAAACTGAGTAAAATGCGCGTTTAAACGTCGAAATACCTCCAACGGAATGAAATACAGTCTGTTTTCGTCAAAATCGACGGAAGATCGCGTTTCGAGAGATATTGCGCGTGGTTTTGTAGCTAAACGTGACGTGCACCACATTCGTCGTGTAAAACTGAGTGAAAGAAGAGTTTAAAAGTCGAAACATCACAAACGCGTAGGGAATAACAGTCAGATTTCGTCAAAAGCGACGAATAATTGCGTTTTGCGAACGATTGCGCGTTGTTTTGCAGCTAAACGCGTCGTGCAAGGTATTTGGCGTGCAAAACCGAGTAAAATGCGCGTTTAAACGTCGAAATACCTCCAACGGAATGAAATACAGTCTGTTTTCGTCAAAATCGACGAAAGATCGCGTTTTGAGAGATATTGCGCGTGGTTTTGTAGCTAAACGTGACGTGCACTACATACGTCGTGTAAAACTGAGTGAAAAAAGCGTTTAAATGTCGAAATATCTCCAACGGAATGAAATACAGTCTGTTTTCGTCAAAATCGACGAAAGATCGCGTTTTGAGAGATATTGCGCGTGATTTTGCAGCTAAACGCGACATGCAGTGCATTCGTCGTGCAAAACTGAATAAAATGAGCGTCTAAACGTCGAGATATCTCCAACGCGAAGCAAATTACTGTCAGTTTTCGTCAAAATCGACGAACGATTGCGTATTGCGAACGATTGCGCGTTGTTTTGCAAGTAAACGCGATGTGCAATGCATTCGTCGTACGATACTGCGTGAAAGGAGCGTTTGAACGTCGAAATATCCCCGACGCGTATTAAATTACAGACAGTTTTCGTTAAAATCAACGAACGATTGCTTTTTGCG
This sequence comes from Bombus dahlbomii, assembly GCA_037178635.1. Lineage (NCBI taxonomy): Eukaryota > Metazoa > Arthropoda > Insecta > Hymenoptera > Apidae > Bombus > Bombus dahlbomii. Next base: position 81,033 of record CM074118.1, read on the forward strand.
AACGGTTGCGCGTTGTTTTGCTTCTAAACGCGACGTGCAATGTATTTTGGGGTGCAAACCTGAGTAAAATGCACGTCTAAACGTCGAAATACCTCCAACGGAATGAAATACAGTCTGTTGTCGTCAAAATCGACGAAAGATCGCGTTTTCAGAGATATTGCGCGTGATTTTGCAGCTAAACGCGACATGCACTACATTCGTCGTGTAAAACTGAGTGAAAGAAGTGTTTAAACGTCGAAATATTTGTAATGGGAAGGAAATTACAGTCAGCTTACTTCAAAATCGAAGAAAGATCGCGTTTGGCGAGCTATTGCGCGGGCTTTTGTATCTAAACGCGACTTGCACTACGTTCGGCGTGTAAAACTGAGTGAAAGAAGCGTTTAAACGTCGAAATATTTGTAATGGGAAGGAAATTACAGTCAGTTTCCGTCAAAAGATTACGTTTTGCGAACGTTTGCGCGTGGTATTGCAGCTGTCCGCTATGTACACTGTATTCGTCGTGCAAAACTGAGTAAAATGAGCGTCTGAACGTCGAGATATCTCCAACGCGAATGAAATTACAGTCAGTATTCTTCAAAATCGAAGAAAGATCGCGTTTGGCGAGCTATTGCGCGGGCTTTTGTATCTAAACGCGACGTGCACTGCATTCGGCGTGTAAAACTGAGTGAAAGAAGCGTTTAAACGTCGAAAGATTTGTAATGGGAAGGAAATTACAGTCAGTTTACTTCAAAATCGAAGAAAGATCGCGTTTGGCGAGCTATTGCGTGGGCTTTTGTATCTAAACGCGACGTGCACTACAATCGGCGTGTAAAACTGAGAGCAAGGAGCGTTTATACGTCGAAATATCTCCAACACGAAGGGAATAACATTCAGTTATCGACAAAATCGACGAACCATCGCGTTTTGTGTGATATTGCGCGGGCTTTTGTATCTAAACGCGACATGCTGTCCATTCGCAGTGTAAAACTGAGTGAAAGAAGCGTTTAAACGTCGAAATATTTGTAATGGGAAGGAAATTACAGTCAGTTTACTTCAAAATCGAAGAAAGATCGCGTTTGGCGAACCATTGCTCGTGATTTTGCAGCTAAACGCGACATGCAGCGCATTCGTCGTGTAAAACTGAGTGGAAGAAGCGTTTAAACGTCGAAATATTTGTAATGGGAAGGAAATTATAGTTAGTTTTCGTCAAAATCGACGAAAGGTCGCGTTTTGAGAGATATTGCGCGTGTTTATGTAGCTAAACGCGACGTGCACTACATTCGACGTAAAACTGATGGAAAGGAGCGTTTAAACGTCGTAATATTTGTAATGGCAAGGAAATTACAGTCAGTTTCGTCAAAATTGACGAAAGATTGCGTTTTGCGAATGCCTGCGCGTGGTTTTGCAGTTAAACGCGACGTGCATTGCATTCGTCGTGCAAAACTGAATAAAATGAGCGTTCAAACGTCGTAATATTCGTAATACGAAGGAAATTGCAGTCAGTTTTCGTCAAAATCGACGAAAGATTGCGTTTTGCGAACGATTGCGCGTTGCATTGCAGCTAAACGCGACGTGCATTGCATTCGTCGTGCAAAACTGCATAAAATGAGCGTCTAAACATCGAGATATCTCCAACGCGAAGCAAATTACAGACAGTTTTCGTCAAAATCGACGAGCGATTGCGTATTGCGAACGATTGCGCGTTGTTTTGCATCTAAACGCGTCGTGCAAGGTATTTGGCGTCTAAAACTGAGTAAAATGCGCGTTTAAACGTCGAAATACCTCCAACGGAATGAAATACAGTCTGTTTTCGTCAAAATCGACGAAAGATCGCGTTTTGCGTGCTATTGCGCGTGCTTTTGTATACAAACGCGACGTGCACTACATTCGGCGTGTAAAACTGAGTGCAAGGAGCGTTTATACGTCGAAATATCTCCAACACGAAGAGAATTACATTCAGTTATCGACAAAATCGACGAACCATCGAGTTTTATGTGATATTGCGCGGGCTTTTGCATCTAAACGCGACATGCAGCGCATTCGTCGTGTAAAACTGAGTGGAAGAAGCGTTTAAACGTCGAAATATTTGTAATGGGAAGGAAATTATAGTTAGTTTTCGTCAAAATCGACGAAAGATCGCGTTTTTAGAGATATTGCGCGTAATTTTGCAGCTAAACGCGACATGCAGTGCATTCGTCGTATAAAACTGAGTGAACGAAGCGTTTAAACGTCGAAATATTTGTAATGGGAAGGAAATTACAGTCAGTTTACTTCAAAATCGAAGAAAGATCGCGTTTGGCGAACCATTGCTGGTGATTTCGCAGCTAAACGCGAGATGCAGCGCATTCGTCGTGTAAAACTGAGTGAAAGAAGCGTTTAAACGTCGAAATATCTGTAATGGGAAGGAAATTACAGTCAGTTTTCGTCAAAATCGACGAAAGATTACGTTTTCGAACAATTGCGCGTTGCAGTGCAGCTAAACGCCACGTGCATTGTATTCGTCGTGCAATACTGCGTGAAAGGAGCGTTTAAACGTCGAAATATCTCCAACGCGAAGCAAATTACAGTCAGTTTTCGTCAAAATCGACGAATAATTGCGTTTTGCGAACGATTGCGCGTTGTTTTGCAGCTAAACGCATCGTGCAAGGTATTTGGCGTGCAAAACTGAGTAAAATGCGCGTCTAAACGTCGAAATACCTCCAACGGAATGAAATACAGACTGTTTTCGTCAAAATCGACGAAAGATCGCGTTTTGAGAGATATTGCGCGTGGTTTTGCAGCTAAACGCGACGTGCAGTACATTCGACGTAAAACTGATGGAAAGGAGCGTTTAAACGTCTTAATATTTGTAATGGCAAGGAAATTACAGTCAGTTTTCGTCAAAATTGACGAAAGATTGCGTTTTGCGTACAACTGCGCGTGGTTTTGCAGTTAAACGCGACGTGCATTGCATTCGTCGTACAAACCTGAATAAAATGAGCGTCTAAACGTCGAGATATCTCCAACGCGAAGCAAATTACAGTCAGTTTTCGTCAAAATCGACGAATAATTGCGTTTTGCGAACGATTGCGCGTTGTTTTGCAGCTAAACGAATCGTGCAAGGTATTTGGCGTGCAAAACTGAGTAAAATGCGCGTTTCAACGTCGAAATACCTCCAACGGAATGAAATACAGTCTTTTTTCGTCAAAATCGACGAAAGATCGCGTTTTGAGAGATATTGCGCGTGGTTTTGTAGCTAAACGTGACGTGCACTACATTCGTCGTGCAATACTGAGTGAAAGAAGCGTTTAAAAGTTGAAATATCTCCAACGCGTAGGAAATAACAGTCAGATTTCGTCAATATCGACGAATAAATGCATTTTGCGAACGATTGCGCGTTGTTTTGCAGCTAAACGCGACGTGCATTGCATTCGTCGTGCAAAACTGTGTGAAACAAGCGTTTAAAAGTCGAAATATCTCCAACGCGTAGGAAATAACAGTCAGTTTTCGTCAAAATCGACGAACGATCGCATTTTGCGATCGAATGCGCGTTGTTTTGCAGTCAAACGCGACGTGCAGTGCATTCGTCGTGCAAAACTGAGTAAAATGAATGTTTAAACGTTGAGATATCTCCAACGCGAAGGAAATGACAGTCAGTTTTCGTCAAAATCGACGAAAGATCGCGTTTTCAGAGATATTGCGCGTGATTTTGCAGCTAAACGCGACATGCACTACATTCGTCGTGTAAAACTGAGTGAAAGAAGTGTTTAAACGTCGAAATATTTGTAATGGGAAGGAAATTACAGTCAGTTTACTTCAAAATCGAAGAAAGATCGCGTTTGGCGAGCTATTGCGCGGGCTTTTGTATCTAAACGCGACGTGCACTACATTCGGCGTGTAAAACTGAGTGATAGAAGCGTTTAAACGTCGAAATATTTGTAATGGGAAGGAAATTACAGTCAGTTTACTTCAAAATCGAAGAAAGATCGCGTTTGGCGAGCTATTGCGTGGGCTTTTGTATCTAAACGCGACGTGTACTACATTCGGCGTGTAAAACTGAGAGCAAGGAGCGTTTATACGTCGAAATATCTCCAACACGAAGGAAATAACATTCAGTTATCGACAAAATCGACGAACCATCGCGTTTTGTGTGATATTGCGCGGGCTTTTGTATCTAAACGCGACATGCTGTCCATTCGCAGTGTAAAACTGAGTGAAAGAAGCGTTTAAACGTCGAAATATTTGTAATGGGAAGGAAATTACAGTCAGTTTACTTCAAAATCGAAGAAAGATCGCGTTTGGCGAACCATTGCTCGTGATTTTGCAGCTAAACGCGACATGCAGCGCATTCGTCGTGTAAAACTGAGTGGAAGAAGCGTTTAAACGTCGAAATATTTGTAATGGGAAGGAAATTATAGTTAATTTTCGTCAAAATCGACGAAAGGTCGCGTTTTGAGAGATATTGCGCGTGTTTATGTAGCTAAACGCGACGTGCACTACATTCGACGTAAAACTGATGGAAAGGAGCGTTTAAACGTCGTAATATTTGTAATGGCAAGGAAATTACAGTCAGTTTCGTCAAAATTGACGAAAGATTGCGTTTTGCGAACGATTGCGCGTTGCATTGCAGCTAAACGCGAAGTGCATTGCATTCGTCGTGCAAAACTGCATAAAATGAGCGTCTAAACATCGAGATATCTCCAACGCGAAGCAAATTACAGACAGTTTTCGTCAAAATCGACGAGCGATTGCGTATTGCGAACGATTGCGCGTTGTTTTGCATCTAAACGCGTCGTGCAAGGTATTTGGCGTGTAAAACTGAGTAAAATGCGCGTTTAAACGTCGAAATACCTCCAACGGAATGAAATACAGTCTGTTTTCGTCAAAATCGACGAAAGATCGCGTTTTGCGTGCTATTGCGCGTGCTTTTGTATACAAACGCGACGTGCACTACATTCGGCGTGTAAAACTGAGTGCAAGGAGCGTTTATACGTCGAAATATCTCCAACACGAAGGGAATTACATTCAGTTATCGACAAAATCGACGAACCATCGAGTTTTGTGTGATATTGCGCGGGCTTTTGCATCTAAACGCGACGTGCGCTACATTCGGAGTGTAAAACTGAGTGCAAGGAGCGTTTATACGTCGAAATATCTCCGACGGGTAGGACATTACAGACAGTTTTCGTCAAAATCGACGAACGATTGCTTTTTACGAACGGTTGCGGGTTGTTTTGCAGCTAAACGAGACATGCAGTGCATTCGTCGTGCAAAACTGAATAAAATGAGCGTCTAAACGTCGAGATATCTCCAACGCGAAGCAAATTACTGTCAGTTTTCGTCAAAATCGACGAACGATTGCGTATTGCGAACGATTGCGCGTTGTTTTGCAAGTAAACGCGATGTGCAATGCATTCGTCGTAAGATACTGCGTGAAAGGAGCGTTTAAACGTCGAAATATCTCCGACGCGTATTAAATTACAGACAGTTTTCGTTAAAAACGACGAAAGATCTCATTTTGCGAAAGTTTGCGCGTGGTATTGCAGCTGTCCGCTATGTACACTGTATTCGTCGTGCAAAACTGAGTAAAATGCGCGTCTAAACGTCGAAATACCTCCAACGGAATGAAATACAGTCTGTATTCGTCAAAATCGACGAAAGATCGCGTTTTTAGAGATATTGCGCGTGATTTTGCAGCTAAACGCGACATGCAGTGCATTCGTCGTGCAAAACTGAATAAAATGAGCGTCTAAACGTCGAGATATCTCCAACGCGAATGAAATTGCAGTCAGTTTTCTTCAAAATCGACGAAAGATCGCGTTTTGCGAACGATTGCGCGTTGTTTTGTCGCTAAACACAACGTGCATTGCATTCGTGGTGCAAAACTGAGTAAAATGAGCGTCTAAACGTAGAGATATCTCCAACGCGAATGAAATTGCAGTCAGTTTTCTTCAAAATCGACGAAAGATCGCGTTTTGCGAACGATTGCGCGTTGTTTTGTCGCTAAACACAACGTGCATTGCATTCGTGGTGCAAAACTGAGTAAAATGCGCGTCTAAACGTCGAAATACCTCCAACGGAATGAAATACTTCTGTTTTCGTCAAAATCGACGAAAGATCGCGTTTTGAGAGATATTGCGCGTGGTTTTGTAGCTAAACGTGACGTGCACTACATTCGTCGTGCAATACTGAGTGAAAGAAGCGTTTAAAAGTCGAAATATCTCCAACGCGTAGGAAATAACAGTCAGATTTCGTCAATATCAACGAATAATTGCATTTTGCGAACGATTGCGCGTTGTTTTGCAGCTAAACGCGACGTGCATTGCATTCGTCGTGCAAAACTGAGTAAAATGAGCGTTTAAACGTCGAAATATTTGTAATGTGAAGGAAATTACAGTCAGTTTTCGTCAAAATCGACGAATGATTGCGTTTTGCGAAAGATTGCGCGTGGTTTTGCAGCTAAACGAGACATGCAGTGCATTCGTCGTGCAAAACTGAGTAAAATGAATGTTTAAACGTTGAGATATCTCCAACGCGAAGGAAATGACAGTCAGTTTTCGTCAAAATCGACGAACGATCGCATTTTGCGATCGAATGCGCGTTGTTTTGCAGCCAAACGCGACGTGCAGTGCATTCGCCGTGCAATACTGCGTGAAAGGAGCGTTTAAACGTCGAAATATATCCAACGCGAAGGAAATTACAGTCAGTTTTCGTCAAAATTGAGGAATGGTTGCATTTTGCGAACGACTGCGCGTGGTTTTGCAGTTAAACGCGACGTGCATTGCATTCGTCGTGCAAAACTGAATAAAATGAGAGTATAAACTTCGAAATATTTGTAATGCGAAGGAAATTGCAGTCAGTTTTCGTCAAAATCGACGAACGATCGCATTTTGTGATCGAATGCGCGCTGTTTTGCAGCCAAACGCGACGTGCAGTGCATTCGCCGTGCAATACTGCGTGAAAGGAGCGTTTAAACGTCGAAATATCTCCAACGCGAAGGAAATTACAGTCAGTTTTCGTCAAAATCGACGAACGATCGCATTTTGCGATCGAACGCGCGTTGTTTTGCAGTCAAACGCGACGTGCAGTGCATTCGTCGTGCAAAACTGAGTAAAATGAGAGTATAAACTTCGAAATATTTGTAATGCGAAGGAAATTACAGTCAGTTTTCGTCAAAATCGACGAACGATTGCGTATTGCGAACGATTGCGGGTTGTTTTGCAAGCAAACGCGATGTGCAATGCATTCGTCGTGCAATACTGCGTGAAAGGAGCGTTTAAACGTCGAAATATCTCAAACGCGAAGGAAATTACAGTCAGTTTTCGTCAAAATCGACGAACGATCGCATTTTGCGATCGAATGCGCGTTGTTTTGCAGTCAAACGCGACGGGCAGTGCATTCGTCGTGCAAAACTGAGTAAAATGAGCGTATAAACGTAGAGATATCTCCAACGCGAATGAAATTGCAGTCAGTTTTCTTCAAAATCGACGAAAGATCGCGTTTTGCGAACGATTGCGCGTTGTTTTGTCGCTAAACACAACGTGCATTGCATTCGTGGTGCAAAACTGAGTAAAATGCGCGTCTAAACGTCGAAATACCTCCAACGGAATGAAATACAGTCTGTTTTCGTCAAAATCGACGAAAGATCGCGTTTGGAGAGATATTGCGCGTGTTTATGTAGCTAAACACGTCGTGCACTACATTCGACGTAAAACTGATGGAAAGGAGAGTTTAAACGTCGTAATATTTGTAATGGCAAGGAAATTACAGTCAGTTTTCGTCAAAATTGACGACAGATTGCATTTTGCGAACGACTGCGCGTGGTTTTGCAGTTAAACGCGACGTGTATTGCATTCGTCGTGCAAAACTGAATAAAATGAGCGTTTAAACGTCGAAATATTTGTAGTGCGAAGGAAATTGCAGTCAGTTTTCGTCAAAATCGACGAAAGATAGCGTTTTGCGAACGATTGCGCGTTGCATTGCAGCTAAACGCGACGTGCATTGCATTCGTCGTGCTATACTGCGTGAAAGGAGCGTTTAAACGTCGAAATATCTCAAACGCGAAGGAAATTACAGTCAGTTTTCGTCAAAATCGACGAACGATCGCATTTTGCGATGGAATGCGCGTTGATTTGCAGTCAAACGCGACGTGCAGTGCATTCGTCGTGCAAAACTGAGTAAAATGAGCGTTTAAACATCGAAATATTTGTAATGCGAAGGAAATTACAGTCAGTTTTCGTCAAAATTGACGAAAGATTGCGTTTTGCGAACGATTGCGCGTTGCATTGCAGCTAAACGCGACGTGCATTGCATTCTTCGTGCAATACTGCGTGAAAGGAGCGTTTAAACGTCGAAATATCTCCATCCCGAAGGAAATTACAGACAGTTTTCGTCAAAAACGACGAAGGATAGCGTTTTGCGAACGTTTGCGCGTGGTATTGCAGCTGTCCGCTATGTACACTGTATTCGTCGTGCAAAGCCGAGTAAAATGAGCGTATAAACGTAGAGATATCTCCAACGCGAATGAAATTGCAGTCAGTTTTCTTCAAAATCGACGAAAGATCGCGTTTTGCGAACGATTGCGCGTTGTTTTGTCGCTAAACACAACGTGCGTTGCATTCGTGGTGCAAAACTGAGTAAAATGCGCGTCTATACGTCGAAATACCTCCAACGGAATGAAATACAGTCTGTTTTCGTCAAAATCGACGAACGATCGCGTTTAGAGAGATATTGCGCGTGTTTATGTAGCTAAACGCGTCGTGCACTATATTCGACGTATAACTGATGGAAAGGAGCGTTTAAACGTCGTAATATTTGTAATGGCAAGGAAATTACAGTCAGTTTTCGTCAAAATTGAGGAAAGATTGCATTTTGCAAACGACTGCTCGTGGTTTTGCAGTTAAACGCGACGTGCATTGCATTCGTCGTGCAAACCTGAATAACATGAGCGTTTAAACGTCGAAATATTTGTAATGCGAAGGAAATTGCAGTCAGTTTTCGTCAAAATCGACGAAAGATTGCGTTTTGCGAACGATTGCGCGTTGCATAGCAGCTAAATGCGACGTGTATTGCATTCGTCGTGCAATACTGCGTGAAAGGAGCGTTTAAACGTCCAAATATCTCCTACGCGAAGGAAATTACAGACAGTTTTCGTCAAAAACGACGAAAGATAGCGTTTTGCGAACGTTTGCGCGTGGTATTGCAGCTGTCCGCTATGTACACTGTATTCGTCGTGCAAAACTGAGTAAAATGAGCGTCCAAACGTAGAGATATCTCCAACGCGAATGAAATTGCAGTCAGTTTTCTTCAAAATCGAAGAAAGATCGCGTTTTGCGAACGATTGCGCGTTGTTTTGTCGCTAAACACGACGTGCATTGCATTCGTGGTGCAAAACTGAGTAAAATACGCGTCTAAACGTCGAAATACCTCCAACGGAATGAAATACAGTCTACTTTCGACAAAATCTACGAAAGATCGCGTTTTGAGAGATATTGCGCGTGGTTTTGTAGCTAAACGCGACGTGCACTACATTCCTCGTGTAAAACTGTGTGAAAGAAGCGTTTAAAAGTCGAAATATCTCCAACGCGTAGGAAATTACAGTCAGTTTTCGTCAAAATCGACGAACGATCGCATTTTGTGATCGAATGCGCGTTGTTTTGCAGCCAACCGCGACATGCAGTGCATTCGCCGTGCAATGCTGCGTGAAAGGAGCGTTTAAACGTCGAAATATCTCCAACGCGAAGGAAATTACAGTCAGTTTTCGTCAAAATCAAAGAACGATCGCATTTTGCGATCGAATGCGCGTTGTTTTGCAGTCAAACGCGACGTGCAGTGCGTTCGTCCTGCAAAACTGAGTAAAATGAGCGTTTAAACATCGAAATATTTGTAACGCGAAGGAAATTACTGTCAGTTTTCGTCAAAATCGACGAACGATTGCGTATTGCGAACGATTGCGCGTTGTTTTGTCGCTAAACACAACGTGCATTGCATTCGTGGTGCAAAACTGAGTAAAATACGCGTCTAAACGTCGAAATACCTCCAACGGAATGAAATACAGTCTGTTTTCGTCAAAATCGACGAAAGATTGCGTTTTGCGAACGATTGCGCGTGGGTTTGCAGCTCAACGCGTCATGCAGTGCATTCTACGTGCAAAACTGAGTAAAATGAGCGTATAAACGTAGAGATATCTCCAACGCGAATGAAATTGCAGTCAGTTTTCTTCAAAATCGAAGAAAGATCGCGTTTTGCGAACGATTGCGCGTTGTTTTGTCGCTAAACACGACATGCATTGCATTCGTGGTGCAAAACTGAGTAAAATACGCGTCTAAACGTCGAAATACCTCCAACGGAATGAAATACAGTCTACTTTCGTCAAAATCTACGAAAGATCGCGTTTTGAGAGATATTGCGCGTGGTTTTGTAGCTAAACGCGACGTGCACTACATTCCTCGTGTAAAACTGAGTGAAAGAAGCGTTTAAAAGTCGAAATATCTCCAACGCGAAGGAAATAACAGTCAGTTTTCGTCAAAATCGACGAACGATCGCATTTTGCGACCGAATGCGCGTTGTTTTGCAGTCAAACGCGACGTGCAGTGCATTCGTCGTGCAAAACTGAGTAAAATGAGCGTTTAAACATCGAAATATTTGTAATGCGAAGGAAATGACAGTCAGTTTTCGTTAAAATTGACGAAAGATTGCATTTTGCGAACGACTGCGCGTGGTTTTGCAGTCAAACGCGACGTGCATTGCATTCGTCGTGCAAAACTGAATAAAATGAGAGTTTAAACGTCGAAATATTTGTAATGCGAAGGAAATTGCAGTCAGTTTTCGTCAAAATTGACGAAAGATAGCGTTTTGCGAATGATTGCGCGTTGCATTGCAGCTAAACGCGACGTGCATTGCATTCGTCGTGCAATACTGCGTGAAAGGAGCGTTTAAACGTCGAAATATCTCCAACGCGAAGGAAATTACAGACAGTTTTCGTCAAAAACGACGAAAGATAGCGTTTTGCGAACGTTTGCGCCTGGTATTGCAGCTGTCCGCTATGTACACTGTATTCGTCGTGCAAATCTGAGTAAAATGAGCGTATAAACGTACAGATATCTCCAACGCGAATGAAATTGCAGTCAGTTTTCTTCAAAATCGACGAAAGATCGCGTTTTGCGAACGATTGCGCGTTGTTTTGTCGCTAAACACGACGTGCATTGTATTCGTGGTGCAAAACTGAGTAAAATACGCGTCTAAACGTCGAAATATCTCCAACGCGAAGGAAATTACAGTCAGTTTTCGTCAAAATCGACGAACGATCGCGTTTAGAGAGATATTGCGCGTGTTTATGTAGCTAAACGCGTCGTGCACTACATTCGACGTAAAACTGATGGAAAGGAGCGTTTAAACGTCGTAATATTTGTAATGGCAAGGAAATTACAGTCAGTTTTCGTCAAAATTGAGGAAAGATTGCATTTTGCAAACGACTGCTCGTGGTTTTGCAGTTAAACGCGACGTGCATTGCATTCGTCGTGCAAAACTGAATAACATGAGCGTTTAAACGTCGAAATATTTGTAATGCGAAGGAAATTGCAGTCAGTTTTCGTCAAAATCGACGAATGATTGCGTTTTGCGAACGATTGCGCGTTGCATTGCAGCTAAACGCGACGTGCATTGCATTCGTCGTGCAATACTGCGTGAAAGGAGCGTTTAAACGTCGAAATATCTCCAACGCGAAGGAAATTACAGACAGTTTTCGTCAAAAACGACGAAAGATAGCGTTTTGCGAACGTTTGCGCCTGGTATTGCAGCTGTCCGCTATGTACACTGTATTCGTCGTGCAAATCTGAGTAAAATGAGCGTATAAACGTACAGATATCTCCAACGCGAATGAAATTGCAGTCAGTTTTCTTCAAAATCGACGAAAGATCGCGTTTTGCGAACGATTGCGCGTTGTTTTGTCGCTAAACACGACGTGCATTGCATTCGTGGTGCAAAACTGAGTAAAATACGCGTCTAAACGTCGAAATATCTCCAACGCGAAGGAAATTACAGTCAGTTTTCGTCAAAATCGACGAACGATCGCGTTTAGAGAGATATTGCGCGTGTTTATGTAGCTAAACGCGTCGTGCACTACATTCGACGTAAAACTGATGGAAAGGAGCGTTTAAACGTCGTAATATTTGTAATGGCAAGGAAATTACAGTCAGTTTTCGTCAAAATTGAGGAAAGATTGCATTTTGCAAACGACTGCTCGTGGTTTTGCAGTTAAACGCGACGTGCATTGCATTCGTCGTGCAAAACTGAATAACATGAGCGTTTAAACGTCGAAATATTTGTAATGCGAAGGAAATCGCAGTCAGTTTTCGTCAAAATCGACGAAAGATTGCGTTTTGCGAACGATTGCGCGTTGCATAGCAGCTAAATGCGACGTGCATTGCATTCTCGTGCAATACTGCGTGAAAGGAGCGTTTAAACGTCCAAATATCTCCTACGCGAAGGAAATTACAGACAGTTTTCGTCAAAAACGACGAAAGATAGCGTTTTGCGAACGTTTGCGCGTGGTATTGCAGCTGTCCGCTATGTACACTGTATTCGTCGTGCAAAACTGAGTAAAATGAGCGTATATACGTACAGATATCTCCAACGCGAATGAAATTGCAGTCAGTTTTCTTCAAAATCGACGAAAGATCGCGTTTTGCGAACGATTGCGCGTTGTTTTGTCGCTAAAGACAACGTGCATTGCATTCGTGGTGCAAAACTGAGTAAAATGCGCGTCTAAACGTCGAAATACCTCCAACGGAATGAAATACAGTCTATTTTCGTCAAAATCGACGAAAGATTGCGTTTTGCGAACGATTGCGCGTGGTTTTGCAGCTCAACGCGTCATGCAGTGCATTCTACGTGCAAAACTGTGTAAAATGAGCGTCTAAACGTAGAGATATCTCCAACGCGAATGAAATTGCAGTCAGTTTTCTTCAAAATCGAAGAAAGATCGCGTTTTGCGAACGATTGCGCGTTGTTTTGTCGCTAAACACGACATGCATTGCATTCGTGGTGCAAAACTGAGTAAAATACGCGTCTAAACGTCGAAATATCTCCAACGCGAAGGAAATTACAGTCAGTTTTCGTCAAAATCGACGAACGATCGCGTTTAGAGAGATATTGCGCGTGTTTATGTAGCTAAACGCGTCGTGCACTACATTCGACGTAAAACTGATGGAAAGGAGCGTTTAAACATCGTAATATTTGTAATGGCAAGGAAATTACAGTCAGTTTTCGTCAAAATTGAGGAAAGATTGCATTTTGCAAACGACTGCTCGTGGTTTTGCAGTTAAACGCGACGTGCATTGCATTCGTCGTGCAAAACTGAATAACATGAGCGTTTAAACGTCGAAATATTTGTAATGCGAAGGAAATTGCAGTCAGTTTTCGTCAAAATCGACGAAAGATTGCGTTTTGCGAACGATTGCGCGTTGCATAGCAGCTAAATGCGACGTGCATTGCATTCGTCGTGCAATACTGCGTGAAAGGAGCGTTTAAACGTCCAAATATCTCCTACGCGAAGGAAATTACAGACAGTTTTCGTCAAAAACGACGAAAGATAGCGTTTTGCGAACGTTTGCGCGTGGTATTGCAGCTGTCCGCTATGTACACTGTATTCGTCGTGCAAAACTGAGTAAAATGAGCGTCCAAACGTAGAGATATCTCCAACGCGAATGAAATTGCAGTCAGTTTTCTTCAAAATCGAAGAAAGATCGCGTTTTGCGAACGATTGCGCGTTGTTTTGTCGCTAAACACGACGTGCATTGCATTCGTGGTGCAAAACTGAGTAAAATACGCGTCTAAACGTCGAAATACCTCCAACGGAATGAAATACAGTCTACTTTCGTCAAAATCTACGAAAGATCGCGTTTTGAGAGATATTGCGCGTGGTTTTGTAGCTAAACGCGACGTGCACTACATTCCTCGTGTAAAACTGTGTGAAAGAAGCGTTTAAAAGTCGAAATATCTCCAACGCGTAGGAAATTACAGTCAGTTTTCGTCAAAATCGACGAACGATCGCATTTTGTGATCGAATGCGCGTTGTTTTGCAGCCAACCGCGACATGCAGTGCATTCGCCGTGCAATGCTGCGTGAAAGGAGCGTTTAAACGTCGAAATATCTCCAACGCGAAGGAAATTACAGTCAGTTTTCGTCAAAATCAAAGAACGATCGCATTTTGCGATCGAATGCGCGTTGTTTTGCAGTCAAACGCGACGTGCAGTGCATTCGTCGTGCAAAACTGAGTAAAATGAGCGTTTAAACATCGAAATATTTGTAACGCGAAGGAAATTACTGTCAGTTTTCGTCAAAATCGACGAACGATTGCGTATTGCGAACGATTGCTCGTTGTTTTGTCGCTAAACACAACGTGCATTGCATTCGTGGTGCAAAACTGAGTAAAATGCGCGTCTAAACGTCGAAATACCTCCAACGGAATGAAATACAGTCTGTTTTCGTCAAAATCGACGAAAGATTGCGTTTTGCGAACGATTGCGCGTGGTTTTGCAGCTCAACGCGACATGCAGTGCATTCTACGTGCAAAACTGTGTAAAATGAGCGTCTAAACGTAGAGATATCTCCAACGCGAATGAAATTGCAGTCAGTTTTCTTCAAAATCGAAGAATGATCGCGTTTTGCGAACGATTGCGCGTTGTTTTGTCGCTAAACACGACGTGCATTGCATTCGTGGTGCAAAACTGAGTAAAATACGCGTCTAAACGTCGAAATATCTCCAACGCGAAGGGAATTACAGTCAGTTTTCGTCAAAATCGACGAACGATCGCATTTTGTGATCGAATGCGCGTTGTTTTGCAGCCAAACGCGACGTGCAGTGCATTCGCCGTGCAATACTGCGTGAAAGGAGCGTTTAAACGTCGAAATATCTCCAACCCGAAGGAAATTACAGACAGTTTTCGTCAAAAACGACGAAAGATAGCGTTTTGCGAACGTTTGCGCGTGGTATTGCAGCTGTCCGCTATGTACACTGTATTCGTCGTGCAAAACCGAGTAAAATGAGCGTATAAACGTAGAGATATCTCCAACGCGAATGAAATTGCAGTCAGTTTTCGTCAAAATTGACGAAAGATTGCATTTTGCGAACGACTGCGCGTGGTTTTGCAGTTAAACACAACGTGCATTGCATTCGTGGTGCAAAACTGAGGAAAATGCGCGTCTAAACGTCGAAATACCTCCAACGGAATGAAATACAGTCTGTTTTCGTCAAAATCGACGAAAGATTGCGTTTTGCGAACGATTGCGCGTGGTTATGCAGCTCCACGCGACATGCAGTGCATTCTACGTGCAAAACTGAGTAAAATGAGCGTCTAAACGTAGAGATATCTCCAACGCGAATGAAATTGCAGTCAGTTTTCTTCAAAATCGACGAAAGATCGCGTTTTGCGAACGATTGCGCGTTGTTTTGTCGCTAAACAAAACGTGCATTGCATTCGTGGTGCAAAACTGAGTAAAATGCGCGTCTAAACGTCGAAATACCTCCAACGGAATGAAATACAGTCTGTTTTCGTCAAAATTGACGAAAGATTGCATTTTGCGAACGACTGCGCGTGGTTTTGCAGTTAAACGCGACGTGCATTGCATTCGTCGTGCAAAACTGAATAAAATGAGCGTATAAACATCGAAATATTTGTAATGCGAAGGAAATTACAGACAGTTTTCATCAAAAACGACGAAAGATAGCGTTAGGCGAACGTTTGCGCGTGGTATTGCAGCTGTCCGCTATGTACATTGTATTCCTCGTGCAAAACTGAGTAAAATGAGCGTATAAAAGTAGAGATATCTCCAACGCGAATGAAATTGCAGTCAGTTTTCTTCAAAATCGAAGAAAGATCGCGTTTTGCGAACGATTGCGCGTTGTTTTGTCGCTAAACACGACATGCATTGCATTCGTGGTGCAAAACTGAGTAAAATACGCGTCTAAACGTCGAAATACCTCCAACGGAATGAAATACAGTCTACTTTCGTCAAAATCTACGAAAGATCGCGTTTTGAGAGATATTGCGCGTGGTTTTGTAGATAAACGCGACGTGCACTACATTCCTCGTGTAAAACTGAGTGAAAGAAGCGTTTAAAAGTCGAAATATCTCCAACGCGAAGGAAATAACAGTCAGTTTTCGTCAAAATCGACGAACGATCGCATTTTGCGACCGAATGCGCGTTGTTGTGCAGTCAAACGCGACGTGCAGTGCATTCGTCGTCCAAAACTGAGTAAAATGAGCGTTTAAACATCGAAATATTTGTAATGGGAAGGAAATTACAGTCAGTTTTCGTTAAAATTGACGAAAGATTGCATTTTGCGAACGACTGCGCGTGGTTTTGCAGTCAAACGCGACGTGCATTGCATTCGTCGTGCAAAACTGAATAAAATGAGAGCTTAAACGTCGAAATATTTGTAATGCGAAGGAAATTGCAGTCAGTTTTCGTCAAAATCGACGAAAGATAGCGTTTTGCGAACGATTGCGCGTTGCATTGCAGCTAAACGCGACGTGCATTGCATTCGTCGTGCAATACTGCGTGAAAGGAGCGTTTAAACGTCGAAATATCTCCAACGCGAAGGAAATTACAGACAGTTTTCTTCAAAATCGACGAAAGATCGCGTTTTGCGAACGATTGCGCGTTGTTTTGTCGCTAAACACAACGTGCATTGCATTCGTGGTGCAAAACTGAGTAAAATGCGCGTCTAAACGTCGAAATACCTCCAACGGAATGAAATACAGTCTGTTTTCGTCAAAATCGACGAAAGATTGCGTTTTGCGAACGATTGCGCGTGGTTTTGCAGCTAAACGCGACATGCAGTGCATTCTACGTGCAAAACTGAGTAAAATGAGCGTCTAAACGTAGAGATATCTCCAACGCGAATGAAATTGCAGTCAGTTTTCTTCAAAATCGAAGAAAGATCGCGTTTTGCGAACGATTGCGCGTTGTTTTGTCGCTAAACACGACGTGCATTGCATTCGTGGTGCAAAACTGAGTAAAATACGCGTCTAAACGTCGAAATACCTCCAACGGAATGAAATACAGTCTACTTTCGTCAAAATCGACGAAAGATTGCGTTTTGCGAACGATTGCGCGTGGTTTTGCAGCTAAACGCGACATGCAGTGCATTCTACGTGCAAAACTGAGTCAAATGAGCGTCTAAACGTAGAGATATCTCCAACGCGAATGAAATTGCAGTCAGTTTTCTTCAAAATCGAAGAAAGATCGCGTTTTGCGAACGATTGCGCGTTGTTTTGTCGCTAAACACGACGTGCATTGCATTCGTGGTGCAAAACTGAGTAAAATACGCGTCTAAACGTCGAAATATCTCCAACGCGAAGGGAATTACAGTCAGTTTTCGTCAAAATCGACGAACGATCGCGTTTGGAGAGATATTGCGCGTGTTTATGTAGCTAAACGCGTCGTGCACTACATTCGACGTAAAACAGATGGTAAGGAGCGTTTAAACGTCGTAATATTTGTAATGGCAAGGAAATTACAGTCAGTTTTCGTCAAAATTGAGGAAAGATTGCATTTTGCAAACGACTGCGCGTGGTTTTGCAGTTAAACGCGACGTGCATTGCATTCGTCGTGCAAAACTGAATAAAATGAGCGTTTAAAAGTCGAAATATCTCCAACGCGTAGGAAATTACAGTCAGTTTTCGTCAAAATCGACGAACGATCGCATTTTGTGATCGAATGCGCGTTGTTTTGCAGCCAAACGCGACGTGCAGTGCATTCGCCGTGCAATACTGCGTGAAAGGAGCGTTTAAACGTCGAAATTTCTCCAACGCGAAGGAAATTACAGTCAGTTTTCGTCAAAATCGACGAACGATCGCATTTTGCGATCGAATGCGCGTTGTTTTGCAGTCAAACGCGACGTGCATTGCAGTCGTCGTGCAAAACTGAGTAAAATGAGCGTTTAAACATCGAAATATTTGTAATGCGAAGGAAATTACAGTCAGTTTTCGTCAAAATCGACGAAAGATTGCGTTTTGCGAACGATTGCGCGTGGTTTTGCAGCTCAACGCGACATGCAGTGCATTCTACGTGCAAAACTGAGTAAAATGAGCGTCTAAACGTAGAGATATCTCCAACGCGAATGAAATTGCAGTCAGTTTTCTTCAAAATCGAAAAAAGATCGTGTTTTGCGAACGATTGCGCGTTGTTTTGTCGCTAAACACGACGTGCATTGCATTCGTGGTGCAAATCTGAGTAAAATACGCGTCTAAACGTCGAAATATCTCCAACGCGAAGGGAATTACAGTCAGTTTTCGTCAAAATCGACGAACGATCGCGTTTGGAGAGATATTGCGCGTGTTTATGTAGCTAAACGCGTCGTGCACTACATTCGACGTAAAACTGATGGAAAGGAGCGTTTAAACGTCGTAATATTTGTAATGGCAAGGAAATTACAGTCAGTTTTCGTCAAAATTGACGAAAGATTGCATTTTGCGAACGACTGCGCGTGGCTTTGCAGTTAAACGCGACGTGCATTGCATTCGTCGTGCAAAACTGAATAAAATGAGCGTTTAAAAGTCGAAATATCTCCAACCCGTAGGAAATTACAGTCAGTTTTCGTCAAAATCGACGAACGATCGCATTTTGTGATCGAATGCGCGTTGTTTTGCAGCCAAACGCGACGTGCAGTGCATTCGCCGTGCAATACTGCGTGAAAGGAGCGTTTAAACGTCGAAATTTCTCCAACGCGAAGGAAATTACAGTCAGTTTTCGTCAAAATCGACGAACGATCGCATTTTGCGATCGAATGCGCGTTGTTTTGCAGTCAAACGCGACGTGCATTGCATTCGTCGTGCAAAACTGAATAAAATGAGCGTTTAAACGTCGAAATATTTGTAATGCGAAGGAAATTGCAGTCACTTTTCGTCAAAATCGACGAAAGATTGCGTTTTGCGAACGATTGCGCGTTGCATTGCAGCTAAACGCGACGTGCATTGCATTCGTCGTGCAATACTGCGTGAAAGGAGCGTTTAAACGTCGAAATATCTCCAACCCGAAGGAAATTACAGACAGTTTTCGTCAAAAACGACGAAAGATAGCGTTTTGCGAACGTTTGCGCGTGGTATTGCAGCTGTCCGCTATGTACACTGTATTCGTCGTGCAAAACCGAGTAAAATGAGCGTATAAACGTAGAGATATCTCCAACGCGAATGAAATTGCAGTCAGTTTTCTTCAAAATCGACGAAAGATCGCGTTTTGCGAACGATTGCGCGTTGTTTTGTCGCTAAACACAACGTGCATTGCATTCGTGGTGCAAAACTGAGTAAATTGCGGGTCTAAACGTCGAAATACCTCCAACGGAATGAAATACAGTCTGTTTTCGTCAAAATCGACGAAAGATTGCGTTTTGCGAACGATTGCGCGTGGTTTTGCAGCTCAACGCGACATGCAGTGCATTCTACGTGCAAAACTGAGTAAAATGAGCGTCTAAACGTAGAGATATCTCCAACGCGAATGAAATTGCAGTCAGTTTTCTTCAAAATCGAAGAAAGATCGCGTTTTGCGAACGATTGCGCGTTGTTTTGTCGCTAAACACGACGTGCATTGCATTCGTGGTGCAAAACTGAGTAAAATACGCGTCTAAACGTCGTAATATCTCCAACGCGAAGGGAATTACAGTCAGTTTTCGTCAAAATCGACGAACGATCGCGTTTGGAGAGATATTGCGCGTGTTTATGTAGCTAAACGCGTCGTGCACTACATTCGACGTAAAACTGATGGAAAGGAGCGTTTAAACGTCGTAATATTTGTAATGGCAAGGAAATTAGAGTCAGTTTTCGTCAAAATTGACGAAAGATTGCATTTTGCGAACGACTGCGCGTGGTTTTGCAGTCAAACGCGACGTGAATTGCATTCGTCGTGCAAAACTGAATAAAATGAGAGTTTAAACGTCGAAATATTTGTAATGCGAAGGAAACTGCAGTCAGTTTTCGTCAAAATCGAAGAAAGATTGCGTGTTGCGAACGATTGCGCGTTGCATTGCAGCTAAACGCGACGTGCATTGCATTCGTCGTGCAATACTGCGTGAAAGCAGCGTTTAAACGTCGAAATATCTCCAACGCGAAGGAAATTACAGACTGTTTTCGTCAAAAACGACGAAAGATAGCGTTTTGCGAACGTTTGCGCCTGGTATTGCAGCTGTCCGCTATGTACACTGTATTCGTCGTGCAAAACTGAGTAAAATGAGCGTATAAACGTACAGATATCTCCAACGCGAATGAAATTGCAGTCAGTTTTCTTCAAAATCGACGAAAGATTGCGTTTTGCGAACGATTGCGCGTGGGTTAGCTGCTCAACGCGTCATGCAGTGCATTCTACGTGCAAAACTGAGTAAAATGAGCGTATAAACGTAGAGATATCTCCAACGCGAATGAAATTGCAGTCAGTTTTCTTCAAAATCGACGAAAGATCGCGTTTTGCGAACGATTGCGCGTTGTTTTGTCGCTAAACACAACGTGCGTTGCATTCGTGGTGCAAAACTGAGTAAAATGCGCGTCTATACGTCGAAATACCTCCAACGGAATGAAATACAGTCTGTTTTCGTCAAAATCGACGAACGATCGCGTTTAGAGAGATATTGCGCGTGTTTATGTAGCTAAACGCGTCGTGCACTACATTCGACGTATAACTGATGGAAAGGAGCGTTTAAACGTCGTAATATTTGTAATGGCAAGGAAATTACAGTCAGTTTTCGTCAAAATTGAGGAAAGATTGCATTTTGCAAACGACTGCTCGTGGTTTTGCAGTTAAACGCGACGTGCATTGCATTCGTCGTGCAAACCTGAATAACATGAGCGTTTAAACGTCGAAATATTTGTAATGCGAAGGAAATTGCAGTCAGTTTTCGTCAAAATCGACGAAAGATTGCGTTTTGCGAACGATTGCGCGTTGCATAGCAGCTAAATGCGACGTGTATTGCATTCGTCGTGCAATACTGCGTGAAAGGAGCGTTTAAACGTCCAAATATCTCCTACGCGAAGGAAATTACAGACAGTTTTCGTCAAAAACGACGAAAGATAGCGTTTTGCGAACGTTTGCGCGTGGTATTGCAGCTGTCCGCTATGTACACTGTATTCGTCGTGCAAAACTGAGTAAAATGAGCGTCCAAACGTAGAGATATCTCCAACGCGAATGAAATTGCAGTCAGTTTTCTTCAAAATCGAAGAAAGATCGCGTTTTGCGAACGATTGCGCGTTGTTTTGTCGCTAAACACGACGTGCATTGCATTCGTGGTGCAAAAACTGAGTAAAATACGCGTCTAAACGTCGAAATACCTCCAACGGAATGAAATACAGTCTACTTTCGACAAAATCTACGAAAGATCGCGTTTTGAGAGATATTGCGCGTGGTTTTGTAGCTAAACGCGACGTGCACTACATTCCTCGTGTAAAACTGTGTGAAAGAAGCGTTTAAAAGTCGAAATATCTCCAACGCGTAGGAAATTACAGTCAGTTTTCGTCAAAATCGACGAACGATCGCATTTTGTGATCGAATGCGCGTTGTTTTGCAGCCAACCGCGACATGCAGTGCATTCGCCGTGCAATGCTGCGTGAAAGGAGCGTTTAAACGTCGAAATATCTCCAACGCGAAGGAAATTACAGTCAGTTTTCGTCAAAATCAAAGAACGATCGCATTTTGCGATCGAATGCGCGTTGTTTTGCAGTCAAACGCGACGTGCAGTGCGTTCGTCCTGCAAAACTGAGTAAAATGAGCGTTTAAACATCGAAATATTTGTAACGCGAAGGAAATTACTGTCAGTTTTCGTCAAAATCGACGAACGATTGCGTATTGCGAACGATTGCGCGTTGTTTTGTCGCTAAACACAACGTGCATTGCATTCGTGGTGCAAAACTGAGTAAAATACGCGTCTAAACGTCGAAATACCTCCAACGGAATGAAATACAGTCTGTTTTCGTCAAAATCGACGAAAGATTGCGTTTTGCGAACGATTGCGCGTGGGTTTGCAGCTCAACGCGTCATGCAGTGCATTCTACGTGCAAAACTGAGTAAAATGAGCGTATAAACGTAGAGATATCTCCAACGCGAATGAAATTGCAGTCAGTTTTCTTCAAAATCGAAGAAAGATCGCGTTTTGCGAACGATTGCGCGTTGTTTTGTCGCTAAACACGACATGCATTGCATTCGTGGTGCAAAACTGAGTAAAATACGCGTCTAAACGTCGAAATACCTCCAACGGAATGAAATACAGTCTACTTTCGTCAAAATCTACGAAAGATCGCGTTTTGAGAGATATTGCGCGTGGTTTTGTAGCTAAACGCGACGTGCACTACATTCCTCGTGTAAAACTGAGTGAAAGAAGCGTTTAAAAGTCGAAATATCTCCAACGCGAAGGAAATAACAGTCAGTTTTCGTCAAAATCGACGAACGATCGCATTTTGCGACCGAATGCGCGTTGTTTTGCAGTCAAACGCGACGTGCAGTGCATTCGTCGTGCAAAACTGAGTAAAATGAGCGTTTAAACATCGAAATATTTGTAATGCGAAGGAAATGACAGTCAGTTTTCGTTAAAATTGACGAAAGATTGCATTTTGCGAACGACTGCGCGTGGTTTTGCAGTCAAAC
The DNA here is from genome assembly GCA_037178635.1 of Bombus dahlbomii. NCBI lineage: Eukaryota > Metazoa > Arthropoda > Insecta > Hymenoptera > Apidae > Bombus > Bombus dahlbomii. The sequence goes on from CM074118.1 coordinate 103,620, forward strand.
GCGACGTGCATTGCATTCGTCGTGCAAAACTGAATAAAATGAGAGTTTAAACGTCGAAATATTTGTAATGCGAAGGAAATTGCAGTCAGTTTTCGTCAAAATTGACGAAAGATAGCGTTTTGCGAATGATTGCGCGTTGCATTGCAGCTAAACGCGACGTGCATTGCATTCGTCGTGCAATACTGCGTGAAAGGAGCGTTTTAAACGTCGAAATATCTCCAACGCGAAGGAAATTACAGACAGTTTTCGTCAAAACGACGAAAGATAGCGTTTTGCGAACGTTTGCGCCTGGTATTGCAGCTGTCCGCTATGTACACTGTATTCGTCGTGCAAATCTGAGTAAAATGAGCGTATAAACGTACAGATATCTCCAACGCGAATGAAATTGCAGTCAGTTTTCTTCAAAATCGACGAAAGATCGCGTTTTGCGAACGATTGCGCGTTGTTTTGTCGCTAAACACGACGTGCATTGTATTCGTGGTGCAAAACTGAGTAAAATACGCGTCTAAACGTCGAAATATCTCCAACGCGAAGGAAATTACAGTCAGTTTTCGTCAAAATCGACGAACGATCGCGTTTAGAGAGATATTGCGCGTGTTTATGTAGCTAAACGCGTCGTGCACTACATTCGACGTAAAACTGATGGAAAGGAGCGTTTAAACGTCGTAATATTTGTAATGGCAAGGAAATTACAGTCAGTTTTCGTCAAAATTGAGGAAAGATTGCATTTTGCAAACGACTGCTCGTGGTTTTGCAGTTAAACGCGACGTGCATTGCATTCGTCGTGCAAAACTGAATAACATGAGCGTTTAAACGTCGAAATATTTGTAATGCGAAGGAAATTGCAGTCAGTTTTCGTCAAAATCGACGAATGATTGCGTTTTGCGAACGATTGCGCGTTGCATTGCAGCTAAACGCGACGTGCATTGCATTCGTCGTGCAATACTGCGTGAAAGGAGCGTTTAAACGTCGAAATATCTCCAACGCGAAGGAAATTACAGACAGTTTTCGTCAAAAACGACGAAAGATAGCGTTTTGCGAACGTTTGCGCCTGGTATTGCAGCTGTCCGCTATGTACACTGTATTCGTCGTGCAAATCTGAGTAAAATGAGCGTATAAACGTACAGATATCTCCAACGCGAATGAAATTGCAGTCAGTTTTCTTCAAAATCGACGAAAGATCGCGTTTTGCGAACGATTGCGCGTTGTTTTGTCGCTAAACACGACGTGCATTGCATTCGTGGTGCAAAACTGAGTAAAATGAGCGTTTAAACATCGAAATATTTATAATGGGAAGGAAATTACAGTCAGTTTTCGTTAAAATTGACGAAAGATTGCATTTTGCGAACGACTGCGCGTGGTTTTGCAGTCAAACGCGACGTGCATTGCATTCGTCGTGCAAAACTGAATAAAATGAGAGCTTAAACGTCGAAATATCTGTAATGCGAAGGAAATTGCAGTCAGTTTTCGTCAAAATCGACGAAAGATAGCGTTTTGCGAACGATTGCGCGTTGCATTGCAGCTAAACGCGACGTGCATTGCATTCGTCGTGCAATACTGCGTGAAAGGAGCGTTTAAACGTCGAAATATCTCCAACGCGAAGGAAATTACAGACAGTTTTCTTCAAAATCGACGAAAGATCGCGTTTTGCGAACGATTGCGCGTTGTTTTGTCGCTAAACACAACGTGCATTGCATTCGTGGTGCAAAACTGAGTAAAATGCGCGTCTAAACGTCGAAATACCTCCAACGGAATGAAATACAGTCTGTTTTCGTCAAAATCGACGAAAGATTGCGTTTTGCGAACGATTGCGCGTGGTTTTGCAGCTAAACGCGACATGCAGTGCATTCTACGTGCAAAACTGAGTAAAATGAGCGTCTAAACGTAGAGATATCTCCAACGCGAAGGAAATTACAGTCAGTTTTCGTCAAAATCGACGAACGATCGCGTTTAGAGAGATATTGCGCGTGTTTATGTAGCTAAACGCGTCGTGCACTACATTCGACGTAAAACTGATGGAAAGGAGCGTTTAAACGTCGTAATATTTGTAATGGCAAGGAAATTACAGTCAGTTTTCGTCAAAATTGAGGAAAGATTGCATTTTGCAAACGACTGCTCGTGGTTTTGCAGTTAAACGCGACGTGCATTGCATTCGTCGTGCAAAACTGAATAACATGAGCGTTTAAACGTCGAAATATTTGTAATGCGAAGGAAATCGCAGTCAGTTTTCGTCAAAATCGACGAAAGATTGCGTTTTGCGAACGATTGCGCGTTGCATAGCAGCTAAATGCGACGTGCATTGCATTCTCGTGCAATACTGCGTGAAAGGAGCGTTTAAACGTCCAAATATCTCCTACGCGAAGGAAATTACAGACAGTTTTCGTCAAAAACGACGAAAGATAGCGTTTTGCGAACGTTTGCGCGTGGTATTGCAGCTGTCCGCTATGTACACTGTATTCGTCGTGCAAAACTGAGTAAAATGAGCGTATATACGTACAGATATCTCCAACGCGAATGAAATTGCAGTCAGTTTTCTTCAAAATCGACGAAAGATCGCGTTTTGCGAACGATTGCGCGTTGTTTTGTCGCTAAAGACAACGTGCATTGCATTCGTGGTGCAAAACTGAGTAAAATGCGCGTCTAAACGTCGAAATACCTCCAACGGAATGAAATACAGTCTATTTTCGTCAAAATCGACGAAAGATTGCGTTTTGCGAACGATTGCGCGTGGTTTTGCAGCTCAACGCGTCATGCAGTGCATTCTACGTGCAAAACTGTGTAAAATGAGCGTCTAAACGTAGAGATATCTCCAACGCGAATGAAATTGCAGTCAGTTTTCTTCAAAATCGAAGAAAGATCGCGTTTTGCGAACGATTGCGCGTTGTTTTGTCGCTAAACACGACATGCATTGCATTCGTGGTGCAAAACTGAGTAAAATACGCGTCTAAACGTCGAAATATCTCCAACGCGAAGGAAATTACAGTCAGTTTTCGTCAAAATCGACGAACGATCGCGTTTAGAGAGATATTGCGCGTGTTTATGTAGCTAAACGCGTCGTGCACTACATTCGACGTAAAACTGATGGAAAGGAGCGTTTAAACATCGTAATATTTGTAATGGCAAGGAAATTACAGTCAGTTTTCGTCAAAATTGAGGAAAGATTGCATTTTGCAAACGACTGCTCGTGGTTTTGCAGTTAAACGCGACGTGCATTGCATTCGTCGTGCAAAACTGAATAACATGAGCGTTTAAACGTCGAAATATTTGTAATGCGAAGGAAATTGCAGTCAGTTTTCGTCAAAATCGACGAAAGATTGCGTTTTGCGAACGATTGCGCGTTGCATAGCAGCTAAATGCGACGTGCATTGCATTCGTCGTGCAATACTGCGTGAAAGGAGCGTTTAAACGTCCAAATATCTCCTACGCGAAGGAAATTACAGACAGTTTTCGTCAAAAACGACGAAAGATAGCGTTTTGCGAACGTTTGCGCGTGGTATTGCAGCTGTCCGCTATGTACACTGTATTCGTCGTGCAAAACTGAGTAAAATGAGCGTCCAAACGTAGAGATATCTCCAACGCGAATGAAATTGCAGTCAGTTTTCTTCAAAATCGAAGAAAGATCGCGTTTTGCGAACGATTGCGCGTTGTTTTGTCGCTAAACACGACGTGCATTGCATTCGTGGTGCAAAACTGAGTAAAATACGCGTCTAAACGTCGAAATACCTCCAACGGAATGAAATACAGTCTACTTTCGTCAAAATCTACGAAAGATCGCGTTTTGAGAGATATTGCGCGTGGTTTTGTAGCTAAACGCGACGTGCACTACATTCCTCGTGTAAAACTGTGTGAAAGAAGCGTTTAAAAGTCGAAATATCTCCAACGCGTAGGAAATTACAGTCAGTTTTCGTCAAAATCGACGAACGATCGCATTTTGTGATCGAATGCGCGTTGTTTTGCAGCCAACCGCGACATGCAGTGCATTCGCCGTGCAATGCTGCGTGAAAGGAGCGTTTAAACGTCGAAATATCTCCAACGCGAAGGAAATTACAGTCAGTTTTCGTCAAAATCAAAGAACGATCGCATTTTGCGATCGAATGCGCGTTGTTTTGCAGTCAAACGCGACGTGCAGTGCATTCGTCGTGCAAAACTGAGTAAAATGAGCGTTTAAACATCGAAATATTTGTAACGCGAAGGAAATTACTGTCAGTTTTCGTCAAAATCGACGAACGATTGCGTATTGCGAACGATTGCTCGTTGTTTTGTCGCTAAACACAACGTGCATTGCATTCGTGGTGCAAAACTGAGTAAAATGCGCGTCTAAACGTCGAAATACCTCCAACGGAATGAAATACAGTCTGTTTTCGTCAAAATCGACGAAAGATTGCGTTTTGCGAACGATTGCGCGTGGTTTTGCAGCTCAACGGGACATGCAGTGCATTCTACGTGCAAAACTGTGTAAAATGAGCGTCTAAACGTAGAGATATCTCCAACGCGAATGAAATTGCAGTCAGTTTTCTTCAAAATCGAAGAATGATCGCGTTTTGCGAACGATTGCGCGTTGTTTTGTCGCTAAACACGACGTGCATTGCATTCGTGGTGCAAAACTGAGTAAAATACGCGTCTAAACGTCGAAATATCTCCAACGCGAAGGGAATTACAGTCAGTTTTCGTCAAAATCGACGAACGATCGCATTTGGAGAGATATTGCGCGTGTTTATGTAGCTAAACGCGTCGTGCACTACATTCGACGTAAAACTGATGGAAAGGAGCGTTTAAACGTCGTAATATTTCTAATGGCAAGGAAATCACAGTCAGTTTTCGTCAAAATTGACGAAAGATTGCATTTTGCGAACGACTGCGCGTGGTTTTGCAGTTAAACGCGACGTGCATTGCAATCGTCGTGCAAAACTGAATAAAATGAGCGTTTAAAAGTCGAAATATCTCCAACGCGTAGGAGATTACAGTCAGTTTTCGTCAAAATCGACGAACGATCGCATTTTGTGATCGAATGCGCGTTGTTTTGCAGCCAAACGCGACGTGCAGTGCATTCGCCGTGCAATACTGCGTGAAAGGAGCGTTTAAACGTCGAAATATCTCCAACCCGAAGGAAATTACAGACAGTTTTCGTCAAAAACGACGAAAGATAGCGTTTTGCGAACGTTTGCGCGTGGTATTGCAGCTGTCCGCTATGTACACTGTATTCGTCGTGCAAAACCGAGTAAAATGAGCGTATAAACGTAGAGATATCTCCAACGCGAATGAAATTGCAGTCAGTTTTCTTCAAAATCGACGAAAGATCGCGTTTTGCGAACGATTGCGCGTTGTTTTGTCGCTAAACACAACGTGCATTGCATTCGTGGTGCAAAACTGAGGAAAATGCGCGTCTAAACGTCGAAATACCTCCAACGGAATGAAATACAGTCTGTTTTCGTCAAAATCGACGAAAGATTGCGTTTTGCGAACGATTGCGCGTGGTTATGCAGCTCCACGCGACATGCAGTGCATTCTACGTGCAAAACTGAGTAAAATGAGCGTCTAAACGTAGAGATATCTCCAACGCGAATGAAATTGCAGTCAGTTTTCTTCAAAATCGACGAAAGATCGCGTTTTGCGAACGATTGCGCGTTGTTTTGTCGCTAAACAAAACGTGCATTGCATTCGTGGTGCAAAACTGAGTAAAATGCGCGTCTAAACGTCGAAATACCTCCAACGGAATGAAATACAGTCTGTTTTCGTCAAAATTGACGAAAGATTGCATTTTGCGAACGACTGCGCGTGGTTTTGCAGTTAAACGCGACGTGCATTGCATTCGTCGTGCAAAACTGAATAAAATGAGCGTATAAACATCGAAATATTTGTAATGCGAAGGAAATTACAGACAGTTTTCATCAAAAACGACGAAAGATAGCGTTAGGCGAACGTTTGCGCGTGGTATTGCAGCTGTCCGCTATGTACATTGTATTCGTCGTGCAAAACTGAGTAAAATGAGCGTATAAACGTAGAGATATCTCCAACGCGAATGAAATTGCAGTCAGTTTTCTTCAAAATCGAAGAAAGATCGCGTTTTGCGAACGATTGCGCGTTGTTTTGTCGCTAAACACGACATGCATTGCATTCGTGGTGCAAAACTGAGTAAAATACGCGTCTAAACGTCGAAATACCTCCAACGGAATGAAATACAGTCTACTTTCGTCAAAATCTACGAAAGATCGCGTTTTGAGAGATATTGCGCGTGGTTTTGTAGATAAACGCGACGTGCACTACATTCCTCGTGTAAAACTGAGTGAAAGAAGCGTTTAAAAGTCGAAATATCTCCAACGCGAAGGAAATAACAGTCAGTTTTCGTCAAAATCGACGAACGATCGCATTTTGCGACCGAATGCGCGTTGTTGTGCAGTCAAACGCGACGTGCAGTGCATTCGTCGTCCAAAACTGAGTAAAATGAGCGTTTAAACATCGAAATATTTGTAATGGGAAGGAAATTACAGTCAGTTTTCGTTAAAATTGACGAAAGATTGCATTTTGCGAACGACTGCGCGTGGTTTTGCAGTCAAACGCGACGTGCATTGCATTCGTCGTGCAAAACTGAATAAAATGAGAGCTTAAACGTCGAAATATTTGTAATGCGAAGGAAATTGCAGTCAGTTTTCGTCAAAATCGACGAAAGATAGCGTTTTGCGAACGATTGCGCGTTGCATTGCAGCTAAACGCGACGTGCATTGCATTCGTCGTGCAATACTGCGTGAAAGGAGCGTTTAAACGTCGAAATATCTCCAACGCGAAGGAAATTACAGACAGTTTTCTTCAAAATCGACGAAAGATCGCGTTTTGCGAACGATTGCGCGTTGTTTTGTCGCTAAACACAACGTGCATTGCATTCGTGGTGCAAAACTGAGTAAAATGCGCGTCTAAACGTCGAAATACCTCCAACGGAATGAAATACAGTCTGTTTTCGTCAAAATCGACGAAAGATTGCGTTTTGCGAACGATTGCGCGTGGTTTTGCAGCTAAACGCGACATGCAGTGCATTCTACGTGCAAAACTGAGTAAAATGAGCGTCTAAACGTAGAGATATCTCCAACGCGAATGAAATTGCAGTCAGTTTTCTTCAAAATCGAAGAAAGATCGCGTTTTGCGAACGATTGCGCGTTGTTTTGTCGCTAAACACGACGTGCATTGCATTCGTGGTGCAAAACTGAGTAAAATACGCGTCTAAACGTCGAAATACCTCCAACGGAATGAAATACAGTCTACTTTCGTCAAAATCGACGAAAGATTGCGTTTTGCGAACGATTGCGCGTGGTTTTGCAGCTAAACGCGACATGCAGTGCATTCTACGTGCAAAACTGAGTCAAATGAGCGTCTAAACGTAGAGATATCTCCAACGCGAATGAAATTGCAGTCAGTTTTCTTCAAAATCGAAGAAAGATCGCGTTTTGCGAACGATTGCGCGTTGTTTTGTCGCTAAACACGACGTGCATTGCATTCGTGGTGCAAAACTGAGTAAAATACGCGTCTAAACGTCGAAATATCTCCAACGCGAAGGGAATTACAGTCAGTTTTCGTCAAAATCGACGAACGATCGCGTTTGGAGAGATATTGCGCGTGTTTATGTAGCTAAACGCGTCGTGCACTACATTCGACGTAAAACAGATGGTAAGGAGCGTTTAAACGTCGTAATATTTGTAATGGCAAGGAAATTACAGTCAGTTTTCGTCAAAATTGAGGAAAGATTTTGCAATTTTGCAAACGACTGCGCGTGGTTTTGCAGTTAAACGCGACGTGCATTGCATTCGTCGTGCAAAACTGAATAAAATGAGCGTTTAAAAGTCGAAATATCTCCAACGCGTAGGAAATTACAGTCAGTTTTCGTCAAAATCGACGAACGATCGCATTTTGTGATCGAATGCGCGTTGTTTTGCAGCCAAACGCGACGTGCAGTGCATTCGCCGTGCAATACTGCGTGAAAGGAGCGTTTAAACGTCGAAATTTCTCCAACGCGAAGGAAATTACAGTCAGTTTTCGTCAAAATCGACGAACGATCGCATTTTGCGATCGAATGCGCGTTGTTTTGCAGTCAAACGCGACGTGCATTGCAGTCGTCGTGCAAAACTGAGTAAAATGAGCGTTTAAACATCGAAATATTTGTAATGCGAAGGAAATTACAGTCAGTTTTCGTCAAAATCGACGAAAGATTGCGTTTTGCGAACGATTGCGCGTGGTTTTGCAGCTCAACGCGACATGCAGTGCATTCTACGTGCAAAACTGAGTAAAATGAGCGTCTAAACGTAGAGATATCTCCAACGCGAATGAAATTGCAGTCAGTTTTCTTCAAAATCGAAAAAAGATCGTGTTTTGCGAACGATTGCGCGTTGTTTTGTCGCTAAACACGACGTGCATTGCATTCGTGGTGCAAATCTGAGTAAAATACGCGTCTAAACGTCGAAATATCTCCAACGCGAAGGGAATTACAGTCAGTTTTCGTCAAAATCGACGAACGATCGCGTTTGGAGAGATATTGCGCGTGTTTATGTAGCTAAACGCGTCGTGCACTACATTCGACGTAAAACTGATGGAAAGGAGCGTATAAACGTCGTAATATTTGTAATGGCAAGGAAATTACAGTCAGTTTTCGTCAAAATTGACGAAAGATTGCATTTTGCGAACGACTGCGCGTGGCTTTGCAGTTAAACGCGACGTGCATTGCATTCGTCGTGCAAAACTGAATAAAATGAGCGTTTAAAAGTCGAAATATCTCCAACCCGTAGGAAATTACAGTCAGTTTTCGTCAAAATCGACGAACGATCGCATTTTGTGATCGAATGCGCGTTGTTTTGCAGCCAAACGCGACGTGCAGTGCATTCGCCGTGCAATACTGCGTGAAAGGAGCGTTTAAACGTCGAAATTTCTCCAACGCGAAGGAAATTACAGTCAGTTTTCGTCAAAATCGACGAACGATCGCATTTTGCGATCGAATGCGCGTTGTTTTGCAGTCAAACGCGACGTGCATTGCATTCGTCGTGCAAAACTGAATAAAATGAGCGTTTAAACGTCGAAATATTTGTAATGCGAAGGAAATTGCAGTCACTTTTCGTCAAAATCGACGAAAGATTGCGTTTTGCGAACGATTGCGCGTTGCATTGCAGCTAAACGCGACGTGCATTGCATTCGTCGTGCAATACTGCGTGAAAGGAGCGTTTAAACGTCGAAATATCTCCAACCCGAAGGAAATTACAGACAGTTTTCGTCAAAAACGACGAAAGATAGCGTTTTGCGAACGTTTGCGCGTGGTATTGCAGCTGTCCGCTATGTACACTGTATTCGTCGTGCAAAACCGAGTAAAATGAGCGTATAAACGTAGAGATATCTCCAACGCGAATGAAATTGCAGTCAGTTTTCTTCAAAATCGACGAAAGATCGCGTTTTGCGAACGATTGCGCGTTGTTTTGTCGCTAAACACAACGTGCATTGCATTCGTGGTGCAAAACTGAGTAAATTGCGGGTCTAAACGTCGAAATACCTCCAACGGAATGAAATACAGTCTGTTTTCGTCAAAATCGACGAAAGATTGCGTTTTGCGAACGATTGCGCGTGGTTTTGCAGCTCAACGCGACATGCAGTGCATTCTACGTGCAAAACTGAGTAAAATGAGCGTCTAAACGTAGAGATATCTCCAACGCGAATGAAATTGCAGTCAGTTTTCTTCAAAATCGACGAAAGATCGCGTTTTGCGAACGATTGCGCGTTGTTTTGTCGCTAAACACGACGTGCATTGCATTCGTGGTGCAAAACTGAGTAAAATACGCGTCTAAACGTCGAAATACCTCCAACGGAATGAAATACAGTCTACTTTCGTCAAAATCTACGAAAGATCGCGTTTTGAGAGATATTGCGCGTGGTTTTGTAGCTAAACGCGACGTGCACTACATTCCTCGTGTAAAACTGAGTGAAAGAAGCGTTTAAAAGTCGAAATATCTCCAACGCGAAGGAAATAACAGTCAGTTTTCGTCAAAATCGACGAACGATCGCATTTTGCGACCGAATGCGCGTTGTTGTGCAGTCAAACGCGACGTGCAGTGCATTCGTCGTCCAAAACTGAGTAAAATGAGCGTTTAAACATCGAAATATTTGTAATGGGAAGGAAATTACAGTCAGTTTTCGTTAAAATTGACGAAAGATTGCATTTTGCGAACGACTGCGCGTGGTTTTGCAGTCAAACGCGACGTGCATTGCATTCGTCGTGCAAAACTGAATAAAATGAGAGCTTAAACGTCGAAATATTTGTAATGCGAAGGAAATTGCAGTCAGTTTTCGTCAAAATCGACGAAAGATAGCGTTTTGCGAACGATTGCGCGTTGCATTGCAGTTAAACGCGACGTGCATTGCATTCGTCGTGCAATACTGCGTGAAAGGAGCGTTTAAACGTCGAAATATCTCCAACGCGAAGGAAATTACAGACAGTTTTCTTCAAAATCGACGAAAGATCGCGTTTTGCGAACGATTGCGCGTTGTTTTGTCGCTAAACACAACGTGCATTGCATTCGTGGTGCAAAACTGAGTAAAATGCGCGTCTAAACGTCGAAATACCTCCAACGGAATGAAATACAGTCTGTTTTCGTCAAAATCGACGAAAGATTGCGTTTTGCGAACGATTGCGCGTGGTTTTGCAGCTAAACGCGACATGCAGTGCATTCTACGTGCAAAACTGAGTAAAATGAGCGTCTAAACGTAGAGATATCTCCAACGCGAATGAAATTGCAGTCAGTTTTCTTCAAAATCGAAGAAAGATCGCGTTTTGCGAACGATTGCGCGTTGTTTTGTCGCTAAACACGACGTGCATTGCATTCGTGGTGCAAAACTGAGTAAAATACGCGTCTAAACGTCGAAATACCTCCAACGGAATGAAATACAGTCTACTTTCGTCAAAATCGACGAAAGATTGCGTTTTGCGAACGATTGCGCGTGGTTTTGCAGCTAAACGCGACATGCAGTGCATTCTACGTGCAAAACTGAGTCAAATGAGCGTCTAAACGTAGAGATATCTCCAACGCGAATGAAATTGCAGTCAGTTTTCTTCAAAATCGAAGAAAGATCGCGTTTTGCGAACGATTGCGCGTTGTTTTGTCGCTAAACACGACGTGCATTGCATTCGTGGTGCAAAACTGAGTAAAATACGCGTCTAAACGTCGAAATATCTCCAACGCGAAGGGAATTACAGTCAGTTTTCGTCAAAATCGACGAACGATCGCGTTTGGAGAGATATTGCGCGTGTTTATGTAGCTAAACGCGTCGTGCACTACATTCGACGTAAAACAGATGGTAAGGAGCGTTTAAACGTCGTAATATTTGTAATGGCAAGGAAATTACAGTCAGTTTTCGTCAAAATTGAGGAAAGATTGCATTTTGCAAACGACTGCGCGTGGTTTTGCAGTTAAACGCGACGTGCATTGCATTCGTCGTGCAAAACTGAATAAAATGAGCGTTTAAAAGTCGAAATATCTCCAACGCGTAGGAAATTACAGTCAGTTTTCGTCAAAATCGACGAACGATCGCATTTTGTGATCGAATGCGCGTTGTTTTGCAGCCAAACGCGACGTGCAGTGCATTCGCCGTGCAATACTGCGTGAAAGGAGCGTTTAAACGTCGAAATTTCTCCAACGCGAAGGAAATTACAGTCAGTTTTCGTCAAAATCGACGAACGATCGCATTTTGCGATCGAATGCGCGTTGTTTTGCAGTCAAACGCGACGTGCATTGCAGTCGTCGTGCAAAACTGAGTAAAATGAGCGTTTAAACATCGAAATATTTGTAATGCGAAGGAAATTACAGTCAGTTTTCGTCAAAATCGACGAAAGATTGCGTTTTGCGAACGATTGCGCGTGGTTTTGCAGCTCAACGCGACATGCAGTGCATTCTACGTGCAAAACTGAGTAAAATGAGCGTCTAAACGTAGAGATATCTCCAACGCGAATGAAATTGCAGTCAGTTTTCTTCAAAATCGAAAAAAGATCGTGTTTTGCGAACGATTGCGCGTTGTTTTGTCGCTAAACACGACGTGCATTGCATTCGTGGTGCAAATCTGAGTAAAATACGCGTCTAAACGTCGAAATATCTCCAACGCGAAGGGAATTACAGTCAGTTTTCGTCAAAATCGACGAACGATCGCGTTTGGAGAGATATTGCGCGTGTTTATGTAGCTAAACGCGTCGTGCACTACATTCGACGTAAAACTGATGGAAAGGAGCGTTTAAACGTCGTAATATTTGTAATGGCAAGGAAATTACAGTCAGTTTTCGTCAAAATTGACGAAAGATTGCATTTTGCGAACGACTGCGCGTGGCTTTGCAGTTAAACGCGACGTGCATTGCATTCGTCGTGCAAAACTGAATAAAATGAGCGTTTAAAAGTCGAAATATCTCCAACCCGTAGGAAATTACAGTCAGTTTTCGTCAAAATCGACGAACGATCGCATTTTGTGATCGAATGCGCGTTGTTTTGCAGCCAAACGCGACGTGCAGTGCATTCGCCGTGCAATACTGCGTGAAAGGAGCGTTTAAACGTCGAAATTTCTCCAACGCGAAGGAAATTACAGTCAGTTTTCGTCAAAATCGACGAACGATCGCATTTTGCGATCGAATGCGCGTTGTTTTGCAGTCAAACGCGACGTGCATTGCATTCGTCGTGCAAAACTGAATAAAATGAGCGTTTAAACGTCGAAATATTTGTAATGCGAAGGAAATTGCAGTCACTTTTCGTCAAAATCGACGAAAGATTGCGTTTTGCGAACGATTGCGCGTTGCATTGCAGCTAAACGCGACGTGCATTGCATTCGTCGTGCAATACTGCGTGAAAGGAGCGTTTAAACGTCGAAATATCTCCAACCCGAAGGAAATTACAGACAGTTTTCGTCAAAAACGACGAAAGATAGCGTTTTGCGAACGTTTGCGCGTGGTATTGCAGCTGTCCGCTATGTACACTGTATTCGTCGTGCAAAACCGAGTAAAATGAGCGTATAAACGTAGAGATATCTCCAACGCGAATGAAATTGCAGTCAGTTTTCTTCAAAATCGACGAAAGATCGCGTTTTGCGAACGATTGCGCGTTGTTTTGTCGCTAAACACAACGTGCATTGCATTCGTGGTGCAAAACTGAGTAAATTGCGGGTCTAAACGTCGAAATACCTCCAACGGAATGAAATACAGTCTGTTTTCGTCAAAATCGACGAAAGATTGCGTTTTGCGAACGATTGCGCGTGGTTTTGCAGCTCAACGCGACATGCAGTGCATTCTACGTGCAAAACTGAGTAAAATGAGCGTCTAAACGTAGAGATATCTCCAACGCGAATGAAATTGCAGTCAGTTTTCTTCAAAATCGAAGAAAGATCGCGTTTTGCGAACGATTGCGCGTTGTTTTGTCGCTAAACACGACGTGCATTGCATTCGTGGTGCAAAACTGAGTAAAATACGCGTCTAAACGTCGTAATATCTCCAACGCGAAGGGAATTACAGTCAGTTTTCGTCAAAATCGACGAACGATCGCGTTTGGAGAGATATTGCGCGTGTTTATGTAGCTAAACGCGTCGTGCACTACATTCGACGTAAAACTGATGGAAAGGAGCGTTTAAACGTCGTAATATTTGTAATGGCAAGGAAATTACAGTCAGTTTTCGTCAAAATTGACGAAAGATTGCATTTTGCGAACGACTGCGCGTGGCTTTGCAGTTAAACGCGACGTGCATTGCATTCGTCGTGCAAAACTGAATAAAATGAGCGTTTAAAAGTCGAAATATCTCCAACCCGTAGGAAATTACAGTCAGTTTTCGTCAAAATCGACGAACGATCGCATTTTGTGATCGAATGCGCGTTGTTTTGCAGCCAAACGCGACGTGCAGTGCATTCGCCGTGCAATACTGCGTGAAAGGAGCGTTTAAACGTCGAAATTTCTCCAACGCGAAGGAAATTACAGTCAGTTTTCGTCAAAATCGACGAACGATCGCATTTTGCGATCGAATGCGCGTTGTTTTGCAGTCAAACGCGACGTGCATTGCATTCGTCGTGCAAAACTGAATAAAATGAGCGTTTAAACGTCGAAATATTTGTAATGCGAAGGAAATTGCAGTCACTTTTCGTCAAAATCGACGAAAGATTGCGTTTTGCGAACGATTGCGCGTTGAATTGCAGCTAAACGCGACGTGCATTGCATTCGTCGTGCAATACTGCGTGAAAGGAGCGTTTAAACGTCGAAATATCTCCAACCCGAAGGAAATTACAGACAGTTTTCGTCAAAAACGACGAAAGATAGCGTTTTGCGAACGTTTGCGCGTGGTATTGCAGCTGTCCGCTATGTACACTGTATTCGTCGTGCAAAACCGAGTAAAATGAGCGTATAAACGTAGAGATATCTCCAACGCGAATGAAATTGCAGTCAGTTTTCTTCAAAATCGACGAAAGATCGCGTTTTGCGAACGATTGCGCGTTGTTTTGTCGCTAAACACAACGTGCATTGCATTCGTGGTGCAAAACTGAGTAAATTGCGGGTCTAAACGTCGAAATACCTCCAACGGAATGAAATACAGTCTGTTTTCGTCAAAATCGACGAAAGATTGCGTTTTGCGAACGATTGCGCGTGGTTTTGCAGCTCAACGCGACATGCAGTGCATTCTACGTGCAAAACTGAGTAAAATGAGCGTCTAAACGTAGAGATATCTCCAACGCGAATGAAATTGCAGTCAGTTTTCTTCAAAATCGAAGAAAGATCGCGTTTTGCGAACGATTGCGCGTTGTTTTGTCGCTAAACACGACGTGCATTGCATTCGTGGTGCAAAACTGAGTAAAATACGCGTCTAAACGTCGTAATATCTCCAACGCGAAGGGAATTACAGTCAGTTTTCGTCAAAATCGACGAACGATCGCGTTTGGAGAGATATTGCGCGTGTTTATGTAGCTAAACGCGTCGTGCACTACATTCGACGTAAAACTGATGGAAAGGAGCGTTTAAACGTCGTAATATTTGTAATGGCAAGGAAATTAGAGTCAGTTTTCGTCAAAATTGACGAAAGATTGCATTTTGCGAACGACTGCGCGTGGTTTTGCAGTCAAACGCGACGTGAATTGCATTCGTCGTGCAAAACTGAATAAAATGAGAGTTTAAACGTCGAAATATTTGTAATGCGAAGGAAACTGCAGTCAGTTTTCGTCAAAATCGAAGAAAGATTGCGTTTTGCGAACGATTGCGCGTTGCATTGCAGCTAAACGCGACGTGCATTGCATTCGTCGTGCAATACTGCGTGAAAGCAGCGTTTAAACGTCGAAATATCTCCAACGCGAAGGAAATTACAGACTGTTTTCGTCAAAAACGACGAAAGATAGCGTTTTGCGAACGTTTGCGCCTGGTATTGCAGCTGTCCGCTATGTACACTGTATTCGTCGTGCAAAACTGAGTAAAATGAGCGTATAAACGTACAGATATCTCCAACGCGAATGAAATTGCAGTCAGTTTTCTTCAAAATCGACGAAAGATTGCGTTTTGCGAACGATTGCGCGTGGGTTAGCAGCTCAACGCGTCATGCAGTGCATTCTACGTGCAAAACTGAGTAAAATGAGCGTATAAACGTAGAGATATCTCCAACGCGAATGAAATTGCAGTCAGTTTTCTTCAAAATCGAAGAAAGATCGCGTTTAGCGAAAGATTGCGCGTTGTTTTGTCGCTAAACACGACATGCATTGCATTCGTGGTGCAAAACTGAGTAAAATACGCGTCTAAACGTCGAAATACCTCCAACGGAATGAAATACAGTCTACTTTCGTCAAAATCTACGAAAGATCGCGTTTTGAGAGATATTGCGCGTGTTTATGTAGCTAAACGCGTCGTGCACTACATTCGACGTAAAACTGATGGAAAGGAGCGTTTAAACGTCGTAATATTTGTAATGGCAAGGAAATTACAGTCAGTTTTCGTCAAAATTGAGGAAAGATTGCATTTTGCAAACGACTGCGCGTGGTTTTGTAGCTAAACGCGACGTACACTACATTCCTCGTGTAAAACTGAGTGAAAGAAGCGTTTAAAAGTCGAAATATCTCCAACGCGAAGGAAATAACAGTCAGTTTTCGTCAAAATCGACGAACGATCGCATTTTGCGACCGATTGCGCGTTGTTTTGCAGTCAAACGCGACGTGCAGTGCATTCGTCGTGCAAAACTGAGTAAAATGAGCGTTTAAACATCGAAATATTTGTAATGCGAAGGAAATTACAGTCAGTTTTCGTTAAAATTGACGAAAGATTGCATTTTGCGAACGTTTGCGCCTGGTATTGCAGCTGTCCGCTATGTACACTGCATTCGTCGTGCAAATCTGAGTAAAATGAGCGTATAAACGTACAGATATCTCCAACGCGAATGAAATTGCAGTCAGTTTTCTTCAAAATCGACGAAAGATCGCGTTTTGCGAACGATTGCGCGTTGTTTTGCAGCTCAACGCGTCATGCAGTGCATTCTACGTGCAAAACTGTGTAAAATGAGCGTCTAAACGTAGAGATATCTCCAACGCGAATGAAATTGCAGTCAGTTTTCTTCAAAATCGAAGAAAGATCGCGTTTTGCGAACGATTGCGCGTTGTTTTGTCGCTAAACACGACGTGCATTGCATTCGTGGTGCAAAACTGAGTAAAATACGCGTCTAAACGTCGAAATATCTCCAACGCGAAGGAAATTACAGTCAGTTTTCGTCAAAATCGACGAACGATCGCGTTTAGAGAGATATTGCGCGAGTTTATGTAGCTAAACGCGTCGTGCACTACATTCGACGTAAAACTGATGGAAAGGAGCGTTTAAACGTCGTAATATTTGTAATGGCAAGGAAATTACAGTCAGTTTTCGTCAAAATTGAAGAAAGATTGCATTTTGCAAACGACTGCTCGTGGTTTTGCAGTTAAACGCGACGTGCATTGCATTCGTCGTGCAAAACTGAATAAAATGAGCGTTTAAACGTCGAAATATTTGTAATGCGAAGGAAATTGCAGTCAGTTTTCGTCAAAATCGACGAAAGATTGCGTTTTGCGAACGATTGCGCGTTGCATAGCAGCTAAACGCGACGTGCATTGCATTCGTCGTGCAATACTGCGTGAAAGGAGCGTTTAAACGTCGAAATATCTCCAACGCGAAGGAAATTACAGACAGTTTTCTTCAAAATCGACGAAAGATCGCGTTTTGCGAACGATTGCGCGTTGTTTTGTCGCTAAACACAACGTGCATTGCATTCGTGGTGCAAAACTGAGTAAAATGCGCGTCTAAACGTCGAAATACCTCCAACGGAATGAAATACAGTCTGTTTTCGTCAAAATCGACGAAAGATTGCGTTTTGCGAACGATTGCGCGTGGTTTTGCAGCTAAACGCGACATGCAGTGCATTCTACGTGCAAAACTGAGTAAAATGAGCGTCTAAACGTAGAGATATCTCCAACGCGAATGAAATTGCAGTCAGTTTTCTTCAAAATCGAAGAAAGATCGCGTTTTGCGAACGATTGCGCGTTGTTTTGTCGCTAAACACGACGTGCATTGCATTCGTGGTGCAAAACTGAGTAAAATACGCGTCTAAACGTCGAAATACCTCCAACGGAATGAAATACAGTCTACTTTCGTCAAAATCGACGAAAGATTGCGTTTTGCGAACGATTGCGCGTGGTTTTGCAGCTAAACGCGACATGCAGTGCATTCTACGTGCAAAACTGAGTCAAATGAGCGTCTAAACGTAGAGATATCTCCAACGCGAATGAAATTGCAGTCAGTTTTCTTCAAAATCGAAGAAAGATCGCGTTTTGCGAACGATTGCGCGTTGTTTTGTCGCTAAACACGACGTGCATTGCATTCGTGGTGCAAAACTGAGTAAAATACGCGTCTAAACGTCGAAATATCTCCAACGCGAAGGGAATTACAGTCAGTTTTCGTCAAAATCGACGAACGATCGCGTTTGGAGAGATATTGCGCGTGTTTATGTAGCTAAACGCGTCGTGCACTACATTCGACGTAAAACAGATGGTAAGGAGCGTTTAAACGTCGTAATATTTGTAATGGCAAGGAAATTACAGTCAGTTTTCGTCAAAATTGAGGAAAGATTGCATTTTGCAAACGACTGCGCGTGGTTTTGCAGTTAAACGCGACGTGCATTGCATTCGTCGTGCAAAACTGAATAAAATGAGCGTTTAAAAGTCGAAATATCTCCAACGCGTAGGAAATTACAGTCAGTTTTCGTCAAAATCGACGAACGATCGCATTTTGTGATCGAATGCGCGTTGTTTTGCAGCCAAACGCGACGTGCAGTGCATTCGCCGTGCAATACTGCGTGAAAGGAGCGTTTAAACGTCGAAATTTCTCCAACGCGAAGGAAATTACAGTCAGTTTTCGTCAAAATCGACGAACGATCGCATTTTGCGATCGAATGCGCGTTGTTTTGCAGTCAAACGCGACGTGCATTGCAGTCGTCGTGCAAAACTGAGTAAAATGAGCGTTTAAACATCGAAATATTTGTAATGCGAAGGAAATTACAGTCAGTTTTCGTCAAAATCGACGAAAGATTGCGTTTTGCGAACGATTGCGCGTGGTTTTGCAGCTCAACGCGACATGCAGTGCATTCTACGTGCAAAACTGAGTAAAATGAGCGTCTAAACGTAGAGATATCTCCAACGCGAATGAAATTGCAGTCAGTTTTCTTCAAAATCGAAAAAAGATCGTGTTTTGCGAACGATTGCGCGTTGTTTTGTCGCTAAACACGACGTGCATTGCATTCGTGGTGCAAATCTGAGTAAAATACGCGTCTAAACGTCGAAATATCTCCAACGCGAAGGGAATTACAGTCAGTTTTCGTCAAAATCGACGAACGATCGCGTTTGGAGAGATATTGCGCGTGTTTATGTAGCTAAACGCGTCGTGCACTACATTCGACGTAAAACTGATGGAAAGGAGCGTTTAAACGTCGTAATATTTGTAATGGCAAGGAAATTACAGTCAGTTTTCGTCAAAATTGACGAAAGATTGCATTTTGCGAACGACTGCGCGTGGCTTTGCAGTTAAACGCGACGTGCATTGCATTCGTCGTGCAAAACTGAATAAAATGAGCGTTTAAAAGTCGAAATATCTCCAACCCGTAGGAAATTACAGTCAGTTTTCGTCAAAATCGACGAACGATCGCATTTTGTGATCGAATGCGCGTTGTTTTGCAGCCAAACGCGACGTGCAGTGCATTCGCCGTGCAATACTGCGTGAAAGGAGCGTTTAAACGTCGAAATTTCTCCAACGCGAAGGAAATTACAGTCAGTTTTCGTCAAAATCGACGAACGATCGCATTTTGCGATCGAATGCGCGTTGTTTTGCAGTCAAACGCGACGTGCATTGCATTCGTCGTGCAAAACTGAATAAAATGAGCGTTTAAACGTCGAAATATTTGTAATGCGAAGGAAATTGCAGTCACTTTTCGTCAAAATCGACGAAAGATTGCGTTTTGCGAACGATTGCGCGTTGCATTGCAGCTAAACGCGACGTGCATTGCATTCGTCGTGCAATACTGCGTGAAAGGAGCGTTTAAACGTCGAAATATCTCCAACCCGAAGGAAATTACAGACAGTTTTCGTCAAAAACGACGAAAGATAGCGTTTTGCGAACGTTTGCGCGTGGTATTGCAGCTGTCCGCTATGTACACTGTATTCGTCGTGCAAAACCGAGTAAAATGAGCGTATAAACGTAGAGATATCTCCAACGCGAATGAAATTGCAGTCAGTTTTCTTCAAAATCGACGAAAGATCGCGTTTTGCGAACGATTGCGCGTTGTTTTGTCGCTAAACACAACGTGCATTGCATTCGTGGTGCAAAACTGAGTAAATTGCGGGTCTAAACGTCGAAATACCTCCAACGGAATGAAATACAGTCTGTTTTCGTCAAAATCGACGAAAGATTGCGTTTTGCGAACGATTGCGCGTGGTTTTGCAGCTCAACGCGACATGCAGTGCATTCTACGTGCAAAACTGAGTAAAATGAGCGTCTAAACGTAGAGATATCTCCAACGCGAATGAAATTGCAGTCAGTTTTCTTCAAAATCGAAGAAAGATCGCGTTTTGCGAACGATTGCGCGTTGTTTTGTCGCTAAACACGACGTGCATTGCATTCGTGGTGCAAAACTGAGTAAAATACGCGTCTAAACGTCGTAATATCTCCAACGCGAAGGGAATTACAGTCAGTTTTCGTCAAAATCGACGAACGATCGCGTTTGGAGAGATATTGCGCGTGTTTATGTAGCTAAACGCGTCGTGCACTACATTCGACGTAAAACTGATGGAAAGGAGCGTTTAAACGTCGTAATATTTGTAATGGCAAGGAAATTAGAGTCAGTTTTCGTCAAAATTGACGAAAGATTGCATTTTGCGAACGACTGCGCGTGGTTTTGCAGTCAAACGCGACGTGAATTGCATTCGTCGTGCAAAACTGAATAAAATGAGAGTTTAAACGTCGAAATATTTGTAATGCGAAGGAAACTGCAGTCAGTTTTCGTCAAAATCGAAGAAAGATTGCGTTTTGCGAACGATTGCGCGTTGCATTGCAGCTAAACGCGACGTGCATTGCATTCGTCGTGCAATACTGCGTGAAAGCAGCGTTTAAACGTCGAAATATCTCCAACGCGAAGGAAATTACAGACTGTTTTCGTCAAAAACGACGAAAGATAGCGTTTTGCGAACGTTTGCGCCTGGTATTGCAGCTGTCCGCTATGTACACTGTATTCGTCGTGCAAAACTGAGTAAAATGAGCGTATAAACGTACAGATATCTCCAACGCGAATGAAATTGCAGTCAGTTTTCTTCAAAATCGACGAAAGATTGCGTTTTGCGAACGATTGCGCGTGGGTTAGCAGCTCAACGCGTCATGCAGTGCATTCTACGTGCAAAACTGAGTAAAATGAGCGTATAAACGTAGAGATATCTCCAACGCGAATGAAATTGCAGTCAGTTTTCTTCAAAATCGAAGAAAGATCGCGTTTAGCGAAAGATTGCGCGTTGTTTTGTCGCTAAACACGACATGCATTGCATTCGTGGTGCAAAACTGAGTAAAATACGCGTCTAAACGTCGAAATACCTCCAACGGAATGAAATACAGTCTACTTTCGTCAAAATCTACGAAAGATCGCGTTTTGAGAGATATTGCGCGTGTTTATGTAGCTAAACGCGTCGTGCACTACATTCGACGTAAAACTGATGGAAAGGAGCGTTTAAACGTCGTAATATTTGTAATGGCAAGGAAATTACAGTCAGTTTTCGTCAAAATTGAGGAAAGATTGCATTTTGCAAACGACTGCGCGTGGTTTTGTAGCTAAACGCGACGTACACTACATTCCTCGTGTAAAACTGAGTGAAAGAAGCGTTTAAAAGTCGAAATATCTCCAACGCGAAGGAAATAACAGTCAGTTTTCGTCAAAATCGACGAACGATCGCATTTTGCGACCGATTGCGCGTTGTTTTGCAGTCAAACGCGACGTGCAGTGCATTCGTCGTGCAAAACTGAGTAAAATGAGCGTTTAAACATCGAAATATTTGTAATGCGAAGGAAATTACAGTCAGTTTTCGTTAAAATTGACGAAAGATTGCATTTTGCGAACGTTTGCGCCTGGTATTGCAGCTGTCCGCTATGTACACTGCATTCGTCGTGCAAATCTGAGTAAAATGAGCGTATAAACGTACAGATATCTCCAACGCGAATGAAATTGCAGTCAGTTTTCTTCAAAATCGACGAAAGATCGCGTTTTGCGAACGATTGCGCGTTGTTTTGCAGCTCAACGCGTCATGCAGTGCATTCTACGTGCAAAACTGTGTAAAATGAGCGTCTAAACGTAGAGATATCTCCAACGCGAATGAAATTGCAGTCAGTTTTCTTCAAAATCGAAGAAAGATCGCGTTTTGCGAACGATTGCGCGTTGTTTTGTCGCTAAACACGACGTGCATTGCATTCGTGGTGCAAAACTGAGTAAAATACGCGTCTAAACGTCGAAATATCTCCAACGCGAAGGAAATTACAGTCAGTTTTCGTCAAAATCGACGAACGATCGCGTTTAGAGAGATATTGCGCGAGTTTATGTAGCTAAACGCGTCGTGCACTACATTCGACGTAAAACTGATGGAAAGGAGCGTTTAAACGTCGTAATATTTGTAATGGCAAGGAAATTACAGTCAGTTTTCGTCAAAATTGAAGAAAGATTGCATTTTGCAAACGACTGCTCGTGGTTTTGCAGTTAAACGCGACGTGCATTGCATTCGTCGTGCAAAACTGAATAAAATGAGCGTTTAAACGTCGAAATATTTGTAATGCGAAGGAAATTGCAGTCAGTTTTCGTCAAAATCGACGAAAGATTGCGTTTTGCGAACGATTGCGCGTTGCATAGCAGCTAAATGCGACGTGCATTGCATTCGTCGTGCAATACTGCGTGAAAGGAGCGTTTAAACGTCGAAATATCTCCTACGCGAAGGAAATTACAGACAGTTTTCGTCAAAAACGACGAAAGATAGCGTTTTGCGAACGTTTGCGCGTGGTATTGCAGCTGTCCGCTATGTACACTGTATTCGTCGTGCAAAACTGAGTAAAATGAGCGTCTAAACATAGAGATATCTCCAACGCGAATGAAATTGCAGTCAGTTTTCTTCAAAATCGAAGAAAGATCGCGTTTTGCGAACGATTGCGCGTTGTTTTGTCGTTAAACACGACGTGCATTGCATTCGTGGTGCAAAACTGAGTAAAATACGCGTCTAAACGTTGAAATACCTCCAACGGAATGAAATACAGTCTACTTTCGTCAAAATCTACGAAAGATCGCGTTTTGAGAGATATTGCGCGTGGTTTTGTAGCTATACGCGACGTGCACTACATTCCTCGTGTAAAACTGTGTGAAAGAAGCGTTTAAAAGTCGAAATATCTCCAACGCGTAGGAAATTACAGTCAGTTTTCGTCAAAATCGACGAACGATCGCATTTTGTGATCGAATGCGCGTTGTTTTGCAGCCAAACGCGACATGCAGTGCATTCGCCGTGCAATGCTGCGTGAAAGGAGCGTTTAAACGTCGAAATATCTCCAACGCGAAGGAAATTACAGTCAGTTTTCGTCAAAACCAAAGAACGATCGCATTTTGCGAACGACTGCGCGTGGTTTTGCAGTTAAACGCGACGTGTATTGCATTCGTCGTGCAAAACTGAATAAAATGAGCGTTTAAAAGTCGAAATATCTCCAACGCGTAGGAAATTACAGTCAGTTTTCGTCAAAATCGACGAACGATCGCATTTTGTGATCGAATGCGCGTTGTTTTGCAGCCAAACGCGACGTGCAGTGCATTCGCCGTGCAATACTGCGTGAAAGGAGCGTTTAAACTTCGAAATATCTCCAACGCGAAGGAAATTACAGTCAGTTTTCGTCAAAATCGACGAACGATCGCATTTTGCGATCGAATGCGCGTTGTTTTGCAGTCAAACGCGACGTGCAGTACATTCGTCGTGCAAAACTGAATAAAATGAGCGTTTAAACGTCGAAATATTTGTAATGCGAAGGAAATTGCAGTCACTTTTCGACAAAATCGACGAAAGATTGCGTTTTGCGAACGATTGCGCGTTGCATTGCAGCTAAACGCGACGTGCATTGCATTCGTCGTGCAATACTGCGTGAAAGGAGCGTTTAAACGTCGAAATATCTCCAACCCGAAGGAAATTACAGACAGTTTTCGTCAAAAACGACGAAAGATAGCGTTTTGCGAACGTTTGCGCGTGGTATTGCAGCTGTCCCCTATGTACACTGTATTCGTCGTGCAAAACCGAGTAAAATGAGCGTATAAACGTAGAGATATCTCCAACGCGAATGAAATTGCAGTCAGTTTTCTTCATAATCGACGAAAGATCGCGTTTTGCGAACGATTGCGCGTTGTTTTGTCGCTAAACACAACGTGCATTGCATTCGTGGTGCAAAACTGAGTAAAATGCGCGTCTAAACGTCGAAATACCTCCAACGGAATGAAATACAGTCAGTTTTCTTCAAAATCCAAGAAAGATCGCGTTTTGCGAACGATTGCGCGTTGTTTTGTCGCTAAACACGACGTGCATTGCATTCGTGGTGCAAAACTGAGTAAAATACGCGTCTAAACGTCGAAATATCTCCAACGCGAAGGGAATTACAGTCAGTTTTCGTCAAAATCGACGAACGATCGCGTTTGGAGAGATATTGCGCGAGTTTATGTAGCTAAACGCGTCGTGCACTACATTCGACGTAAAACTGATGGAAAGGAGCGTTTAAACGTCGTAATATTTGTAATGGCAAGGAAATTACAGTCAGTTTTCGTCAAAATTGACGAAAGATTGCATTTTGCGAACGACTGCGCGTGGTTTTGCAGTTAAACGCGACGTGCATTGCATTCGTCGTGCAAAACTGAATAAAACGAGCGTCTAAACGTCGAAATATTTGTAATGCGAAGGAAATTACAGACAGTTTTCGTCAAAAACGACGAAAGATAGCGTTTTGCGAACGTTTGCGCGTGGTATTGCAGCTGTCCGCTATGTACATTGTATTCGTCGTGCAAAACAGAGTAAAATGAGCGTATAAACGTAGAGATATCTCCAACGCGAATGAAATTGCAGTCAGTTTTCTTCAAAATCGAAGAAAGATCGCGTTTTGCGAACGATTGCGCGTTGCTTTGTCTCTAAACACGACGTGCATTGCATTCGTGGTGCAAAACTGAGTAAAATACGCGTCTAAACGTCGAAATACCTCCAACGGAATGAAATACAGTCTACTTTCGTCAAAATCTACGAAAGATCGCGTTTTGAGAGATATTGCGCGTGGTTTTGTAGCTATACGCGACGTGCACTACATTCCTCGTGTAAAACTGTGTGAAAGAAGCGTTTAAAAGTCGAAATATCTCCAACGCGTAGGAAATTACAGTCAGTTTTCGTCAAAATCGACGAACGATCGCATTTTGTGATCGAATGCGCGTTGTTTTGCAGCCAACCGCGACATGCAGTGCATTCGCCGTGCAATGCTGCGTGAAAGGAGCGTTTAAACGTCGAAATATCTCCAACGCGAAGGAAATTACAGTCAGTTTTCGTCAAAATCAAAGAACGATCGCATTTTGCGATCGAATGCGCGTTGTTTTGCAGTCAAACGCGACGTGCAGTGCATTCGTCGTGCAAAACTGAGTAAAATGAGCGTTTAAACATCGAAATATTTGTAACGCGAAGGAACTTACTGTCAGTTTTCGTCAAAATCGACGAACGATTGCGTATTGCGAACGATTGCGCGTTGTTTTGTCGCTAAACACAACGTGCATTGCATTCGTGGTGCAAAACTGAGTAAAATGCGCGTCTAAACGTCGAAATACCTCCAACGGAATGAAATACAGTCTGTTTTCGTCAAAATCGACGAAAGATTGCGTTTTGCGAACGATTGCGCGTGGTTTTGCAGCTCAACGCGACATGCAGTGCATTCTACGTGCAAAACTGAGTAAAATGAGCGTCTAAACGTAAAGATATCTCCAACGCGAATGAAATTGCAGTCAGTTTTCTTCAAAATCGAAGAAAGATCGCGTTTTGTGAACGATTGCGCGTTGTTTTGTCGCTAAACACGACGTGCATTGCAATCGTGGTGCAAAACTGAGTAAAATACGCGTCTAAACGTCGAAATATCTCCAACGCGAAGGGAATTACAGTCAGTTTTCGTCAAAATCGACGAACGATCGCGTTTGGAGAGATATTGCGCGTGTTTATGTAGCTAAACGCGTCGTGCACTACATTCGACGTAAAACTGATGGAAAGGAGCGTTTAAACGTCGTAATATTTGTAATGGCAAGGAAATTACAGTCAGTTTTCGTCAAAATTGACGAAAGATTGCATTTTGCGAACGACTGCGCGTGGTTTTGCAGTTAAACGCGACGTGCATTGCATTCGTCGTGCAAAACTGAATAAAATGAGCGTTTAAAAGTCGAAATATCTCCAACGCGTAGGAAATTACAGTCAGTTTTCGTCAAAATCGACGAACGATCGCATTTTGTGATCGAATGCGCGTTGTTTTGCAGCCAAACGCGACGTGCAGTGCATTCGCCGTGCAATACTGCGTGAAAGGAGCGTTTAAACGTCGAAATATCTCCAACGCGAAGGAAATTACAGTCAGTTTTCGTCAAAATCGACGAACGATCGCATTTTGCGATCGAATGCGCGTTGTTTTGCAGCTGTCCGCTATGTACACTGTATTCGTCGTGCAAAACCGAGTAAAATGAGAGTATAAACGTAGAGATATCTCCAACGCGAATGAAATTGCAGTCAGTTTTCTTCAAAATCGACGAAAGATCGCGTTTTGCGAACGATTGCGCGTTGTTTTGTCGCTAAACACAACGTGCATTGCATTCGTGGTGCAAAACTGAGTAAAATGCGCGTCTAAACGTCGAAATACCTCCAACGGAATGAAATACAGTCTGTTTTCGTCAAAATCGACGGAAGATCGCGTTTGGAGGGATATTGCGCGTGTTTATGTAGCTAAACGCGTCGTGCACTACATTCGACGTAAAACTGATGGAAAGGAGCGTTTAAACGTCGTAATATTTGTAATGGCAAGGAAATTACAGTCAGTTTTCGTCAAAATTGACGAAAGATTGCATTTTGCGAACGACTGCGCGTTTTTGCAATTAAACGCGACGTGCAGTGCATTCGTCGTGCAAAACTGAATAAAATGAGCGTTTAAACGTCGAAATATTTGTAATGCGAAGGAAATTACAGACAGTTTTCGTCAAAAACGACGAAAGATAGCGTTTTGCGAACGTTTGCGCGTGGTATTGCAGCTGTCCGCTATGTACATTGTATTCGTCGTGCAAAACTGAGTAAAATGAGCGTATAAACGTAGAGATATCTCCAACGCGAATGAAATTGCAGTCAGTTTTATTCAAAATCGAAGAAAGATCGCGTTTGGCGAACGATTGCGCGTTGTCTTGTCGCTAAACACGACGTGCATTGCATTCGTGGTGCAAAACTGAGTAAAATACGCGTCTAAACGTCGAAATACCTCCAACGGAATGAAATACAGTCTACTATCGTCAAAATCTACGAAAGATCGCGTTTTGAGAGATATTGCGCGTGGTTTTGTAGCTAAACGCGACGTGCACTACATTCCTCGTGTAAAACTGTGTGAAAGAAGCGTTTAAAAGTCGAAATATCTCCAACGCGAAGGAAATAACAGTCAGTTTTCGTCAAAATCGACGAAAGATTGCATTTTGCGAACGATTGCGCGTTGCATTGCAGCTCAACGCGACATGCAGTGCATTCTACGTGCAAAACTGAGTAAAATGAGCGTCTAGACGTAGAGATATCTCCAACGCGAATGAAATTGCAGTCAGTTTTCTTCAAAATCGAAGAAAGATCGCGTTTTGCCAACGATTGCGCGTTGTTTTGTCTCTAAACACGACGTGCATTGCATTCGTGGTGCAAAACTGAGTAAAATACGCGTCTAAACGTCGAAATACCTCCAACGGAATGAAATACAGTCTACTTTCGTCAAAATCTACGAAAGATCGCGTTTTGAGAGATATTGCGCGTGGTTTTGTAGCTAAACGCGACGTGCACTACATTCCTCGTGTAAAACTGAGTGAAAGAAGCGTTTAAAAGTCGAAATATCTCCAACGCGAAGGAAATAACAGTCAGTTTTCGTCAAAATCGACGAACGATCGCATTTTGCGACCGAATGCGCGTTGTTTTGCAGTCAAACGCGACGTGCAGTGCATTCGTCGTGCAAAACTGAGTAAAATGAGCGTTTAAACATCGAAATATTTGTAATGCGAAGGAAATTACAGTCAGTTTTCGTTAAAATTGACGAAAGATTGCATTTTGCGAACGACTGCGCGTGGTTTTGCAGTCAAACGCGACGTGCATTGCATTCGTCGTGCAAAACTGAATAAAATGAGAGTTTAAACGTCGAAATATTTGTAATGCGAAGGAAATTGCAGTCAGTTTTCGTCAAAATCGACGAAAGATAGCGTTTTGCGAACGATTGCGCGTTGCATTGCAGCTAAACGCGACGTGCATTGCATTCGTCGTGCAATACTGCGTGAAAGGAGCGTTTAAACGTCGAAATATCTCCAACGGAATGAAATACAGTCTATTTTCGTCAAAATCGACGAAAGATTGCGTTTTGCGAACGTTTGCGCCTGGTATTGCAGCTGTCCGCTATGTACACTGCATTCGTCGTGCAAATCTGAGTAAAATGAGCGTATAAACGTACAGATATCTCCAACGCGAATGAAATTGCAGTCAGTTTTCGTCAAAATCGACGAACGATTGCGTATTGCGAACGATTGCGCGTTGTTTTGTCGCTAAACACAACGTGCATTGCATTCGTGGTGCAAAACTGAGTAAAATGCGCGTCTAAACGTCGAAATACCTCCAACGGAATGAAATACAGTCTGTTTTCGTCAAAATCGACGAAAGATTGCGTTTTGCGAACGATTGCGCGTGGTTATGCAGCTCAACGCGACATGCAGTGCATTCTACGTGCAAAACTGAGTAAAATGAGCGTCTAAACGTAGAGATATCTCCAACGCGAATGAAATTGCAGTCAGTTTTCTTCAAAATCGACGAAAGATCGCGTTTTGCGAACGATTGCGCGTTGTTTTGTCGCTAAACAAAACGTGCATTGCATTCGTGGTGCAAAACTGAGTAAAATGCGCTTCTAAACGTCGAAATACCACCAACGGAATGAAATACAGTCTGTTTTCGTCAAAATTGACGAAAGATTGCATTTTGCGAACGACTGCGCGTGGTTTTGCAGTTAAACGCGACGTGCATTGCATTCGTCGTGCAAAACTGAATAAAATGAGAGTTTAAACGTCGAAATATTTGTAATGCGAAGGAAATTGCAGTCAGTTTTCGTCAAAATCGACGAAAGATTGCGTTTTGCGAACGATTGCGCGTTGCATTGCAGCTAAACGCGACGTGCATTTCATTCGTCGTGCAATACTGCGTGAAAGGAGCGTTTAAACGTCGAAATATCTCCAACGCGAAGGAAATTACAGACAGTTTTCGTCAAAAACGACGAAAGATAGCGTTTTGCGAACGATTGCGCGTTGTTTTGTCGCTAAACAAAACGTGCATTGCATTCGTGGTGCAAAACTGAGTAAAATGCGCGTCTAAACGTTGAAATACCTCCAACGGAATGAAATACAGTCTGTTTTCGTCAAAATCGACGAAAGATTACGTTTTGCGAACGATTGCGCGTGTGTTTGCAGCTCAACGCGTCATGCAGTGCAATCTACGTGCAAAACTGAGTAAAATGAGCGTATAAACGTAGAGATATCTCCAACGCGAATGAAATTGCAATCAGTTTTCTTCAAAATCGAAGAAAGATCGCGTTTTGCGAACGATTGCGCGTTGTTTTGTCGCTAAACACGACGTGCATTGCATTCGTGGTGCAAAACTGAGTAAAATACGCGTCTAAACGTCGAAATATCTCCAACGGAATGAAATACAGTCTACTTTCGTCAAAATCTACGAAAGATCGCGTTTTGAGAGATATTGCGCGTGGTTTTGTAGCTAAACGCGACGTGCACTACATTCCTCGTGTAAAACTGAGTGAAAGAAGCGTTTAAAAGTCGAAATATCTCCAACGCGAAGGAAATTACAGTCAGTTTTCGTCAAAATCGACGAACGATCGCATTTTGCGACCGAATGCGCGTTGTTTTGCAGTCAAACGCGACGTGCAGTGCATTCGTCGTGCAAAACTGAGTAAAATGAGCGTTTAAACATCGAAATATTTGTAATGCGA
Organism: Bombus dahlbomii; assembly: GCA_037178635.1. Taxonomy (NCBI): domain Eukaryota; kingdom Metazoa; phylum Arthropoda; class Insecta; order Hymenoptera; family Apidae; genus Bombus; species Bombus dahlbomii. Next base: position 133,424 of record CM074118.1, read on the forward strand.
AGGAAATTACAGTCAGTTTTCGTTAAAATTGACGAAAGATTGCATTTTGAGAACGACTGCGCGTGGTTTTGCAGTCAAACGCGACGTGCATTGCATTCGTCGTGCAATACTGCGTGAAAGGAGCGTTTAAACGTCGAAATATCTCCAACGCGAAGGAAATTACAGACAGTTTTCGTCAAAAACGACGAAAGATAGCGTTTTGCGAACGTTTGCGCCTGGTATTGCAGCTGTCCGCTATGTACACTGTATTCGTCGTGCAAAACTGAGTAAAATGAGCGTATAAACGTACAGATATCTCCAACGCGAATGAAATTGCAGTCAGTTTTCTTCAAAATCGAAGAAAGATCGCGTTTTGCGAACGATTGCGCGTTGTTTTGTCGCTAAACACGACGTGCATTGCATTCGTGGTGCAAAACTGAGTAAAATACGCGTCTAAACGTCGAAATATCTCCAACGCGAAGGAAATTACAGTCAGTTTTCGTCAAAATCGACGAACGATCGCGTTTAGAGAGATATTGCGCGAGTTTATGTAGCTAAACGCGTCGTGCACTACATTCGACGTAAAACTGATGGAAAGGAGCGTTTAAACGTCGTAATATTTGTAATGGCAAGGAAATTACAGTCAGTTTTCGTCAAAATTGAAGAAAGATTGCATTTTGCAAACGACTGCTCGTGGTTTTGCAGTTAAACGCGACGTGCATTGCATTCGTCGTGCAAAACTGAATAAAATGAGCGTTTAAACGTCGAAATATTTGTAATGCGAAGGAAATTGCAGTCAGTTTTCGTCAAAATCGACGAAAGATTGCGTTTTGCGAACGATTGCGCGTTGCATAGCAGCTAAATGCGACGTGCATTGCATTCGTCGTGCAATACTGCGTGAAAGGAGCGTTTAAACGTCGAAATATCTCCTACGCGAAGGAAATTACAGACAGTTTTCGTCAAAAACGACGAAAGATAGCGTTTTGCGAACGTTTGCGCGTGGTATTGCAGCTGTCCGCTATGTACACTGTATTCGTCGTGCAAAACTGAGTAAAATGAGCGTCTAAACATAGAGATATCTCCAACGCGAATGAAATTGCAGTCAGTTTTCTTCAAAATCGAAGAAAGATCGCGTTTTGCGAACGATTGCGCGTTGTTTTGTCGTTAAACACGACGTGCATTGCATTCGTGGTGCAAAACTGAGTAAAATACGCGTCTAAACGTTGAAATACCTCCAACGGAATGAAATACAGTCTACTTTCGTCAAAATCTACGAAAGATCGCGTTTTGAGAGATATTGCGCGTGGTTTTGTAGCTATACGCGACGTGCACTACATTCCTCGTGTAAAACTGTGTGAAAGAAGCGTTTAAAAGTCGAAATATCTCCAACGCGTAGGAAATTACAGTCAGTTTTCGTCAAAATCGACGAACGATCGCATTTTGTGATCGAATGCGCGTTGTTTTGCAGCCAAACGCGACATGCAGTGCATTCGCCGTGCAATGCTGCGTGAAAGGAGCGTTTAAACGTCGAAATATCTCCAACGCGAAGGAAATTACAGTCAGTTTTCGTCAAAACCAAAGAACGATCGCATTTTGCGAACGACTGCGCGTGGTTTTGCAGTTAAACGCGACGTGTATTGCATTCGTCGTGCAAAACTGAATAAAATGAGCGTTTAAAAGTCGAAATATCTCCAACGCGTAGGAAATTACAGTCAGTTTTCGTCAAAATCGACGAACGATCGCATTTTGTGATCGAATGCGCGTTGTTTTGCAGCCAAACGCGACGTGCAGTGCATTCGCCGTGCAATACTGCGTGAAAGGAGCGTTTAAACTTCGAAATATCTCCAACGCGAAGGAAATTACAGTCAGTTTTCGTCAAAATCGACGAACGATCGCATTTTGCGATCGAATGCGCGTTGTTTTGCAGTCAAACGCGACGTGCAGTACATTCGTCGTGCAAAACTGAATAAAATGAGCGTTTAAACGTCGAAATATTTGTAATGCGAAGGAAATTGCAGTCACTTTTCGACAAAATCGACGAAAGATTGCGTTTTGCGAACGATTGCGCGTTGCATTGCAGCTAAACGCGACGTGCATTGCATTCGTCGTGCAATACTGCGTGAAAGGAGCGTTTAAACGTCGAAATATCTCCAACCCGAAGGAAATTACAGACAGTTTTCGTCAAAAACGACGAAAGATAGCGTTTTGCGAACGTTTGCGCGTGGTATTGCAGCTGTCCCCTATGTACACTGTATTCGTCGTGCAAAACCGAGTAAAATGAGCGTATAAACGTAGAGATATCTCCAACGCGAATGAAATTGCAGTCAGTTTTCTTCATAATCGACGAAAGATCGCGTTTTGCGAACGATTGCGCGTTGTTTTGTCGCTAAACACAACGTGCATTGCATTCGTGGTGCAAAACTGAGTAAAATGCGCGTCTAAACGTCGAAATACCTCCAACGGAATGAAATACAGTCAGTTTTCTTCAAAATCCAAGAAAGATCGCGTTTTGCGAACGATTGCGCGTTGTTTTGTCGCTAAACACGACGTGCATTGCATTCGTGGTGCAAAACTGAGTAAAATACGCGTCTAAACGTCGAAATATCTCCAACGCGAAGGGAATTACAGTCAGTTTTCGTCAAAATCGACGAACGATCGCGTTTGGAGAGATATTGCGCGAGTTTATGTAGCTAAACGCGTCGTGCACTACATTCGACGTAAAACTGATGGAAAGGAGCGTTTAAACGTCGTAATATTTGTAATGGCAAGGAAATTACAGTCAGTTTTCGTCAAAATTGACGAAAGATTGCATTTTGCGAACGACTGCGCGTGGTTTTGCAGTTAAACGCGACGTGCATTGCATTCGTCGTGCAAAACTGAATAAAACGAGCGTCTAAACGTCGAAATATTTGTAATGCGAAGGAAATTACAGACAGTTTTCGTCAAAAACGACGAAAGATAGCGTTTTGCGAACGTTTGCGCGTGGTATTGCAGCTGTCCGCTATGTACATTGTATTCGTCGTGCAAAACAGAGTAAAATGAGCGTATAAACGTAGAGATATCTCCAACGCGAATGAAATTGCAGTCAGTTTTCTTCAAAATCGAAGAAAGATCGCGTTTTGCGAACGATTGCGCGTTGCTTTGTCTCTAAACACGACGTGCATTGCATTCGTGGTGCAAAACTGAGTAAAATACGCGTCTAAACGTCGAAATACCTCCAACGGAATGAAATACAGTCTACTTTCGTCAAAATCTACGAAAGATCGCGTTTTGAGAGATATTGCGCGTGGTTTTGTAGCTATACGCGACGTGCACTACATTCCTCGTGTAAAACTGTGTGAAAGAAGCGTTTAAAAGTCGAAATATCTCCAACGCGTAGGAAATTACAGTCAGTTTTCGTCAAAATCGACGAACGATCGCATTTTGTGATCGAATGCGCGTTGTTTTGCAGCCAACCGCGACATGCAGTGCATTCGCCGTGCAATGCTGCGTGAAAGGAGCGTTTAAACGTCGAAATATCTCCAACGCGAAGGAAATTACAGTCAGTTTTCGTCAAAATCAAAGAACGATCGCATTTTGCGATCGAATGCGCGTTGTTTTGCAGTCAAACGCGACGTGCAGTGCATTCGTCGTGCAAAACTGAGTAAAATGAGCGTTTAAACATCGAAATATTTGTAACGCGAAGGAACTTACTGTCAGTTTTCGTCAAAATCGACGAACGATTGCGTATTGCGAACGATTGCGCGTTGTTTTGTCGCTAAACACAACGTGCATTGCATTCGTGGTGCAAAACTGAGTAAAATGCGCGTCTAAACGTCGAAATACCTCCAACGGAATGAAATACAGTCTGTTTTCGTCAAAATCGACGAAAGATTGCGTTTTGCGAACGATTGCGCGTGGTTTTGCAGCTCAACGCGACATGCAGTGCATTCTACGTGCAAAACTGAGTAAAATGAGCGTCTAAACGTAAAGATATCTCCAACGCGAATGAAATTGCAGTCAGTTTTCTTCAAAATCGAAGAAAGATCGCGTTTTGTGAACGATTGCGCGTTGTTTTGTCGCTAAACACGACGTGCATTGCAATCGTGGTGCAAAACTGAGTAAAATACGCGTCTAAACGTCGAAATATCTCCAACGCGAAGGGAATTACAGTCAGTTTTCGTCAAAATCGACGAACGATCGCGTTTGGAGAGATATTGCGCGTGTTTATGTAGCTAAACGCGTCGTGCACTACATTCGACGTAAAACTGATGGAAAGGAGCGTTTAAACGTCGTAATATTTGTAATGGCAAGGAAATTACAGTCAGTTTTCGTCAAAATTGACGAAAGATTGCATTTTGCGAACGACTGCGCGTGGTTTTGCAGTTAAACGCGACGTGCATTGCATTCGTCGTGCAAAACTGAATAAAATGAGCGTTTAAAAGTCGAAATATCTCCAACGCGTAGGAAATTACAGTCAGTTTTCGTCAAAATCGACGAACGATCGCATTTTGTGATCGAATGCGCGTTGTTTTGCAGCCAAACGCGACGTGCAGTGCATTCGCCGTGCAATACTGCGTGAAAGGAGCGTTTAAACGTCGAAATATCTCCAACGCGAAGGAAATTACAGTCAGTTTTCGTCAAAATCGACGAACGATCGCATTTTGCGATCGAATGCGCGTTGTTTTGCAGCTGTCCGCTATGTACACTGTATTCGTCGTGCAAAACCGAGTAAAATGAGAGTATAAACGTAGAGATATCTCCAACGCGAATGAAATTGCAGTCAGTTTTCTTCAAAATCGACGAAAGATCGCGTTTTGCGAACGATTGCGCGTTGTTTTGTCGCTAAACACAACGTGCATTGCATTCGTGGTGCAAAACTGAGTAAAATGCGCGTCTAAACGTCGAAATACCTCCAACGGAATGAAATACAGTCTGTTTTCGTCAAAATCGACGGAAGATCGCGTTTGGAGGGATATTGCGCGTGTTTATGTAGCTAAACGCGTCGTGCACTACATTCGACGTAAAACTGATGGAAAGGAGCGTTTAAACGTCGTAATATTTGTAATGGCAAGGAAATTACAGTCAGTTTTCGTCAAAATTGACGAAAGATTGCATTTTGCGAACGACTGCGCGTTTTTGCAATTAAACGCGACGTGCAGTGCATTCGTCGTGCAAAACTGAATAAAATGAGCGTTTAAACGTCGAAATATTTGTAATGCGAAGGAAATTACAGACAGTTTTCGTCAAAAACGACGAAAGATAGCGTTTTGCGAACGTTTGCGCGTGGTATTGCAGCTGTCCGCTATGTACATTGTATTCGTCGTGCAAAACTGAGTAAAATGAGCGTATAAACGTAGAGATATCTCCAACGCGAATGAAATTGCAGTCAGTTTTATTCAAAATCGAAGAAAGATCGCGTTTGGCGAACGATTGCGCGTTGTCTTGTCGCTAAACACGACGTGCATTGCATTCGTGGTGCAAAACTGAGTAAAATACGCGTCTAAACGTCGAAATACCTCCAACGGAATGAAATACAGTCTACTATCGTCAAAATCTACGAAAGATCGCGTTTTGAGAGATATTGCGCGTGGTTTTGTAGCTAAACGCGACGTGCACTACATTCCTCGTGTAAAACTGTGTGAAAGAAGCGTTTAAAAGTCGAAATATCTCCAACGCGAAGGAAATAACAGTCAGTTTTCGTCAAAATCGACGAAAGATTGCATTTTGCGAACGATTGCGCGTTGCATTGCAGCTCAACGCGACATGCAGTGCATTCTACGTGCAAAACTGAGTAAAATGAGCGTCTAGACGTAGAGATATCTCCAACGCGAATGAAATTGCAGTCAGTTTTCTTCAAAATCGAAGAAAGATCGCGTTTTGCCAACGATTGCGCGTTGTTTTGTCTCTAAACACGACGTGCATTGCATTCGTGGTGCAAAACTGAGTAAAATACGCGTCTAAACGTCGAAATACCTCCAACGGAATGAAATACAGTCTACTTTCGTCAAAATCTACGAAAGATCGCGTTTTGAGAGATATTGCGCGTGGTTTTGTAGCTAAACGCGACGTGCACTACATTCCTCGTGTAAAACTGAGTGAAAGAAGCGTTTAAAAGTCGAAATATCTCCAACGCGAAGGAAATAACAGTCAGTTTTCGTCAAAATCGACGAACGATCGCATTTTGCGACCGAATGCGCGTTGTTTTGCAGTCAAACGCGACGTGCAGTGCATTCGTCGTGCAAAACTGAGTAAAATGAGCGTTTAAACATCGAAATATTTGTAATGCGAAGGAAATTACAGTCAGTTTTCGTTAAAATTGACGAAAGATTGCATTTTGCGAACGACTGCGCGTGGTTTTGCAGTCAAACGCGACGTGCATTGCATTCGTCGTGCAAAACTGAATAAAATGAGAGTTTAAACGTCGAAATATTTGTAATGCGAAGGAAATTGCAGTCAGTTTTCGTCAAAATCGACGAAAGATAGCGTTTTGCGAACGATTGCGCGTTGCATTGCAGCTAAACGCGACGTGCATTGCATTCGTCGTGCAATACTGCGTGAAAGGAGCGTTTAAACGTCGAAATATCTCCAACGGAATGAAATACAGTCTATTTTCGTCAAAATCGACGAAAGATTGCGTTTTGCGAACGTTTGCGCCTGGTATTGCAGCTGTCCGCTATGTACACTGCATTCGTCGTGCAAATCTGAGTAAAATGAGCGTATAAACGTACAGATATCTCCAACGCGAATGAAATTGCAGTCAGTTTTCGTCAAAATCGACGAACGATTGCGTATTGCGAACGATTGCGCGTTGTTTTGTCGCTAAACACAACGTGCATTGCATTCGTGGTGCAAAACTGAGTAAAATGCGCGTCTAAACGTCGAAATACCTCCAACGGAATGAAATACAGTCTGTTTTCGTCAAAATCGACGAAAGATTGCGTTTTGCGAACGATTGCGCGTGGTTATGCAGCTCAACGCGACATGCAGTGCATTCTACGTGCAAAACTGAGTAAAATGAGCGTCTAAACGTAGAGATATCTCCAACGCGAATGAAATTGCAGTCAGTTTTCTTCAAAATCGACGAAAGATCGCGTTTTGCGAACGATTGCGCGTTGTTTTGTCGCTAAACAAAACGTGCATTGCATTCGTGGTGCAAAACTGAGTAAAATGCGCTTCTAAACGTCGAAATACCACCAACGGAATGAAATACAGTCTGTTTTCGTCAAAATTGACGAAAGATTGCATTTTGCGAACGACTGCGCGTGGTTTTGCAGTTAAACGCGACGTGCATTGCATTCGTCGTGCAAAACTGAATAAAATGAGAGTTTAAACGTCGAAATATTTGTAATGCGAAGGAAATTGCAGTCAGTTTTCGTCAAAATCGACGAAAGATTGCGTTTTGCGAACGATTGCGCGTTGCATTGCAGCTAAACGCGACGTGCATTTCATTCGTCGTGCAATACTGCGTGAAAGGAGCGTTTAAACGTCGAAATATCTCCAACGCGAAGGAAATTACAGACAGTTTTCGTCAAAAACGACGAAAGATAGCGTTTTGCGAACGATTGCGCGTTGTTTTGTCGCTAAACAAAACGTGCATTGCATTCGTGGTGCAAAACTGAGTAAAATGCGCGTCTAAACGTTGAAATACCTCCAACGGAATGAAATACAGTCTGTTTTCGTCAAAATCGACGAAAGATTACGTTTTGCGAACGATTGCGCGTGTGTTTGCAGCTCAACGCGTCATGCAGTGCAATCTACGTGCAAAACTGAGTAAAATGAGCGTATAAACGTAGAGATATCTCCAACGCGAATGAAATTGCAATCAGTTTTCTTCAAAATCGAAGAAAGATCGCGTTTTGCGAACGATTGCGCGTTGTTTTGTCGCTAAACACGACGTGCATTGCATTCGTGGTGCAAAACTGAGTAAAATACGCGTCTAAACGTCGAAATATCTCCAACGGAATGAAATACAGTCTACTTTCGTCAAAATCTACGAAAGATCGCGTTTTGAGAGATATTGCGCGTGGTTTTGTAGCTAAACGCGACGTGCACTACATTCCTCGTGTAAAACTGAGTGAAAGAAGCGTTTAAAAGTCGAAATATCTCCAACGCGAAGGAAATTACAGTCAGTTTTCGTCAAAATCGACGAACGATCGCATTTTGCGACCGAATGCGCGTTGTTTTGCAGTCAAACGCGACGTGCAGTGCATTCGTCGTGCAAAACTGAGTAAAATGAGCGTTTAAACATCGAAATATTTGTAATGCGAAGGAAATTACAGTCAGTTTTCGTTAAAATTGACGAAAGATTGCATTTTGAGAACGACTGCGCGTGGTTTTGCAGTCAAACGCGACGTGCATTGCATTCGTCGTGCAATACTGCGTGAAAGGAGCGTTTAAACGTCGAAATATCTCCAACGCGAAGGAAATTACAGACAGTTTTCGTCAAAAACGACGAAAGATAGCGTTTTGCGAACGTTTGCGCCTGGTATTGCAGCTGTCCGCTATGTACACTGTATTCGTCGTGCAAAACTGAGTAAAATGAGCGTATAAACGTACAGATATCTCCAACGCGAATGAAATTGCAGTCAGTTTTCTTCAAAATCGACGAAAGATCGCGTTTTGCGAACGATTGCGCGTTGTTTTGTCGCTAAACAAAACGTGCATTGCATTCGTGGTGCAAAACTGAGTAAAATGCGCGTCTAAACGTCGAAATACCTCCAACGGAATGAAATACAGTCTGTTTTCGTCAAAATTGACGAAAGATTGCATTTTGCGAACGACTGCGCGTGGTTTTGCAGTTAAACGCGACGTGCATTGCATTCGTCGTGCAAAACTGAATAAAATGAGCGTTTAAACGTCGAAATATTTGTAATGCGAAGGAAATTACAGACAGTTTTCGTCAAAAACGACAAAAGATAGCGTTTTGCGAACGTTTGCGCGTGGTATTGCAGCTGTCCGCTATGTACATTGTATTCGTCGTGCAAAACTGAGTAAAATGACCGTATAAACGTAGAGATATCTCCAACGCGAATGAAATTGCAGTCAGTTTTCTTCAAAATCGACGAAAGATAGCGTTTTGCGAACGATTGCGCGTTGTTTTGTCGCTAAACACAACGTGCATTGCATTCGTGGTGCAAAACTGAGTAAAATGCGCGTCTAAACGTCGAAATACCTCCAACGGAATGAAATACAGTCTGTTTTCGTCAAAATCGACGAAAGATTGCGTTTTGCGAACGATTGCGCGTGGGTTTGCAGCTCAACGCGTCATGCAGTGCATTCTACGTGCAAAACTGAGTAAAATGAGCGTATAAACGTAGAGATATCTCCAACGCGAATGAAATTGCAGTCAGTTTTCTTCAAAATCGAAGAACGATCGCGTTTTGCGAACGATTGCGCGTTGTTTTGTCGCTAAACACGACATGCATTGCATTCGTGGTGCAAAACTGAGTAAAATACGCGTCTAAACGTCGAAATACCTCCAACGGAATGAAATACAGTCTACTTTCGTCAAAATCTACGAAAGATCGCGTTTTGAGAGATATTGCGCGTGGTTTTGTAGCTAAACGCGACGTGCACTACATTCCTCGTGTAAAACTGAGTAAAATACGCGTCTAAACGTCGAAATATCTCCAACGCGAAGGGAATTACAGTCAGTTTTCGTCAAAATCGACGAACGATCGCGTTTGGAGAGATATTGCGCGAGTTTATGTAGCTAAACGCGTCGTGCACTACATTCGACGTAAAACTGATGGAAAGGAGCGTTTAAACGTCGTAATATTTGTAATGGCAAGGAAATTACAGTCAGTTTTCGTCAAAATTGACGAAAGATTGCATTTTGCGAACGACTGCGCGTGGTTTTGCAGTTAAACGCGACGTGCATTGCATTCGTCGTGCAAAACTGAATAAAATGAGAGTTTAAACGTCGAAATATTTGTAATGCGAAGGAAATTGCAGTCAGTTTTCGTCAAAATCGACGAAAGATAGCGTTTTGCGAACGATTGCGCGTTGCATTGCAGCTAAACGCGACGTGCATTGCATTCGTCGTGCAATACTGCGTGAAAGTAGCGTTTAAACGTCGAAATATCTCCAACGCGAAGGAAATTACAGTCAGTTTTCGTCAAAATCGACGAACGATCGCGTTTGGAGAGATATTGCGCGTGTTTATGTAGCTAAACGCGTCGTGCACTACATTCGACGTAAAACTGATGGAAAGGAGCGTTTAAACGTCGTAATATTTGTAATGGCAAGGAAATTACAGTCAGTTTTCGTCAAAATTGACGAAAGATTGCATTTTGCGAACGACTGCGCGTGGTTTTGCAGTTAAACGCGACGTGCATTGCATTCGTCGTGCAAAACTGAATAAAATGAGCGTTTAAAAGTCGAAATATCTCCAACGCGTAGGAAATTACAGTCAGTTTTCGTCAAAATCGACGAACGATCGCATTTTGTGATCGAATGCGCGTTGTTTTGCAGCCAAACGCGACGTGCAGTGCATTCGCCGTGCAATACTGCGTGAAAGGAGCGTTTAAACGTCGAAATATCTCCAACGCGAAGGAAATTACAGTCAGTTTTCGTCAAAATCGACGAACAATCGCATTTTGCGATCGAATGCGCGTTGTTTTGCAGCTGTCCGCTATGTACACTGTATTCGTCGTGCAAAACCGAGTAAAATGAGAGTATAAACGTAGAGATATCTCCAACGCGAATGAAATTGCAGTCAGTTTTCTTCAAAATCGACGAAAGATCGCGTTTTGCGAACGATTGCGCGTTGTTTTGTCGCTAAACACAACGTGCATTGCATTCGTGGTGCAAAACTGAGTAAAATGCGCGTCTAAACGTCGAAATACCTCCAACGGAATGAAATACAGTCTGTTTTCGTCAAAATCGACGGAAGATCGCGTTTGGAGGGATATTGCGCGTGTTTATGTAGCTAAACGCGTCGTGCACTACATTCGACGTAAAACTGATGGAAAGGAGCGTTTAAACGTCGTAATATTTGTAATGGCAAGGAAATTACAGTCAGTTTTCGTCAAAATTGACGAAAGATTGCATTTTGCGAACGACTGCGCGTTTTTGCAATTAAACGCGACGTGCAGTGCATTCGTCGTGCAAAACTGAATAAAATGAGCGTTTAAACGTCGAAATATTTGTAATGCGAAGGAAATTACAGACAGTTTTCGTCAAAAACGACGAAAGATAGCGTTTTGCGAACGTTTGCGCGTGGTATTGCAGCTGTCCGCTATGTACATTGTATTCGTCGTGCAAAACTGAGTAAAATGAGCGTATAAACGTAGAGATATCTCCAACGCGAATGAAATTGCAGTCAGTTTTATTCAAAATCGAAGAAAGATCGCGTTTGGCGAACGATTGCGCGTTGTCTTGTCGCTAAACACGACGTGCATTGCATTCGTGGTGCAAAACTGAGTAAAATACGCGTCTAAACGTCGAAATACCTCCAACGGAATGAAATACAGTCTACTATCGTCAAAATCTACGAAAGATCGCGTTTTGAGAGATATTGCGCGTGGTTTTGTAGCTAAACGCGACGTGCACTACATTCCTCGTGTAAAACTGTGTGAAAGAAGCGTTTAAAAGTCGAAATATCTCCAACGCGAAGGAAATAACAGTCAGTTTTCGTCAAAATCGACGAAAGATTGCATTTTGCGAACGATTGCGCGTTGCATTGCAGCTCAACGCGACATGCAGTGCATTCTACGTGCAAAACTGAGTAAAATGAGCGTCTAGACGTAGAGATATCTCCAACGCGAATGAAATTGCAGTCAGTTTTCTTCAAAATCGAAGAAAGATCGCGTTTTGCCAACGATTGCGCGTTGTTTTGTCTCTAAACACGACGTGCATTGCATTCGTGGTGCAAAACTGAGTAAAATACGCGTCTAAACGTCGAAATACCTCCAACGGAATGAAATACAGTCTACTTTCGTCAAAATCTACGAAAGATCGCGTTTTGAGAGATATTGCGCGTGGTTTTGTAGCTAAACGCGACGTGCACTACATTCCTCGTGTAAAACTGAGTGAAAGAAGCGTTTAAAAGTCGAAATATCTCCAACGCGAAGGAAATAACAGTCAGTTTTCGTCAAAATCGACGAACGATCGCATTTTGCGACCGAATGCGCGTTGTTTTGCAGTCAAACGCGACGTGCAGTGCATTCGTCGTGCAAAACTGAGTAAAATGAGCGTTTAAACATCGAAATATTTGTAATGCGAAGGAAATTACAGTCAGTTTTCGTTAAAATTGACGAAAGATTGCATTTTGCGAACGACTGCGCGTGGTTTTGCAGTCAAACGCGACGTGCATTGCATTCGTCGTGCAAAACTGAATAAAATGAGAGTTTAAACGTCGAAATATTTGTAATGCGAAGGAAATTGCAGTCAGTTTTCGTCAAAATCGACGAAAGATAGCGTTTTGCGAACGATTGCGCGTTGCATTGCAGCTAAACGCGACGTGCATTGCATTCGTCGTGCAATACTGCGTGAAAGGAGCGTTTAAACGTCGAAATATCTCCAACGGAATGAAATACAGTCTATTTTCGTCAAAATCGACGAAAGATTGCGTTTTGCGAACGTTTGCGCCTGGTATTGCAGCTGTCCGCTATGTACACTGCATTCGTCGTGCAAATCTGAGTAAAATGAGCGTATAAACGTACAGATATCTCCAACGCGAATGAAATTGCAGTCAGTTTTCGTCAAAATCGACGAACGATTGCGTATTGCGAACGATTGCGCGTTGTTTTGTCGCTAAACACAACGTGCATTGCATTCGTGGTGCAAAACTGAGTAAAATGCGCGTCTAAACGTCGAAATACCTCCAACGGAATGAAATACAGTCTGTTTTCGTCAAAATCGACGAAAGATTGCGTTTTGCGAACGATTGCGCGTGGTTATGCAGCTCAACGCGACATGCAGTGCATTCTACGTGCAAAACTGAGTAAAATGAGCGTCTAAACGTAGAGATATCTCCAACGCGAATGAAATTGCAGTCAGTTTTCTTCAAAATCGACGAAAGATCGCGTTTTGCGAACGATTGCGCGTTGTTTTGTCGCTAAACAAAACGTGCATTGCATTCGTGGTGCAAAACTGAGTAAAATGCGCTTCTAAACGTCGAAATACCACCAACGGAATGAAATACAGTCTGTTTTCGTCAAAATTGACGAAAGATTGCATTTTGCGAACGACTGCGCGTGGTTTTGCAGTTAAACGCGACGTGCATTGCATTCGTCGTGCAAAACTGAATAAAATGAGAGTTTAAACGTCGAAATATTTGTAATGCGAAGGAAATTGCAGTCAGTTTTCGTCAAAATCGACGAAAGATTGCGTTTTGCGAACGATTGCGCGTTGCATTGCAGCTAAACGCGACGTGCATTTCATTCGTCGTGCAATACTGCGTGAAAGGAGCGTTTAAACGTCGAAATATCTCCAACGCGAAGGAAATTACAGACAGTTTTCGTCAAAAACGACGAAAGATAGCGTTTTGCGAACGATTGCGCGTTGTTTTGTCGCTAAACAAAACGTGCATTGCATTCGTGGTGCAAAACTGAGTAAAATGCGCGTCTAAACGTTGAAATACCTCCAACGGAATGAAATACAGTCTGTTTTCGTCAAAATCGACGAAAGATTACGTTTTGCGAACGATTGCGCGTGTGTTTGCAGCTCAACGCGTCATGCAGTGCAATCTACGTGCAAAACTGAGTAAAATGAGCGTATAAACGTAGAGATATCTCCAACGCGAATGAAATTGCAATCAGTTTTCTTCAAAATCGAAGAAAGATCGCGTTTTGCGAACGATTGCGCGTTGTTTTGTCGCTAAACACGACGTGCATTGCATTCGTGGTGCAAAACTGAGTAAAATACGCGTCTAAACGTCGAAATATCTCCAACGGAATGAAATACAGTCTACTTTCGTCAAAATCTACGAAAGATCGCGTTTTGAGAGATATTGCGCGTGGTTTTGTAGCTAAACGCGACGTGCACTACATTCCTCGTGTAAAACTGAGTGAAAGAAGCGTTTAAAAGTCGAAATATCTCCAACGCGAAGGAAATTACAGTCAGTTTTCGTCAAAATCGACGAACGATCGCATTTTGCGACCGAATGCGCGTTGTTTTGCAGTCAAACGCGACGTGCAGTGCATTCGTCGTGCAAAACTGAGTAAAATGAGCGTTTAAACATCGAAATATTTGTAATGCGAAGGAAATTACAGTCAGTTTTCGTTAAAATTGACGAAAGATTGCATTTTGAGAACGACTGCGCGTGGTTTTGCAGTCAAACGCGACGTGCATTGCATTCGTCGTGCAATACTGCGTGAAAGGAGCGTTTAAACGTCGAAATATCTCCAACGCGAAGGAAATTACAGACAGTTTTCGTCAAAAACGACGAAAGATAGCGTTTTGCGAACGTTTGCGCCTGGTATTGCAGCTGTCCGCTATGTACACTGTATTCGTCGTGCAAAACTGAGTAAAATGAGCGTATAAACGTACAGATATCTCCAACGCGAATGAAATTGCAGTCAGTTTTCTTCAAAATCGACGAAAGATCGCGTTTTGCGAACGATTGCGCGTTGTTTTGTCGCTAAACAAAACGTGCATTGCATTCGTGGTGCAAAACTGAGTAAAATGCGCGTCTAAACGTCGAAATACCTCCAACGGAATGAAATACAGTCTGTTTTCGTCAAAATTGACGAAAGATTGCATTTTGCGAACGACTGCGCGTGGTTTTGCAGTTAAACGCGACGTGCATTGCATTCGTCGTGCAAAACTGAATAAAATGAGCGTTTAAACGTCGAAATATTTGTAATGCGAAGGAAATTACAGACAGTTTTCGTCAAAAACGACAAAAGATAGCGTTTTGCGAACGTTTGCGCGTGGTATTGCAGCTGTCCGCTATGTACATTGTATTCGTCGTGCAAAACTGAGTAAAATGACCGTATAAACGTAGAGATATCTCCAACGCGAATGAAATTGCAGTCAGTTTTCTTCAAAATCGACGAAAGATAGCGTTTTGCGAACGATTGCGCGTTGTTTTGTCGCTAAACACAACGTGCATTGCATTCGTGGTGCAAAACTGAGTAAAATGCGCGTCTAAACGTCGAAATACCTCCAACGGAATGAAATACAGTCTGTTTTCGTCAAAATCGACGAAAGATTGCGTTTTGCGAACGATTGCGCGTGGGTTTGCAGCTCAACGCGTCATGCAGTGCATTCTACGTGCAAAACTGAGTAAAATGAGCGTATAAACGTAGAGATATCTCCAACGCGAATGAAATTGCAGTCAGTTTTCTTCAAAATCGAAGAACGATCGCGTTTTGCGAACGATTGCGCGTTGTTTTGTCGCTAAACACGACATGCATTGCATTCGTGGTGCAAAACTGAGTAAAATACGCGTCTAAACGTCGAAATACCTCCAACGGAATGAAATACAGTCTACTTTCGTCAAAATCTACGAAAGATCGCGTTTTGAGAGATATTGCGCGTGGTTTTGTAGCTAAACGCGACGTGCACTACATTCCTCGTGTAAAACTGAGTAAAATACGCGTCTAAACGTCGAAATATCTCCAACGCGAAGGGAATTACAGTCAGTTTTCGTCAAAATCGACGAACGATCGCGTTTGGAGAGATATTGCGCGAGTTTATGTAGCTAAACGCGTCGTGCACTACATTCGACGTAAAACTGATGGAAAGGAGCGTTTAAACGTCGTAATATTTGTAATGGCAAGGAAATTACAGTCAGTTTTCGTCAAAATTGACGAAAGATTGCATTTTGCGAACGACTGCGCGTGGTTTTGCAGTTAAACGCGACGTGCATTGCATTCGTCGTGCAAAACTGAATAAAATGAGAGTTTAAACGTCGAAATATTTGTAATGCGAAGGAAATTGCAGTCAGTTTTCGTCAAAATCGACGAAAGATAGCGTTTTGCGAACGATTGCGCGTTGCATTGCAGCTAAACGCGACGTGCATTGCATTCGTCGTGCAATACTGCGTGAAAGTAGCGTTTAAACGTCGAAATATCTCCAACGCGAAGGAAATTACAGTCAGTTTTCGTCAAAATCAAAGAACGATCGCATTTTGCGATCGAATGCGCGTTGTTTTGCAGTCAAACGCGACGTGCAGTGCATTCGTCGTGCAAAACTGAGTAAAATGAGCGTTTAAACATCGAAATATTTGTAACGCGAAGGAAATTACTGTCAGTTTTCGTCAAAATCGACGAACGATTGCGTATTGCGAACGATTGCGCGTTGTTTTGTTGCTAAACACAACGTGCATTGCATTCGTGGTGCAAAGCTGAGTAAAATGCGCGTCTAAATGTCGAAATACCTCCAACGGAATGAAATACAGTCTGTTTTCGTCAAAATCGACGAAAGATTGCGTTTTGCGAACGATTGCGCGTGGTTTTGCAGCTCAACGCGACGTGCATTGCATTCGTCGTGCAAAACTGAATAAAATGAGCGTTTAAAAGTCGAAATATCTCCAACGCGTAGGAAATTACAGTCAGTTTTCGTCAAAATCGACGAACGATCGCATTTTGTGATCGAATGCGCGTTGTTTTGCAGCCAAACGCGACGTGCAGTGCATTCGCCGTGCAATACTGCGTGAAAGGAGCGTTTAAACATCGAAATATCTCCAACGCGAAGGAAATTACAGTCAGTTTTCGTCAAAATCGACGAACGATCGCATTTTGCGATCGAATGCGCGTTGTTTTGCAGTCAAACGCGACGTGCATTGCATTCGTCGTGCAAAACTGAATAAAATGAACGTTTAAACGTCGAAATATTTGTAATGCGAAGGAAATTGCAGTCAGTTTTCGTCAAAATCGACGAAAGATTGCGTTTTGCGAACGATTGCACGTTGCATTGCAGCTAAACGCGACGTGCATTGCATTCGTCGTGCAATACTGCGTGAAAGGAGCGTTTAAACGTCGAAATATCTCCAACCCGAAGGAAATTACAGACAGTTTTCGTCAAAATCGACGAACGATCGCGTTTGGAGAGATATTGCGCGTGTTTATGTAGCTAAACGCGACGTGCAGTGCATTCGTCGTGCAAAACTGAGTAAAATGAGCGTTTAAACATCGAAATATTTGTAATGCGAAGGAAATTACAGTCAGTTTTCGTTAAAATTGACGAAAGATTGCATTTTGCGAACGACTGCGCGTGGTTTTGCAGTCAAACGCGACGTGCATTGCATTCGTCGTGCAAAACTGAATAAAATGAGAGTTTAAACGTCGAAATATTTGTAATGCGAAGGAAATTGCAGTCAGTTTTCGTCAAAATCGACGAAAGATTGCGTTTTGTGAACGATTGCGCGTTGCATTGCAGCTAAACGCGACGTGCATTGCATTCGTCGTGCAATACTGCGTGAAAGGAGCGTTTAAACGTCGAAATATCTCCAACGCGAAGGAAATTACAGACAGTTTTCGTCAAAAACGACGAAAGATAGCGTTTTGCGAACGTTTGCGCCTGGTATTGCAGCTGTCCGCTATGTACACTGTATTCGTCGTGCAAAACTGAGTAAAATGAGCGTATAAACGTACAGATATCTCCAACGCGAATGAAATTGCAGTCAGTTTTCTTCAAAATCGACGAAAGATCGCGTTTTGCGAACAATTGCGCGTTGTTTTGTCGCTAAACAAAACGTGCATTGCATTCGTGGTGCAAAACTGAGTAAAATGCGCGTCTAAACGTCGAAATACCTCCAACGGAATGAAATACAGTCTGTTTTCGTCAAAATTGACGAAAGATTGCATTTTGCGAACGACTGCGAGGTGGTTTTGCAGTTAAACGCGACGTGCATTGCATTCGTCGTGCAAAACTGAATAAAATGAGCGTTTAAACGTCGAAATATTTGTAATGCGAAGGAAATTACAGACAGTTTTCGTCAAAAACGACGAAAGATAGCGTTTTGCGAACGTTTGCGCGTGGTATTGCAGCTGTCCGCTATGTACATTGTATTCGTCGTGCAAAACTGAGTAAAATGACCGTATAAACGTAGAGATATCTCCAACGCGAATGAAATTGCAGTCAGTTTTCTTCAAAATCGACGAAAGATAGCGTTTTGCGAACGATTGCGCGTTGTTTTGTAGCTAAACACAACGTGCATTGCATTCGTGGTGCAAAACTGAGTAAAATGCGCGTCTAAACGTCGAAATACCTCCAACGGAATGAAATACAGTCTGTTTTCGTCAAAATCGACGAAAGATTGCGTTTTGCGAACGATTGCGCGTGGGTTTACAGCTCAACGCGTCATGCAGTGCATTCTACGTGCAAAACTGAGTAAAATGAGCGTATAAACGTAGAGATATCTCCAACGCGAATGAAATTGCAGTCAGTTTTCTTCAAAATCGAAGAAAGATCGCGTTTTGCGAACGATTGCGCGTTGTTTTGTCGCTAAACACGAAATGCATTGTATTCGTGGTGCAAAACTGAGTAAAATACGCGTCTAAACGTCGAAATACCTCCAACGGAATGAAATACAGTCTACTTTCGTCAAAATCTACGAAAGATCGCGTTTTGCGAACGATTGCGCGTTGCATTGCAGCTAAACGCGACGTGCATTGCATTCGTCGTGCAAAACTGAGTAAAATGAGCGTTTAAACATCGAAATATTTGTAATGCGAAGGAAATTACAGTCAGTTTTCGTCAAAAACGACGAAAGATAGCGTTTTGCGAACGTTTGCGCCTGGTATTGCAGCTGTCCGCTATGTACACTGTATTCGTCGTGCAAATCGGAGTAAAATGAGCGTATAAACGTACAGATATCTCCAACGCGAATGAAATTGCAATCAGTTTTCTTCAAAATCGACGAAAGATCGCGCTTTGCGAACGATTGCGCGTTGTTTTGTCGCTAAAGACAACGTGCATTGCATTCGTGGTGCAAAACTGAGTAAAATACGCGTCTAAACGTCGAAATACCTCCAACGGAATGAAATACAGTCTACTTTCGTCAAAATCTACGAAAGATCGCGTTTTGAGAGATATTGCGCGTGGTTTTGTAGCTAAACGCGACGTGCACTACATTCCTCGTGTAAAACTGAGTGAAAGAAGCGTTTAAAAGTCGAAATATCTCCAACGCGAAGGAAATAACAGTCAGTTTTCGTCAAAATCGACGAACGATCGCATTTTGCGACCGAATGCGCGTTGTTTTGCAGTCAAACGCGACGTGCAGTGCATTCGTCGTGCAAAACTGAGTAAAATGAGCGTTTATGCATCGAATTATTTGTAATGCGAAGGAAATTACAGTCAGTTTTCGTTAAAATTGACGAAAGATTGCATTTTGCGAACGACTGCGCGTGGTTTTGCAGTCAAACGCGACGTGCATTGCATTCGTCGTGCAAAGCTGAATAAAATGAGAGTTTAAACGTCGAAATATTTGTAATGCGAAGGAAATTGCAGTCAGTTTTCGTCAAAATCGACGAAAGATAGCGTTTTGCGAACGATTGCGCGTTGCATTGCAGCTAAACGCGACGTGCATTGCATTCGTCGTGCAATACTGCGTGAAAGGAGCGTTTAAACGTCGAAATATCTCCAACGCGAAGGAAATTACAGACAGTTTTCGTCAAAAACGACGAAAGATAGCGTTTTGCGAACGTTTGCGCCTGGTATTGCAGCTGTCCGCTATGTACACTGCATTCGTCGTGCAAATCTGAGTAAAATGAGCGTATAAACGTACAGATATCTCCAACGCGAATGAAATTGCAGTCAGTTTTCTTCAAAATCGACGAAAGATCGCGTTTTGCGAACGATTGCGCGTTGTTTTGCAGCTCAACGCGTCATCCAGTGCATTCTACGTGCAAAACTGTGTAAAATGAGCGTCTAAACGTAGAGATATCTCCAACGCGAATGAAATTGCAGTCAGTTTTCTTCAAAATCGAAGAAAGATCGCGTTTTGCGAACGATTGCGCGTTGTTTTGTCGCTAAACACGACGTGCATTGCATTCGTCGTGCAAAACTGAGTAAAATACGCGTCTAAACGTCGAAATACCTCCAACGGAATGAAATACAGTCTACTTTCGTCAAAATCTACGAAAGATCGCGTTTTGAGAGATATTGCGCGTGGTTTTGTAGCTAAACGCGACGTATACTACATTCCTTCGGTAAAACTGTGTGAAAGAAGCGTTTAAAAGTCGAAATATCTCCAACGCGTAGGAAATTACAGTCAGTTTTCGTCAAAATCGACGAACGATCGCATTTTGTGATCGAATGCGCGTTGTTTTGCAGCCAACCGCGACATGCAGTGCATTCGCCGTGCAATGCTGCGTGAAAGGAGCGTTTAAACGTCGAAATATCTCCAACGCGATGGAAATTACAGTCAGTTTTCGTCAAAATCAAAGAACGATCGCATTTTGCGATCGAATGCGCGTTGTTTTGCAGTCAAACGCGACGTGCAGTGCATTCGTCGTGCAAAACTGAGTAAAATGAGCGTTTAAACATCGAAATATTTGTAACGCGAAGGAAATTACTGTCAGTTTTCGTCAAAATCGACGAACGATTGCGCGTTGTTTTGTCGCTAAACACAACGTGCATTGCATTCGTGGTGCAAAACTGAGTAAAATGCGCGTCTAAACGTCGAAATACCTCCAACGGAATGAAATACAGTCTGTTTTCGTCAAAATCGACGAAAGATTGCGTTTTGCGAACGATTGCGCGTGGTTTTGCAGCTCAACGCGACGTGCATTGCATTCGTCGTGCAACACTGAATAAAATGAGCGTTTAAAAGTCGAAATATCTCCAACGCGTAGGAAATTACAGTCAGTTTTCGTCAAAATCGACGAACGGTCGCATTTTGTGATCGAATGCGCGTTGTTTTGCAGCCAAACGCGACGTGCAGTGCATTCGCCGTGCAATACTGCGTGAAAGGAGCGTTTAAACATCGAAATATCTCCAACGCGAAGGAAATTACAGTCAGTTTTCGTCAAAATCGACGAACGATCGCATTTTGCGATCGAATGCGCGTTGTTTTGCAGTCAAACGCGACGTGCATTGCATTCGTCGTGAAAAACTGAATAAAATGAGCGTTTAAACGTCGAAATATTTGTAATGCGAAGGAAATTGCAGTCACTTTTCGTCAAAATCGACGAAAGATTGCGTTTTGCGAACGATTGCGCGTTGCATTGCAGCTAAACGCGACGTGCATTGCATTCGTGGTGCAAAACTGAGTAAAATGCGCGTCTAAACGTCGAAATACCTCCAACGGAATGAAATACAGTCTGTTTTCGTCAAAATCGACGAAAGATTGCGTTTTGCGAACGATTGCGCGTGGTTTTGCAGCTCAACGCGACATGCAGTGCATTCTACGTGCAAAACTGAGTAAAATGAGCGTCTAAACGTAGAGATATCTCCAACGCGAATGAAATTGCAGTCAGTTTTCTTCAAAATCGAAGAAAGATCGCGTTTTGCGAACGATTGCGCGTTGTTTTGTCGCTAAACACGACGTGCATTGCATTCGTGGTGCAAAACTGAGTAAAATACGCGTCTAAACGTCGAAATATCTCCAACGCGAAGGGAATTACAGTCAGTTTTCGTCAAAATCGACGAACGATCGCGTTTGGAGAGATATTGCGCGTGTTTATGTAGCTAAACGCGTCGTGCACTACATTCGACGTAAAACTGATGGAAAGGAGCGTTTAAACGTCGTAATATTTGTAATGGCAAGGAAATTACAGTCAGTTTTCGTCAAAATTGACGAAAGATTGCATTTTGCGAACGACTGCGCGTGGTTTTGCAGTTAAACGCGACGTGCATTGCATTCGTCGTGCAAAACTGAATAAAATGAGCGTTTAAAAGTCGAAATATCTCCAACGCGTAGGAAATTACAGTCAGTTTTCGTCAAAATCGACGAACGATCGCATTTTGTGATCGAATGCGCGTTGTTTTGCAGCCAAACGCGACGTGCAGTGCATTCGCCGTGCAATACTGCGTGAAAGGAGCGTTTAAACGTCGAAATATCTCCAACGCGAAGGAAATTACAGTCAGTTTTCGTCAAAATCGACGAACGATCGCATTTTGCGATCGAATGCGCGTTGTTTTGCAGTCAAACGCGACGTGCACTACATTCGGCGTGTAAAACTGAGTGCAAGGAGCGTTTATACGTCGAAATATCTCCAACACGAAGGGAATTACATTCAGTTATCGACAAAATCGACGAACCATCGAGTTTTGTGTGATATTGCGCGGGCTTTTGCATCTAAACGCGACGTGCGATACATTCGGAGTGTAAAACTGAGTGAAAGAATCTTTTAAAAGAGGAAATATCTCCAACGCATAGGAAATTACAGACAGTTTTCGCCAAAAACGGCGAAAGATCGCGTTTTGCGAACGTTTGCGCGTGGTATCGCAGCTGTCCGCTATGTACACTGTATTCGTCGTGCAAAACTTAGTAAAATGAGCGTCTAAACGTCGAGATATCTCCAACGCGAAGGAAATTACAGTCAGTTTTCGTCAAAATCGACGAACGATCGCATTTTGCGATCGAATGCGCGTTGTTATGCATGTAAACGCGATGTGCAATGCATTCGTCGTACGATACTGCGTGAAAGGAGCGTTTAAACGTCGAAATATCTCCGACGCGTATTAAATTACAGACAGTTTTCGTCAAAATCGACGAACGATTAGGTTTTGCGAACAATTGCGCGTTGTTTTGCAGTTAAACGCGACTTTTATTGCATTCGTCGTGCAAAACTGAATGAAATGAGCGTTTAAACGTTGAAATATTTGTAATGGGAAGGAAATTACAGTCAGTTTTCGTCAAAATCGACGAAAGATTACGTTTCGAGAGATATTGCGCGTGGTTTTGTAGCTAAACGTGACGTGCACTACATTCGTCGTACAATACTGCGTGAAGGAGCGTTTAAACGTCGAAATATCTCCGACGCGTAGGAAATTACAGACAGTTTTCGACAAAAACGACGAAAGATCGCGTTTTGCGAACGTTTGCGCGTGGTATTGCAGCTGTCCGCTATGTACACTGTATTCGTCGTGCAAAACTGAGTAAAATGAGCGTTTAAACGTCGAGATACCTCCAACGGAATGAAATATAGTCTGTTGTCGTCAAAATCGACGAAAGATCGCGTTTTTAGAGATATTGCGCGTAATTTTGCAGCTAAACGCGACATGCAGTGCATTCGTCGTATAAAACTGAGTGAACGAAGCGTTTAAACGTCGAAATATTTGTAATGGGAAGGAAATTACAGTCAGTTTACTTCAAAATCGAAGAAAGATCGCGTTTGGCGAACCATTGCTCGTGATTTTGCAGCTAATCGCGAGATGCAGCGCATTCGTCGTGTAAAACTGAGTGAAAGAAGCGTTTAAACGTCGAAATATCTGTAATGGGAAGGAAATTACAGTCAGTTTTCGTCAAAATCGACGAAAGATTACGTTTACGAACAATTGCGCGTTGCAGTGCAGCTAAACGCCACGTGCATTGTATTCGTCGTGCAATACTGCGTGAAAGGGGCGTTTAAACGTCGAAATATCTCCAACGCGATGCAAATTACAGTCAGTTTTCGTCAAAATCGACGAATAATTGCGTTTTGCGAACGATTGCGCGTTGTTTTGCAGCTAAACGCATCGTCCAAGGTATTTGGCGTGCAAAACTGAGTAAAATGCGCGTCTAAACGTCGAGATACCTCCAACGGAATGAAATATAGTCTGTTGTCGTCAAAATCGACGAAAGATCGCGTTTTTAGAGATATTGCGCGTAATTTTGCAGCTAAACGCGACATGCAGTGCATTCGTCGTATAAAACTGAGTGAACGAAGCGTTTAAACGTCGAAATATTTGTAATGGGAAGGAAATTACAGTCAGTTTACTTCAAAATCGAAGAAAGATCGCGTTTGGCGAGCTATTGCGCGGGCTTTTGTATCTAAACGCGACGTGCACTACATTCGGCGTGTAAAACTGAGTGAAAGAAGCGTTTAAACGTCGAAATATTTGTAATGGGAAGGAAATTACAGTCAGTTTACTTCAAAATCGAAGAAAGATCGCGTTTGGCGAGCTATTGCGTGGGCTTTTGTATCTAAACGCGACGTGCACTATATTCGGCGTGTAAAGCTGAGAGCAAGGAGCGTTCATACGTCGAAATATCTCCAACACGAAGGAAATAACATTCAGTTATCGACAAAATCGACGAACCATCGCGTTTTGTGTGATATTGCGCGGGCTTTTGTATCTAAACGCGACATGCTGTCCATTCGCAGTGTAAAACTGAGTGAAAGAAGCGTTTAAACGTCGAAATATTTGTAATGGGAAGGAAATTACAGTCAGTTTACTTCAAAATCGAAGAAAGATCGCGTTTGGCGAACCATTGCTCGTGATTTTGCAGCTAAACGCGACATGCAGCGCATTCGTCGTGTAAAACTGAGTGGAAGAAGCGTTTAAACGTCGAAATATTTGTAATGGGACGGAAATTATAGTTAGTTTTCGTCAAAATCGACGAAAGGTCGCGTTTTGAGAGATATTGCGCGTGTTTATGTAGCTAAACGCGACCTGCATTACATTCGACGTAAAACTGATGGAAAGGAGCGTTTAAACGTCGTAATATTTGTAATGGCAAGGAAATTACAGTCAGTTTCGTCAAAATTGACGTAAGATTGCGTTTTGCGAACGATTGCGCGTTGCATTGCAGCTAAACGCGACGTGCATTGCATTCGTCGTGCAAAACTGCATAAAATGAGCGTCTAAACATCGAGATATCTCCAACGCGAAGCAAATTACAGACAGTTTTCGACAAAAACGACGAAAGATCGCGTTTTGCGAACGTTTGCGCGTGGTATTGCAGCTGTCCGCTATGTACACTGTATTCGTCGTGCAAAACTGAGTAAAATGAGCGTTAAAACGTCGAGATACCTCCAACGGAATGAAATATAGTCTGTTGTCGTCAAAATCGACGAAAGATCGCGTTTTTAGAGATATTGCGCGTAATTTTGCAGCTAAACGCGACATGCAGTGCATTCGTCGTATAAAACTGAGTGAACGAAGCGTTTAAACGTCGAAATATTTGTAATGGGAAGGAAATTACAGTCAGTTTACTTCAAAATCGAAGAAA
Organism: Bombus dahlbomii; assembly: GCA_037178635.1. Classification (NCBI taxonomy): domain Eukaryota; kingdom Metazoa; phylum Arthropoda; class Insecta; order Hymenoptera; family Apidae; genus Bombus; species Bombus dahlbomii. The sequence goes on from CM074118.1 coordinate 158,436, forward strand.
GATCGCGTTTGGCGAACCATTGCTCGTGATTTTGCAGCTAATCGCGAGATGCAGCGCATTCGTCGTGTAAAACTGAGTGAAAGAAGCGTTTAAACGTCGAAATATCTGTAATGGGAAGGAAATTACAGTCAGTTTTCGTCAAAATCGACGAAAGATTACGTTTACGAACAATTGCGCGTTGCAGTGCAGCTAAACGCCACGTGCATTGTATTCGTCGTGCAATACTGCGTGAAAGGGGCGTTTAAACGTCGAAATATCTCAAACGCGATGCAAATTACAGTCAGTTTTCGTCAAAATCGACGAATAATTGCGTTTTGCGAACGATTGCGCGTTGTTTTGCAGCTAAACGCATCGTCCAAGGTATTTGGCGTGCAAAACTGAGTAAAATGCGCGTCTAAACGTCGAGATACCTCCAACGGAATGAAATATAGTCTGTTGTCGTCAAAATCGACGAAAGATCGCGTTTTTAGAGATATTGCGCGTAATTTTGCAGCTAAACGCGACATGCAGTGCATTCGTCGTATAAAACTGAGTGAACGAAGCGTTTAAACGTCGAAATATTTGTAATGGGAAGGAAATTACAGTCAGTTTACTTCAAAATCGAAGAAAGATCGCGTTTGGCGAGCTATTGCGCGGGCTTTTGTATCTAAACGCGACGTGCACTACATTCGGCGTGTAAAACTGAGTGAAAGAAGCGTTTAAACGTCGAAATATTTGTAATGGGAAGGAAATTACAGTCAGTTTACTTCAAAATCGAAGAAAGATCGCGTTTGGCGAGCTATTGCGTGGGCTTTTGTATCTAAACGCGACGTGCACTACATTCGGCGTGTAAAGCTGAGAGCAAGGAGCGTTCATACGTCGAAATATCTCCAACACGAAGGAAATAACATTCAGTTATCGACAAAATCGACGAACCATCGCGTTTTGTGTGATATTGCGCGGGCTTTTGTATCTAAACGCGACATGCTGTCCATTCGCAGTGTAAAACTGAGTGAAAGAAGCGTTTAAACGTCGAAATATTTGTAATGGGAAGGAAATTACAGTCAGTTTACTTCAAAATCGAAGAAAGATCGCGTTTGGCGAACCATTGCTCGTGATTTTGCAGCTAAACGCGACATGCAGCGCATTCGTCGTGTAAAACTGAGTGGAAGAAGCGTTTAAACGTCGAAATATTTGTAATGGGACGGAAATTATAGTTAGTTTTCGTCAAAATCGACGAAAGGTCGCGTTTTGAGAGATATTGCGCGTGTTTATGTAGCTAAACGCGACCTGCATTACATTCGACGTAAAACTGATGGAAAGGAGCGTTTAAACGTCGTAATATTTGTAATGGCAAGGAAATTACAGTCAGTTTCGTCAAAATTGACGTAAGATTGCGTTTTGCGAACGATTGCGCGTTGCATTGCAGCTAAACGCGACGTGCATTGCATTCGTCGTGCAAAACTGCATAAAATGAGCGTCTAAACATCGAGATATCTCCAACGCGAAGCAAATTACAGACAGTTTTCGACAAAAACGACGAAAGATCGCGTTTTGCGAACGTTTGCGCGTGGTATTGCAGCTGTCCGCTATGTACACTGTATTCGTCGTGCAAAACTGAGTAAAATGAGCGTTTAAACGTCGAGATACCTCCAACGGAATGAAATATAGTCTGTTGTCGTCAAAATCGACGAAAGATCGCGTTTTTAGAGATATTGCGCGTAATTTTGCAGCTAAACGCGACATGCAGTGCATTCGTCGTATAAAACTGAGTGAACGAAGCGTTTAAACGTCGAAATATTTGTAATGGGAAGGAAATTACAGTCAGTTTACTTCAAAATCGAAGAAAGATCGCGTTTGGCGAACCATTGCTCGTGATTTTGCAGCTAATCGCGAGATGCAGCGCATTCGTCGTGTAAAACTGAGTGAAAGAAGCGTTTAAACGTCGAAATATCTGTAATGGGAAGGAAATTACAGTCAGTTTTCGTCAAAATCGACGAAAGATTACGTTTACGAACAATTGCGCGTTGCAGTGCAGCTAAACGCCACGTGCATTGTATTCGTCGTGCAATACTGCGTGAAAGGGGCGTTTAAACGTCGAAATATCTCCAACGCGATGCAAATTACAGTCAGTTTTCGTCAAAATCGACGAATAATTGCGTTTTGCGAACGATTGCGCGTTGTTTTGCAGCTAAACGCATCGTGCAAGGTATTTGGCGTGCAAAACTGAGTAAAATGCGCGTCTAAACGTCGAGATACCTCCAACGGAATGAAATATAGTCTGTTGTCGTCAAAATCGACGAAAGATCGCGTTTTTAGAGATATTGCGCGTAATTTTGCAGCTAAACGCGACATGCAGTGCATTCGTCGTATAAAACTGAGTGAACGAAGCGTTTAAACGTCGAAATATTTGTAATGGGAAGGAAATTACAGTCAGTTTACTTCAAAATCGAAGAAAGATCGCGTTTGGCGAGCTATTGCGCGGGCTTTTGTATCTAAACGCGACGTGCACTACATTCGGCGTGTAAAACTGAGTGAAAGAAGCGTTTAAACGTCGAAATATTTGTAATGGGAAGGAAATTACAGTCAGTTTACTTCAAAATCGAAGAAAGATCGCGTTTGGCGAGCTATTGCGTGGGCTTTTGTATCTAAACGCGACGTGCACTACATTCGGCGTGTAAAACTGAGAGCAAGGAGCGTTTATACGTCGAAATATCTCCAACACGAAGGAAATAACATTCAGTTATCGACAAAATCGACGAACCATCGCGTTTTGTGTGATATTGCGCGGGCTTTTGTATCTAAACGCGACATGCTGTCCATTCGCAGTGTAAAACTGAGTGAAAGAAGCGTTTAAACGTCGAAATATTTGTAATGGGAAGGAAATTACAGTCAGTTTACTTCAAAATCGAAGAAAGATCGCGTTTGGCGAACCATTGCTCGTGATTTTGCAGCTAAACGCGACATGCAGCGCATTCGTCGTGTAAAACTGAGTGGAAGAAGCGTTTAAACGTCGAAATATTTGTAATGGGACGGAAATTATAGTTAGTTTTCGTCAAAATCGACGAAAGGTCGCGTTTTGAGAGATATTGCGCGTGTTTATGTAGCTAAACGCGACGTGCATTACATTCGACGTAAAACTGATGGAAAGGAGCGTTTAAACGTCGTAATATTTGTAATGGCAAGGAAATTACAGTCAGTTTCGTCAAAATTGACGTAAGATTGCGTTTTGCGAACGATTGCGCGTTGCATTGCAGCTAAACGCGACGTGCATTGCATTCGTCGTGCAAAACTGCATAAAATGAGCGTCTAAACATCGAGATATCTCCAACGCGAAGCAAATTACAGACAGTTTTCGTCAAAATCGACGAGCGATTGCGTATTGCGAACGATTGCGCGTTGTTTTGCATCTAAACGCGTCGTGCAAGGTATTTGGCGTGTAAAACTGAGTAAAATGCGCGTTTAAACGTCGAAATACCTCCAACGGAATGAAATACAGTCTGTTTTCGTCAAAATCGACGAAAGATCGCGTTTTGCGTGCTATTGCGCGTGCTTTTGTATACAAACGCGACGTGCACTACATTCGGCGTGTAAAACTGAGTGCAAGGAGCGTTTATACGTCGAAATATCTCCAACACGAAGGGAATTACATTCAGTTATCGACAAAATCGACGAACCATCGAGTTTTGTGTGATATTGCGCGGGCTTTTGCATCTAAACGCGACGTGCGATACATTCGGAGTGTAAAACTGAGTGAAAGAATCTTTTAAAAGAGGAAATATCTCCAACGCGTAGGAAATTACAGACAGTTTTCGCCAAAAACGGCGAAAGATCGCGTTTTGCGAACGTTTGCGCGTGGTATCGCAGCTGTCCGCTATGTACACTGTATTCGTCGTGCAAAACTTAGTAAAATGAGCGTCTAAACGTCGAGATATCTCCAACGCGAATGAAATTGCAGTCAGTTTTCTTCAAAATCGAAGAACGATCGCGTTTTGCGAACGATTGCGCGTTGTTTTGTCGCTAAACACGACATGCATTGCATTCGTGGTGCAAAACTGAGTAAAATACGCGTCTAAACGTCGAAATACCTCCAACGGAATGAAATACAGTCTACTTTCGTCAAAATCTACGAAAGATCGCGTTTTGAGAGATATTGCGCGTGGTTTTGTAGCTAAACGCGACGTGCACTACATTCCTCGTGTAAAACTGAGTAAAATACGCGTCTAAACGTCGAAATATCTCCAACGCGAAGGGAATTACAGTCAGTTTTCGTCAAAATCGACGAACGATCGCGTTTGGAGAGATATTGCGCGAGTTTATGTAGCTAAACGCGTCGTGCACTACATTCGACGTAAAACTGATGGAAAGGAGCGTTTAAACGTCGTAATATTTGTAATGGCAAGGAAATTACAGTCAGTTTTCGTCAAAATTGACGAAAGATTGCATTTTGCGAACGACTGCGCGTGGTTTTGCAGTTAAACGCGACGTGCATTGCATTCGTCGTGCAAAACTGAATAAAATGAGAGTTTAAACGTCGAAATATTTGTAATGCGAAGGAAATTGCAGTCAGTTTTCGTCAAAATCGACGAAAGATAGCGTTTTGCGAACGATTGCGCGTTGCATTGCAGCTAAACGCGACGTGCATTGCATTCGTCGTGCAATACTGCGTGAAAGTAGCGTTTAAACGTCGAAATATCTCCAACGCGAAGGAAATTACAGTCAGTTTTCGTCAAAATCAAAGAACGATCGCATTTTGCGATCGAATGCGCGTTGTTTTGCAGTCAAACGCGACGTGCAGTGCATTCGTCGTGCAAAACTGAGTAAAATGAGCGTTTAAACATCGAAATATTTGTAACGCGAAGGAAATTACTGTCAGTTTTCGTCAAAATCGACGAACGATTGCGTATTGCGAACGATTGCGCGTTGTTTTGTTGCTAAACACAACGTGCATTGCATTCGTGGTGCAAAACTGAGTAAAATGCGCGTCTAAATGTCGAAATACCTCCAACGGAATGAAATACAGTCTGTTTTCGTCAAAATCGACGAAAGATTGCGTTTTGCGAACGATTGCGCGTGGTTTTGCAGCTCAACGCGACGTGCATTGCATTCGTCGTGCAAAACTGAATAAAATGAGCGTTTAAAAGTCGAAATATCTCCAACGCGAAGGAAATTACAGTCAGTTTTCGTCAAAATCGACGAACGATCGCATTTTGTGATCGAATGCGCGTTGTTTTGCAGCCAAACGCGACGTGCAGTGCATTCGCCGTGCAATACTGCGTGAAAGGAGCGTTTAAACATCGAAATATCTCCAACGCGAAGGAAATTACAGTCAGTTTTCGTCAAAATCGACGAACGATCGCATTTTGCGATCGAATGCGCGTTGTTTTGCAGTCAAACGCGACGTGCATTGCATTCGTCGTGCAAAACTGAATAAAATGAACGTTTAAACGTCGAAATATTTGTAATGCGAAGGAAATTGCAGTCAGTTTTCGTCAAAATCGACGAAAGATTGCGTTTTGCGAACGATTGCACGTTGCATTGCAGCTAAACGCGACGTGCATTGCATTCGTCGTGCAATACTGCGTGAAAGGAGCGTTTAAACGTCGAAATATCTCCAACCCGAAGGAAATTACAGACAGTTTTCGTCAAAATCGACGAACGATCGCGTTTGGAGAGATATTGCGCGTGTTTATGTAGCTAAACGCGACGTGCAGTGCATTCGTCGTGCAAAACTGAGTAAAATGAGCGTTTAAACATCGAAATATTTGTAATGCGAAGGAAATTACAGTCAGTTTTCGTTAAAATTGACGAAAGATTGCATTTTGCGAACGACTGCGCGTGGTTTTGCAGTCAAACGCGACGTGCATTGCATTCGTCGTGCAAAACTGAATAAAATGAGAGTTTAAACGTCGAAATATTTGTAATGCGAAGGAAATTGCAGTCAGTTTTCGTCAAAATCGACGAAAGATTGCGTTTTGCGAACGATTGCGCGTTGCATTGCAGCTAAACGCGACGTGCATTGCATTCGTCGTGCAATACTGCGTGAAAGGAGCGTTTAAACGTCGAAATATCTCCAACGCGAAGGAAATTACAGACAGTTTTCGTCAAAAACGACGAAAGATAGCGTTTTGCGAACGTTTGCGCCTGGTATTGCAGCTGTCCGCTATGTACACTGTGTTCGTCGTGCAAAACTGAGTAAAATGAGCGTATAAACGTACAGATATCTCCAACGCGAATGAAATTGCAGTCAGTTTTCTTCAAAATCGACGAAAGATCGCGTTTTGCGAACGATTGCGCGTTGTTTTGTCGCTAAACAAAACGTGCATTGCATTCGTGGTGCAAAACTGAGTAAAATGCGCGTCTAAACGTCGAAATACCTCCAACGGAATGAAATACAGTCTGTTTTCGTCAAAATTGACGAAAGATTGCATTTTGCGAACGACTGCGCGTGGTTTTGCAGTTAAACGCGACGTGCATTGCATTCGTCGTGCAAAACTGAATAAAATGAGCGTTTAAACGTCGAAATATTTGTAATGCGAAGGAAATTACAGACAGTTTTCGTCAAAAACGACGAAAGATAGCGTTTTGCGAACGTTTGCGCGTGGTATTGCAGCTGTCCGCTATGTACATTGTATTCGTCGTGCAAAACTGAGTAAAATGACCGTATAAACGTAGAGATATCTCCAACGCGAATGAAATTGCAGTCAGTTTTCTTCAAAATCGACGAAAGATAGCGTTTTGCGAACGATTGCGCGTTGTTTTGTAGCTAAACACAACGTGCATTGCATTCGTGGTGCAAAACTGAGTAAAATGCGCGTCTAAACGTCGAAATACCTCCAACGGAATGAAATACAGTCTGTTTTCGTCAAAATCGACGAAAGATTGCGTTTTGCGAACGATTGCGCGTGGGTTTACAGCTCAACGCGTCATGCAGTGCATTCTACGTGCAAAACTGAGTAAAATGAGCGTATAAACGTAGAGATATCTCCAACGCGAATGAAATTGCAGTCAGTTTTCTTCAAAATCGAAGAAAGATCGCGTTTTGCGAACGATTGCGCGTTGTTTTGTCGCTAAACACGAAATGCATTGTATTCGTGGTGCAAAACTGAGTAAAATACGCGTCTAAACGTCGAAATACCTCCAACGGAATGAAATACAGTCTACTTTCGTCAAAATCTACGAAAGATCGCGTTTTGCGAACGATTGCGCGTTGCATTGCAGCTAAACGCGACGTGCATTGCATTCGTCGTGCAAAACTGAGTAAAATGAGCGTTTAAACATCGAAATATTTGTAATGCGAAGGAAATTACAGTCAGTTTTCGTCAAAAACGACGAAAGATAGCGTTTTGCGAACGTTTGCGCCTGGTATTGCAGCTGTCCGCTATGTACACTGTATTCGTCGTGCAAATCGGAGTAAAATGAGCGTATAAACGTACAGATATCTCCAACGCGAATGAAATTGCAATCAGTTTTCTTCAAAATCGACGAAAGATCGCGCTTTGCGAACGATTGCGCGTTGTTTTGTCGCTAAAGACAACGTGCATTGCATTCGTGGTGCAAAACTGAGTAAAATACGCGTCTAAACGTCGAAATACCTCCAACGGAATGAAATACAGTCTACTTTCGTCAAAATCTACGAAAGATCGCGTTTTGAGAGATATTGCGCGTGGTTTTGTAGCTAAACGCGACGTGCACTACATTCCTCGTGTAAAACTGAGTGAAAGAAGCGTTTAAAAGTCGAAATATCTCCAACGCGAAGGAAATAACAGTCAGTTTTCGTCAAAATCGACGAACGATCGCATTTTGCGACCGAATGCGCGTTGTTTTGCAGTCAAACGCGACGTGCAGTGCATTCGTCGTGCAAAACTGAGTAAAATGAGCGTTTATGCATCGAAATATTTGTAATGCGAAGGAAATTACAGTCAGTTTTCGTTAAAATTGACGAAAGATTGCATTTTGCGAACGACTGCGCGTGGTTTTGCAGTCAAACGCGACGTGCATTGCATTCGTCGTGCAAAGCTGAATAAAATGAGAGTTTAAACGTCGAAATATTTGTAATGCGAAGGAAATTGCAGTCAGTTTTCGTCAAAATCGACGAAAGATAGCGTTTTGCGAACGATTGCGCGTTGCATTGCAGCTAAACGCGACGTGCATTGCATTCGTCGTGCAATACTGCGTGAAAGGAGCGTTTAAACGTCGAAATATCTCCAACGCGAAGGAAATTACAGACAGTTTTCGTCAAAAACGACGAAAGATAGCGTTTTGCGAACGTTTGCGCCTGGTATTGCAGCTGTCCGCTATGTACACTGCATTCGTCGTGCAAATCTGAGTAAAATGAGCGTATAAACGTACAGATATCTCCAACGCGAATGAAATTGCAGTCAGTTTTCTTCAAAATCGACGAAAGATCGCGTTTTGCGAACGATTGCGCGTTGTTTTGCAGCTCAACGCGTCATCCAGTGCATTCTACGTGCAAAACTGTGTAAAATGAGCGTCTAAACGTAGAGATATCTCCAACGCGAATGAAATTGCAGTCAGTTTTCTTCAAAATCGAAGAAAGATCGCGTTTTGCGAACGATTGCGCGTTGTTTTGTCGCTAAACACGACGTGCATTGCATTCGTGGTGCAAAACTGAGTAAAATACGCGTCTAAACGTCGAAATACCTCCAACGGAATGAAATACAGTCTACTTTCGTCAAAATCTACGAAAGATCGCGTTTTGAGAGATATTGCGCGTGGTTTTGTAGCTAAACGCGACGTATACTACATTCCTTCGGTAAAACTGTGTGAAAGAAGCGTTTAAAAGTCGAAATATCTCCAACGCGTAGGAAATTACAGTCAGTTTTCGTCAAAATCGACGAACGATCGCATTTTGTGATCGAATGCGCGTTGTTTTGCAGCCAACCGCGACATGCAGTGCATTCGCCGTGCAATGCTGCGTGAAAGGAGCGTTTAAACGTCGAAATATCTCCAACGCGAAGGAAATTACAGTCAGTTTTCGTCAAAATCAAAGAACGATCGCATTTTGCGATCGAATGCGCGTTGTTTTGCAGTCAAACGCGACGTGCAGTGCATTCGTCGTGCAAAACTGAGTAAAATGAGCGTTTAAACATCGAAATATTTGTAACGCGAAGGAAATTACTGTCAGTTTTCGTCAAAATCGACGAACGATTGCGCGTTGTTTTGTCGCTAAACACAACGTGCATTGCATTCGTGGTGCAAAACTGAGTAAAATGCGCGTCTAAACGTCGAAATACCTCCAACGGAATGAAATACAGTCTGTTTTCGTCAAAATCGACGAAAGATTGCGTTTTGCGAACGATTGCGCGTGGTTTTGCAGCTCAACGCGACGTGCATTGCATTCGTCGTGCAACACTGAATAAAATGAGCGTTTAAAAGTCGAAATATCTCCAACGCGTAGGAAATTACAGTCAGTTTTCGTCAAAATCGACGAACGGTCGCATTTTGTGATCGAATGCGCGTTGTTTTGCAGCCAAACGCGACGTGCAGTGCATTCGCCGTGCAATACTGCGTGAAAGGAGCGTTTAAACATCGAAATATCTCCAACGCGAAGGAAATTACAGTCAGTTTTCGTCAAAATCGACGAACGATCGCATTTTGCGATCGAATGCGCGTTGTTTTGCAGTCAAACGCGACGTGCATTGCATTCGTCGTGAAAAACTGAATAAAATGAGCGTTTAAACGTCGAAATATTTGTAATGCGAAGGAAATTGCAGTCACTTTTCGTCAAAATCGACGAAAGATTGCGTTTTGCGAACGATTGCGCGTTGCATTGCAGCTAAACGCGACGTGCATTGCATTCGTGGTGCAAAACTGAGTAAAATGCGCGTCTAAACGTCGAAATACCTCCAACGGAATGAAATACAGTCTGTTTTCGTCAAAATCGACGAAAGATTGCGTTTTGCGAACGATTGCGCGTGGTTTTGCAGCTCAACGCGACATGCAGTGCATTCTACGTGCAAAACTGAGTAAAATGAGCGTCTAAACGTAGAGATATCTCCAACGCGAATGAAATTGCAGTCAGTTTTCTTCAAAATCGAAGAAAGATCGCGTTTTGCGAACGATTGCGCGTTGTTTTGTCGCTAAACACGACGTGCATTGCATTCGTGGTGCAAAACTGAGTAAAATACGCGTCTAAACGTCGAAATATCTCCAACGCGAAGGGAATTACAGTCAGTTTTCGTCAAAATCGACGAACGATCGCGTTTGGAGAGATATTGCGCGTGTTTATGTAGCTAAACGCGTCGTGCACTACATTCGACGTAAAACTGATGGAAAGGAGCGTTTAAACGTCGTAATATTTGTAATGGCAAGGAAATTACAGTCAGTTTTCGTCAAAATTGACGAAAGATTGCATTTTGCGAACGACTGCGCGTGGTTTTGCAGTTAAACGCGACGTGCATTGCATTCGTCGTGCAAAACTGAATAAAATGAGCGTTTAAAAGTCGAAATATCTCCAACGCGTAGGAAATTACAGTCAGTTTTCGTCAAAATCGACGAACGATCGCATTTTGTGATCGAATGCGCGTTGTTTTGCAGCCAAACGCGACGTGCAGTGCATTCGCCGTGCAATACTGCGTGAAAGGAGCGTTTAAACGTCGAAATATCTCCAACGCGAAGGAAATTACAGTCAGTTTTCGTCAAAATCGACGAACGATCGCATTTTGCGATCGAATGCGCGTTGTTTTGCAGTCAAACGCGACGTGCACTACATTCGGCGTGTAAAACTGAGTGCAAGGAGCGTTTATACGTCGAAATATCTCCAACACGAAGGGAATTACATTCAGTTATCGACAAAATCGACGAACCATCGAGTTTTGTGTGATATTGCGCGGGCTTTTGCATCTAAACGCGACGTGCGATACATTCGGAGTGTAAAACTGAGTGAAAGAATCTTTTAAAAGAGGAAATATCTCCAACGCGTAGGAAATTACAGACAGTTTTCGCCAAAAACGGCGAAAGATCGCGTTTTGCGAACGTTTGCGCGTGGTATCGCAGCTGTCCGCTATGTACACTGTATTCGTCGTGCAAAACTTAGTAAAATGAGCGTCTAAACGTCGAGATATCTCCAACGCGAAGGAAATTACAGTCAGTTTTCGTCAAAATCGACGAACGATCGCATTTTGCGATCGAATGCGCGTTGTTATGCATGTAAACGCGATGTGCAATGCATTCGTCGTACGATACTGCGTGAAAGGAGCGTTTAAACGTCGAAATATCTCCGACGCGTATTAAATTACAGACAGTTTTCGTCAAAATCGACGAACGATTAGGTTTTGCGAACAATTGCGCGTTGTTTTGCAGTTAAACGCGACTTTTATTGCATTCGTCGTGCAAAACTGAATGAAATGAGCGTTTAAACGTTGAAATATTTGTAATGGGAAGGAAATTACAGTCAGTTTTCGTCAAAATCGACGAAAGATTACGTTTCGAGAGATATTGCGCGTGGTTTTGTAGCTAAACGTGACGTGCACTACATTCGTCGTACAATACTGCGTGAAGGAGCGTTTAAACGTCGAAATATCTCCGACGCGTAGGAAATTACAGACAGTTTTCGACAAAAACGACGAAAGATCGCGTTTTGCGAACGTTTGCGCGTGGTATTGCAGCTGTCCGCTATGTACACTGTATTCGTCGTGCAAAACTGAGTAAAATGAGCGTTTAAACGTCGAGATACCTCCAACGGAATGAAATATAGTCTGTTGTCGTCAAAATCGACGAAAGATCGCGTTTTTAGAGATATTGCGCGTAATTTTGCAGCTAAACGCGACATGCAGTGCATTCGTCGTATAAAACTGAGTGAACGAAGCGTTTAAACGTCGAAATATTTGTAATGGGAAGGAAATTACAGTCAGTTTACTTCAAAATCGAAGAAAGATCGCGTTTGGCGAACCATTGCTCGTGATTTTGCAGCTAATCGCGAGATGCAGCGCATTCGTCGTGTAAAACTGAGTGAAAGAAGCGTTTAAACGTCGAAATATCTGTAATGGGAAGGAAATTACAGTCAGTTTTCGTCAAAATCGACGAAAGATTACGTTTACGAACAATTGCGCGTTGCAGTGCAGCTAAACGCCACGTGCATTGTATTCGTCGTGCAATACTGCGTGAAAGGGGCGTTTAAACGTCGAAATATCTCCAACGCGATGCAAATTACAGTCAGTTTTCGTCAAAATCGACGAATAATTGCGTTTTGCGAACGATTGCGCGTTGTTTTGCAGCTAAACGCATCGTGCAAGGTATTTGGCGTGCAAAACTGAGTAAAATGCGCGTCTAAACGTCGAGATACCTCCAACGGAATGAAATATAGTCTGTTGTCGTCAAAATCGACGAAAGATCGCGTTTTTAGAGATATTGCGCGTAATTTTGCAGCTAAACGCGACATGCAGTGCATTCGTCGTATAAAACTGAGTGAACGAAGCGTTTAAACGTCGAAATATTTGTAATGGGAAGGAAATTACAGTCAGTTTACTTCAAAATCGAAGAAAGATCGCGTTTGGCGAGCTATTGCGCGGGCTTTTGTATCTAAACGCGACGTGCACTACATTCGGCGTGTAAAACTGAGTGAAAGAAGCGTTTAAACGTCGAAATATTTGTAATGGGAAGGAAATTACAGTCAGTTTACTTCAAAATCGAAGAAAGATCGCGTTTGGCGAGCTATTGCGTGGGCTTTTGTATCTAAACGCGACGTGCACTACATTCGGCGTGTAAAACTGAGAGCAAGGAGCGTTCATACGTCGAAATATCTCCAACACGAAGGAAATAACATTCAGTTATCGACAAAATCGACGAACCATCGCGTTTTGTGTGATATTGCGCGGGCTTTTGTATCTAAACGCGACATGCTGTCCATTCGCAGTGTAAAACTGAGTGAAAGAAGCGTTTAAACGTCGAAATATTTGTAATGGGAAGGAAATTACAGTCAGTTTACTTCAAAATCGAAGAAAGATCGCGTTTGGCGAACCATTGCTCGTGATTTTGCAGCTAAACGCGACATGCAGCGCATTCGTCGTGTAAAACTGAGTGGAAGAAGCGTTTAAACGTCGAAATATTTGTAATGGGACGGAAATTATAGTTAGTTTTCGTCAAAATCGACGAAAGGTCGCGTTTTGAGAGATATTGCGCGTGTTTATGTAGCTAAACGCGACGTGCATTACATTCGACGTAAAACTGATGGAAAGGAGCGTTTAAACGTCGTAATATTTGTAATGGCAAGGAAATTACAGTCAGTTTCGTCAAAATTGACGTAAGATTGCGTTTTGCGAACGATTGCGCGTTGCACTGCAGCTAAACGCGACGTGCATTGCATTCGTCGTGCAAAACTGCATAAAATGAGCGTCTAAACATCGAGATATCTCCAACGCGAAGCAAATTACAGACAGTTTTCGTCAAAATCGACGAGCGATTGCGTATTGCGAACGATTGCGCGTTGTTTTGCATCTAAACGCGTCGTGCAAGGTATTTGGCGTGTAAAACTGAGTAAAATGCGCGTTTAAACGTCGAAATACCTCCAACGGAATGAAATACAGTCTGTTTTCGTCAAAATCGACGAAAGATCGCGTTTTGCGTGCTATTGCGCGTGCTTTTGTATACAAACGCGACGTGCACTACATTCGGCGTGTAAAACTGAGTGCAAGGAGCGTTTAAACGTCGAAATATTTGTAATGGGAAGGAAATTACAGTCAGTTTACTTCAAAATCGAAGAAAGATCGCGTTTGGCGAACCATTGCTCGTGATTTTGCAGCTAATCGCGAGATGCAGCGCATTCGTCGTGTAAAACTGAGTGAAAGAAGCGTTTAAACGTCGAAATATCTGTAATGGGAAGGAAATTACAGTCAGTTTTCGTCAAAATCGACGAAAGATTACGTTTACGAACAATTGCGCGTTGCAGTGCAGCTAAACGCCACGTGCATTGTATTCGTCGTGCAATACTGCGTGAAAGGGGCGTTTAAACGTCGAAATATCTCCAACGCGATGCAAATTACAGTCAGTTTTCGTCAAAATCGACGAATAATTGCGTTTTGCGAACGATTGCGCGTTGTTTTGCAGCTAAACGCATCGTGCAAGGTATTTGGCGTGCAAAACTGAGTAAAATGCGCGTCTAAACGTCGAGATACCTCCAACGGAATGAAATATAGTCTGTTGTCGTCAAAATCGACGAAAGATCGCGTTTTTAGAGATATTGCGCGTAATTTTGCAGCTAAACGCGACATGCAGTGCATTCGTCGTATAAAACTGAGTGAACGAAGCGTTTAAACGTCGAAATATTTGTAATGGGAAGGAAATTACAGTCAGTTTACTTCAAAATCGAAGAAAGATCGCGTTTGGCGAGCTATTGCGCGGGCTTTTGTATCTAAACGCGACGTGCACTACATTCGGCGTGTAAAACTGAGTGAAAGAAGCGTTTAAACGTCGAAATATTTGTAATGGGAAGGAAATTACAGTCAGTTTACTTCAAAATCGAAGAAAGATCGCGTTTGGCGAGCTATTGCGTGGGCTTTTGTATCTAAACGCGACGTGCACTACATTCGGCGTGTAAAACTGAGAGCAAGGAGCGTTTATACGTCGAAATATCTCCAACACGAAGGAAATAACATTCAGTTATCGACAAAATCGACGAACCATCGCGTTTTGTGTGATATTGCGCGGGCTTTTGTATCTAAACGCGACATGCTGTCCATTCGCAGTGTAAAACTGAGTGAAAGAAGCGTTTAAACGTCGAAATATTTGTAATGGGAAGGAAATTACAGTCAGTTTACTTCAAAATCGAAGAAAGATCGCGTTTGGCGAACCATTGCTCGTGATTTTGCAGCTAAACGCGACATGCAGCGCATTCGTCGTGTAAAACTGAGTGGAAGAAGCGTTTAAACGTCGAAATATTTGTAATGGGACGGAAATTATAGTTAGTTTTCGTCAAAATCGACGAAAGGTCGCGTTTTGAGAGATATTGCGCGTGTTTATGTAGCTAAACGCGACGTGCACTACATTCGACGTAAAACTGATGGAAAGGAGCGTTTAAACGTCGTAATATTTGTAATGGCAAGGAAATTACAGTCAGTTTCGTCAAAATTGACGTAAGATTGCGTTTTGCGAACGATTGCGCGTTGCATTGCAGCTAAACGCGACGTGCATTGCATTCGTCGTGCAAAACTGCATAAAATGAGCGTCTAAACATCGAGATATCTCCAACGCGAAGCAAATTACAGACAGTTTTCGTCAAAATCGACGAGCGATTGCGTATTGCGAACGATTGCGCGTTGTTTTGCATCTAAACGCGTCGTGCAAGGTATTTGGCGTGTAAAACTGAGTAAAATGCGCGTTTAAACGTCGAAATACCTCCAACGGAATGAAATACAGTCTGTTTTCGTCAAAATCGACGAAAGATCGCGTTTTGCGTGCTATTGCGCGTGCTTTTGTATACAAACGCGACGTGCACTACATTCGGCGTGTAAAACTGAGTGCAAGGAGCGTTTATACGTCGAAATATCTCCAACACGAAGGGAATTACATTCAGTTATCGACAAAATCGACGAAACATCGAGTTTTGTGTGATATTGCGCGGGCTTTTGCATCTAAACGCGACGTGCGATACATTCGGAGTGTAAAACTGAGTGAAAGAATCTTTTAAAAGAGGAAATATCTCCAACGCGTAGGAAATTACAGACA
Source organism: Bombus dahlbomii (assembly GCA_037178635.1). Classification (NCBI taxonomy): domain Eukaryota; kingdom Metazoa; phylum Arthropoda; class Insecta; order Hymenoptera; family Apidae; genus Bombus; species Bombus dahlbomii. Next base: position 174,099 of record CM074118.1, read on the forward strand.
GTTTTCGCCAAAAACGGCGAAAGATCGCGTTTTGCGAACGTTTGCGCGTGGTATCGCAGCTGTCCGCTATGTACACTGTATTCGTCGTGCAAAACTTAGTAAAATGAGCGTCTAAACGTCGAGATATCTCCAACGCGAAGGAAATTACAGTCAGTTTTCGTCAAAATCGACGAACGATCGCATTTTGCGATCGAATGCGCGTTGTTATGCATGTAAACGCGATGTGCAATGCATTCGTCGTACGATACTGCGTGAAAGGAGCGTTTAAACGTCGAAATATCTCCGACGCGTATTAAATTACAGACAGTTTTCGTCAAAATCGACGAACGATTGGGTTTTGCGAACAATTGCGCGTTGTTTTGCTGCTAAACGCGACTTTTATTGCATTCGTCGTGCAAAACTGAATGAAATGAGCGTTTAAACGTTGAAATATTTGTAATGGGAAGGAAATTACAGTCAGTTTTCGTCAAAATCGACGAAAGATTACGTTTCGAGAGATATTGCGCGTGGTTTTGTAGCTAAACGTGACGTGCACTACATTCGTCGTACAATACTGCGTGAAGGAGCGTTTAAACGTCGAAATATCTCCGACGCGTAGGAAATTGCAGACAGTTTTCGACAAAAACGACGAAAGATCGCGTTTTGCGAACGTTTGCGCGTGGTATTGCAGCTGTCCGCTATGTACACTGTATTCGTCGTGCAAAACTGAGTAAAATGAGCGTTTAAACGTCGAGATACCTCCAACGGAATGAAATATAGTCTGTTGTCGTCAAAATCGACGAAAGATCGCGTTTTTAGAGATATTGCGCGTAATTTTGCAGCTAAACGCGACATGCAGTGCATTCGTCGTATAAAACTGAGTGAACGAAGCGTTTAAACGTCGAAATATTTGTAATGGGAAAGAAATTACAGTCAGTTTACTTCAAAATCGAAGAAAGATCGCGTTTGGCGAACCATTGCTCGTGATTTTGCAGCTAAACGCGAGATGCAGCGCATTCGTCGTGTAAAACTGAGTGAAAGAAGCGTTTAAACGTCGAAATATCTGTAATGGGAAGGAAATTACAGTCAGTTTTCGTCAAAATCGACGAAAGATTACGTTTACGAACAATTGCGCGTTGCAGTGCAGCTAAACGCCTCGTGCATTGTATTCGTCGTGCAATACTGCGTGAAAGGAGCGTTTAAACGTCGAAATATCTCCAACGCGAAGCAAATTACAGTCAGTTTTCGTCAAAATCGACGAATAATTGCGTTTTGCGAACGATTGCGCGTTGTTTTGCAGCTAAACGCATCGTGCAAGGTATTTGGCGTGCAAAACTGAGTAAAATGCGCGTCTAAACGTCGAAATACCTCCAACGGAATGAAATACAGACTGTTTTCGTCAAAATCGACGAAAGATCGCGTTTTGAGAGATATTGCCCGTGGTTTTGTAGCTAAACGTGACGTGCACTACATACGTCGTGTAAAACTGAGTGAAAAAAGCGTTTAAATTTCGAAATATCTCCAACGGAATGAAATACAGTCTGTTTTCGTCAAAATCGACGAAAGATCGCGTTTTGAGAGATATTGCGCGCGATTTTGCAGCTAAACACGACATGCAGTGCATTCGTCGTGTAAAACTGAGAGAAAGAAGCGTTTAAACGTGGAAATATCTCCAACGCGTAGGAAATTACAGACAGTTTTCGTCAAAAACGGCGAAAGATCGCGTTTTGAGAGATATTGCGCGTGTTTATGTAGCTAAACGCGACGTGCAGTACATTCGACGTAAAACTGATGGAAAGGAGCGTTTAAACGTCTTAATATTTGTAATGGCAAGGAAATTACAGTCAGTTTTCGTCAAAATTGACGAAAAATTGCGTTTTGCGTACGACTGCGCGTGGTTTTGCAGTTAAACGCGACGTGCATTGCATTCGTCGTACAAACCTGAATAAAATGAGCGTCTAAACGTCGAGATATCTCCAACGGAATGAAATATAGTCTGTTGTCGTCAAAATCGACGAAAGATCGCGTTTTTAGAGATATTGCGCGCAATTTTGCAGCTAAACGCGACATGCAGTGCATTCGTCGTATAAAACTGAGTGAACGAAGCGTTTAAACGTCGAAATATTTGTAATGGGAAGGAAATTACAGTCAGTTTACTTCAAAATCGAAGAAAGATCGCGTTTGGCGAACCATTGCTCGTGATTTTGCAGCTAAACGCGAGATGCAGCGCATTCGTCGTGTAAAACTGAGTGAAAGAAGGGTTTAAACGTCGAAATATCTGTAATGGGAAGGAAATTACAGTCAGTTTTCGTCAAAATCGACGAAAGATTACGTTTACGAACAATTGCGCGTTGCAGTGCAGCTAAACACCACGTGCATTGTATTCGTCGTGCAATACTGCGTGAAAGGAGCGTTTAAACGTCGAAATATCTCCAACGCGAAGCAAATTACAGTCAGTTTTCGTCAAAATCGACGAATAATTGCGTTTTGCGAACGATTGCGCGTTGTTTTGCAGCTAAACGCATCGTGCAAGGTATTTGGCGTGCAAAACTGAGTAAAATGCGCGTTTCAACGTCGAAATACCTCCAACGGAATGAAATACAGTCTTTTTTCGTCAAAATCGACGAAAGATCGCGTTTTGAGAGATATTGCGCGTGGTTTTGTAGCTAAACGTGACGTGCACTACATTCGTCGTGCAATACTGAGTGAAAGAAGCGTTTAAAAGTCGAAATATCTCCAACGCGTAGGAAATAACAGTCAGATTTCGTCAATATCGACGAATAATTGCATTTTGCGAACGATTGCGCGTTGTTTTGCAGCTAAACGCGACGTACATTGCATTCGTCGTGCAAAACTGAGTGAAACAAGCGTTTAAAAGTCGAAATATCTCAAACGCGAAGGAAATTACAGTCAGTTTTCGTCAAAATCGACGAACGATCGCATTTTGCGATCGAATGCGCGTTGTTTTGCAGTCAACCGCGACGTGCAGTGCATTCGTCGTGCAAAACTGAGTAAAATGAGCGTTTAAACATCGAAATATTTGTAATGCGAAGGAAATTACAGACAGTTTTCGTCAAAAACGACGAAAGATCTCGTTTTGCGAACGTTTGCGCGTGGTATTGCAGCTGTCCGCTATGTACACTGTATTCGTCGTGCAAAACTGAGTAAAATGAATGTTTAAACGTTGAGATATCTCCAACGCGAAGGAAATGACAGTCAGATTTCGTCAAAATGGACGAACGGTCGCATTTTGCGATCGAATGCGCGTTGTTTTGCAGACAAACGCGACGTACAGTGCATTCGTCATGCAATACTGCGTGAAAGGAGCGTTTAAATGTCGAAATATCTCCAACGCGAAGGAAATTACTGTCAGTTTTCGTCAAAATCGACGAACGATTGCGTTTTGCAACGATTGCGCGTTGTTTTGCATCTAAACGCGACGTGCAATGTATTTGGGGTGCAAAACTGAGTAAAATGCGCGTCTAAACGTCGAAATACCTCCAACGGAATGAAATACAGACTGTTTTCGTCAAAATCGACGAAAGATCGCGTTTTCAGAGATATTGCGCGTGATTTTGCAGCTAAACGCGACATGCACTACATTCGTCGTGTAAAACTGAGTGAAAGAAGTGTTTAAACGTCGAAATATTTGTAATGGGAAGGAAATTACAGTCAGTTTACTTCAAAATCGAAGAAAGATCGCGTTTGGCGAGCTATTGCGCGGGCTTTTGTATCTAAACGCGACGTGCACTACATTCGGCGTGTAAAACTGAGTGAAAGAAGCGTTTAAACGTCGAAATATTTGTAATGGGAAGGAAATTACAGTCAGTTTACTTCAAAATCGAAGAAAGATCGCGTTTGGCGAGCTATTGCGTGGGCTTTTGTATCTAAACGCGACGTGCACTACATTCGGCGTGTAAAACTGAGAGCAAGGAGCGTTTATACGTCGAAATATCTCCAACACGAAGGAAATAACATTCAGTTATCGACAAAATCGACGAACCATCGCGTTTTGTGTGATATTGCGCGGGCTTTTGTATCTAAACGCGACATGCTGTCCATTCGCAGTGTAAAACTGAGTGAAAGAAGCGTTTAAACGTCGAAATATTTGTAATGGGAAGGAAATTACAGTCAGTTTACTTCAAAATCGAAGAAAGATCGCGTTTGGCGAACCATTGCTCGTGATTTTGCAGCTAATCGCGAGATGCAGCGCATTCGTCGTGTAAAACTGAGTGAAAGAAGCGTTTAAACGTCGAAATATCTGTAATGGGAAGGAAATTACAGTCAGTTTTCGTCAAAATCGACGAAAGATTACGTTTACGAACAATTGCGCGTTGCAGTGCAGCTAAACGCCACGTGCATTGTATTCGTCGTGCAATACTGCGTGAAAGGGGCGTTTAAACGTCGAAATATCTCCAACGCGATGCAAATTACAGTCAGTTTTCGTCAAAATCGACGAATAATTGCGTTTTGCGAACGATTGCGCGTTGTTTTGCAGCTAAACGCATCGTGCAAGGTATTTGGCGTGCAAAACTGAGTAAAATGCGCGTCTAAACGTCGAGATACCTCCAACGGAATGAAATATAGTCTGTTGTCGTCAAAATCGACGAAAGATCGCGTTTTTAGAGATATTGCGCGTAATTTTGCAGCTAAACGCGACATGCAGTGCATTCGTCGTATAAAACTGAGTGAACGAAGCGTTTAAACGTCGAAATATTTGTAATGGGAAGGAAATTACAGTCAGTTTACTTCAAAATCGAAGAAAGATCGCGTTTGGCGAGCTATTGCGCGGGCTTTTGTATCTAAACGCGACGTGCACTACATTCGGCGTGTAAAACTGAGTGAAAGAAGCGTTTAAACGTCGAAATATTTGTAATGGGAAGGAAATTACAGTCAGTTTACTTCAAAATCGAAGAAAGATCGCGTTTGGCGAGCTATTGCGTGGGCTTTTGTATCTAAACGCGACGTGCACTACATTCGGCGTGTAAAACTGAGAGCAAGGAGCGTTTATACGTCGAAATATCTCCAACACGAAGGAAATAACATTCAGTTATCGACAAAATCGACGAACCATCGCGTTTTGTGTGATATTGCGCGGGCTTTTGTATCTAAACGCGACATGCTGTCCATTCGCAGTGTAAAACTGAGTGAAAGAAGCGTTTAAACGTCGAAATATTTGTAATGGGAAGGAAATTACAGTCAGTTTACTTCAAAATCGAAGAAAGATCGCGTTTGGCGAACCATTGCTCGTGATTTTGCAGCTAAACGCGACATGCAGCGCATTCGTCGTGTAAAACTGAGTGGAAGAAGCGTTTAAACGTCGAAATATTTGTAATGGGACGGAAATTATAGTTAGTTTTCGTCAAAATCGACGAAAGGTCGCGTTTTGAGAGATATTGCGCGTGTTTATGTAGCTAAACGCGACGTGCACTACATTCGACGTAAAACTGATGGAAAGGAGCGTTTAAACGTCGTAATATTTGTAATGGCAAGGAAATTACAGTCAGTTTCGTCAAAATTGACGTAAGATTGCGTTTTGCGAACGATTGCGCGTTGCATTGCAGCTAAACGCGACGTGCATTGCATTCGTCGTGCAAAACTGCATAAAATGAGCGTCTAAACATCGAGATATCTCCAACGCGAAGCAAATTACAGACAGTTTTCGTCAAAATCGACGAGCGATTGCGTATTGCGAACGATTGCGCGTTGTTTTGCATCTAAACGCGTCGTGCAAGGTATTTGGCGTGTAAAACTGAGTAAAATGCGCGTTTAAACGTCGAAATACCTCCAACGGAATGAAATACAGTCTGTTTTCGTCAAAATCGACGAAAGATCGCGTTTTGCGTGCTATTGCGCGTGCTTTTGTATACAAACGCGACGTGCACTACATTCGGCGTGTAAAACTGAGTGCAAGGAGCGTTTATACGTCGAAATATCTCCAACACGAAGGGAATTACATTCAGTTATCGACAAAATCGACGAAACATCGAGTTTTGTGTGATATTGCGCGGGCTTTTGCATCTAAACGCGACGTGCGATACATTCGGAGTGTAAAACTGAGTGAAAGAATCTTTTAAAAGAGGAAATATCTCCAACGCGTAGGAAATTACAGACAGTTTTCGCCAAAAACGGCGAAAGATCGCGTTTTGCGAACGTTTGCGCGTGGTATCGCAGCTGTCCGCTATGTACACTGTATTCGTCGTGCAAAACTTAGTAAAATGAGCGTCTAAACGTCGAGATATCTCCAACGCGAAGGAAATTACAGTCAGTTTTCGTCAAAATCGACGAACGATCGCATTTTGCGATCGAATGCGCGTTGTTATGCATGTAAACGCGATGTGCAATGCATTCGTCGTACGATACTGCGTGAAAGGAGCGTTTAAACGTCGAAATATCTCCGACGCGTATTAAATTACAGACAGTTTTCGTCAAAATCGACGAACGATTGGGTTTTGCGAACAATTGCGCGTTGTTTTGCTGTTAAACGCGACTTTTATTGCATTCGTCGTGCAAAACTGAATGAAATGAGCGTTTAAACGTTGAAATATTTGTAATGGGAAGGAAATTACAGTCAGTTTTCGTCAAAATCGACGAAAGATTACGTTTCGAGAGATATTGCGCGTGGTTTTGTAGCTAAACGTGACGTGCACTACATTCGTCGTACAATACTGCGTGAAGGAGCGTTTAAACGTCGAAATATCTCCGACGCGTAGGAAATTGCAGACAGTTTTCGACAAAAACGACGAAAGATCGCGTTTTGCGAACGTTTGCGCGTGGTATTGCAGCTGTCCGCTATGTACACTGTATTCGTCGTGCAAAACTGAGTAAAATGAGCGTTTAAACGTCGAGATACCTCCAACGGAATGAAATATAGTCTGTTGTCGTCAAAATCGACGAAAGATCGCGTTTTTAGAGATATTGCGCGTAATTTTGCAGCTAAACGCGACATGCAGTGCATTCGTCGTATAAAACTGAGTGAACGAAGCGTTTAAACGTCGAAATATTTGTAATGGGAAGGAAATTACAGTCAGTTTACTTCAAAATCGAAGAAAGATCGCGTTTGGCGAACCATTGCTCGTGATTTTGCAGCTAAACGCGAGATGCAGCGCATTCGTCGTGTAAAACTGAGTGAAAGAAGCGTTTAAACGTCGAAATATCTGTAATGGGAAGGAAATTACAGTCAGTTTTCGTCAAAATCGACGAAAGATTACGTTTACGAACAATTGCGCGTTGCAGTGCAGCTAAACGCCTCGTGCATTGTATTCGTCGTGCAATACTGCGTGAAAGGAGCGTTTAAACGTCGAAATATCTCCAACGCGAAGCAAATTACAGTCAGTTTTCGTCAAAATCGACGAATAATTGCGTTTTGCGAACGATTGCGCGTTGTTTTGCAGCTAAACGCATCGTGCAAGGTATTTGGCGTGCAAAACTGAGTAAAATGCGCGTCTAAACGTCGAAATACCTCCAACGGAATGAAATACAGACTGTTTTCGTCAAAATCGACGAAAGATCGCGTTTTGAGAGATATTGCCCGTGGTTTTGTAGCTAAACGTGACGTGCACTACATACGTCGTGTAAAACTGAGTGAAAAAAGCGTTTAAATTTCGAAATATCTCCAACGGAATGAAATACAGTCTGTTTTCGTCAAAATCGACGAAAGATCGCGTTTTGAGAGATATTGCGCGCGATTTTGCAGCTAAACACGACATGCAGTGCATTCGTCGTGTAAAACTGAGAGAAAGAAGCGTTTAAACGTGGAAATATCTCCAACGCGTAGGAAATTACAGACAGTTTTCGTCAAAAACGGCGAAAGATCGCGTTTTGAGAGATATTGCGCGTGTTTATGTAGCTAAACGCGACGTGCAGTACATTCGACGTAAAACTGATGGAAAGGAGCGTTTAAACGTCTTAATATTTGTAATGGCAAGGAAATTACAGTCAGTTTTCGTCAAAATTGACGAAAAATTGCGTTTTGCGTACGACTGCGCGTGGTTTTGCAGTTAAACGCGACGTGCATTGCATTCGTCGTACAAACCTGAATAAAATGAGCGTCTAAACGTCGAGATATCTCCAACGGAATGAAATATAGTCTGTTGTCGTCAAAATCGACGAAAGATCGCGTTTTTAGAGATATTGCGCGCAATTTTGCAGCTAAACGCGACATGCAGTGCATTCGTCGTATAAAACTGAGTGAACGAAGCGTTTAAACGTCGAAATATTTGTAATGGGAAGGAAATTACAGTCAGTTTACTTCAAAATCGAAGAAAGATCGCGTTTGGCGAACCATTGCTCGTGATTTTGCAGCTAAACGCGAGATGCAGCGCATTCGTCGTGTAAAACTGAGTGAAAGAAGCGTTTAAACGTCGAAATATCTGTAATGGGAAGGAAATTACAGTCAGTTTTCGTCAAAATCGACGAAAGATTACGTTTACGAACAATTGCGCGTTGCAGTGCAGCTAAACGCCACGTGCATTGTATTCGTCGTGCAATACTGCGTGAAAGGAGCGTTTAAACGTCGAAATATCTCCAACGCGAAGCAAATTACAGTCAGTTTTCGTCAAAATCGACGAATAATTGCGTTTTGCGAACGATTGCGCGTTGTTTTGCAGCTAAACGCATCGTGCAAGGTATTTGGCGTGCAAAACTGAGTAAAATGCGCGTTTCAACGTCGAAATACCTCCAACGGAATGAAATACAGTCTTTTTTCGTCAAAATCGACGAAAGATCGCGTTTTGAGAGATATTGCGCGTGGTTTTGTAGCTAAACGTGACGTGCACTACATTCGTCGTGCAATACTGAGTGAAAGAAGCGTTTAAAAGTCGAAATATCTCCAACGCGTAGGAAATAACAGTCAGATTTCGTCAATATCGACGAATAATTGCATTTTGCGAACGATTGCGCGTTGTTTTGCAGCTAAACGCGACGTGCATTGCATTCGTCGTGCAAAACTGAGTGAAACAAGCGTTTAAAAGTCGAAATATCTCAAACGCGAAGGAAATTACAGTCAGTTTTCGTCAAAATCGACGAACGATCGCATTTTGCGATCGAATGCGCGTTGTTTTGCAGTCAACCGCGACGTGCAGTGCATTCGTCGTGCAAAACTGAGTAAAATGAGCGTTTAAACATCGAAATATTTGTAATGCGAAGGAAATTACAGACAGTTTTCGTCAAAAACGACGAAAGATCTCGTTTTGCGAACGTTTGCGCGTGGTATTGCAGCTGTCCGCTATGTACACTGTATTCGTCGTGCAAAACTGAGTAAAATGAATGTTTAAACGTTGAGATATCTCCAACGCGAAGGAAATGACAGTCAGATTTCGTCAAAATGGACGAACGGTCGCATTTTGCGATCGAATGCGCGTTGTTTTGCAGACAAACGCGACGTACAGTGCATTCGTCATGCAATACTGCGTGAAAGGAGCGTTTAAATGTCGAAATATCTCCAACGCGAAGGAAATTACTGTCAGTTTTCGTCAAAATCGACGAACGATTGCGTTTTGCAACGATTGCGCGTTGTTTTGCATCTAAACGCGACGTGCAATGTATTTGGGGTGCAAAACTGAGTAAAATGCGCGTCTAAACGTCGAAATACCTCCAACGGAATGAAATACAGACTGTTTTCGTCAAAATCGACGAAAGATCGCGTTTTCAGAGATATTGCGCGTGATTTTGCAGCTAAACGCGACATGCACTACATTCGTCGTGTAAAACTGAGTGAAAGAAGTGTTTAAACGTCGAAATATTTGTAATGGGAAGGAAATTACAGTCAGTTTACTTCAAAATCGAAGAAAGATCGCGTTTGGCGAGCTATTGCGCGGGCTTTTGTATCTAAACGCGACGTGCACTACATTCGGCGTGTAAAACTGAGTGAAAGAAGCGTTTAAACGTCGAAATATTTGTAATGGGAAGGAAATTACAGTCAGTTTACTTCAAAATCGAAGAAAGATCGCGTTTGGCGAGCTATTGCGTGGGCTTTTGTATCTAAACGCGACGTGCACTACATTCGGCGTGTAAAACTGAGAGCAAGGAGCGTTTATACGTCGAAATATCTCCAACACGAAGGAAATAACATTCAGTTATCGACAAAATCGACGAACCATCGCGTTTTGTGTGATATTGCGCGGGCTTTTGTATCTAAACGCGACATGCTGTCCATTCGCAGTGTAAAACTGAGTGAAAGAAGCGTTTAAACGTCGAAATATTTGTAATGGGAAGGAAATTACAGTCAGTTTACTTCAAAATCGAAGAAAGATCGCGTTTGGCGAACCATTGCTCGTGATTTTGCAGCTAAACGCGACATGCAGCGCATTCGTCGTGTAAAACTGAGTGGAAGAAGCGTTTAAACGTCGAAATATTTGTAATGGGACGGAAATTATAGTTAGTTTTCGTCAAAATCGACGAAAGGTCGCGTTTTGAGAGATATTGCGCGTGTTTATGTAGCTAAACGCGACGTGCACTACATTCGACGTAAAACTGATGGAAAGGAGCGTTTAAACGTCGTAATATTTGTAATGGCAAGGAAATTACAGTCAGTTTCGTCAAAATTGACGTAAGATTGCGTTTTGCGAACGATTGCGCGTTGCATTGCAGCTAAACGCGACGTGCATTGCATTCGTCGTGCAAAACTGCATAAAATGAGCGTCTAAACATCGAGGTTTCTCCAACGCGAAGCAAATTACAGACAGTTTTAGTCAAAATCGACGAGCGATTGCGTATTGCGAACGATTGCGCGTTGTTTTGCATCTAAACGCGTCGTGCAAGGTATTTGGCGTGTAAAACTGAGTAAAATGCGCGTTTAAACGTCGAAATACCTCCAACGGAATGAAATACAGTCTGTTTTCGTCAAAATCGACGAAAGATCGCGTTTTGCGTGCTATTGCGCGTGCTTTTGTATACAAACGCGACGTGCACTACATTCGGCGTGCAAAACTGAGTGCAAGGAGCGTTTATACGTCGAAATATCTCCAACACGAAGGGAATTACATTCAGTTATCGACAAAATCGACGAACCATCGAGTTTTGTGTGATATTGCGCGGGCTTTTGCATCTAAACGCGACGTGCGATACATTCGGAGTGTAAAACTTAGTGAAAGAATCTTTTAAACGAGGAAATATCTCCAACGCGTAGGAAATTACAGACAGTTTTCGCCAAAAACGGCGAAAGATCGCGTTTTGCGAACGTTTGCGCGTGGTATCGCAGCTGTCCGCTATGTACACTGTATTCGTCGTGCAAAACTGAGTAAAATGAGCGTCTAAACGTCGAGATATCTCCAACGCGAAGGAAATTACAGTCAGTTTTCGTCAAAATCGACGAACGATCGCATTTTGCGATCGAATGCGCGTTGTTATGCATGTAAACGCGATGTGCAATGCATTCGTCGTACGATACTACGTGAAAGGAGCGTTTAAACGTCGAAATATCTCCGACGCGTATTAAATTACAGACAGTTTTCGTCAAAATCGACGAACGATTGGGTTTTGCGAACAATTGCGCGTTGTTTTGCTGTTAAACGCGACTTTTATTGCATTCGTCGTGCAAAACTGAATGAAATGAGCGTTGAAACGTTGAAATATTTGTAATGGGAAGGAAATTACAGTCAGTTTTCGTCAAAATCGACGAAAGATTACGTTTCGAGAGATATTGCGCGTGGTTTTGTAGCTATACGTGACGTGCACTACATTCGTCGTACAATACTGCGTGAAGGAGCGTTTAAACGTCGAAATATCTCCGACGCGTAGGAAATTGCAGACAGTTTTCGACAAAAACGACGAAAGATCGCGTTTTGCGAACGTTTGCGCGTGGTATTGCAGCTGTCCGCTATGTACACTGTATTCGTCGTGCAAAACTGAGTAAAATGAGCGTTTAAACGTCGAGATACCTCCAACGGAATGAAATATAGTCTGTTGTCGTCAAAATCGACGAAAGATCGCGTTTTTAGAGATATTGCGCGTAATTTTGCAGCTAAACGCGACATGCAGTGCATTCGTCGTATAAAACTGAGTGAACGAAGCGTTTAAACGTCGAAATATTTGTAATGGGAAGGAAATTACAGTCAGTTTACTTCAAAATCGAAGAAAGATCGCGTTTGGCGAACCATTGCTCGTGATTTTGCAGCTAAACGCGAGATGCAGCGCATTCGTCGTGTAAAACTGAGTGAAAGAAGCGTTTAAACGTCGAAATATCTGTAATGGGAAGGAAATTACAGTCAGTTTTCGTCAAAATCGACGAAAGATTACGTTTACGAACAATTGCGCGTTGCAGTGCAGCTAAACGCCACGTGCATTGTATTCGTCGTGCAATACTGCGTGAAAGGAGCGTTTAAACGTCGAAATATCTCCAACGCGAAGCAAATTACAGTCAGTTTTCGTCAAAATCGACGAATAATTGCGTTTTGCGAACGATTGCGCGTTGTTTTGCAGCTAAACGCATCGTGCAAGGTATTTGGCGTGCAAAACTGAGTAAAATGCGCGTTTCAACGTCGAAATACCTCCAACGGAATGAAATACAGTCTGTTTTCGTCAAAATCGACGAAAGATCGCGTTTTGAGAGATATTGCGCGTGGTTTTGTAGCTAAACGTGACGTGCACTACATTCGTCGTGCAATACTGAGTGAAAGAAGCGTTTAAAAGTCGAAATATCTCCAACGCGTAGGAAATAACAGTCAGATTTCGTCAATATCGACGAATAATTGCATTTTGCGAACGATTGCGCGTTGTTTTGCAGCTAAACGCGACGTGCATTGCATTCGTCGTGCAAAACTGAGTGAAACAAGCGTTTAAAAGTCGAAATATCTCAAACGCGAAGGAAATTACAGTCAGTTTTCGTCAAAATCGACGAACGATCGCATTTTGCGATCGAATGCGCGTTGTTTTGCAGTCAAACGCGACGTGCAGTGCATTCGTCGTGCAAAACTGAGTAAAATGAGCGTTTAAACATCGAAATATTTGTAATGCGAAGGAAATTACAGACAGTTTTCGTCAAAAACGACGAAAGATCTCGTTTTGCGAACGTTTGCGCGTGGTATTGCAGCTGTCCGCTATGTACACTGTATTCGTCGTGCAAAACTGAGTAAAATGAATGTTTAAACGTTGAGATATCTCCAACGCGAAGGAAATGACAGTCAGATTTCGTCAAAATGGACGAACGATCGCATTTTGCGATCGAATGCGCGTTGTTTTGCAGACAAACGCGACGTACAGTGCATTCGTCATGCAATACTGCGTGAAAGGAGCGTTTAAATGTCGAAATATCTCCAACGCGAAGGAAATTACTGTCAGTTTTCGTCAAAATCGACGAACGATTGCGTTTTGCAACGATTGCGCGTTGTTTTGCATCTAAACGCGACGTGCAATGTATTTGGGGTGCAAAACTGAGTAAAATGCGCGTCTAAACGTCGAAATACCTCCAACGGAATGAAATACAGACTGTTTTCGTCAAAATCGACGAAAGATCGCGTTTTCAGAGATATTGCGCGTGATTTTGCAACTAAACGCGACATGCACTACATTCGTCGTGTAAAACTGAGTGAAAGAAGTGTTTAAACGTCGAAATATTTGTAATGGGAAGGAAATTACAGTCAGTTTACTTCAAAATCGAAGAAAGATCGCGTTTGGCGAGCTATTGCGCGGACTTTTGTATCTAAACGCGACGTGCACTACATTCGGCGTGTAAAACTGAGTGAAAGAAGCGTTTAAACGTCGAAATATTTGTAATGGGAAGGAAATTACAGTCAGTTTACTTCAAAATCGAAGAAAGATCGCGTTTGGCGAGCTATTGCGTGGGCTTTTGTATCTAAACGCGACGTGCACTACATTCGGCGTGTAAAACTGAGAGCAAGGAGCGTTTATACGTCGAAATATCTCCAACACGAAGGAAATAACATTCAGTTATCGACAAAATCGACGAACCATCGCGTTTTGTGTGATATTGCGCGGGCTTTTGTATCTAAACGCGACATGCTGTCCATTCGCAGTGTAAAACTGAGTGAAAGAAGCGTTTAAACGTCGAAATATTTGTAATGGGAAGGAAATTACAGTCAGTTTACTTCAAAATCGAAGAAAGATCGCGTTTGGCGAACCATTGCTCGTGATTTTGCAGCTAAACGCGACATGCAACGCATTCGTCGTGTAAAACTGAGTGGAAGAAGCGTTTAAACGTCGAAATATTTGTAATGGGAAGGAAATTATAGTTAGTTTTCGTCAAAATCGACGAAAGGTCGCGTTTTGAGAGATATTGCGCGTGTTTATGTAGCTAAACGCGACGTGCACTACATTCGACGTAAAACTGATGGAAAGGAGCGTTTAAACGTCGTAATATTTGTAATGGCAAGGAAATTACAGTCAGTTTCGTCAAAATTGACGTAAGATTGCGTTTTGCGAACGATTGCGCGTTGCATTGCAGCTAAACGCGACGTGCATTGCATTCGTCGTGCAAAACTGCATAAAATGAGCGTCTAAACATCGAGATATCTCCAACGCGAAGCAAATTACAGACAGTTTTCGTCAAAATCGACGAGGGATTGCGTATTGCGAACGATTGCGCGTTGTTTTGCATCTAAACGCGTCGTGCAAGGTATTTGGCGTGTAAAACTGAGTAAAATGCGCGTTTAAACGTCGAAATACCTCCAACGGAATGAAATACAGTCTGTTTTCGTCAAAATCGACGAAAGATCGCGTTTTTAGAGATATTGCGCGTAATTTTGCAGCTAAACGCGACATGCAGTGCATTCGCAGTGTAAAACTGAGTGAAAGAAGCGTTTAAACGTCGAAATATTTGTAATGGGAAGGAAATTACAGTCAGTTTACTTCAAAATCGAAGAAAGATCGCGTTTGGCGAACCATTGCTCGTGATTTTGGAGCTAAACGCGAGATGCAGCGCATTCGTCGTGTAAAACTGAGTGAAAGAAGCGTTTAAACGTCGAAATATTTGTAATGGGAAGGAAATTACAGTCAGTTTTCGTCAAAATCGACGAAAGATTACGTTTTCGAACAATTGCGCGTTGCAGTGCAGCTAAACGCCACGTGCATTGTATTCGTCGTGCAAAACTGAATAAAATGAGCGTCTAAACGTCGAAATATTTGTAATGGGAAGGAAATAACAGTCAGTTTACTTCAAAATCGAAGAAAGATCGCGTTTGGCGAGCTATTGCGCGGGCTTTTGTATCTAAACGCGACGTGCACTACATTCGGCGTGTAAAACTGAGAGCAAGGAGCGTTTATACGACGAAATATCTCCAACACGAAGGGAATAACATTCAGTTATCGACAAAATCGACGAACCATCGCGTTTTGTGTGATATTGCGCGGGCTTTTGTTTCTAAACGCGACGTGCGCTACATTCGGAGTGTAAAACTGAGTGCAAGGAGCGTTTATACGTCGAAATATCTCCGACGGGTAGGACATTACAGACAGTTTTCGTCAAAATCGACGAACGATTGCTTTTTACGAACGGTTGCGGGTTGTTTTGCATCTAAACGCGACGTGCAATGTATTTTGGGTTGCAAACCTGAGTAAAATGCGCGTCTAAACGTCGAAATACCTCCAACGGAATGAAATACAGTCTGTTTTCGTCAAAATCGACGAAAGATCGCGTTTTTAGAGATATTGCGCGTGATTTTGCAGCTAAACGCGACATGCAGTGCATTCGTCGTGCAAAACTGAATAAAATGAGCGTCTAAACGTCGAGATATCTCCAACGCGAAGCAAATTACTGTCAGTTTTCGTCAAAATCGACGAACGATTGCGTATTGCGAACGATTGCGCGTTGTTTTGCAAGTAAACGCGATGTGCAATGCATTCGTCGTACGATACTGCGTGAAAGGAGCGTTTAAACGTCGAAATATCTCCGACGCGTATTAAATTACAGACAGTTTTCGTTAAAAACGACGAAAGATCTCATTTTGCGAAAGTTTGCGCGTGGTATTGCAGCTGTCCGCTATGTACACTGTATTCGTCGTGCAAAACTGAGTAAAATGCGCGTCTAAACGTCGAAATACCTCCAACGGAATGAAATACAGTCTGTATTCGTCAAAATCGACGAAAGATCGCGTTTTTAGAGATATTGCGCGTGATTTTGCAGCTAAACGCGACATGCAGTGCATTCGTCGTGCAAAACTGAATAAAATGAGCGTCTAAACGTCGAGATATCTCCAACGCGAATGAAATTGCAGTCAGTTTTCTTCAAAATCGAAGAAAGATCGCGTTTTGAGAGATATTGCGCGTGGTTTTGTAGCTAAACGTGACGTGCACTACATTCGTCGTGCAATACTGAGTGAAAGAAGCGTTTAAAAGTCGAAATATCTCCAACGCGTAGGAAATAACAGTCAGATTTCGTCAATATCAATGAATAATTGCATTTTGCGAACGATTGCGCGTTGTTTTGCAGCTAAACGCGACGTGCATTGCATTCGTCGTGCAAAACTGAGTAAAATGCGCGTCTAAACGTCGAAATACCTCCAACGGAATGAAATACAGTCTGTTTTCGTCAAAATCGACGAAAGATCGCGTTTTGAGAGATATTGCGCGTGGTTTTGTAGCTAAACGTGACGTGCACTACATTCGTCGTGCAATACTGAGTGAAAGAAGCGTTTAAAAGTCGAAATATCTCCAACGCGTAGGAAATAACAGTCAGATTTCGTCAATATCAATGAATAATTGCATTTTGCGAACGATTGCGCGTTGTTTTGCAGCTAAACGCGACGTGCATTGCATTCGTCGTGCAAAACTGAGTAAAATGAGCGTTTAAACGTCGAAATATTTGTAATGTGAAGGAAATTACAGTCAGTTTTCGTCAAAATCGACGAATGATTGCGTTTTGCGAAAGATTGCGCGTGGTTTTGCAGCTAAACGAGACATGCAGTGCATTCGTCGTGCAAAACTGAGCAAAATGAATGTTTAAACGTTGAGATATCTCCAACGCGAAGGAAATGACAGTCAGTTTTCGTCAAAATCGACGAACGATCGCATTTTGTGATCGAATGCGCGTTGTTTTGCAGCCAAACGCGACGTGCAGTGCATTCGCCGTGCAATACTGCGTGAAAGGAGCGTTTAAACGTCGAAATATATCCAACGCGAAGGAAATTACAGTCAGTTTTCGTCAAAATTGAGGAATGGTTGCATTTTGCGAACGACTGCGCGTGGTTTTGCAGTTAAACGCGACGTGCATTGCATTCGTCGTGCAAAACTGAATAAAATGAGAGTATAAACTTCGAAATATTTGTAATGCGAAGGAAATTGCAGTCAGTTTTCGTCAAAATCGACGAACGATCGCATTTTGTGATCGAATGCGCGTTGTTTTGCAGCCAAACGCGACGTGCAGTGCATTCGCCGTGCAATACTGCGTGAAAGGAGCGTTTAAACGTCGAAATATCTCCAACGCGAAGGAAATTACAGTCAGTTTTCGTCAAAATCGACGAACGATCGCATTTTGCGATCGAACGCGCGTTGTTTTGCAGTCAAACGCGACGTGCAGTGCATTCGTCGTGCAAAACTGAGTAAAATGAGAGTATAAACTTCGAAATATTTGTAATGCGAAGGAAATTACAGTCAGTTTTCGTCAAAATCGACGAACGATTGCGTATTGCGAACGATTGCGCGTTGTTTTGCAAGCAAACGCGATGTGCAATGCATTCGTCGTGCAATACTGCGTGAAAGGAGCGTTTAAACGTCGAAATGTCTCAAACGCGAAGGAAATTACAGTCAGTTTTCGTCAAAATCGACGAACGATCGCATTTTGCGATCGAATGCGCGTTGTTTTGCAGCCAAACGCGACGTGCAGTGCATTCGCCGTGCAATACTGCGTGAAAGGAGCGTTTAAACGTCGAAATATCTCCAACGCGAAGGAAATTACAGTCAGTTTTCGTCAAAATCGACGAACGATCGCATTTTGCGATCGAACGCGCGTTGTTTTGCAGTCAAACGCGACGTGCAGTGCATTCGTCGTGCAAAACTGAGTAAAATGAGAGTATAAACTTCGAAATATTTGTAATGCGAAGGAAATTACAGTCAGTTTTCGTCAAAATCGACGAACGATTGCGTATTGCGAACGATTGCGCGTTGTTTTGCAAGCAAACGCGATGTGCAATGCATTCGTCGTGCAATACTGCGTGAAAGGAGCGTTTAAACGTCGAAATATCTCAAACGCGAAGGAAATTACAGTCAGTTTTCGTCAAAATCGACGAACGATCGCATTTTGCGATCGAATGCGCGTTGTTTTGCAGTCAAACGCGACGTGCAGTGCATTCGTCGTGCAAAACTGAGTAAAATGAGCGTTTAAACGTCGAAATATCTCCAACGCGAAGGAAATTACAGACAGTTTTCGTCAAAAACGACCAAAGATAGCGTTCTGCGAACGTTTGCGCGTGGTATTGCATCTGTCCGCTATGTACACTGTATTCGTCGTGCAAAACTGAGTAAAATGAGCGTATAAACGTAGAGATATCTCCAACGCGAATGAAATTGCAGTCAGTTTTCTTCAAAATCGACGAAAGATCGCGTTTTGCGAACGATTGCGCGTTGTTTTGTCGCTAAACACAACGTGCATTGCATTCGTGGTGCAAAACTGAGTAAAATGCGCTTCTAAACGTCGAAATACCTCCAACGGAATGAAATACAGTCTGTTTTCGTCAAAATCGACGAAAGATCGCGTTTGGTGAGATATTGCGCGTGTTTATGTAGCTAAACGCGTCGTGCACTACATTCGACGTAAAACTGATGGAAAGGAGCGTTTAAACGTCGTAATATTTGTAATGGCAAGGAAATTACAGTCAGTTTTCGTCAAAATTGAGGAAAGGTTGCATTTTGCGAACGACTGCGCGTGGTATTGCAACTGTCCGCTATGTACACTGTATTCGTCGTGCAAAACTGAGTAAAATGAGCGTATAAACGTAGAGATATCTCCAACGCGAATGAAATTGCAGTCAGTTTTCTTCAAAATCGAAGAAAGATCGCGTTTTGCGAACGATTGCGCGTTGTTTTGTCGCTAAACACAACGTGCATTGCATTCGTGGTGCAAAACTGAGTAAAATGCGCTTCTAAACGTCGAAATACCTCCAACGGAATGAAATACAGTCTGTTTTCGTCAAAATCGACGAAAGATCGCGTTTGGTGAGATATTGCGCGTGTTTATGTAGCTAAACGCGTCGTGCACTACATTCGACGTAAAACTGATGGAAAGGAGCGTTTAAACGTCGTAATATTTGTAATGGCAAGGAAATTACAGTCAGTTTTCGTCAAAATTGAGGAAAGGTTGCATTTTGCGAACGACTGCGCGTGGTATTGCAACTGTCCGCTATGTACACTGTATTCGTCGTGCAAAACTGAGTAAAATGAGCGTATAAACGTAGAGATATCTCCAACGCGAATGAAATTGCAGTCAGTTTTCTTCAAAATCGACGAAAGATCGCGTTTTGCGAACGATTGCGCGTTGTTTTGTCGCTAAACACAACGTGCATTGCATTCGTGGTGCAAAACTGAGTAAAATGCGCTTCTAAACGTCGAAATACCTCCAACGGAATGAAATACAGTCTGTTTTCGTCAAAATCGACGAAAGATCGCGTTTGGTGAGATATTGCGCGTGTTTATGTAGCTAAACGCGTCGTGCACTACATTCGACGTAAAACTGATGGAAAGGAGCGTTTAAACGTCGTAATATTTGTAATGGCAAGGAAATTACAGTCAGTTTTCGTCAAAATTGAGGAAAGGTTGCATTTTGCGAACGACTGCGCGTGGTATTGCAACTGTCCGCTATGTACACTGTATTCGTCGTGCAAAACTGAGTAAAATGAGCGTATAAACGTAGAGATATCTCCAACGCGAATGAAATTGCAGTCAGTTTTCTTCAAAATCGACGAAAGATCGCGTTTTGCGAACGATTGCGCGTTGTTTTGTCGCTAAACACAACGTGCATTGCATTCGTGGTGCAAAACTGAGTAAAATGCGCTTCTAAACGTCGAAATACCTCCAACGGAATGAAATACAGTCTGTTTTCGTCAAAATCGACGAAAGATCGCGTTTGGTGAGATATTGCGCGTGTTTATGTAGCTAAACGCGTCGTGCACTACATTCGACGTAAAACTGATGGAAAGGAGCGTTTAAACGTCGTAATATTTGTAATGGCAAGGAAATTACAGTCAGTTTTCGTCAAAATTGACGAAAGATTGCATTTTGCGAACGACTGCGCGTTTTTACAATTAAACGCGACGTGCAGTGCATTCGTCGTGCTAAACTGAATAAAATGAGCGTTTAAACGTCGAAATATTTGTAATGCGAAGGAAATTACAGACAGTTTTCGTCAAAATTGACGAAAGATTGCATTTTGCGAACGACTGCGCGTGGTTTTGCAGTTAAACGCGACGTGCATTGCATTCGTCGTGCAAAACTGAATAAAATGAGCGTTTAAACGTCGAAATATTTGTAATGCGAAGGAAATTACAGACAGTTTTCGTCAAAAACGACGAAAGATAGCGTTTTGCGAACGTTTGCGCGTGGTGTTGCAGCTGTCCGCTATGTACATTGTATTCGTCGTGCAAAACTGAGTAAAATGAGCGTATAAACGTAGAGATATCTCCAACGCGAAGGAATTTACAGACAGTTTTCGTCAAAAACGACGAAAGATAGCGTTTAGCGAACGTTTGCGCGTGGTATTGCAGCTGTCCGCTATGTGCACTGTATTCGTCGTGCAAAACCGTGTAAAATGAGCGTATAAACGTAGAGATATCTCCAACGCGAATGAAATTGCAGTCAGTTTTCTTCAAAATCGACGAAAGATCGCGTTTTGCGAACGATTGCGCGTTGTTTTGTCGCTAAACACAACGTGCATTGCATTCGTGGTGCAAAACTGAGTAAAATGCGCGTCTAAACGTCGAAATACCTCCAACGGAATGAAATACAGTCTATTTTCGTCAAAATCGACGAAAGATTGCGTTTTGCGAACAATTGCGCGTGGTTTTGCAGCTCAACGCGTCATGCAGTGCATTCTACGTGCAAAACTGTGTAAAATGAGCGTCTAAACGTAGAGATATCTCCAACGCGAATGAAATTGCAGTCAGTTTTCTTCAAAATCGAAGAAAGATCGCGTTTTGCGAACGATTGCGCGTGTTTATGTAGCTAAACGCGTCGTGCACTACATTCGACGTAAAACTGATGGAAAGGAGCGTTTAAACGTCGTAATATTTGTAATGGCAAGGAAATTACAGTCAGTTTTCGTCAAAATTGACGAAAGATTGCATTTTGCGAACGACTGCGCGTGGTTTTGCAGTTAAACGCGACGTGCATTGCATTCGTCGTGCAAAACTGAATAAAATGAGCGTTTAAAAGTCGAAATATCTCCAACGCGTAGGAAATTACAGTCAGTTTTCGTCAAATTCGACAAACGATCGCATTTTGCGATCGAATGCGCGTTGTTTTGCAGTCAAACGCGACGTGCAGTGCATTCGTCGTGCAAAACTGAGTAAAATGAGCGTTTAAACATCGAAATATTTGTAACGCGAAGGAAATTACTGTCAGTTTTCGTCAAAATCGACGAACGATTGCGTATTGCGAACGATTGCGCGTTGTTTTGTCGCTAAACACAACGTGCAGTGCATTCGCCGTGCAATACTGCGTGAAAGGAGCGTTTAAACGTCGAAATATCTCCAACGCGAAGGAAATTACAGACAGTTTTCGTCAAAAACGACGAAAGATAGCGTTTTGCGAACGTTTGCGCGTTGTTTTGCAGTCAAACGCGACGTGCAGTGCATTCGTCGTGCAAAACTGAGTAAAATGAGCGTTTAAACATCGAAATATTTGTAACGCGAAGGAAATTACTGTCAGTTTTCGTCAAAATCGACGAACGATTGCGTATTGCGAACGATTGCGCGTTGTTTTGTCGCTAAACACAACGTGCAGTGCATTCGCCGTGCAATACTGCGTGAAAGGAGCGTTTAAACGTCGAAATATCTCCAACGCGAAGGAAATTACAGTCAGTTTTCGTCAAAATCGACGGACGATCGCATTTTGCGATCGAATGCGCGTTGTTTTTCAGTCAAACGCGACGTGCATTGCATTCGTCGTGCAAAACTGAATAAAATGAGCGTTTAAACGTCGAAATATTTGTAATGCGAAGGAAATTGCAGTCAGTTTTCTTCAAAATCGACGAAAGATCGCGTTTTGCGAACGATTGCGCGTTGTTTTGTCGCTAAACACAACGTGCATTGCATTCGTGGTGCAAAACTGAGTAAAATGCGCGTCTAAACGTCGAAATACCTCCAACGGAATGAAATACAGTCTGTTTTCGTCAAAATCGACGAAAGATTGCGTTTTGCGAACGATTGCGCGTGGTTTTGCAGCTCAACGCGACATGCAGTGCATTCTACGTGCAAAACTGAGTAAAATGAGCGTCTAAACGTAGAGATATCTCCAACGCGAATGAAATTGAAGTCAGTTTTCTTCAAAATCGAAGAAAGATCGCGTTTTGCGAACGATTGCGCGTTGTTTTGTCGCTAAACACGACGTGCATTGCATTCGTGGAGCAAAACTGAGTAAAATACGCGTCTAAACGTCGAAATATCTCCAACGCGAAGGGAATTACAGTCAGTTTTCGTCAAAATCGACGAACGATCGCGTTTGGAGAGATATTGCGCGTGTTTATGTAGCTAAACGCGTCCTGCACTACATTCGACGTAAAACTGATGGAAAGGAGCGTTTAAACGTCGTAATATTTGTAATGGCAAGGAAATTACAGTCAGTTTTCGTCAAAATTGACGAAAGATTGCATTTTGCGAACGACTGCGCGTGGTTTTGCAGTTAAACGCGACGTGCATTGCATTCGTCGTGCAAAACTGAGTAAAATGAGCGTTTAAACATCGAAATATTTGTAATGCGAAGGAAATTACAGTCAGTTTTCGTTAAAATTGACGAAAGATTGCATTTTGCGAACGACTGCGCGTGGTTTTGCAGTCAAACGCGACGTGAATTGCATTCGTCGTGCAAAACTGAATAAAATGAGAGTTTAAACGTCGAAATATTTGTAATGCGAAGGAAACTGCAGTCAGTTTTCGTCAAAATCGAAGAAAGATTGCGTTTTGCGAACGATTGCGCGTTGCATTGCAGCTAAACACGACGTGCATTGCATTCGTGGTGCAAAACTGAGTAAAATACGCGTCTAAACGTCGAAATACCTCCAACGGAATGAAACACAGTCTACTTTCGTCAAAATCTACGAAAGATCGCGTTTTGAGAGATATTGCGCGTGGTTTTGTAGCTAAACGCGACGTGCACTACATTCCTCATGTAAAACTGAGTGAAAGAAGCGTTTAAAAGTCGAAATATCTCCAACGCGAAGGAAATAACAGTCAGTTTTCGTCAAAATCGACGAACGATCGCATTTTGCGACCGAATGCGCGTTGTTTTGCAGTCAAACGCGACGTGCATTGCATTCGTCGTGCAAAACTGAATAAAATGAGCGTTTAAAAGTCGAAATATCTCCAACGCGTAGGAAATTACTGTCAGTTTTCGTCAAAATCGACGAACGATTGCGTTTTGCAACGATTGCGCGTTGTTTTGCATCTAAACGCGACGTGCAATGTATTTGGGGTGCAAAACTGAGTAAAATGCGCGTCTAAACGTCGAAATACCTCCAACGGAATGAAATACAGACTGTTTTCGTCAAAATCGACGAAAGATCGCGTTTTGCGATCGAATGCGCGTTGTTTTGCAGTCAAACGCGACGTGCATTGCATTCGTCGTGCAAAACTGAATAAAATGAGCGTTTAAACGTCGAAATATTTGTAATGCGAAGGAAATTGCAGTCAGTTTTCGTCAAAATCGACGAAAGATGCGTTTTGCGAACGATTGCGCGTTGCATTGCAGCTAAACGCGACGTGCATTGCATTCGTCGTGCAATACTGCGTGAAAGGAGCGTTTAAACGTCGAAATATCTCCAACCCGAAGGAAATTACAGACAGTTTTCGTCAAAAACGACGAAAGATAGCGTTTTGCGTACGTTTGCGCGTGGTATTGCAGCTGTCCGCTATGTACACTGTATTCGTCGTGCAAAACCGAGTAAAATGAGCGTATAAACGTAGAGATATCTCCAACGCGAATGAAATTGCAGTCAGTTTTCTTCAAAATCGACGAAAGATCGCGTTTTGCGAACGATTGCGCGTTGTTTTGTCGCTAAACACAACGTGCGTTGCATTCGTGGTGCAAAACTGAGTAAAATGCGCGTCTATACGTCGAAATACCTCCAACGGAATGAAATACAGTCTGTTTTCGTCAAAATCGACGAAAGATCGCGTTTTGAGAGATATTGCGCGTGGTTTTGTAGCTAAACGCGACGTGCACTACATTCCTCATGTAAAACTGAGTGAAAGAAGCGTTTAAAAGTCGAAATATCTCCAACGCGAAGGAAATAACAGTCAGTTTTCGTCAAAATCGACGAACGATCGCATTTTGCGACCGAATGCGCGTTGTTTTGCAGTCAAACGCGACGTGCAGTGCATTCGTCGTGCAAAACTGAGTAAAATGAGCGTTTAAACATCGAAATATTTGTAATGCGAAGGAAATGACAGTCAGTTTTCGTTAAAATTGACGAAAGATTGCATTTCGCGAACGACTGCGCGTGGTTTTGCAGTCAAACGCGACGTGCATTGCATTCGTCGTGCAAAACTGAATAAAATGAGAGTTTAAACGTCGAAATATTTGTAATGCGAAGGAAATTGCAGTCAGTTTTCGTCAAAATTGACGAAAGACAGCGTTTTGCGAACGATTGCGCGTTGCATTGCAGCTAAACGCGACGTGCATTGCATTCGTCGTGCAATACTGCGTGAAAGGAGCGTTTAAACGTCGAAATATCTCCAACGCGAAGGAAATTACAGACAGTTTTCGTCAAAAACGACGAAAGATAGCGTTTTGCGAACGTTTGCGCCTGGTATTGCAGCTGTCCGCTATGTACACTGTATTCGTCGTGCAAATCTGAGTAAAATGAGCGTATAAACGTAGAGATATCTCCAACGCGAATGAAATTGCAGTCAGTTTTCTTCAAAATCGACGAAAGATCGCGTTTTGCGAACGATTGCGCGTTGTTTTGTCGCTAAACAAAACGTGCATTGCATTCGTGGTGCAAAACTGAGTAAAATGCGCGTCTAAACGTCGAAATACCACCAACGGAATGAAATTCAGTCTGTTTTCGTCAAAATTGACGAAAGATTGCATTTTGCGAACGACTGCGCGTGGTTTTGCAGTTAAACGCGACGTGCATTGCATTCGTCGTGCAAAACTGAATAAAATGAGAGTTTAAACGTCGAAATATTTGTAATGCGAAGGAAACTGCAGTCAGTTTTCGTCAAAATCGAAGAAAGATTGCGTTTTGCGAACGATTGCGCGTTGCATTGCAGCTAAACACGACGTGCATTGCATTCGTGGTGCAAAACTGAGTAAAATACGCGTCTAAACGTCGAAATACCTCCAACGGAATGAAACACAGTCTACTTTCGTCAAAATCTACGAAAGATCGCGTTTTGAGAGATATTGCGCGTGGTTTTGTAGCTAAACGCGACGTGCACTACATTCCTCATGTAAAACTGAGTGAAAGAAGCGTTTAAAAGTCGAAATATCTCCAACGCGAAGGAAATAACAGTCAGTTTTCGTCAAAATCGACGAACGATCGCATTTTGCGACCGAATGCGCGTTGTTTTGCAGTCAAACGCGACGTGCATTGCATTCGTCGTGCAAAACTGAATAAAATGAGCGTTTAAAAGTCGAAATATCTCCAACGCGTAGGAAATTACAGTCAGTTTTCGTCAAAATCGACGAACGATCGCATTTTGCGATCGAATGCGCGTTGTTTTGCAGTCAAACGCGACGTGCATTGCATTCGTCGTGCAAAACTGAATAAAATGAGCGTTTAAACGTCGAAATATTTGTAATGCGAAGGAAATTGCAGTCAGTTTTCGTCAAAATCGACGAAAGATTGCGTTTTGCGAACGATTGCGCGTTGCATTGCAGCTAAACGCGACGTGCATTGCATTCGTCGTGCAATACTGCGTGAAAGGAGCGTTTAAACGTCGAAATATCTCCAACCCGAAGGAAATTACAGACAGTTTTCGTCAAAAACGACGAAAGATAGCGTTTTGCGTACGTTTGCGCGTGGTATTGCAGCTGTCCGCTATGTACACTGTATTCGTCGTGCAAAACCGAGTAAAATGAGCGTATAAACGTAGAGATATCTCCAACGCGAATGAAATTGCAGTCAGTTTTCTTCAAAATCGACGAAAGATCGCGTTTTGCGAACGATTGCGCGTTGTTTTGTCGCTAAACACAACGTGCGTTGCATTCGTGGTGCAAAACTGAGTAAAATGCGCGTCTATACGTCGAAATACCTCCAACGGAATGAAATACAGTCTGTTTTCGTCAAAATCGACGAAAGATCGCGTTTTGAGAGATATTGCGCGTGGTTTTGTAGCTAAACGCGACGTGCACTACATTCCTCATGTAAAACTGAGTGAAAGAAGCGTTTAAAAGTCGAAATATCTCCAACGCGAAGGAAATAACAGTCAGTTTTCGTCAAAATCGACGAACGATCGCATTTTGCGACCGAATGCGCGTTGTTTTGCAGTCAAACGCGACGTGCAGTGCATTCGTCGTGCAAAACTGAGTAAAATGAGCGTTTAAACATCGAAATATTTGTAATGCGAAGGAAATGACAGTCAGTTTTCGTTAAAATTGACGAAAGATTGCATTTCGCGAACGACTGCGCGTGGTTTTGCAGTCAAACGCGACGTGCATTGCATTCGTCGTGCAAAACTGAATAAAATGAGAGTTTAAACGTCGAAATATTTGTAATGCGAAGGAAATTGCAGTCAGTTTTCGTCAAAATTGACGAAAGACAGCGTTTTGCGAACGATTGCGCGTTGCATTGCAGCTAAACGCGACGTGCATTGCATTCGTCGTGCAATACTGCGTGAAAGGAGCGTTTAAACGTCGAAATATCTCCAACGCGAAGGAAATTACAGACAGTTTTCGTCAAAAACGACGAAAGATAGCGTTTTGCGAACGTTTGCGCCTGGTATTGCAGCTGTCCGCTATGTACACTGTATTCGTCGTGCAAATCTGAGTAAAATGAGCGTATAAACGTAGAGATATCTCCAACGCGAATGAAATTGCAGTCAGTTTTCTTCAAAATCGACGAAAGATCGCGTTTTGCGAACGATTGCGCGTTGTTTTGTCGCTAAACAAAACGTGCATTGCATTCGTGGTGCAAAACTGAGTAAAATGCGCGTCTAAACGTCGAAATACCACCAACGGAATGAAATTCAGTCTGTTTTCGTCAAAATTGACGAAAGATTGCATTTTGCGAACGACTGCGCGTGGTTTTGCAGTTAAACGCGACGTGCATTGCATTCGTCGTGCAAAACTGAATAAAATGAGAGTTTAAACGTCGAAATATTTGTAATGCGAAGGAAATTGCAGTCAGTTTTCGTCAAAATCGACGAAAGATTGCGTTTTGCGAACGATTGCGCGTTGCATTGCAGCTAAACGCGACGTGCATTGCATTCGTCGTGCAATACTGCGTGAAAGGAGCGTTTAAACGTCGAAATATCTCCAACGCGAAGGAAATTACAGACAGTTTTCGTCAAAAACGACGAAAGATAGCGTTTTGCGAACGTTTGCGCGTGGTATTGCAGCTGTCCGCTATGTACATTGTATTCGTCGTGCAAAACTGAGTAAAATGCGCGTCTAAACGTCGCAATACCTCCAACGGAATGAAATACAGTCTGTTTTCGTCAAAATCGACGAAAGATTGCGTTTTGCGAACGATTGCGCGTGGGTTTGCAGCTCAACGCGTCATGCAGTGCATTCTACGTGCAAAACTGAGTAAAATGAGCGTATAAACGTAGAGATATCTCCAACGCGAATGAAATTGCAGTCAGTTTTCTTCAAAATCGAAGAAAGATCGCGTTTTGCGAACGATTGCGCGTTGTTTTGTCGCTAAACACGACATGCATTGCATTCGTGGTGCAAAACTGAGTAAAATACGCGTCTAAACGTCGAAATACCTCCAACGGAATGAAATACAGTCTACTTTCGTCAAAATCTACGAAAGATCGCGTTTTGAGAGATATTGCGCGTGGTTTTGTAGCTAAACGCGACGTGCACTACATTCCTCGTGTAAAACTGAGTGAAAGAAGCGTTTAAAAGTCGAAATATCTCCAACGCGAAGGAAATAACAGTCAGTTTTCGTCAAAATCGACGAACGATCGCATTTTGCGACCGAATGCGCTTTGTTTTGCAGTCAAACGCGACGTGCAGTGCATTCGTCGTGCAAAACTGAGTAAAATGAGCGTTTAAACATCGAAATATCTCCAACGCGTAGGAAATTACAGTCAGTTTTCGTCAAATTCGACAAACGATCGCATTTTGCAATCGAATGCGCGTTGTTTTGCAGTCAAACGCGACGTGCAGTGCATTCGTCGTGCAAAACTGAGTAAAATGAGCGTTTAAACATCGAAATATTTGTAACGCGAAGGAAATTACTGTCAGTTTTCGTCAAAATCGACGAACGATTGCGTATTGCGAACGATTGCGCGTTGTTTTGTCGCTAAACACAACGTGCAGTGCATTCGCCGTGCAATACTGCGTGAAAGGAGCGTTTAAACGTCGAAATATCTCCAACGCGAAGGAAATTACAGTCAGTTTTCGTCAAAATCGACGGACGATCGCATTTTGCGATCGAATGCGCGTTGTTTTTCAGTCAAACGCGACGTGCATTGCATTCGTCGTGCAAAACTGAATAAAATGAGCGTTTAAACGTCGAAATATTTGTAATGCGAAGGAAATTGCAGTCACTTTTCGTCAAAATCGACGAAAGATTGCGTTTTGCGAACGATTGCGCGTTCCATTGCAGCTAAACGCGACGTGCATTGCATTCGTCGTGCAATACTGCGTGAAAGGAGCGTTTAAACGTCGAAATATCTCCAACGCGAAGGAAATTACAGACAGTTTTCGTCAAAAACGACGAAAGATAGCGTTTTGCGAACGTTTGCGCGTGGTATTGCAGCTGTCCGCTATGTACATTGTATTCGTCGTGCAAAACTGAGTAAAATGCGCGTCTAAACGTCGCAATACCTCCAACGGAATGAAATACAGTCTGTTTTCGTCAAAATCGACGAAAGATTGCGTTTTGCGAACGATTGCGCGTGGGTTTGCAGCTCAACGCGTCATGCAGTGCATTCTACGTGCAAAACTGAGTAAAAGGAGCGTATAAACGTAGAGATATCTCCAACGCGAATGAAATTGCAGTCAGTTTTCTTCAAAATCGAAGAAAGATCGCGTTTTGCGAACGATTGCGCGTTGTTTTGTCGCTAAACACGACATGCATTGCATTCGTGGTGCAAAACTGAGTAAAATACGCGTCTAAACGTCGAAATACCTCCAACGGAATGAAATACAGTCTACTTTCGTCAAAATCTACGAAAGATCGCGTTTTGAGAGATATTGCGCGTGGTTTTGTAGCTAAACGCGACGTGCACTACATTCCTCGTGTAAAACTGAGTGAAAGAAGCGTTTAAAAGTCGAAATATCTCCAACGCGAAGGAAATAACAGTCAGTTTTCGTCAAAATCGACGAACGATCGCATTTTGCGACCGAATGCGCTTTGTTTTGCAGTCAAACGCGACGTGCAGTGCATTCGTCGTGCAAAACTGAGTAAAATGAGCGTTTAAACATCGAAATATTTGTAATGCGAAGGAAATTGCAGTCAGTTTTCGTCAAAATCGACGAACGATCGCATTTTGCGATCGAATGCGCGTTGTTTTGCAGTCAAACGCGACGTGCATTGCATTCGTCGTGCAAAACTGAATAAAATGAGCGTTTAAACGTCGAAATATTTGTAATGCGAAGGAAATTGCAGTCAGTTTTCGTCAAAATCGACGAAAAATTGCGTTTTGCGAACGATTGCGCGTTGCATTGCAGCTAAACGCGACGTGCATTGCATTCGTCGTGCAATACTGCGTGAAAGGAGCAATTAAACGTCGAAATATCTCCAACCCGAAGGAAATTACAGACAGTTTTCGTCAAAAACGACGAAAGATAGCGTTTTGCGAACGTTTGCGCGTGGTATTGCAGCTGTCCGCTATGTACACTGTATTCGTCGTGCAAAGCCGAGTAAAATGAGCGTATAAACGTAGAGATATCTCCAACGCGAATGAAATTGCAGTCAGTTTTCTTCAAAATCGACGAAAGATCGCGTTTTGCGAACGATTGCGCGTTGTTTTGTCGCTAAACAAAACGTGCATTGCATTCGTGGTGCAAAACTGAGTAAAATGCGCGTCTAAACGTCGAAATACCACCAACGGAATGAAATTCAGTCTGTTTTCGTCAAAATTGACGAAAGATTGCATTTTGCGAACGACTGCGCGTGGTTTTGCAGTTAAACGCGACGTGCATTGCATTCGTCGTGCAAAACTGAATAAAATGAGAGTTTAAACGTCGAAATATTTGTAATGCGAAGGAAATTGCAGTCAGTTTTCGTCAAAATCGACGAAAGATTGCGTTTTGCGAACGATTGCGCGTTGCATTGCAGCTAAACGCGACGTGCATTGCATTCGTCGTGCAATACTGCGTGAAAGGAGCGTTTAAACGTCGAAATATCTCCAACGCGAAGGAAATTACAGACAGTTTTCGTCAAAAACGACGAAAGATAGCGTTTTGCGATCGAATGCGCGTTGTTTTTCAGTCAAACGCGACGTGCATTGCATTCGTCGTGCAAAACTGAATAAAATGAGCGTTTAAACGTCGAAATATTTGTAATGCGAAGGAAATTGCAGTCACTTTTCGTCAAAATCGACGAAAGATTGCGTTTTGCGAACGATTGCGCGTTCCATTGCAGCTAAACGCGACGTGCATTGCATTCGTCGTGCAATACTGCGTGAAAGGAGCGTTTAAACGTCGAAATATCTCCAACGCGAAGGAAATTACAGACAGTTTTCGTCAAAAACGACGAAAGATAGCGTTTTGCGAACGTTTGCGCGTGGTATTGCAGCTGTCCGCTATGTACATTGTATTCGTCGTGCAAAACTGAGTAAAATGCGCGTCTAAACGTCGCAATACCTCCAACGGAATGAAATACAGTCTGTTTTCGTCAAAATCGACGAAAGATTGCGTTTTGCGAACGATTGCGCGTGGGTTTGCAGCTCAACGCGTCATGCAGTGCATTCTACGTGCAAAACTGAGTAAAAGGAGCGTATAAACGTAGAGATATCTCCAACGCGAATGAAATTGCAGTCAGTTTTCTTCAAAATCGAAGAAAGATCGCGTTTTGCGAACGATTGCGCGTTGTTTTGTCGCTAAACACGACATGCATTGCATTCGTGGTGCAAAACTGAGTAAAATACGCGTCTAAACGTCGAAATACCTCCAACGGAATGAAATACAGTCTACTTTCGTCAAAATCTACGAAAGATCGCGTTTTGAGAGATATTGCGCGTGGTTTTGTAGCTAAACGCGACGTGCACTACATTCCTCGTGTAAAACTGAGTGAAAGAAGCGTTTAAAAGTCGAAATATCTCCAACGCGAAGGAAATAACAGTCAGTTTTCGTCAAAATCGACGAACGATCGCATTTTGCGACCGAATGCGCTTTGTTTTGCAGTCAAACGCGACGTGCAGTGCATTCGTCGTGCAAAACTGAGTAAAATGAGCGTTTAAACATCGAAATATTTGTAATGCGAAGGAAATTGCAGTCAGTTTTCGTCAAAATCGACGAACGATCGCATTTTGCGATCGAATGCGCGTTGTTTTGCAGTCAAACGCGACGTGCATTGCATTCGTCGTGCAAAACTGAATAAAATGAGCGTTTAAACGTCGAAATATTTGTAATGCGAAGGAAATTGCAGTCAGTTTTCGTCAAAATCGACGAAAAATTGCGTTTTGCGAACGATTGCGCGTTGCATTGCAGCTAAACGCGACGTGCATTGCATTCGTCGTGCAATACTGCGTGAAAGGAGCAATTAAACGTCGAAATATCTCCAACCCGAAGGAAATTACAGACAGTTTTCGTCAAAAACGACGAAAGATAGCGTTTTGCGAACGTTTGCGCGTGGTATTGCAGCTGTCCGCTATGTACACTGTATTCGTCGTGCAAAGCCGAGTAAAATGAGCGTATAAACGTAGAGATATCTCCAACGCGAATGAAATTGCAGTCAGTTTTCTTCAAAATCGACGAAAGATCGCGTTTTGCGAACGATTGCGCGTTGTTTTGTCGCTAAACACAACGTGCGTTGCATTCGTGGTGCAAAACTGAGTAAAATGCGCGTCTATACGTCGAAATACCTCCAACGGAATGAAATACAGTCTGTTTTCGTCAAAATCGACGAAAGATCGCGTTTGGAGAGATATTGCGCGTGTTTATGTAGCTAAACGCGTCGTGCACTACATTCGACGTAAAACTGATGGAAAGGAGCGTTTAAACGTCGTAATATTTGTAATGGCAAGGAAATTACAGTCAGTTTTCGTCAAAATTGACGAAAGATTGCATTTTGCGAACGACTGCGCGTGGTTTTGCAGTTAAACGCGACGTGCATTGCATTCGGCGTGCAAAACTGAATAAAATGAGCGTTTAAAAGTCGAAATATCTCCAACGCGTAGGAAATTACAGTCAGTTTTCGTCAAAATCGACGAACGATCGCATTTTGTGATCGAATGCTCGTTGTTTTGCAGCGAAACGCGACGTGCATTGCATTCGTCGTGCAAAACTGAATAAAATGAGCGTTTAAACGTCGAAATATTTGTAATGCGAAGGAAATTGCAGTCAGTTTTCGTCAAAATCGACGAAAGATTGCGTTTTGCGAACGATTGCGCGTTGCATTGCAGCTAAACGCGACGTGCATTGCATTCGTCGTGCAATACTGCTTGAAAGGAGCGTTTAAACGTCGAAATATCTCCAACCCGAAGGAAATTACAGACAGTTTTCGTCAAAAACGACGAAAGATAGCGTTTTGCGAACGTTTGCGCGTGGTATTCCAGCTGTCCGCTATGTACACTGTATTCGTCGTGCAACACCGAGTAAAATGAGCGTATAAACGTAGAGATATCTCCAACGCGAATGAAATTGCAGTCAGTTTTCTTCAAAATCGACGAAAGATCGCGTTTTGCGAACGATTGCGCGTTGTTTTGTCGCTAAACAAAACGTGCATTGCATTCGTGGTGCAAAACTGAGTAAAATGCGCGTCTATACGTCGAAATACCACCAACGGAATGAGATACAGTCTGTTTTCGTCAAAATTGACGAAAGATTGCATTTTGCGAACGACTGCGCGTGGTTTTGCAGTTAAACGCGACGTGCATTGCATTCGTCGTGCAAAACTGAATAAAATGAGAGTTTAAACGTCGAAATATTTGTAATGCGAAGGAAATTGCAGTCAGTTTTCGTCAAAATCGACGAAAGATTGCGTTTTGCGAACGATTGCGCGTTGCATTGCAGCTAAACGCGACGTGCATTGCATTCGTCGTGCAATACTGCGTGAAAGGAGCGTTTAAACGTCGAAATATCTCCAACGCGAAGGAAATTACAGACAGTTTTCGTCAAAAACGACGAAAGATAGCGTTTTGCGAACGTTTGCGCCTGGTATTGCAGCTGTCCGCTATGTACACTGTATTCGTCGTGCAAATCTGAGTAAAATGAGCGTATAAACGTAGAGATATCTCCAACGCGAATGAAATTGCAGTCAGTTTTCTTCAAAATCGACGAAAGATCGCGTTTTGCGAACGATTGCGCGTTGTTTTGTCGCTAAACAAAACGTGCATTGCATTCGTGGTGCAAAACTGAGTAAAATGCGCGTCTAAACGTCGAAATACCACCAACGGAATGAAATTCAGTCTGTTTTCGTCAAAATTGACGAAAGATTGCATTTTGCGAACGACTGCGCGTGGTTTTGCAGTTAAACGCGACGTGCATTGCATTCGTCGTGCAAAACTGAATAAAATGAGAGTTTAAACGTCGAAATATTTGTAATGCGAAGGAAATTGCAGTCAGTTTTCGTCAAAATCGACGAAAGATTGCGTTTTGCGAACGATTGCGCGTTGCATTGCAGCTAAACGCGACGTGCATTGCATTCGTCGTGCAATACTGCGTGAAAGGAGCGTTTAAACGTCGAAATATCTCCAACGCGAAGGAAATTACAGACAGTTTTCGTCAAAAACGACGAAAGATAGCGTTTTGCGAACGTTTGCGCGTGGTATTGCAGCTGTCCGCTATGTACATTGTATTCGTCGTGCAAAACTGAGTAAAATGCGCGTCTAAACGTCGCAATACCTCCAACGGAATGAAATACAGTCTGTTTTCGTCAAAATCGACGAAAGATTGCGTTTTGCGAACGATTGCGCGTGGGTTTGCAGCTCAACGCGTCATGCAGTGCATTCTACGTGCAAAACTGAGTAAAATGAGCGTATAAACGTAGAGATATCTCCAACGCGAATGAAATTGCAGTCAGTTTTCTTCAAAATCGAAGAAAGATCGCGTTTTGCGAACGATTGCGCGTTGTTTTGTCGCTAAACACGACATGCATTGCATTCGTGGTGCAAAACTGAGTAAAATACGCGTCTAAACGTCGAAATACCTCCAACGGAATGAAATACAGTCTACTTTCGTCAAAATCTACGAAAGATCGCGTTTTGAGAGATATTGCGCGTGGTTTTGTAGCTAAACGCGACGTGCACTACATTCCTCGTGTAAAACTGAGTGAAAGAAGCGTTTAAAAGTCGAAATATCTCCAACGCGAAGGAAATAACAGTCAGTTTTCGTCAAAATCGACGAACGATCGCATTTTGTGATCGAATGCGCGTTGTTTTGCAGCCAAACGCGACATGCAGTGCATTCGCCGTGCAATGCTGCGTGAAAGGAGCGTTTAAACGTCGAAATATCTCCAACGCGAAGGAAATTACAGTCAGTTTTCGTCAAAATCAAAGAACGATCACATTTTGCGAACGACTGCGCGTGGTTTTGCAGTTAAACGCGACGTGCATTGCATTCGTCGTGCAAAACTGAATAAAATGAGCGTTTAAACATCGAAATATTTGTAATGCGAAGGAAATTACAGTCAGTTTTCGTTAAAATTCACGAAAGATTGCATTTTGCGAACGACTGCGCGTGGTTTTGCAGTCAAACGCGACGTGCATTGCATTCGTCGTGCAAAACTGAATAAAATGAGAGTTTAAACGTCGAAATATTTGTAATGCGAAGGAAATTGCAGTCAGTTTTCGTCAAAATTGACGAAAGATAGCGTTTTGCGAACGATTGCGCGTTGCATTGCAGCTAAACGCGACGTGCATTGCATTCGTCGTGCAATACTGCGTGAAAGGAGCGTTTAAACGTCGAAATATCTCCAACGCGAAGGAAATTACAGACAGTTTTCGTCAAAAACGACGAAAGATAGCGTTTTGCGAACGTTTGCGCCTGGTATTGCAGCTGTCCGCTATGTACACTGTATTCGTCGTGCAAATCTGAGTAAAATGAGCGTATAAACGTACAGATATCTCCAACGCGAATGAAATTGCAGTCAGTTTTCTTCAAAATCGACGAAAGATCGCGTTTTGCGAACGATTGCGCGTTGTTTTGTCGCTAAAGACAACGTGCATTGCATTCGTGGTGCAAAACTGAGTAAAATGCGCGTCTAAACGTCGAAATACCTCCAACGGAATGAAATACAGTCTATTTTCGTCAAAATCGACGAAAGATTGCGTTTTGCGAACGATTGCGCGTGGTTTTGCAGCTCAACGCGTCATGCAGTGCATTCTACGTGCAAAACTGTGTAAAATGAGCGTCTAAACGTAGAGATATCTCCAACGCGAATGAAATTGCAGTCAGTTTTCTTCAAAATCGAAGAAAGATCGCGTTTTGCGAACGATTGCGCGTTGTTTTGTCGCTAAACACGACGTGCATTGCATTCGTGGTGCAAAACTGAGTAAAATACGCGTCTAAACGTCGAAATACCTCCAACGGAATGAAATACAGTCTACTTTCGTCAAAATCTACGAAAGATCGCGTTTTGAGAGATATTGCGCGTGTTTATGTAGCTAAACGCGTCGT
Source organism: Bombus dahlbomii (assembly GCA_037178635.1). Taxonomy (NCBI): domain Eukaryota; kingdom Metazoa; phylum Arthropoda; class Insecta; order Hymenoptera; family Apidae; genus Bombus; species Bombus dahlbomii. The sequence goes on from CM074118.1 coordinate 210,138, forward strand.
GCACTACATTCGACGTAAAACTGATGGAAAGGAGCGTTTAAACGTCGTAATATTTGTAATGGCAAGGAAATTACAGTCAGTTTTCGTCAAAATTGAGGAAAGATTGCATTTTGCAAACGACTGCTCGTGGTTTTGCAGTTAAACGCGACGTGCATTGCATTCGTCGTGCAAAAATGAATAACATGAGCGTTTAAACGTCGAAATATTTGTAATGCGAAGGAAATTGCAGTCAGTTTTCGTCAAAATCGAAGAAAGATTGCGTTTTGCGAACGATTGCGCGTTGTTTTGTCGCTAAACACGACGTGCATTGCATTCGTGGTGCAAAACTGAGTAAAATACGCGTCTAAACGTCGAAATACCTCCAACGGAATGAAATACAGTCTACTTTCGTCAAAATCTACGAAAGATCGCGTTTTGAGAGATATTGCGCGTGGTTTTGTAGCTAAACGCGACGTGCACTACATTCCTCGTGTAAAACTGTGTGAAAGAAGCGTTTAAAAGTCGAAATATCTCCAACGCGAAGGAAATTACAGTCAGTTTTCGTCAAAATCAAAGAACGATCGCATTTTGCGATCGAATGCGCGTTGTTTTGCAGTCAAACGCGACGTGCAGTGCATTCGTCGTGCAAAACTGAGTAAAATGAGCGTTTAAACATCGAAATATTTGTAACGCGAAGGAAATTACTGTCAGTTTTCGTCAAAATCGACGAACGATTGCGTATTGCGAACGATTGCGCGTTGTTTTGTCGCTAAACACAACGTGCATTGCATTCGTGGTGCAAAACTGAGTAAAATGCGCGTCTAAACGTCGAAATACCTCCAACGGAATGAAATACAGTCTGTTTTCGTCAAAATCGACGAAAGATTGCGTTTTGCGAACGATTGCGCGTGGGTTTGCAGCTCAACGCGTCATGCAGTGCATTCTACGTGCAAAACTGAGTAAAATGAGCGTATAAACGTAGAGATATCTCCAACGCGAATGAAATTGCAGTCAGTTTTCTTCAAAATCGAAGATTGATCGCGTTTTGCGAACGATTGCGCGTTGTTTTGTCGCTAAACACGACATGCATTGCATTCGTGGTGCAAAACTGAGTAAAATACGCGTCTAAACGTCGAAATACCTCCAACGGAATGAAATACAGTCTACTGTCGTCAAAATCTACGAAAGATCGCGTTTTGAGAGATATTGCGCGTGGTTTTGTAGCTAAACGCGACGTGCACTACATTCCTCGTGTAAAACTGAGTGAAAGAAGCGTTTAAAAGTCGAAATATCTCCAACGCGAAGGAAATAACAGTCAGTTTTCGTCAAAATCGACGAACGATCGCATTTTGCGACCGAATGCGCTTTGTTTTGCAGTCAAACGCGACGTGCAGTGCATTCGTCGTGCAAAACTGAGTAAAATGAGCGTTTAAACATCGAAATATTTGTAATGCGAAGGAAATTACAGTCAGTTTTCGTCAAAATCGACGAACGATCGCATTTTGCGATCGAATGCGCGTTGTTTTGCAGTCAAACGCGACGTGCATTGCATTCGTCGTGCAAAACTGAATAAAATGAGCGTTTAAACGTCGAAATATTTGTAATGCGAAGGAAATTGCAGTCAGTTTTCGTCAAAATCGACGAAAGATTGCGTTTTGCGAACGATTGCGCGTTGCATTGCAGCTAAACGCGACGTGCATTGCATTCGTCGTGCAATACTGCGTGAAAGGAGCGTTCAAACGTCGAAATATCTCCAACGCGAAGGAAATTACAGACAGTTTTCGTCAAAAACGACGAAAGATAGCGTTTTGCGAACGTTTGCGCCTGGTATTGCAGCTGTCCGCTATGTACACTGTATTCGTCGTGCAAATCTGAGTAAAATGAGCGTATAAACGTAGAGATATCTCCAACGCGAATGAAATTGCAGTCAGTTTTCTTCAAAATCGACGAAAGATCGCGTTTTGCGAACGATTGCGCGTGGTATTGCAGCTGTCCGCTATGTACATTGTATTCGTCGTGCAAAACTGAGTAAAATGCGCGTCTAAACGTCGCAATACCTCCAACGGAATGAAATACAGTCTGTTTTCGTCAAAATCGACGAAAGATTGCGTTTTGCGAACGATTGCGCGTGGGTTTGCAGCTCAACGCGTCATGCAGTGCATTCTACGTGCAAAACTGAGTAAAATGAGCGTATAAACGTAGAGATATCTCCAACGCGAATGAAATTGCAGTCAGTTTTCTTCAAAATCGAAGAAAGATCGCGTTTTGCGAACGATTGCGCGTTGTTTTGTCGCTAAACACGACATGCATTGCATTCGTGGTGCAAAACTGAGTAAAATACGCGTCTAAACGTCGAAATATCTCCAACGCGAAGGAAATTACAGTCAGTTTTCGTCAAAATCGACGAACGATCGCGTTTAGAGAGATATTGCGCGTGTTTATGTAGCTAAACGCGTCGTGCACTACATTCGACGTAAAACTGATGGAAAGGAGCGTTTAAACGTCGTAATATTTGTAATGGCAAGGAAATTACAGTCAGTTTTCGTCAAAATTGAGGAAAGATTGCATTTTGCAAACGACTGCTCGTGGTTTTGCAGTTAAACGCGACGTGCATTGCATTCGTCGTGCAATACTGCGTGAAAGGAGCGTTTAAACGTCGAAATATCTCCGACGCAATGGAAATTCCAGTCAGTTTTGGTCAAAATCGACGAAAGATCGCGTTTTGCGAACGTTTGCGCGTGGTTTTGCATCTCAACGCGACGTGCAGTACATTCGCCGTGCAATACTGCGTGAAAGGAGCGTTTAAACGTCGAAATATCTCCAACGCGAATGAAATTGCAGTCAGTTTTCTTCAAAATCGACGAAAGATCGCGTTTTGCGAACGATTGCGCGTTGTTTTGTCGCTAAACACGACGTGCATTGCATTCGTGGTGCAAAACTGAGTAAAATACGCGTCTAAACGCCGAAATATCTCCAACGCGAAGGGAATTACAGTCAGTTTTCGTCAAAATCGACGAACGATCGCGTTTGGAGAGATATTGCGCGTGTTTTTGTAGCTAAACGCGTCGTGCACTACATTCGACGTAAAACTGATGGAAAGGAGCGTTTAAACGTCGTAATATTTGTAATGGCAAGGAAGTTACAGTCTGTTTTCGTCAAAATCGACGAAAGATTGCGTTTTGCGAACGATTGCGCGTGGTTTTGCAGTCAAACGCGACGTGCAGTGCATTCTACGTGCAAAACTGAGTAAAATGAACGTCTAAACGTAGAGATATCTCCAACGCGAATGAAATTACAGTCAGTTTTCGTCAAAATCGACGAAAGATTGCGTTTTGCGAACGGTTGCGCCTGGTATTGCAGCTGTCCGCTATGTACACTGTATTCGTCGTGCAACACTGAGTAAAATGAGCGTATAAACGTACAGATATCTCCAACGCGAATGAAATTGCAGTCAGTTTTCTTCAAAATCGACGAATGATTGCGTTTTGCGAACGATTGCGCGTGGGTTTGCAGCTCAACGCGTCATGCAGTGCATTCTACGTGCAAAACTGAGTAAAATGAGCGTATAAACGTAGAGATATCTCCAACGCGAATGAAATTGCAGTCAGTTTTCTTCAAAATCGAAGAAAGATCGCGTTTAGCGAAAGATTGCGCGTTGTTTTGTCGCTAAACACGACATGCATTGCATTCGTGGTGCAAAACTGAGTAAAATACGCGTCTAAACGTCGAAATACCTCCAACGGAATGAAATACAGTCCACTTTCGTCAAAATCTACGAAAGATCGCGTTTTGAGAGATATTGCGCGTGTTTATGTAGCTAAACGCGTCGTGCACTACATTCGACGTAAAACTGATGGAAAGGAGCGTTTAAACGTCGTAATATTTGTAATGGCAAGGAAATTACAGTCAGTTTTCGTCAAAATTGAGGAAAGATTGCATTTTGCAAACGACTGCGCGTGGTTTTGTAGCTAAACGCGACGTGCACTACATTCCTCGTGTAAAATTGAGTGAAAGAAGCGTTTAAAAGTCGAAATATCTCCAACGCGAAGGAAATAACAGTCAGTTTTCGTCAAACTCGACGAACGATCGCATTTTGCGACCGAATGCGCGTTGTTTTGCAGTCAAACGCGACGTGCAGTGCATTCGTCGTGCAAAACTGAGTAAAATGAGCGTTTAAACATCGAAATATTTGTAATGCGAAGGAAATTACAGTCAGTTTTCGTTAAAATTGACGAAAGATTGCATTTTGCGAATGACTGCGCGTGGTTTTGCAGTCAAACGCGAGGTGCATTGCATTCGTCGTGCAAAACTGAATAAAATGAGAGTTTAAACGTCGAAATATTTGTAATGCGAAGGAAATTGCAGTCAGTTTTCGTCAAAATCGACGAACGATCGCATTTTGCGACCGAATGCGCGTTGTTTTGCAGTCAAACGCGACGTGCAGTGCATTCGTCGTGCAAAACTGAGTAAAATGAGCGTTTAAACATCGAAATATTTGTAATGCGAAGGAAATGACAGTCAGTTTTCGTTAAAATTGACGAAAGATTGCATTTTGCGAACGACTGCGCGTGGTTTTGCAGTCAAACGCGACGTGCAGTGCATTCTACGTGCAAAACTGAGTAAAATGAACGTCTAAACGTAGAGATATCTCCAACGCGAATGAAATTACAGTCAGTTTTCTTCAAAATCGAAGAAAGATCGCGTTTTGCGAACGATTGCGCGTTGTTTTGTCGCTAAACACGACGTGCATTGCATTCGTGGTGCAAAACTGAGTAAAATACGCGTCTAAACGTCGAAATACCTCCAACGGAATGAAATACAGTCTACTTTCGTCAAAATCTACGAAAGATCGCGTTTTGAGAGATATTGCGCGTGGTTTTGTAGCTAAACGCGACGTGCACTACATTCCTCGTGTAAAACTGTGTGAAGGAAGCGTTTAAAAGTCGAAATATCTCCAACGCGTAGGAAATTACAGTCAGTTTTCGTCAAAATCGACGAACGATCGCATTTTGTGATCGAATGCGCGTTGTTTTGCAGCCAACCGCGACATGCAGTATATTCGCCGTGCAATGCTGCGTGAAAGGAGCGTTTAAACGTCGAAATATCTCCAACGCGAAGGAAATTACAGTCAGTTTTCGTCAAAATCAAAGAACGATCGCATTTTGCGATCGAATGCGCGTTGTTTTGCAGTCAAACGCGACGTGCATTGCATTCGTGGTGCAAAACTGAGTAAAATACGCGTCTAAACGTCGAAATATCTCCAACGCGAAGGAAATTACAGTCAGTTTTCGTCAAAATCGACGAACGATCGCGTTTGGAGAGATATTGCGCGTGTTTATGTAGCTAAACGCGTCGTGCACTACATTCGACGTAAAACTGATGGAAAGGAGCATTTAAACGTCGTAATATTTGTAATGGCAAGGAAATTACAGTCAGTTTTCGTCAAAATTGACGAAGGATTGCATTTTGCGAACGACTGCGCGTGGTTTTGCAGTTAAACGCGACGTGCATTGCATTCGTCGTGCAAAACTGAATAAAATGAGCGTTTAAAAGTCGAAATATCTCCAACGCGTAGGAAATTACAGTCAGTTTTCGTCAAAATCGACGAAAGATTGCGTTTTGCGAACGATTGCGCGTTGCATTGCAGCTAAACGCGACGTGCATTGCATTCGTCGTGCAATACTGCGTGAAAGGAGCGTTTAAACATCGAAATATCTGCAACCCGAAGGAAATTACAGACACTTTTCGTCAAAAACGACGAAAGATAGCGTTTTGCGAACGTTTGCGCGTGGTATTGCAGCTGTCCGCTATGTACACTGTATTCGTCGTGCAAAACTGAGTAAAATGAGCGTCCAAACGTAGAGATATCTCCAACGCGAATGAAATTGCAGTCAGTTTTCTTCAAAATCGACGAAAGATCGCGTTTTGCGAACGATTGCGCGTTGTTTTGTCGCTAAACAAAACGTGCATTGCATTCGTGGTGCAAAACTGAGTAAAATGCGCGTCTAAACGTCGAAATACCTCCAACGGAATGAAATACAGTCTGTTTTCGTCAAAATTGACGAAAGATTGCATTTTGCGAACGACTGCGCGTGGTTTTGCAGTTAAACGCGACGTGCATTGCATTCGTCGTGCAAAACTGAATAAAATGAGCGTTTAAACGTCGAAATATTTGTAATGCGAAGGAAATTACAGACAGTTTTCATCAAAAACGACGAAAGATAGCGTTAGGCGAACGTTTGCGCGTGGTATTGCAGCTGTCCGCTATGTACATTGTATTCGTCGTGCAAAACTGAGTAAAATGAGCGTATAAACGTAGAGATATCTCCAACGCGAATGAAATTGCAGTCAGTTTTCTTCAAAATCGAAGAAAGATCGCGTTTTGCGAACGATTGCGCGTTGTTTTGTCGCTAAACACGACATGCATTGCATTCGTGGTGCAAAACTGAGTAAAATACGCGTCTAAACGTCGAAATATCTCCAACGCGAAGGAAATTACAGTCAGTTTTCGTCAAAATCGACGAACGATCGCGTTTAGAGAGATATTGCGCGTGTTTATGTAGCTAAACGCGTCGTGCACTACATTCGACGTAAAACAGATGGTAAGGAGCGTTTAAACGTCGTAATATTTGTAATGGCAAGGAAATTACAGTCAGTTTTCGTCAAAATTGAGGAAAGATTGCATTTTGCAAACGACTGCGCGTGGTTTTGCAGGTAACGCGACGTGCATTGCATTCGTCGTGCAAAACTGAATAAAATGAGCGTTTAAAAGTCGAAATATCTCCAACGCGTAGGAAATTACAGTCAGTTTTCGTCAAAATCGACGAACGATCGCATTTTGTGATCGAATGCGCGTTGTTTTGTATCTAAACGCGTCGTGCAAGGTATTTGGCGTGTAAAACTGAGTAAAATGCGCGTTTAAACGTCGAAATACCTCCAACGGAATGAAATACAGTCTGTTTTCGTCAAAATCGACGAAAGATCGCGTTTTGCGTGCTATTGCGCGTGCTTTTGTATACAAACGCGACGTGCACTACATTCGGCGTGTAAAACTGAGTGCAAGGAGCGTTTATACGTCGAAATATCTCCAACAAGAAGGGAATTACATTCAGTTATCGACAAAATCGACGAACCATCGAGTTTTGTGTGATATTGCGCGGGCTTTTGCATCTAAACGCGACGTGCGATACATTCGGAGTGTAAAACTGAGTGAAAGAATCTTTTAAACGAGGAAATATCTCCAACGCGTAGGAAATTACAGACAGTTTTCGCCAAAAACGGCGAAAGATCGCGTTTTGCGAACGTTTGCGCGTGGTATCGCAGCTGTCCGCTATGTACACTGTATTCGTCGTGCAAAACTGAGTAAAATGAGCGTCTAAACGTCGAGATATCTCCAACGCGAAGGAAATTACAGTCAGTTTTCGTCAAAATCGACGAACGATCGCATTTTGCGATCGAATGCGCGTTGTTATGCATGTAAACGCGATGTGCAATGCATTCGTCGTACGATACTACGTGAAAGGAGCGTTTAAACGTCGAAATATCTCCGACGCGTATTAAATTACAGACAGTTTTCGTCAAAATCGACGAACGATTGGGTTTTGCGAACAATTGCGCGTTGTTTTGCTGTTAAACGCGACTTTTATTGCATTCGTCGTGCAAAACTGAATGAAATGAGCGTTTAAACGTTGAAATATTTGTAATGGGAAGGAAATTACAGTCAGTTTTCGTCAAAATCGACGAAAGATTACGTTTCGAGAGATATTGCGCGTGGTTTTGTAGCTATACGTGACGTGCACTACATTCGTCGTACAATACTGCGTGAAGGAGCGTTTAAACGTCGAAATATCTCCGACGCGTAGGAAATTGCAGACAGTTTTCGACAAAAACGACGAAAGATCGCGTTTTGCGAACGTTTGCGCGTGGTATTGCAGCTGTCCGCTATGTACACTGTATTCGTCGTGCAAAACTGAGTAAAATGAGCGTTTAAACGTCGAGATACCTCCAACGGAATGAAATATAGTCTGTTGTCGTCAAAATCGACGAAAGATCGCGTTTTTAGAGATATTGCGCGTAATTTTGCAGCTAAACGCGACATGCAGTGCATTCGTCGTATAAAACTGAGTGAACGAAGCGTTTAAACGTCGAAATATTTGTAATGGGAAGGAAATTACAGTCAGTTTACTTCAAAATCGAAGAAAGATCGCGTTTGGCGAACCATTGCTCGTAATTTTGCAGCTAAACGCGAGATGCAGCGCATTCGTCGTGTAAAACTGAGTGAAAGAAGCGTTTAAACGTCGAAATATCTGTAATGGGAAGGAAATTACAGTCAGTTTTCGTCAAAATCGACGAAAGATTACGTTTACGAACAATTGCGCGTTGCAGTGCAGCTAAACGCCACGTGCATTGTATTCGTCGTGCAATACTGCGTGAAAGGAGCGTTTAAACGTCGAAATATCTCCAACGCGAAGCAAATTACAGTCAGTTTTCGTCAAAATCGACGAATAATTGCGTTTTGCGAACGATTGCGCGTTGTTTTGCAGCTAAACGCATCGTGCAAGGTATTTGGCGTGCAAAACTGAGTAAAATGCGCGTTTCAACGTCGAAATACCTCCAACGGAATGAAATACAGTCTTTTTTCGTCAAAATCGACGAAAGATCGCGTTTTGAGAGATATTGCGCGTGGTTTTGTAGCTAAACGTGACGTGCACTACATTCGTCGTGCAATACTGAGTGAAAGAAGCGTTTAAAAGTCGAAATATCTCCAACGCGTAGGAAATAACAGTCAGATTTCGTCAATATCGACGAATAATTGCATTTTCGAACGATTGCGCGTTGTTTTGCAGCTAAACGCGACGTGCATTGCATTCGTCGTGCAAAACTGAGTAAAATGAGCGTTTAAACGTCGAAATATTTGTAATGTGAAGGAAATTACAGTCAGTTTTCGTCAAAATCGACGAATGATTGCGTTTTGCGAAAGATTGCGCGTGGTTTTGCAGCTAAACGAGACATGCAGTGCATTCGTCGTGCAAAACTGAGCAAAATGAATGTTTAAACGTTGAGATATCTCCAACGCGAAGGAAATGACAGTCAGTTTTCGTCAAAATCGACGAACGATCGCATTTTATGATCGAATGCGCGTTGTTTTGCAGCCAAACGCGACGTGCAGTGCATTCGCCGTGCAATACTGCGTGAAAGGAGCGTTTAAACGTCGAAATATCTCAAACGCGAAGGAAATTACAGTCAGTTTTCGTCAAAATCGACGAACGATCGCATTTTGCGATCGAACGCGCGTTGTTTTGCAGTCAAACGCGACGTGCAGTGCATTCGTCGTGCAAAACTGAGTAAAATGAGCGTTTAAACGTCGAAATATCTCCAACGCGAAGGAAATTACAGACAGTTTTCGTCAAAAACGACGAAAGATAGCGTTTTGCGAACGTTTGCGCGTGGTATTGCATCTGTCCGCTATGTACACTGTATTCGTCGTGCAAAACTGAGTAAAATGAGCGTATAAACGTAGAGATATCTCCAACGCGAATGAAATTGCAGTCAGTTTTCTTCAAAATCGACGAAAGATCGCGTTTTGCGAACGATTGCGCGTTGTTTTGTCGCTAAACACAACGTGCATTGCATTCGTGGTGCAAAACTGAGTAAAATGCGCTTCTAAACGTCGAAATACCTCCAACGGAATGAAATACAGTCTGTTTTCGTCAAAATCGACGAAAGATCGCGTTTGGTGAGATATTGCGCGTGTTTATGTAGCTAAACGCGTCGTGCACTACATTCGACGTAAAACTGATGGAAAGGAGCGTTTAAACGTCGTAATATTTGTAATGGCAAGGAAATTACAGTCAGTTTTCGTCAAAATTGAGGAAAGGTTGCATTTTGCGAACGACTGCGCGTGGTATTGCAACTGTCCGCTATGTACACTGTATTCGTCGTGCAAAACTGAGTAAAATGAGCGTATAAACGTAGAGATATCTCCAACGCGAATGAAATTGCAGTCAGTTTTCTTCAAAATCGACGAAAGATCGCGTTTTGCGAACGATTGCGCGTTGTTTTGTCGCTAAACACAACGTGCATTGCATTCGTGGTGCAAAACTGAGTAAAATGCGCTTCTAAACGTCGAAATACCTCCAACGGAATGAAATACAGTCTGTTTTCGTCAAAATCGACGAAAGATCGCGTTTGGTGAGATATTGCGCGTGTTTATGTAGCTAAACGCGTCGTGCACTACATTGGACGTAAAACTGATGGAAAGGAGCGTTTAAACGTCGTAATATTTGTAATGGCAAGGAAATTACAGTCAGTTTTCGTCAAAATTGACGAAAGATTGCATTTTGCGAACGACTGCGCGTTTTTACAATTAAACGCGACGTGCAGTGCATTCGTCGTGCAAAACTGAATAAAATGAGCGTTTAAACGTCGAAATATTTGTAATGCGAAGGAAATTACAGACAGTTTTCGTCAAAATTGACGAAAGATTGCATTTTGCGAACGACTGCGCGTGGTTTTGCAGTTAAACGCGACGTGCATTGCATTCGTCGTGCAAAACTGAATAAAATGAGCGTTTAAACGTCGAAATATTTGTAATGCGAAGGAAATTACAGACAGTTTTCGTCAAAAACGACGAAAGATAGCGTTTTGCGAACGTTTGCGCGTGGTGTTGCAGCCAAACGCGACGTGCAGTGCATTCGCCGTGCAATACTGCGTGAAAGGAGCGTTTAAACGTCGAAATATATCCAACGCGAAGGAAATTACAGTCAGTTTTCGTCAAAATTGAGGAATGGTTGCATTTTGCGAACGACTGCGCGTGGTTTTGCAGTTAAACGCGACGTGCATTGCATTCGTCGTGCAAAACTGAATAAAATGAGAGTATAAACTTCGAAATATTTGTAATGCGAAGGAAATTGCAGTCAGTTTTCGTCAAAATCGACGAACGATCGCATTTTGTGATCGAATGCGCGTTGTTTTGCAGCCAAACGCGACGTGCAGTGCATTCGCCGTGCAATACTGCGTGAAAGGAGCGTTTAAACGTCGAAATATCTCCAACGCGAAGGAAATTACAGTCAGTTTTCGTCAAAATCGACGAACGATCGCATTTTGCGATCGAACGCGCGTTGTTTTGCAGTCAAACGCGACGTACAGTGCATTCGTCGTGCAAAACTGAGTAAAATGAGAGTATAAACTTCTAAATATTTGTAATGCGAAGGAAATTACAGTCAGTTTTCGTCAAAATCGACGAACGATTGCGTATTGCGAACGATTGCGCGTTGTTTTGCAAGCAAACGCGATGTGCAATGCATTCGTCGTGCAATACTGCGTGAAAGGAGCGTTTAAACGTCGAAATATCTCAAACGCGAAGGAAATTACAGTCAGTTTTCGTCAAAATCGACGAACGATCGCATTTTGCGATCGAATGCGCGTTGTTTTGCAGTCAAACGCGACGTGCAGTGCATTCGTCGTGCAAAACTGAGTAAAATGAGCGTTTAAACGTCGAAATATCTCCAACGCGAAGGAAATTACAGACAGTTTTCGTCAAAAACGACCAAAGATAGCGTTCTGCGAACGTTTGCGCGTGGTATTGCATCTGTCCGCTATGTACACTGTATTCGTCGTGCAAAACTGAGTAAAATGAGCGTATAAACGTAGAGATATCTCCAACGCGAATGAAATTGCAGTCAGTTTTCTTCAAAATCGACGAAAGATCGCGTTTTGCGAACGATTGCGCGTTGTTTTGTCGCTAAACACAACGTGCATTGCATTCGTGGTGCAAAACTGAGTAAAATGCGCTTCTAAACGTCGAAATACCTCCAACGGAATGAAATACAGTCTGTTTTCGTCAAAATCGACGAAAGATCGCGTTTGGTGAGATATTGCGCGTGTTTATGTAGCTAAACGCGTCGTGCACTACATTCGACGTAAAACTGATGGAAAGGAGCGTTTAAACGTCGTAATATTTGTAATGGCAAGGAAATTACAGTCAGTTTTCGTCAAAATTGAGGAAAGGTTGCATTTTGCGAACGACTGCGCGTGGTATTGCAACTGTCCGCTATGTACACTGTATTCGTCGTGCAAAACTGAGTAAAATGAGCGTATAAACGTAGAGATATCTCCAACGCGAATGAAATTGCAGTCAGTTTTCTTCAAAATCGACGAAAGATCGCGTTTTGCGAACGATTGCGCGTTGTTTTGTCGCTAAACACAACGTGCATTGCATTCGTGGTGCAAAACTGAGTAAAATGCGCTTCTAAACGTCGAAATACCTCCAACGGAATGAAATACAGTCTGTTTTCGTCAAAATCGACGAAAGATCGCGTTTGGTGAGATATTGCGCGTGTTTATGTAGCTAAACGCGTCGTGCACTACATTCGACGTAAAACTGATGGAAAGGAGCGTTTAAACGTCGTAATATTTGTAATGGCAAGGAAATTACAGTCAGTTTTCGTCAAAATTGAGGAAAGGTTGCATTTTGCGAACGACTGCGCGTGGTATTGCAACTGTCCGCTATGTACACTGTATTCGTCGTGCAAAACTGAGTAAAATGAGCGTATAAACGTAGAGATATCTCCAACGCGAATGAAATTGCAGTCAGTTTTCTTCAAAATCGACGAAAGATCGCGTTTTGCGAACGATTGCGCGTTGTTTTGTCGCTAAACACAACGTGCATTGCATTCGTGGTGCAAAACTGAGTAAAATGCGCTTCTAAACGTCGAAATACCTCCAACGGAATGAAATACAGTCTGTTTTCGTCAAAATCGACGAAAGATCGCGTTTGGTGAGATATTGCGCGTGTTTATGTAGCTAAACGCGTCGTGCACTACATTCGACGTAAAACTGATGGAAAGGAGCGTTTAAACGTCGTAATATTTGTAATGGCAAGGAAATTACAGTCAGTTTTCGTCAAAATTGACGAAAGATTGCATTTTGCGAACGACTGCGCGTTTTTACAATTAAACGCGACGTGCAGTGCATTCGTCGTGCAAAACTGAATAAAATGAGCGTTTAAACGTCGAAATATTTGTAATGCGAAGGAAATTACAGACAGTTTTCGTCAAAATTGACGAAAGATTGCATTTTGCGAACGACTGCGCGTGGTTTTGCAGTTAAACGCGACGTGCATTGCATTCGTCGTGCACAACTGAATAAAATGAGCGTTTAAACGTCGAAATATTTGTAATGCGAAGGAAATTACAGACAGTTTTCGTCAAAAACGACGAAAGATAGCGTTTTGCGAACGTTTGCGCGTGGTGTTGCAGCTGTCCGCTATGTACATTGTATTCGTCGTGCAAAACTGAGTAAAATGAGCGTATAAACGTAGAGATATCTCCAACGCGAACGAATTTACAGACAGTTTTCGTCAAAAACGACGAAAGATAGCGTTTAGCGAACGGTTGCGCGTGGTATTGCAGCTGTCCGCTATGTGCACTGTATTCGTCGTGCAAAACCGTGTAAAATGAGCGTATAAACGTAGAGATATCTCCAACGCGAATGAAATTGCAGTCAGTTTTCTTCAAAATCGACGAAAGATCGCGTTTTGCGAAGGATTGCGCGTTGTTTTGTCGCTAAACACAACGTGCATTGCATTCGTGGTGCAAAACTGAGTAAAATGCGCGTCTAAACGTCGAAATACCTCCAACGGAATGAAATACAGTCTGTTTTCGTCAAAATCGACGAAAGATTGCGTTTTGCGAACGATTGCGCGTGGTTTTGCAGCTCAACGCGTCATGCAGTGCATTCTACGTGCAAAACTGAGTAAAATGAGCGTCTAAACGTAGAGATATCTCCAACGCGAATGAAATTGCAGTCTGTTTTCTTCAAAATCGAAGAAAGATCGCGTTTTGCGAACGATTGCGCGTTGTTTTGTCGCTAAACACGACGTGCATTGCATTCGTGGTGCAAAACTGAGTAAAATACGCGTCTAAACGTCGAAATACCTCCAACGGAATGAAATACAGTCTACTTTCGTCAAAATCTACGAACGATCGCATTTTGTGATCGAATGCGCGTTGTTTTGCAGCCAACCGCGACATGCAGTGCATTCGCCGTGCAATGCTGCGTGAAAGGAGCGTTTAAACGTCGAAATATCTCCAGCGCGAAGGAAATTACAGTCAGTTTTCGTCAAAATCAAAGAACGATCGCATTTTGCGATCGAATGCGCGTTGTTTTGCAGTCAAACGCGACGTGCAGTGCATTCGTCGTGCAAAACTGAGTAAAATGAGCGTTTAAACATCGAAATATTTGTAACGCGAAGGAAATTACTGTCAGTTTTCGTCAAAATCGACGAACGATTGCGTATTGCGAACGATTGCGCGTTGTTTTGTCGCTAAACACAACGTGCATTGCATTCGTGGTGCAAAACTGAGTAAAATGCGCGTCTAAACGTCGAAATACCTCCAACGGAATGAAATACAGTCTGTTTTCGTCAAAATCGACGAAAGATTGCGTTTTGCGAACGATTGCGCGTGGTTTTGCAGCTCAACGCGACATGCAGTGCATTCTACGTGCAAAACTGAGTAAAATGAGCGTCTAAACGTAGAGATATCTCCAACGCGAATGAAATTGCAGTCAGTTTTCTTCAAAATCGAAGAAAGATCGCGTTTTGCGAACGATTGCGCGTTGTTTTGTCGCTAAACACGACGTGCATTGCATTCGTGGTGCAAAACTGAGTAAAATACGCGTCTAAACGTCGAAATATCACCAACGCGAAGGGAATTACAGTCAGTTTTCGTCAAAATCGACGAACGATCGCGTTTGGAGAGATATTGCGCGTGTTTATGTAGCTAAACGCGTCGTGCACTACATTCGACGTAAAACTGATGGAAAGGAGCGTTTAAACGTCGTAATATTTGTAATGGCAAGGAAATTACTGTCAGTTTTCGTCAAAATTGACGAAAGATTGCATTTTGCGAACGACTGCGCGTGGTTTTGCAGTTAAACGCGACGTGCATTGCATTCGTCGTGCAAAACTGAATAAAATGAGCGTTTAAAAGTCGAAATATCTCCAACGCGTAGGAAATTACAGTCAGTTTTCGTCAAATTCGACAAACGATCGCATTTTGTGATCGAATGCGCGTTGTTTTGCAGCCTAACGCGACGTGCAGTGCATTCGCCGTGCAATACTGCGTGAAAGGAGCGTTTAAACGTCGAAATATCTCCAACGCGAAGGAAATTACAGTCAGTTTTCGTCAAAATCGACGGACGATCGCATTTTGCGATCGAATGCGCGTTGTTTTTCAGTCAAACGCGACGTGCATTGCATTCGTCGTGCAAAACTGAATAAAATGAGCGTTTAAACGTCGAAATATTTGTAATGCGAAGGAAATTGCAGTCACTTTTCGTCAAAATCGACGAAAGATTGCGTTTTGCGAACGATTGCGCGTTGCATTGCAGCTAAACGCGACGTGCATTGCATTCGTCGTGCAATACTGCGTGAAAGGAGCGTTTAAACGTCGAAATATCTCCAACCCGAAGGAAATTACAGACAGTTTTCGTCAAAAACGACGAAAGATAGCGTTTTGCGAACGTTTGCGCGTGGTATTGCAGCTGTCCGCTATGTACACTGTATTCGTCGTGCAAAACCGAGTAAAATGAGCGTATAAACGTAGAGATATCTCCAACGCGAATGAAATTGCAGTCAGTTTTCTTCAAAATCGACGAAAGATCGCGTTTTGCGAACGATTGCGCGTTGTTTTGTCGCTAAACACAACGTGCATTGCATTCGTGGTGCAAAACTGAGTAAAATGCGCGTCTAAACGTCGAAATACCTCCAACGGAATGAAATACAGTCTGTTTTCGTCAAAATCGACGAAAGATTGCGTTTTGCGAACGATTGCGCGTGGTTTTGCAGCTCAACGCGACATGCAGTGCATTCTACGTGCAAAACTGAGTAAAATGAGCGTCTAAACGTAGAGATATCTCCAACGTGAATGAAATTGCAGTCAGTTTTCTTCAAAATCGAAGAAAGATCGCGTTTTGCGAACGATTGGGCGTTGTTTTGTCGCTAAACACGACGTGCATTGCATTCGTCGTGCAAAACTGAATAAAATGAGCGTTTAAAAGTCGAAATATCTCCAACGCGTAGGAAATTACAGTCAGTTTTCGTCAAAATCGACGAACGATCGCATTTTGCGATCGAATGCGCGTTGTTTTGCAGTCAAACGCGACGTGAATTGCATTCGTCGTGCAAAACTGAATAAAATGAGAGTTTAAACGTCGAAATATTTGTAATGCGAAGGAAACTGCAGTCAGTTTTCGTCAAAATCGAAGAAAGATTGCGTTTTGCGAACGATTGCGCGTTGCATTGCAGCTAAACACGACGTGCATTGCATTCGTGGTGCAAAACTGAGTAAAATACGCGTCTAAACGTCGAAATACCTCCAACGGAATGAAATACAGTCTACTTTCGTCAAAATCTACGAAAGATCGCGTTTTGAGAGATATTGCGCGTGGTTTTGTAGCTAAACGCGACGTGCACTACATTCCTCATGTAAAACTGAGTGAAAGAAGCGTTTAAAAGTCGAAATATCTCCAACGCGAAGGAAATAACAGTCAGTTTTCGTCAAAATCGACGAACGATCGCATTTTGCGACCGAATGCGCGTTGCTTTGCAGTCAAACGCGACGTGCAGTGCATTCGTCGTGCAAAACTGAGTAAAATGAGCGTTGAAACATCGAAATATTTGTAATGCGAAGGAAATGACAGTCAGTTTTCGTTAAAATTGACGAAAGATTGCATTTTGCGAACGACTGCGCGTGGTTTTGCAGTCAAACGCGACGTGCATTGCATTCGTCGTGCAAAACTGAATAAAATGAGAGTTTAAACGTCGAAATATTTGTAATGCGAAGGAAATTGCAGTCAGTTTTCGTCAAAATTGACGAAAGATAGCGTTTTGCGAACGATTGCGCGTTGCATTGCAGCTCAACGCGACGTGCATTGCATTCTACGTGCAAAACTGAGTAAAATGAGCGTCTAAACGTAGAGATATCTCCAACGCGAATGAAATTGCAGTCAGTTTTCTTCAAAATCGAAGAAAGATCGCGTTTTGCGAACGATTGCGCGTTGTTTTGTCGCTAAACACGACGTGCATTGCATTCGTGGTGCAAAACTGAGTAAAATACGCGTCTAAACGTCGAAATATCTCCAACGCGAAGGGAATTACAGTCAGTTTTCGTCAAAAACGACGAAAGATAGCGTTTTGCGAAAGTTTGCGCGTGGTATTGCAGCTGTCCGCTATGTACACTGTATTCGTCGTGCAAAGCCGAGTAAAATGAGCGTATAAACGTAGAGATATCTCCAACGCGAATGAAATTGCAGTCAGTTTTCTTCAAAATCGACGAAAGATCGCGTTTTGCGAACGATTGCGCGTTGTTTTGTCGCTAAACACAACGTGCGTTGCATTCGTGGTGCAAAACTGAGTAAAATGCGCGTCTATACGTCGAAATACCTCCAACGGAATGAAATACAGTCTGTTTTCGTCAAAATCGACGAAAGATCGCGTTTGGAGAGATATTGCGCGTGTTTATGTAGCTAAACGCGTCGTGCACTACATTCGACGTAAAACTGATGGAAAGGAGCGTTTAAACGTCGTAATATTTGTAATGGCAAGGAAATTACAGTCAGTTTTCGTCAAAATTGACGAAAGATTGCATTTTGCGAACGACTGCGCGTGGTTTTGCAGTTAAACGCGACGTGCATTGCATTCGTCGTGCAAAACTGAATAAAATGAGAGTTTAAACGTCGAAATATTTGTAATGCGAAGGAAATTGCAGTCAGTTTTCGTCAAAATCGACGAAAGATTGCGTTTTGCGAACGATTGCGCGTTGCATTGCAGCTAAACGCGACGTGCATTGCATTCGTCGTGCAATACTGCGTGAAAGGAGCGTTTAAACGTCGAAATATCTCCAACGCGAAGGAAATTACAGACAGTTTTCGTCAAAAACGACGAAAGATAGCGTTTTGCGAACGTTTGCGCGTGGTATTGCAGCTGTCCGCTATGTACACTGTATTCGTCGTGCAAATCTGAGTAAAATGAGCGTATAAACGTAGAGATATCTCCAACGCGAATGAAATTGCAGTCAGTTTTCTTCAAAATCGACGAAAGATCGCGTTTTGCGAACGATTGCGCGTTGTTTTGTCGCTAAACAAAACGTGCATTGCATTCGTGGTGCAAAACTGAGTAAAATGCGCGTCTAAACGTCGAAATACCACCAACGGAATGAAATTCAGTCTGTTTTCGTCAAAATTGACGAAAGATTGCATTTTGCGAACGACTGCGCGTGGTTTTGCAGTTAAACGCGACGTGCATTGCATTCGTCGTGCAAAACTGAATAAAATGAGAGTTTAAACGTCGAAATATTTGTAATGCGAAGGAAATTGCAGTCAGTTTTCGTCAAAATCGACGAAAGATTGCGTTTTGCGAACGATTGCGCGTTGCATTGCAGCTAAACGCGACGTGCATTGCATTCGTCGTGCAATACTGCGAGAAAGGAGCGTTTAAACGTCGAAATATCTCCAACGCGAAGGGAATTACAGTCAGTTTTCGTCAAAATCGACGAACGATCGCGTTTGGAGAGATATTGCGCGTGTTTATGTAGCTAAACGCGTCGTGCACTACATTCGACGTAAAACTGATGGAAAGGAGCGTTTAAACGTCGTAATATTTGTAATGGCAAGGAAATTACAGTCAGTTTTCGTCAAAATTGACGAAGGATTGCATTTTGCGAACGACTGCGCGTGGTTTTGCAGTTAAACGCGACGTGCATTGCATTCGTCGTGCAAAACTGAATAAAATGAGCGTTTAAAAGTCGAAATATCTCCAACGCGTAGGAAATTACAGTCAGTTTTCGTCAAAATCGACGAACGATCGCATTTTGTGATCGAATGCGCGTTGTTTTGCAGCCAAACGCGACGTGCAGTGCATTCGCCGTGCAATACTGCGTGAAAGGAGCGTTTAAACGTCGAAATATCTCCAACACGAAGGAAATTACAGTCAGTTTTCGTCAAAATCGACGAACGATCGCATTTTGCGATCGAATGCGCGTTGTTTTGCAGCTGTCCGCTATGTACACTGTATTCGTCGTGCAAAACCGAGTAAAATGAGAGTATAAACGTAGAGATATCTCCAACGCGAATGAAATTGCAGTCAGTTTTCTTCAAAATCGACAAAAGATCGCGTTTTGCGAACGATTGCGCGTTGTTTTGTCGCTAAACACAACGTGCATTGCATTCGTGGTGCAAAACTGAGTAAAATGCGCGTCTAAACGTCGAAATACCTCCAACGGAATGAAATACAGTCTGTTTTCGTCAAAATCGACGGAAGATCGCGTTTGGAGGGATATTGCGCGTGTTTATGTAGCTAAACGCGTCGTGCACTACATTCGACGTAAAACTGATGGAAAGGAGCGTTTAAACGTCGTAATATTTGTAATGGCAAGGAAATTACAGTCAGTTTTCGTCAAAATTGACGAAAGATTGCATTTTGCGAACGACTGCGCGTTTTTGCAATTAAACGCGACGTGCAGTGCATTCGTCGTGCAAAACTGAGTAAAATGAGCGTTTAAACATCGAAATATTTGTAATGTGAAGGAAATTACAGTCAGTTTTTGTTCAAAATTGACGAAACATTGCATTTTGCGAACGACTGCGCGTGGTTTTGCAGTTAAACGCGACGTGCATTGCATTCGTCGTGCAAAACTGAATAAAATGAGCGTTTAAACGTCGAAATATTTGTAATGCGAAGGAAATTACAGACAGTTTTCGTCAAAAACGACGAAAGATAGCGTTTTGCGAACGTTTGCGCGTGGTATTGCAGCTGTCCGCTATGTACACTGTATTCGTCGTGCAAAACTGAGTAAAATGAGCGTCTAAACGTAGAGATATCTCCAACGCGAATGAAATTGCAGTCAGTTTTCTTCAAAATCGAAGAAAGATCGCGTTTTGCGAACGATTGCGCGTTGTTTTGTCGCTAAACACGACGTGCATTGCATTCGTGGTGCAAAACTGAGTAAAATACGCGTCTAAACGTTGAAATACCTCCAACGGAATGAAATACAGTCTACTTTCGTCAAAATCTACGAAAGATCGCGTTTTGAGAGATATTGCGCGTGGTTTTGTAGCTAAACGCGACGTGCACTGCATTCCTCGTGTAAAACTGAGTGAAAGAAGCGTTTAAAAGTCGAAATATCTCCAACGCGAAGGAAATTACAGTCAGTTTTCGTCAAAATCGACGAACGATCGCATTTTGCGACCGAATGCGCGTTGTTTTGCAGTCAAACGCGACGTGCAGTGCATTCGCCGTGCAAAACTGAGTAAAATGAGCGTTTAAACATCGAAATATTTGTAATGCGAAGGAAATTACAGTCAGTTTTCGTTAAAATTGACGAAAGATTGCATTTTGCGAACGACTGCGCGTGGTTTTGCAGTCAAACGCGACGTGCATTGCATTCGTCGTGCAAAACTGAATAAAATGAGAGTTTAAACGTCGAAATATTTGTAATGCGAAGGAAATTGCAGTCAGTTTTCGTCAAAATCGACGAAAGATTGCGTTTTGCGAACGATTGCGCGTTGCATTGCAGCTAAACGCGACGTGCATTGCATTCGTCGTGCAATACTGCGTGAAAGGAGCGTTTAAACGTCGAAATATCTCCAACGGAATGAAATACAGTCTATTTTCGTCAAAATCGACGAAAGATTGCGTTTTGCGAACGTTTGCGCCTGGTATTGCAGCTGTCCGCTATGTACACTGTATTCGTCGTGCAAATCTGAGTAAAATGAGCGTATAAACGTACAGATATCTCCAACGCGAATGAAATTGCAGTCAGTTTTCTTCAAAATCGACGAAAGATCGCGTTTTGCGAACGATTGCGCGTTGTTTTGTAGCTAAACACAACGTGCATTGCATTCGTGGTGCAAAACTGAGTAAAATGCGCGTCTAAACGTCGAAATACCTCCAACGGAATGAAATACAGTCTATTTTCGTCAAAATCGGCGAAAGATTGCGTTTTGCGAACGATTGCGCGTGGTTTTGCAGCTCAACGCGTCATGCAGTGCATTCTACGTGCAAAACTGAGTAAAATGAGCGTCTAAACGTAGAGATATCTCCAACGCGAATGAAATTGCAGTCAGTTTTCTTCAAAATCGAAGAAAGATCGCGTTTTGCGAACGATTGCGCGTTGTTTTGTCGCTAAACACGACGTGCATTGCATTCGTGGTGCAAAACTGAGTAAAATACGCGTCTAAACGTCGAAATACCTCCAACGGAATGAAATACAGTCTACTTTCGTCAAAATCTACGAAAGATCGCGTTTTGAGAGATATTGCGCGTGGTTTTGTAGCTAAACGCGACGTGCACTACATTCCTCGTGTAAAACTGTGTGAAAGAAGCGTTTAAAAGTCGAAATATCTCCAACGCGTAGGAAATTACAGTCAGTTTTCGTTAAAATCGACGAACGATCGCATTTTGCGAACGATTGCGCGTGGTTTTGCAGCTCAACGCGACATGCAGTGCATTCTACGTGCAAAACTGAGTAAAATGAGCGTCTAAACGTAGAGATATCTCCAACGCGAATGAAATTGCAGTCAGTTTTCTTCAAAATCGAAGAAAGATCGCGTTTTGCGAACGATTGCGCGTTGTTTTGTCGCTAAACACGACGTGCATTGCATTCGTGGTGCAAAACTGAGTAAAATACGCGTCTAAACGTCGAAATACCTCCAACGGAATGAAATACAGTCTACTTTCGTCAAAATCTACGAAAGATCGCGTTTTGAGAGATATTGCGCGTGGTTTTGTAGCTAAACGCGACGCGCACTACATTCCTCGTGTAAAACTGTGTGAAAGAAGCGTTTAAAAGTCGAAATATCTCCAACGCGTAGGAAATTACAGTCAGTTTTCGTCAAAATCGACGAAGATCGCATTTTGTGATCGAATGCGCGTTGTTTTGCAGCCAAACGCGACGTGCAGTGCATTCGCCGTGCAATACTGCGTGAAAGGAGCGTTTGAAAGTCGAAATACATCCAATGCGAAGGAAATTACAGTCACTCAGTATTCGTAAAAATCGACGAAAGATCGCGTTTTGCGTGCTATTGCGCGGGATTTTGTATATAAACGCGACGTGCGCTACATTCGGCGTGTAAAACTGAGCGAATGGAGAGTAAAACGTCGAAATCTCTCCAACGGAAGGAAATTACAGTCAGTTTTCTTCAAACTTGACAAAAGATCGCGTTTTGCGAACGAATGCGCGTTGTTTTGCAGCTAAACGCGACGTGCATTGCATTCGTCGTGCAAAACTGGATAAAATGAGCGCTTAAACGTCGAGATATCTCCAACGCGAATTAAATTACAGTCAGTTTTCGTCAAAATCGACGAAAGATTGCGATTTGCGATCGAATGCGCGTTGTTTTGCAGCTCAACGCGACATGCAGTGCATTCTACGTGCAAAACTGAGTAAAATGAGCGTATAAACGTAGAGATATCTCCAACGCGAATGAAATTGCAGTCAGTTTTCTTCAAAATCGAAGAAAGATCGCGTTTTGCGAACGATTGCACGTTGTTTTGTCGCTAAACACGACGTGCATTGCATTCGTGGTGCAAAACTGAGTAAAATGCGCGTCTAAACGTCGAAATACCACCAACGGAATGAAATACAGCCTGTTTTCGTCAAAATCGACGAAAGATTGCGTTTTGTGAACGATTGCGCGTGGTTTTGCAGCTCAACCCGACATGCAGTGCATTCTACGTGCAAAACTGAGTAAAATGAGCGTCTAAACGTAGAGATATCTCCAACGCGAATGAAATTGCAGTCAGTTTTCTTCAAAATCGAAGAAAGATCGCGTTTTGCGGACGATTGCGCGTTGTTTTGTCGCTAAACACGACGTGCATTGCATTCGTGGTGCGATACTGCGTGAAAGGAGCGTTTAAACGTCGAAATATCTCCGACGCGATGGAAATTACAGTCAGTTTTCGTCAAAATCGACGAACGATCGCATTTTGCGATCGAATGCGCGTTGTTTTGCAGTCAAACGCGACGTGCAGTGCATTCGTCGTGCAAAACTGTGTAAAATGAGCGTTTAAACATCGAAATATTTGTAATGCGAAGGAAATTACAGTCAGTTTACGTCAAAATCGACGAAAGATCGCGTTTTGAGAGATATTGCGCGTGGTTTTGTAGCTAAACGTGACGTGCACTACATTCCTCGTGTAAAACTGAGTGAAAGAAGCGTTTAAAAGTCGAAATATCTTCAACGCGTAGGAAATTACAATCAGTTTTCGTCAAAATCGACGAACGATCGCATTTTGTGATCGAATGCGCGTTGTTTTGCAGCCAACCGCGACATGCAGTATATTCGCCGTGCAATGCTGCGTGAAAGGAGCGTTTAAACGTCGAAATATCTCCAACGCGAAGGAAATTACAGTCAGTTTTCGTCAAAATCGACGAACGATCGCATTTTGTGATCGAATGCGGGTTGTTTTGCAGCCAAACGCGACGTGCAGTGCATACGCCGTGCAATACTGCGTGAAAGGAGCGTTTGAAAGTCGAAATACATCCAATGCGAAGGAAATTACAGTCACTCAGTATTCGTCAAAACCGACGAAAGATCGCGTTTTGCGAGCTATTGCGCGGGATTTTGTATATAACCGCGACGTGCGCTACATTCGGCGTGTAAAACTGAGCGAATGGAGAGTTAAACGTCGAAATCTCTCCAACGGAAGGAAATTACAGTCAGTTTTCTTCAAACTTGACGAAAGATCGCGTTTTGCGAACGAATGCGCGTTATTTTGCCGCTAAACGCGACGTGCATTGCATTCGTCGTGCAAAACTGGATAAAATGAGCGACTAAACGTAGAGATATCTCCAACTCGAATGAAATTGCAGTTAGTTTTCGTCAAAATCGACGAAAGATTGCATTTTGCGAACGATTGCGCGTGTTATTGCAGCTGTCCGCTATGTACACTGTATTCGTCGTGCAAAACTGAGTAAAATGAGCGCTTAAACGTCGAGATATCTCCAACGCGAATTAAATTACAGTCAGTTTTCGTCAAAATCGACGAAAGATTGCGATTTGCGATCGAATGCGCGTTGTTTTGCAGCTCAACGCGACATGCAGTGCATTCTACGTGCAAAACTGAGTAAAATGAGCGTATAAACGTAGAGATATCTCCAACGCGAATGAAATTGCAGTCAGTTTTCTTCAAAATCGAAGAAAGATCGCGTTTTGCGAACGATTGCGCGTTGTTTTGTCGCTAAACACGACGTGCATTGCATTCGTGGTGCAAAACTGAGTAAAATGCGCGTCTAAACGTCGAAATACCACCAACGGAATGAAATACAGTCTGTTTTCGTCAAAATCGACGAAAGATTGCGTTTTGCGAACGATTGCGCGTGGTTTTGCAGCTCAACGCGACATGCAGTGCATTCTACGTGCAAAACTGAGTAGAATGAGCGTCTAAACGTAGAGATATCTCCAACGCGAATGAAATTGCAGTCAGTTTTCTTCAAAATCGACGAAAGATTGCGTTTTGCGAACGTTTGCGCGTGGTATTGCAGCTGTCCGCTATGTACACTGTATTCGTCGTGCAAAACTGAGTAAAATGAGCGTCTAAACGTAGAGATATCTCCAACGCGAATGAAATTGCAGTCAGTTTTCTTCAAAATCGGAGAACGATCGCGTTTTGCGTGCTATTGCGCGTGCTTTTGTATATAAACGCGACGTGCACTACATTCGGCGTGTAAAACTGAGTGCAAGGAGCGTTTATACGTCGAAATATCTCCAACACGAAGGGAATAACATTCAGTTATCGACAAAATCGACGAACCATCGCGTATTGTGTGATATTGCGCGGGCTTTTGTTTCTAAACGCGACGTGCGCTACATTCGGAGTGTAAAACTGAGTGCAAGGAGCGTTTATACGTCGAAATATCTCCGACGGGTAGGAAATTACAGACAGTTTTCGTCAAAATTGACGAAAGATTGCGTTTTGCGTACGACTGCGCGTGGTTTTGCAGTTAAACGCGACGTGCATTGCATTCGTCGTGCAAAACTGAATAAAATGAGCGTTTAAACGTCGAAATATTTGTAATGCGAAGGAAATTGCAGTCAGTTTTCGTCAAAATCGACGAACGATCGCATTTGGTGATCGAATGCGGGTTGTTTTGCAGCCAAACGCGACGTGCAGTGCATTCGCCGTGCAATACTGCGTGAAAGGAGCGTTTAAACGTCGAAATATCTCCGACGCGATGGAAATTACAGTCAGTTTTCGTCAAAATCGACGAACGATCGCATTTTGCGATCGAATGCGCGTTGTTTTGCAGCTCAAGGCGACATGCAGTGCATTCTACGTGCAAAACTGAGTAAAATGAGCGTCTAAACGTAGAGATATCTCCAACGCGAATGAAATTGCAGGCAGTTTTCTTCAAAATCGAAGAAAGATCGCGTTTTGCGATCGATTGCGCGTTGTTTTGTCGCTAAACACGACGTGCATTGCATTCGTGGTGCAAAACTGAGTAAAATGCGCGTCTAAACGACGAAATACCTCCAACGGAATGAAATACAGACTGTTTTCGTCAAAATCGACGAAAGATCGCGTTTTGAGAGATATTGCGCGTGGTTTTGTAGCTAAACGTGACGTGCACTACATACGTCGTGTAAAACTGAGTGAAAAAGCGTTTAAATGTCGAAATATATCCAACGGAATGAAATACAGTCTGTTTTCGTCAAAATCGACGAAAGATCGCGTTTTGAGAGATATTGCGCGTGTTTATGTAGCTAAACGCGACGTGCAGTACATTCGACGTAAAACTGATGGAAAGGAGCGTTTAAACGTCTTAATATTTGTAATGGCAAGGAAATTACAGTCAGTTTTCGTCAAAATTGACGAAAGATTGCGTTTTGCGTACGACTGCGCGTGGTTTTGCAGTTAAACGCGACGTGCATTGCATTCGTCGTACAAACCTGAATAAAATGAGCGTCTAAACGTCGAGATATCTCCAACGCGAAGCAAATTACAGTCAGTTTTCGTCAAAATCGACGAATAATTGCGTTTTGCGAACGATTGCGCGTTGTTTTGCAGCTAAACGCATCGTGCAAGGTATTTGGCGTGCAAAACTGAGTAAAATGCGCGTTTCAACGTCGAAATATATCCAACGGAATAAAATACAGTCTGTTTTCGTCAAAATCGACGAAAGATCGCGTTTCGAGAGATATTGCGCGTGGTTTTGTAGCTACACGTGACGTGCACCACATTCGTCGTGTAAAACTGAGTGAAAGGAGCGTTTAAACGTCGAAATATCTCCGACGCGTATTAAATTACAGACAGTTTTCGTCAAAATCGACGAACGATTGCTTTTTGCGAACGGTTGCGCGTTGTTTTGCATCTAAACGCGACGTGCAATGTATTTTGGGGTGCAAACCTGAGTAAAATGCACGTCTAAACGTCGAAATACCTCCAACGGAATGAAATACAGTCTGTTGTCGTCAAAATCGACGAAAGATTGCGTTTTTAGAGATATTGCGCGTGATTTTGCAGCTAAACGCGACGTGCGCTACATTCGGAGTGTAAAACTGAGTGCAAGGAGCGTTTATACGTCGAAATATCTCCGACGGGTAGGAAATTACAGACAGTTTTCGTCAAAAACGACGAAAGATCGCGTTTTGCGAACGATTGCGCGTTGCAGTGCAGCTAAACGCGACGTGCATTGCATTCGTCGTGCATAACTGAATAAAATGAACGTCTAAACGTCGAAATATCTCCAACGGAATGAAATACAGTCTGTTTTCGTCAAAATCGACGAAAGATCGCGTTTTGAGAGATATTGCGCGTGATTTTGCAGCTAAACGTGACGTGCACTACATACGTCGTGTAAAACTGAGTGAAAAAAGCGTTTAAATGTCGAAATATCTCCAACGGAATGAAATACAGTCTGTTTTCGTCAAAATCGACGAAAGATCGCGTTTTGCGAACGATTGCGCGTTGCAGTGCAGCTAAACGCGACGTGCATTGCATTCGTCGTGCATAACTGAATAAAATGAACGTCTAAACGTCGAAATACCTCCAACGCAATGAAATACAGTCTGTTTTCGTCAAAATTGACGAAACATCGCGTTTTGAGAGATATTGCGCGTGCTTTTGTAGCTAAACGTGACGTGCACTACATTCGTCGTGTAAAACTGAGTGAAAGAAGCGTTTTAAAGTCGAAATATCTCCAACGCGTAGGAAAATACAGTCAGATTTCGTCAAAATCGACGAATAATTGCGTTTTGCGAACGATTGCGCGTTGTTTTACAGCTAAACGCGGCGTGCAGTGCATTCGTCGTGTAAAACTGAGTGAAAGAATCGTTTAAACGTCGAAATATTTGTAATGGCAAGGAAATTACAGTCAGTTTTCGTCAAAATTGAAGAAAGATTGCTTTTTGCGAACGACTGCGCGTGGTATTGCAGCTGTCCGCTATGTACACTGTATTCGTCGTGCAAAACTGAGTAAAATGCGCGTCTAAACGTCGAAATATCTCCAACGGAAGGAAATTACAGTCAGTTTTCTTCAAAATCGACGAAAGATTACGTTTTGCGAACAATTGCGCGTTGCAGTGCAGCAAAACGAGACGTGCATTGTATTCGTCGTGCAAAACTGAATAAAATGAGCGTCTAAACGACGAGATATCTCCAACGCGAAGCAAATTACTGACAGTTTTCGTCAAAATCGACGAACGATTGCGTATTGCGAATGATTGCGCGTTGTTTGGCATCTAAACGCGTCGTGCAAGGTATTTGGCGTGCAAAACTGAGTAAAATGCGCGTTTAAACGTCGAAATACCTCCAACGGAAAGAAATACAGTCTGTTTACTTCAAAATAGAAGAAAGATCGCGTTTGGCGAACCATTGCTCGTGATTTTGCAGCTAAACGCTACTTGCAGCGCATTCGTCGTGTAAATTTTTGTCATGGGAAGTCGAAATATTTGTAATGGGAAGGAAATTACAGTCAGTTTTCGACAAAATCGACGAAAGATTACGTTTTGCGAACAATTGCGCGTTGCAGTGCAGCTAAACGCGACGTGCATTGTATTCGTCGCGCAAAACTGAATAAAATGAGCGTCTAAACGTCGAGATATCTCCAACGCCAAGCAAATTACAGACAGTTTTCGTCAAAATCGACAAACGATTGCGTATTGCGAACGATTGCGCGTTGTTTGTCATCTAAACTCGTCGTGCAAGGTATTTGGCGTGCAAAACTGAGTAAAATGCGCGTTTAAACGTCGAAATAACTCCAACGGAATGAAATACAGTCTGTTTTCGTCAAAATCGACGAAAGATCGCGTTTTGAGAGATATTGCGCGTGATTTTGCAGCTAAACGCGACATGCAGTGCATTCGTCATGCAAAACTGACGGAAAGGAGCGCTTAAACGTCGTAATATCTCCAACGCGTAGGAAATTACAGTCAGTTTCCGTCAAAATCGAAGAAAGATCGCGTTTGGCGAACCATTGCTCGTGATTTTGCAGCTAAACGCGACATGCAGCGCATTCGTCGTGTAAAACTGAATGAAAGAAGCGTTTAAACGTCGAAATACCTCCAACGGAAAGAAATACAGTCTGTTTTCGTCAAAATCGACGACAGATCGCGTTTTGAGAGATATTGGGCGTGATTTTGCAGCTAAACGCGACGTGCAGTGCATTCGTCGTGTAAAACTGAGTGAAAGAAGCGTTTAAACGTCGAAAAACGTCTCCAACGGAATGAAATACAGTCTGTTTTCGTCAAAATTGACGAAAGATTGCGTTTTGCGAACGATTACGCGTAGTTTTGCAGCTGAACGCGACGTGCATTGCATTCGTCTTGCAAAACTGAATAAAATGAGCGTTTAAACGTCGTAATATTTGTAATGGGAAGGAAATTACAGTCAGTTTTCGTCAAAATCGACGAAAGATCGCATTTTGCGAAAGTTTGCGCGTGGTATTGCAGCTGTCCGTTATGTACAATGTATTCGTCGTGCAAAACTGAGTAAAATGAGCGGTTAAACGTATAGATATGTCCAACGCGAAGGAAATTACAGTCAGTTTTCGTCAAAATCGACGAAATATCGCGTTTTGAGAGATATTGCGCGTGGTTTTGCAGCCAAACGCGACATTCGCTACATTCGTTTGTATCAAACTGAGTGCAAGGAGCGTTTATACGTCGAAATATCTCCAACACGAAGGGAATTACAATCACTTATCGACAAAATCGACCAACCATCGCGTTTTGTGTGATATTGCGCGGGCTTTTGTATCTAAACGCGACGTGCGCTACATTCGACGTGTAAAACTGAGTGCAAGGAGCGTTTATACGTCAAAATATCTCCGACGCGTATGAAATTACAGACGGTATTCGTCAAAAACGACGACAGATAGCGTTTTGCGAACGTTTGCGCGTGGTATTGCAGCTGTCCGCTATGTACACTGTATTCGTCGTGCAAAACTGAGTAAAATGAGCGTTTAAACGTCGAGATATCTCCAACGCGAAGGAATTTACAGTCAGTTTTCGTCAAAATCGACGAAAGATTGCGTTTTGCGAACGATTGCGCGTTGCAGTGCAGAGCTAAACGCGACGTGCACTGTATTCGTCGTGCAAAACTGAATAAAATGAGCGTCTAAACGTCGAGATATCACCAACGCGAAGGAAATTACAGTCAGTTTTCGTCAAAATCGACGAACGATTGTGTTTTGCGAACGATTGCGCGTTGTTTGGCATCTAAACGCTACGTACAATGTATATGGGGTGCAAAACTGAGTAAAATGCGCGTCCAAACATCGAAATACCTCCAACGGAATGAAATAGAGTCTGTTTTCGTCAAAATCGACCAAAGATCGCGTTTTGACAGATATTGCTTGTGGTTTTGTAGCTAAACGTGACGTGCAATGCATTCGTCGTGCAAAACTGAGTGAAAGGAGCGTTTGAACGTCGTAATATCTCCAACGCGAAGGAAATTAAACTCAGTTTTCTACAAATTCAACGAAAGATCGCGTTTTGCGAACGATTGCGCGTGGTTTTGCAGATATCCGCTATGTACACTGCATTCGTCGTGTAAAACTGAGTGAAAGGTGCGTTTAAACTTCGAAATATCTCCATCGGGAAGGAAATTACAGACAGTTTTCATCATCATTGTCGAAAGATCGCGTTTTACGAACCATTGCGCGTGGGTTTGCAGCTAAACGCGACATGCAACACATTCGTCGTGCAAAACTGTGTGAAAGCAGCGTTCAAACGTCGAAATTTATCCAACACGCAGGAAATTACAGACAGTTTTCGTCAAAATCGACGAAAAATTACGTTTTGCGAACAATTGCGCGTTGCATTGCATCTAAACGCGTCGTGCAAGGTATTTGGCGTACAAAACTGAGTAAAATGCGCGTTTAAACGTCGAAATACCTCCAACGGAATGAAATACAATCTGTTTTCGTCAAAATCGACGAAAGATCGCGATTTGAGAGATATTGCTCGTATTTGCAGCTAAACGCGACATGCAGTGCATTCGGCGTGTAAAACTGAGTGCAAGGAGCGTTTATACGTCGAAATATCTCCAATGCGAAGGAAATTACAGACAGTTTTCGTCAAAAACGACGAAAGATCGCGTTTTGCGAACGTTTGCGCGTGGTATTGCAGCTGTCCGCTATGTACACTGTATTCGTCGTGCAAAACTGCGTAAAAGGAGCATTTAAACGTTGAAATATCTCCGACGCGTAGGAAATTACAGACAGTTTTCGACAAAAACGACGAAAGATCGCGTTTTGCGAACGATTGCTCGTGGTTTTTCAGCTAACCGCCATGTACACTGCATTCGTCGTGTAAAACTGAGTGAAAGGACCGTTTAAACGCCGAGATATCTCCAACGCGAAGGAAATTACAGACAGTTTTTTTAAAAATCGAAGAAAGATCGCGTTTGGTGAACAATTGCTCGTGGTTTTGCTGCTAAACGCGACGTGCAATGCATTCGTCGTGCAAAACTGAGTAAAATGCGCGTCTAAACATCGAAATACCTCCAACGGAATGAAATAGAGTCTGTTTTCGTCAAAATCGACCAAAGATCGCGTTTTGAGAGATATTGCGCGTGGTTTTGTAGCTAAACGTGACGTGCAGTGCATTCGTCGTGTAAAACTGAGTGAAAGAATCGTTTAAACGTCGAAATATCTCCAACGGAATGAAATACAGTCTGTTTTCGTCAAAATTGACGAAAGATTGCGTTTTGCGAACGATAACGCGTAGTTTTGCAGCTGAACGCGACATGCAGTGCATTCGTCGTGTAAAACTGAGTGAAAGAAGCGTTTAATCGTCGAAATATTTGTAATGGGAAGGAAATTACAGTCAGTTTTCGACAAAAACGACGAATGATCGCGTTTTGCGAACGTTTGCGCGTGGTATTGCAGCTGTCCGCTATGTACACTGTATTCGTCGTGCAAAACTGCGTAAAATGAGCATTTAAACGTTGAAATATGTCCGACGCGTAGGAAATTACAGACAGTTTTCGACATAAACGACGAAATATCGCGTTTTGCGAACGATTGCTCGTGGTTTTTCAGCTAACCGCCATGTAAACTGCATTCGTCGTGTAAAACTGAGTGAAATGACCGTTTAAACGCCGAGATATCTGCAACACGAAGTAAATTACAGTCAGTTTTCGTCAAAATCGATGAAACGTCGCGTTTTGCGAACGATTGCGCGTGGTTTTGCAGCCAAACGCGACGTGCAGTGCATTGGACGTGCAAAACTGAGTGAAAGGAGCATTAAACGTCGAAATATCTCCAACGCGAAGGAAATTACAGTCTGTTTTCGCCAAAATCTACGAATGATCGCGTTTTGCGAACGATTACGCGTGGTTTTGCAGCTAAACGTGACGTGCCACACATTCGTCGTGCAATACTTAGTGAAAGGACCGTTTAAACGTCGAAATATTTCCAACGCGAAGGAAATTACAGACAGTTTTTTTTAAAAATCGAAGAAAGATCGCGTTTGGTGAACAATTGCTCGTGGTTTTGCTGCTAAACGCGACGTGCAATGCATTCGTCGTGCAAAACTGAGTGAAAGGAGCGTTTAAACGTCGTAATATCTCCAACGCGATGGAAATTACACTCAGTTTTCTACAAATTCAACGAAAGATCGCGTTTTCGTACGATTGCGCGTGGTTTTGCAGATATCCGCTATGTACACTGCATTCGTCGTGTAAAACTGAGTCAAAGGTGCGTTTAAACGTCGAAACATCTCCATAGCGAAGGGAATTTCACTCACTTTTCGTCAAAATCGATGAAACGTCGCGTTTTGCGAACCATTGCGCGTGGTTTTGCAGCTAAACGTGACATGCAACACATTCGTCGTGCAATACTGTGTGAACGGAGCGTTTAAACGCCGAGATATCTCCAACGCGAAGTAAATTACAGTCAGTTTTCTTTAAAATCGAAGAAAGATCGCGGTTTGCGAAAAATTGCGCGTGGTTTTGCTGTTAAACGTGATGTGCAATGCATTCGTCGTGCATTACTGAGTGAACGGAGCGTTTAAACGCCGAGATATCTCCAACGCGAAGTAAATTACAGTCAGTTTTCTTTAAAATCGAAGAAAGATCGCAGTTTGCGAACAATTGCGCGTGGTTTTGCTACTAAACGTGATGTGCAATGCATTCCTCGTGCAAAACTGAGTGAAAGAATTGTTTAAACGTGCAAATATCTCCGACGCGTAGGATATTACAGTCTGTTTTCGTCAAAATCGACGAAAGATCGCGTTTTGAGAGATATTGCGCGGTATTTTGCAGCTAAACGCGACATGCAGTGCATTCGTCGTGTAAAACTGAGTGAAAGGTGCGTTTAAACGTCGAAATATCTCCATCGGGAAGGAAATTACAGACAGTTTTCGTCATAATTGTCGAAAGATCGTGTTTTACGCACCATTGCGCGTGGTTCTACAGCTAAGCGCGACGCGAAACACATTCGTCGTGCAAAACAGTGTGAAAGGAGCGTTCAAACGTCGAAATGTCTCCAACGCGCAGGAAATTACAGACAGTTTTCGTTAAAATAGACGAAATATCGCGTTTTGCGAACGATTGCGCGTGGTTTTGCAGCTAAACGTGACATGCAACACATTCGTCGTGCAATACTGAGTGAACGGTGCGTTTAAACGCCGAGATATCTCCAACTCGAAGTAAATTACAGTCAGTATTCTTTAAAATCGAAGAAAGATCGCGTTTTGCGAACGATTGCGCGTGGTATTGCAGCTAAACGCTGCGTTCAATTCATTCGACGTGCAAGACTGTGTGAAAGGACCGTTTAAACGTGGAAATATCTCCAACGCGATGGAAATTACAGTCAGTTTTCGTCAAAATCGATGAAACATCGCGTTTTGCGAGGGCTTTGTAAGGTATTAGTATAAACGTTATACGTTATAATGTGATACTATATACCGTTGTAAGTTATAAGGTAATAGTATACACAATTATACGATAGAAGGTATTACTATAATACGTTATATGTTATAAGGTAATAGTGTCTAATGTTATAAGCAATAAGGAAATACTGCTTAATGTTATCCGTTATAAGGTAATAGTATATAGAGCTGTACGTAATTAGTAATAATATATAACGTTGTATGTTATAAGGTAATAGTATATAACGTTATACGTTATAAGGTGATACTATATATCGCTGTACGATATAAGGTAATAGTATATAACGTTATAATTGATAAGGTAATAGTATGTAACGTTATACGTTATATGGTAATGGTATACAACGTTATACGTTATATGGTGGTACTATATAACGTTATTCGTTATAAGGTAATAGTATGTAACGTTATACGTTATATGGTAATAGTATAAAACGTTATACGATACAAGGTATTACTATACAACGTAATAGGTTATAAGGTAATACCTTATACATTTGTACGTAATAAGGTAATATTATGTAACGTTATACGTTAGAAGGTATTACTATATAACGTTATACGTTCTAAGGTAATAGTATACGACGTTATACGTTATCAGGTAATACTATATAACGTTACATGTTATAAGGTAATAATGTCTAACGTTATAAGCTATAAGGTAATACTATATTGTAACGTTATACAATACAAGGTATTACCATACAACGTTATAGGTTATAAGGTAATACTTTACAAATTTGTACGTAATATGGTAGTAGTATGTAACGTTATATGTTAGAAGGTATTACTGTATAACGTTCAACGATCTAAGGTAATACTATACAACGATGTATGTTATAAGGTAATAATATACAACTCTATACGATAGAAGGTATGACTGTATAACGTTATACGTTCTAAGGTAATAGTATACAACGCTATACGTTATATGGTAATAGTATACAACGTTACACGTTAGAAGGTACTACTATATAAAGTTATATGTTCTAAGGCAATAGTATACAGCGTTATACGTTATAGGGTAAGACTATATAACGTTATATGATATAAGGTAATAATGTCTAACGTTATAAGCTATAAGGTAATACTATATTGTAACGTTATACAATACAAGGTATTACCATACAACGTTATAGGTTATAAGGTAATACTTTACAAATTTGTACGTAATATGGTAGTAGTATGTAACGTTATATGTTAGAAGGTATTACTGTATAACGTTAAACGATCTAAGGTAATACTATACAACGATGTATGTTATAAGGTAATAATATACAACTCTATACGATAGAAGGTATGACTGTATAACGTTATACGTTCTAAGGTAATAGTATACAACGCTATACGTTATATGGTAATAGTATACAACGTTACACGTTAGAAGGTACTACTATATAAAGTTATATGTTCTAAGGCAATAGTATACAGCGTTATACGTTATAGGGTAAGACTATATAACGTTATATGATATAAGGTAATAGTGTCTAACGTTATAAGCTATAAGGTAATACTATATAACGTTATACGTTAGTATGTATTACTATATAACGTTATACGTTATAAGGTAATACTATATAACGTTATACGTTAGGACGTATTACTATATAACGTTATACGTTAGGACGTATTACTATATAACGTTATACGTTACATGGTAATGGTATACAACGTTATACGTTATAAGGTAATAATATATAACGTTTTATGTTACTAGGTAATAGTATATAGCGTTATACGTTAGAACGTAATACTATATAACGTTATATGTTATAAGGTAATACTATATAACGTTATACGTTATAAGGTAATACTATATAAAGTTGTACGTTATAACGGAATAGTATACAACGCTATACGATAGAAGGTATTGCTATATCACGTTATACGTTATAAGGAAATACTAAATAACGTTATTCGTTATAAGGTAATAATGTACAACGTTGTACGTTAGAGAGTAATTGTATACAACGGTATACGATAGAAGGTATTACTATATAGCGTTATACGTTGTAAGGTATTTGCATGTAACGTTGTACGTTATAAGGTAGTTGCATGTAACGTTATACGTTATATGGTAATGGTATACAACGTTATACGTTATATGGTAATAGTGTACAACGTTATACGTAATAAGGTAATACTATATGATGTTATACGTTAGTATGTATCATTATATAACGTTATACGTTATAAGGCAATAATATAACGTTGTACATTAGAGTGTAATAGTATACAACGGCATACGATAGAAGGTATTACTATATAACGCTATACGTTATAAGGTAATACTTTATTACGTTATACGTTATAAGGTAATAATATATAATGTTATTCGTTATAAGGTAATAATGTACAGCGTTGTAGGTTAGAGGGTAATAGTATGCAACGCTATACGTTATAAGGTAATACTATAAAACGTTATATGTTATTAGGTAGTAGTATACAACGTTATACGTTATAAGGTAATACTATATAACCTTATACGGTATAACGTAATACTATATAACGTTGTATGTTATTAGGTAATAGTATACAACGTTATACGTTAGAATGTATTACTATATAACGTTATACGTTATAAGGCAATAATATATAACGTTGTACGTTAGAGGGCAATAGTATACAACGGCATACGATAGAAGGTATTACTATATAACGTTATACATAACAAGGTAATACTATATAAAGTTGTACGTTATAAGGAAATAGTATACAACGCTATACGGTATAATGTATTGCTATATCACGTTATACGTTATAATGTAATACTATATAACGTTATACGTTATAAGGTAATAATATATAATGTTATTCGTTATAAGGTAATAATGTACAGCGTTGTAGGTTAGAGGGTAATAGTATGCAACGCTATACGATAGAAGGTATTGCTATATCACGTTATACGTTATAAGGTAATACTATATAACGTTATACGTTATAAGGTTATACTATATATCGTTGTACGATATAAGGTAATAGTATATAACGATATAATTCATAAGGTAATAGTGTGCAGCGTTATACGTTATATGCTAATAGTGTACAACGCTATACGATAGAAGGTATTGCTATATCACGTTATACGTTATAAGGTAATACTATACAACGTTATACGTTATAAGGTGATTCTATATATCGTTGTACCATATAAGGTAATAGTATATAACGTTATAATTCATAAGGTACTAGTATGCAGCGTTATACGTTACATGGTAATAGTATACAACGGTATACAATAGAAGGTATTGCTATATGGCGTTATACGTTATAAGGTATTTGCATGTTACGTTATACGTTATAAGGTAGTTGCATGTAATGTTATACGTTATATAGTAATGTTACCCAACGTTATACGTTATATGGTAACGGTATACAACGTTATACGTTACATAGTAATAGTATACAACGTTATACGTTATGAGGTAATACTATATAACGTTATACGTTCTACGGTAATACTATATAGCGTTATACATTATATGGTAATAGTATACAACGTTATAAGTTATAAGGTAATAATATATAACGTTATATGTTATAAGGTAATACTATATAACGTTATACGTTCTAAGGAAATACTATATAAAGTTGTACGTTATAAGGGAATAGTATACAACGCTATACGATAGAAAGTATTGCTATATCACGTAATGCGTTATAAGGAAATACCATATAACATTATACGTTATAAGGTAATACTATACAACGTTATACATTATAAGGTGATACTAGTTATCGTTCTATGATATAAGGTAATAGTATATAACGTTATAATTCATAAGGTAATAGTATGCAGCGTTATACGTTATATGCTAATAGTATACAACGCTATACGTTATAAGGTAATACTTTATAACGTTATACGTTATATGGTAGTTGCATGCGACGTTTTACGTTATATGGGTAATGGTATACAACGTTATATGTTATATAGTAATAGTGTACAACGTTATACGTTATAGGGTAATACTATATAACTTTATACGTTAGAATGTATTACTATATAACGTTGTACGTTATAAGGCAGTAATATAACGTTGTACGTTAGGGTGTAATAGTATACAACGGCGTACGATAGAAGGTCTTACTATATAGCGTTATACGTTATAAGGTAGTTGCTTGTAACGTTAATCGTTATATGGTAATGGTATACAACGTTATACGTTATATCATAATAGTATTCAACGTTATACGCTATAAGGTAGTAATGTACAAAGTTGTACGTTAGAGAGTAATAGTATACAACGGTATACGATTGAAGGTATTACTATATAGCGTTATACGTTAGAATGTATTACTATATAACGATATACGTTATAAGGCAATAATATAACGTTGTACGTTAGGGTGTAATAGTATACAACGGCATAAGGTAGAATGTATTACTATATAGCGTTATACGTAATAAGGTAGTTGTTTGTAACGTTACTCGTTATATGGTAAAGGTATACAACGTTATACGTAAGGTGGTAACAGTACACAACGTTATACTTTATATGGTAATACTATATAACAATGTACGTTATAAGGTAATAGGGAACAACTCTATACGATAGAAGGTATTACTATAAAACGTTATACGTTCTAAGGTAATACTACATAACGTAATACGTTATAAGGTAATACTACATAACGTTGTATGTTATTAGGCAATAGTATACAACGTCAGAAGTTAGGAGGTAATAGTACACAACGTTGTACGTTATATGGTAACAGTATGCAACGCTATACGTTATAAGATAATACTTTATATCGCTGTACGTTATAAGGTAATACGATATAACGTTATTCGTTATAAGGTAATAATATACAACGTTGTACGTTAGAGAGTAACTGTATACAACGGTATAAGATAGGAGGTATTACTATGTAGCGTTATACGTTAGAAGGTAGTTGTATGTAACGTTATACGTCCTAATGTAATACTATATAACGTTATACGTTATAAGGTAATACTACATAACGTTATACGTTATAAGGTAACACTATATAACGTTATTCGTTATAAGGTAATAATGTACAACGTTGTACGTTAGAGAGTAATAGTATACAACGGTATACGATAGAATGTATTACTATATAACGTTATTCGTTATAAGGTAATAATGTACAACGTTGTACGTTAGAGTGTAATAGTATACAACGGCATACGATAGAATGTATTACTCTATAACGTTATACGTTATAAGGTAACACTTTATAACGTTATACGTTATAAGGTGATACTATGTATCGTTGTACTATATAAGGTAATAGTATATGACGTTGTAATTCATAAGGTAATAGTATGTAACGGTATACGTTAGAAGGTATTACTATATAACGTTATACGTCCTAAGGTTAATGCATACGACGTTATACTTTATATAGTCATACTATATAACGCTATTCGTTATAAGGTAATAATGTACAACGTTGTACGTTAGAGAGTAATAGTATACAACATTGTACGATAGAAGGTATTACTATATAGCGTTATACGTTATAAGGTAGTTGTATGTAACGTTATACGTTGTATGGTAATAGTATACAACGTTATACGTTAGAGGGTATTACTATATAACTTTATACGTTATAAGGTATTACTATATAACTTTTTAAGTTGTAAGGTATTAGTATACAAAGTTATACGTTAGAGGGTATTACCATATAACGTTATACGTTCTAAGGTAATACTATATAACGTTATATGTTATATGGTAATGGTATATAACGTTGTACGTTACATGGTACGAGTATACAACGTTATCCGTTAGAAGGTATTACTATATAAAGTTATATGTTCTAAGGTAATACTATATAACGTTATTCGTTATAAGGTAATAATATATAACGTTGTACGTTAGAGAGTAATAGTATACAACGTTATACGATAGAAGGTATTACTATATAGCGTTATACCTTATAAGGTAGTTGTTTGTAAGGTTATACGTTATGTGGTAATGGTATACAACGTGATACGTTACGAGGCAATAATATATAACGTTGTACGTTATAAGGTAATAATATATAACGTTGTACGTTAGAGGGTATTACTATATAACGTTATACGTTATAAGGTAATAATATACAACGTTATACGTCAGAGGGTATTATCATATAACGTTATACGTTCTAAGGTAATACTATATAACGTTATATGTTATATGGTAATACTATATAACGGTGTACGTTATAAGGTAATAGTATATAACGTTATACCTTTTATGCTAATGGTATACTACGTAATGCGTTATAACGTAATACTATACAATGTTGTACATTATAAGGTTATACTATATAACGTTGTAGGTTGTAGCGTAATCGTATGTAACATTATACGTTCTATGGTAGTAGTTTACAACGATATACGTTATAATGTAATATTATATAGAGTTATGCGCTAAAACGTAATACTATATTACGTTGTACGTTATAAGGTATTACTATATAACGTTATACGTAATAAGCTAATACTATATATCGTTGTGTGCTATAAGTTAATAGTATACAACGTTATACGTTATTTCGTAATGTTATATAACGTTATACGTTATGAGGTAATACTACATAACGTTGTACGTTATATTGTACGAGTATGCAACGCTATACGTTGTATGTTAATACTATATAACGTTATAGGTTATAATCTAATATTATGTAGCGTTATGCGTTATAACGTCACACTATATAACGTTGTAGGTTATAAGGTAATAGTATACAACGCTATAACGTAGACGGCATTACTATATAACCTTATACGTGATAAGGTAATACTATATATCGTTGCATGTTATATGTTAATAGTATACAACGTTATACGTTATATGTCAATGCTATACAATGGAATACGTTATAAGGTAATACTATAGTATATAACGATATATATATCGTTGTATGCTATAAGTTAGTATTATGCAACCTTGTACGTCATAAGGTAATAGTATACAACGTTATACGGTGAAAGTATTACTATATAACGTTATATGTTATAAGGAAATATTATACATAACGTTGTACGTTATAAGGTAATACTATATAACGTTATACGTTGTAAGGTATTAGTATACAACGTTATACGTGAGAAGGTACTACTATATAACATTGTAAGTTATAATGTAGTAGTATACAACGTTATACGTTTGGAGGTATTTGAATATAACGTGATACGTCATAAGTTGTACGTTATACGTTGTACGGTAATACTGTATAACGTTATAGGTTTTACGGTAATACTTTATAACGTTATACGTTATATGGTTTTAGTATGTAGCGTTATGCGTTATAAAGTAATAGTATGTAGCGTTATACGTTAAAAGGTATTACTATATAACGTTATACGTTATAAGGTAATACTGTTTAACGTTATACGTTATAATGTAATAATATACAACATGATACGTTAGAAGATGTTACTATATGACGTTATACGGTATAAGGTAATACTACACAACGTTATAGGATATCAGGTAATACTAAATTACGTTGTACGTTCTAAGGTACGATTATACAACGTTATATGTTGTATGGTAATACTATATAACGTTATACGTTATAATGTAATATTATGTAGCGTTATGCGTTATAACGTAATACTATATAACTTTGTACGTTATAAGTTTATACTATATTACGTTGTACGTCATAAGGTAATAGTATACAACGCTATACGATAGACGGTATTACTATATAACATTATGCGTTATAAGGTAACACTATATAACGTCGTAAGTTATAATGTAATAGTATACAACGTTATACGTTAGAAGGTATTTGTATATAACGTTATACGTCATAAGGTAGTACTATATAACGTTATACGTTGTATGGTAATACTGTATAACGTTATACCTAATAAGGTTTTAGTATGTAGCGTTATGCGTTACCAGGTAATATTATGTAACGTTGTACGTTATAAGGTATTACTATATAACGTTATACGTAATAAGCTAATACTATATATCGTTGTATGCTATAAGTTAGTAGTATACAAGGTTATACGTTATAAGGTAATACTATATAACGTTGTACGTTATAAGGTTATAGTATACAACGCTATACGATAGAAGGTATTACAATATAGCGTTATCGGTAATAAGGTAATACTATATACCGTTGTATGTTATATGGTAATAGTGTATAACGTTATACGCTATACGGTAATACTATATAAAGTTATAGGTTATAAGGTAATACTATATAGCGTTGTATGTTATAAGGTAATAGTTTAAACGTTTAAACATCGAAATATCTCCAACGCGAAGGAACTTACAGTCAGTTTTCGACGAAATTGAAGATAGATCGCGTTTTGCGGTGGATTGCAAGTGGTTTTGCAGCTAAACGCGGCGTGCGCTAGATTCGGCGTGTCAAACTGAGTGAAAAAGCTTTTAATCGTTGAAATATCTCCCACGCGAAGGAAATTACAGTCAGTTTTCGAGAAAATCGACGAAAGATCGCGTTTTGCGTGTAACTGGGCTTGTTTTGACGCTGGAAACAGAGTGCACTGCATTTGTCTTGTCAAAAGGAGTTAAAAGAGCGTTTAAACGTCGAAATATCTCCAACGGGATGGATATTTCAGTGATATTTCGTCAAAATCGACGAAAGATCGCGTTTTCCGAGCAACTGGGCTTGCTTTGACGCTGGAAACAAAGTGCACTGCCTTTGGCTTGTCAACCGGAGTTAAAAGAGCTTTTAAACGTCGAAATATCTCCAACGGGATGGAAATTTCAGTCATTTTTCGTCAAGAAACGACGAAAGATCGCGTTTTGCGTGTAACTGGGCTTGTTTCGATGCTGAAAGTCGCGTGCACCACATTCAGCGCATAAAATTGAGTGAAGTCAGAGTTTTAGCGTGGAAATATCTCCTGCGGGAAGGAAATTAAAAGCGGT
The DNA here is from genome assembly GCA_037178635.1 of Bombus dahlbomii. NCBI lineage: Eukaryota > Metazoa > Arthropoda > Insecta > Hymenoptera > Apidae > Bombus > Bombus dahlbomii. Next base: position 252,383 of record CM074118.1, read on the forward strand.
TTTCGTCAAAATAGACGAAAGATCGCGATCAGCTTAGCTTGTTTTGACGCAGATAGTGGTGTGTGCCTCATTTGGCGTATAAAATGGAGGAAAACGATCGTTTAAACATCGAAATATCCCCTGCGAGAAACGACACACAGTTGTGGTCAAAATAGACGAGGGATCGCGTTTTGCGTTCGGCTGGGCTTGTTTCGACGCAGATAGTGGCGTGTACCACATTTGGCGTATAAAATGGAGGAAAACGATCGTTTAAACATCGAAATATCTCCTGCGAGAAACGACACACAGTTTTGGTCATAATAGACGAAAGATCGCGTTTTTCGATCGGCTGGGCATGTTACGACGCTGGAAGTCGCGTGGCCCACATTCGGAGTTTAAAATGGAGTGAAATCAGCATTTAAACGAAGAAATATATCCTGCGGGATGGGAATTACACGCGGTTTTCGTCAAAATAGACGGAAGATCGCGTTTTGCGATCTGTTGGGCTTGTTACGACGTTAAAATTGGGGTGCACCGTATTCGGCGTGTGAAATGGAGTGAAATCAGCGTTTAAACGTCGAAATGTCCCCAGCGGCAAGGAAATTACACGCAGCTTTTTTCAAAATAGACGAAAGATCTCGTTTTGCGATCGGTTGGCCTTGCTCCGACGCTAAAAGTGGAGAGTACGGAATTCGGCGTGTGAAATGGAGTGAAATCAGTCTGAAAACGTGGAAATATCTCCTGCGAGATGGAAATTACGCGCAGTTTTCGTCAAAATAGACCAATGGTCTAGAATTGCGAGCTGCTTGGCTTGCATCGACGTTGAAAGTGGCGTGCACCACATTGGGCGTATAAAATGGTGTAAAACGATCGTTTAACCGTCGAAATATCTCCTGCGAGAAACTACACTCAGTTTTGATCGAAATAGACAAAAGATCGCGTTTTGCGATCGGCTGGGCCTGCTTCGACGCTGGAACACGAGTGCATCACATTCGGCGTGTATAATGGTGTGAAATCAGCGTTTAAACGTGGAAATATCTCCAGCGGGTAGGAAACTACACACAGTTTTGTTCAAAATAGATGAAAGATCGCGTTTTGCGATCAGCTGGGCTTGCTTTGACGCTGAATGTCTCCTGCACCACATTCGGCGTGTAAAATGGCGAGAAATTAGCGTTTAAGCGTCGAAATATCTCCTACGGGAAGGAAACTACACCCACTTTTCGTGAAAATTGACGAACGATCGTGTTTTTCGGGCTCCTGGGCATGTATCGAAACTGAAAGAGGCGTGCAGTACATTATGCGTGTATAATGGGGAGAAAAGCGGGTTTATACGTAGACATATCTCCAACTGAAAGGAAATTACAGTCAGTTTTCGTCAAAATCGACAAAAGATCACGTTCTGCGAGCTGCTAATGTCACGTCCCGCGCTCCGTAGGTTCCGTAGCGGAAACAAGCGAACACTGCAGTATGCGAATAGCGCACGTATGGTATAACAAAAATAAAATACTTTAAATGAGCTAACAGGACATAGGTCATACATATAATGTAGAAAACGATGTTAATAACTATATCGTGAATATTAACATCCATTCAAAGATTCTATCGTTAATTCGAGAATTGATTCTTTGCAGGATTTCTAACTCGTGATCTAACATTTTGTAGTAAATTATAATATTTGGTATACTATCCACTATTTACGAAGATGTTTAGAGAAGAATGTTCTTCCCTTATACTGCAATATATTACGAACATACTTTCCCATGGCAAAGCCATTATTACTACACTTAATTGTCAATCTCTATTTATATAAACCCTAACACTTCATTACGAATGAAGAGGAAGAAATAAAGATATATATATATATATGTCGAGGAGACGTTAGGGCTTAGATTAGGGGCGTATAACGAGTCTCTTCCTGGGTTGTTCATCGTTGTTGTACAATCGAAATAGCGTTTATTGTCACAGATACAGATAATACAAGATCGACACAAGAGACCGCGGTAATTAGGCGCTAATGACAATGACTTTAGGTCCGATATGACGAATCCACGGTCCACGGGTATACTTTGCTTCAAAGCCTAAGTCGGACTCGACTTACTGCTCGCGATACAAGGATCACTTGATTAACTATTGGCTAAGACGTGGATTATTCACCGATCGTACCAACATCCACTAGGTATCAGGCTAATGATGCTGCAAGAAAGGGAATGCGTTTCCGTCACGACGACACTGCAGAGGAAAACGATGACGGGTTGTACCTAAGGGCACGAGATCATCGGATTCGTCGAGGAAAGCCACCGCTCAGAGGGTGAGGGAAATGGACGTTGCTGTTAATTGGCTAGTTTCTATTCAGTTAGGAAAAGATGCTAGCCGCCCTTGAGAGAGAGAGAGAGAGAGTTCCGAGCGGGGAGCGTCGTACGTGAGGGAAGCAGATCTCCCGTATCTTCCCGTAATAGGTGACAGATTTACGGGCTGGCAGAACAAAGACCGTTTGTCAATCTGGAGGGTTTCAGTTAACCAAATCTTAAGATTTGTAACGGTTCCTCAGGCTAGCTGAACATAAACTGTGAATGATGCATCGACATCTGGCGACCATCCTACCCAAAGAATGGGGTCTGCGTGTGATGAGCCACAGGGCTGTTGGAATGTTTATTGTCAAGTGTCGGTACGGCCAATTCTTTTATAGGAGAGCTATATCTCAGTTAGGTGGAACGTTTATCCCGTGACCGTGGCTACGCCCGGCGACCGGTTATCGCCTCGAGCCTAAGTTCATTGTCTCAAATTTCAAATGACTGTGTCTGGGTAGTTTCGCAAATGCTACAGTATTGAGATTGTCCCAGGTAATTCCAACGGAGGGGCCCCGTTGTCCGACATATATATATATATGTCGGAGAAGAAAGGACACCTCCCCTCCCTCCTTTGGAATTTATTGGAAAACCACAGGACCTCGAAAATCGATTCTCGATTTTCCGATAAACATTGTACAGAACTTGTTATTTCTCGATTATGTAATTTATTGTTATTTATTGTTATAGCCGGTTATCAATTATTGTTTATTTTTGTATCTTATCTAACTACTTTCACAATAAAACTCGATTTTCAGACTTCAGAATCGATCACCTGAATTATCCCAAGATTTATGATCCTTCATATATATATATATATGTCGGAGATGAAAAGACACCGGGCTTTCCCTTTGGAATTCTTTGGGAAATCCCCGATACTTTATTCTTTATAAGTTAACTCGATTATAATTGTCCGAGATTTGCGATAATGAGCTTGGACTCAAGGCGACAACTAGTCGCCGAACGTAGCCGCGTACACGGCATGAACGTTTTTTCCTAATAGAGGCATAGAATAATTGTATAGCTCTCCTTAAAAAAAGGAATAGTTGTAGCGGCACCCGACAGTAAACATTCCTATGGTCTCTGCCCCGTGGCTCGCCACACGTAGACCCTATTCTTCGGGCAAGATGATTACCAGATGTCGATGTATCTCCACAGTACACGTTCAGCTAGCCTGAGGTCCCGCTATAAATATTAGGATTTAGTTAACTAAGGTCTTTCAAACGGACAAACAGTTTTTGTCCTAATAGTCCTTAAATCTATCATCTACTACGGTAAGATACGGGAAACCTACTTTCTTCACGAACGACGCTTCCCGCTAGCAATTTTCTCTCAAGGGCGGCTAACATCTTTCCTTAACCACCAACATAGAAATTATCAGCAACGTCCATTTTCCTCACTTTCCAAACCAAGGTTTTCCTCGACGAATCCAATCCTCTGCAGCATCGCAGCGATGGAAAACACACTCTCATGCGATCTCTTCAACGAGAAAAACAACGTCTTTACGATCAATGAATATTGTCACGTTTTATCTTAACCAAGAGCCAGACTTGGACTTTGGAGGAGAGTACATTTACTATCCCGTTGACCGCGGATTCGTTATCGAACCTAAGACCATTGTCATTAGTGTCTAATCACCGCGATTACTTGTCAATTTTGTAATACTCACGCTTCTGCTAATCAACATTACCTCGATTGTATAACAACGATGGCTAATTCCAGTGAAGATTCATTACACGCTCCTAACCCTAATCACAATGTTAACCCAACATCAGAAGTGGGATAAGTGCCAAAGCATACGACCATCGTGCGCGAATTAATTCAGTCGCTTGTACAAAAATCTAATGCGGAACCTAAAAATCATTCATTACCGCGTTTTAACCCTTATATCGCGGGTTCCGACTCCGCTGCATGATGCACAGCTGTAAATCTGATTATGGAGGAAAATCCTTTATAAGGCAGCGCCCCGAAAGACTACTGTACTGTAATTTCGTACAGTAATTTCAATAACAAGCGTCGAATCGACTTCTATGTAGTGTAAGCGTCAATTGGTAGATCAAGTCACCTGGGTGAGTCGTTTCCATTTTACTCAGATTCTGGAGCCGAGTGTTCACTAATTGAAGAATCCGTAGCCTTGAGATTTTGTGGTAAAAGAACAGCTGATACAGTAGTAATGTGCGGAATAGGAAATACTTGTATTAAACGTACATCTCAAACTTTCCCAATGTATGTACTAATGGTTTTACATTGGAGATGATTTTTCATATCCTTGTTGATAGCTATTTAAAATGTGATGTTGTGATTGGTCGTGAAATTTTAAGCCAAGATTTCGACGTAAATATTACATAAGATAGCCTCGTTATTTGTAAAACAAAGATAATTAATGCCTGTAGTAAAACCGCGGAAGACGAGACCGATATTAATGAAGTTGACACTGATGTAATTGGTAACGGGTTATGGGTTTCCTGCGTACTCGCGTAAATACGAGCCAGTTAGAAATACGCTTAATTTATCCTAATGTCACCATGCAAAGAAGTCCTTATGGACTTAGCGAGGAAGAGCGAAGAATAGTATGTGAGAGAATAAGCGAATTAATTAGAGCAAAAATCGTAAGGCCTAGTAATTCACCATTTTCCAACCCTATTTTACTCGTGAAGAAGAAAGACGGCTCAGATAGATTATGTGTAGATTTCTGAGGGCTAAATAAAAATACAGTCGCGGATCGGTATTCTTTACCTCTTATCGCGGACCAAATCGCGAGATTGCAAAAAGCGAGATACTTCATTAGTTTGGACATGGCCAGTAAGTTTCGTCAAATCCCTATTCATCCTAATTTTACGGAATATACAACATTTGTTAACCCCGATAAAATACGAGCCTTGAGTTTTTTACCTGCGCCGACGAACGTCACACAACTTCGACAGTTCATAGGTCTAGCTCTTTACTTCCGAAAATTCGTACTTAAATTTCCACAAATAATGAAACCTCTGTATACATTTACTTCCGGTAATAAAAACATAACTAGATAACTAGATAAACAAAGAAAAGTCGAACTCCATTTTGCTGAGGTGCGTGGGGAGTTGTGAATTCTCTGGGAATACCATAATTTTCTAATTCATTTGTGAAATCCATTCCTAAATATTCCAAACCATAACCGGTTCTGAAGGTTTTTATCTTTTTACCCTTTTATCTTTCAACTAAGGTTTTAGATTTCCAAAATGCCTTTTTAACTTCATCTTTTGTCTTAAGGATATACACATATACAAACCTTGATGTGTCATCAATAAAAGTGGCAAAATACTTCGCTCCACTCAGAGATATTTGTCTTATAGGGTCACATACATCAATATGTATCAGTTCTATTATTTCCAATTGTTTTAATTCGGATCTTTTTGGCATTGGGATTGCTGCCTCTCAAACATATTTCGCAAATATCGACTTTACTCAATCTTACGTTAAACCATTTACCATATTTTTATTTATTAATCTCCGAAGATCAGATTCATTTAAGTGTCCAATCGATAGTGTCAATCCACAAGTGTATTTTTATTTTCATATGCCATACCAATATATGCGGATTTTGTACAATATATAAATCCCTTTTGCGATTAGCAGTAATAACGATTTCATTCTTCTTTCCAAATATTGTAGCCATTTTATTTTTAAATGCAATCCTTTTTCCATTTGTTGTAACTTTTGATACTGAGATCAAATTTGCTTTTAATTCTAGTACATATAATACGTTTTCCAATCGAAATTTCTCAAGTTTGTTTTTTATATAACTAAATAATATTGCAGTACCTTTACCTTTGATTTCAGCTAATTTGTCATTCGCTAATTTTACCTTTTGATTTTTGATTGGTTCTATGAATTCAAAATAGTTTATGTCACAGCACATATGTGACGTAGCACCGCTGTCAATACACCATTCCATCGGTTGTTCCATGTTTATATTCAATGAAACATGAGTGTTACGATCGTTCGCGAAGAGACGCGATCGCGAGAAGGCACGTCAACGGGAGTCGTCAATTTCCGTTACGATTAAACAATCGACGCCACGAACTGATCGATCCCCTTATTTCTATTACGATAATAGGGGTGATTAGGTTGAGTTCACACTGTGTTAATATGTATATAATATCGTTTATTTCAGCAGCTTTGTAAAGATGACTAGTTACACTGATGCGTCGGTACAAGATAAGTAAAAACCCGTCACAAACGTTTTGACTATCATAACGACGAAAAGGAACTGATTTAAGGGTAGAACCCGTTACAGATTTGTTGACTGTTCTAACGACGAAAATGAAGTGGTACGAAAGTGGCGATGTTGTGTCGGAGGAGAGCTAGAGAAGGGTGTGTCTAGCACACGGGACCATCGGATTTGTTAATGACACTTTTTGGTCGGGAAAGTGAGGGTAATAGACATTGTTTTTGATTGGCTATTAAGACTGTTAGTGGACTAGGAGGGGTCTTAGCCGCCCTCGATAGAAAGTTCGTGGTAGGAAGCATCGCACGTGTGAAAAACTAACTTTCTCGTATTTTCCCAAAACAAACCATAAACCTTAAAAAACGCTTTTGTAAAAAGATCTTTGTTTGATCTGAAAGACTTTAGCTAAAATTTTCTGAGATGTATGGTTGGTCCTTGAGAATCTTAAGGATACGCAATAAGAATGTGCGGACATCTGGCTGCCATCCTGCCCACGGTGTGTGACCTGGTCTAGGTAGAGAGTCGGCCGACATAATAATCAATAATGATACTATTAGCCTGATTATCTTCATCTTGAATATTGGAAGCATATAAGCATTGTCCAGTTTTGGGTATTTCAGGAATTTGTGCTGATTGAGCTTTATGATCATCGTTTTTCTTCTTCAAACATTAATTTGCCTTATGTCCAGGTTTGTGATAATAAAAATATTCGATGTGTTTTACTTTATTAGTTTTAATAAATCCATTTTTATTTGAAGAATTTCTATTTTTATCATACCTTTTGTATTTATTTGAATCTTTCACTTGTAGAGCTTCTTAGTTATCAATCACGGCATTTGAATTATGACAAGAATTATCTTAAACGCATCCGGGGTAGGTAATTAGTCCCGCGATTCGATTGCACATTTAAAATTTTCGTGTGTGTTCAGGATGCTATATAATAATAGGATTGACAATAAATCATCAACGACTACAATATCTATTTCTTTTAATTTATCCACGTAATTGAAAAAAATTATTTAATTAAAATTATTTTTTTTTGTTTTAGGTTATCCTCTGCCCTTCTCAATATTATTACTATTAATAATATTTTCAATAAACTAATAACTACTTCTTGAACCTTAGCCTATAACCTGTTGTTAATTCTGTAATTAGAGGTAGGATCACAACAGTAATTAGTTTATTCTCCAGATAAATCTATCACACCGTTTTGAGCTGAATAAGCTTTATTTCACTTTCTTACATGGACTAGGGATAAAAATAGAAGAATATCTTAAACCTATTAATTAAATCTATCGATTACATCTAGAACTATCTTCTTTATTTCTAGAAGTTATGTTGAGGTTATTAGATGTATGTGAATACAAAGGAACCTGTGGATAAATTGTACGGTAGAAAATTTTTAAAATTTTAAGTAAAGTGTAAGAATAAAGTTCGGAATATAATTGGGCTGATCTAGATCCGTACACTAACAGTGTTACCCTATGACTGAAAAACCCTGAAGCCAACGTTGCATGTGTACCGTTTATGGTTTGCTTTCGACGCAGTCTTTTGTCTATGCGCTGTCAATGGCTTCAGTGCTTGAGAAAACTAAATACTAGACGTAGAGTTTTCTTAGAAGTGGCGGCCACTTCAACAAATAATAACAATAAAATTCATGAATGTTTAAAGTATACGATGGGGATCGTATTATATATATATGTCGGGTCCACATTATGATTAGAGTTAGGGGCGTATAATGAATATTCAATGGAACTAGCCATCGTTGCTCTGCAATCGAGGCAATGTTGATTATTACAAGTGTGAATATTACAGAATCGACAAGTAACCGCGATGATTAGACACTAATGACAATAGTCCTAGGTTAGATAACGAATTCGCGGTCAATGGGATAAAAAAATATACTTTCTTCCAAAGTCAAAGTCGGACTCGTGGTTAAAAACATGAAGTATCCACCGATCATAAAGACGTTGTTTTACTCGCTGGTGATATCGCACGAGAGAATGTGTTTTCCGTCCAGGTGATGCTGCAGAGGAGAACTATGATGGGGTGTATCTAAGGGCGCGAAATCATCGGATTCAATGAGGAAATCCTTCGTTCGGAAAGTGGGGGAAATGGACGTCGCTGTTAATTGGTTAATTTCTATGTTGGTGGTTAGGGAAAGATGCTAGTCGCCCTTCAGAGAAAGTTGCTAGCGAGAAGCGTCGTTCGTGAGAAAAGCAGATTTCCCGTATCTTCCCGTAGTAGGTGATAGATTTAAGGATTATTAGGACAAAGACTATTTGACCGTTAACCAAATCCTAATATTTATAGTGGGACCTCAGGCTAGCTGAACGTGTACTGTGGAGATACATCGACATCTGGTAATCATCTTGCCCGAAGAATAGGGTCTACGTGTGGCGAGCCACGGGGCAGAGACCATAGGAATGTTTACTGTCGGGTGCCGCTACAACTATTCCTTTTTTTAAGGAGAACTATACAATTATTCTATGCCTCTATTAGGAAAAAACGTTCATGCCGTGTACGCGGCTACGTTCGGCGACTAGTTGTCGCCTCGAGCCCAAGCTCATTATCGCAAATCACGGACAATTATAATCGGATTAACTTATAAAGAATAAAGTATTGGGGATTTTCCAAAGAATTCCAAAGGGAAAGCCCGGTGTCTTTTCATCTCCGACATATATATATACAGGGACAGCGACCCCCCCCCGCCCCCGTCGTAACTGCTTGGGAAAGCCTTGATACTGTAGCATTTGCGAAACTACCCAGACACAGTCATTTGAAATTTGAGACAATGAACTTAGGCTCGAGGCGATAACCGGTCGCCGGGCGTAGCCACGGTCACGGGATAAACGTTCCACCTAACTGAGATATAGCTCTCCTATAAAAGAATTGGCCGTACCGACACTTGACAATAAACATTCCAACAGCCCTGTGGCTCATCACACGCAGACCCCATTCTTTGGGTAGGATGGTCGCCAGATGTCGATGCATCATTCACAGTTTATGTTCAGCTAGCCTGAGGAACCGTTACAAATCTTAAGATTTGGTTAACTGAAACCCTCCAGATTGACAAACGGTCTTTGTTCTGCCAGCCCGTAAATCTGTCACCTATTACGGGAAGATACGGGAGATCTGCTTCCCTCACGTACGACGCTCCCCGCTCGGAACTCTCTCTCTCTCTCTCTCAAGGGCGGCTAGCATCTTTTCCTAACTGAATAGAAACTAACCAATTAACAGCAACGTCCATTTCCCTCACCCTCTGAGCGATGGCTTTCCTCGACGAATCCGATGATCTCGTGCCCTTAGGTACAACCCGTCATCGTTTTCCTCTGCAGCGTCGTCGTGACGGAAACGCATTCCCTTTCTTGCAGCCTCATTAGCCAGATACCTAGTGGATGTTGGTACGATCGGTGAATAATCTACGTTTTAGCCAAGAGTTAATCAAGTGATCCTTGCATCGCGAGCAGTAAGTCGAGTCCGACTTAGGCTTTGAAGCAAAGTATACCCGTGGACCGTGGATTCGTCATATCGGACCTAAAGTCATTGTCATTAGCGCCTAATTACCGCGGTCTCTTGTGTCGATCTTGTATTATCTGTATCTGTGACAATAAACGCTATTTCGATTGTACAACAACGATGAACAACCCAGGAAGAGACTCGTTATACGCCCCTAATCTAAGCCCTAAAGTCACCCCGACGTATATATATATATATATATAGTATTATATATAAACACCTATTAGAAATTGATCTCGAATTAAAGAATTTTCACATCAGAAGACGATTTTACTTTTCCCACGACTTGATTCAGAAAAATATTCATATTTTTGCTAGGTTCCTCAGTAATTCACTTGCAAACGCCGTGCCTCTTTCCGCAAATATCGCACGTAGCACTCCAAATTGACTCACTAACCGACCTGGTATAGCTTCGGCTATTATTGCCACCTTAGAATTCGGTATGGGTTATGCTAAATAATATTTCGATAAATAATCTTGCATCATCAAAATATGTTTATTTTCACGAGTGTTACCGTCGGCGTATAGATAACGTCTATAATAAGCATAGACTTGCAAGTTTTTACATCGCCAAATATACCCTGGAACATTCTTTCTATGTAAGGCCAGGCGTGGGAACTTTCGTCGTATTTTTTCGTCACTTGTTTTGTGAGATATTTTAATCTTTCAATAGCACATTTCGGCTTAATCTCGATGTCACCAAAAATTTTGTCTAAAATCTGTAGAATTAAAATCTGTAGAACAGAGGTTCCGATAGTAGAATATCTATCATATTTCATGCTCGTGACATTCTAAATGAATCTATTTTCAAAGTTAATAAGCCTGTCGGAATTTTGTGTAAAATTTTATTCCAACATAATAACCAATACTAGATAATTTAAATATTCAGAGGTACTTCTAAATAATATATACCACACGATGTCTTTCTTCCTCGTTCCAGACGATGTATATTCAATATCGCAGTAACACAATCAACAGTAACAGTGATCCTAATATGTCTTCAGACACTCCTTATCTGAAGAGAAATGCAAGTTGAATTCATTTTCCGAAATTATGATACCCTTCGGAGGCACTTCAATTACTACATCTTCGGCATATTTACCACCAGAACGTGACATATGCCGTTCTTTTGTATTACGATTGACTGCTGCATGAAAAAGACCTTTTTCTCACCTCAGCGTGAGGAATTCTCTCCCAAGCCGATGTTTGGTGTCAATGAGTATCTGTTTACGTATACGTGCTCATATAGTAAACGTCCAAGTCACATGAAATTTACTGCCACTAGACGAAGCACAACATTATCCTACCGAATCCGGCCTTGTTACGGATAGCTGTTGTACACGCGCGAGATTTATACGCAACGCGAGTAAATAGCGAAAGACTTGTGAATATGAATTCACCTCATCGACTGTCAAAAAGCTGCTCAAACGGGAATCAACCGTTACGAACTCGATTGAATTGAACCGCTCGCTACTGTTTAGAGTCCTTTTTAAAAACTTCCCATACTCGAACCTCACCCGACAACTATGGTGTTACCATAACTATAGAATGGCCGAATTGGTATATTCCTGATCGAACACATCGAGGACAGGATGAACGACGATGCGCTTAGTGTACCTCGCTTATCCATCACGTTATTCGAGACACTAGTATAAAAATGTGCTTGCTCGGATCTATGTGAGGCGGAAATTGCCGCACTGATACGCTGTTGCTATGACCCCGAAATCGCAAAGATATGAGTGTAATCATGATCACAATCATCCTATACGAGATCGGAAGCTATCGTCAAAATTTAAAACGGGATACAAAATTTAAAACGGGATACAAAATGTTTAATTGCCACCGCACTGACCCTTCTGCCATAAAATAAACGGAGGAAGAGACAGAAGGGAACTCTCGCGGATTTCTCCGGATCATCATTGAATGCTTTGATAAATTTCTAGAAACAGAAAGTAATCCACGAGGTTGTATCTAATTAATATGGTCGAGCATGTGTTTCTAATAATCTTAGTTAATTATTTAACACACTGTTGTGCATGTTTGCCTTAACAATAAAATCTACTTTATGATGAGAGGAAAGCTATCGGTTCTTTAAATATCGTGAAATTGCTTACCATTATTCCCAAAATATCTTCAACTTTTCTTCGCACACAAGACGATCAGCAATTGAATATCTTTTGTTTCAGAGTCGAGTTTCAGAAAAAGGTTTAAATAAATATTCTTTCTGTGGAAATGCACTGTCATCGACCAAGAAATGATCTTTTGTCAACATACTGTTTTCCCTTGCTTAGTATAAACTGCACTAACAGAAGTTCCGCTTGCCGCCATTACGTATCTACAATACTTCCTATCACTTCCTACATTAATGTACCTATCGAAAACAGTAGTTACTATCTACAACAACCATGAGTACAATACTGCTGTTTATTTATAATTAAAATACAAATTCCCACAGTTGCCAGCTGCTTTGATAATCATAAGTCTTCGAGAAAGTTCCACACTTTTTGAAATATATTTTCGATCATTTCCCAGACATTTTCGTTTGTTGCCTGAAAAATAAAATAACAATGTATTTATTATAATAGGCATAAAAATATCACAATTCACGGTTAGATCTTATCATTGTTAAAACCACATTTTTATTTTCATTCACAAAATATAAATCCAAATGGTTACACAGGAGAAAATGAGGAAAATATCTTTCTTGAAAACTCATCGAGAGCAACAAAAACTGTCACGCTTGAGCAATGTAATGACACAGTTGAAGAAGTTGGCAAGAAGTATCAACACACACCAATAAAAAGAAAATAAGTTTGTCGTATTTGGGAGTATTGCGTTTTATCTGAAAGAAGACAAAATATTATTTGAATGAAACAAAAATTGATGTGATATATTTTGTAATTCGCTCGACACAGCTAATCTCAACAATGATTCAAATAGCGCAAAAGTCGATCGTTTGCCGAACGTTGGAACATCTACCGAAAAAATTGCATAAGAACTTGTTACCCATAAATGAGGCTATATACACCGTGGTATACTTCACATTTTTATCTCGAAAGGGGGAAATGTTGGCTTGTAAATAAAACAAATGTCTATACAGACAGTTTCAGAGGCCCAACAGACCGTCCAGACATACTTAAACAATGTTCGATTGGAACAAATAACTCCAACAGAACCGGGTAGGTTTGCCATCAACTCCTTCGCCATGTAATTATTCATCGTAATAGGTGCATTTCGGGTTTTTTTATTAGGAAGAAACATAGTCGGATATCTTGATCTTTACATGGCTGTACTGAAACTGCAAATGTCAAGAATGCCTCTTTTTTTTTTAATCTTCTTCTCTTTATCCTGCTGGAAAATTGAACTTATTTAAGTATGACTACTCCAGCTATAAATGCAACCGGAAATTCAGCAACCTTGACGACTGCATTATCATCGAATATGTCGTTCACGATGAGTGGAGATGAGCATTCCTTTGAGAGCCTTGAAGAATTTTCTAACGATAATGATTAGAAATTCCATGTGAGAATGAATTTCATATATGATGGCCTATGGGACGCTATAACGTGCGAGAACGTGGACAAAAACAAAATTCAAAAGACAGTGTCAAAAAGACAGTGTAAAAATGGGTGTATTTATGCACGTGAGAACTGCAGAAATTTCTTGGGAAGCCTGGAATAATCTAATCGATGCATATGAAGACGGGGTTTTCGTAGTCAGTTGCATTTCCTAATTGAGGTATTTAATTTAAGATTAAGTACTATTGAATCACTAACTAAGCACATTTCAGAAATAATTTTATACCACATTGACTAGCAAATATGAAAGAATCTCTGGGTGGTAACATCTTGACTGCGATAATATTAAATAATTAGGCGTCTTGTGATTATTGGTGAGATTAATTATATAAAGCTTAAGTGATTAAGTGTCTTACTTTCTATAGTGTGGCTGCTGAGTTGAGGTATGATATAATTAAATCCAAATTACTGCAAACAGATTTAAAAGGTACAGCAGGAACAATAGAAGTCCGTTTTTGTAACGAAGTACACAAAAAACTGATACATAAGATATGAGAACTGCTACATAAAATCTTGTTCAAGTTCTCAAATGACAATGCGGGAATATTAAACTTTTTACAGAAAACAAGTGAATACTGAAATCACGGTAACAACTGGTCATAAGGCAAAAAGCATACAAGTGGGAAATATAAGTATATGTAATTATAGTATAATATAGTAGACTCAACTATTCCTCTGCAAGAATGCATAACAACGCACAGCATGTACCTAAATTATCAACGAAAGTGCTCCCAGAAAGAAAAATAACTGAAAAGAACCTCATTATGGTATTCGACAGAGATGTATGTAACGTCTGTCATCTCTGTAAGATCTATTACATATATAGGTGAGATCTGAAGAAGACTGTGCCAAAACCTGAAGCAAGGGAGACATAGACGATATCAGTAGCTGAGGATAGCAAATTATGGCACAGACGACGAAGGTATCTGTCAAAAGAAATTATATTAAACCTAAAAAGTAGATTAATTACTGAATTGAACTTTGATGAACTAATTGATTTATCTCCCCGTATGAACCGTACATAAGGACTGGAACACGGAGTCTCGACAAAACAGAACCATTTCAAAGATCAATGAACAAATTCGAGTTAATTTATTCAGATATATATGGGTCGATGAGCAAATCGTAGGGGTGTGGTGCTTTGGGGTAAGACGTGTAGGTGCCAAAGAAATTCTCGGCATTTTACTCAACAGTATATTTATTAACAATTCTCGCTTTCGATTCTCTACGTACAACTCACGATTTCAACTGATCAATTTTGTTTAACGGTCACAACTATTTTCTTCAATTATTTTCTTGATCCGATTCATTATTTTTTAAGCATATCGATAGCTCATTAGGCCTGTCTGCACTCACGCTTCGGCGATATACTTCATACCGACGAAACCGTTTGAAAATTTTGTTGTCGCGTGCCGCTGCATACTTATTAACATTTATAGATGATTACAGTCGTAAACGTTATGGATATTTATTGAAGAGAAAGAATGAGGTACCAGCGGAGTCTGTTAAGTTTATGGCGCAGCTACAAAGATAGATAAACGAATGAAAACGCTCAGAACTGGCAAGAAAGAAAAGTCGCCTTAATAGTAAAATATGGAAAATTCTCAAACACGGAAGAATTGAGAATTTGATAAGTTGATAACTTGAATTATTGAATAAGCGAGTATGCTACAAGAATCAAAGCTAAGATGAGAGCTTTGGGATGAATCCATTAATACCGCAATAAATACATTTAAAAAACAGAAATCCCATTCAAAAATGAGCATAACTCTGGAAGAGGCATAGGCTCATTAAAAGGATCGATTTGCATCATTTGAGAGTATTTCGATGCAAAGTATATATGCACATTCAGAAGCAAGCAAATTGATCTCTAAATCTGAAGAGTTCATAATGGTGCGATATTATGAAGAAATCGACACATATAGGTTATTCGATCCAAAGACAGAGCAGGTTGTTAAGGCTCGTGGCGTGTTATTTGTAGAAAACTCGAATAATGCTGAAAACGACTTAAATACCGTGCAAAATATACGTTCTTCCACGATGATTCCATAAGGATGTAACGAACATTGTCATATCGGAAGTTAATGGAAGTGATACGAGCCTTTTCATGGATCAAGAGAGGGATGATAACCATAATGAAGAGAAGCAAGACGATGAGTATACGTGAGTATACATGAGTACATATAAGGATATTAGTTAAAAACAGTAAAGAATAAGAAAGGGTCATGTGTCTAGGAACTTTCTTATGCAGGAGGATTCCTGTATGCAGGAACACAAGAAAAACTACGAGATGATCTCGAGAACAGAGCAAAGACATTATCTGTCGAGAATAGATCGATGAAACGTGGAAATTGATATAACAACCAGAAAATAAAAATATAGTCAGTTCCAACTAGTTATTCAAAACCAAGTGAGATGTCAACAGAAAAGTAGAAAGACAAAAGCTTGTAGCAGGGGAGTATATAATAGAATCCCTTAGCCGACCACTTTTTATCCTCATACCCTAATATTCGAATGTTCTATTATCCGAACACTATCTATATATCTCAATAATGGATGCCTTATTCCGTTTTAAATATGCACATATTTTATTAGAGTTCATATGCAACACATTCTTTCCTTTATTCAACTGAGTGAATTTTGATCACAAGAATTTATTATGAAACTAATAGTGTTCTAACTATTAAAACGAAATACGATATAATTAGGAAACTCGAAAATAGTGTAAGTGCAGTAGAATTGGCAGAAATATATGACGCTGGAAAACCACAATCACAGATATAAAAGAACAAAAACGTGATATTGAAAATTATCCAAGGTATGTAACGGTCCCTCCGATATTAGCCAGGGAAACTTTAAATATATTGATCTAATGAAGTGATAATAAAGACGATTTTGCACAAATGGAAACAGCAAACAAAAATAATGAAGAGGTGCCTCCTCACGTTGAAGCATTTGGAGCATTCGGAAAAAAGCTTCAATATATAAAAGCGTTCGAAGTATAAAAAAATGTAATTCTATATGGCTACTTAAAAAGTGAAAATAATTATATTGCTTAACAGCCAAGGAGATATGGAATCCATAAATATTTAAAGAATCTATCTTAATGTGTGTTTGAATAAATGGATTTTCATATTGAAAAAGTGATTCTTCTATTACCCGAAAATTCCATTATCCGAACAGTTTTTTGTCCAATTTGTTAACTATTATAACGTGATATACAGAAGGTTTCGTTTCGCCATTGAATAGAATCTTCGTATTGCGATCATCTGCATTCCAGCGCTCAGATAGCACGTGAGTAATTTAAGGTGTTACGCCGCGCGGCTTAGTATAGATCGTATTTCCAACCGTCACTCGCGGCCCTCCAACGTCGCCAGAGAGGCCCACTTATCTGCCCGACGAAAAACAGACAATGTCTCCCCGAGCGCATAGTGTCCCAAAGCTGCGAGTTCTGGAACCGTCGATTTCTGACCGTTATGTTATTGTTACAAAGAAGTCGGCATACGTGATCACCAAAGCGATCGATGGCGTGATCCTAGCGTAGTGGGGGGTTGTCTTCCAGAAAGACAAGGAATCAGTTTAACAGCTTCAATACTGTTTCAAAACTCACTCGGTATACAACGAGAGCTCCAACAAACGAAGTCGCCTAGTCTAAAACGTCGAGTCATATTTCTGTAACGCATAAACCGCATCCGTCGCCAAATAGTTGTGACATTTATATTATTATATGAATTATTTATTTAAAATATACCATACTGTTAACCTGTTAACACAGTGTTAAGTCATTAAACCACCCCTGTTATCCTAACCGAAACAAGGGGAACGACTACTTCGTGGCGTCGATTAGCCGAATCGTAGCGAGAATTTACGCCTCTCGCTGACGCGTTTTCATCGTGACCGCGTCTCTCCGCGAACGGTCGTAACATAAGGGATTTGGAATACTGTGTATTTTTAATTTCTCCGCAGAATTTTTTTCCAGTTCAATAGCTGAGGCTTTGTTATAAACCTTGCACTTTCCAAACGGTTATCCAACGAACTAATGGAACCCGCGAGTTACATCTCGTACCCTCTCGAATGTTCTATAACGATGTTCGTTCCACCACCTCGACGTACATCTTCATATATTACAGTGCGTCAGTTCAAAGGTAGGTACGACGTTCGATGTAAAGAAAGATACGACGTATTAAAAATGCTAAAACAGCGCATTTTGAGCAGATTCTTAATCATATCTCCGATAATTTCAATCGTACCTCAAAAAAGTCAAATTGTTAAAATTCAAGCTTAAATCGCTATGTTCCTGTAAATCGCTTCACATGATGCAAAATCAATTGTGCGTAAATACAATACATTCAAAAACCATAATCGATTAATCCTAATCAATCTAGTTCTTCTAATCACACATCACGCAACATGATTGGTTACACCCCTTGACCGACCGGTACACCTTTCCGCTTGATTCTATGCTATTGGTTCGAATAAGGAACTCTCTTCCGTACTCAAGAATACGACATTGATTGCATGAAAATATTTTCCCTCGTGGTAAAACATTCGACGCAAGAATGGCGTTGGCAGTAACGGTGAATAAGAACATCAGTATTCGTCCCCGGGATGCTACAACTACATTTCTTCCAGGAAAACTAGAAGAAGAAATATTTATAGAATAGCCAGTAGGCTTCGTTTAGAGAATAATTTGGTTGGAGAAGGTTATACAAAGGGTCACGATAAACCGACGTATAATCGCTCAAGAGAAAAATATTCTTGCCTTATTGTCAGATCGGGACCAGCATATTTATAAGTAAAATCTCACATAACTCTATCTACTGCCCAAAATTTAGATTTGTAATACAAGATTCTTTATCATTTGATATAGAAACCATTATAGTAAATAATATTGGAGAGATATTTGCAGAAAGTAATTAACGACTGGCAGCGTGCGACTGTAACAAAGCTGAATTATTCGACTCGTGTCACATTTATGTTTACTCCTGCGTTCCCTACCAAGTAAGCGTAATAAAGTGTAGCCTATATTCATCTGGAGCAAACTACTTTCCAATGATGAAAGAATTATTCAAATTGATTGAATATTTTCTGAAACTACTTCGTACACATCCGCACACACAGGTAGCTTTGCTCTTTATATTATTAATATTGCGATGTTATTGGGTGAACTTTTAGAATAAATCCAGAAATTGTTGATTGTTCAAGCCTTAAAAAATGTTATAAAATTCTTAAGCTGCTTCCTATTACAATCACGGTACAATTTAAAGTTTTATCTTTGTTTGCATCACACTTAACATATGTATACCTCCTTATTGGATTCTAATTTTAATTTTGTCCAACAATAATTCAAAATGATCTTCTAATATTCCGAGTCTCCCAAGTATTCTGTAAGATCTTCTTCTAGTTCTCTAAGAGAACTCTAAGAGAATTCTAGAGAATACTAGTTCTCAAAAAAAGAAAAAACTACTTGTAGCTCCCAAGGCCAGGAGTTTGTCTCACGTCCGCCTCTTCGCTACCCTGATGTTCCACTGCAGAGACCCCCGCGTCACGCGGTAAGCCACGTACAAGGTGGCCACTGTGGTCCCATCCCCCTCCTCCTGCAGCCGGCTCAAGTATACCAGCGCCGAGAGAAGATGCACGCCTCTCTAAAACACACTATATCCCCCGTCGCAACGCAAACGGCGTGCATATCCCGCCTAAGCCAGATCGCACCAACCTTCGCCCCTTTCTCCGCAGAAGATCACATAATTCGGGCGACGGCTATAGCGGCTATAAAATCTTTGTCGCAGTGGGCTGATCCCCACCGAGAGAGTTACGCTCACGTCCTCAGCAAGCGTCCGGGCCCCGTGTCATCGACGGGCCATTAACCGCCACGTCCACCAGGATAAAGGGATGGTGAGAAGCACAAGGCAGGTACAGGTTCTCGGAGAGTAGGATCCGGCCGTAAGAAACCCTAATGAATTTGACATTCTCCTATGGTCGGCTGCCGATAGCTGCCTTCAAGGACTTGTCGGTGCGACGATCCGATGCGGAGAATTTCGGAGAAGTTGCTGGGCCCATACTCTAGTACCGGCGTAGGTGGTGGTAGTAAAGTGGGCCGCACTACGCTGTTATCATAAGACCACGGCCGTTCGGGATTAGACTGCCAGGCCCCCAGACGTGTTTCTGCGTCTGATGAGGAAGCACGAATGGAGACTAGCAGAAGGAACTCCGACAAATCGGCGGCGTCGGCAAACAGCACCCCGGGTTTCTTTGTGAAGGAGAAGCGGAAAATCCTACGATGACATATCGGCGGCTTCTTCTGGCAATGCGACTGCATAGGGGAAACGATCGTATCGGAGAATCTCGGGAATACGCGATCGGAACGGCGGCGAACATAAAGAGCCAAAGACTAGAATAGACGCGCGAGTGAACGAAGAGCTCGAGTATGACTGTGAAAGTGAAGAAATCGCGTCGGCTCCAAGAAGAAGGAGAAGCGCCGCCACCGTCGCCAGACCAGTATTCTCAAGGAACCATTTCAAGGAAGTTGAAAGGGATCCATGTGACAAGGTTGCGGTAGGCATACTGTAAAGCTAAGGTGGTCGGCGCTGAGCTTAGGGAGCGTACGGCCGCCGCCTTTTGGGGTCCAGCCAACAGCCAAGAGATAGAGAGAGAAGGAACAAGGAGAGAGAACATGCACACGTAAGGGAGGGTTAAAGAAAGATATCCGGAGGTTCAGAGCCTTGAGATCCTCCAGCGGATGTTCCTCCATAAAATAGAGGAGTTGCGGAGCTAATTGTTGCTAACGCGGTCGAGATGGAATTCTCGGACCACGGGCGCCCTCCCGATGCGTGGACCAAAACAGAGAAGGACAGCTTCCCATCGATGACCGTACAATCGATCGACGAGTACCACCTCGATGGTACCACCGGGAGAAGAAGGAGCAAAAGGAGAAAGAGAGCCGAACCGATGGCGAGCGCTACTCTTCCCACATCGGGAGCCGGAACATCGGACGGCAGGGAAGCCGCCGCGCGCGGAAGTGGATTCACCATCTGGAGTGGGAGTGAACTCCTCCGTGATGAGACCTAACAAAAGATAGTCAGACAACAGTAGCGACAACAAGGGCATCGGGAGAAAGAGAGAAACAGAAGCAAGGACAACAACTACAACCACCTTGGCCAGGACATTTGCCGAGGCGGCAATGATTCACCCTCTACCAACGTACTGGCTCCAGTGCTTCAAGTAGTTAGAGGGAGGAAGAGAGAAGGGATTCCCGCAGACAGGCACAGGGAGCAAACCGGGGGGAGATGGAGTTGGCCAGGCCGTCCGTTAGGGACAAGGCCTAGAGGGGACCATGGAAGCAGAACCTTTGTTGAAATATATACTTCTACAGGCTAACCTCAACCACTCCCGCCAGGCGCAAGATTTATGTTTCAGGCCGGTATGGCGGTAGCGGCTGAGCTATACCGAGTACCCAACGAGTCTCAAGGTGCCGGGTACTGGAACAAATCAGACGCCATCATTTGGACCGGGATTAGTGGAACCCCACCTGCTTTGTGGTTGACCAGGGACGGAATTTTGGAACGGTATGTTGGTGGGAGCTGGTCGTGGTAGCTGTGTATGTGTTAGCCAGTATTAGACTGGGGTGGTACACCTTTTTTCTGGATGAACTTGTGGCTTTCACAAGCCGTCTACGAGCTCGTCCATCCCTGATCCTCGGGGACTTTAACACCTATGCCACGGTGTGGGGTCCCCGTGGGACCAATTGGAGGGGACGAGTAGTCTTGCAGTGGACGACTGCGCTAGATATCCGACTGATAATTCGGGGGTCATCCAACACGTGCGTAGCATGGCAGGGTGAGTCCAACGTAAATTTCACTTGGGCGAACCCCGCAGTCATCGGTCGTATTTGGGGATGGGAGGTATCCCAGAAAGGGGCATTCTCGGATCAGCTCTATATCCTGATGGACGTGACTGATGGGGTGGCCCGTCCAAGACACCGGGGCCTGGGCGAACCTCAGGAGAGGCGGATGAAATCATCGCGGTGGAGACTTTATGGCAGCGGCCGCTATAGCCGTCGCCTGGGGGGGAGGACCTCCTGCGGACGAGAGAGCAGAGGTGAGAGCTCTCTAGTTGAGGCGGGACACGCACGCCGTGTGCGACTCATACATGAAGCGGGCCGGAGATCCGCGCCGTGCAAGTACTAGTGATCCGAGGAGATTGCGCGTCTTTAGGAGGCGTATATCTGCCCGCAACGCCACAGGAGGAGGGAAGAAAAAGCCATCGTGTCCCGCTTATAAGAGGCTTGCCGCGAAACGCAGGAGTCCCTACATACTCCTTAGATGAGCACCTGCATCGGATCGGGGAGGAGGCGACCACAAGGTGCTACCATTGCGATGAAAGAGTGGATTTTGCGCAGCACACTCTGGAGCATTGCCCGGCGTAGGCGGCGCCACGTCACGCTCTCACAGTAGAAATAGAAGTGAATCTGTCGGCGTCAGTAGTGTTTAGAGCTTTGCTGTTGAGCGAGAGTGGTAGAAGGGCGATCGTCTCCTCCTGCGAGTAGGTGATGCCCCGGAAGGAGGCCGTGGAAAAGAAAACTCCGTTGCCATTCAGAGAAGCCATTCATTGCCAGGCAATGACGGGACAGAGCCCGTAGAGGTGGCTTAACAAGCCGATATCAACACCGTGGTGTCGCCGGGATACCTGATTGGGGAATCAGACAATCTTGCACGACGACACCAAGGGCGGTGCGCGTGATGTGTCATGACCGCATATCACGCCATCGAAGAGAGAGGACTGTTATCAGCTGGGGAGGGGGGCTCGTGAGTATGCTTTTGCGGTTCCAGGGCCCCTTCTAATGCGCTTCGGAGGGTCATTGTGAAGATTTTAACCGGTATGAATTGTACCTATGAAGGTTCCCTCTATGTAAAAAATTAAAAAAAAAGAGATAGTCCGAGAGAGTCTCCTCCCAGGATACCATCCACTCTGAAACACGGCTGGCAGCGGCGGGGTTCGCCCACATGAGATCCACGATGGATTCCCCTGCCACGCCATGCACGTGTT
This sequence comes from Bombus dahlbomii, assembly GCA_037178635.1. NCBI lineage: Eukaryota > Metazoa > Arthropoda > Insecta > Hymenoptera > Apidae > Bombus > Bombus dahlbomii. The sequence goes on from CM074118.1 coordinate 275,056, forward strand.
GGATGACGCGCGTTTTATCAACCGGAGGTCCAACCCGGCCGTCCAACCAAGTATAGCATCTCCCCTAGCGTCAGGCCTGTGTGAACCCTGTGCGATAGCATAGGCGTTAAAGTCCCCGAGCTCGGACGACTGGAATTACCTACAGAAGTCTTAACGCTAGGTTTTGGTCGGAGTTAAGGACAAACCGTCTAAATCTTCGCGTTCTGTTTTTCTATTACGTTTGAGATGTTGACCGCTATTCGGTTAGCTGTACATGCTCATCGATGGTGCTCTACTTACTTGGAGCACGATCAATGGCTCAAGCGTGCATTGCACCAATAAAAAAAAAATAAAATCTCAAAGATGGGCGACAATTGTTTCCTGTCACTTAAAAACCGTTGAATTTCAAGATCATCAAATTCCGAAGATATTCAAGCATCATGTATTTGGAAATGTCGGGTTCTCCTCCGAGACAAAGAATATGGCGGCATAAGGTGCGTTTTGCTCGGGCATTATTAAGTTTGTTTTTATCAGATCCCTATCATTTAATTTGTTGTTTATTTTAGTAGCTATTTTGTTTCTGTTGTTCCAATAGAAAGATAGCTTAGGCTATACTCATAGATAAATGCTCTAAATGATGTTTCAGGAGTTGTTTGGTAAATTTTCGCTTCTATTTACTCATGCTAATATTATTCATTGTACTACAGATCAATAATAATGTAAGATTAACTTTATATTATAACTTTAAACAAGTCATTGGTATCTAAGAGTGTACGGCACGACTTGTCACTTAACCAATATTATATTTAAAAAGAAAAATGTTCGCACATTATTTAGTTCACCGTTCACGCGCTGGTCATGCTTCACTGACTCGTGTACCTGTAATATAGCTATATTAGCCGAATCGTGTTTTTCCTTATTGTGACTGGTGTACATGCTCTTACATTTTCCACTATCCCGCTCGGCAACTATAAATTGAACTAAATTACTGGATTTAAGTTTTTGACACAATAAATTTCCATTGTCATTTAAACTTTCCTCGTTCTTTCTTCTTCTTTAACTTTCTTTTTTTCTGGTGTAACATTAATCCCTACCATTCCATTCTGACAAAATACGATATTTAATCTTTTATAAACTTAATATGTACAAAGTAATAAACGATTTTATATATACAATCTTTAAATTGGAAATGAGATAGGTTCGTATTAACCGGAGCCAACAACGACAGCGCGCTGAAAATGCTGGTCTTCAACCGATCGCCAGAATTAAGCAGCGCGCGGCACGGACAAGTACTAATAAGATAGGTGACCGCTCCTTGGGAATTCTGTGCGTCGTTAGCACCATGGAGCGGGTGAGAGAGCGGGATTTCCCATCCAGAGAAGATCGACGGACAAGGGCGCGGCGGTGCCCATGGACGCGCCTACACCAGGCGCGCGGGGGCCCCCGCGACCTCCGAAAGAAATTGAAATTAGGTGCTGGACGTCCAGCATCCGGGAGCGACCAAGAAGTCCGGTTGGGGATCCGGACGACCCCTGGGAGAGGACAGAATGTTTATGCGCGGGGGGTCCGGTGTGTCGCCGCAGCGGTTCCCGGGCACCCTTTGATCGCAAGAAGGACGGTTATCGTGGAAGTTTTAGTCGGTTGGAGTCCGACACTATCACACCGCCCTTCCCCCTAGAAGCGACGGGTGTCCGTGCGGATTTCCTCCACGAAGAAAAAAAAAAGAACAAAGGTTCGTATTAACCGGAACTATGGACGAATTCGAGTTCTAAACTCCGAATAATATTTATCATGTCTGTCAATCTTATACATATACTGAAACTGAAATATAATATTTAAATTAAAAATGATAAAACAATGCACGCCGCAATGGTTTAAAATCACAAAAATTTTTTAGTACAAAATACTTTATATAATATTTAATAATATTATGTATTATGTTTAACATAGTCATTCTAACGACACAAAATTGGATGAATTACTTTATTTAAAGAAATTGCAGTTTCGGTAGCAGACTAAGGTTTATTTAAATTTTGAGTATACAATACACAGTGACATTATCATTAGTGCGAATTAAGAATCTAACAAAATTAAATACCGAAGGGGAAGTGATAATGTGGAAACTTACTGGTAACTCAAACATTGTTATTAATTTCATAAATTACATACTATTAATCGTATATTCCTGAATTGTATATTCTTCGCAAACGCATAGACTCGTAGAAATTACGATCAAAATCTACAATAATCCTTGTATCGAATAGGTTCTCATCGCCATACAATTATCCAAAAATAATAGACATTTAAAGTAATATTTTTAATATATAAATAGTTTTCTTCCAATATATAAATAATATCGAAAACATCAATAGAATATGACATATCATACATATATATATAATATATATTGTATAATATAATAATATATATAAAAATATATAATATAATATATAAATAATAATACATATCATTATTATTAATATAATATATATATATTACATATATAATAATATATTATTATTATTGTTGTATACTATGTTACACATTATATATTATATATTTACGTATATATAAATTGAAAATGTTAACAATATACACGTTTGTATATCTAGACTGTGGATATTTATGGAAATTTATGTGTTTATAAACGTAATTTAGAAATGCAATCTAAATAGAGATTATGGTAATCCGTTACATGTTATAACATGCCCACTCGTTATAACGAACCTGCTTTGAATGCTTTATATATTTTTGCATATTATCTGCATTCTGCGAATTTTTACATATTTCCCATAAATTTGCCATAAATGCATAAAAATTCGCAATCTATTATTAGATCATCACATCTATTTTCTTGGATCGTTAGCATATAAAGAAGTTTTATCACTAAAAAAAGCCTACTACAAAACATACTCGATATTTGGTATTCCATATTATCATTTCTCTTTCATAACATTATAAGAATTTTCTACATTTCGATTTCGCGAAAATCGCGACGAATATTTCGGAAGATTTAATTTGATCGTAGAAATTCGCATCTTCCTTTCATCACGTATCACCTTACAGTATTTTCTTTCATTTCCGCTTCCCAAATTCACGCCTGAGATTAAATTAGGGGAGACATGTACGTAACAGAAGATGTAAACATATAAGATGCTTCAGATTTATATACACGAATCCAATAGTATGATAATGTTGATAAATATATAATTTGAAAATGAAATAGATTTATAAAAATCTGCCGTAAATTGAAAATACAGTAATTATATAGATCTTTAGAAGATATGTTATGAAGATATTTTTTCAGAAACTAATGAATATCAATTTCATTTTTCCTATAATTAAGTGGTACAGGAGGTACCAACCTTTTAATGCTAAACCCATTTTTTGGGGCGATATTTAGAGATAAAAAGGAGAGCCCCTAGATTTTTTAGAATGGGAGGTGGTATTAATGTTCTGCTATTTGGATTACTTTTATCAAACTGAATACCATTTACTTGAACCATTTGTTTATTATGCATAGTTACCGAATTATGTGGAAAAATTTGTTCTGGAGGAAAATATCGAGGAAGTGATAATGAGGCGAAGAAAACGAAAAATATCGGAGTAGTTTTTTTACTAGACGTTCAAAATCATATTTTTCGATTTCTTAGAGACTTATTAATAACTCGTCTACTCTCTTGAACATTTGATAATATTCATGGAGTAACCGATATTGATGACATGTTCATAACAAGCAACACGTCAACAAAATATTCGCCGTAAATCTGTAATTGTGTGCGATAGAAAAAAAGTAGTTCAAGTAAATGTTATTCAGTTTGATAAAAACTATCTGAGTAATAAAAAATTAATATCATCTACCATTTAAAAAAATTTAGGTCGACCTCTTTCTCACCGTAAAAGTCGCTTTTCACACTAAAAGATTAGCTCTCCTGTAACACTTTTTATACCAAAAATGAAGTCAGCATCTTCACTGATTTTTAAGAAAACGGCTTGTAACACTTCATTTGGAGCACGACGTAAATTTAAATATCTTGTGTAGTTTTATATGCAGAATAATTGAATTTTCAAAGAAAAAATACGATAAACACGTGTTTCGTAAAGAAAAGGGTAATTCGAATAGAATGGATGTTAATGTTGTATAATGTATTGAGATCCAATGATTTTCAAGGTATAATTTTTATTCTTTCTGCGATAAAGTTTGAAAATATTAAAATATGAAATACAATTATTAAAAAACAAATATAAAAAAATTCTAAAGAGTTTTAAAGAAAATTCATAATTCATGTTCGTGGTTTAAATATAGTTCAAATGTAGCAAAATGTGCATTTAAAAATTTTCTTCATCTCTATGAATTTCAAAGATTAACCTTTTTCATTTTCTTCATTTGTTCGCATTCATAGCTCTGTAACATCGTGCAAATCTGCTTGATTCAGAAGTAAAAGTTGATTGATACATATGAAATTGTAAAATTGTGTGCTTCTAGTTAGCCCATCCGTTACAATAATACTTATTTAATTAAAGACTTTCATTATATAAATTTATAAATTTAACAAACAAAAGAAATAAAGTACCAAAGTAATTATATGTATATACATATAATACGTCAAGATATAATACGACATTGAACTTGAAATAATAAGGTAAACGACTGTTGAACTTCTAAAAGTATTTCAGAATACTCACGTATTATAATATATGTAATTAAACAATTGCTTGAAAATAATCACTATAGTTCCAAGAACTCTATAAATCCAAAAATATCATTTCAACAAAGCAATGAAAATAAATAATTTGAAATAAACAAATATGCAGTGTAAAGAAATCTAAAAATGTGATGTATAATCAGCAAATCAAAATAATTTTACAACAAAAGGCCTTGAAAATTCGTGCATTTTCTCCAAGCGTATAAAACAATCGGTCGACCCATGAACAATGATTAATCGATCAACTGAAACAATTATTATTAGTCGTAACTGGTTAGATTAGTGCTCTCACTACTTGATTATCTTTTCTTGTTTTACGAAGTTACTATAGTAATAAGTATTGTCTGGTTTTGCAACTGCATCCATTTTTTTATCTTTTTTATTTTCTTCTCTTCCTCTTTATTTCTAGATTTAAGTAGTAGACTATCTTAGAACGTCATGACGAAACGTTCTCGAAAATCGTAGAATCTCGTATTTGTGTATGACATCAGTGGAGATCTTTTAGCTACGACTAATTTATTATAGGGGTTAACACGACTCGTTTTTTTGTGAACATTACGCATTTGCATCTTAACACGTGCGCGGTTAACTATGTTGTTAATTATCTTATATGTTCTTTATATATGCGTGTGATATTGTAACTATGTATACATACGTATATAGATATATCTTCTATACATTATATAATTAATTTACATGTATATATGTATATATGACTTTGAGTACAAATAATGTTTACAAAAATATTATTTTGGGAAGGCAAACATTCAATTATAAATCGCTTACTCTTCGATACTCACGAATGTAACAACACGACTGATTTATCTACAAACATAGAAGGAAATTCTCATGCCTTCCTCGAATTGAAAATCAACTCTCGGTTTCAAATTCATTAATTTTGAAAAATTTCACGTTCCCGCAGCAATCTTCACTAAAAAATTACGTACTAACTACAGCCAGTTCAGACAATGTGGTTTTTTACAATATCTAGCAGCATTCACACATTTCTATATTTTAGCCGCACGTTCAACTTCCAAACATATGAATTAATTGTATTCGGTATAGTGTGTAATAGCTGTCACTATGACATTTGCCGATTGGTTTGTTTGTGTATTAACGCACTCGCTCTCGATATTTGGTTTTGTCAAGATGTATAAGATGATCCGGCAATAAAATCGAATCGATCGATGCGTGTTCTTTTTCTTTTCGTACTTATAGAAGAATCATGGTATAGTATAAAGTGTGTCTAAAACATGGAAAATGGCAAAAATGAATAGGGAATTTTGAACTTCGTTGGCGGAACGAAGACACACTAGATGAGATAAAAGAATAAATTTATATAAAGATAAAAATTTAAGAGATATAACCAGGAAACATGTAATTCATTAGAAGAAGATTATGATGTAATTAATAGATCAGAAAAATAATTTTTGCCAAAAATGAAGAAAAGATTTGTCATATTTCATGTTTTAAATGTCTTTTGCCATCATTACATATATTCAACAATGATGAAATTTTAGAATTTCAAGTGAAAGTTTATAAACTTAACAAAGAAAGCTATGAAATATGCATATATGAATATAATCACTGTTCTATCATAAGCCACATATCTATCATATAATTCTTCTAAATAATCAACAAATGAATCTTATGAACGAAAAAATTATAGCACATGATGAATCTGTCAGAATTCGATCATCAACAATTTAAAAATTATTATCATTTAGGGATCTAGTTCACTTCTAATTTCAACATTTGCACTTAACCCTCCGCCCGCAACATGGCTTATACTAACGCGATCAGCAAAGTTCAGTCACTGATCTGGTTTTTTTATTGTTTTGGACTTCAAAAAATCTGAAAAATTCTCAAGTGCTTATTATAATCCTTAGTTTACTATACAAAGGACACTTCAGCCAAATGTCTAAATCTTCTTGCAATAAAAATAAAAATTTGACGGAAAGTTATGAAAAAATGGGAATTTGTTTCAAGGTATACAGTTCTGTATTAAACAAATATTTAAAGGATGATATAGTTGGATTCTACCTATAAGACTATAATATTTCGAAAAAGAAATTTATCAGTCTTAGAATAGTATAATTATTTTGAGATCTAAATTTGCGGGATTTTTGTGTAGATTATTTATTATTGAAAAATGATATGAGACATGCGTCGAAAAAAGAAGGTTTCATATGTACTAATGTATGAGAAATATAGGAATCATACAAGACACTTAGGCGGTCACAAAGGAATTGATATATGTAACAAAATAAAAAAAAATTACGCATTTAAAAAGATTCACTTAGCAAAAGATTGATGTGGATGGCAATATGGTTGGCTGAAGGTACAGTGCTCATTTTATCCTCATGGTATTCAGAACTGAATTGAATGAGGTAAGCAGTGTTTGCATAGTCAAGGCCTTGTAGTTGCAAGCTTTTCTAGATGCAGGAACCACGAAGATTGACATTTTCGTTTCGAAAAGAAATTAAATAACGAAAATTTCGTCTGGGACTCGAAGAACCATACTGCAAGCAGAGGGTTAATGTAACTTTAAAAATTAGTGTTTGGTGTAGTGTTTAATGTAGTGTTTAATGCAATTTTAAAAATTAGATTATATATAATATGTATAATGTATATAATGATTGTGTACAATAATAAGAATTAAAAACTGTTCTTAACCATGCCATAACTTTCTCTTCGTGATTAATGCTAGTCTCATAGTTATAGACATTGACATACGAAAATTTCATTTCATCTGTACTTAATAGAGACATGATAGGAATCGGATAGAAATCTAATTGATACCTATCTTTCACAACAGGATGTATCCAATATCTTCTGATGCTTCTTTTTCTCTGACCACTGTAATATCGAAACATGGTGGAAAACGTATTCACATGCATATTATAAAATAGATAAATAAAGAAAGTAAAATCAAGAAATCGATCAAGATACCGTATCGTCTAAACTGGCTGTTAACGTTTCGCATCGTGAACAAACTTCTCACTAGGTTCGTCATAAACTTTACCTATGTACTTGGCTCGAAATCAAATTACTCAAAACGTTTATCTTTGGTTTGTTTCAAAACCGTTTTAAAATATAGGGTAAAAATTCGTAATTTCACTAACGGCAAAGAGATATTTGCATTTTAACGAATTCCTCAAACCGATGTAAAATATTTTTGGTGGCAGCGAACATTATTTTTTGGCTGTAAATTTACTGTAGTAAACTTAGCGGGTTCTCTATTCGTTTATATCATTTCCGAAATGATGCGAAGATCTTCCGCTAAAATTACAAATTTTTAGCCTCCTTTTTCGGTGGTGAATATCTTTTCTGTCGTGATTTATAGTCGCAGAATAGAATTTATATAATTAGTGAAATATTTTGTGAAAAATATTCGAAGTGAAAATTTCGCAATGAAAATTTTGTAGTGAAAATTTCATAGACAAAGTTTCACATAAAAAGCTTCGCTGTGATAGTGTTGCATTGATCCGAAGACTTTTTAACATCGCAAATTTAATTTGCCGTTAGCAAAGTTTGATGTAAATTCTTTGCTCATCGTGATCGTCTTGTTTATTTACGTGTCACAGAAAATGGTGTATAACCAAAAGTATAACGGAGGTAAAACAGAATCTTTCGGTTTAATCTCATGTTTAATCTCGTAATCCAATAAACTTTGAAGCATCAACATCGCTTCCCAGAATGTTTTCGACCAAGCGGCAATCCATATTTATTTTTACATTGTCGAATTTTCCTTAATCTTTTTCCACTTTAATTTCTGATCTGTCATATAATCTATTTTAAAAATTCCATTATATGAAAAAACCTAAAAAGGATTACACAATTCATAACTGGTGTCTTTGAATTATATATTACCGTAATAGTTGGGGGTAGATTTAAAACATGTGTAGATCACTTAATTTTAATTCTTTGAAAATGTAATATAAGAAAAATGCAAACAATGCAGAAAATTGTCAATTATGATACCCATTAAAATTCCATAATTTATATATTATCATACATAACGTAATTATTGAAACTATTTTTTGAAATTTTGAAAAACTGTAAGGAATATATATCTTTTATATTCGATATCAGGAGTATAAAAAATTTTGATGATATAATTATTAAAATGTACTGGAGTTTAAAAAATTGAATTTGACGTCAGAAACACAAGAAAGCTTGATAAAGTAATTATTAGAATTTACTGAAATTTTATAAACTAAAAATAAATATTTCTCTATGTCTGAGAAATACGAGAAATCTTGATTATTTTCTAGACTACAAATTCTTCACTGTTTTACTGCATTCTGAAAGAATTAAACTATTTTATTTTAATTTGTGTCCCATATCTTATATTACAAAAACTCTATAAATGATCTTAATGCATTGAAATGAAGTACTCTATGATGAAATGATCCAACTGAAACTGTAAATTGGCTACAACCCAACTGTACCAGTAGAGGATTAACATCCGGGAACTATACTCAATTTAATATATATATATTTTTTTACACAAGATTTCTTTTCTATTTTACAGTAGACTTTCGATCTCAAACATCATAAGTAGATAGAAACTATACAATACGATTGTCGCTTGATCAGTTAAACGGCTAATACGAATAATTTCGTTCGTTACTGAAACCAGATAGTCCTCCCGATAGGAGGATCGACGAAGGTTATATAATTATATAGAAGTTACATAGGCTTAATAAAAACTCCTCGTGCCGACCTGTCAAGTATAACCTTCGCAATGATCCCGTTTTAACGAATAGTGGATTCGATGGATTTGGGTTTGTGAACAGTTGCATGTTATTTATACATTATTTCGTTCACACGAACAGATCCGGTTTGATAACTCGTGGATCTAGATAAAGATATACGGATAAAACATACCCAATCGTATCATGTCCATTTTCTACTTCGATGTTCTCGTAACGTCGTCCTGACGCACTCGTTTCTTATGAATGTTGTATAGTAAATTACTAAATATTATTATACACTACATATATGTTATGAGGCCTTAAGTTTAGATTTCATTTTCCATGAATTTTTGGTGAATCCGACGATAAAGTTTCGATCAGCTTGTGTCTTTTTTTTATACATTTATGCGTTCATTCTTGATTCTTTCTTTTTTATCTTATATATTACGTTTCCATTAGCGTTGAAAATTTACGAATAGGAAAAGACCGTAGTGACAAGAATATCGTTAAACTTTATCGTTAACATTTAAAATTTATCTTTATTAACGATTAGATTTTTTACTGCTTTGGTAAAAAGTAAACGACAGCGGTTCGATATCGCTTGTTGTCATTCCTCACAATCGTTCCACGTAATTTCCGGGAAATGTACCAAAGTAACCAGTCCTTTGACTGGAACCAACGTACCAACCATCGTCACATTTCTCCATCACATACACCGTATCACCTTCCTTTAGTTCGAGCTCATCTTCGTTCTGTGGTCTGTAATTGTAGAGAGCTCGGTATCTGAAAAGATATTTGGATAATTGTTTTTACTGACTGCATTAAATTGAAATTTATTTGATAAGTAGACTATAAATTTTTATCTATTTATGCGAAATTTAAAGACAAAAATGCACAAATTTCATATAAAATACATAAAACATACAAAATATAATACTCGACATAATTTTTAATAGATAGACCAAATGTCTATTTAATACGATTATGTTTATTGCCATTTCGAATTTAAAAGATGTCTTATCAACACTTAAAGAAACAGATATAAAATATCTACATATTATACGATATACGATGAAATATATCATACACGAAACTAAACAACACGATATGTTTGAGGTATTAAGACAAAGGTTGTATAAAAGACAAATGCAATTTGTAATTCTATCGTCAAATGTGAAAGAAAAGATCAGAATACATGATTGACATCAGAACTGGAGTTTTTGTTATGTTTGTTTTTATTTTATATAGAAGTTTATCTAATGATACTATGAAGAACTGAAATATATTTTGAAATATCAAATAAATAATATGTACGACTTGAATTTTTTCAATAATAGGGTGATATTAATAATGAAGTAATTTTGTTTAAAAACAAATTTTCTTCCTAAATATTTTTGCCGATTAAAATGAGTAACTTTCTAAACATGGAGATTTAAATTTATTTGGAACTTTTTAAAGAAACTTACGGTATTGGTTCAGAATGGGTGTCGATATGTAATGCTTCGTTAAGTTGTGACACATGTAATTTGCTACCGCCCATCCGTGGCTAGAAATTACAACAAAGAAAAGGTACATTAAAACAATATGAAAGTGAAAAATTGAAATAAAATCAAATTGAATATAGATAGAAATCGCGATTCGAATCACAATTATCCACTTGCTGGGCGAGTATTTCCCTATTTTTCCTTGGAAATCATTTATTTTAGGAAAGAAAGGTACAGTCTTTATACAGAACTGGTTTGGTATAAACAAAGAAACTCATTTAGTGAACTCAGTTATGGGTATTGCACTTGGTCCGCGTGCACGCTCGTGTCTCACGCCCTTGCTTTTATTTATATTCATCTTTTATTTTGTGTACGTGCGTGTGTGTGCGCGCACGCGCGTGCGCGCGCGTTTTGTGTGTATGGCGGGTGTTTCCCCAATTAATTGTGAGCTATACAGATCGTCGACGATTACTTTCTCCCCAATTCCTATCTCTTAAACCAAGCTGCCGTCTACACAAAGAAAAATTATTTGTACAATGCAATAATATAAAATATTTATATGTCTAAAATAAACTTGGAATACTACAAATGTTAGTAATAGCCAATGAATTATTACGGTTAATCACTTGATTCATAATTCAATGACAGTTAACTTAAAAATTGAAATCTATACTTTGCAGAGAAATTCTAATATTTAAATTTTTAAATTTCGATAGTCCTTCAGGATAAATCGTTTGCCTTCCACTATATACATATATTTTTTTTATTATTATTTAATTTGTACTTTACAATTTGTCCAACTGGACATTCGGTCAATTTTTCTAGCTTTATTGTTAAATAGCATGTGGATGACTACCCCCAGCGGGATATCATCTTCCAGTTTGTCTATTTTATTTCTTTAGTGAGGTCAGTGGGCTGTTTTCTCTTTAGTCTTCTTTTTATGAGAGTTTTGCTTGCTTCAGCAGTTAGCTAGTTTGGATGTGTTGCCGTTCTTTCCTTGTATTTTTTTGCGTACCTGCCGATTTCTTCTTTGGCCGTTGATATTTTGAAATCTTTGCATGTATCCTTGTTTCTGACATATCATGGGACGTTGACTATTGTTCTGAATATCATCGATTGTAGCGACTCTAGTTTATTTATGTGGCTCATTGCTGCTGTCCCAACCTAACCCATAATGGTATTCCGTATGTCCAAATTGGTTTTATTATCGCTTTGTAAATTTTTAGTTTATTTTCCATGCTGAGTTTAGAATTCCGCTGGTACATCTGTCTTCTTTTTATCCGTATTTTGTCTATAATTGATTTAGTATGTCGCTTCCATGTAAGTTTTGTGTGTAAGTAGAGTTCGAGTCCATGTAAGAATGTGCAATAAAGATTTTTCGGTTCAAAACGATGTGATAGATTTATCCAAAGAATAAAATAATAGCTATTGTGATCCTATCTCTGAATATAGAAATAACAACAGTGAGTCTATGCAAAAAATTCGACGGCTTTATATTTCGAATAGAAACGTCGCACAGTCGTAAACATTGCAGCTGTAGTTCCAAAACGTACCGGTGATGAAATTTGAGGTGAGTTGAGGATGGAGATGAAATGTTAACTTCAAGTATTTATTGGTTTCTGAGATATTAATAAAATGATTCTAGTACTATCCATTGAATTCTGCTTATGCAGACATTACTTATACATCCGCCTACGGTATAGTAGTCAATTCTGTTGATTGTTGAATAGCCGGAGATAGAATAGCGATATCGGCTTTAGTATCTATAGGATGTTCCACCTACGTTGTATTACGTGGATATCGAGAGGATGACTTAAACGATGGCCGAGCTGAATCGAGAGCGGAAGTGCAAAACCCAGGGAAATATAATATTTCACTTAGATATTGGACGTGAGGAATACTTTCAAGAAAATGATCGGCACATGTTGAAAACTGTGAAGCGGGTAGTCGTTCTACTCCGTCGTCCTAATAGCCTTTCGCAAATGAAAGAGCATGGCCAAAAGTCTCACCTCAACTCTGTTAGGGTTATTTCGTACCTCGCGCTCTCACACGCCACCGTACAAAATTATTCGTAAGATCGATATTTGAGTTGAGAGTTATATACAACATATTCAGCCGTCGACTGCGGAAGCGTGAACACGTGTGTGCCTAGTGCCTAGTGCAGTTTACAATACAAGTGACGACCCTCCGTCGAAAGTGAAATGAAATCAAAATAAAACAAGTGCATCTAAACTTAATAGTAAACAATAAGACTCTTCTAATCTCCAATCTGAATCATAGTCTCTCGACTAGTTATTTCAATTTGAATTAACTAGCTCGAAAATGTCCCAAACATCTAGAACTAGCTCACAAAGCTATAACAAAGCTATAACCGCTTTATTCTCCCTCCTCCGTAGCAAAAGGACAAACAGTCATACGTTCCAAACCATACAAACAACAACAAAAAACGCAAGCTAAACTCAACAAAAATATAAATATCTCTACTTATAACAGATTCAAACTACTAGAATACACACACGACATTATGAACGTAATAGAAACACCACCAAGCCAACAAAAGCAAAAGACTCCTCCTCCCCCACCAATCTTCATCGATGACGTCGTCGATATTCAAACAATGATCAAGTTCATCGAGAAAGACATCAAGAAAGAAGATTACCAACTAAAAATCAAAAACAATCAGGTTAAAATTCTGCCGAATAATCCAGACTTCTATAGAAAATTAACAACGTTGCTAAATACCCTGAACGCTAAATTCCACACTTATCAACTAAAACAAGAAAGACCCTTTCGAATCATTCAACATACACCACTCTGCTAACTTAAACGAACTGAAATACGAACTCCAAAATCTTGGCCATGAAGTTATCAATATCAGCAATATAAGACACATAATCACAAAAAACCCACTATCTTTATTCTTTGTTGATTTAAAGCAAAAGTCAAACAACAAAGAAATATATAATATCAACCGATTAATGAACTCGGTAATAAAATCCGAACCACCTTTTACAAAATAAGAGATAGTTCAGTGTAAAAGGTGTCAGAGATACGGCCACACGCAAAAATATTGCAACCGTAATTACTGCTGCGTCAAATGTGCAGGTCCTGACACATTTAGTGCATTCTACAGACCAATGCACTAAATCAGTAGAAACTCTTGCGAAATGTATCCACTGTCAAGGAGACCACCCTGCGAACTACAAAGGCTGCTCAGCCTACAAGACCCTATATAACAACAAGTACCCCAAACCCAGAGTAAAGGACCTCACGATTCCAACACTCAGCCCACAAAAACTGCCTACTCCTTCAACCTCCTATGCTCCGGTAGTTCAAGGAGTACAAAGCAGACTGATAATCCATAATGAACTTTCCCAAAATATTCCAGTCCCAGTTCCCAGTCCACAAAGCACGAAAAACCTCGATAGGCTCAAAAATTAATCGAACAACAATCAGAGCAATTTAAAAGCTTGCTATCACTGCTTACACTCCTTGTGAACAAACTACACTGCTACGCAAAATAAAACCATTACACATAGCTCTTTGGAATGCCAACGGTCTAGCTCAGCACGAATATGAACTAGAATTCTTCTTAAAACAACAAGAAATTGATGTAATGCTCATATCTGAAACCCACTTCACCGATAAAAATTACCTAAAAATAAATGGTTATAACTTCTGTCATACCCAACATCCCAGCGGGAAAGCCCATGGCGGCACCGAAATTATCATAAGAACCAGCATAAAATACTATGAGCTTCCATCATTCCAAAAGGACCACCTCCAAGTCACAAACGTAGCAATAGAAGATTGGCATGGTCCAATTACCACGTCAGCAGTATACTGTCCTCCTAGACATTCTATCTCTAAAGAGGACTTCGATAACTTCCTCGAAGACCTCGCCAATAGATTCATAGCAGGAGGAGATTACAACGCTAAACATACCCAATGGGGCAGCAGACTTATTACAGCAAGAGGTAAAAATCTACTAAACAATATAAACACCAACAGACTTAATTACCTCAGTACAAACGAACCCACTTACTGGCCCACTGATAATAACAAACTACCTGACTTATTAGACTTCTTCATAACCAAAAACATCTCGCCAAGATATGTCCAAATCAAATCTTCTGTGAAACTCTCTTCAGATCATTCACCCGTAATAGCAATAATTTATTCACAACCAACTCACCAACTGGCAACTCTTTCAAGAAATCTTCAATCATACAACATCAGCCTCAATTCGCTTAAAAACAAACGAAGATATAGAAGCAGCTGCCAAATACCTAAACACCAGCATAGTAAACGCTATCCGTTCTTCCGCACCTGTGAAGAGCTTCGACAATAAACACGAATATCCCCACCACATATTAAAAAAAATCATAGAAAAACGCAGACTTAGAAGAATATGGAAGAGCCATAGAACACCCGACGACAAGCGCAAGTTAAATAATGCAACAAGAAAACTCACTAAAACCCTTAGAAACTATAGAAACGACTGTTTTCAAAAATACCTTGCCAACCTATCTCCCACAGCTAACTCTAACTACTCACTATGGAAGGCATCCAGGAAACTCTCTCGTCTTCTGCTAACAATCCCTCCAATTCGCTGTCCGCAAGGTGGATAGGCGCGTAGCCCTACACAAAAAGCTAACTTGTTTGCCAGTCATCTAACTAACGTCTTCAAACCATATCCCCCCACTACTCCAGATGAAATAACTGAATACCTACACTCTCCCTTCCAGATGTCTCCTCCTATTGAGCCTTTCTCATCACTAGAAGTCATAGAATGAATCCGACATCTAAACCCCAAAAAAACATCGGAGCATAATCTGATAAGTAACAAAGCCATTAAGGAGCTTCCCATAAAAGGGATTGCAATCATCACTTCCATTTTTAATGCAATTCTCCGCCTTCAATACTATCCCAAGCCCTGGAAAATATCATTGATTACTCTCATTCCTAAACCTGGCAAACCAATACATGAAACCAGCTCTTATCACCCAATTAGTCTTCTACCCACCTTGTCCAAACTATTCGAGAAGATGCTAATGATACGATTCCTTCCACTCTTAGAGGATCTAAAAACACTGCCAGATCACCAATTCGGTTTTCATAAGCAACATTCTACGATAGAACAAATTCATCGTATAACTCACAAAATCACCCAAGACTTAGAAAAGAAAAAATATTGCACTGCGTTATTTCTAGACATTCGACAAAGTATGGCATGAAGGACTATTGTTCAAACTAAAGAAAACCCTACCACACATCTACTACTCCATCCTAAAATCCTACCTAACCAATAGACAATTCATGGTAAAACACTTAGACGCTATAACCTCAACATTTCCAACAGAAGCTGGCATACCCCAAGGCAGTGTCCTCGGACCCCCGTTGTTCAACATCTACACTGCAGGTTTACCAATTTCGACAGATACAACCGCAGACATTTGCTGACGATACAGCCTTATTAGCCTCGCACACAGACCCGACAATTGCTTCCTCTATTCTCCAGCGAGGTCTCGACTCTATGGAAAAGTGGTTCCACAAATGGCGCTTCAAAATAAATGAAAATAAATCCAGTCATATAACTTTCACACTGTGAAAACAATCCTGCCCACAGGTGACCATAAATAATATTCCAATACCAAACAAAGATTCAGTTAGATATCTGGGCATGATTCTAGACAGAAGAATGACATGGAAACAGCACATCGTAAATAAATCCAAAGAACTGAAAATAAAACTAAAAAAATTCTACTGGTTCATTGGCAGACGCTCCAGCTTAAACATGCAGAGTAAAACAATGCTACACAAAGCCATATTAAAACCTGTCTGGACCTATGGGATCCAACTATGGGGAACAGCGAGCAACTTCTACATAGAAATTCTCCAACGATTCCAATCGAAAACTTTAAGATCCTTAATAGATGCACCTTGGTATGTTACCAACGAAACAATACATCGAGACCTTAAGATACCCACAGTCAAAGAAGAAATATCCAAGTTCAGAAACACATATAATATAAGAATCAACAACCACCAAAACCCATTAGTTACCTAATTACTTAACACGACGGATCAGATCCGCAGACTAAAAAGGAAATACCCCTTAAATTGAAGCATTAGATTCAATTAGCATCAAACATACTATAAACTTTTATACTCCAAGTTGCACTACCACGTCAAAATAATTTACTTAAAATTCTGTATGAAAATTGATTGTAAATAATCTACTAAATAAAAAAAAAAGTTTCTAGGTTCGTCCGCTAATAAGATAGACACAGACTCAGTCACAGAACCAAGTCACAGGATACGATACAATGATAACATTGTAGTTAATCTTGCTATGAAAGTGGCACAGTCTAAAATAATTAATTTTAGAAAAGAAAACTATATTTATATTCTAATAAGGAGAAAATACCGTTGGGAAAATCCCGATGAACTACAAGCAAAAAAAAATAGAAGTGTTGACAGGCCGGAAAGGATGGAAAATCCCGATGGGCCATATACCTGTGCCTCTTTAGGACACTGTAAGGTTAAAAAAGGTATACTTGACCAACAACAACTCTTGGGCTAACAGCTGTAAAAACACTTATACGTTGTAGGAGTAAGAACGTCTTGGTGGAAAGAGTAGTCAATAGTATCCAATAGTAGCACTACCTCGCGTCCTCTCCCCGGGGAGCGCGAGATGCCTATAAAGGTTCCTTTCATGTAAAAAAAGAAAATAAAAAAAAAAAGAGTAGTGAATAGTTGTAGTTGGGGTTGCGATTACTTGCAGTTGCAAATAAGCTGTGAGTAGTTGCAGGTTAATCGTTACTCATGAGTTGTAAGCTGTGTTGTCAATTGTAAGTTATAAGTTGAATTGTGAATTATCAATTTAGTTATCTTAGTTATATCATATTATTACATTAAGTTCTAGTTAAATAATTATAGTTCCCTGCTTCAATCACAATAAATAAATCTATATAATAAATAAAGATCACAATAATCCTGATCTCTGTAATATATAAGTATATTATATATAGCTAGAACTCGGCATAGAATTATATTTAAATATAATAAAATATTACTTTTTTAACCAAATTTATCAACTAGAAAGACAACGCTTATAAACCAAAATCAAATATCACTTTTGTAATCTTCAATTTATAATCCAAAACAATCATAAAAGATAATAATCTAAACTCTAATTTATGATAATAATTTGAAAAACAAATTAATTTTTTGTGCTGTGTCATTTTTGAAACAAGGATGATATATTGTGCATATCATTTCGTTCAATCATTTTAGAATATTTTCCAATTATTATCTTTTTTGTTCAATATTTATAGTATACTATTGACCACTGAAGAAATTAATATAATGAGAGTGTATTTTAAACTACTAACCAGTGAATTGTAATGTGGCTGGGTTGTGTTAATGTTAACTGGTATGGACGGCATATAGTGATGGGATCCCATACTCATTTTCCCCCCAGCTGATCCATTTGCCAAAAGACTATGTGCAGCTGGAGAGGCAACTGGCTTGTTTTGTGTTGGCGTTTCTATAATTTAAAAAAGCCACTTACAGTACTTATTCAATATCAAAACTATAAATAAAAGATATATTACGTGAAATAGATATAGAACAAAATAGTTAAACAAAATAAAGCATTATTTTAAACTCGCACAGATATTATGTTTTTGCTGTAGTTACATGGTAGAAAGTGAGTAATACCTGATCTAAGGCCAGGCTCTGTCATAACTTCAACATAGGAGATGGGGAATATTCCCTTTCTATTTCCGATACGTCCCTCATACCAGTTTTCATCGACTCTTCTTGTCAAGACCACAAATTCCCCTGAAAGAATAATGTTTTTGTATTGATGATGTACTGATTCTGGAAAATTTTCGTTATGTTAATATATTGCGTGTTGCCTAATATAAAATAAATCTTTCCTACATCGTCACTTAAATACTGATCAGGTAAAAACAGTTATGGCTTTTTACATTAATATCCAGTATAAATTTTTTCTGCTGAGATATGTTGATATATTTTTTATATTTACCTTTGGCTAAAGATAATTCGAGATTTGTTTGGGCGACGAAATTGAATTTAGCTCGTGCCTGACCCTCGTGAGGTTTCTTTGGGGTCGTGCGCATACCATCATAAGGTAAAATCTGTAATTTAAAAGATAGTGTTATTCTTTATAAGTTGACGTTTTTCAAATATTATTACTTTTAATTGTAAAGTGATTTACAAGATATGTGGGTGCGAAATCTTATTAGTAAAAGCTAAAGCTTAACTGGAAAAAATAAGTAGAAAAAAGGAAATAGATTATCAGGATTAGAAAAATAAATAATCTTATCATTAACGTTATTTTCCTTTTACATTAAACTTCAATTAATATTGTTGAATCGTAGGCGATTAACAAGAAGGTGTTAATTATGTAATTTTAAAGCACTTTATATTAATTTGTGTAAATACATCAGGTAAACTAATCCAAACTGTTATCACAAATAACTCAATGATAGTAATTAAGAATTAATATAACATTTTTGACTTTTATAATTATTGAACTAACTATAACATGAAGGTATTTTTTGTATGTGTGTACTAACAAATAGCTTTATTTTAAGAATTTTACGTTATAATGTAATATTATCAATGTTTAATAAACATGAGTGTATGGAATCTAATACCAATATTCAATACATATACAATAACTCTCAAAACTGTTGCAATGATTCATATTATGAGATAAAAGTTCAATAAAAATCAAAAAAACGCTGTTGATAAAAGATGAATTTTACTGAAAATTCCAATAATCAACTGTCCAGTTAATATACTTTTCAGCGAATTATAATTCTAATTTTTGATGTCTTGTGGTAAACAGTGGTTTTTCTACTTTAACACGCATTATATAATCTTTTGGTGTTAAACCTCTACGAACAATATGCGGACTAACGTCTACTTCAAAACAATTTTTAAGGGTTACCATGGGGTGCTCATTCAATTTTCGAGGATGACCATCCAATGATTTGCTACAACCTGATAGAACTCTTTTTTAAGTTTCTTAGCTACCTATCTCATTGATAAATTTTGTTTAACACTAGATTTACGGGACGCGTCATTTTGACGCATTTAGAACTTCGCGAAGAAAATGATAGAGACAGTTATTTAAGGAGATAAATATATATCGTAATTTATTTTCTTCAAAGCTTTCTAGTTCTCAAGTCTATGTAATATACTTATCTCTGCGGATACGTATCAATTTGATACAATCATAAAGTGCTTATTTTATTGATGCTTATCAATACTAGTAAATTGGCATCACTCATCAAAGTATTACTGCAGTGATAAATATAAACTAAAAGAGTTACTGCTAAAAGAGTTAGTTCTTCAAAAAAGTAAACGTGAAAAGAAAACATAAACAATGCACGCGTCTATGAAAATCGAACTCATGGTGTTGTTTAATGAACATTTTCTCGTGGGAAAACGTTCTGTTTTTAATGGCAACATACGCATGCGACGTGCATTTAATACAAATTTGACTTCCTTAATTGCAAATTGTAAAATATAGCAGAATGTATAATACAGTGCAAAAGTGTTGAAATGCACTTCTAAAACATAAAACATTATATTTAACTTTAAAAATAAAATTAAATTTTTATTTTCTGAATATGTAAAAGCATAACAGTGTTATATTAATTTGCAATATAATCCGATTTTGATCAACAACATATATTTTTCTTGAATCTGTAACTAACATAATGTCAATCGTCGTGACAGTTTTGAGAGTGACTCCAAATATTCAGAATCTCTTTCATAATTCTTTACGATCGAATAATACTACCCGCAAACGAGCATGACGTTTCTAACGTTCCTTATAAAAAAAATAATAAGAAAGTATAGAATAAAACTAGTATAGTAATTCTGTAGAATTATACCATTCGCACCGATTTCGATTTTTTAATATGTTGTCAGAAGCATGATTCTGAAAAACTTTTGCCTCTATATGTTACTGTATCTTGGCTTTAGTTTCCGAGATATTCGTTAAAACTATCAGTACCATTACATTAAATTATGCCTATAATACGTTCGTAACAGTGTATGAATTAGTATTGGTTGCTGACCACCTCACTGCAGCCTGGTTAAAATAATATCAATCCCAAACCTATATAAAGTTTTATAAGAAAATCTTGGTTTATAAAAAAATCGAGTTTGAAAATTTGTTGAGTGTACTCTAACTTGGCTAAGTACCGACTAGGTATATAATAGGTCGAAAATGTAAAATAACATTTTTCGGTTAGGAGCTTCATTTTCAAGGAAATACGCATGTTTAATTACGGACTAAGGGTATACGCGCCTGGTACATTTTCAAATTTATTTTTCTGAGAAACGCAGCATTATTTGAAAAAGTTTTATTCTACAGTTTTATTTTCAAAGTAATAGGTAGAAACTCCTGTCGATTATTTACTTATGTTCAGTGTGGTATTAACAAAATTTAATTAAATCTGACAAATCTTTAAAGTCGATTTTCTCGAAAACGAAACCTCAGAAGAAATTATTTTATTAGACTAAATTTTTTTCTTATTTTTTCACATAGGATCACCATCTGCTGGACTATACTATTATGACCGTCCCACCGTGTATATGTACATATAACACTTATTATGCTTGTATACAGCACCCGCGTGGCATTTATGAGCTGTTAGATTCAAGAAAGTACAAGGAATTTTTGATATCTCCACTGCAGACTAATTTAAGTAAAAAACAAAATAGTAAATTCGTGTAAATGAAACATTAGAAGAAGCGACTGCATATGCAAGCAGTGGATTTTCAAATCTGATTCTCTTGGAAACTAATTTTTGGACGACAAAATTTTATCCTACATTTTCTTTTATTTTTTCATAAAGAATTGTAGTATCGGGAAAAAAATCGTTGGAGAAATCTCGATGAACTACAGCTAAAAAACGATAAAAGTGCTAGCGGACCGAGAAGGATGGGAAATTGCGATGGGCCATGTTGCCCCTTAGTACATTAGGTAATTAAAAAAGGTGTACTTGACCACCTTAGGTCAATAACTGTAGAACACGTGTACGTTGTAATAATATCGAAAACTCTGGTATAAAAAAAGACGTCTTGGTGGAGAGAGTTTACAGTTAGTAGCGAATAGTTGTAGTTGTAGTTGCGATTGACTTGCGACTAATTGCAGTTGCGAGGAAGTTGCGAGTAGTTGCGGGTTAATCGTTACTCACAAGTTGTTCGAGTCGTTGTGAGTTGTGAATTGTAAGTTGTTGTAATTGTAATTGTAAGTTATAAGTTGAGTTGTGAACCATCAATTTAGTTGTCTTTAGTTGTATCACATTAGATTAAGTTCTACTTAAGTAGTTATAGTTCTCTGTTTTCAATCACTGCAAATAAATCTATATAATAAATAGAGATCACTAGCAATCCTGATTTCTATAAAATTATCTCAGATTCGCTCGTATATATCGTACTTGACCAGGCCCTGTACGAACAAGTATTTGATCAAAATAATAATTTGATAAGAAGCTCTTTGTTTGTGATGCATACTATTGTACAATTGTGTTGTATATCAAGAAGAAAGTAATATAAAGGTTAATGTTTTCCAAGTGAAATTACCTCAACGTAATTCGATGGGAACAGGCCAATCATAGCATTATGTTCACCCTCGTACCAGTTCTTGTCTACCTGGCGACGTACAAATATTATATCACCGCGACGGAAATTTAATTCCCGCGGAGATTGCCCGATAAAATTATAAAGTGCTTTTGCCACGAGCCGCGGTTCCGGTGTTTGCTCCTGGGATCTGCTTCTGTGGCTCAAATCATCCACGAAATCATCGTAACGATTCAAGGGAATCGGTGATTTTTGTGATGGTCTGAAATCATTGATTATAAAAAATAAAACACATAACGAAATCTGAGGAACTATAATCGTCCATTATCTGAATACTCTAATATTCGAACGTTCTATACTGTCCGAGAATTCTGTTACATCTTTTCAACAGAATCCCTAGTAGTAACGGACTATTAGTCTTTTCCTGCTACAGATATTATTATTATGTACGAAGTGTTGCAAATTTTTCCGCAAAACGATATTAACATATTCTATACGCAAAAGCAAGAAACGCAAAGGCAAGAAATGTTATATAGACATAGGCTCATAAATATTTTTGTAAAAAGATGGAATAACAACAGATTGATTTATCATTCATATGAACGAGATAAATAATTGCTTTCAATTTCGTAATAACAGGATAAGTAATGAATATACTTTATTACGGCGTAAATTATTATAAGAAAGATCTTTATGTCAGTCTAAAAAATTATAATTTAACGATAACTTATTTTGATTCATCGCCTAATTTCTAATAAGATCTCATGTATGAAAGTAAAGGAGAATGAAATGAGAGATTCTCGAAGGATTGTACATGCTGAGATTAAAGATTTAAAATATAGAAATAAACAATAAAAATTATTTCGTTATAAATCTAAGGCACTATTTAAAATGATTATATAAAAATATATGAATGTATTGAATCTATAAAAAATTTATCATTTAGTCTGAAAAATAAAATATTTTACTTTTTCCAATTATGATTACTATCTAAGACCAAGGCATATAAATTAAAAAAGTTCAAATCTACTTTTATTATATATAATTACTCTTCTTACTTTCTAGAGTAAACTCTAACAAAGTTTCTTTTATTAATGGAAATTGCATGTATGCTTTACTGTATGGCCATACGATATTGTTTCTTTATCCTCGTTCTGAACAATTCATAATTATATATACAATATTTATAGGAAATTACTATACATCTGTGTAAAGTACAAATATATCAGTTGTTCAAACAAGTAATATTTTTCAAAGAAGATTGTTTTCTTCTTTTCACTTAATCGTAATTTTATGTTGAAAAAGATATACGTACTTTCTAGAGTTCTACGTGACTTAGGCTATTAGAGCCATATACGCGTGTACCACAATGACATATGTGTGTTCTTAAACGCAAAATAGGAGCTAGTGGTACGACTATAGATAATAATAATAATAATAATAATAATAATAATAATAATAACAATAACAATAATAATAATAATAATAACAATAACAATAACAATAATAATAATAATAATAATAATAATAATAATAATAATAATAATAATAATAATAATAATAATAATAATAATAATAATAATAATAATAATAATAATAATAATAATAATAATAGTGACAGTGACAGTGACAGTGACAGTGACAGTGACAGTGACAGTGACAGTGACAGTGACAGTGACAGTGACAGTGACAGTGACAGTGACAGTGACAGTGACAGTGACAGTGACAGTGACAGTGACAGTGACAGTGACAGTGACAGTGACAGTGACAGTGACAGTGACAGTGACAGTGACAGTGACAGTGACAGTGACAGTGACAGTGACAGTGACAGTGACAGTGACAGTGACAGTGACAGTGACAGTGACAGTGACAGTGACAGTGACAGTGACAGTGACAGTGACAGTGACAGTGACAGTGACAGTGACAGTGACAGTGACAGTGACAGTGACAGTGACAGTGACAGTGACAGTGACAGTGACAGTGACAGTGACAGTGACAGTGACAGTGACAGTGACAGTGATAATGATAATGATAATGATAATAAGTAATTTATTGAATAGAAAAATAGCTATAAGACAATAACGATTGAAAATAAAATATTATTATTAAAGAAATATTAAAACGATAATATGAAGCCGCAAGTGCATAATTTAAACAAAGTCGTATAATTTCAATGGAGGTCGATATTCAATAACAATATTTTTTTATTAGTGAGATATAACTCTTTAGTTATAAATTACATAGTTGAATAATAATTGAATCGAAGTACTTATTTCATTTTTTTAATTTTACTAGCAATATTTAAATTTCAAATATTATGAGTTGCTCCTGGTGTTTCTTACAACAGAGATAAGCCATATAGATTTTCTTTGCCGTCATAATTGAAATAAGATATTAGACTAAAAGTATATTCAAAATTAATAGTTCAAAGAAGATCCTTTTACACGTGTAAAAATATATATGCATAACACAATTTTCTAAACCATTGTTTCATTTTTTCTTTACACGGATCAAGTCTTTAGATTACTTTGAGTAAGAAACTGAGGATAGTGTAATCGATTAATGATTAATTCGGTGAAATATTTTAAAGAAATGCTATATCGCAACATTATAAATATTTCTTATGTTACTTGTTCATTATTTTCATAACCAGATTTGTACACATTTTGTCGCTCAATAATAATTCATATAAAAACGCAGTAGACCTGCGGTAATTGTCGAAGTTGTAATGCATAGTACATTCTATGGTAATTCGATAATAAAATTAATGATAAAGTGGCATACATATTTTTGAGACCACGCATGGCGTCGATCTTGCGATCCAGCATCCGAAGGATCTAGCAAGACCTATATCGTTTGAGCATTCGAAACAGTCAATAATGTTAAAAAATTGTCTAGTGTTCCCGATCATAAATATCCTTTCATCATTCGGAGAGACTCAGAATTATTTAAGCTTTTAAACAATACATAACTATCTCAATAGTTGACAATACGCATCTACCCTCATTACCCTAGTCTCCTATCCTTATTTCTTTTATTATTTTATTATTAACTTGGCAGGAAACAAAGTACAGTATCATCGTCATCGGGCACTATATACGGACATACGTATATTCAATTCTCAAACTCTGAACGTTTACATACAAAATTCTATATGTAAGTAAATCCAATTAAAAAACTAATATTTTAATTTAAAAAATCTAAGAATAAAATGCTTCTAATAATAATTATTAATATATTTCGACTTAATATGTAAACAAATTATCGTACAAACAATAGTATCTAGTATCTCAAAATTAATGAAATTTTTCAAACTAAACTTCTCCCAAGTGCGTTATAAGACTATTGTGATTAAGCTACTACGTGATGTACGACGTACTATGAAATTATTTTATATGGACATCGTAATAAAAGGGTGATTCACATGTATGTACATAAAAAAAAGTACAAAAAAATTGAAGAACAATATTATTTTTTATGATTTCCTTTAATCTTCTGTAATTTCTTCTTAAGCTCTTATACTAAAAAATAAATTTTAGTTATCCCTTGTCAATACTGTATTCGTTATACAAATAAAGTAAAAGTAATTATTACGCTAAAAGACTAACATTCTAAAATTGAATAATAGTATTAAAATATTTCTCAAAAAAGTAAAAGATAAAAAATGTAAATACATATTCTTCATAATCAAGAGTAAACATTTTTATGTATAAACTGTTTATAAGAAATCTGTACACTAATTAATAAACCTTACATTTTATTTTTATCTTTACTTACATTATATTTAGAAGAAGAATTATAATATATATATATACTTTTATGTTATATATATACTTATAATATATACTGAAAGCACAAATTGAATAAGAAATATTTTTCACATGAACGCTACCTGTTGGTGACATGGTGAAGTATGCATAAATTAAAAGAAAAAAGGATATAGAGTAGTAAAACTTACATAAAGTTATCAGTGTGTCGTCGTGAATTGATATCGTGTAATTCCTGAAGATATTTGCGACGACGTTCTTCTTCATACACGCGTCGCATGTTCTCCGCGCTTCGACGAGCGAGCTCTTCTTCGCTCAATGGTTCTTTTGCCTCTGTACGTACTGGTGAACGATAGTGAATTGTCACCTCACCCTCCACATAACGCCTCGGTGATTCTATAATAGAGAGCGTTTGTTATTATGCTTCGATATCATTCATTTCTTTTTAATTCGAGTACGTATTCTTTTGTTTAATGTTGTTAATCGGTTACTTATGCTTTCCATTATGCACTATACTGTATGTAAGAGAATATCAGATACAAAGAATCGAAATTAAGGATTTATTGTATTTCAATGAGTAGATTGTTCAGAACATTTACTTCTCAATTGATTTTCTTAGTACTTTATTATTTGACGAATTATTTGTTTGAAGAAATTATTTATTTCAATTGTTAATTCAGCTCTTTTTATTTACGAAATCATGTTATGCTATTAGTATCACATATTAGGTGGCTAAACGTAGAAAAAATATATAAAAAAATTATATATTTATAAATCCCCCATCTTTTTACGTGTTATTTAATTTCTATTACAAATAAATTTTATATATATATATATATATATATAGTGATATATATTTAAATTATATATATATGTAAGATCGTAAATCTTGGGGATAATTCAGGTGATCGATTCTGAAGTCTGAAAATCGAGTTTTATTATGAAAGTAGTTAGATAAAATACAAAAATAAACAACAATTGATAACCGTCTATAACAATAAATAATGATAAATAACATAGACGCGAAATGACAAGTTCTATACAATGTTTACCTGAAAATCGAGAATCGATTTTCAACGTCCTGAGCTACCGATCTTTCTTCGTCAGTCTTTAAAATTTTTAGATAGTTATTCTGTGCTCTTGTCTGTCTCTGATGTTGCTCTCTGTCCGTCCGTTTGGGAAAAGAGTGTCTCTCGAAAATGGTTATCCGTAAAACCCTAAGAGGATCGCTCTGTCCGTAAAACAAAAAGTCGTTCTACCCTTAAGACAAAAAGAGTCCCTATCCCACGTGAACTCTAGGGAGTTTACATATATATATATATATATCAGTGTATATCATATCATATATCAGTATATATATCAGTATATATATATAAATGACATATATTATTTTCTATATATCATAGCTTTTGCAAGAATTAAAACTAGTTTAACTGAAATTGATATTTATCATTGATTTTTAACTTAATGGTTATAGAAATTTCTGGTTAAGTGATGTCTGCTAGCTATTCAAAGGAAGATCTAGAAATATATTACATAGTAACTGTTTTAGAAGTAATAGATTAGAGAACTTCAAATTCACGTTTACTGAACCCTTCGAAATGTAAAATTGATTTTTTCCTGCACATACCTATCCGACAATTTGAAAAACTGAGTTATAACTGTAACTTAATAATTCAATTCTATGACTTTTTCTTTTAAATTACCTTTTTTTGTTTTTTTTTTTTTTATTATTATAATTACTGTATTATCTTTAAATACTGCTGAGTTTATCGTTTATATAATGAAAGTTAAATTTCCATAAACGTATACATATATATGTTTAGTGTCAAGCTTTAAATAATCTCTAATGTTCAATATTATACAACGGATTCAAATCAAATTCTTCAAAACCTAGACAAGAAATGACAGTCATTACATTTAATGGCATTAGATCAAATGTGTTAAGAAATGTGTTAAGAATGTTTGGGTGATATCTATCACCCAAATCTAAAGTGCCCGTTGTTATCATGCTCGAAATCAATCAAATGATATATTAACCCAACGATATCATTCTTTCTTGACTAATATTAAATTGAAACATACGCCGTCGCTAATAAAATGTCTACTTCGTGTATTGGTATACATATATCATAAGGACATATGGAATTAACGCATAAATTATGACCATTAATCCATTATATATGACAGTATACATACATATATCCTTCCACATTCTAGTCATTAATAGTCATTAATAATATATCCTATATATGCATATTGTGAATATATGTATACATATCATGTATATATTATAAGTATTGCAAAGTTATGGTGAAAGTAATATCAATTATCTTGCTAATGATTTAATCACTTTAATTACTTCTATATTTTAAAATACATTATGTTTTATTATTATGTAGTGCAAGTATTTTACATCCATAATAAGGAGCAAAAAGAAGTAGTAGATTATTATGAGAAATCAAGGTATATAGAACGCATTTCTTGCTAAATAAATTTTATTTGTCATACCATGAAATGATTTTAATAACTACAAGAATTACAAAAATAAAATAAGGTAAGTCCGCTTTTTACTTCTTATAATTTCATGCACGTACTATATTTTATAAACAAAAAGGTGATTTGATGCAAGAAGGAGCTAATGGAAAATTATAAAACGACTTCGTATAATATGACATAGTTACGATAAATTGAAGAAGAGAGAAAAGGGAGACATTAAAAAATAAAAAGAAATGTATAAAAATATATAAATATATTCATGGAAACAATTTAAAAAAAAGAAAATCTAAAAATAGAAAAAAAATTATTGATAAAAAGAAATTTAAATTAGTGATGGAGTAGTTCAAGAATCTATAATTTTACTACGACAGCTGTTGCGATATGATTACATTATTTTGTATTTCTAGAAATCAATAAATTAAATATAAAAATATCTTCACAAATAATGAGTATTGACAAAAACGGCTTATTTTTTGCTTCAGATTTGATAGAAAAGATTTTATCAAAATCGATGACCCAACGACTTTGACATTTCCTTGTTCGTATTAGTTGCTTTAAACTATAGACGATAAGGAAGATGAATTTGAAAATGAATTCATCTAATAAAGTTTCGTTTCACTATATCATTATAATATTGTTACTTCTAAAAACATTATTCATATTATGTACTATAAATTACAAACATTAATAGTCGTAATTAAAATTAAAAATTGAAAAACTGAAAATTTGATTTTTTTTCAGCCTCGTCTTAATCTCTAGGAACCCAACTTTTTGAGTCAATTTTTATACGTATTTGACGTACTTATTGAATAGCGTTCTAATAAACCATTCAATATATTTTGAATTATGTCTATAATTATGTGTTCGGAGCAGCATATGCGCTAGTATAGTTGCCAGACGCTTCACGGCAACCGAATAAAATGGCACCTGACACAAACCTATATAAGCTATATAGAAAATACGTCGAAATTTGCAATGTTTTTTGTATAATGACTTTTGCGCGGGAAGATTCTTAAACTCAAAATTGGTATCGTCGTACTCTATTCAATAAGTACTTCAAGTACGTATAAAATTCGACTTGAAAAATTGGGTTTCCAGATTGATGAAGACCAAAAGATTCCAGCCTTTTTTAAAAGCAAGGACCGTGAATGATGCTTAAATAATTAAAATATATTGATGTACAGATAGATTAACTACTAACGATATGCAGATAGGCGGCTCTTCTTTCGTGACGTTGCGTTACGAAATATAAGATTTGAAAATTTAGTCATACGTAATTTTACAATTATTAAGCCATTATAGCATATATAAATTAATCAGAAAGAAATTTAGTAGAAATTGGTCGATTTTGAACCTTGTTACCAACGAAAATATCCTTTATGTCCTTATACCTTTTGACGATTATAAAATGTCTAATTATTTACCCAGCGCGCGATGGAGGAGGTTGTGAAACATTGCTGTCCGTAATA
Organism: Bombus dahlbomii; assembly: GCA_037178635.1. Taxonomy (NCBI): domain Eukaryota; kingdom Metazoa; phylum Arthropoda; class Insecta; order Hymenoptera; family Apidae; genus Bombus; species Bombus dahlbomii. The sequence goes on from CM074118.1 coordinate 305,294, forward strand.
CTCATCTAATTAGCGTATGTATTTTGAAATTTCCCTCTTCGGATGATCTATCAGCAAAATAATCATTCGAGATAGTGGCAGACAAGTTCTTCATAGGTTGATATTAAATATTTTTAGAACGAAAATCCATGCTTAAGGCGTTCAGTCTATAGTACCAGTATACTGTTTGTATGAAATCTTTCATGCAACAATGCTAACGTTTTGACAAGATTCGTCGTTTAAGTTCAGCCGATATCATTAAGAAGAAACTTATCATGTTGTGTCCTTCTAAAACATAAAGTGGGAAAACGAACGAAATGAATGTTATTTTTCGATAAATACTAGACTGAAATCCACACTAAGTACTTACACTTGTAAGCGAGTAGACAAAATTGTAACTCAATCCTTCAATTTAATGTACTTGATTGTCGTGATATAGTTCACAATTACAATCAGAATTACAACTTCACAAAGTTATTGGACATCTTTCTATATTTAAAAACACAATTGTAGAAACAATTTTATTTTTCTGACAAAGGTTAAAATATTGCTCCATACAACGAACATAATGATAATGCTCTTTATTCCCACGCAACGATAATTCTATAATTTTTCAAATATATTTGACATAAACATATGAAGAACTTACCCGCTATAATGTGATATGATTATGACTGTAATAATTATTTTGTATGTTACTATTCGAAGAATAGGGAAATGTTGAAATACGGAACATTACATTAATTGGGTGAATATTTACATTACAACTCTCGCAATTATCATAATTACCATTAGGAATACACTATATATTTATCTATATATATGTAGTCTTTTTACTTCACTTCCTATATATTATTTCGTTTGTATCATATGTTATCATATATTACAGAATTTATTAAATCAAGACGGCGCCAGTTTTCTAACTTTCTCACCTCCTGGATATATTATGTACATTAGAATATATGTATATATTGGAATAATCCTTTATATTAAAATAAGTGTCGTATTTTTGTATAAAATATGTTATTCTTTAATATTAATAATGTAATAGTTTCATTTACATATAATATGTTAATAGTAGGGTATTTTCACTTAAATTAGTCATCATTAAAATACGTGCAATAATTTTAATCTCTTAAAGTTTATTTTCAACTTGTATCAATTCATGAATTCAACGAAGAATTATTTTTCTTAAAATTCGTATAATTAAAAATTCTGATTCTAGATAGATATTTACTTCAATCCTCTATTATTTATGTTTGAGACCCTAGGCACGAAAAGATCACAGAATGTCCGAGGCCCTGGGTTCGGAAGAATGTAGGAGCAAAGATCATTTTTCATCGGAAAGATTATTTGCCAGTAAAATGAAAGACTGGCAAAGATCATTTTTGTCAGTACGAAAAAACTGTGAGATTTATTTGAAATGGACTGCATATAAACCGAACGTGTTTGGTATGAATACCAAACGTTACCACACGCGGTGCAACCCGTAAGGGCCTGCACGGGAATTCCGCGGTTCTTACATAACAAGCAATAAACCTTTATGAAGCACCCTGACTCGATCAATACATACTGGAGGAATAGAAAATTAAACAGAAGGGAACAAACAAAAGAGACTTTTAAGTCTCTGACCGTTACAGGCAACTGCCAACGAATAGCAACAGCATAAATGTTCAATATCGTTATATATTGTCAGAATTTCTTGGGCTTATAAACATAAATGTGTAAGGGCATAGGAATATAAGTATAAAAGCATGAACATATGAAGACATATATATGCGTAAGAAAATAAGTGAATAAAGAGATAAGAATATAAATCCAAAATATAAGATGGGTGTAAGAAGAAATTATGACTTGGTATATAAAACTCCGTATATAATGAACCGCGAAGAATATCTGTGCGGAACAATTTAAAATACACAGATTACCTTTTTACCATTAAATATCATTAAATATCTATATTGTTTATTATATCTACATATATTAACACATCTGAATACAAAAAATGGGACTTTTGTGAAAAAATACAAATATTGTATTTTATAGATCTCATTTCGGTTTGTGATCTTTGCCGTGACACACATATGTCTCGTACAAACAATGACTCAGAATCAATAGACGTTCATGAACTTCTTTGGATTCGATTTTTTCGAAATTCTTAGGGCATGCAGAAAATACAAGGGCGGGAAACCGGCTTTGTATGCGAAAAATAGGATTGTAGATAAAGGATAGTGGTTTAACTCACATTGAGGTCATGACACGTTTAGTTCCTACAACAGGGAGTTATACAACTTCTTAGTTCGCACAAAGAAAATTTCAATTATTTAGAGAAGAAAATTTGAAGGAGAAGTCGACATGGGAAAAAACTATTAAATTGTTTGAAAATAAATTGCGATTTCTATTAGATTAATAACATCTTGCATCATATATTGGCTAACATTTCTAGCAATTATTGATCTAAAGTTCTGCTCTCTATTTGGTCAAATTGGAAGAGAATAATTTAAATTTAAAAAAAATACTATTCCTACTTAGAAATTAAACATAGAAATTAACCATTGCGAATTAATCAACAGAAAAAATATTTTTTTTGACAAGACTTTGGATTTCGTTTCCATAATATAAAAGACAGAAAAATTTTTGGAATTTTAGCTGACATGTAGAGTTCTTCTGTTTTTGCATCAGTTCACATCGATCACGAAGTTATTAACGTCATTGTGGTAGAATATATACTTAAATATATTCATTCGAATTTCTATTTTTCGCGAAGCTTCACGTATTTAGAATAATGTACAATTAGGTAATCCGACGATGATAATTATATAATAATAATAATTTTTTATTTCATAGAGTAGAAATCTTTGAGAAGAATATTCAAATATGAATGATAACTATGTCTCTAACTATCTCTCATGCGCAATGTTTCACGTGTAGAACGTCAATGTTTCACTTTATGTCAGATCAGACTATGAATATACATATTTTGAATAAATATTTATTAATATTTATTCAGATAAACCATATATTTCCAGTAATTTTTAATAAACGAAAGACACAATAAATTTCTTCATTTTATATTAGACAATTAAGTATAAATTAATAAATTCTTGTCAAATATTATAAGTATTGGAAATTTTTTAAAAAAACAAATTTTGTTTAAATATGATAAAATTTAATTTGTGATCTTGATACGAATGTAAACAACGAATTAAGAAAAATCTTTCAACAAATATCACCTTTAGTAGACTAACCACATTCACACACAATAAATTCCTTTTCTCACTAAATACTTTATTACTACATATTCAAGAATACATGAAGATAATGCAGATTTCCTAACCTCAAAAAAGGAAAGAAAGAAAGAAAGAAAGAAAGAAAGAAAGAAAGAGAGAAAGAGAGAAAGAAAGAAAGAAAGAAAGAAAGAAAGATCATAAACTAGAAGTAATACAAAAATGTTGTCTGTATACAGGATGAAATAAGAAACAGTTACTGTGATATTACATCAAAGCGTAAGCAATCGATGCAAATGAGTGACGTATCAACTACCTAGACTCATCCCTGAGTCTGCTTCTTAAGCTTTTACTACAATGGACACCTTTGTTCAAAGGGTTGCGAAAATTTATTTACGAATTAGAGGCGAAAGTACTATATACACGACGCGCGTATATCCGTAAGGGTCAGCGAGATCACACGACTGATAAAGCGAATGCAACTGTAGGCTAGATTTGGTGAACACGAGAGAATCACAGATTGCGCGTGCGTGTACTAATACGAGTCTACGTTTAGACTATTGCGAATTGCGAGGCACATGCTAACTATAGTTATATATAAGTGCTGAGTGGATTAAAATACCAACTAATGCAGTTCTGGTGCTTCGAAGATATTTAATATCTCTATATTATTTTCTATTTTATTAATGATTCTTTACAATGTTGTTATTAAAAGTTCCACGATCAATGTTCAACATTCGCACTCATTTCCAGCACTTAATGTTACATGACATTGTACATCAACGAGTTATTAATTAATTAAATAATCAATCTATCTGTTTTCAGTAAAAGGGCACCTAACTTTTAATGCATTATGTCTTCTTCGCAAAATTATCCGAAATAAAGGTATGTCTATTATTAATAATTAATAAAAAAATAATTGGAAATCGTAGAAGAAAAATAATGTTTTTGTTGATTTTGTGATTGTAATGCCGTTCTATAATTAAACAGAATTTAATATAACGTAATTGAGAATGAAGACGATCTGTTAGGTTTAAAAACATAAGATTTTCATAAAAATAGCTCATAAGTTGACAAAGTTTTGTGGAAACAAAGGATACAATTATTAACTTTTCGGGACAAAGACCAGATATTGTCCGGCATTGCAACTTTAGGGAATCCAATACCCTCAGAAATTATAATTGGAAAGAGTTAAAAGAAACAATATTATAATATCTTTAATATTCTAGTATCAAGAAGATATAATATTTTGAAGATCTTACGGAAGATGAAGGGACACATATTTAACTCTAAAATCAAATCAGAAGACAGTTTTGATAACATTAGTATTGAACATAACGATGTACTGAATTTTAAAACTGCTTCCCCACAAAAAATAAGAAAAGTGTCTTATCGAGGTCTTCCTCTGCAGTCTCCAATTTTCCTGATAAGCTAAAAAATTGAATGTTGAAAAAGTTTTGATATTGAGGCTTTAATCAAGTCAGTCTTATTTAATTCGTAGTTCTTGTCCTAATTCAGAAAACCTTCAACGTTATATTTGCTCCAGGCGTATCGCGTATTTGTTAATAATGTTGCGAAGCCGACTCATAACATTTCCTGCGGCTTACGGTGTTAACCATACATCGTATCGCGACACGTCGGTTTGCCCACAATAACCAACATTTTAAAGCTCTCGACGTTAGCTATATGTCGGCTCATCCCCCCGCTTAATCCTTCGGCTACTGATGCGATTAATAACACTGGGTCAGCTGTACGAACAATTTCGTAATCAAGAAATAATCCTACCCTTTTCGGCTCGTAACACATCATACATAACTATAATATATTGTCTTTATTGAAACAAAAATATGATTATATATTATATGTTTCTTTGTTTTCGTCACCTAATTACTATAAGGTAAATAATTAATTTGAATTAATTATGTATAGTACATTTAAATACATATCAAGAGCCCCTAACTTTACCGTTAATTATTAAATAATAGTTATATAACCTTCGATATTATTATTACTCTTTTTTTGACTGAAAATCAAACTGAGATTAAATCTGTTACAATCAATTAAAACAATGAATAAAATATTTTTTACGCAAAGTACCTTACATAACATTTTCTACATATTCTACAACTAGAATTTCAAATTTTATACTATGTTTACATTATAAATCCAAAATGACAATGAACCATTTTCCGTTTAAAGTTATTTTAAATACCATTAAAATCTTGAAAATAAACAAATGGATTTTCAAATTGCAATTGAAAATTTTAAAAAATATTTTTAGCTTTTTATTACAATAACCATTCCCAAAGTGACACACCAAAATACACCCACATACTCATTAACGTGCTGTATAATGGAAACGTCAAATTCAATAATACTTTATTTCAATTTAAATTGATATTTGAAAACTATATTAAACTCAAATGTATGTAATGTATATATGTAATATATAATGTAGGAATAATAGAAAAAGAAAATAATTGTTGCTTAATTTTTCGCAATTAAATGAACAGCAAAATTTGACGTGCAGATTTAAAAGAGAAAAGGTGGAAAAGCTTGTGATACAAATTATGTGTAAACGACCGATGCGTTTCGGTCTGATGAATCTCTGACCAGCTATAAGAGATATTTCACCATCATGATTACATTTATTTCCTCAACTGTGTTGAAACAAAATACGCTACATACATAACAACAACTATCTTTAACAATTATAGTGAATAACTTTCTTGAATGAATTAAGGTATTAGATTTGCAAAAAACGTATAATAATAATGATGCTGCATGACCTATTAAATATCAAATTTTATATACGAGAAAAAACGAAACAACGAAAAGATGAATGATTCACCCATTTAATCATTTAAATAATTAATTAGTTTAACCGAATAATTATTTGTGGGAAATTTAAAAAGTAGTATCAAAGAATATAGCTAATTTGATTCAGTTTCAATATTCATAATAATGATATCTATGCTAAACCATATAATTTTATCTTGTTTTAAATTATCTTATCGTAATATGTTAAAGGCCGTTGACGTAACAATACGTTTTTTCATAACAAAGGTATAGCCAGTAATGCATAATAGTACAACGAAACCAGTATTATTAGTGAAATTTTACAAATCATATCGCTTAATAGTGAAACGAATAAAATTTTAAAAGTAAATTTTATAAATTAACGTCGTCTGATCAATCTATTTTCAACTAAAATTATAAACCTATTAAGAAAGAGTCTATAAGCTATAATTTCCAACTTTTTGATTCGTTTATATTATTAATTGATAAATTATTGTACAGAAGAGTTTAGCTACGCCAATTATCAATGAAGAAAAAGAGAATGTCCTATATTTATTTGAATTATTGATAGCAAGAAAACGCGCGCACGCATTCTCCAATTTCTTATCCTTGCTTTAATTTAAAGAACATATAAATTTCTATATTAGAATTTCTATAAAATTACTATCCGTGAATGTGTTAATTAATATGTTTTTATATTTTAAAATATATCCAAAATTCAAGAAAAGGTTTCTATAATCTTAATACCATTTCCTCACATTATATGTTATATTAATATCGTATTAATATTATATTACAATACCAATTACCATATACATATATGTATACCAATATTTGTTATATTATTTAAGATGATATCATAATATCCTCCAATCATCCAATCCAATCATAATATCCTTTTATATCGCGAAACGTATTCTTAAAATCGCATATTCTTAAAATTTACAAACGCCTGAAATTGATATCAACAAACAAATAAAAATTTCACTTTTAAACCAACCAGAATATCATACAAATATATTTACTTTCCCTATAGTAGCCAAACTGAATACGTAACCGGATGTATTCATCTTTGTTGCAAACGAGTGACATCTTCCTCTATCTTCCTCTATCCCATTCCTGTTTTAATGTCTTATACAATTAAAATATTCAATAAAATATCCTTCAAAAAAAGGATGATTTCCCACTATCGCTTTAGTATCCTATACGGCTAAAGTCTCCATGTTTATCATCATTAAAGCATCACTTTCCTCTACTTAGATATTACATCTCCATTATCACAAGTGGATATACTTATGATCGAAAAATATACTCTAAACGTTTAGTAACGACATTTTTAGTAACGTTTAGTGACGAAGAAAAGCAGGAAGGGAGAGAAGAAGAAGAAGAGAACGAAAAGAAGAGACGCGCAAAACGCGATCCTACCGGTACCCCGGATATTTATAGCAGAAAAAGAATTACTTCAGAAAAATTATGCGCATGTTTACTGACTGTACGGAATCGGCCCGTAAACCGAGGGAAGCGTGCTTCCGCTCCTAGCTTGTGGTCCGCTGATCAAATTCATATGATCGAACAAAGAGGCCCCGCTACTTCTTCCTTGAAACGTCTCGAGCTCGGCCACCTGTGTACTTTGCTCAAAATTTGTCTTAGAACCACTTGTTCGTAGGTCGATTATCGAGTTCTTGTAATTAGACATCAGTTGTGGCGATTGTAGATCCTTCGTCATAGTTAAATCGTCGTAGGATTTATGTAAATCTTGTTGGTTCGGTGAATGCTCTTTCGTCTGGTGAGATTGTTCCAAATTACATCTCCGAGGATAATTTCTACTTTCAGACACAGCTACCGCCCGCCATTCATCAAGACAGGAAATTTTTTGAGATTTCTTTTGCTTACAGGTTATGTCTCCTCGATTGTAATCAGGGGAACATTCGTCCTCAATGATAGTCGTCTGACCTTCTACAGGGCGATCGTAATTTCGAACGGAAGACGCGTTCATCGTGTTCAACTGTTTCCTTTCAAAAGCCTCCATTTCTTCGTACTTTTCGTTCACTCTGAACAAGTCCAAAGGAGGTGGCACTTTTGTTATTTTCACTCTTCGTAAAGATAAGCTCGTTGGTTCTCTGCAAGTATTTGGTAGATCGACCTGTGACGCGAAATATCTACGACTCTTTTTGTTTTCTTGTCTGCCTTGTTCGTTTGGGATGTTCATTGATAGTTCAGATTTTGTTCCTGATTTCGAATCACATTGAAGGGATAGATTTGTTGCTAAATTATTCGTAAAATTATTATCCGAAGAATTCGACGTTTTTTCGTAAAAAGATAGGTTTGGTAGGGATATACAAAGATTTTGTAAAGAATCCCATCTATTTGTCGCTCGTGAAATGAATTTATCTTTCATCCAAGTTTTATCTTTGTTAAATGGCGTTCCATTTGATTTATTGGTCTCAGAAATAGACAAGTCCGATCCTATAATATTTTCTACCGATTTGTAGTTATCCTGCAATCGATACGAACATTTGGAATCTTCAGGTCCTATATTTATTTCTTGGTCGTTTAGATTTGAAATATACACATCTTTATTTTGATTTTTGCTCAAGGACTCGTATTTCTCAGATTTATTAGTTTTGTTTGTTTCTTGACGCTGTTGAAGTATACCTTTTGTCGTATACTTCTTATTCGTTTGGGAATTCGAAAGTTTGGGAAAATTCGTTTGATCAATTTTTTCATTACTACCATTAATTTTACGTTCTCCATTTTGATATTTACTCTCGTTTTTATATTCTAAGTTATGTTGATAGCACGTCCATGCATTTGATTCGTACTGACTAACTGTATCACGTTGTTTAACATCATCTAAATCATACTTGGAATTATCCACAGAATTGAATTTTTGGCTAGGTACTAAACTGTTATTTAGAGTAGAATTTTTCATTGAAACTGTATCATGTAAACCCGTAGATTCGTTCACTTGACATACCTCATTTTCTGATTCAATGTTCACTAACAATTTTCCATTTGTCGTGGTCGACATAATACGTCCGTTTTGCATGTGATCCGCGTTTATCGAACTGCTCTTCGAATAACTGGTCTTGTGAGACAAATCGCTGTTGCAAATGTCTTCCTCGGCCCCAAGAGTAGTGACGTTCGATTGACACCTAGATTTCCTGTCGTTGCTACTTAAGGATGACTGATTGCTCTGACTGGTGATGGTTTCTGTACTTCCGAATCCGTTATATCGCAACGGCGAGCTGGGATTTTTGTTCTCAAGTTCCTTGGGAAAGTCACCAATATAATTGGTCGCATCGTTGTCTGGTATACTGGAGAAGAACTTTCTTCTCAAATATCTGTTGTGCTCGAAGATCTCGTGCAGTCTTTCTCTGGTTCCACTATAAGCAGGCTCGTTGTCGTAGATCCTATTGTAAATCTGTGCGCAGCTGCCCTCGTTGAAAGAGTTTAGGGATCGACCTGATCGGAGCAACGAACTATCACATGTCTGATATTCATTGGATTCTTGAATATTTACATTTTGACTTAAAGATTTATTACAATGAAGAGGAGTATAATCTTTCTGCGTGTCATGCTGAAAATTCCCTTGATTATAATCATAGAAAAAATAAGTTCTTTCGAATTCTGTCTTCGGTCTCCAGTTCCACTGATATGTCTCTCCAGTATTATATTTTGAAAATTCATTGTTTCCTTGAAAATCTTCGTTCAATTCGTTACTAGGTTCTATCCAAATAGATGTTGCTTTTTGCATCTGAGGCATCGAATATCGATGATAATTATATCTCAATGGTTGCCGTCTAGGATGACGATGGTTGTTCAAGCGACATAGTTGTTCCAGACCATTTATTTCATTGGTGAGAATGGTCCATTGAGGACTCTTCTCTAGGTCGTCGACGCGTGGTAAGTTTGCATTTGACATTTTCACTTTTTTTTGAGAAGTCTTTCAGTGTTCGAACATAATACTGTTCGTTAAGGATATTTGCACATTATCACCTTACATTTGCGAATAAAAATGCTACAAAATGTATCCACTGTCTAATTGTAGAGGATTTGTTCGAGGGTATGACAAGATTATACGTTTACGAATTTCTATGAAATTGGTAGAAATTTGATTCTTCGGACATTTATATATATATATTATTTTTATTATATTAGATTGTCCGAAAAATTTCTTTCGTTTTTGTTCTATTACTACAAAATGGGTTATACATAATTCCACAAAATGATACAAAGCAAAAAATGTTGTGCATCTGTTATTTCCTTATAAAACGATAGAAACTTTCGGGACAACCATTAGGTACTTATCGTCATTTAATTGTATTTGTATCATTTGAATTTTATTTTTACTACACGTATTTTTATTATGGTACATATGGTACATATGGTACCATACATGGAATGTGTGTACCAAATATGGTACATATGGAATGCCATTTTCCAAATAAAACGTCAAAAACAAGTAGCTTCTTCAAAAAACTATATAGCTAATCAAAGTAATTTCCATATTAATTAAATGCATTTTCCCAACAATTATAATTTATAAATTACAAGTATAATAAGAATTGTCAATTCTAAAGTTAACAAATTCTTCAATATAAATATCAAAATAATTTATAGCTTAAGAAATTGTTTAGTTAGTATGAAGGATGTTTTACACCTTAGTCAAAATTAAATTTATGTTACCAACAATTTGCATAACATACTTTCTAAATCAAAACTCATACAGGATAAAAGGTGCTTTTCAAAGAAAATATTATCGACTTCGAAAAACGTTAAAAAGTGTGAAATAATTTCTATTTTATTTGTATTTTTATTAGACACATATGCAACAATGGTTGGATTACTTATTTACTTAATAAACAGCATATTAAATATATCAAAAGCGGCGCAAAGTGCTGTAAAATACTTATTATGGTAATAAATTTCAATTTATTTATATTTATATTATTCAAATTTTCGAGAAGGTTGCAATATTCTTAGTATACTCTTTAGTAAGGAAATAAGTGACCTAACCGTTATTGTATATGTCTTATTAAAATACAAATAAAATAAAAATTATTTCATATTCTTTAGCGTCTTTTGTAGTCGATATTTTTTTGACGAAAAACCTTTTATTTTATGTTTTTTAGTATCAAATGATCAATATTACAGGACCAACGTAAAATATTTTTCATTTTCATTGATAATGCGATAATTTATTTCTATCTATTTATTATTTATTACAATTTTAATTGTGACGAATGAATGAAATATTGTGAAAGCCCGCGTGCGAATAAGGAATCAATCAACTGTACTCCGCCACACATATTATATCTCAAATAATGATAAAAAAGCATATTTGTATAACTTAACAGTGTGTCACATATCCTTCGCAATAAAAGTAGACTTATCTTAAAAACGAAACCGTAGAATAATATTTCCTCTTAAGGAAACATAAGTTGAAGCCTATATTGAGAAACGGAATTTCAAACTGTTCGCTCAGACTACTGTTTTGAAATTATCTCGATATCAGTCTAACAATTGCAGAGCAATCACTAAACACGCGTAAATCAAATTGATAAATAAAAAATTCCCTGCAATAACGAACTATTATCATTGTTAACTATAACAAGGAAAAATTGGAGAAATTTTGCAAACGGGACCGATCGGTCCACTACTTATAAAAGATGCAAAAGGTTTTATTCCGATAGCTTAATCCAATCCCGAGTAATCGATGAACATACATAAAAATTGAATTTTTGCATGACATTATTAGTAAAATTATTAGTATTAATAATTGCATTCCGTTTGACTCAAAGAAATACATATATGTATGATATTTATTTTGTGAAAATGCTTCCTGTATTCGAAAAGTATAATGAGAGCGTTATAGTCCCTCTCCCTTTCTTTGTTACTTCAGTTTTGTTCTAACGTAGTTCGATATACCATCATACGAGAGTCCACGTAGTTCAGTGATATTTTTCTATTTAATTTATTTATTATTTATAATATATTAATATATCTATTATACCAAAAGATTGTAATGAACTACTTCAACTCCCACTACGATGGTTATGAATCCAGAGACGTCAAACAGCGTTGAAGAGACGGGACTTGTGACCATGGGAAAGAGGGCTTGTTATCAGGAATGGACGGAGAAAACCAAAATGAAATTTGGGTGAAGAAACTATCAAACAATAATTACGGATCATGGAAAATCGAGATGAATTGGTACCGGAAAGACAAAGCACTATTAGATCTGGTTTGATTAATATCTAATTGAATCCGAATTCCACAGAGTAGTTGATATCGCAAGTGAAAATAAGACGACCACTGGAATTGGCTTAAATGTGGAGGCAAATCAACAAGTCCACATAGAAGAATATTTAAGTGCACATGAAACGTGACGTATATTAGAATAAGTCCACCAGCTAAAATCCAGAATACGGATTATGCGACTAAAGAACGACTATTATCATCTAAAAATGAATAATGATAAAGACATGCTTGCTTATCTAGCCAGAATTAAAATAATCGCGATCAATCTGCGAAAAGATTGGGGGGAGGGGAGGGAGAGAGAGAGAGAGAGGTAAGCAATGAAGGCGTAGCATATAGATACTTTATTAACAGATTTTCCGTATAGTTACGAGAACTTAAATATGCAATTAACACATTTACAGGACGGTAGATTCACTCCAGTTGAAGTAAAAAGAGTGTTATTGATTGAATGTAACATGAGGATGTCAAGGGGGAACTGAAGGAAATTGAAGGTGAAATACCCCGAAAAAGCTTTGCACATTAGTAAAAGAGTGGTTAAAAAGAAACATAACTGTGCAGTGACAAGACGAAATCGACAATGTGCTTTATCTGTAAGGATAGCGTGCATATAACAAGAGACAGTCACACGAAACCGGAGAGAGGCAGAAAAACATACGAATTCAAAGCGGAAAGAGATTATGATAAATTTCTAGTATCACTAAATATCGTAAACATGGGGAACATAAGTCTTTTAAATAGTGGATACATGCACCATGTGCAAAAGAAGAGAGTAGTTCATAGACTTTCATGAATGAAACTCAGAAATGAACACGATAGCAGACCGAGCAGAACAAAATGGTACAATTTCAAAACAAAGTGCGTAGAAAGCGTAGTGTTGAAAACCCATGTCAATATTAAGCTCACAAATCTCACAAATTGAAGGAAATGCAGGCAAACCAGGTATGTGAGTTAATACATTCCGGCATTTATGGTCATTTACCAGTCAACTCGTTAAACGAAAGCAGATATTTAATAAAATATAAATGTAATACACTTACTGATGTTTTTCTCGAAAAACTATTGTCAAATGCATGAAGGCCAAAGACGAAGCACAAGCACAAGCATATCAGAGATTATATGTTCAAAGCGAAATAAGAGTGGAACAAAAAGGTAAAAAGATTCAGGACAGACAATGCATTCTGCAATATATAGAATATATATATATAGGATATAGAAACTTATTTTAGAGAGCTAGGCATAAGCTCCGAGAGGTCTGATGTGGAAACGTCACAAATGGCGTCGCAAAGAGAATTAATAGAATACTGACATGACAAGATCAATGCTCACGTCAGCTGTTTATCTCAAAAGTTCTGAGCCGAAGCAGTGACAACAGCGACGTACACGATTAACTGGTCATACGTCAAGTATACAGCATTTAAGAGTACATAGCTGCCCGGCAGCATATGCTAAGTTGTGTAGTATATGCCGTCAATTAGAATGCAAAATATGATTACAGTCAAATATGTGAAGTTCATCGAAGAAAAGATAGGGTACGAGTGGATATATGAAAGAAATACTTAAAGTTAGAGATTTAATCAAGGCATGATCAAACGATGAATGTATAAATCAACTACCGAAAACCTTAATATAATTTCGATGTCAGAGAAAGAATTGGATACCATAGGAAAACTATCACAGAAGGAAATGAATGTCACACAAAACAAAGAAAATACAAAAATAGTGGAGGGGCAGTATACCTAAAGAAGCCAGGAAAGAAAAGCGGGCCAAGAAAAATGATCAAGAACTCGTTTGTGCGAAAGGGGCATCGGAAAGAGTTTAACAGCAGGGTACCGACATTGGGAGTAAGAAAATGGAGAGTGACATTAAAGCAAATTCTGTGTAGTTATTAAAGCAATAAAGTTCAGCAAAAGCAGTAAACTCGTCACAGGCAGAGAAATGGAAATTCGTCATAGAACAGGACAGCTGTCGATTGAAATGGATATGTAAAGTTAAACGGACTCCGAAATAAAAATTGTAAGATATGAAGTTAAACTAATTATCTAAATGGATGGTTCTCATGGATAAAAGGAAATGATTATTCAAAAACGTACCTCTCAATAGCAAATTTTTCTATAATATAGATATTGTTAGCGTTAGTGGTGGAATTTAACTGGTGTGCTAGGCATGTAGACATAAAATATGCATACTTGAATGGGAAATTAAAAGGAGGCATATAAATATATTAGCGAATACCGCTGCTTTATGACGCCGAGACAAGAAAGAAAATAAAAAAATTAGAATTAAATACAGAAAAGTGAAGGATTGTAGATTGTTCCTGTGTTGCACAGTATGACGGGATTATTGTCACGCTCTTCCTCCTTCCGTTACATTCTAATGTATTTCGGTATATTGAGCGAGTGCACGTGAGAATGTCATATTTTTGTATTTAATTCATTTATTACGTAAATTATTGTGCAAAAAGATTCTGATTAATTATTTGAGCGCTGCTATATTTTATAATTTATAATTGTAATTCATTAAAATCTGCTTCACTAATATATACTGTATGTATATTTTCATTATTAAACGGAAGATCGATGAATTTATTTTCTGATAGTACTGAAGAAGTAGTTACTGTGTCAGATTTTCTTTTGATTTATGAGATTTGATAACATCCGGAAAAATTGTGAGGTTATTTACCTACTTGTTAATAAAAGCAAATTAAAAAAGAATAACGAACTGAAGTTAAATGGGAATTAAGTAAGTAACTATTCAATTAATATTTAATTGCATAATTTTCGCATTGCGCAAAAATTTAGTATTTTTTAAAATGTCCCAAGTGCTTCATTTTATAACACTTCTTTTATTTTAATTGTAAAATTGATTCTCTATATGTTGTTTTATTATAAAATTTATTATTAATAAGTTGATTGAAATTGAGTTATTAATACAAAAATTGGATAATGAATTTCTATAATTCTACATTTATGGCTAAAAAAAGTATTGAACTCTTATTCCTCCAATGAACTTTTCTAATCATACAAAAGTTCTACTAAATGATACGAAATTTAATATATTTGAACTCGATCAATTAGTATGTAAATATAATACAATTGCGTCGAAATACTTTTCGTAGTCACCGTATATTATTAAATAAAGATGCAATCAATAGCATCGTACTGTACACAATATTAAATACTTTGGAAATTAATTGTATCAGAGGTACCGTTAATTGAATCATAATCAGGAGAATTTATATCCTTATATAAATTCTGCCAGAGTTAAAGTACTAAAAATATTTATAAATAGATTCAAAGATTGTAATGTTTGGTATATAATATGGTATCAGCAACGTTTAATGTTCCTAACAAGGCCCAAACATCTACGCTATTTTTAAAATATTACTTCTAATAACTTCTATGATTTTCTTATTAATTGTTTGAAGCGGAAGGAACTACACTTTTTTTTCATATAGAAAAGGCTTCCTTATTTGCTTGATGTACGTCCATACTATAATCTGTTATACTTTCCTTACAATTTCTAATATGTGCACTTTTAAATAAAGTCAAAGAAAATTTTTCTAAGAAAATCTCTAAAATCTCTATCGTTTATATAAAATTTTTAATAGGGGCGGCCTCATCAATTACAATAACGTTGAAATATATTAGCAAGATTAATATTCTGAACAACTTTTTCCTACAAACCGCTCGACTTTAGTTTATAAGTTATAAAGCAATTTATGTTTAATAATAATATTAAATCTGTATTAGATAACAATGTATTTTATAAATTTTTGTTCTGTGAACAATTTTCCAATGACAATAGATATATTTGTCACATTTTTAAACAATTGATGATCGAAATAAAGTACAACATTTCATACAATATACTCATTGAGAATTATTTCACGCTAGCATAGCTAACGGTGCAGTAACCGGACACTACTCTGGCCCAACCTACAACCCATTGTTATTTCTTTTTCATTTATATAATATTAAAAATAGTTATCTCTGTTATCAGTGGGTTAAGTTTAATTTGACCTATATAAAAATGCAGTAGATTACATAATGAAGCGTAATCATAACCTAAATCTAATTGAAGATTTTTGCGAATATCTTGAATATCTGAAAACTATGAGCGAGTAACAGAAATATATATAGAAAACAGTTGTTCAGAGTATTGGTCTTGATAATTACCTGAAAATCTCTTGACCTGTCAATCATTATTTGAAAATTATTACCTGAAAATAATACCTACTTGAAAATTTCTTACTTTTTGTATTTTTACAATTAATACTTGTATATCCCTGATCTATTTTGTATTATTTATAATATGAACAACATTGATACCTTATCATTAATGATAAATAAAATACTTATTCTTAATACATTTAATAGAACATCTATAGATATAAAAAAGTAAGTGGATATTTTATCAATTTTTATTTAATCGATTAGAAATTTGAGGCAAAAATTTTTCTTGGAACGAGGCCTTTAACTAACGTCACGGTTGTCGCGCACTGTATGAGGATCTTCGATATAGTAAAAAACTTCCGGAAGTTTGTAATACACCGCTTTCATATTTTGATACGACCAAGTGTTTCTACCTATTGATTTCGAAAGAGAAGATAAATCAAAAACATAATTAGAAAACAATTATATTTTTTCTTAGCGAAGCGAATGAGAAACAAGAGGGATCTAAGAGAGACAAAACACCTATTGCATGCATAGATGCTCTTCTTCAATAACAAAATTATGAAACTGCTCAAGTTTGGAGAAAACGAATTCTATAGAAAATAGATTAAAATTTTTTTTAATAATTAACGAATTAACAAGTAATTGATAATTTCTGTTGCGTTTATTTCTCTAGTTTCTTTAGCAGCGATGTTGGACATTGATTTTTATAAAGAATATTTTACTGAGAAGTTACAACAAAAGTTATCGATTTATCGATTAGTTAGAAAGATTGTACGAGTTGAATACATTATTAATTTTACTACGATATATGTACATATGATAAATATTAAGAAAATATCTGAGAATGTTTAATGATTTACAAGTATCACGTTCTCCTACAACTCACAATAGTCCGTGTCATAAATAGGATTTTAATATTTGTATAAAAATGAAATTCTGAATATGTAAAATTTTCTATAAATTTGCACTTTTTGTATTAAAATTTATATTATATAGCTGTTAATTAACAATGGGATATTATTTACAAGATTTAAATTGCAGAAATAATATTTAGAGGAACTTTTCAGTCAACTCCTTTCGATCAAGTGCGGAATTAATTGTATGATGATCAACGATGAAAAAATGAAAAATGGAAAGTATATTTTGATTGAGAAACCGGTAGCCTCTCGAAAACTTCGTGGTCATTGGCATCGCGATCGACAGGATTTTAATTAGTATCCTTAATTACATAACAAAAACACGCTTCACGGCATTGATAAAATAAATACAACTGATCAGACCTTCACCACTTTAATTGGCTGCCTAGATTAAGAAATAGCTGGTTTTAAAAGGAAAACGAATTTCTGCGAATCAACTCGCGTAATAATTTCTAGAAACTTTTATTAGGAAGATATATAAGCATACCAAGTACGTTCTCCAACATATTTTTCTAAATAAATGATCGAATATAGGAACTTACATAAGATTATAAATCTTAATAGAAGAGAATTTTTCGAACTTATTTATAAAATGAGTTCGCAATAAATTTATCGATTCATAATTTTATTAAATAACGAATTCTAATAAAAGAAATTTTATAACAGAATATTAATCATACATATATAAGAACTTAGTAACATATCCTACAACCATGTGTAAATTAAGAATTACATGATTGTGCAACTCTTTAATAATAGAAAAAGCAACCACCAGTTGCTAAGCGACCTCTGAAAATTGTAGAAATTAAGTTTCACGAAAACGCCTTTTTAGTTGCTGTTTTAGTTTAGCTTTCTGTAAAGACTAATAAATATTTAGGGATGAAATATTGCACACTTTTAAACTCAGAATGATAAAAACTATATTTTCACAAAGTTTCAACTCTGTATACTAAATTTTACATAAATAATTGACAATTGAAGATAGTGATATTTTGGATGACATCTATCTATCTATTTTGGTGACATCTTATTCGATAGATGTTTTTAACACCTATAATTTTTATTCGAAACGTCTTGCGATCCGATTATTAGGTTCGTTATTATATACAAACAGACCTGTCCGTGACTTTGGAGATTGTTGACAAAGTTTGTGCAAGAAATTTCGAGTGGCAAATATGCAGGATTTCTTTCTAAACATGATTTTTGTAAGTTGACACAAGAAAATTTCACAAGAAAAGGCAAACTTGACTGAACCTATTCAATAAGGAACAGGGTTAATCGTAATAATACGGTGTTTCGTATTATTACACTTTTTCTCTGTTTATTTAAGAATTATTCGTTTGGAAAAGGATGCGAAGTGTACGGAAAAAAGAAGAATCTGAAACGATATCACCTTTATTCTAACGAGAAAATATTTGTAAGCTAACAATAGGATCGCATATATTTAGATTCAGTGCTCAGCTCAACGAGGCACGGTTACTTTGTTACACTCGCGACATGATCTTTCTTTGGGAAAGGTGTTACTTATGCTCTCATAATCGGAATTCTATTCAAATAAATAATACCATCCCCAATGCACGTTCTGGAGCTGATTGTTTACAATTCGGAGAAACAATTTTTATCGAGAAACAATGTTACTATGAAGTAGCACGTTGAATGATACCACCGCCCTAATGAACCATTTCTTTTCGTCGTTTTTACCAGAATTTATGTAACGCCATTGTCGGTATGAATTTTAATAGCAATTAGCGATTCAAAAAATTTTATTGCACTTATTGCTACTGCAACTGCTCGAAATTTAATTGTTTCTATAATTATTCTAAAATATTATTTTCTCAAATTTTACTTTTTTTTTTTTAGATAGAATTAGAATTTTAGATTATCAACAAAAAAGAAAAATAACCGACCAGAGTTTTAGAAGAAATGCCTTTTTTCAATTCTTTTAATAAAAATAATAGAATGTACAGTTATTTTCTACTTTAGAACGAAACTTTAAGTGCGCGAAAATAATTTTATAAGTTCTAAATTTTATGAGTAATATAGATTAGAAAAGAATGCTTTTATTAATAGAAATAGAACTTAAAATAATTAAGAAACACTTATTTTACTGTGAATCGTGCTATTAACAATTTCGTTATTCAAAAAGTATTTGAAAAACTAATATTAATTGCGGAATATTATTTGAATTTTACATGATGTATTAAGCTGCTATATTCTTTATGTTTCCATAAACGGAAAGAAATTTATTAATATTATGAAATGTTTTAATCTAGATTTATTGAAATTTATGTCAATGCCAAAATTAAAGCAGTTTAATTGTAGTAAGTTATTTAATACGAAAAACTTTATATAATTTATAAAACTTAAAATATAGAACACAGAATATGCAATCATATATAAAGAATATATAAAAAATAAAACATAATTTATAAAATTTAGGCTGCGTTCAGTTTCGATACTATTATGTCACAATAAAGCACATCTATTCGAAATGTTCGAAAGTATTCTATGCATATTGATAACGAAGGTATGAACATCCTTTTAATATATTCGAATAAAAAAAGATATTCTACCTTAAAATCTTTCTCACAATAATATTTCCGAAGGTCACATATATTTAAAAAATTCATACATGTAATTATATATATAGAATGAGGTCGAATGGGTGATACAGTTGGGTTAGGAGTGCTTCTATATACAATCAAAAGAATAGGTTGAAAGTGTGGAATAAATTTTTTTCTTATAACACTCCGTTACCGAAAAGATCGAGTTTGAAAATTTGTCAAATATGCTAAAGCTTGGCTAAGTACCAAGTAGGTATGAGTAAACAATCAGAAGGAAGTTGTTCTACATGCGAAAATAAGTCAGAAATTAAAAATACAGTTTTCCCGTTTAAGCTTCATTTTGATTATCATTATTTGATTATCATTTTAGATTTGATTAATTTGCTCAAAAACAAAGCATTTTATGAAAAAGTTTAATTCTATTCTTTTGACTTATTTTCACATATAGTTTAATCTCCTCTCGATTATTTACTCCTGTTCACTGCGAAATTAGTTATGTTTAAAAATACTTGTCGACTATAGAAATTCGATTTTCTCAGAAAGGGAGCGTCATGTGAAAGAATTTTAGTCTATATTTCCGACTTATTTCTTCACATGGAATCAGCCTCAACCAGGTTGTACCACCGGCTACGAACCATCTTGCACATAATTAATCAAAATTATACTCAGATATTTAATATTGATTTGTTTGAATATTTAACAATTACATATTGTAATAATATAAAATTAAAATCCATCTGGTTACAATCAAGCGTCTTTTACATTATTTAAAGCATCTTTTAAAGTTGCCAAACCATTTTACAGCAATATAATATTTCAACTTTCAGAATAACACGTCGATCTATCGACTCAAATTTCTATAAATTTAAATATTTAAAATAATCGTAAATAAATATTTTTCAATTTATAATAATTTGTAAAGTTTCACTCTATTAGTCATAAGAATTCTAAGAATTCCATTATTAACTTTTTAACAGAATGAATAAAAATTTTCCTTTATAAAAATTGATGAAAAAATATTGTTTCCTCTATTATTTGTTAAATTATTTTACAAAATTGCTGGATAAAGGAGTGAAAAAAATTCGCCGAATCCATCATGATTTCATATGATGTACAATCCATCGTAATTTCGTCACGTGGCTCCCATTAAGCGTGCCCATATAAACTTGTCATACGAAGCTTCGAAAAGTCACTATACCACACGTTTGTAATTAACATTCAAGACAGGAGATAATTAAACTTGCAAGACATTATTCACTCATGACCTTGCGCACGTTCTTCCAAAACTTTAACTATCCTTCAACTCATCATATTTAACGGAATTTTATACCTATTTGTAATCCGATATCTTTGAATTATCTTATCGATTACAGTAAGATTTCGAGACTTTTGTCCAAATTACACTTTGCACATTCCACGTGACATCACTTAATACAACTTTAAAATCATCTTCTGATTTTTACTCCACCTTTATGTTTATGAAAAAATTGAAATTCATGTTATATCACACTACTCGTATTTAAAATTGATATTTAATGAACACAATTTGATATTTTAAGAATTATACAGAATTATAAAAATTAGTAAATGTACAGTATGAAACTACAGTATGAAAACCAACATAAAAATAATACATTTATTCATCAAATTTTAAAAAAGTTCAAAAATATAATTTTAATAATTTTCGTAACGTTAATTAAATTTAAGGGTTATCAGATTTAGTTATCAAAGAGTTCTTCGATCTTAAAAATATAATTTTAATCTTCTTAACTGATGTTAGTCAATTTTAAAATTTACGAAGTTTAGTTATCAAGCTTATTAGTTTATCATATTTAAAAATTTATCAAAGATATAAGAAAATTTAGTCTATTTCGAATTTGAAACATTTTTTAAAAACACATACGAGCACTATTAAACTTTATAACGTAGTCAGATTATTCAAGTGAAACAGAACGAGAGAACACGTTGATGGAAGACACGGAAGTAATACCACACTGGATAATGGGCAGGCAATAAACGTATCGTGCGTTCACGTCGAAACCTGGCGAGCACTCGCGGCACGTTTCACGCGAACAAAGCGACGCTTCTTCCAGACTACCTACACGGAGGCTTGTATTGCGAAACAAGCGCGCCGATGATCGTCTACTGCAAACGTGAATTCGCCGCGGCTTTTCGCGCTCCCTCCTCCAACTACGTTCACGTTCGCTTTCCGTGTCATCCGTATTTTTGCCACGAAACACTCGAATTCTTCGTGAAGGTCAGTCGTGCGTGCATAACCATCGCAATATTCTTCACGTTTGTGTGCACTCTTTATGTGAAAATTTACTGAAATATTGTATAATTATTGAGCGATCGATTTTTATGTAATTTCGTATTTTTATTAACATAATTAAGGAAATAAAACCTGTATAAAGATTTTGCGTGTATTTTGACATTTTCTATAAATGTATAACATGCGAGTTAGTTAGTTTGTACGTAGAATATTTCATACCCTACAGATTTATCTAATGTAATCATCTAATGTAATCAATCTACACCAGTATAAGTGTAATACTGGATTATGTGATTTTTGTTGTAAGATCCAATTTATAGAAATTTTTTATTGCAAGAAGGAAAATAAAATATAACATTTTAATGAAATGAATAGTAAATTATCGTGTATTTATGTAAATTTAAATAAATTTAAATTTAAGGAAACAAGAAAAATTTAAATAAGCAAAACGTACAAGATGCTCATGACACACAAGATATATAAAATACATGTTTAAAACATGGTACTTGTTATAATATTTAGTGGATGAAACAACTCTCTGCAGAATATATAAAGATATATAATATATCTGCAATTGATTTACGCTTAACAACTATATACCGACCAAAGGAAAAAAGAAGTTTTTTCGCCTTATTTTATCACTTGTTTAATGTTTAATGATGTTAAAAGGATGAGTAATTGGTGGAATTGTAGTATAAAAATGAAACGTGGTATTCATTTTAATCATGAAAAGAGAGCTTGAAAATAATTGCTACGTTACAAAGCTACAAATTTTTTTAAACGTGAAACTTTGTATTGGTTTGTTTTACAATTCTATGATGTTTATTAGCAATGAAACATAAACCAATTCTTAGGACAAAACTTCTAAAAACTTTAAAAACATATTCTGAAACCTGCGTCTTGTATATTTCTGTAAATTTCTTAAAATTTGAATCGCCTTGGAAATTTACAATTTTATACATCTTGAAATTATCGAGTTTTTAACATTTGATGTTTTATACTGAAATGACTGCATGAAATATTTACAAGATAACATATGAAACAATTACAAGATACGTAAATGTTAAATTCTATAAACAATACATTTTTAATATATTTCCTTTTTTAATTGACCATTTCCAAAACATTCAAGTTTTCCAATTGTATTTTGCTTCTCAAATAATGTTAAAACGTTTGAAAACATTATTTTCAGTATACTTAAAAAAAATGATAAAGATTGGAAACTAGCATTATATCTTATAGTTCGCATAATATTGCAACTAGTGGCTTGTTTAGTTTCCGCGAAGCAAGAAAATACCCTTTCAATGTTCAAGTCCTTCTAGCAACCCTTTGCAATTTTAATGTTATTATATTTCTTGAGCTTCTGAACATTTTATTTGAAATGAAGGTAAAAAATAACGATTCGAGATAATGAATCTGTTCAATTATTTTATTATTTTCATTTTAAAACTGATTTATATACAGGATGCATCACAAAACGTGATCAGCTCAGGTTATTTGATTGTTAGTAGGCCAATCGAAAATTTTATCAAAGAGGGACGAATTTGGCAATTTGGCATATCAGAACAAACATTCCATTTCTGCAGAGCCGAAGAAACATTTGAAAAATAACAATCGAAATTTGCTAAAATATAATTAGTTTGCCATCTACACAAATGTATCGAAGCTAGATACATTTTGAACTAGGTAGATACTATTTTGAACATTCTCTCAATTAAAGTAAAGTATACTTTTTTAATGTTCCTTTGGTTCAGATAACAAAAACATATTTACCATAATATTTGCCGTGTAAAAGAATTAATAAATAGACTTATCTATGAAAAACTTGAAAACTTCGTAAAAAAAGAATAGAAAAAAAGTTACTATAATTATCTTAAAACTTTCTTTGAATTATGTTCTACCATCTACCAGACAAAAATATGTTCGGGTGACTCAGCTGACCATGTTCCGTGATTCACCCTGTATATGATATGTATATATAGAAAGTGAGAAAAATTCAAGAAAGAATTGTATACGTACTCGAACGAATCCATAATCATTTTAGAATAACTTTTAGCTAAATTAAATAATATATTATCTAGATAATCAAATTTATTAAACTAATATTCAGTGCTGATATTTTCAACGATGTACACACGCATATTTCCATATATTTCCATATTTCCATAGTCGAGTATTTATCAATATGTGAGATCTGTGGTATGGCAGATCACGTGTGCCTATTTGCTCATTACTATAGACGATAATTGAAATTTTCAATTTGTTAACAGACTATATGCATTCTTACATTGAGTGTTTCATTTATTGTGAACATATGAATATCTTTAAACCAGGTAATTATGTAAAATGAAAATTAAAGTATCTCATAAATTAATTATTTTCAGACACTAATCCTTGAATACTTTTCTACAAAAAATAGAAGCACGTATATACTTATGCATAAAACGATATCAACTTATATTTTTAAAAAATTCTTAATTTATCCTACTTAAAAATCTTGGAAGAAATAATCTCGAGGGAAAAGAATTATGAATCACAACATACGTTATCCTAAAATAATTTTATTGTGACATAATTTTCTCTATCGATAAAAATAACTAAGCTTTAGAAATACAAAAAAGAAAAAAGAAGAAGAAAAATGAAGCATTTTCTATAATGAAACGCACATAATATATTTATAATCAATTTCTATAAATATTCAAATACTTTCCTGAGTCTCTTCTATATTATCACTTTACATATATTTAAGTTATAACTAGAAATATGAACCACCATATCACACATGTACGTAAAGAACGGAAATTCATAAAAAACACGATTCCACGTCACACTTCTTGCAACGTTTTAATATTATCTATCACGAAACATTTCTTACAATAAACATATATTTCTTGTTTTTAAATATATTATCAGTTAGTATACTTGAGTTATAATTAGAAATATGAACACTGGTTTACTGGAAAACAGCCAATATGCAACAAATAATCTCGTAGATGCTGATACACCAATCAGATTATACATAAAAATGTTACCTAGACGAGGACCCTACCGGCATACATGCTCAGAGATTAGATAAGTCCCTACACATAATCGATATCATCGTGATACGATCCGTTTCGCTTTTACAGCGTATGCGACAGCAAGATTTAATTGAATCAGCCATGACTCCAATAAAGAACAAACTTAAATAAACGCTCTTGTCATTGTCAAGGCTACGTTTCACATATGTGAGACGTATGAATGTGACCTGCATATGATAAATTCAACGTGAAATTTTTGGCTAAAAAACAAGCGTGTGATATTGAAAAATTTGTAGTTTAATATTTTCATATAGATAAAGCGCGAATACTGTTACAAATAGTTAATATATTGAAATTGCTGTTTACATTAAATAGTTCAATATTGTTCCATCAAATGTTGCATTAATCAAAACCACAAATAAAATATATAAAACTAATAATTTTCTGATATAATTGTAAAAACAACTTTGGTAATTATATCGATCGGAGCATCGATTCTAAAGATTTTCAAATATTTTGTCAAGATCATAGTTCTGAAGAACTTTTTCGATATGTATAACCGCTACTCGGCTTTAGTTTTTTAGGTATTCATAAAAATATTTTCGATATTTTTATAAATTAATTAATAAGTTTATGTACGGGCATGATTATATTACACATGTATTTGTGATATGCAATACGTTTATGCGCATTATGTTTAAATTTATAAAGGTGTACAAGAAAGGAATACAACTCAAGATTCAAAAATATATCAGTAAAGGACAAACATTCTTTCTTTGATACTTTTTAGTTTTGTTACGTTGCGCGTGTCACGGATCGAATTTCTGCTTAGCACGTGTTACGCCAGGTGCGATGGTCCTTGCGAGGTTCCTCATGGCCTGGGCGCCAAGACCTATACATTATCACACTGACCTGCAACGGGCCTAAGGAGATACCATAAACCGAATCTGTTCAGTTTCAATTCTTTTCACATAAACATTTTCAGTTTACGGATGGTCCTTGTGTTTGTTATACACTCTACCTATTACGGGGAAAGCGGGTGTTTGGCGAGATAACAGACTTTTCTCATGAACAAGGATGCCCACGAGCCACATCTGGTTTTCTTTGTCTTTACAGTTTTATTTATTAACCAATGGGCATCGCGGATCGTTACCCTCACTTTTCTACCGAAAAGTGCGAACAACGAATCCGCGTTCTTAGTTCACAAAGGGCACACCCACATCGAGCTTTCCTCCTTAATAGTTTGAGACGTGTTTGTTACTATTCCTTTAGCTCTCGGGCGGTCAAGACTACTGTTTCTTTAGCCGTCGGGCAGTCAAGTTTACTGTTTTTCAACACATCACTTTAAGCAACCTTCGGGTCTTTCAACCATTGTATTTTTCCGATACGACGAAGTCAAACGATACGACGAAGTCAAAACACTTCCTGTCTACGTAACAATTATTGTAAGCTGGTGTAAATATATACATATTATATAACTGTAGACTACAGTTGTATTCAAAAACAAACACCCCTATTATCCCACAAGAAATAAGGGGAACGACTATTTCGCGGCGTCGATTAGCTGAATCGTAGCGAGAATTTACGCCTCTCGCTGACGCGTTTTCCCCGCGATCATGTCTCTCCGCGAACGGTCGTAACATTGGTCCTTCGAGCCGGATCACAAACCAGTAAAAGCCGGATCACGTGCCAGTGAAAGTGCTCTTAACAGTGGCCACACAGTGCCACGTGATAACACCGCCACTCAATAACACACGTGAACGTCGGAAAGCAGCTAAGTAAGTAACCTCAACATCGTCATTATAAAATAGGTATAACTCGTTAGCCGAGGAATGCAACCAGACAGCGTCCCGACATAACTGGAGAATCAAAAATAATTGAAAGTTCAAATCACTTCAATATCAACTACGTCGCTAATCATGCCGACCCCGGCAAAGATCAATGCCATAAGAAAAAAACGCGATATAATACTCGAAAATACCTTCAAGTTCATAAGGGAGAAAATTGATGAATATGAACAGTCCACCGTACCACAAACCTCGCTTTTGAGCACATATCAATCCCGGCTGCAGGATGGGTGGGAACGATTTAAACTCAAAGAGGACATCGCGCGGGAAAGAGAGGTCTTGGCTAATTACATTTACCTGGAAACGCGACTCAAGGCCCTCGCGGAAAAAAATCGATCCTCAATCCATCCTACATCACCAATACACAAGTCAGAAGTAATCGCCCTCAAACTGCCAGAAATCGATTTGCCCATATTCGACGGCACTATCGAGGAATGGACTTCCTTTTACGATACATTTATGTCCACCGTCGATCGCAATGAAAAACTGACACCTGTTCAGAAATACCACTACCTGCGATCGTCCGTGACTGGCAAAGCCGCGAGAAGCATACAGTCGTTAGATATCACCGAATCCAACTACTCCATCGCAATTAATGCATTAAAAGACAAATTTGATTATCATCGTCAAGTATGCATGCGTCATTGGTATCTGATACGTGACTATCCCAAAATATCGAAGATAACACCGGATGCCGTAGACGACTTTCTTGAGACGATAAAACTAAACCTTAAAGCATTAGAGAAATTAGGGGAGCCGGTCACATCGAATGTCATCTTGATCGACTTATTCACATCGAAATTACCCTCATCAACTATACGCAAGTGGCATCATACATTGCCCGATAAAAGGATGCCCTCGTATACGCATCTAATAGATTTTCTGACAGCACGGGCAAATGGTGATCAACCCAACACTAGGGACAAAAGAGTCGTCTTACCAACGTTCCAATCATCGACACAACTCATCGCGAGGACAAACGTTCACTACCACAAAGAGGACGCGAACGTGTCATATATGCCAAGGACCTCATGACGTAAAGAATTGCCAATTCTTCAAAGCAAAACCGGCAAAGATACGCGTTGAACTAGCAAAGGAGGCATCATTATGCACAAACTGCCTAGGCAAGGGACACGCCATTACCCAATGTTCTGCCGGATCATGTCGCATATGCAGACTACGACATCATACATACCTACATCAAGATAAAGGTCATGTGAAATCACGAACATTTAGCGGCCGATCATCGAGCGGTCAATCGTCGAGTGAGCGATCACCGGGCATACGATCACCATGCAGCTCACCAACACCTCGTTCGTCGCGTCGTTCGAGACGACCCGACACGTCTCCCCAACCATCTCGCCGATCGTCTCCCCGATCGTCTCCCCGATCGTCTCCCCGAACGTCTCCCAAGCGCGAGTCTCGCTCGACCCGAACAAAGACATCACCGAATCTTCAACTACAAGAGAGTCAATGACTACCTCAAACGACTTTACTTGGGACCGAATCGTGCAAAACGGATTCAATCACCTCGCTTCCTTCCAAACCATCGTATCACGATCTGTTGGTGACAGCGCAGGTTAACATCCTGAACGATAAAACCTAGCCAGTCTGTTGTAGAGCTCTGCTAGATACCGGCTCTAGCATGAATCTCATCACCGAGAAACTTGCCAAATCACTAAAACTCAATCAACGGAAATGTTCGGTCCCAATCGGAGCCCTCAACATGTTATCGACGGCATCGACACGTTACATCACAGCTACAATCACCTCAATCGACGGCACATACGAACGTACACTGGCGTTCCTGATTATACCCACTATATCGGCTTGGGTTCCAGATCAGCCCGTAGATCGCTCAATGATACAAATACCCAGGAATCTTCAACTAGCCGATCCAAAATTCCACAGACCTGCTTCCGACCGACTTACACACAGAATGGATCAAATACTACGCGCAGCTACCATTGTTAAACAACGTAAGGTTTCCACGCAAAACCATGATCAAGTCCGCAGCGGAAATTGAGTTGCACGGATTTTGTGATGCCAGTGAAAAGGCGTATGGGGCATGTGTTTACCTTCGCACCATCACTCCGGATGATCATGTCTGGACACGACTCCTCACTGCGAAGTCAAAAGTGGCTCCGCTCAAATCACAAACTATTCCAAGATTGGAACTAAGCGGAGCACTTCTTCTTACGTCACTGATCACCGCCATCCTTCAAGCGTTACCAAACGACATATCTCGTACCGTTTATTGGACGGACTCCACCATCGTCCTCCATTGGATAAACACATCACCCAATACGTTGAAAATTTTTGTCGCCAATCGAGTGGTAGACATTCAAAGGAAGACTCAGATCTCAGATTGGCGACACATTCGTACCACGGATAACCCTGCGGATCTCATATCTCGAGGTCAGTCACCTGAAGATTTTCTGCGACCAACCATTTGGCAACATGGATCGGAATGACTACAGCAACTTGAAGGATGCTGGCCGACATGGAACCCAGCACCACTGATCGAAACACCGGAGCAGAAGAAGGCAACCTGTCTGTCTTTGATTCAAGCGGACCATACTCTCCTAGAGAGATTTTCCTCATGGCCTAAACTGATCAGAGTCATCGCTCGTTGCCTACCATGGCGACAAAAACAGGATCGGGGGAACCCTCTAACCGCGCATGACTTAACCATTGCGCATAATAAATTAGTCAAACTGTTACAACTCTGCTACTTTTCAGACGAAATACGCAGTCTACAAACAAATCGAAATTCTACAGTGAAAGGGAAGCTACAGCGACTCAATCCATTTCTGGACAAGGATGGGATGTTACGAGTTGGAGGCCGACTCAGTCATTCAATACTGCCTTTTAACCAGAAACATCCAATCATCCTACCCAGGTCGACGGCCACGGCGCTCATAATTATGTATTTTTTAAATATATTTTGTTTTATATATGTTATATACATATATTTAAAATTACGGACATTTAATATCTAATTCGAACAAATGTTCTGGATTCAAAGTTATTTACCTCTCAATTATTTACCTCTATCAGTACATACACAATTCTATCAGTTTTCTTGCTCGAGAAAAGCATTTTGATTAATCAAGTACCCGTGAAATAACATTTTAGAAACGAGAGAATTTTAAATAATCCTCAACACGATGATAATAGAGATAAGTTTCTTAATATTCGTGCAAACAATTGTATTGTTGAATTGTAGTGGCACTCGATAGCCACTACGGTTTGTGTCCCGTGGCTTGCTATACAAAGACTCTAACCTTCGGACAAGATGATTCAACTAACCTAAGGACCCGCTATAAATCTTAGGATTTTTCTAGCTAAGGTCCTTTAAACGAAATAGTTTTTGTCTTAGTTCCTCTACGCTCCCTGGGCAATCATCATCTCAAGTTATATCGCGCACTCTGCTCAATCGCTATCTTAACTCATCGTCTATCAGTCGAGTTATAACCGAAAAATGCGAATCGTTAATTGTAATCGCGAGTTCTGTATAAAGTGTCGAACGCGAGAATTGCTAATAAATATACTGTTTAAACATCTCTAAATGTTTCTTTGGCACCCTACACATCCTACACCAAAAACCACCTCAGAATATATTCGAGAATTACATGTGTAGTTTAGGGTATTCGTAGGATAATTGTTTATTTAGAAAAATCATTTCTCGTACTTTCACACTAACCTATCGACCAATATATACTTGTAAACAGGCGATTAAAATAAAGCGGTATCACGAAAGTAAACATGTACATATGTAGTATCGGGGACGAAAGGCCTAAGAGATACCGGACGAATCATAAACAATGTCGCGAGGAAGCCTAAGTGCCGACAGGCCTAACAATGTATCGTCGGTCCTTTGATCGAGTATTTACGCGGAAAAGGCCTGCGTGACCCTGGTCGCGAGCGATTGTGGGGCACGCGCGTTGTGAGGCTAAGAGAAGAGACAAAGGGATGCTAGGGAAGAAAGACGAATTAACAGTCAGTGTTAGTTAAGAAGCCAGAGGGAACGAAATGCGTTGTCGAGAGAATGTGGTCCGCGTGAGAGAGAGCGTTAGAACCGTGGTGACGAGAGTTGCAAATTAACTATTTAGTTGTCTTAATTATAGTACGTTATTATATTTAGTTCACGTTAAACAACTATAGTTTCCTGTTTAACCAACACCTGTTTAATCCATTTTAAATAAATTAATTATAGTAAGATCCTACACACATGCGCGCGCGCGCGTGCGCACACAACCACACACACACACACACACACACACAAAATTATGCTTTTGTCTCAATAAAAGTAAACATTAACGTCAAATGAATAACAAACATACTTGCGTGTTTCAAGTAATCGCAAAAACAATGCAGCCTTTAACCACTTTGATCATGGTGTGGTAACTCCATATAATGTTTAATTATATTGGGATCATTTTTTTACTATTTACTACCTTACACATATGTAGTAAATGTTAAAAGAATCATTTGCGCATAAATTAATTTCCTGTGATTTTTATTCTACATGTAGTTATTATTTATTTTTATTGTGATTTTACTATAATATAATTTTACTTATAATTTTACTATAATATTTACTATTTCTATATATAGAGATGTATCCTTATTTTACTTATTATCAAACTTTCCTTCGCTATTTCAAAGTTTATAAAATAATTCAGTAATTATTAAGATGATTTTCAGGCATCACCATAAATGATATTGTCAATGATTACAAACTGATGTTAATTCCAATTTTGAACTTCTACATTTTCAACATAATGCATCAATAATTCGTCGCGATAAACATATTATTAAAAAAGCAATAAACAATAAGTAGTAAAATCATTATTTTAAAATTTCATTTTCACTTTACGATCGAGAAGAATCTTATTTTATACATTCTTTTAGTTGCAATTGAACATTAACTCCAATTTACTTCGCTTCTTAACAAATTAATTTCCCATTCGGGACTATTGTTTCATTTTCCAACATTTGTTATCGTTTACCATAAGGACGAATTAACTTGTCGAAACTTTTAACTCCCACTTAGTCAAATCGAATTCCTATGCAGGTGACAAACATATCAATTCATCGATTATATATTGATCACATCGAGATTTGCTTCTCAGTGCGGTTAAACATGCTAAACCATTATCTGTATTCGCGGTTACGTTATTTTCCATCAAGCAAGATCAATTAACGATATGTATGGGATCGAAATGAGAAATTTACGTGGCCGAATATGAGGTGCGAGCGTTATCGAAATGAATACGAAAACTAAATAAAAGGAGGATTTGATAACACCAAGCAGAGTCCATTCTGTATTGTATCGTGAAGCTGAGAGCGTGTTGGCAACTTTGTAATGATAAAATTGTTTTTCCTTCAAGATTTTCTGAGTGTTTATATTTATAGAAATATAACATGCGTCTGCGTCGAAAACAGTCTTAAACCTAAATCACAGGAATTTTTGTGTACACACAGTTTCAATCGATTAATGTGAGATAAATGCCATGCATTCTTACATCCCAGTGTGTGGAAAGGATATGAATAAAAGAAATTATAACAAACGATAATAGTATCAGAAAATAGTACATACGTTAAATAACGTCAGAGTTGAACAATGTTAATTAACTATATGACGATTGACAATAATGTGGTCTGCGAAGTCGATATGCATCGGAAGAGGAACCAAATTATTTCTCACTGGTACAAAAAACAATGGAGTGGAAATACATACATAATTCTAATTGTTTTCTAACTTCAGGACAGAGAACTTGCTGGTAATGATCGTGGAAGAATTCGTCATTGAACTGTCAACTACGTGCGAGCTCGCGAACGCCCTCTTCCCGAGCCCGTAACGGTTGTTTTTTGAAAAATGATAGCCACTTTGACGGATCTGGCACTGGTTAACTGAAAGTTTGGCAAGGCTTTACTGGTAATAGGATATTTAACGAGATTCAAATACGCAGGATTAATTCGAAAATATTTAACCTTGAGTTCTAGATTCGTGTGCGATTACCCAGAATAGAACACTTAAGAGAACTTATTAAACCTTTAAAAATATTTAACTTTACAAGTGCCTTGGCACGAGCGATGCGATTTCGTCGTGACGACATTCATTACTTAGTATAGATGAAAATACAGGTTTTGTTAGTTCGCTATGCCCCTCTACTTTGGTCTACTAGGTTGGTGGAGATCGCTGTACTGCGCTCGCTCAATATTCATGCCTGCCGCCGTATCATGCCGCGTTAATATAACTGCGGTCGCCGCAGAAGGTGGGACATTGCATGCGAGGCGGTACCGTACAGCGGTACTGTACAGCCGGTGCTT
Source organism: Bombus dahlbomii (assembly GCA_037178635.1). NCBI lineage: Eukaryota > Metazoa > Arthropoda > Insecta > Hymenoptera > Apidae > Bombus > Bombus dahlbomii. The sequence continues at coordinate 338,697 of CM074118.1, forward strand.
CTCTATAACTGTCTATGAGAAGAAGACTACCGGAGTGCCCGCTCAGTACTCAGCAGTACTCAGCAAGGTTCAGTCTGAGGACGAGCTTTTATATTCTTGGAATCCGTTCCGTACCAACACTCATACAATCATCATACAAGACCGTAATACGAAAACTCCGACCTAAAGCCCTCCTGGCAACGGAAGCATTAGAGCCTCGCACTTCGTAAAGGTGATTGACACCCTATTTCCTCCGGAGAACTCACTAGATGGCGATTTTGTATTATACAAAAGTATAATACACGCACGATTATTTCCAAAGGTCTGGATATTCCTATCGTTGGGGATAAGCCTCTTATCTACCAGAAAATGTTTCTCAAATAAGGCATTTCAATCGGTTTATCAGGCTTCATTGTACAGTGCGTCTTGTGCGTATAATCTACATGTCCGTGATCGCAACTTAAACTATTGTGTAAGCCTGCATTTATTTAAATAGCATTCTTTATTACAACATGAGGGTATAGAATACTGTATGTTAACTTTAAACAAATTGAAAAAGGTTAAAAAATAGTATAGTTCATAATCTTTACCCTCAATGGCAAGTTTGGCGAAAGTGGTATTAAATGCAAAAGTTTAATAAGTCGATCCCAGTGCTATGATTGGCGGACAATTTTTAGGACGTATTTTTCGATATTAAGAGCCTTACTTCTACCACGTGAGTTTTCAGGACTGTGATTTAACACAACGTGACGTCAGATGAAAAGATTTTCCCTAAAAAATATTACCGACTTCGAAATGCGCTGGAAAGATAAAAATAATTTTCACTGTTTTTATGCTAAAAAGTATGAAATAATTCCTATTTTATTTATATTTCATTCACACGTATATGCAACAACGGTTAAGATTACTCATAATCATTAATCATTACTTTATTATATATATTGCAACCTTTTTGAAGGCGGCGCAAAATACCATACAATGCTTCTAGTATGATAATGCTGGAACGCCATACTATAAAATTTTAACTCGTTTATATTTATAATATTCAAATTTCGATAAATTTATATTTAATTGCATTACATTCCAATATTTTATAGCACAAAATCACCAAGAACATGTATTAGCAGTGGTCAAATTGAAAGACGTCGCTTGTATCTGTATTCATATAAATTACACTCAATGTATTAATACTGTGCAAGCTAATGGAATTATATGTACAGACTGCGATGAAATTATATGTTGCGACCTCCATAGTGTGAACCTTCGGTTTGGTGGAGATTCATAGAAAGAATTTGCTACGAAAGTTATTTCGATCTTGAAGATCAAGGCCAATTTTTCTTTCTTCTATCGTATTGTATTCATCTCCATTCATTATTCGATTCCACTGGTTATTGCATTGACATTATTTACAATATGTTCATATTTCGCAGTGAAATAGAAAGTAAATAGCGTGATATTAACGAGGAAACAGGAAATTATTTCTTAATACATGAAATAACTGACTCTAAATAGAATGAAACTAACTAATTTCATTATTTCAAAATATTATAAAATTACTTATTCCATAAAGAAACTTTTGTAGCAAAAGTTAAATGGCGTTGAAGACGTTAACTCCATATCTGATTTAGCACCAAACAAAATTCTCAATAAATTGCATGACGAACGAGCACTTGCAGAAATGTAAAGATTATGAGGACTTCTTTCGCAAAGAAGCAATTAAGATCTATATCCTACGACCAATATGTAAAGACAAAGGTCAAACCAACTCTCAGCGACCGGTCTACCTACAGAAACGAACAAAGTACACCATCGGAATCAATGTTGGAAAGCAACTGTTCGATTCCATCGTTCGTATCCAGTAATTAGTTTGTAGAGAAACGATGAAAGGTACAATGAAATAATGAAATCGGTAAATAATAAGTATTTTGCGATAAAAATAGTTAAGAAAGAAGAAATTGAAAAAATGTTGCGAACAGAACCAATCGCTGAAGTCATCTAGCCGTAAATCGTAATTGGTTTAATTAGGAAGAAGTTGATCTGTTTTAAACAGCGTCCAAATATTAATTGAAGCCACCCTGGAATTTTTCACTTCTAAAATCTTTAAATTTTCAAACATTTAAGTTTTATAATCTCTAAAAATTTTTAAATCGCAAAAATTTGTAAAATTTTGACAGGATATGTTACTCATAATTAAATTGTGAATAATTGCCTTCTTTTCGTTAAATACAATATTGTTGCGAGCCTTTGACAATCACATTGTAGAACGCCAAGGCCAACGTGCATCGCGACAGACTGGGAATAATAGGATCGGTCGATAGCAATATTGATTTAATATTCGAGGATAGAGGTCACTTTTAGAACTTCGAACCGTGCGAACATTTTTTGATCTTGTATTATATTATATAAACGAGTTTGCTACGTGTAAAAAGCGTATTCCGTCAATTCATGCCACAGGCACGCAACAATATGTTAAATTATATTATATTATGCTATATACTGAATAATTAATTATGTATATATGAGATATGTTTACAAATATTTAGTAAAAATATCATGTTTTTTAAATATTTAATTTTTACTATCTGTAATTTTAACCACCAATTTAAAAAAATTAGTTTTTTCGTAATATAAATAAATAAAAAATAATACAAAATGTAATTCCTCAAATTAGAACAGTTTGGCGTTTGTTATGAATCAGATTCTAAAATAAAAATTTTTTAGAAATAAAGACGGTATACCAGACAAAATTTCCATATATGAACTTCAACTTTTGTTATAATCAATTTAAAAAATAAATAAAATTTAATCACTTTGATTTTGTGAATTATCTAAATTTTGATCTGTAAAGTATCCATAATTAGTTTTATAATTCTAATTTTACAAAAATTCTATTTTGTTTGCCTTGATAATTCCGATCTTTTTTATATTTCAGAATAGTTTAGATCGTTTAACGTATCCCTTTAATTAATTAAAAAATTAATTTTTTAACAATGAAATCTCTTTGTATTTAGCTACTAATATCTTGAAAAATTTAATATACCATACGAAGAAATAGGAAAGAAACATGTATTTTTACTGTAAAAGGAATCTTTAATATTTACAGCAAATACTTAAATATATCTCTCTTTAGACAAATATAATTGATATAATAAAATAAGCTAGGAGATGCTGTAATATTACCGGCAGTCTTTTGTAAATATTTTAGGAACTAAGGTCGACCGACGGTTACATATATAGAAAAAAGTTGTTCAACATATTGAACTTTACAATATATTCAAATATCATCGAAACCAGAAAGGATGAAACTGTTCTACAAATTCAACATCTTTTAAAAGTGAATCGAAAGTATATATTTAAATTCATGGTGATAAAAGTAAACATGTCTAATTCTTTTTTTTTATGAGTCTCGATCGAGCGAGTTGGACGCGTTTGTAAACTGAACATCGTTTCGTTTCAATTTGTGTGGTTTAGTATATGAATATTTGTGAAATAGTTGTTTGGTCAAATACGAATCAGTTACATTAGGACAGTAACGGATGAAATCCCCAACTACAAGTAACACATGACTACAACAAATAACACAAAAACATGGATGCTGCTGACTACAAAAATGTTGAATTAGACAAATCAACGAATCCAATGAAAACTGTAAAAGTAAATGTACCTGTAATGTATGCAGCGGTTTCGCAGAGTGTCTTATCTCCTAACCAAGGAACAAATAATTGTTATGGATGCAATCGATAGTGTTTCTATTAAGGAATATACTACAATAGCAGTGCTTAAAGTAATTTTTTCATAGATGTCAAATTTGTTTCTGGAGTCTCGAACGATAAGATTTGCAATATACCTTGCCAACCAACTTATGGAAAACGTTATAGAATTTAATGTAACCATCAACATTGGTATTCATCTGTTCCGTACTCGATCACTTATTTGAAAGACTTACAAAGGAACCCGAGGTGACTAACATAAATAAATTTTGCTGAAATTCTCCACAAGTGTTCGTTGCAACGATAAAACAGTTGATTGAACAAATAACGACTCTAACTGATTACTTGGTGAGATACTAAGAAATAATTTACTGACAAGGGAAGTCCGGCAACTCGAAAATTAATAGAAATTTGCAACTTTGTACAAACGTAGTAATAACGGAACAATTTTTTTTCCCACCGGAAAAAGGTCTTAGGGATGAAAACATTCTCCCAAAAAATTTGACTTTTCATATTATCGTACATATTTAAGAAATTATATAAGATATAGGGAAAGATAGTTACATTAAACGTTGTAGTGTTTTTATGGTCTATATTGTGGATATGAGAAATTTGAAAAAATAATTTATTTTCAAAATTTACTCCACGTCACCCCCTGCGATAAGTTTTATTTTTTGTTATCACACAATTTCCATGAATTGTTATATATATATATATATATATATAATATGTCGGGTTATGGTTGGGACTTGGGTTAGAGACGTGTAATGAATCTTCATCTGCATTATTCATCGTTGTCGCACAATCGAGGTAGCGTTTACTAACACAGGTATAGATGTTACAAGATTGACAAGTGGTCGCGGTAGCTAGACGCTAATGACAATGACCTCAGGTTCGATATGACGAATCAACGGTTCACGGGATAACAGATACACTTTGCTCCAAAGTCTAAGTCCGACTCGACTTACTCCTCGCGATACAAGAATCACTTGACTAACTTTTTATTGAGACGTGGATTATCCACCGATCTTACGAACACCATGTAACTGGCTAATGAGACTGCAAAAAAGGAAATGACTTTCCGTCGCGATAACGCTGCAGAGGAAAACTGTGATGGGGTGTGCCTAAGGACACGAAATCATCGGATTCGTCGAGGAAAGCCTCCGCTGGGAGGGTGAGGGAAATGGACGTTGCTGTTAATTGGTTAATTTCTATGTTGGCGGTTAGAAAAGAATGCTAGCCGCCCTTGAGAGAGAGAGAGAGTTCCTAGCGGGAAGCGTTGTACGTGAGGAAAGCAGATCTCCCGTATCTTCCCGCAATAGGTGAAAGATTTACGGGCTGATAGAATAAAAACTGTTTGTCAATCTGAAGGACTTTAGTTAACTAAATCCTAAGATTTGTAGCGGGTCCTCAGGCTAGCTGAACATATACTGTGAATGATGCATCGACATCTGGCGATCATCTTACCCAAAGAATGGGGTCTGTGTGTGGCGAGCCACGAGGCCGTTGGAATGTTTATTGTTAAGTGTCGGTATGGCCAATTCTTTTATAGGGGAGCTATATCTCTGTTAGATGGAACGTTCATCCCGTGACCGCGGCTACGCTCGGCGACTAGTTGTCGCCTCGAGCCTAAGCTCATTATCTCAAGTTTCGAACGATTGTGTTTGGGTTATTTGTAAATGCTACAGTATTGGGGTTTTCCAAGTAATTCTAACGAGAGGGGTGTGTGTGTCCTTTCATCTCCGACATGTATATAGTGTATATATAATAGTATATACTATATATAGTGTCAATGTAATAGAGCAATGTATCTATGATGGTTAAAAAATCAAATTATGTTACCTAAGCCTGGAACAGGTTTTCGGAAAGGTAGGATTTTGTCCTGATAATTTGGTTGTTTTCTTCACTAGAGATTACAATAAAACAAGGTGGGAATATGCAAGGTGCCTTTTTGGATGTCCAATCTATTTTTGACAATATTAACTAGACCCTGCTTACTCAAAAATTAATCAAGGAAAGCTGCTCTGTTAATATTATAAAGTTCAATGAACACCTAATATTTGTAGGAAATATTTTGACTATTGGAGGACTATCGTAAGACCGATATGGAAAGATCTACCATAGGCCGAGTACTAAGTCATTTATTATATGATTTTGATATTAAAATTATGAAAAACATTCCTAGGAAAGTTCAGATTTTAGAATTTGCAGATGGCATTGCTGTTTACTGCAGCACCATTTCTATTGACGAAAGTAAGAAACAAAAGTTACTCGAAAATTCGATTAAGATTGCCAAATCTAATCTCAGATATATCGGACTCGATCTAGCGCCTCAAAAAATAATGTTCTGCTATTTTAATAACAGATATACACTACCTGGTAAAATTGAAATTAAAGTAATTATTGGGAATAGAAGTGAACTCGTCACTTTTCAATGACCTTACAATATGTTATCAAGATAAACATCGTGAACAACTTTTTCCTGTGCATATAGCCGCCGCTCTACGCCATTGTTTTCAATATATTCACAAAAAGCTTTAATTAAATGCAGATTATAGTTACATTTCATTTTGGAGTAAGTACTACATTCTTATACAACCCAACCTAAGCTTAACGCATTGATGAAAAAGATAACCTCCCTTAATATTATATAAATAAAAAGGAAAGTGAAATGATTAAACCGTGATTGTACCAGAGAGGGGCGAAGGGAGTGTCAGGCGGCACAATTGGCATTTATCGCGACAACATTGAGCGACGTATGAACATACAAACGAGCGGCAAAACCATGCCACAATTTCATACTTTTTTCCATATTTTATCTGTTATAGATATATTTCTATAATCTTTATGGTTGTTTTATCTTATCTTATCTTATCATAAAACCGGCTAATACTGCGTCTCAGTTATCAAAGATTCGATATCAAAATAATCCTTCGTATTCATCGTTACTATCTACTTGGAGACTTGTTAGAATACCAACCATAATAAAAGAAGGTAGAGCAATAAAAAAGAGTTCTGTCGCTCAGTTCCTGTACGGCTTATTTCATGTAAATCTATAACTTTGGCCTATTTTTTGTCGCTTTATTATCACTTGTTTTACTTGTCTTGTAGGCTTGCCTAGAGTAATATCCGGTTGCCATTGGGCGACAGCTAATGTCAGCGTGAAACAATTTTACACGAATCTATTGATATACGGATATATGTCATTGAAAAGTTGTTTACAGGTCAAAAATTTACAAAATAAATAGTTAAATAATACATATATGTAGTATTAAACATAAATTTCTCTATAATCTAAAAATTAAAGTTTATATGTATAGGAAAAAGGTGTTCAGAATGTTGACCTTGACAGCATCATTTCAAGGTTACTGAAATCTTAGTAATTGCCGGAAGTAGGAACTGTGTCATTATCAAATCAAATAAATCTGTTAAGTTCAAGAGAATCAATTTTAAACATGAAGATTCTATGCGGTAGAAGTACTTCAGCTTCTAAATATTATGAAATCTCTTTCCGGTATTCTCATACCGTAGCCACACGTAAAACTTTGATGTTAATCCTTAAGCTCTTAAGGACGTTATAAGACCTATTGTAGAATATAATCGCGTTGTATACTGCAAACAAATATGTAATGCCAAAACCGTATCGCATTCAATTTTCTACAATAGGATTGGCAATAGAATGTAGCATAAGCACGTCTACCAATATCTTGTTAAGTGTCGCGAATCTCGTCTCTTTTCATGATAAAACTAATTTTCCTTGCCAAAAATAGCTCTTCAAATGTAATTCTTTCGAAAACTTAATTTCAAACAAAATTTTGTTTAAGAAGAATGTAATAGATCTCGTTGGTTTACTAGAAAGTCAAAGCGGGAGAAATTCCTTTAAACGAAAACTTTCTCAATATAATAAAGCTACGACACGATTCAGTGCTTAACGAAAAACATCACATTTTTACTTTCAACTACAATATCATTTAATTAATATTCTACTTTGCAATGTTAATTTCGGCGAGAAGTTAAGTGATTCCTCCGAACTTAATGCTCTACTAACATGTTTCATTAATTTTAATTTTTCGAATACTGTTGTAATTCATATAAACGGTAGTAAAATAGAAAACAAAAATTATTGTTCACAATTGAATGTCTCATAAAAAATTTGCTTAGATATAAAAGTATCAATTTTTACAGCATAATGTAATACCATTCATCGAGCTTCAGATATTACACAAATTATGTGATAGGACGAATTTTCTTAACGTCACTGATTCCTTAAGTGTCATTAAATCAATACAGAAAACAACTTTTTGTTGTAGCATCAATATCCAACTTATTGACATGCGTAGCAATAATAATCAGAACTATATTAAGTTGATGGAGATTTTGTTAATTTGTCAACAGATGTCACACTAATCACTATAATTTAGACGCGCCATTAACTAGAGTTAATTTCGTTACGTATAATGTTTGTCAATGCGATACAGAATCTTAAGTTCTGAGTTATATCATCTGGCAATAACCAGATAACGAGGATAAGTATAGACGTAGACTATTATTAAGGATGCTTCTTAAACGCAAAGTCTGTCCTTCCATTTTGTATTAATTCTTTATTACATGGTTCTGATATCGAAGCTCTGAGATTTATTTATAATTTTTGTTATAATGTCGTTTTGTTGTAACGTTCTGTAAGAATCTAATTATATTTAAATAAGTAATAATGAATTGCAAAGTTTTTTATGTTAACTATCCTATTATAAGTTCGAAATTATGTATCCTGATAATAAATATATTATTCACACTCTGTTATATAGCGTACCATACATGCTATATAAACCATAACTTATTTCAAGTAACTAATAAATAAATATCTAGTTTTATTCAATCTTCGAAGTAACTTTGTACGTATGTGTGTACATAGAAACATAAAATAGCTATTTTACTGAAGAATTTCAAAATGCTATTTTATACTTCATAATTCTTGAATCATGTCTGTATCAAAATAATTTAAATATTAATAATTAATCCTTTTAAATATAGAACGATATAATTATTTTATTGTGACTTTTACGTTTTAAAAAATTGTTGAAGTTGTCTTTAGAGTGTCTTACTGAGTTCATATAGTGTAACATGTTATATATAAAATTTTACATTACATTGTAAAAGACTTAATGCTACAAATACAAAAATAAACCAGAGAAAATTAAAATTTAAAAGTGATATTAACTATGAAAATTTGTTCTTCTTTTTCATATTTTAATTTAATTTAATACCTTAATATATTATAATTATAATATAATTATTAATTATTAATTATAATTAATACTTACTATTATAGTATAATTATAATTATTGATTATAATTATAATATAATTATAATATAATTTTATAATAAATTATAGCTCGTGTTGATTGATTGAAAAATATATGTTGACATATCATCTTTATATTTTAGAAAATTTTATCGAAACAACAAACAAAATACATATACGTACAGAGGTTGGACAAAATAACGGAAAGACCTTTTATATCACACGTGTGTAGTATGTATTATGACATATAAGAGTGATGTTCTCATTTTTTTATCTAACTTCTGTAATTTGTTATGAGAGTACTAGAGTATTAACATGTAATACTGTATTAACATTCAGTATTTAACATTTGATTACATTATCTGGATTGAAATGTTTTTTATTATTAGTTAGTTTCTATCTTGTGTATATAGCATCCTTCAAATTTTTAATAATATTATTTACACGTGTCTGAAAAGTCCTATTTTTATTTTAAACGGATATAGATATATTTAAAAATTTTCAATCTTATAGACTACAAAAGTTCTATTGAATTTTAATGCATTTTAGACAAGTTCAAAGTTTTAATAATTACAAAGTTGCACATTTCACAAGATGGTACATGTAGTTCATTATTAATTGAAAAGATTTCTAATTCAAAACTGATGAAACATGCAACGAAGTGTCTTTTTGTTATGATCAATGTTGTGTAATTTTGTAAATCGAAGTAAAAGTATATCTTCATACACGCTTCTTAAGATAAGCTTTCTTACTACCAATGTCGTGTCGACAATAAACTAGTACCTAAGTTCCAAAACCACATTTTTATATTAAGCCCATTGTTTTTTTAAATAAAATTCGTTGTGTTTCCTATACCAAATTGTTCACCCTTTCTAGTCTAGTTTTAAATATAATAGTGTAAAGATAATATTAACTCCATATTTTGTTACAAGGGTTATATAAATTTGATTTGTTCTCCCACAAAATTAGAAAATTAACTTAGTACACCCTGGTTCTGGGATCTGGATATGTATTTATATATGACTTGAATTTTTTTTCATGTATTATATATAATATATATATATATAACGTTAATGTGTGTAAAATGCTAGAGCTAAATCTTTGTATTCTAACTTTCTTATCGTTATACCTCACTTACAACGTTTTAAATCTTTCGTTAATTCTTAAAAAGTGTTTACTTCAAAAATTATTCGTAATTTGCGAAAAAGGTATTGTATAATTCAAAATAATTAATTATAAATAAGGTAACAAATGTTATTCTAAAAATTCTCTCAAACAATTTTTCAATAAACTCATTTCATATTACTTACCATTTTGTTTTTATTTTTATTTTAACCAATTTATTTCCATATCTGATTTCCTGTCTTCTCATTGCTGATTCTAAGTCGTTTCATATATGTTCTATAACATTTTATTCACAAGTATACTCATCGAAATATTTCTAAAAAGTTTATGTACCACGAGAAACTACAAACATACAGTACCGTAAAAGAAACTTTGGAAGACTTGTTTCTACATAACACCATTTGAAAATATTTCTTAAAAACATAATAAATTATGTATATACGTATTTATATAAAAGATTATAAAATATGTCACTAGATAACCTACGACTTTCGCACAATACTGTCTATTATTGGATTGTCAACAACCATGCATGTATAATTTACCATTTACGAATGTTTTTATGCTACAGAACGCCTCACGTTTTCCGTAAACGAATCCGTACTCGATTCGTTACGAAACAATCGCATACTTCCCCTAATGTAAACGGTTGCGTTTCATGTCATGCACAATGAGCAAATTTCATGCTCTGTTTCGTTCGAACAGCGGTATGCCACGAAAATAATTCGAGCAGCTTCGCGTGAATAAAAAAAGAGAAGCGATTGATTATTTAAAAACTATGATTGCTTTTGTAAAATGTCCTTTCTTTTAATTTCTAAAATCATTCTTCAGAAGATAAACATTCTTTACGCGAATAATCATATGAAAAATAGAAAGATGACAGGTACGCTATGGAGCATATATATTTGGAATAATTTGTACACTACTAAATTATTGTAAATATATAAAATACATTTCAAATGAAAATCTAATTTAATTTTGACCTCTAATCTCACCTCAAACTGCTGTACATAGTTAGTATAGTGGCTCACGAAAGTATTTGAACACTTGTCACGGAAAACTTTTACATATGTGTACTGCATATCCATTTTATCTCGAAACGCTTAAATATATCGAAAAATATGAATGGTGCGAAAACTGTCTCGATAACGAATAACACGAAAGAAACATCTGAATAATAAAAATCTGAATAATAGAAGAGGCAGGTTTCTATTTAAAAATTCTAATGATCTCCATAGGACGTTTTAAAGTCGTCAAAAGATCAATAGACAAGAGTATAGTATATTTCCCTCGATATTATACAATTTTTTTCCAAGACATTTTTTCGTACCACTCATATTATTTGGGTTATTCGAGCATTTCAAGTTAAACCGGACATACTATACATTCCACGTCTTATATAAAATATTTTGAAATTTCATTAGCATCGTAATGGGACACGACTATCATGATTATATTGATCAAATATGAAACCAATCTGATATTATATATAGAAGTGACAAAATATTTATGACTACTGTATATAATATGTATATATAATAGGTGTTAAAAACGTAAAAATGATCTTTCTGAATATCGAAACTTTTTAGAACTTCATAAATAGTTGACCGTTTAGATAGTTTTATGATACTTTTATTTGTGTAAATTATGTTGCATCAACTGCTCATGGTTTTATGATCTTTGCGAAATGTATACTTGAACAAAATATCTTATAACTTCCATATACATATTCGGATTTGTTTCAATTTACCCATGCAACAACGATAGTCATGCCTTGCAGCGCTAATGAAACATCAAAATGTTTCGCATCAGATATATAATATATATTTATAAAAGTTTCTACAAGTATTCAAATACATTCGTAAGTCGCTTGCAGATATTCGCAAAAACTTGATATTAATGGTATTGATTGGTATTAATAAAAAGACAATATATAATTGATGGTGGATAAAAATTGAGAGTTTAAAGACACCTGAGTTCACATACTTCATATGTGTTTGTTCGGTTTTGAAATTTTAAACAGATTAAAGTATTTTCCTAGCTTTCTAGCGACATTTCAAAAATTCATATAGATTTTGTGCAGAGTGAGCTGCTTATAGAGGTAAATGTGTAATTTCAGCGATGCAGTTATATTCTTTCTTTCAGTTTAAAGGTAGAACATTTGATCTCACGGTTATGACAAGAGATAAGCAGTTAACGCTAAAGAAACGTTCTTCGATCATAATTTTGAAAATATAGCAGAAATATCGATTTTCTTATTTACACCAGATATCCAAATATTTATGCGCGGTAGTGCAGGTGAAATGTGAATCTAATAGATCGCAAATAAAAAAGATGGATATAGATAGAAAAAGAAGAAAATGATTAGCATGTAGCATTACCTTGGCAGGCGTCTCTGTAGTGCTGAGATTTTGACGGCGGTGGAGGTGCGTTCGAGTATTCTATGGATGAGCCGAAAAAAAGGAAAGTAATAATTAGCCGCACTACGATTACCATGAAACAATTATCACTCAGCATTGTGAGTTCACTGTGAACATTGAATGCTGACTTGGGTTAATGGATTGCACTCTTGCTCGGCATTAATCGATATTGGTATCCCAGAACAAATCACGTTTCCAACGAAGTATTTAACAGGAAACACATTTCAACATTTAGATTATATTTTCAAAATAGTTCTATTAATATTCAGCATTTGACGCTTGCGTCGAGAGATGTCCGAGTACGCGTCTATTACAGAATCAAGACCAACCGAGAAAAGTTCGATCGGGATATCGGTATCTGCAGAGTATACCCGTACTGTTTAGATTCCCGAATGTTTCAGGGTTCTAAAACTCCACTCGGATATAAACATGAATGAACATCATAATTTCGAATTGGCTCAGTCAAAATCGGATGGGATCGATTCGAAAGTCCGGTAAGATCCAACTATTAAAAAGAGATGGAAAAAAATATTCTACATGCTAAGGCTATAAAACATTTGATTTTTCGTATGGAGTTTCTTTTCTTCTCTTTTTCTTTTTTTTTTTTTTTTTTTTTTTTTTTTTAGTTTACTTTTGTAATAAAATTTGTATTAAATTTTTTATTAAATACTTTTATATTCTAGCTTTATAAAATTTTGTAGTTTTGTAAACTTTGCAAAATTATTGCAAATATAATGTTTATTCATATAGATATACTCTTTATTGCATTCTCTTTTTAATACATACGTAGCTGAATCTATCAGGCTCTCCAACCGATTCCGTCCAACTTTCGCCGAGTCGATGCAAAGATACACTGTCCCTTCATGCTTGTACCCGAGACGAACCTCGGGATCCTAAAACTTTCAAGTATACTGAGATATATTGAGATCCTACCTGAACTTCTCTTGGCTGGCCCATCCCTAAATGCAAGACCCCGATATTTGGGTCGATCCGCACGCATCTGGCGTCGGTTAATTCTTCGATTTTTAATTTCTTTCCGTTATTAATTAATTAATTCTTTTAGATACTATGTGTATTTTTTCCTTAAATTATGACAATCTGCGAACGAGAGGAAGATGTTTTGGGAATTTGATATTCTTTTTATCGTGTTTCTATGTGGTGTACTGGATTTGCATTTTTAACTACAAACCTGTACAAGTTATGTTATAAAACTTTACACTCATTTTAAATTATCTGAAGAATATTTCAATCGATACAAATTACATCCTTCTTAAAATTAGCCGTAGTAATTAAAAAAATTAGATAGAAACTATTAAAATTAATAATTGAAAATTAAAAATTAGGAATAAAAAGCATTTAGCGAGAAAATATTACTATTTAAGTATCAATTAATTCTCCTAATTGATTATTTGGTAAACAACAAAATAAATTATTCTTTCTGAAATGTTTATTAGAATAAATGAAAAATTTTTGAATATTTGTTCATTTAAATTATTCCAAACTTTATATTGTACATTCAATTATTTATATTAACTATCTATATTTGCAACTAAAACGTATTAAAAAAAGTTCTAAGAACTTGAATGATAATAAAAACGAATGCATTTAAAAATCCAACAAATATGTTGCTTCCTCCCAAAGGAAATAATGTAATTGTTTTACTCTTTCTATCATAAATTAAATAAAATGGGGAATTTCCCATGAAAGATGATTCAGCTAATAAGAGAAATATTTTCAATTAAGCATAAAACACATGATTATAGACCCAAATATATAAATATGAAAGTGGGAATAATTTTAGCAGTTATGAATATTCAGACCTTCGAATGTGACAGTTGGTCGAGCAGTGTAGATGGGAATTGGTGACCACCAAGAAGTGGCTTTTTGTGGAACGGTCGGCGATAGTGGCGGAGGGAGCGGTTGATATCTAAACCTCGGCCTGTGTTTAGCAGGATCAAACGGTTGACTGGTAAAACCATCTGATTGTTTCAAAATTGACGATGGACCTTTTGATAAGGTGCGTTCACCAACTTGGTTCACCACTTTACCTCTATCATTGATCTGTGTCTTTGTGGGAGCGGAATTCGTTCTACTTTTCGAGGAAACATATCTGACAGCGAGGTTAGGTGGCGAGGACAACGAGCGCATGTTATCTCGTCGACTGGGATACCTATGTGCTATCCATTGACCAGCTAGATAAGGGGCGATATCTCTCAGCTCGTGCATATTCGGCGACGAGGTGAACATTTCGCCCAGGATCGAAGTTTTTTGAGTAGCAAACTCTTCGAACTTTTTTCTCATACGTCCAACAGACTTCTTCGCTTCCAGCTCGTCAGTCTCTGCCTTCCTAGCATTAGTCACAATAGAAGTTGTAGCTGAATCCTTCAATTCAGCTGTCTTACTGATAACATCGATGTGAGGCATAGACAAGTCCTCTCGTCTCAAAGGAACACGTGGAATCGGCGGAGACTCGCCTCTGCGACGAGCTCTTCCTCTGCGAGGCTCGTACCTTCGACGCAACCAGGCTACGTCCGCAAACTCATGAGGCTTCACTTTACCTTCGTCCACCTTTCTCAGAAGACATCTGGCCAGTTCAGGATCGCTCTGAAATCTTTTTGGTACTGGAACCGTCCTGACTGTATTTCCACGAAGATCTTCGGCACTTTCAAATCTAGCCTTCAAACGTCTCACCGTACCATTTTTTACTAGCTTTAAATAGGCGCGCCAATATTTTCCCGGGTCTGGTGAGGAACTACGCAACCAAATGCTCTCGAGACTGCAGGATGAATTCGATCGCATGGTTGCACGACACGGACTAATGCTCTGAGGCCTATCATGTTCACGGTCGTACGAACAAGAGCGAAACGAGGGTCGTGTGGCCATTTCCCTATCGGGGCTGCTTTCTTTTTCTTTAGTAATAAATGCTTTTGGGGAAATAGAACGTGTTCTGTACCTTGACAAAGATAAGGTGCTATATTTTGCCGACTCCGTCTCACCGAATAATTCTTTCAAATCTGCAAAACTTTGAGAAGAAGATAATCTCCCTGATTTCAATTTTGATTTTGATCTCGTTTGCTCCGCTTTTCTACGATCTTGATCAGTTTCTATTTTATCAACGTTTTCGAAGAATTCGATCTTCGTTGGAACATCTTGAGACTCTATATTTCGTTGAATAACTGTTCTTACAGATGTTTCAGAACTTTCAGTCATACTGTCTCTTTCACTGCTAGAATTTTGGGCTGAAATTTTGGTCTGAGTAGTCGTCTGAGGTATAGCAATCGTTAGAAGAGGAGGTTTTCTGGACCATTCTTCCAAAACGTTTTCTACTCGCTGTCTATCAGATGGACTCTTGCTGTTTGGGGTTAGGACCAATAGGAAGTCGCTTTCTTTGATTCCCAAGTCTGTTCTCGAAGAATCTTCAACACTTGACGGCTCCAGAGAATAACAGCTTCTAGGTGATGTGCTGGTTACGCTAGGTGTAGCCGCAGAACGAGTCGCTTTTGGCATCTTCTTAGCCGCTAATGCAGCTGCTATGCTGCCTCGAGTTTCACGGGGAGCCAATGGAAGCGACAGAGCTGACAAAACTTCTTTTCCAAGTGTCACAGATAGTCTCTTTTTCTCTAACTCACTCATAGATGGAGGGATTCTAAATAGAGTTTTATCAGATTCAAACTTTTCTGTACTTTTCCCGTGACTAATAGAATCACTTCTTTTCAACTTCAATTCTGGACGATCCGTAAACGATTTCTGATCCCTTGGAGATATATCCGATGTGATCATAGAGTGACATCGTACATGAAGACCTTTCCGATCATCTCGAACATCAGGCGATTCGACTTGAGGTGGAACCACAATTTCATATTTCGATAAAGAATCCTGTTTATCAGTTTCTCTTATTTTCTCTTGTCGCTGTTCTGTGATTTCAGGATTCATTTTTGAAGATGTCGAAGGTGTAAACCTCTGCAAATTATCGCTACCGTATATTTCGTTTAGTTGTTTCTTCAAAGTAGCTACTTGTTCAATAGACAAACTGCTCCAAAATTTTTTACTGCCACCAAGATTTCTTTGTAAGAATGGATGATCTGCATGATCCAAGGATTTCTCGTTATGAAAGCTATTCGCTTTCTTCTGCATTGTGCTTGCCACGTTTAGTACAGAAATGCCTCGCCAAAGCGGTTTATACGTATCTTTTCTCGAGGAGATTTCTTTTCTTCTAGAATATTCTAGGTCACTCTCTTCAGATTGGAGCTTGTTGAAATGTTGAATAATATTTTCAACAGATCGTTCTTTACACCTTAAGCTGCAGTCACCGTGCCATTTAAACTTACTAATATCTTTGGTGCTGAACAAGAAGTCTTTGTTCCTCTGAACAGCCTTCAGCTTTCCATACAGAGCACTGAACTCGACTTCAGCTCTCTCGTGCGACCTTACTTTCTTCCATCTATCATAATCTATAATTTCTTCGTTTTTTATCCTTGGTCGTAAGTCGTTGGTAGAAAAAGTCCTCTCCAATTCGCCTAATCTTTCAAGGCTCGAATAGAAATCGTGCAGTTCCTTGTACCTTTTCGATCTCCTTCTGTCGTGTAACCTTTCCAGTACATATTGATGATACTCTTCATGACCAATTGGTGACGTGTACAGAGAATTCGTGCTTCTACTCAATGATAAATTAGAGCCAAACTTAGGTTGGATTTCTTGCAGTTCTTCAGTTTCTCCAGCACTTTTGGTTGTAATCTTCTTCGCGATAATTGTATTAGGAATTTCTGATTTTTCTTGCTTCAATGTACGAATGCGTCTACAGGCTGGTGATCTAATTGGAGATGGTGAAGAAGTTCGTGAAGATGAGTGTTTCGAGCCTGAATGTTCTGGCAAGGTCTTCAAAGGCGGCTCACTTGAACTTCTTTCCTTCAAACGCTCTTTTGCCGAGTCTGGACTTCGATTATGTAAAATACTCGATGATCCAAAGTCTTCGATACCTAGAAGACTGTCAAACTTGCTCACTTTATGAAATACAGATCTTCCGGGCCAGCTGACACCGTATGGGCTTGAACTCCTAGAAGAGATACTCTCACGTTCCCAGTTTTTGAATTTTGAATCTGATACTGGACGCTTGTGAGCTAAGTAAATACTCAAAGCTTTTAGTGAAGGTTCTGATTTGCTACCCTCTCTGATGTTTTCTTGATATATCCTCGCTCGTTCACTAACACTGTATCTCTTAAAAGAGACATTTTCACTTGAAACAGCTGAAGAAACTGATTTTAAAAAGAGATTCTGGAAAAATGTATCAGAACATGCTACTTCGTGATGTCTCTTAGTTTTTTCTATAGCTAACATGGGTGATTGTTTACTCACTGTTGATGAAGGATTCTGTTTAATATTAGGCTCCTCGTTTTCAATATTAGTTTTATTAATACTCTCATTTTTTGAATCTGACTTTTGTCCAGTTGTTACTTTTTTCGTTCTCGCAGTAACTTCGTTCTTGTCCTTCTTCGACTTCTTTGCTTCAAGTTTTTTTTTAGTTGAGTCAGGATTAATTTTTATGGTCTCTGGCTTTTGTGTAGGAAACTTGACGATGGTATGAGGTCTTAGTCTCTTCTTTGTATATGATTCGCTAATTGCATCAGAAGAGGACGTAAACTTCCTGCTGGAATCTATTTTATCATGCTGTCTGACTATCGTCCTAGGTTTCCTGGTGTCTGTTAATACCGATCTACGCACAACTGATGGGGAAGATGTGGCTGAAGACGACTTTAAAGCGAATGTTGATTTTGCTGTTGAAGTTGAGTCCACAGGGTTTCTTAATATTTCCTGTCCTTTAGAAGACACAGTAACTATTACTTTCAAAGATTTGTCTTGCAGACTTCTCTGCTTTGCATTATTTAAAGCTGCAGAATACATCGTCGTGGAACTTTTGACAACAGCTCCTGATGGCAATACTGTCGTGCGAACATCTTTGCTACTTTTGTCTCTATATGTCTGCAAATGCTTCCTATTTTCTATAGCAGATAAATCAACCGGTGACCTGGCGAGTCTTTTAGAAGACTCTTCCTGCTCTTTTCTTGTTAACCTGCCTCTAACATTAGGTTTCTTAAGATAAGATATAGAATTACCGATTTCATTCATAGAATGCAACTTCTTTGACTTTGTTGGGGAAGAAACGTGACATTTCGAAGCCATCTTCGAAGAAGAGGATGATTTATGTTCAAGTCCACGTTTCAAGTCAGGTTTCGCGGAATATCCGTAACCAGTTTTCCACGAGGAAGAAGTATCTACGCAAACGCGAGTTCGGCTTTTATCGGTCGCGAAACTTTCCACCGCAGCTGTGTCGAGTAAACTTTGTGACAACCATGAGTCCGAGTTCTTTTTGTTCAATGGAATTGACACTGAAGTAGAAACTTTAGACCGAGGCGAGATCGAGCTATTAGAGGACGTTCGAAATAAAGTGGAAGTTGAAAGACTTTTTCGACTCTGCTTGAACCTGTCAAGATTGCTGCAAAACCGTTCTTTCAGTGATTTAACCTTGGATCCGTCTTCTGTAAAACATTGCTTGTGTCTTGATTTAAAAGATTGAGTGTTATCCATGGTTTGATGTTTGAGATTTGATGCAGTTGATGCGTACAGTTTCAATGTTTTGCTGTTTCTAGAAGATTGTCTTCGAGGTGGAGAAGGAGGTCCTGTGACCGCATTTGAGACTGTGCTATTATCTAGTTGTGGATTGGTGAAACTGTCGTCTCTGAGACACTTTGATTTTGTGATAGTTGATCGAACGTCCATTTTCTTGGTCATTCCACTCTCACTGAAGGATAATCTTTCGTGTTGCGACAAAGTGGTTGATGATGAAGCAGGTGTAGTAGCAGAGACACTTTTTCGGTGAACACGGATCCGTGTCAAAGTGGGCGAGATCAGAAAATACTCGATCCTCGTGTCGTCTGTGGACAAAGTGTTGATTGTTTGCTTTGATCGCGTGTTCTTTTCGCAAATTGTGTGCCGCTCATGGAACCCTTTCACCAAAAATTTTGAAGAAAAGAGTCTCTTTAAAGCTGGTGATGTTGCGTTTGTTCTATTTAGTTTCATTTTTTCTTTTTATTTTATTAGATATTTATTAGATATTAATCCGGCGCAGTGTGAACATCAGAAAAGTCTTCTCAGGTGATGGTACTGCTTGTGCATCGTATTGCGGAGAAAATTAAATCGCAAACCAATATCGATAGATACCGAGAAGAGGCGGTGCGGTGAATAACCTAAAGAACTACTTATAAGAAGGATATCGTGAAAAAAGTATGCGTTTAAGCTGGAAACTTTTTGTTGGCACAGCTAAAATTTATAATTATGAATCATGCTTCGTACTTTTTCACTTAACGTATTATTCGAGGGAGGTGAAATTCAAATAATCACGGGCTCCTATCAGATTGTATTACGTGGAAATTGTATCAGCTGGTTACATTGAAATGCTGTTATGCAGCGCTTACATTAAAATAATTTAATAGGCGAATGATAAGCGATCTACAAACATCCTCGTATGTGACTCAACTACTTTTATGAGCATGTAAATAAAATTTACACGCCCATGAAAGTATTTGAATGCTTGTAGAAATCTTTTATGAATATACTATAGAAAATATTTTCAAATTTCATCAGTCTGGAACAAATCCGGAAATGTACAGGATAAAAAAATTCCTTGTTCTGACTTTAGCAGGTGATTTTACACCACCGAATCAGTGGAGATCTGTTAAAAACAAGTAACCAGAAAATTGACCTTAAATATCAAAATCAAACTTTTTAATTTGTCGTTTAATCGTGTAGTACTTACTATCAGAAACAAAAGTCTTAAAGGAACCATGGTGGCAACTCAACCGTTCCTTTAGGAAAAGATGTTTTATTAATTAAACATTTAAAAGTTTTATTAATTATATACAATATAAAAGTGATTTTATTTCGAATAGATTTAAATCTCGCAGTCAGATAGAACTTACATAACATGCTATTGATGAAACTGTTAGGGATTATAGTTTATCACGTGAAATATATGCGATAATATACGTATATAAATATATAGCGGTCTGGTCTGCATTATTCCTTATTAATTATCAATATATTTGAGGTGTTGAAGGATAATTCCTAAGAGCTTTATCAATAATACACTATGTAAAATTTACCTGTATATCACATGTAAATCAGTTTCACATACATACATTTATATAATTGATTAAATTTTAATATCTTTTTCCAAGAGTACGGTTGAGTTCCAATCCGTAGTTGCCTTAAAACTTTTATTCCTCGTGATGAGCACTGCACGAAGCAATGGAAAAGTTTGACATTGAAAGACTTTTTTTCGTTAACAGATTTCCACCGATCTGGAGAATCACCTGTCACAGTCATAACAAATAATTTTTCAACGTCCAGTGTTTTCAAGTTACAAGATATTTTGTTTCAGTATACATTACACAGAAACCAATAAAAGTATTTGAACAGTCAATTACCATTATATTAATAAACCTCGATATTCAGTAAAACCATTTTTAACTTATCACATATTTAAGATAGCTATTTACGCTGTATACTAATTTCTTGGTAAATATGTGTTTACAATAAATGTCCTGTAATGTGTTCTTTGCACACATGTATATGTGTTCAAATTTGACCAATATAATAACGACAGTCATGTCTCACTACAGTGGCAATGAAATTTTGAAATAATGCACATAGTATATTCATAAAAATTTTCTGCGTTATATGTGCGAATACTTTCAAGAGCTGCTGTAAGTATCAGGACACTTTGGTCGATTTGTAGTAACGATATGTGAGTTTTACGGAAATATGCAAATTATTGACGAATTCAAAATTAAAAGTAACAATCACTACCTTTTTATGAAATCACCAGGTTATAACCCTAAATTGTCCATTAAAGAACATAGCAATAAAATATTTTACTATTTCGTATATATATTTACTACTATATACATCTTCTATTTAAATATTACTCTTTGTGTTAATATCAAAGAAGTAATAATAATATTCTATAATATTTAAGAGTTACAAACATTAGATATGCAAGGTATTCTAGTAATCACAGTACAATATTAGTAAGGTAGTTTATACAGTATATGAAAAAAAAAAAATCGAAAATATAGAATAAAAATTTTTTCATTTCGAGAGATCAACTATGTACGAGTTAGTTTCATTCCTGGCTGAATTGAAACGAATAGTTGGAAGAAAATTATTCTACTTGAACAAATAAATCGAAAATGCAGAACAAAATGTTCTCATTGGAATCTTCATTTTTGAAAAAATTGAATTTAGATATTCGTTAAAAATGCATGTACATACGATGCAAATTCTTGACATTTCATTTCACATTTTGAACTTAATTTCGTACGTACAATAACCTGGTGATTGTTGTCTGTTCACTCATATATATGTAGTCAAGAATTAAGCAAGTTCGCATATTTGTGCTTGATTTTTTCATAAACAAATAGTCGAACAAAATGCATGAAAAAATTGTGTTCATCTTTTTTATGTTTTTCATACAAATTCACTCTCCTAGGAATTGTCACGCATCACGCCTTGTACTATATAGAACACTGACTTTCAAAACTCAATTTGTTTGATTTATAATTTATCTACTATTATACGTAGCTGTGATGATTATAAAAAATAAAATCATAGCAATTTGTTTGACCGTAGTTTTTTTTATTAAAATATAACTTGTCAAATATCGGCAAGTATCCAAATACTTTCGAGCAATAGTATTTCCTTGCGCTCTCATAAGTTGTTACTTCATTATTACGCATGTAAACGTTATGAACAACGAAAAAAAATTTATTAATTATTATCAACAGTAAAAAGTATTTCTTAAACTACCTTTAACGAAGATTTTTGAAGAAATTTACGATACCAAATGATAGTTTAGTCTCGTAGTCGTTGAAGAATAAGGACTCGGGTGATATGTAAAGATTAAAACCGTCATGCTTAAAGGCGTGAAAGTATAATTTCATTCGAAGCTCTGAGAATAAAACGAAAGTTAATGACACGACAACGACCATGCAGAGTCTTAGCAAAAACACAACTATTGTTAGTAATTAAATACGAGATACAAAAAACTCAAAGTGGCAATCGATCAATTATATGCTAACATGCCTGCTTAAATGATATCAAACCATATCAAACACCAAAAAAATAAGAAAAATATTCACAGAGAATGTAATAATAATTTCAAATGCCTTAAAGACATAGAAATAGGCTTAAAAAGATAAATAGAACTAGATCGATGAGTTTGAGAACTTACCCTTTGGTCGTTCTGGAGCGGGTTTACGAAAGCCATGAAGAGGTACGTCACCACCGCTTTGAACAGTTTTATAGGCCAGTCTTTGTTCAACTTGACTCAGCGGGCTGATATCTTCCTTGCGACGGAACACTAGAGTAGAATCGCTTTCGTATCCTGATTCTTTAAGAGCACTGTAAAAAAAAAAAAGAAGCATTTCCATAACTTTAAAGTAATGATTAATTTTTAGAAGATTATAAGAATAATAGGAATAATAAACTAAAGATATATTGTAATTCAATTACAACGTATTTTGTAAATAGAGACATTTCATTACGTACAGTATGTTCACGCTGTTAATTCTTAGGATATTTTCATTCATAAGTGATACACTTGTAAAAAAAAAAAAAAAAAAAAAATAGGAAAAATCCAATGTTTACCATTTTCGATGCATAATGCGATAATCTTAATACATTTATTTAATTTATTATTGTTTTCATATAATGACGTGAATATTTCATATAATGATGATAGTTATACTCTATCTCTCCATCTTAATCTCATAAATATCTCCAAATTGTATGAAAGCGGAGTAATTATCTACAAGCCTACCGAATGCTCGATTCCGCCGATTTTTGAACATGTAGAAATAAATATTTTGAATAACATTTTCCTATTTATATAACTCCCGCATGGCCTTAATTTTTGAGATATTAGCAAAAAATTGTTGGTATCACATTAGAATAAGATTGGTATCATTGCAGTGAATTCTTTTCAGCTTGGCCACGCAACGCACTGGCCAAGCTACTTTTTCCAACCTTACTTCTTACCATGTGTCCTGTTCATCATGCGTAGCCCCGCATTTTCATACCTTTATGCAGTTATAGGATGTTCCTCCGATGTACAGAATGTTCAAAAATTATTTGTCATTGCTTTGAGAAATGATTCTACACCTTTGAATCGGTGGAGATCTATTAAAAAAAGCGACCGCAGAATTGACCTTGAGCATAATTTTCAAGATAAAATCTTCTTAATTCCAACATGTAATACTCATTACGAGGAATATGAATTTCAACGGAAGCATGACTGACAAATGAACTATCCTTTAGGAAAAAATGTTAATATTTTATTAGCCCTTACATTGACATATGCAATTTACATCTCAAACGTGAATGCAGAAATCAGTTATATATTAGGCTGTTTATCTATCACAAGAAATATTAAAACTATGGCAAAAATAACAATAAAAACACTATCTTTATCCTCTGATATACCAACACTATCTATATATCAACACTACACCTCAACACTAATATTTTTGTTCGACACCCTAGGCTTGAAAGAATGTAACTGCAAAGATTATTTGTCACAGGAATGATTGGCTGGCAAAGATTTGCCAATAATATAAAAGGATGACAAAAATTACTTTCCACCAAACGAAAGGCTGACAAAGATGACTTGCCAGTAAAATAAAGGAATAACAAAGATCAATCACTAGTATAAAGAACTATGAGATTTATTTTAAAGCGAACTGTATATAAATTGTATGTGTTTGATGTGAAATGTTTCTAAACTGGAAATGAGTTAAGACTCAAGGAACTGGTAAATAAGTTGTTAATGCAGACTGACTAAACTCATCCGGGATAAAGCTCTTATAGTCTCTCATACGCGAGATGTTGGCAGAGGTAAAACACGCAGATTGGTTGTCTAAGTATTTTCGACTTTTCAAAAGGCGAAAACTCACGATTGAAAGCAGGTATGGTTTTATTGGATGCACGACTATTAAGGTAATGCCCCTTCTAGATATGATACAATATCGACTTTTATGTTCGATGGTCAGACCACGACCTCTGAACTTCGTAAGACGGAAGAAGCCCGTACTATACGACTAACTGAAACCTTTTTCCTCGTGATGAATACTACAGGTTGCGATTAAAGAAAATTAGACTTTGAACATCATGCTCAAGGTAAATTTTGCAGTCACTTTTTTTAACAAATCTCCATCGATCGAAAGCTATAGAATCATCTCTAAAAGGCATAGCAAATGACCTTTGAGGACCCTGTACATAGGTATATATTAATTTACAGTTTATCATTAAAACATTCATTTCCCCGCGACATCTACGAAACTATGTAATTGGTGAAAAATCATCCATTGGAAAAATCAGTGAATTCTATAACTGTGCGTCTGTGGCAGCGTATACATCAATGTCAATTGTGCACCACGGGCGCCTTATCTTCTGTTTATAAACGAGGGTCAGACGGAGATAAAGGCGCAACTGCATATGCAAGGCCGCAAGAAATGACTGTTATAGCTCAATTAAAAATGAATATCACCAATGTATGTATGTATTGCGCTTGAGTTTGGGTTAGCTTCTTTAATCTGGCCGACGCAAGGCGGCCGGCTACACCTGCATAAAATAATAACAATTATTCTATTTCGTAAAACATTAATTATTTGTTCGGCTATCGTTACACTTAATTTGTTATTATGTCACGAAAGCGTTGCCATCCACCTCACGACGGCTGGATTAAGAAGACTGCCGCAAACCCAAACTCAATACATTGATGATAACCACATTTAATTGAGTTTTAAGTTATATAATAACAGATATTTCTTGCAGTCTCGAATATATATTTGAGTACGGAGCTTTAAGTTCGCTTAACCCTCGTTCACATATAGTATGTTCATGTTATAACGAATCATTATACTTGTCCGCCGCAAGGTTCCCGATAACCAATATTAACGCATATGCTGTTACGGACGTATAATCCAGCTGATGCACATTTTTCGCTGATTATGTAAATAAATTCAGAAAGCAAAAATGTTAGATATGTACTTTTTCATTCGAAAATTATAAAACATAAAAAAGTTATGAAGAATCAAAAATTTAAAAAAGTAAATGTTTCTGACTATGTACCAAACGTACAAGAACGCCTGACGTTACAAGTCTGCAACACCGTAACACGCTTTCGTAAACCTGCTGTATGACTCCGACAACCGATACGCGTTATTCTGGTTCTATATGTATACGATCACGATCATATAAAGAGGTTCAACACCCGTTAAGAAAAACCAACAAAATTGAATTGTGTATAGCCGTAAAAAAAACAACAAGGCAGATCAACAAAGTCCGCGTTCTTGCGAGACAGACAGAGATGAATAGAATGTTCCTGTTTTGGTCGTAAACATTCGTCGCACGTCACGTATGCGCAAAACGAGAATTTTCCTGTCCTCCATGTTAATTTTTACAAGTAATGACGACTTAATTTTTGCACGGCTTTCCAATATATATATATATATATATATAATATACAGTTTCAGGCTCCAATATATATATCGAGACCCGTTTATATGATGGCTTATTCGACTGTGCACTAAGGAAAAGGCGTTACAAAGGTGGCGACCGAGAAACACGCAGTCCTACGCTGCTCAAATATCAGCAAAGTTTTAATGTAATTATATATAATTATTTATTTGATTAATAAGGAAATATATGTAACGAAAATATGAACTAATTGTTTCTAGTAACCCAAATTTTTATTTTCAATAATTTTTATAATAAAAAACAGAAATGCAACAACCGAATTATAGAAAGAATTTATTGTAATATTATCGATAGCTTTTTGGGAATATCACGGAAACGAGGGACGATGATTATATATATAGGAAAGAGTTATTCAGAATCATGTCGCCGGCAACATATTTGAAAATCATCGAAATCGGTGAAAGGGTATTCTTTCGACAAGTATATCGAGAGTTTACTTCCAGTTAGATAATAATAATAATTTCCAGTTAGATTCCCAGATGAATCATTAATATCAAAATGTGTTATGAACTGATTAAGTCACATGTTTCATATGTTTCGAGTCAAATTTTGTTTAAAAAATTGTAGTTTTTGAATTTTTTGAATACTTTAATGTAATCCCAATTAAATTGCGCTAAAAAAGATTTAATAATTTATAATACAATATAATTAAGCTGGATAAGTACCAGAAAATCGAAATCAAAGTTGGTCACTTATCCAGCAAAGGTATCGCGTCTAACTATAGATAGAACATAAAAAAGGATTGCGTTAGTGAAGGAGAAAGAGGTTCGAAAATCGGATTAATCAAAAGAAACATGTTATTGAGACAATACTAAAGCAACGACGAAAACTTCTTATTTTGCATATTTTTCTGATTAAAATATGACCAAGCAGCATATTTGCTTGTTTAAATGAATGATAAAATTTTTTTCCACCTATAAAACGTACATAAATACATGTGTAAATGTGATAGTGAAGTATATCGTCTTTGGCACCATCTAACAATCTAAGGCCAATCTAAAGCCATCTAATAATCTAGGTACAGGCCATCATACAGCATCTAATATGGGAATGCGAAGAAATGATCAGAATGGAAGGTATATGAAGACAGGAAATAGCAGAGGACAGAAAGAAGAAGGCATTGGATGAGAGAGATAATCAAAATAAGAAAGGAGTCATTTAAGTTGTGTATTTGAAAGTAAGTTAATATTGTTTTTAAGAAAGATTTAAACACAATCCCCTTTTAAAGACAAGAAGACGAGAAAAATAAACAAATATTACCACTACTAAAATGATGTTTCGATCATAAATCAAAAATATACTTACTGTGACATATATGGTTTCACTGGACGACTATTGCGCTGATCAAAAGGCTGAAAAACAAAAAGTTTATTTATTAAATTCATTAAATAAGTTCATACATAATGTTTAACATGCTTTTCATATTTTCATTGATTGATAACTTCAAATTCGTGATAGCTTTACATCGACGATAAAAATGTATAATCAACGTTGTTTTCATATGTACACAAGACCACGCAATTATCGATACTGTGCCTACGAAACATTGGATGGCAGTTACACGATTCATGCAGCATTCGGCTATGTTAAGCGTAAATTAGTAATAAAGAATGCAAATAAATAAATGAAATGCTATTGGGATAAGGTAACGTGAGTAAAGTATTGGAGGTAACATAGTAGTAGCATATTCAGTATTGAACGGACAAAAGAAAAATAGTTTCTTAGAGGATACATCGATTGCGATAACAGTATAAAAATATAAGCTAAACGAAAAAAGAAGGGACTACTTCGATCGATATAAATAAGTAGAATACTTAACATATCTTTCAATGTAATGTTGCAATAGTATTATAGAATAGAGATAATTGACTTTATTGACAGGTTCTATCAATAATGTTTAAAGATAAAATGCAATAATTTAATTTTCTGAGTACTAAGGCTGTTTATGTTGTTTATTAATTAAATATTAATGGATATTATATATAACATAAGGTAATAAATGGCAATAAACTAAGACTACAATTCAATAATACTTCGATATTAAAATTAATTTCTCTACAAAATTTGAGAATGTTTTATTATATTTTAGCTTTAGAATATGAACAATATTAGAAAAAAATTATACAAATTACAAGAAAATTTTTATTACTTTAAATTGTTGAAAAGAAAACTTTATGCAATGTTAATAGAAGCAAAGGATAACAGATATAAAAAACAAAGAAAGGAAAAGTATAAAGGACAAGGAAAGACGTATCGCACTACTTTTGTATTTGTTATCCTTGCCTTTCGTACGGTGAGTTTTACAAAATAAAAGTTAAATAAAAAAATCAAAACATCTACTAAACAAATCATTTTTTTATTGGAAAACTCGAGTTGAACCGATTAATGTATTAAAAAAATTTATAATTTCATCTAAAAAAACGAAGTTGACCTTTACATGACTTTTACACGCCCACCTACAGAAAAAATAATAACATCAAAAAAGGCCCGATTGGAACCAATCAAATATTGTCTGAAAAAGTTTATGCTACAAATAACACTAGAAATACAGATTAAGATGTTCCTATTAGATATTGCCATGCATACGAGGCGTTCGCGGAAATTTGAATCAGCATATTTTTCGTAAACAATAAGTATGAGGAAAAAACGAAAGAGAGAAAAGACGAATGGATCAAAATGAACTAAATATTAACAATGATATTCTTCTCGCAAGTGCAAATATGCATGTACATTTTGTACAGTTGCACTATTTATCTAAATAAATGACCTTACTTCTTTTTAATACATGGAATCCTTTCATTTTATGAAAAAAGTATTAGGTTAACATAGTAAAGAATTAATTAGTTTAAAAGATGTCCTAACTTTAATTTTGTAAAATATCATATGATAAACAAGGAAAAACAAAACGCAGTACTCTCGTATTTATATATTCTTTATCTCACATATGATAATTTCTACACAATTAAAATTAGAATATCTTTTAAACTAATCAATTTTCGACCATGTTATCCTAACACTTTTTCTCGCAGAATGAATGAAAGGATTCATATATGCAAAAAAAGGGAGCTTAAAAAAATAGTGCAACTGCAAAATGCACGTGCATATTTGCACTTACGAAAAGAAATTATCGTTATTATGTAGTTTAGTTTAAACCATTCATATTTTCCTTCTTTTATCTGTTCGATAAATTTATCGTTTATGAGAAAAACGCTGATCCCAACTAGCGGGAACACTCTGTACGGGCTATAACACTAGTTTAATAATCCGACCGAATGATCTTTTTCCTTTTCCATAACTTTCAGAACTGAAATTTTTTCTAATTCTTTTACGTTTCTCCTTTTTCGTCGCGACGAATGCACATATGAAAGTAATATTATGTTGTCTCTATATAAACTGCAAATTGTTACTCCAAATATTGAATTAAAAGTGAACCGTTTTTAAGTAAGTTAAATTAAAATTATATTTTTATTAATAAATATCTTTTCTTTGTTAAAAATACATCTCTAATAAAAATATTGAAATTATAAATTTAGACACATAAAATAAAGACACATTAAGCTATTTCTCTAAGTTCTAATCAAATGTCTATAATAAATAAAACCAAAATTCCTAATATTAATTATCAGATGTAATACTGGAATTTAATGAACACTGTATACAAAAGTGAAAGTTATCTATATGAAAAATTATTTTCTCTTGATTCAATTAAAATATTGATAGTTTGAGATTTTAGAATACGTATAGAATAAAGCATGAATATTTTTAATATCTCATGTTCAAAATAATTTATATGAATTTCATTTGATGCATCAAAATCAGCTGTTTGAAATTCCTATAACGATCTTTATCAAAACATCTTCAAGAAGAAGAAAACATTCCTTCATAATCCTTTATTAAAACTAATAATATAAAAAAGTGTAAGAATATTATTTGCACAAGGAAACAACCTAAAAAAGTGAAACAAACCATATTGAATAAAAATTCATGTGTTCCTTTCAACTCGAGTAGCGAATTGAAATTCGTTCTACGGACAGCGTTCTTATCTCAACAACTATTTGCGAACTTTACTGCGCTCGCAACCCTTATTCTTCGACATATCTTCTAATAACAGAACGTTCTGGACATCGAATTGTTATGTCGAGCAACAAGTTCTTGACGATTGACAAGCACGCTAGAAGACAAGAGGTTTAAATAAGACAAATATGATTGGAAGATGTTAAAAAGTATATATAAGCAGAAGATACACACGTGCAACGAGAGATTCAAACAGCTACACGGAAGATAATAAATCAAGGAAAAGAAGTAAGAATAATATATATGCATACTGTAAGCATAAATTTGTGATACAATTGAAGTAAAGAAAATCCTACAATTCAAAATTATGTGAAAATCTAGAATAATCAAATTGCGTTGGAAGCTTCATTATTTTTTTTTTTTTTTTTTTTTTATAAAAGTATTTGATTATTTACCATGGACTTTTATGTACATATTATATGTGTTACATTAAATATTTTGAAATTTCATTAGCACTTTAACGAAACAGCTATCATGATTATATTGGTGAAATTAGAAATCAATCTGAAAATGCGTTATACAAGTTACAAGATATTTACTACAAACTATATTTAGTAAAAAGATTAGTATACAGCATGAATAACCATTTTCAATATATAATATGTGTTAAAAATGGTTCCATTGCATATCGAAGCTTATTAGTATAATGATAATCGAGTGTTTAAATATTTTTGTGATCTCTGCGAAAGGTATATTTCAACAAAATATTTTGTCCAAGTCTCAATTGCAGTGCTAATGAAATTTCAAAACGTTACCTATACCATGTATAATACATTCGTGAAAGTTTTTAGAAGTATTCAAATACATTTTTGCTTAATTCCCAACGAGACAAGTGTCGCTATCGTTCCAAATAAATCGATATTATCATCATTTTAGAATAGCAGTATTAAAAATGACGATATGAAATAAATTATTTCAAATAATTGTTTCCTATATTAAAATCATATGTAAGGTCATCCAATTAACTCGGATCCCTCGCTCGCAAGAACATTGAGTATAAGAACAGAATAATATGTGCATTTACTACTAGAATCAAATATTGTAATTACATATCAGGTAAGGATAATTCAAGATTCCAGCTATTAACAGAAATTTTGTAATACGTGGGAACAGTACCAAAAGCGCTTGCTTGCTTCGAAGCTTCAGGATCGCGCAGAAATATGGAATCATCGCGCGAAAACGTGAGACTCACTTTCGCTTGTGATCGTCTTCTCCTTACTGTGACGTCCAATTTAAAGTTCTCCAGCGACAAACAAGTCGCTGTGTTGTCGTCTAATTATACTTCTAGCAACAACTCACAGAGGTCGAGTGACATTTCATCCAAGTAATAAGCGTACGTTACAATGTTGCTATTCTCATACGTTTTCGCAAACGCAGTTCCAAGTTAAGTGGATAACCCTGTAGAATTTGCCCAGCTATAGTAAGTTTTATTAGATACAGGATTAGGTGGTTGTTTTATGTGTGAAAATAAATGGAAAACGTAGAATAAAATTTTGTCGTTTAAGGCATTGTTTTAGATAAAATAGAGTTTAAATAAAACACATTCAATTATCAGATTCCTGATTTTCGTTTTATTATGACCTATAGAATCTTCTTGACTTTACTTGTATCACAAATTTATACCTACGACGTATAGAATAAGGCTATCGTTACAGTAGATTTGTGTTCTCTGGAACTGTCGTTCTGACTAATGAAACATCTGAAAAACAAAATGCATATATGTATTTGCATTATAATAATGTATACGTATATGAACTATTTATAAGCCATGTCGATGAACTTGATAAATAAAAATACGGAGGAAACTGATAATTACAAGAATAATTTTGATTTATTTTGATTTATTTGTGATTATTTATACTCTCTCCCTGAAAAATAAATTTGTGGAAATAAGTCTGTTTTTTTAAACGTCACATAACATTGACGATTTCATAAAAAATTGAATTGATCAGTTTAGCTTCTGAAAGGTATATATTTAATCATTCTGATATATTTTTCAGAAGAACAGTTCATCAGAATACGCAGCCACAGTAATCACCATATCCTAAGACCGGTAAAGAGAAAGAAAGAAAGAGAGAGAGAGAGAGAGAGAGAGAGAGAGAGAGAGAGAGAGAGAGAGAGAGAGAGATTCGAGTAATAGAGGACAACGTCATCGTGCATTCTACTTGTCGACGATGTTGCGGCCTCTAACCCGTGAAACAGCCGACGTCTGAACGTTGGCGGTGAGAAGAGAAGGTGTCGTTGATGATGGTGACGATAGCATAGTGTGATTGGTGCTGGAAATAGAAGAAGACGTAGAAGAAGAAGAAGTGGGCGAGACACGTTGGTGATGGTGATGATGGCGGTGGTGGTGATGGTGATGATAGTGGCGATGACGATACTGTTCGTCGCTGGTAGCCTCTAGGAGCGTCGATCTGATAGCGGTCGATCTATCGCCTATCGGCGAGCTTGATCGACGTAAGCAACGATCTGGCAACACGAAGCTCTTGGATCTTCCTTCCAGCATGCCAGCGTGCCAACCACAGTCGGCAGCAGCCCGTTCAAGAGGTCGTACAATCCGATCGATTTTTGAATCATCCTTGCCACTTTTCGTCCCGATCGTTCTTTCTGCCGACCGATCGACATTATAATCGAACACGTTTATGCTCGACCATAACTTTGAGCCGGTTTGAGATTTCATGTTCTGGACACTGGCACGGGAGCTTTTCTCCACGAGACTCGAACGAGATTTCGAGACGACCTCGAGGGTTTTCGAGCTGCTGACCGCTGATACTCTTACATTGTAACTGCTCTCCGGTCGGTAGGAGAGGCTCAGAGCACGGTGGCTCAGCTGTGCATCTCGGAGCTCCTTCATTTCCATACCCTGGGGATGTCCATTCTCGTTCAACCACTGTCCCGTTGTTATTTAGCGTTGTTATACAGTCGGCGTCGGTGTCGTCGTCGTGGTTGTTGTAGGTAGTTGCAGTTGTCAACGGCATCGTCCACGGACCAGGGAAAGACGCGTTATCCGAGACCGTCCAAAGTGCAGACGAACGGACACGATACGTAAACACCAAAGACACACACACACACACACATGGACATCGATCACGAGATATTTAGTACCAATAGAATAGTTTTTTGGTTAAACAGAGACAATTCGAGCGAATAATAGGAATTTTTACTTGACTTTGACTTCTTTTTAGAGAAATTGTCTCTAGGAATGGGAGTGTGAATTTTAAGTAGGTTCGCATGCATGAGTCACCTCGTGCGTTTTTTATTAGGTGCAAGGGGCTCGATTATATTACCACACAAAGATTTAATTGTTATATTACTCGAAGCTGTTAGTTTGAGAAAATTTGATGCCAAAAATGATAGAAAAAATACAAAAAAAATGTTACAAGGGGAAAGGAAATGTTTTTGAGTTTTTGATTATTGAGTTTTACGTGAAATTATAGTTTACAATACTTTGACGTCTCACTAGTGTATTTTGAAAGTGAAATTAATTAGATGCTTTCGAAATGGATATTCTATAGCTAGATTAGTAAAATATTCAATAGATGAAAGATCAGATTTGAATAAGACGACAGGTAAATTTTAATTTTAAATGTAAATATATGTATCGATTGTATTCTTCCTGAATGACTTTGTTATGTAACTGAATGATACTTAACGTTATTTAACGGCAAACCACGTAACTTGAAAAATTTAAGGTCTGAACGCAATAATCCATTTCGACCGTACAAACTATCCAGATTGATAGGAAAGAGGGATTGTACAGGACTCGATATCGAAGAACAAGTGGAATGAGGAAAAAGTGGAGCTAATCCTTATTTAACTACGATTAAATATAAATGTGTCGTACCCCGTCAAATATATCCATGACCTCGTCCCACCACTAGAAACATAGAATTAAATATAGCGTTAATTTCTGCACTAACCATGTAAGGTTAAAAATGATATTAAAATTGAATAAAAATAACTGAAGAATGTATCTTTTTGTGACTGCTTTTCATTCGCTACATATTACATACGAATACATTTCTGACATATTTAATTGATTTTTATTTATATTCTTGAAAAATACTAAAAATATGGCGAAGGAAACATTGAAATAAATGTTAAATATTTATTTCTTCGTAATTCAAATGATATTTCTTTTATAATTAAAGATAATTGTTCTAAATTCGATATCATTAAAAATTAATGGCTATTTTCAAGTTTTTCTATTTTTATCTGCATATTCTCTTCTGTCTGAGAAAAATATTTGAATTTTTAGATGAAAAGCAAGTCACTGTTTATGATCATTAAAAGCAGCGCTACTGAAGCTAACTAAATAAAGAAATGAAAACTGAAAAACGAGTATGATAAAATATCGATAAGCATGGACGAGACTGCGTGCGCTCGACACTTCTGAAACTCTAAACACATCGAAATGTTTTTACACTCGAAAGAAACGTAACATGACGTCCATGTGGCGAAAGAACGTGTCACGCGTCAACAAAAGAAGCTTTCGAAAAACCAAGTAAGAAAAACAATTGTTTCGTATCGTAAACTGATTTCAATCGTTCGGTTAATCGTTACCTTCCTTCTCGTCCGTTTGACAGAAGTCGGCTAGAAGCAAAGCCATTTCAAACGATCAAGTTCCAGACACACTGTGTTCGGAAAGCTTCTACATACATACCGTGTGTATTGTCATTCGACAAAGTGGCGACGATAGTCGCATTAATATGCATTAATCAAGCGTCACTTTGATTAGAAATTCGCGAAAAAGCAGGCAACGCGGAATTTTCAGCCTAACTGGTCGTCGAATAAATTGAATAAGACTAGAGATTGTTCCTTGGCCAACGGACAAAGGATATGACATAATAATATTTCTCTAAAAATTTGTAAACCTTTTATAATGATGGTATAAAAATAGCACAGAGTGGATAAAACCGTTTCAACAACATTAAAAGTACAGGCAAAGTTACAGCAGAACAATTCATTTCTCAAATATTGAGAATACTGTGAGTGAGTATGTATACTATTTCAAATTCTTGATATGTTAAAGTTGAATATTTTAATCTAAAATACATTTCTCTGTTGTAATTTATTTCACTTTCAATAAGTTTCTTTTCAGATAATTATTAAATAATGATTACTTTTTACAAAGAGGGAAATATGACTAGAGTCTAGACACGGAAGATGATAAAATTAGATATAATTGAAGACTATTTCTCCTATTTTTGAGTAGTAGAATAAATCTAATATAGAAATCATTACAATGATTAGTAAATTCTATTAATACTTTATACAAAAATTTTAACATATTAATTATTGCTATAAATTTTTATTTATTAGTTCGTAACATTTATAAATCGGTTTTTATAAAATCTCCCTTCTATCGATATAAATCATATTTTACTTCAAGCGATAAAAAGGCAGTAACATTTTTTTTGAAAAACAGCACATATAAAAGTGCTACATTATTAAAAATTTTAATAAATTTCAGTTGAAAAATCTCTAAAGCAAGAGAATATTTATTAACTGAACAAGAATGTAGTTTTTCATGTCAACAATTGTCTACTGTTTAACATATTCTTAATTTACAATATTATGTAATATGTAATTTAGAATATATTTTTTACCTTTTGTACGTAATAATACTTTGTGTTATAGTAATTACTCTGCTAACGGGGATTCAATCCGTTTAGTCTTTTGTTCTAAAGTCCTACATTGCGGTATCGTGGCACGTATCGTATCCAATAAAAAAGTCTGCATTATCCTTCCCTCTGTCACTCGAACAGTACGAAGAGAGTAACGAAACAAATTTTTGTCTTATAATACGTTTCATTCTACATATTTGCAACTGCGATTATTTGCAATTTTACAAACTAAGAGTCTTAAATAAATATCTATTGTTCCACCGTCTCTTTATTTTCATAACAAATTCATTAAAAGTATAAATTCACTGATATTACATAAATGCTATATCCTTCCTCTGTTAGGTAATCAAGGATTTCATACGTTTTCCGCGGAATGATTTTTATCGGAGTTATTATAGAGAAATTTCAATGTAGCATGTTCTCAAAGAAAATTTATGAAATAGGGTTGCACAAAGGACGATTACTTTTTTAAAACAGCAAATATGCATACCTCCTTGGCTTCCTTTTCGGCGATCGATGACCGTCCAGGTTCGTAATCCTCGATGCGTCCAGGTTGATTTTTATAAATCTCTGAAGTATATTTTAATGTGCCATTTCTAAAATGAAACCAAAGAATGTTTATAAAAATTGTCGTTTATGTAACAGAGCTGAAAATATTTTAATCTTTAATACATTTAAATATATATATAATATTCATTTATCAAACTTACAAAAGCAACAAACTCAGCAGAAATCATAGCAACTTTGCTCTTTATTTCCGTCTTATAATTATAAAAATTGATCTTTTTTTTATAAAAATATTAATATTATAAATATGCAAGAAATTTTCTAAAAAGGTAGTATTTTTATTTACATTTTTTTAAAAAAACTAAAATGGAAAGTTTTAAGAAAACTTAAATGTTTAAGCTTTCAATAAGTAACATTGAATAATGAACATAAAAATGTAACACAACACAGATATAAGAACGTTAGTATCATATTCAAGGACAAAATAGATTTACCAAGTCTTTAAGGACCTATAGTATTCACTAAAAGGCAAAAAATGTATTTAATCAGCAAAGGTCTTAAAATCAATTCTCTCAACTTGTTTTGACATTTGTTAAAGTTTGTTCGTTGTTACATTTGCAAAAAGATATTTATTACAGCTTCCTTTTATTCCAATATAAAATTGATGTTTGTGGATCAGTAAGTCGAGGCATATATTGCATATTTTCAAGTTATTCCTTCGTATTATAGGACATTTTTCTATTCGCATTCAAGAATTTTCTATCATTGCTCTATAATCTGAAATCCCTCAAAAAAGAAATTCAAACCATCCTTATCTTTGCATCTAATACATCAAAGCTTACATTTGATATTTCTTAAATCTTTGTAGATATGAAAGTACAAGATTTTACATTGAAAGAATTGATTTTGATATTTAAACGTGCGTAATATACATCTTAAAATGTCAAGTTATTTTCAATGAAATAATACAATTATTGATATAAATTATTACAACTACCTTTCTATCAGTTTATCAAATTATTCATCAAAAATATGCAGCTGATAACTAAAATCTGTTTATACTGCCGATCTTATGATCTATTAAATGACCTGCTAATATTGAAACAAATTGTATGCTTCCCATTGCTTTTATTTTCCGTATATGATATTATAAATTCGCTATTTTTTAAATTAAATATTTATCTACAATATTTGTAGGTAGAAAGCACATAACTAGAGTAGATACAATATTTGTATAGATAAAAAGTACACAACATTTTGTCGATAACACCTTAAATTTATAAACAAGTTTTTTAAAAGCAGTTTTTTAAGAAGTTATAAATGGGCAAACCGCTATATGATTTACATTACATAAAATACTAAGTAAAGCAAAAATTGTTAAAGGTCTTGAACAAGAATAACAAATAGTAATCTTAATGCTTGTCATTGCCAGTATTTGTTAATCAATGAATCTGACGTATTGTCTTACCATTATTGTTTCACAAATAACATAGTAAAGGAGAAAAAGCTTTTTTATATTTGTTATAAAAAATCTTATAACATTATCAAATATCATAACTTCGAGTATTTTCTGTTATTAAATTTGAATGTGTCACGTCCCGGGACCCGCAATAATTCTAAGTACCTGTCTCTATTACAGTACCGCGAAAAGATCGCCGACATACGGACAATATCGACGATAAAACGCAAATGCCGAAAAACCGAAAGGGTCGGGAAACTTTGATAGGCCTAACGGCCATCAATATGTTTCGGCTCCGCAGCCGATAATAGTAAATTAGCCACCGGAGAGTGAAGAGTCAAGAGTCGTTAATCGACAATTGTCATATCATACTACTGCGTTAAGTTCAAGTTAAATAATCATCGTTTTCTGTTTAATCCACTGTAATAAATCCATCTATCAATAAATTATCACATAGGATAGAAACCACTGAAAATCTTAATTTTTAACATTTCTGAATAAAGAATTTCTATAATACATTCATCCACGCGTTTGCTCTCGCTATTGCGAGATAAAAACCTCAATGCATAATACCAAGTTATTTAAGATGATTCTGTTATAAAATAAAATATTCTTTTTAGAAAAACAAACGTATGGACTATATTAAGTAAATTTAAATTATATATATATATATATATATATATATATATATAAATTATTCCACGAATTACAATTTGTTTCTTACTTTCTGGGCATAGTCGACGTGGCAAAATCATTTTCCTTGTTACGTAGACGCCGACGGCTGTCGAGCGTGACAGAACGATCCGAATATAAACGGTGTTCCGGTTCGCTTAAATATCCACTGCCACTTTCGTAACCATATCTCGTCCCTAGAAAAAATACGTTTACAATTTATTGAAATTGTAGACACTGTAAGTGTTGAAATTGTCCGCATGTACGAAAATGTTGAAAATTCTACCGTTCATCCCTCACCAGCGATCGTACAAGAAAATTGAAAAAATATGCACTCGTATTTACAATATATTTCGCGCCAATGAAATTTTAACTGGTTCTTTAAAGCTTCTGTTACTGAATTGTAAATATATATATTACAATCAGTGGTTTTAATGGGTAAGTAGTGCACTTTGTTAAATTACATTTAATAATAAATTTTGTATTATAATTATTACGAAATTATAATTATACAATATGATTATACAAGTGTATAATTATAATTATATATTTATAATTAAGCAAAATGCTTATGTGTGAGGGTACATGCCTAAGTAATGTCTAAATATTATTATAATATGATTAATTAACTCGATACAACATTCATTAGTACAACTTTTTTTTAAATCAAACAGTATCGTTTTCTTTTAAATTTATTAATTCAATTTTGAATTATAAATCTACTAATAGAAGAATAATTTTTATGAATTTCAAATACATAAGATTCTACACCTTTGAATTGATCGACGTGGCCATAACCACTAGTTTGAGAGCGTTATTCTATAAAATTATTATTCTAACGAATCAATGTAACTACATACATGTCTATGTATAGAGTGTTATATGTTCTGTTATTGGAAAATTTGTGAAACAAAGCAACAGCAATAATGAATATGTCTTGAGGTGGATTTTGGTACTAACGACTTAATATTAGGTTATCCCTTTCGTTATATAAGGAAATAATAGATGCATAATATTTTTTGTTTTATATTATTTTATTGAATTATATAGTAACAAAACAAAACGAAAGGAGCTTTTCTGACAACCTAATACTTTTTTACCTGCGTCTGCATAGTGACCAACATGTAAAAAAATATGGTTTTATAAAAGAAATATAGTTCAGCTTCA
Source organism: Bombus dahlbomii (assembly GCA_037178635.1). Lineage (NCBI taxonomy): Eukaryota > Metazoa > Arthropoda > Insecta > Hymenoptera > Apidae > Bombus > Bombus dahlbomii. Next base: position 378,330 of record CM074118.1, read on the forward strand.
TATGCTCTCCGTGCGTCTAAAGGAGAACCAATATCATCAAATAATCCTCCTTCGGCACCACTCAACTTTTGTTTGAAAGGTTTTTTCGTAGTAATATTTCACCTTTATTCGCTCACCTTTTATCACATGAAATATCACGTGATAAAGTATAATTACCTGTTTATTCATGAATATCACGCTATTTACTTCTTATCAGAAAAGCCTAATGAAAAAATGCCCTTGAAATTCAAGGCTCTGGTGATCTTTACACATAATTTTTATGCACAGTGTGCTAATACAACTAGATACGATACGTTGGCTGCAGATACCATATCTATAAGAAAAATTTATTTTATTTTTAGTATATTTACTACAATCCTTTTATCATATAAAATGACATACTTTTGTCTTTGTTTCACACTGAACAGTAAATGTTATGAAGAGACAAATAGAGTTAGTAATTAGTACAAAGTTATTTCGCGAACCTATCGGTGTATTTTTCCTATACATACGCATAACCAGCGGGTTCGCGCCGTGAGGGGACCGGCAACCTATACTAACGCATACTCTGGCACGGATGCACAATTTCGAACAGAATTCGTTGTAGGTGGTACGACAATTTTTCGCGAACATCTCGCAAACTAAGCGAGATCACCAGTTGTATGCATAGGAAAAAGTTGTTCAAACTGTTGATTTCTACTAGATACCCAAAAATCATCAAAATCGGTTAGGAGATAACACATCGATAAATTCGCCAACTATATATAGTCGTACAGAAAATAAATTACGAATATGTACAAAACTGATAGTATTTTTTACTATAGATATATACGTGGAAAACTAATCAATCTAGGTTGTTTATTATATATGTTTGTTTATTTTTAAGAATGTAAATTTGTTAAGTTATTCTATCTATAATGTTTATTTCCTCAGTTGCGATACTATTTTTGCCAAGACATGTATTTGCCATTATAAAAATCTTTAAATGGACAGTTTTATAACTGCAAACTTACTTTGGCAAAATCTGCTTTGTTGTTCAGTTATAATAGAAATATTTTAGTAATCGAGAGATACGCTATAGTTAACGGAAAACATAAGAAAAATCTTTTTTATTGCCTCATATATTTGTACCGATTTCTTATTGATTTTACCGTTTTGTATATATGTATGTATACGGTGTCCAAATTTATGTAATTTAACGTGTAAAAGACAAGGAAAGACGCAAAACGATATTCTTACATTTACGTTGTCTTTAGCTTTCATATACATACGTTAAATTTAACAAATTTAAAAAATTAAAGAATTTCCAACTGGATCTATCAATATATTAAATAAAAAGTATATAATTCCATCTAGAGAAACACTGGTGACCTTCATCTGACTTCTACGCCTCTGTTCATAAACGAGAAAATTAATCATGTCAAATAATGTCCCCCCTCAACAACATTCAACATATTCCTGAAACATTTTTTTATATTAACAAAAACAACCGGAATATTCTAGTGATAAAATTAAGTGGGACACCTCGTGTTGTATTACATAAAATTAATAAAAATGACGATACACTGAATAAATTATACTGTACACTATTTGAAAATTATTAGGATGGATTTGTACGTCAAATGATAAAAATTCATTTAATTCAATTTAATCACCAAGTAATAAAAATATATGTCAAATTGAAATTTTATATTCTCAGTATACATTCAGAGAAATCTTTTTCGAAAATAATAAAAGTTTATGTTGTAGCGAGTTAATTAGATCATGTGTCGTGACTAACGTAAAAAAGTTTATTAACCATTTCGAAGTAAGATTAAAATGATTGTACAAAATGTTTAGAAAAAAGAATTCAGCGTTTAAAGGGCTTATAGTGCTCACTGAGATGACTGAAAAATGTCTGATCAACAAAGAACATAAAAGCAATCTTTTCGATGTAAAATCAATTTTTATCATGTATTTGTAAAATCAATATTTATTATTTAGCGCTCGATATCATGGGTGAATCTCTTCATAGTACATCGAACGTATAGTTATTGGAAACGAAACACCGTTGTTAACATACATATGCATAAATGCATACTTCTTCATGTTTGATTGAGTCCGCAATAACGCTATTTCGCTTTCAACGATTATTCATTGAATGTATTATGAAGAGATTTACTTATGATATCGAACGTTATCGAGTTTACATCAGAACGTTGATTGGACATTTTATTACTGTCTCTGTGAATACTATAAGTCCTTTAAGCATCGAACCTTTTCTTTCACATTTTGCATATTCATGGACAATGCTTAAGAATTGTAATAACAAATACCTGGATTACAAGAATATTACAATCGTTATCCTGTTAGTGGAAGGGCAAGTAAGTATCACGCTATGTTTTAATGGTAATTATTTGGAATCGGATACGTCTCGCCGATCTTAATGACCTTCGAATGTATTGTCAAGGTCGTAATTCTAAACAACTTTTCCCAATACATGTTATTGCCGTTGGACCTTAATTTCTGACATACTCACAAAAAGCTTCAACAGAACTTAAGTTACAATTACTTTATTCTGGAGTAAATAGCTGCATTCGCATGTAGTCCAACCTAAACTGAAATCACTGACGAGAGAGGTAATCATTTTTAATATTGTATAAATAAAAAAATTAATGCTTTATAAATTAGATTAGCGTATTCTCCGGCCGTTATTATGTGGTCGGCAACGCTAGTGTGACATAATTTTCGATGAATCAATTGACATATCGAATATGTTGCACCTTTTATAAAGGACAGAAAATTATTATGCACGAAATTAAAAAGGGACGAAATATGCATTTCGGTTAGAAAACTCGTTGAAATAGTGGCCAACAATTTTAAAATGGGCATTGATCTTGAATTATTTATATTGCAGAATTTTATAAAACAATGATGTCTCTAGTAGAATTCCACGGAAGGAATCATTTATTAACAAAACGAATCAAGGTAAACGTTTAAAATTTACGAAATAATATGTAAATAAAGATAATATTCTTTAGAAACAACTTTTCTTTCTGACTAAAGCAAACTAAACATATTTGCATGAGATAGGAGTCGTTATGTCTGAAGAAAACTCAATTCACTATCAGAAATAAGTACTAAAAATGTACTTTGGTGGCTTTGATTTTCAACTTATAAATCAATTTATGTTTAATACTACATGACGTGTACTATTGAACAATTTATTTTATACATTTTTGTAAACAATTTTTCAGTGACAATAGGTATATGCATTATAATTTTGAGCAACTGAGGATCAGAATAAAGTGGAACATTCCATATATCAATCAATTCATCGGAAGTTATTTCACGCTATTATTGCCGACCGCCCAATAGCGATCGGATAGTACTCTATCCCAATCCATAACTCATTCTTTTTTTTTGCATTCATACAATAGTAAAAATGATTACCTCTCTCATTAATGGGTTAACTCTAAATTAGGCTGTATAAAAATGCGATCACCTACTTCGTCGTGAAGTATTAGGTTGTCCGAAAAGTTTCTTTCGTTTTATAAAGAAGTAATAGACGCACAATGTTTTTTTTTTTTTATATTAGTTTATTGAATTGAAATGAACGAACATAACAATAGAAATAGAACGTAATGGATCATACCTAATTCAATAAAATAATATAAAACAGAAATTATTGTTCATCTATTATCACCTTATAAAACGAAAGAAACTTTTCGGACAACCTCATATAATTGTAAGCTAAATTTAATTGAAGTTCTTTGCGAATATATCTTAGAAACTAAGGCTGAGCGACGGTTATTTGTGTAAGTTGGTGAATGATCATTCTGACAACATATTTCGGAGGCATCGAAATCATCGAGGAGACTAGACTTCTAAATAATTAGCATATGGAATTCTATCAAATTTAAATAATTGAACAGCTAGTAAACAAGCAAATACACAGCAAAACACAACATCTTAGAACCGTTATTGAAGTAAAAAAAGACTAATTATTAATATAAAATAAGTTGAATATAATTAATACGGTTTGAATATTTCATGACCCTGTTTCGACACACTCTTGCGATTAATGTGTCATAATTTTTACAAATACTGTCCTATTCGCTTCAAATTTTGTATACATATATGATTTTTATACTTCTGTTTTATTATATTTAGTAGTTATAACATTACTTTCAGAACTTAAATCTAACATACATATTTTTATTGTCAAAGTTTTAATAACAAGCCTCTGTAGACTTCCGTAAGCCACTGTATTTACATTGTAGCAGTAATGATTTTTTTGTACCACGCTGTAAATTGTACATACATAACAAAGCAGCGTCGCCAACTCTTTTCAAATAAATGCGATAACGATGTTGCTGTTATTAAACAATTTCCTATAATATAGAATTCATATTAACAAAATTTATTTCACATTTTGCTCAAACGTGAGATATTTTTTAACGTTAAAAAATACGTATGTAACTTAGACTACAATGTCAGATAAAACGCTGCAGGGATAAAAATAATGCTAAAAGTAAATCAGTAAACCTTTTATAATGGCATAAATTAATTTTCCTTATAAAATACCGCGTTGATTTTTAAAAGAACACGATTCTTTCACATAATATAATGTTTTATAAGATATGGCAATTAAGGACTAAAAATACTTCTAATATTAGTTTTGACTTTTAAATTAGTTACATAGAACCTTTATTGTGAATAAATTTATCTGGGTTACGATTCCTATATCCTATATTGCTGTATGTCAATTCTTATATTGCTTCTAAATTGATTTTTTGTTAAACTTTATAGAATCTAGAAACGAATCTTATATCGATTTTACAATAATCAGTAAATTTTTCAGTCTCAGATTTTACGTTTCATTAAAAATAGCATATATTACATACTTTTCATTATTTATGTTCATTCTATAGCTATTCACTAACAATAAATTATTATGAAATTAAAATAACTTAACAGCGAAGGTTGTATTTTACACAAAAAGTTAAATAAAGAGTCATCATATATGTTTTACAAATTTACACAGAAGTTTATACGAATACTTCGTCTACCAATGCTTTACTCATTGCTATATACTATACGTACGGAACCGATTAATCGTAGAAAAATTGGAAGGAAAATAATTGATCATAGTCGTTAATCTGTAGGAGGAGGTTAAATAAAGACGGGAACTCACAACAAACGATTCTCATATGTATATCGATTTGATCAGTTACTATTTTCACTCATTGATGATTAGCATGGTTAAAATACTAGGGGTATGCGGGTAATCGAAAATAATGGTCGGGTTCGCGCGGGATCCCGAAAGTTTGCCTGACACATAAATATGTTTGCGTACGCGTAATTTCAGAAGCCGATTTACGATTCGGAAGCCGATACTGCATTCGAGATATGATATTTCAGACTCGTCTTCGACTTAAATGGATTGTTACTTCTGATTACACGATAACAAATGAAAACTCTTTTAAACTTAATAATTTTTACCTGAAAAATACTGCCCCGAATGCGGCGATATGAGCTCCCGAATTGAGTCATTATTGCATTTTATATGGCAAGCAAATTTTCAGAATCCTGTTCTATCCGACCCCATACGAAGCCCGAGAACTTGTAATTTCGGGTATCCGCACACTCCTATTTAACACCGATTATTTATGTACAATGTACTCTGGCTCACGAAAGTACTCAAATACTTTTTAAAACGGAATAACTTTTTTAACATTTGACCAAATATAAATTGTTTTGAAAAGTTAGAAAGGTTACTTTACTTACATTTTACGGGATTCATGTGTAAACAAAGTTTCGAAAAAGTTACAATTGGTCGAAATCGTGAAGAAAATAGTAAGATAGATCATTTTCTACTACTTTTTTTTATCCTACAAGACTGCAGTGAAAATTTAAAAAATACTTTTTGTGCATATATGTTAGTTATACATGTTACAGTATTCCTGTAGATAAGCTTGTACTTTGTAGGATAAAACGAGAGATCCACCGAAAATCAATCCAATCTATGTTATGCTAAATTGCCGCTCTTGGGTCAGACTTTGTATCTTTTTCAAGAGGGAATGCCTAGCACACGGCATTTTACACGTGAAGAAGACCATTATGTGCACCTTTCCATTGCAGTGAAATTTCTTCCCCAAAAATCAATAAATTTGTAAGTTCAATATCTTAAAAGCTAATTGAAATCGGTCATACAAATTAAAGGTTACTGAATTCGTCTTTAGAAGCGCCATCAAATGATCTGAAGAAAAATATATAGTCTCATTTAGAAAATAAATTCGATCTTCATACCTAGAAAAATAATGATATGAAATAAATTTATTACGAAACAAAGGACTGTCCACAGTTACCACGGAGCAATATAAATAATAATTAATATCATAATGACGAGCAAATTTTCTATCGTAATACTATACATATGTTTGGATGTTAATTTTTAACAGAAACGCTTTCGCGTTTAAATTTCTTTAATGATTTTATTTATTGTTATAAAAACATATAAAATGCAAATAAAATAGTTTTTCCGCGAAAGCACGCCGCCGATCTTGCAATTTACAATTGATCGGAAGCGGTGCTTTTTATTTCGTGAGGTTAGGCGAAGACTGTCTTCTTGTTGAAGAAACGTCCTTCACAAGGGAACGAAGAACTTCTCGAGGGCTTACTGCAAATTTATAACGCGCACGGCACGTCAGAGTCATCAAGTCCGCCGCTCATGACCGCTTATTGTAGCAGAAACAACAATGTCTGCAGTTTTTCAGCAGGTTTGTCATAAGGTTAGGTTGGGTTTAATAAATTATTCATTATTGAAGATTTAAATTCGCTAGCTGTTATTTATTATTAGCATATTTATTAAATCTTTTTTTTTTAAATTAGGGTGTTTGATCAAATGAATATAAAATTTTTTTTCGAATGATTAAAAAATAGTATCAAAAGTAAACAGATGTTATGGAAATGTTGACAAACATAAATGAAATCACTAAATTTCGGGCTTCTGTTAAATATTAACAACCAAATATGCGTACTTCTTCATCATTATGATACTAAGTGCTTAATATTAATTGTGTATTTCTTTTTTATCCTTCATCTGTTATTCATCATTCGAATAAGCTTGGATTGGTAATCGCAAGGAGCTTATAAGTAACTGACAAGCAGAAACAGTAGTATAACGATCAATCGATAGTGGCATGGATTAGGAGTGGGAAGAAAGAAAGACCCCCTTTGTGAGATCTCCGAAAAATTCGAGGTATTTGAATTTGGTTTCATTGTAAACGGTTCCATATATTTGTATAGAATCCATTTTTTAAGTGGCTGAGCCAATTGGATTGATTTAGCTTGTCGGAAAAGCTCTGAGTGCCGGGCAGTTCCTCACAGTCTATTTGCCAAAAGTCACCACTGCTTTCCCTACTTCGTGGTCAGATTCCTTGAACAAAGTCTTTGTTCTTTGCCAATGCAACATTATGCCGCTTGCCGTTATTGAATTATCTCACGCAAAGATAGCGCATAGCTCGGTAACTTCGAATCGCCGACTTTTCAAATGTTCACTCAAGCGCCTTAGCGAGGTCCTTAAGCCGAATGTATACTATTCCTCCAAAATGAAACAGTGTAAATTCGGCTTTACTGGAATCTGACCGTAAGTTAAAAAAACCCGGTCTTAAATTAACGTAAGATTAAATACTGACGAGCTATTTGTCATTAGGTATATCTACTCGAAAATACATTACCGCTAATATAGGCATGCTAAAAATTTTATCAAAATAGATTAACGTTGCTATGTACAAGCGATGGAAAATGGTGCAAATCGTGGTTTTTCGCGACTGCCCGCCTATTACTGCAAATTTAAAAATATCGATCCATACCACTCGTTTCTGCATCACCCGATTTCAATTAAATTTCAGCACATATAGAAGCTACAGGTCTAAGAAGATTTAAGGGGTGATTCTTGAAACTAGAATAATGTAAATATCACAAATTTTTTTAATGCGATTTTAACTTTGTTTTTAGTTATTGATTCTTAAAAATCAGGGGAGATATCCCCGTGCGCGAACAAACCTTCTTACATGAACGAAAGTAGGTCAAGTCTGAGCAGCTGGAACAGCGATCCTCAAATCGAACGATACATGGCCAGTAGCTTACCTCGTACAAGTAAAGAAGAAGATTATAACATTCGAAGATGTGAACTATCCTGCGCGACGTTTCGTATGAAGAATCGTAGATTAAATATTTAAAAAACTCATTAAAATTTATAATAGATCTAAAATAAAATCTACAATATTGAAAACTATTTCATAGAATTTTCGAGGAAGGAGGATTACTGTTCCCTCTAATCCTTTGCCTCCAGAAATAATTAGTAAATAATAACACATATAAACAATGTTTATACAAATTTCATACACGCATTGCGATCGTCCTGTCCGCGGGTGTCCACAGAAAAATCACATATGCATCAAGTATTTTTGAGGTGCTACTAAATGTGATCGAACACTGTCTTGCATGAACCAAACACATTTTCACACAAATTACTGATAATGATCATGATCATGTGCGCATGATTATGGCGCATTATAATATTCACATCTATTCGATCACATCACTCTCTACGGTTTTTAGGAAGTAAGCTGCTGCCCATTTATCGTTCGATGTGAGGCTTCCTGTGTTGCCGTTGCTTGGGCTGACCTAGTTTCATTTGCGTAGAGTTTGCTCGCGCAAAGGGATATTTCGACTAATTTTTAATTTCCAATAATTAAAAAGCAAAGCCGAAATGCACTTTTTTTTTTATTCTTGATGTCCATCTTATTTTAGCCTCAAGAAAAACCACCTTAAATTCTTTTAAATCTGTAGCCGAACATTCTGTATGTAACTGACATAAATCTACAGAACATATTTGGGTAATTACATAATGAAACTGTAGAATCGTTACGTTCTCTCCGGTTTCAATGACTTTTTAATACATATCTAAGACATTTATAAAAAACAATCGGTATCAGAACAGTGGATTCTGTTTTATCATTGTGCATCCGTGGCGGGGTCTGTATTGGTTACCAGCGGTTGGATAGAATGTCCTAGCAAACCCTAACGCTTATAGTAAGGAGCAAAACTGAACATATAGTCGAAGTTTTTATCTATTGTTTGCATGTAGAATACGAAAAAAGAAAAATACATGATGTTTTATATACCTAAAAAATTTTATCCTTCATGCTATAATGATTCTTTCGATAAATAAAAATTGTTTTCGTGAAATCGGTTTTGCACCGTAAGCAATTTTAAACGAAGGTAGTAGTTGTTTGTAAACTTAATATTTAGTAACCTCTCGAACACATTTTAACATGCTTGATGTAATATTTTCGTAATATTCCTGCGTGATGAAATACAATTGTCCCTGCTCTTGTTGCTATAAATCATTAAAGTTCATGGGGGAGCATCCTATCCATCTGCCAAGTACATTTTTGTATATGCTCAGACATTTTCTATAGGGTTTGTTTCTGAGCTTTGAGCAGGTCATTCTATGAATTCGCCATGGTAAGGGCTGAACCTGTAGCCAACTTTTCATATTCTTAATATCATAGGTTGTCTCAAAAGTTTCTTTCGTTTTATAAGCAGATAATAATGATGCTAACATTTTTTGTTTTATATTACTTTATTGAATTATGTATGATCCATTTTGTTATATTACTACAAAATGAGTCATACACACTTTTGGGACAGCCTGATACAATACTTGGGGTCATTGCCGCATTGAAATATGACGTCAGTCTCTGATACCGACATATTTTCAACTGTTTCTAGTAAGTATTTTTGTAAAATGTCTTTATAGATGTATTGGTTCATCATTTCCTCGATTCAATGTAACGGATCTACACCGTATAGTGTAATGCATCCCCATATCATAATCAAACCGCCGTCAAATTTAATTGTTTGCTTAACATGACGTGGCAATAGACCAGTTTCACTTCTTCTCTTCAGCACCACAAACGTCCGTCCAATGAAAATCGATTAAGTTACTCGATTAAGTAACTCAGACCAAATCACTTTTCTCCACTGTTTAATAGTCTAAATGTTATATTTCTGTGCGAAACGTAGGCAGGCCTTGATATCGTTCGTTGAAAAAACAGGCTTCGTTTTCTTTTCGATTACCATAAAATGAAATTCTTTTAGTGCTCTTCGATCTGTCTATTTACTAATTTTCTTTCACATATCTAATAATTTTCTAATAATGTTGCAGTTATTGATGCGATTGTTGCAACTTTGGAGGTGATGTATCTACCTTAATCCTCTCTTCTAATTAGAAGATAACAATGATGTAGGGACATCACTACAATATCGTTTCGATAAAGACAGATTTCGCAAGCAACTTGTTTGTTGACAAACCATTTTTTAGTTGAAAGATAATACTATTCATCACGCTTCGCGATAATGACTTCATTACGAAATATTAAAGATGCTTTGATGTGGTTTATTGTAGAAAGTACAACAGATTAATTACTAAGACAATTCTGATCCAGGTCATTAACATTAGTTGTTACCAAAGTTCGTGTTTACACTATTTGATTGCGACAGCTTTCTTTGCGGTACAAAACTGATTTCGCGAAAACAATTTTTATTTACCAAAACAATGATGATAACATGAACGGTAAAATTTTTTACGAAGCCAAAACATTCTATATAATACTATATATTTTGCTTTTCTGTTCTGTTCTATATACAGACATTGAATAAAATAATAAAATAATTTATATTAAAATCCTGAATGTGTGTTCAATTTTGCTCCTTACTAGGTCTTCTGTTTATGTATGCGCACAAGGGTGAAACGAGCTTAAGTAAAGCTGCGTGCACAATTGCATATGCGACACTGTAAGAAACGTCTGTTATAATTAAAATAGAAATGAATATTATCAATGTATTGAGTTTGAGTTTGGGTTGGTCTATTTAGACTAGTCGGCAACAATTGCCTGATATGATAATAATATGCGAATAAATAATTGATATTATTTTACGAAATGGGGTAATTTTTATTATTTTACGCAAAAGTTGCCGGTCGTTTTGCACTCACTTGATAAAAAAATTAACTCAAACTCAAACATAATATAATGATAATATTAATTTTTAATTAAAATGTAACAGATATTTCTTACAGTTTCACAGAAGCAGTTGTGCGTGCAGCATTACCCGTGCTTTCGTGCTTTCATCCGAAGGATGCCGTTATTTAAATAATTCAAGACAATAAATAAATTCTTATTGAATAAGTTGTCCATATTCTCGAATAGCTATGATAATTTACTGGTATTGCATTTTATATATGGTATTCCATTATAAATTGAATAACCCTGCTTTATCTATCTGTTTTTACAAGTTGAGACGTGAAGACCTGTTTCATTATTAACCGTATTAGCATACATTATTAGACATGGTGCTATATAAATTCTTGGATATCTGTAACAATTACGGAAAGTTGATAGGTTTTTGATTAGCCAAAAGTGTTTCATGGCATGATGAATTTGCACTAAATGCAACAAATGAATGATGAAGTTCGATCGCGAAAAGTTATTGTTCAGATATTATGATACTTATTGCACCAGGGGTCGAAATATGAAACGTATGAAGACATTTAGAAATTAATGCTTAGAAAAATAACGTTTCACAATATACATCTTTGTGAATAAATTGCTTGCCGCTTCATTGCGTACCGTATAATACTGAGACTACCTCAGCAAGCATTTCCTTGCAAATAGCTGTCGGTTGGGTCAGCTTTTGCCGAGATATATGTATCTTATGGGTTGAAAAACATTCTACGTAAATAAGAAGTGAAAACAAAATTGTCGAAATGAAATTGAAGTAATCGAATTATTGCAATAAAAGTGGGGGGAAAAATTTAACAAAGATCGTCTTGTGACTGGGCAATGAATTTTTGGCATATTTTTAGCAGAATTTAACGCATAAACAAGGAGATATTTATTATATTATTTTCCGACCGGAGTTTCACCACTTTAGTCACTGTCATTAAGGAATAGAGCAAACCAGGTATACCAGTTATGTCTAACTGTTGGAAATCGTATAAATACTTAAACGAGGAAGGATATAAACATCTAATGATAAGCCATAGAATGAGCTTTGTTGATTGGGACAACGGTGCTCATACATAAAACATAGAACGTATTTGGAGGCGAAAAACGGTAACTAATATTTCCTGTTACACATCTCGCAAATATAACTTGAAATTAATTCCAATTTAATTTTAATCTAACCAAGACTCCAAAAAGCTACGTATCGTTAAATATACACATATGTATAACAATAAAAATATTTTTATGTATATCTGGAAAACAAAAGTTGAGTGGCTATAGCATGTAGAGGAAGAAGTTGTTCAGAATTGATGGCCTTGACAACATGCTCCAAGGTCATTGGAATCGATGAAATCGCACCTGTTCCATATAATTTTCCATATAATTTTTACATACATGAAAAATTCGAAAAAACTACACCAATTTTAGAGAAGTTATTCTGTTTTAAGAAATGTTCAAAGATTTTCGTGAGCCAACGTATGTATCGTGTTACGTAAGTTATCGATACGTTTAATACACACTGTGTGGACACTGTATATACACGTCGAACGCAGTTAATTGGTTAAAAACAGCGAAATCTCGACCGATCAAGAAGGCCATTATCATGATTGTGTTAATTTTCTAAACTATTTCATTTATTAGTATTCGTTTATATCGTAATATGTTGAATTCGTTGGAGCGTGTATTCACCTCTTCTTTGTTTGTAATGAACGGTTATGTAGTCATCTGAAAATGAGATTATATATTAATCTCAGCTCCTTCTGATTTTCTGATAATTTGCTTGTTTTAAGAATTGGAATTCTTATTCGAATCATACTTTAATACTTCTTAATCTATTCTAATTTATAATGATTCGTTATTTAAGCAAGGATTTGGAGACATGCGTTTCGATATTAATATTGGAATAAAAAAAATTTGAGAAGTAACGGTATTTTTTTAGTTAGAATTAAATTATAGTAAATTCACATGAAAAATGTATTAACGGAAAACTGTAAAACTGCAAGAAACCACTGAATTTAATTTGTCATAATACGAAATGTTAATTAATTTAAAAAGAAAGTAGACAATTATTTAGAAGAGTGATAATCTTCAATGAGGTAATTGAGGTAATTTATGTTAAACATTACTAATAGATCACTATTTTATAACATTATTATGTCTATATTATTCGTTAGACTAGTTAAAATTAAAAAGAAAAAAGAATAGGAAAATACTGCTGAGCATTTTCGTAATATTAATCGCTATTACAACTTTCAATTGTTTCGTATAAGCATTGAAGCTGCGCAGTACATATTTGCCACACAAACTCACCGCTTCTGTCTGCACGATGCAACGAGTCGTACATTTTCTTATACCATTTTGTTTGATTATTCTCCTTGACTTCCTAAAATTTTAGTTTTTTAATCAAATTATGCAAACGTGAAGAAAATTCATTAATTCTACAATAAAAGTCAATGAGGTTTCTTATTCATAACGGCAGGATGTTAAAAAATGTTAAATATCATAGCTAAACGCATTAATTTTAAAATGACATAGTAAATAATTTTCGTGGTTCAATATTAAATGTATATATGTATTTTAATTGAATCATTTTTGTGTCATTGAATCATTTAAATAATTTTTTGTCATATACAGCATTTCACCAAGAAAAAAGCAAAACTATCATGATAACAGGTCCTCAGTAATTTTTGTAGTGGTATTTACTACTTCTGTTCTTAATCTTGTGTATGATAAGAAATTTACTTTTAGAATTAAAAATTGTGTAATTCATATTGCAGATATAAAATGTGTCTCAACAATTTTGAGTACTTTAAAGGTTTGCCTTTTTAAAGATAAGGACAAATTTTATTTATAGAATTGATGAATGATGTAAAGGAAGCTATAAGATATGCCAATAATAGTTCCTACTTTAATAATGAAAGATTTCCAAAATTTTGAACGTCATTTTTATCTAAGAAATAAGTAAATTAATAATTTATACGTAATAAATTATATTCTTTGAATTAATGAAGTATAATATATTCCTTTGTAAATGAAGATTTTCCATTCATTTAGAACTAACGGAGATATTCAAAGCAATAAAAATTTATTGTGACACCCTACATATATCTACGTATTACACAAATCCTAATATTTATTTAATCCCACACTGTGATGTAAAGATTCTAGTATTTAGAAATACGGTGCGGTTCATAGAATAAAATTAAATTTTATGAAAGTAAATAATAATGTAGAAAAAATTACTTCTAGTTAAATTAACTTAACTATCTACAGCAGACATTCATATGAATGTAACAGTTATAAATATTGTACATGATCCTCTATAACATTATGTGACATGTAAATAAAATACCTTAACGTTAAATTTTTTTTTATTGTATTAATATATGTAAATTTTACTATTATTAATCAATATTTTATTTATTAATTACATTTAAATTTTATTTTCATTGTCTATCACTAGGCTGCAGATGTTTATATAAAATTTAAATATGTAAAAATTTACAGAATACACATTATTATAAAAAAATACATAAATGTAGAGTATTTATCATAATATTTAAGTAAATAATACAAATTTTTGTATTCAATTTAATATTGCATAAACATTCGTAGTATATTTACCACTATATATATATTTATATTAGTTTAAAATTATCCAGAAACAAATGACCTTGTAATAGCTGTTCAAATTCAATAAAGTAGAAAATCACGAACAGTTTTTAATTTCTTTCTGTCATAAACGAAAAGAAATCTAGTTATAGAGTGTTGATATAAACATATATGGAAACCATGTTATTAAGAATTATTTGAGCTAAAATTTAATATTGCAATAAAAGAATCATATTTTAAATTTAGTTATTTCATAATTAACATAAGATATACAGTAAAAGGTCTGTCAGTAATACAGTAAGCAATTAATGATATGTTTAAAGAAATCTTAATACATTAATGAACCTAAATTCTAAAACTTTTCACTAACTCTTAACCAGAGACAGATGCAGAGACCTACCGATCTTAAAACGAGAGGAATACCCTCCTTAGATGTTGGACCAATACCATTGAATTTTCGAGGACCCAAATCGACCATCTTCTTTGGCGGTTCATTTTCTGTTTCTGGCTCGCTCTCGTACTCTTTCTTCACGTTGTAAACTGAGCGAACATCAGCTTAATTTCATAATGCGGTAACCGGGAAAGGCTCGTTTCACACAAATTTTATCGAGAATGTAAAGAATGATTTATCACACCACGCGTAACGTCAACATTCACGGGAATTCTTCACACAACACAGGATGAAAGTAAATTACACTTTAAAAAGTAATTCACGGGTAAATTCACGAAACAGAGTTTATAGATACGGTTAAACTCAAATTACGTGCTCGGTACACGTCATAAAATATATGTTCGACGGTTACGAATCTATGAAAAATGTACTCACTGATCTCGCCTGGACTAATTATCGGCTTTTCGTCGTTCGGAGGTCGTTTTATCGTTTCGGTCTCCTCCAGATAGGCTGCTCCTTTCGGTAATTGTCCCTCTAAAATTGCATGAAATAATTATTATTTTCGTATAACAATTAGTAAGTAACGTTACAGAAATAAAATAACTTTCTTTAGCGAAAATCAGTTATATAAAAAGGAAACAACGTCAATAATATATAAGTTAATATTCGAATAGAAACGAAAGATTATTTTACGGGATACAAGTTCAATATTGCGTATAAAAATTATAGAGGTAATATTTCGCTTAGAACAGATAATTTGTTTGAAATTATTTATTATATGTAAATATACAGGGTGGTACAAAAGGTTCCCATACTTAAAGGTCTTATAGTACCCCGGAATAAAAAATGTCTAATCGATGTAAGTCTTTAAGAGCAATGCTCTCGATGTAAAATCCATTTTTATTATTTACCAGCGGTCCGTATCACAATTGATTCTCTTCGTAACACATTTAATTTACACAAAGAATCACAGATGTACTTGTAGTACAGATCTTCATAATTGATATTCGACATATCTTCCTTCTATTGCTACATATATCTATGGATCATACATCGTCGTACAATTTCAAATATCCTTTCCGTGCCACGTATTCTATAACACGTATTTTCTATTCGTTATCGTAAGTCCAACATATTATTTATCAGTTATGAGTAGGCCAAAGTCTTTAAAGCGTTTCCACATAAAGAATCCAAAGGATTTAAATCAGATGATCGAGACCATTCTGACGGATTCCCTTGTCTCATTTACCTTTTTCCAAGGGTTTGATTTAGACTTCAACTTAGCCATTTGTTAACAGGCTCTGATTAAAAAATTCAAGGAGAATCTTTCTTGATATCCTGATTCAATAGTTGCGTAAGGATTTTCATCTGACCATCCATAGCTATTATGAGAATTTGTAACTTCATTCCTGCTACGTCAATTTCAATTCCAATTCAGCCACGCCAATAAAGAGTACAACGTAAAGGGTAGAGTTCGGTGAATCGATAGTTAACTAATATCCACAGCCACTGAAGGCTTTCGAGTTCTTAGATTCTGTTCTACCATCCTCGAAACACGTTCTTCCGTATCAGCGATAGAAGCAGAAACAAATCGCGGCTACCCAACGTTAGTATGACATGACGCAAAATAATCAAATTTACATACACGTTGTGAAAGCTTTTATATATGCTTAGCAGATGGAATGTGGCTGTTGGTGTTTTTCTACATACAAGTTACGGGCTGCATATTAGAAAAATACTGGACATTATTAACAATATGAGAATAACGAGTACCTAACTGGATAAATACTAAAGATTGTTTGTTGATATTAGTAATAACCTTGTGTTTACAACATTGTACTTCTAATGAAAATTCCTCTGTGTCAGAAGCGAAATATGATCAGGATATGGAACGCTAATAAATGATAAACGTTGATTTTATATTGAAAGGATTGCTTTTGGGATTTTAGAATAGAATTTCATTGATTAGACGTTGTCTTATTTCAGATTAGACTCTCAGTAAGTACTATAAACGCTTCAAATATGAGACTTATCATCCTGTGTATAATTCACTTGATTATTATGTGCACCAGTTCCATAGTGTACTTAAGAGTTTTGTGAATTGAGTGAGTTTCATGTACAAGTATAAAATAATAAGTAAAGTAATAAAATAAAGTATAAAATATAAATATAATACATTTATATAATATTAAGTAATTATATTTAATATTATATGTATAATATATAATTGAAGATATATATAATTAAAATAAAAAACTATATATACAGAGTCGTGTACCTTACTCGGAACCCGCGAAACAAGCGCAAGAACTCGGAAAATGGCAACACTGATCTAATAAAAAGACACATGAATTCCTCGAACTTAACATAATTGCTGAAATTAACGGTTCTATTACAATATTCTTACTCTATATTCTAGTCTATATTCGCGTTTATGCTATACTTTACTTTTCTGTAGTGAAATCTATGATCTTTGGTACCTGTACCTTCGCAACGCCTTTAAATGAATAGATTTAGGGTTTTGGCTGTATTGAAATAATTGGCTTATACAGAAAGATATGTTAGGCCCTAAGCCTACAAACAGATTCCCAAGCATTTCCCGATACATCTTGCGGGATTATCGTGAATGTCTAAATTTTGTTGTGAATCTATCGGTGTCTTTACCGGATTGCATTAATTTAAATTAATTTGTATTAAAAATCTTATCTGTATAACCTGTCTGAAACAAACTTAATCCTAATTCATCCTCCTCGATCTTAATGTTTAAGAAATTAATATTTTGGTTCTGAAGTAACTCTATTTGCTTATTAATTCCTCTTACTGTCATAGGACGTCATATATTAGAAATAGTTCTAATCTCCTTGACTTGACATAACATGAATATGCGCATGTACACGCAACATATGCATATAGCAATAATATACTATTTCTATCCTAAATTTTATAAACGCATGGCTTTTCCTCCCAATCTTGGCATTCCTAATTCATTCGTTCCTAAGAATATTATTTATGTTTTGATTCCAGTGATATCCTGGCTAAGGTAGTCCATATATACTTCTATTCAACTACAGGCTTTATCTCGAACTTTTGTAAATCCTGAGAGTTATGCCACATTGTAACATAAACTTCTTCATTTATCTTATTATGTAAATATGTGCATTTTACATCAAACTGCTTAATTTTTAAATTATATATAATGGCTAAGGCTGATATAGTCTTAACAGCCTCTAGTTTGTTACCGGTGCAAAGGATACTACACAATGTACTCTTAACTTTCGCTAACAACCAACGCCTACCGATCTAGCTTTATATAATATTACTTTGTTGAGGACATGAAATATCTACTTGTTCTTTATAACTCCCATGTGAGTTTTTCTCGGTACCAAGTTCCACACGTTATGCTGCTCCATGGATATTATTTATTCGTCCATCGCCTTTTTCCAGTTTTCTGTTTCTCCTGAAATTATTGCCACATCTTCATTGTTAGAAATCAATATGTTACATAACATCACATTATTTGACTGTTCCATTTCCCTATTCCTCGCTCTTGTCTTCTTTCCTTTGTTTGAAACTTATTTTATGTTCTAACTCTGATGGTCTTTCCTTTATATGTTATCTCATGTGACTCCTGTTCTGTACATTATCATCACACATACTATCACTGACTTCTTACCGTTGATTCTCTACGTCCTCTTCCATGTCTTCAATCAACGGTGTTGTCACTTTCATATCCACCTTCCTCTAATAGCTTAGAACCGCTGACTTCTTTATTAAACTTTACCGCCATCACTACCTGTATTTCCTTACTTTTTAGACCATATATTCTATAAGCTGTTCTTTACATATCCTTACAGATATTCTCTTTGCTCTCTTATCTGACTTATTTCTTGTCTCTTCGGATATATAATAGTATGCGACACTCCTAAATATCTTCAAATACAAAAACAGTCGGCTTCCTACCTACTTACTCTTCTAGTGGCATTGCCATTTTGTTTACACCCGTTGGTGTTATATTTCTGGTACATGCTACAGTCACGACTACTGCTCAAAAATCTCCCAAGAGATGCGCTTTTATCACCGCATCGCTCGTATTTTGCGTTCCAAAATTTTTCATCATTCGTATTCCAAAAGTGTTTACACCTTCTCTACTCCCCAAACGTTTAAAATTAAATGCCTTGAAACAAATAAAAAGGTTAGAATAAAATGTATTATAAGAGAATTGTAATAAAATCATTAATTAGTAATTATAGTAGGTTGCCGGGAAAGTTCTTTTCGTTTTTTAAATAGGAGGTAAGTATAAAATATATTTCCTTCTGTGTACCTTTTTTAAATAATGTATGCTTATAATGCCATTTTTCACTGAGAGAACACTTATCTCGTCTCGCCCAAGATCGCTTGCGCGCGATGTTGTCATAGAGAATCCAACTTTCACTTCCAGTAATTAACTTTTTTAAAAATGGCTCTCTTATGTCGCGTTGAACTAGCAAATCGCATGTCGAGATTCAATTCAGGAGATTGCTCTCCGTTATTTAATGGGGCACCTACACTACCCACAGCCTTGTTAAATGCTCATAAATCGTTGTTCGCGGAATGTTTAGAGTATCTGCTATCTCACGAACACTAGACCTTGGGCTTTCATCAAGGTAGACCTTGATAAGATCAGTATCAGTGGTGGATGAACGTCCGCTGCGGACTTCATCTTTCAGATTAAAATTTCCGGCTCTAAACCTCCTAAACCAATTCCGGACTGTTTGGACAGTTATAGACCGATCACCATAAACGTCACGAATCTCCTTTGTCGTGTTTTTAGGCGTATTGTCTTTTTTAAGGCAGTGAAACGTAACGTGACGAAAATGCATCTTTTGGCATCTTTTGGTCTTCCATATTTCACCATGCAAAAAACACTCGATACACTTCTTACTAACGTCGACAACTGTTCTCTTGCCTCACCAGAGGATAACTAGTGACCACAAGATTGACGGTAGAGTGATCTGGTGGTTTGTTTACTTAAACAAAACGAAATAAGGCCCCGAGCGTCGAACGCGAAAAGAACATTCCTGACGATCTAATATTATCATATAATTTTATATTGTAAGGAATTCATGTGTTTTATATTGGAATTTAACTTCCAAAATCCACAACATATATGGTTACTATTACAATTATACATCGATTTTAAATCAGCAGTCTGTCTGAAAACTAACTACGTACAATATTATTATTCACAATCTTACAAACATCTAGAACACATCTAGATCCTTTTTTTACTTCCTTGAGCTAGGATAATTCATCATTAACCTGTTAAATATTTTCTTTTATATACGTTGTAATTTAAAATTTGTTAACGATCACATTCTATAAATTGGTCGCTATTATATGGTTTCGAATCGCTCTGCTATGAATACATTGAGTGCAAGAATGAGAAACAAGGGAACACGTGAGATAAGCCTTATAGAATTCATGTTCAGACAATTGGAAATTCTTTGTAATAACATTTTAAAACTCTAGAAAATTTGTAATTCATGTAACTTGACGTGGCTGAGCATCTGTAGCCTGTGTTGTAAATACTGATCGCGACGATATCAAGTAAACGAGTGAAAGGGACAATTCATTCATCACTTTTCACGATAACTGACCATTACTTGGTCGGAACTGTTCAAAAACACTATAAACGATCCCGATAATTGTATCCGATTGAATCGCGTGTTCCGAGATAAACCGATATGTAACAATCATTTTTAGTCCAATTTTAAAAAAGTTATTCTGTTATCCTTTTTAAAGGATGTACGATTAGGAGTTACAGTAATTGTATACATTCATAAATAGATGAAAAAAGAGAAATAAAAGATATATAAAAAAGATATATATAATTATTATATATGTATATATAACATATAATTGTTATATAATAATAGTTGTTTCGTATATGCAATATAATATATAACATGTAATTATATAACATATTTAATATTTATATATATATATATGCCGTACAATGATTATTAATATTATATATATTCCTTTTATATATTTTTTATTTCTTTTTATTCATGCATTTATAAATGTATACAATAACTGTCACTCGTAATCGCACATCCTTTAAAACAGAATAACATTTTTAAAATTAGACCAAAAGAGTTGAGTTTCTCTGAAAAGTTGAAAGGATTAGTTTACTAGATGACGTATAAAAAAACTTCGAAAAAATCGCAATTTGTTGGAATTGCGCAGAAAAAAGTACAGCTGGGTTTTTACAACTTTCATATCCAAGGCTACTATGAAGATTTTAAACATATGTTTTGTAGATTTATATCAGTTATATATATGCTCAACATTTTATCGAAATCGGTTAACGTTGCTACGAGCTACAAACGGTTAAAAATAGTGAAAATTGCAGTTTTTTACTAACACTACTTTCAGCTTGTTACTGCAATAAATTTGAAGATTTCGATGACTATAGCTTGTTTCTGCATCAATCGATTTTGATGAAATTTGCAGCTTATGTATATGTATACGTATACGTGTAACTAATATAAATCTACAGAACGTATTTTTTAAATTTTTATTACGAGATTTACTGTTTTACTACTTCACTATGTTATTCGCGATTACAATCGAATGTAATTTTTCGAAAAGTTCTTTACATGTCATTTAGTAAATTAATCCTTCCAACTTTTCGAAAAAGCTCAAGTCGTTTGATTCGATGTTAAGAAGCTTATTCTGTTTCAAGTATGTACAAATTCGAGTACGTGCAACTGTACGTGTAAAATTTTGTTAAATTTCTTAAATGAAGCTATATTTCCGCGTGTTATATTTAAATGATTTTTCGTATTATTTTAAAATAACATTATTCGTTCTTTTTTTATATGAATTTATTGTTTACTCTGAGGTTTGTCTTTCACCTCTTGCTTTCTGGAGCAGTGTTATAGTTGGATTCTGGGCACGTGGCAGATGAGGTGTTGAACTTAATGAACTTAATCCTTGCGAAGGTGCTGAATGCGAATTGACAATTCGCGTACTGCTGTCATAACAACTTCGTGACGTTTCTTTCTTTTCTTCTTCCGTCTCCCAAGGTGGTGGAGCCTCCTGTGTACTCTGACAAATGATATGAATAGAAACAGAGCGTTAATTAGCGAGCGATTTTTATTAACACTCGTGTTGTTAAAACATTCATACAACTTATGCCTAATAATAATAATAATAAATAGACTTAAATGATTTTAAATTTTCAAAAACTCAAAAAGTATTTGGAATCCTAATTTTAATGCAATGATGTATGTAATATAATAATTATATAAATAAAACAAATCTTCACAAATTTCGAAATATTATATATTACTATACATAAATGTTCAGGTATAGTTAAATATTCCTTTGAAACTGAATGAGAGATTATTAAGCAATGATGTGTATGAACATGATACAAAACTAAATATATGAGAAAGCATATCAAATAAGTAAGCGTCTATTACAAAAAGTTATAAACCAATAGTAATCAGTAGATGTCGACACAAAATTCTCTACTTTGAAAAGTTCTGTAACATCGATGAAGAATATATAATAGCAAAAATACCTAATACCTAATAGAAATTATTGAAGCTTTTCAACAATAAAGGTTATTTCTGAAAAATTATACTAATTTACAAATTCATTCTTTAGTCCTTTTACCAATGAAAATACAAAAAATATGTCCATAAAAAAAGTGCACTTACGGCATTATATTACTGGTATATTATATATATATATTTTTTTTACGGGTTTCAACAAGGAAACTATGTGATTATAGCCACCTGAAGTTTCTTTGAGATGTATTTAAAACAAATAGAAATTTCCGGGGGCGGGTAGTAATAATAGCACAAGATCATTTCATACGTCTAATATTATAAATAAAAAAGTAATATAAAGTATAATAAACCTTTAAGTAACGTTATATTTCGATCGTTTCAACAAAACGTTCACATTTCGTATTTTTAATGGGGTGGAAACGAGACTATTAAATCTCCTTAAATTTTATGGCCGAACGAAATGAATCGTAGCATATGTCTCTTGATAACTTACTTCTTGCTGCGCTGGTTTTTTTCGGCTCAGAATAGGGCTTTCGAATTGCACCGGTCGAAATTCCTTTTTCTCAGGAACTGGACTGGTTCCGGCGCTGGAAGGCGTCCAGACAGGAGGGATTCCAGTATCTTTCGCAGGTTCTTTTTGTTCAGGACTCGGTTCCTTTGGGGGTGGCGGTGGCTCGTTTCCAGGTGACCAAACGCCTAGTAGCAAATATTCGTATTAGTAAACCATATTTATTAATATTTCGTACGTATAATTGTTAGACTGTAGATATTTATATAATATATTTTTATGGACATAATTAAAAAATGAAATGTAGGTGTAGACAATTGTTTCACTTACTAAATATTAGAGTAAGTACTATACTTTAGGTACTTTATATATTTCGATATATTATTTTATATCAAATATGTAAATACACTGATAATATATAATGCATTAAATATATAACAGTAATAATAAGATATATAATAAAATATATAGCACATTGATATATTATGCATTCTCTGCATTTTTTTTATTTTCAAATTTCTTATAAATCCATAAAAATCCGCAATCTAATAATTGTCATTTAACGTAATGTTAAAACTTGCACATTAATTACGGGAAAAGTATAAATACAAACGAGATACGTGTTTAGAAATAACTCATCGTGTAAAAATTATACAATGGATTGCAATTTATACCAACATATATAACGTGTGCGTGTGTGTGACATTTTGTGATGAGAAACGAATATTTACCGAAAAACTTATAGTCAGTTTTTCAACAGTTCCTACAAAATGTTAAATTAATATTTTATATTATTCCGTGAATATAGTTAAATAATAAATGCGATAGTTGTGCTTCTTTTCAGCGTTACAGTTTTCTTAGAGTATTCCTCTAATTTTTTCCTTTCCATGCTTAAAACACGTTACAGTCAAAAAATGAAGACAATACGGCTTGAAAAATTGAAATATTTCCAAAACCCATCGAGTAAACAGGAAGTCCACTTTTCCAATGACCATTTCTAATAAATCTCTAGCTATGTAAAGTTTGAAGATTGTGCAAAATAGGTTCGCGCTTCTTTTTAAACATCTGGTGCACAGCCTGTTGGCTTTCTCAATACCATTCCCTTGTATCGTAAATTTTTCTTTCGGAATGATACTCTCTATCATTACATTGCCATGTTTTAGACATTTTGAAGCAAGAGGATAGAATAGTTTTGGAAGAACGGAATCATTCCGATAACCGACGAGAAACTTTCAAAGAAGTGAAAATATTAAGTTAGAACGTTATTTGGTTGTATTGGGTGTGCAATGCGCGAATTGTGCGTATAGTGAGTGTTGTATGCAATATAGCAGTACTTTTTACAAAATAGACCAACGATTGCGGGATACCGGTACGTTAAATTCTGCGAAATCTGACGGACGAATTCAGCACGACGATCCGGATTTGCGAGATAAAATACTACATCTTATTCAAGAGAATTCAAGTAGAAAAAATCTTTGCAAATGAATGAATCGGAAAATCTAACGCAATTCCAATTTCCCTGTCAGGATATTATTTATTTACTGATGAGGCAGCATTTAATAAATGTGAAATAACAAATATACGTAACGAACATTTCCAGGCACGTGAAAATCCACGCATATTAAGAAATGGTTCACGTAGGATGACGCACCACTCATTCTACATTGCGCAATGCAAAAGCACTTGAGCTGTTTTGGAAACAGGTAGATCGGTCGAAGAGGACCTGTGCTTTGGCCTACTTGGCCGCAGATTAAAATCCTCTCGACCTTTATTATCGGAGACGCATGAATACACAATATGGCAAAATTTTAAAAGAAGAATCAGGCACTTTTTTTACAAGGAAGCGGAGCACATATCGAATATCTGTTGTAATTTGTTGTATTTTTCCTGGACACTCGCGGCCGGGACATCCGCAGTGCGTGTGTGGTTTTGCTGTGGTCACTCGCAGCTTCAAAAAATTACAGGAAACATTAATCCTCTCTACTCGGAAATTTCAATATGCTCTTATGGATTTCCACGAGTCAGTAGGTTTAATGTTCTATCTACCATTTCCTTTGTAAAACATCGCGTGGGATTGTTTACGTCTCTGATACTATGGTCTTCTTTCTGATTGACTATCACTCCTTTCGTTCGTGTAATATGGTTTGCCCATTTGCGGGGATATTTTCCTCGATTTTTAATTGTATATAATAACTGAAAAATGAGGCCGAAAACGCAATTTTTTTTATTCTTGATTTTCGTCTTATTTTGCCTTTAAGAATCACCCCTTAAATTGTCGGGAACCTGTAGCCGAACAACCTGTATATCGATTCTTCGAAACATTCTGTCTAACAAAGCATATATGCGTTAGATAAGTTGATCCCGGAAAAAGACGAAGGAAATCTTTGGGCGTACATGCTGACGACGATAATTATTCCTTCATTCGTAGTTCGCATGCAATTTTGAAATGGCCATTAACCGTTCAAGTTCTGTTCCAAAGACTTTGCCCTTCTTGTGAGATTCATTGGAATTTTAGTCTTCTTAATAGTAATAATAAAATATGTGTTTTGTGGCAGATTTAAATTTTGAATATTCGCTACGCCACAAAATTAAAGGACCACTGAATTTTGACCGACAAATTGTTAATATTTAAATTGCTGTAACTTCATAAAGAAAAAATCGTACAACTTTCTACCGCGTTTCATTTTAAAGGGGGAATTCTTTGCTTTCACAGCCTTAAACCCAATCTTTTCAAAGATCCTTTTTTGTTAGAAAACCACGTGAAAAATTAACTTTTCTTCTCTTCTATTCAAATTTTATAAATTCAAACGACTGTACAGAGTTTGAAAAATTTTCTTGAAGTTCGTTTTAAGATGAATTTATAAAAGGAAATCTCTCCTTTACAATATCCTCTAAAAATTTGGTATACGATTCTATTCGCCGTCTCATCGCATTTAGAGCAAAAAGTATGCAGGCAGCATTGGAATAATTCAAGATAAACAATAAGACTCTATGGTCCAACTTATGCCTCGTGTAGTGTATATGTTTAGAATGCATCTAGTGTATTTGTGTTTAGTATCAGTGCGTGTGTGTCAAGCATGTGTTCAGGGCACGTGTAATATGCGTGTTTATAGTATGAGTATTTAGTGCTGAGTTTAGCGTGTTTAGAAACGAATATTACGCTTAGTGATCTTATCACTTCTTGGCATCATTCGTTTATGTTGATACACAGCATGTTAATTGATTACACATTAATTCTTATACTTGAACAACGACTACGAAATCTGGAAAGACATCTAATGACATTGGATGCATTGGGATTGGAAGATGCACTTCGAAGGGTTTGAAACGATTTTTCCTAAGAATTAATATGACGCTGTACGAATATGCACGAACGATGCCGAAAAGGGATAAGCCAATGAGAAGACAAAGCCGAATTTATTGTTTCACTTTGGAGGAACGCAGCATTCATCCGCCCTGTCTCTACGAAGGAAGTGTAAATTCGGTTTAATACTTGTTTCGAAACACACTACGGAAGCATTACTAAACACACGCGCTTATCGTGTAAATTACAAACGAAATGCAAGTTCTATGTAATTCAAATACTATGCAATTTCATTTTGGATAATTACAATGTTGGCGGATACTTTTCATTTAAAGTGCGATAAAACGGCGAAAAAGATCATATACCAAATTTGTATAAGTCGTTGTAAAGGAAGGACTTTTCTTAAAAGTAAAAAAATAAAATTTCTATTAAAATCAACATTTATTTGTTCTTCATCCTTTAAACATAGTTTATCCTTTGATTTTTAACCGACAGAATGGAACAAAGTTAATGTGGCGAGAAGATAAATGATTAAAATTGCAAGTTTGTTAACTGAAAATAAAGACATGAAATTTCTGTATGTTCAGATATAAGATCATTCGCGTTATTCATGAATAATAAAAGGATGTGCAGACTATTTTGTTTTGTTACAGTTACCGTGACTGATACCAGGGACAAATGAGTTAAGTACATATATATGTTAATAATGTTGAATATATTGAATGAATATGTTGAATATTCAATTACAATATAATTAAATATATGAGTTATTTCATAATATTTGAAGTAAAAAATAAAAGAGGCAAAAGAAATGTTTTCTTTGCATTAAAATTGTCAAGACAAAATATCGTACATCATCATCAATGTAAATTTGGAAAAGAAATTCGGATAATATGGAAAATCAATGAACAACATATCTTTAATTACAAACATGTTATATATATATATATTTATTATATAATAATATATAATTACAAATATAATATAATTATAATGTAATTACACGATATAACAATAATTATTTGGGTCTAGGAAACATGAATAAGGGGAAAGAGAGAAATAGAAAAAAGACGAGAAGGAGAATGGAAGACATATTGCACCGAACAGAATAAAAGAAGAAAATGCGGTAAGTTAAGATGAAGAGAAAATTGTAAACAAAAGCGTTTAATCCATGGAGTATGGTGGCAAACAAGTTATGAAACCAGGTAATTCTTGTATTTTTCTGTGTTAATTATTCCTAAGTATACATATAACTACGCAGGATATGATATATCGTGGGCATTTACGATTTTGGTTTGAAGAAGTATCTTTATTAAATGTTGAAGAACGAAAATTGTACGAGAAACCTAATAACTCGATATTTTACAATTTAACACAACACAATTCAATATAATTTGTATTGTACAACTTGTACAATATAGCGCGACAAAATACAACACGATTCGAGTTGTGGCCTGGCAATTCTTGATTTACAACTGATTGGCAAGCGATCCTGAATTTTTAAGAAAACGTCACATATACACTTGAATTTTCTGATACTAAATTCATATATATACGTATATAATTAATATATATAATTAAGATATATATATAATTAAAATATATTTATTTATTTATTTATTCATATATATATTTATGAATTCTAAATTAATATATATATATGTTCATTTTTTATTTCATGTGTATGTATATGAATGAGATATTTGTGTGGAAAATATGTGTGATTCGTGCAAGACAGCGTTTGACCACATTTAGTAGCACGCCAAAAATGCTGAATACATACGCGATTTTTCTGTGGACACCCGCGGACGGAACCGCGGTGCGTGTGTGAAATTTGTATAAACATTGTTTATATGTGCTATCATTTATTAATTATTTATGGAGGCCATGGAAAAAAGAAAGCATTAATCCTCTCAACTTAAAAATTCCATAGGGCGGTTTCCAATATGCTGTTATGAATTTTAATGAGTAGGCAAGTATAATGTCTAATCTACGATGTTTCTTACAAAACACCGCGCAGAATGGTTGACATCTTCGAATGTCATAATATTCTTCTCTATTTGTATGAGGCAAGCTGCTGCCCTTATATCGTTTGGTTTGGGAATCGCTATTTCGGCTGCTTAGGCTAACCTACTTCCGTTCGTGTAAGAAGGTTTGCTCGCGCATAGGGATATTTCGGCTAATTATGAACAATCAATAACTAAAAAACAAAGCCGATTACACAATTGTTTCGTCCCTGATTTTAACCTTATTTTAACTTTAAGAATCGCCCCTTACATTCTTTTACATTTGTAACTGAACAGCTCGTGTAGAATCTCCATGTGTAATTTGAGATTTCTTGTTTTAATGCTAAAAGTGTTATTATAGTGAAAATACTGGAAATGAAAACATTTATTTAAAAATACTTTGAGTTTCAAATTTTTCTTCAATGTACTTCAAAGATATGTGTTATTTAAGAAGACTATTTTGAATGTTATGAATCATGAAATAGGTTACAGACATACACACATAGATATATGTATACATATAAAACATAAAATGTTATTTATGTTGGCAAAAGCTTATATACGTATCATCATACAAAGTGAGCCATGAAACATAGATCAATTTAGATCATTCTGTTGTTAGTGAATTAATCGAAAAAAATTGTTGTTTGATATAACATGGCTCAAAGACATTTTTAAGATGATTATACTAAAGTCACCTCTTCTCTTTCGGAATTTTCAAGTCCATGTTCAGTTTTATTATAGATGAACCTATAATTTTGTCCACACCTATTTTTTAGTTGATATTTAGACGAATTCGACATGTGTCATAACAAATATCTTTTTTACACCTCAGCCGAAGAAATATTACAAAGAAAGAAATATTAATATCCTGCTTTACGAACTTAGCGAACATAATACTTACCGAATTCGTCTTAATATATCTTATACCCGCTGAAAGGAAGTGCAAGAAAATTAAAAGTTTATCCATAAAAAATTGAAGACTTTGAAAATTCAAAAACAGGAAAACCTAAACAACAGAACAACAAACAAAAATGGAATTTATTATAATTATCTTAAAGGTCTCTTTGAACCATGTTATATCAGACAAAAAAATTTTCAATCAGTCCATTAATAACAATCTAAATTGATGATGTTTCGTGAATCATTCAGTAGGTATGGTATAATGTATCTATACGTATATAGAGAATTTATCTACTCAACTTGGAACCCACGTTTACGAGAGCATATGAAAATGGCAACAGTGTAACGTGTACGCTTACTACTACGATCTAATGTTGTTCGCCATCTACGAGCTGTTGCTAGAAGTATAATTAGGCGAGGGAACAGAGCGATTTAGCTGTCAACGAAGGACTTTAAATTTGACGTCGCAATAAAGAGAAAACGATCGCTGAGAAAGTGAGCCTCGCGTTTTCGCCCGACGATTTCGAATTGCCGTGTGCTCCCGAGGCCTCGAAGTAAACAAACGCAGTTCTGTTCTATCTATCTTAGATTATGCTTACAGGAAATGTGATTGTAACGTAATTTTTTTTTTTATTTAAAACTGCATTCAACTGCCAAAATTATTAAAAAATTGAAATTATTCACTTTCATACAAACATCGAGGTCCTTTTTCTATTCCTCCGGTTAGTTTTCAATATTTTGACATATAAAACATTTTCGTCTATGTTGTACATCAAAATTTATTAACGATCACTTTCTAGAAATTGTCCGGTATTATCTGATTTTAGATCGCTCTGTTATAAATACGTTGAATGTAAGAATATAGAACAAGGAAAGTAATTGAGATAGAATAAGAATCTCATATTTAATACAGAATTAACCTAGAATTCATATTTAAACAGTCCAGTTTACAAAAACAGAAATTAATTTAACCCTCGTACTGTAATACTCGAGTTCGTTCGGACTAGTCGACAAAGAATGGAAATTGTTTATTCTTTGCTTGCTTCGAAGCATCGAAAACGTAGAATCACATGAAATCGTTGAACGAAAACATGAAGCTCGCTTTCTCAGCGATCATCATCCCCTTATTTCGAGGGCAAATTTAAAGTCCACCGGCGGCTACTAAACCGCTCTGTATTCTCGGCTAATTATACTTCTAGCAACAGCTCATAGATGGCGTGCATGTTACACTGTTGCCATTCTCATATGTTCTCACGTGCGTGGGTTCCGGCTTAAGTGAATAACTCTGTAGTAAACACTTCTTGTATCTTCGCATAAGCACGTTGTACACGGCGCTCGCCCTTATTTATAAACAGAAGATAAGCGGCCAATGGTCCGCAACTAACACTAATTTATACGCCATCACAGATGCACAACTTAGACAGAATTCACAGTTCCGTTACTAGTTTTTTACGAATATCTCAGATACTATGCGAATTCAGCCCTTATGTATGTAGGGAAAAATTGTTCAAATTGTCGACTTCTATAATATAGCCAAAAATAATCAAAATCGGAGTCTAGTCAGTCTTTCTGCACATCTTTTTACAGAAAATCCAGTAGGATATTGATTGTCCGGAATCAATTTTCGGATGGTTTACTTTAGCGAGTTTACATACTTCTGAATCACAGTATATCTGACACATCGACGCTACGACGTAGCCGAATCACTCATTCCAACCACAGTCATATAGACTGGTTTGGACCACAGTCACATATCCGGATGTGGAAAATCTTTTGGGGAAGGTAAGGTTTTCAATAACCGGCAAATGTTGTTCAATTTATCCGCGGTAAGACGCTTTAATCAAGTTGAAAGGATTCGTTGTGTAACATGATCATATGTTTACCACCTGAAACTATTATGTAAATCATCTATCGGCAAATCCATACATACAATCGAAACATATGTTGAGTGAGCGGGCTGCGGCTCGCGGTCTTGCTCCCTACCCCGCTGTTTCACAGAACTTTTTATTTAGTGGGTAAAAGCTTTAGGCTTTAGATCAACTTTTAGAATTTGGAACATCAAAAATCTACGTCTGAGAATATAAGTTGAAACAAAAACTTTATATCATAATCACAATTGTTTTAATATATCTTTATATCATAAGTATATAATAATTTAGATGAAATTGTAGAAACGTTAACTATCCTACAATATCAATGATTTCCGAATATGTAACTCAACAGTTTGGACAATTTTTTCTATATCTATAACTTGCTTTATTTTCAGGATATTCGCGAAAATATGCCGCCACAACTACAATGTATTTCTGTTTATCGATGTGAATCTATGGCAGCGTATGCATCGGTTTGGTTGCAGGCCGCAGGCCGCTTCTGTTTTATTTATAAAAATCGAAGACAGTGCAAGCTTAAAGAAATGTCTGTTATAACTCAATTAGAAGTGAATATCATCAATGCATTGAGTTTAGGTTTGGGTTAGATTTTTCAATTTGACCGCTGTGGAGCGACCAGCTACGCTTGCGTGAAATAATAACGATTATTCTATTTCATAAAATAATATCAATTATTCATTTTCCTATTATTTTTATAATTAATTTATTATTCACACAAGCGTTGTCGGCCGTTGCGAGGCGGCCGCACTGAGAAATCGAACCGAAACATTGATGATACTTTTAAGTGAATTATAACAGACATTTCTTGCAGCTTCACATATGCAATTGTGCACGAGGCCTCTAAGCTCGCACAACCTTCGTTTACAAACAGAAAATAGGTGACCGGCAAACAACACAGTATACGCTGCCACAAACGCACAACTATACGCAGAAATATACATGCAAAAAGTGGTATCGGTAGTACCACCCTCCTTTGTCGCGAATGTTTCGTAGCTTCAACGAGACCGATAATTATATGTTAAGAGAGAGGTGTTCAAAATGCTGATTTCTATAACATATTTATAAATCATCGAAATCAGAGAGGACGGAATGGTTCTACGATATCACCTATTATTTTCATCATTTCATACTTAATCATTCAATGTTTAACAAATGAAGTCTAGCTGTTTCATGGTCTTTCTCTCTCTTTCTTTAACATAGTCATTGGTAAGTTGGATTCGATTTAACACGTTTCTCTATGAGTGTTTCTAGAACTGTGTATGCGATCGTGGTGTGGACTACAGTCATATTAACAGGTCTCGACGCTCGTACACCGAAGTCTAAGGAAAACCGACTGGTAGTGACTAATTATGAAAAATCAGCATGTAAGACGACAAATTCCGGGTTCTTGCGGGACAAACAGAGAGAGTAAAATATCTCTGCCTTTGTCTCAGACATTCATAGTATGTCACGCATGCACAGGACAAGAACCTTTTTGTCTTTCATGTTAATTTTTCTCAACTAATCACAACCGACTTTTCGGATCATTTTGCCTAGGCTTCAGTGTGAGCATCGAGACCTGTCATACGATCATGGTCGTGATTAGTTGTAAAAATTCAACATGGAAAACAAGAAGGTTCCGTACACGAGTGATGTACTATGAATGTCTCAGATAGAAATAGAAACTTTGTACTTATCTCTGTCTGTCTCGTAAGAATTTTCTCGTGTATATTTTCCAAAATTATTCACGATCACTACTTAATTTTCGGACAATTTTCCTTAGACAACATCGAAACCTGCTTATATGATCATGGTTTTGTCACTGCTTTTGGTATAGGAGCGGCTGGACTTACATAACCTTGATTAAGACATTTAATATTTCATATAAATTGAATGCTCTTCGCTGCTTATTTTATTATATATCTTTTATTTTATTCGTGTTATATGTATCTTATAATGTAAGATACTATATACTAAAATTATAATTTAAGACCTTTTATTTTTACTTTTCCAGTAAATGTAACCAGAGTCCTAATACTTATGGGCGGCAATTTATATAAAAACTAATTTCTATTCTTGTCAATTTGAATCAACAGCTGAATTAGGATTAAAATTGGTGCTTAGTATCTTATTTTCTTTCCTCTTTTCCTAAAATTGATATAGAAAAATTTTTCTAGAATCGATAAATGATGTATCATTACTTAATTATCAAGCTGAATGAGGATTCAACAGAGATGTTGATTTGTACAAATAATAATTAGCATTTCTCTCGTATATTGCAATATACAATACGTGTATTTAGGACCTATCCGTTTTTTTCTTTTTTTTTTTTTTATCATTTCTGAACCTGTGGAAAATAGGTTAGAGTTTTTGAAAGTAAAAATAAAACACTTCGGTTAAATGTTACCTTGATTTAGAATGTTTCTATTACCGTAACTTAGTTAAAGATTAATTTGTGTTAAATATACCGATGTTATCACAATAAGACTTTCATTATAGTAACAATAATCTGCAGGAAAGTTATTATAATTAGAAGCAATTAAGAATTAGTAACCATGAAGATTGTTCGGGATTTTGGATGACTCTCAGTTAATGACTTGGACAGCACATCAGCCTTTTTTTGGAAAAGTCTGAAGTTCGTACCTGCCAAGTTATAAATTTTACGATGAGGACCTCATCATGAGGCTAACTAACAACCTAAATGCTCGATGGATTCGTTCTAAAGTAAACATCTGGTATTATTCAGCAACACCAGAGAAAATTGAGAGGAATAGATTCCCATCCCATAAAAACTACGGTGAGGAAGAAAATCCCAAACGAAAAGCTAATATATAAGGACCAGGTTAGGTTTCTTCCAGTAGTCTTTAAACAGTCTTCACCACACAGTCATACTCTTCGTGTTATACTAAACAGTGCAAATAAATCAACTAGACATAACATTACTCTGCATCTTTAATCTACCTCCACCTTAAGCAACCTGATAAGTTGCAACCTGATTGTTGACCTACCAGTCGAAAAGAACATTACGATCTTCCTTACATAAGCTTAGGCTCTGTCCTAATCGGATGTTGTACATTAACAAGTTCGATAGTCAGTCCGTGTCCATATACGTCAGACGCACGGGTACTTAAAGAAGGATTGTGCGGAAGGAGCTGTGGAAGCAGAAAAGACAGTAAATGTGATTAATGACTGTGATAATGCGATGTAGAAAAAAGAATATTCATAAGTCCAGCACTTGAGAGGACTACACAGTATGTGCGCACAGTGGGGACACGTTTTCGTCTCCGTATCGACGGAGTAACATTAATGCAATAACAAAACTTTTTTATTTTAAATCTTTTGTCAACATATTGATGAGATCTTCTTTATTAAAATAAGATCAAACACATCATTATTATAAAATTATGCAGTGCAGCTATATTCATATACTTTTATATAAAATTTACTATAGAATTTTATAATAATATCGTGTCTGGTCTGATTTTACTCTTGAAAATCTTATCAATGTATTAGTGAGATTTTTATTAACAAACGATTTAGAATAAAAAGGTTTCGTCGTTGCATCGCTGTTGTCTCGTCGATACAAAGGCGAAAGCAATGCCACTACGCGGCCATCTTAAGCATCCGGAGTCAGGTCAATGATTATTTTCGCATTAAACGATCGCTACCAATGGTGGATAGTTCGTTTATCTACGTTGTCTTTTTATACGTTGCATTGTCGTACGACTGACTTGCTCCTTCGATCTTGCACTGATCCTTTTCTATGTCATTGTATGCGTGACTTATATGGAAGCTGTCGTATTATCGTAGGATTGAATGTTTATCGATCAGTCGGTCTTGTCGCTGTAATGCTGTGCGACATCCAGCTACGACCTAGGATAAGACACAGCTTAAGAGGGAGAAGCGATACTTAACGCTGGATTTCAAAATTATGTTACTTTTTATCCGCACTTCGGGAAAGAAGGAAGGTATCTCAATTTGATGAGTTTTGTTTTTAATGTATGTTCGCAGATTTTTCCGAAATGGCTTGATCAATCAGGATGATCCCTTTTGCATCGTATAAGGTACGTTTTCAGAGGTATATTCAAAAGGATATGTTCTCCCATTGATCCCATTGGTTATTAAAGAATTTTTCACATTTATTTATCGTCAAGTACTGTTTACCATAGAAATCTAATTTTTAAGTATGTTTGTCGATTGCTCTGTACTAGATTAAGCTATCGGGGTAAAATCTTCTATATCTTGTAGGGATACTTCACCGATTGGTCTTGTTCACATTTTTTTAATTTCTTCATTTTTAACTATTGTTATTGCAAATGACCTATTATTATTCACCGATTTCATTTCATTGTGTCATCCATTTATTTTCATAGGCTTGTCTCTCGATAGGCTTGACCTGACTCGTGTCTTTTATTATCTTCTCGTTTTAAGCATACCTGGCCGTTTCTTTACACATTGGTTGTAGGGAGTAGACTTCAGCTGTTTCTTTGCTCGTCATGCAGTTTACTGAGAATTTTGTTCGATGCTCAATCAGGTATGGCTTGGCGATCTAGCTCTTCACACGAATAAGAGCATCGTAAATCTGGCCCTTTGCAAAATTCTTTTTTCCAAAATCAATTACGTCCCTATTCTGTAATTACGGTTTTATATTAAATTAAAGGCTCCTTGTAATTGCCATTACTATCCAGCTTAGGACAAACGGTAACATTTTTCGTTCACTGTCTCCATCACTTTTTGTCATCTGAAATGTTGCTACTATCGGAGATATCGGAACGTAGCAATCGGAATTTTGAATATCGAACGCGACACTCCGCAATTACTTCTTCGTGTACTGCATTGAAAGCAGCAGGCTGGGCAAGCGCTGCTTCAATAATTCATTCCGTATGAACAAACCGTTCGACGGTAGGGTTTCTCAATATAGACTTTAACTCGTGTTTCCATCGCAGGAAACATTGATCTGCGGATTCGTTTTCGGGCATAAATCTCCTTTCACTGCGCGATGGTATGTAACATACTATTCAGTTTTGAAATACTCTTCTCTATCACTATTCAAAATACATATCGGTAATATCGGTGCGGAGTATAGCTGGTTTATTCCTTATCCGCATGCGGGGCCGGGGGGTCCACGCAAATTTTTATTCTCTAATAAGAATTAAAAATTGAAAGGAATAACAAATAGATACAAATTAGTGACATTTTTAGTGATAATGAAAATCATTTTTCGTTGGCTCTGTAATATCGATCGCTACATTAAAAAATGTGAAATAAAACATTTCTCGCCCAAAAATATTACTGAATTCGAAATGCGCTTAAAAGTATGAAATAATTTCTGTTTTATTCCTATTTTATATAGATACGTATGCAACAACGTTTAAGGTCACTCACTCACTTACTAAACGACATATTAAATATTTTCTCTTCACTTTTAGTTTTTAACTCTCGAAAACCATTGTTTTAATTAGGACACAACCCATAATAAAACGCATTTATAAAATACAGCATACTGTCACATGATTTTGCAAGAGCGAGATACACATGCACATAATTTCTCTCTACCCGTCAAATTATGAAGACAAATGAACAAGATTTTCATAATAGCTCGAAGAGTGACTCTGCATTATTTTCATAATGACAATTCGGAAATCGCGTTTTTTTAGTTATTGACGCTTCCAAGTGTGTGATATACATATATATACAAGGTACCCGATTTTAATCTATAAATGCAAATTACTAGTAAGCTATATGCTATATGAAAAAAATGTTCAGACAAGAATTGAGTCGCATCGAGGAGGATATAACTATTAAATCCAATTACTCTTTCTACAGATGAACACGTAGAAATCATACAAAGATGACACATTTTCTTAAATAGAATCATTTAATTTTAATATGCTAGATCCGACTTGATATTGTCTATAAAAAAAATCATTATCCTTATTTATTTCAAAGAACTATTAGTTTAGTAGATATTTTAACTTTTATTTTATAAAATCTATCGTATACAGAAGACGTAAGGCACGACTTTTGTATTTGTTTTTCTTGTCTTCGATTACACATTACTTCACAATAATGGTAATTTAAACCATCGACAAATCTAATTACACAAATAAAACAAATATTTATGAAAATATATTTCTCAAAGTTGAAAACACAAGGACGAATAACCAAACTAAGGGATGAATTGCAATCTAATTATTTTTCATATACAAAATGTTTACGTATTAGAGTAACCGAAAAAGATAGTGTAAAAGATAGTCGAAAATATAACACAACGTTTTTTCATACTTGGGTGTTAGGTTTTTGAGAAAATCGAGTTCGCATTCAATTAGCCGCAACAGCGCAATTTACCCACTTTAACTACTAAAGATCGTTACTTGTACTCATGTTTATAAACAATATCGATCAAGACCAGGTATAATTGTCAATAACGTTATTAGCTTCAATGATTTATTTATTTTAATTGCTTATGAATTTAACAAAAACGCGAATATTTTATTATACACATTTAACTAATTTCTTAAGCATATATTGTAGTTTCAGTAATTTTAACGGGTAGTAAAATTTAACGGATTTAAACGAATATAAAATCTAATCTCAATTTCAGAAATTAGTATATTTAAATTGTTGTTATGGTTTGAAATACGTTACTACATTCTACTCTTCCGCATTTAAAAAATAACGAGATCAATATGTATAAGAAAAATATATTTTTTCTTATTAAAATAACGATCATAAATAAAATATGCCTAAAGAATTTTTCATACGTAATTAAGGAATACGATAAAAAATTTCGAATCAGATGTACAATATGTCGACATAAACCTCCTATAAGTTAGAAATCTTTTCCAATATTTATATCTTTTCAAATATCTGATCATATAGTTGGAGCTATTTATTGATATAAAAGTGGAACAAATATACCTTTTCATATTTTTCTATATCCCTTTATCACTACTTTACCCGTGAGAAACCGTCTGAACATATATATACGCTACTTTGTGAAAAGATTTTTTAATTTCTCAATAATTCTTACACAAAAGTATATCTAGAGTTTTACTTTAATAATATGTAGTGATCATGTGAATAATCATGTAATCATGATCGTAGTGACTAATATGGACGATTAAAATGAACAATCCATTGTTTTTCGCAGAAATTTTATAGACTTATAGTGATATATTTTTGAATATTTGGAAATTTGAATGATTTTTAGTCAAGTAGATGAATAAAGTTTTCTTTTTACTGCATGCATTTATATTTTTCATATAGCTTTCAGTTTCATTTCTTTGGTATATGCTTTCACCGGAACTTCTGATATGAACAAAAATTCAGAAGTAATTTATTAATTTTATTAAGCATCAGTATAATTCTAGAAGATACTTTTGATCTGAAGATTAACTGATTCACTGGCCTTTTCAAAACTTCATTGTTTTAAATTTCATTCTGTTCTTATCAGAGAATTCTAAAATTAATTATTTTGAGCAGTATATAATCTTTAATAAATTCGAAAATTTGATAAGAAGACGGCGAAATCGTCTCGTTCTTTTCATTCATCGCTCGAAAGAGTCTATAAGATTCGTGAAGACAATTTCAATTTTATAAGCGTCTGTTGCGACAGTAAGATAAACAGCAGTTCATTTGGTGGGAACGTTCATAAAATTAGAAATTCGTGGGCGTCGGTATTAAGATACGTCTAATTATAATTGACCGAGGAGTATATTAAAGTATAATGCTGTATAATGATTTTCTAATACAATTTATCACGTTCCATGGGAATTTTCATTTCGAATTATTTAAAAATTATACGCCAGAAATTGAGTGGCGTTAATAAGCATTAATTTAACTTCAGACAAACTGGCTTGCTTATATCTGGCATGCAACAGACGTACTACGAAGATTCAAACAAGAGATACATACCAATATTATACGGACGTGTTAGGAAAGATTATCAGAAGGATAAATTATTTATTTATCTATTTTGTTTTCGCCTTATTTAATTGCAAAACGATTTTAGTAAACTAAGCAATATTTTTGTTGTACATATACATTCATATGTATGTAAATATTTTATCTTGTTACACGTTTAACATATGAAACATTTACTAAAATGTTCAATAACGATTTAATTTTTCTAAATTAAACCGTATTGATTTCTTTTAGGGATACCTAATATTATACATCATTAAAAACTTATTAATATCTTTAAGAATTATTATCTCATTATAATCTTAAAAGTATACAAAATCCATAGGTACATTCAATATTTTAGTAAAACATTTTATCACTTGTAATAAAATAACAGATAACTTTTCCTTCTCTATATCACCTGCATCACTGGTTTGCTAGTTTAATCAATTCTAATACTTGTATTATTAGATTTTCTATTATGTTTATTGTTTTTTGGTTCTAAGTGTATCAAAAATTCCATAAAGAGATGAATTTTCCATTTAATTTATTCCAAATTTTTTCAATGGGGTTTACATCAATAGTTTATAATATAGATAAGTATGATTTGAATTTATCACGTTCTGCTAACTCTTTCACTTTTTCATATAGCTTTCACATGATTTTGCTGCACACCAGGATCATTATCTTCACTAATAATTTATTAGTAATAAAAATCTAAATATCTTGTATATATACAGATTGCTAAGGAATATCTAATATCTGTGGTGGTGTATAGGTATATGCAAAGAGAGTGTTCCTATTTGAATTTAAATAGAAAAACAAATTGTATATTATTACATTTTACGTATATATTGAGTTTCTCTAAAGTAATTTCAGTACATAACATAAGAATCATTTAATTAATAAATCACGAACAAATGAATAATCATAATTATTGCTTTATACTTTGACACTTTGTAACAAATCTTAATGAAATATGTAATGCTATGCATCTATGTATCTAACTTTATTTTTATACTCCATATGTCTTCAAAAAATAATTTAAATTTTGTATAACAATTGCATTATTATTATTGGTTATGAAGATCAAAGAAATATTTATTCCTGCTAACATTTCATGTGAACAGATAAGCTTCAATATTTAACACATATATATAATCGACAAGTAATTACAAACATGCATATCAAAAAATACATTAGCCAATTTTTAATTTGGGAATTCGCCATTCAACAATATCATACAAAATATTTTCGTAAAATCTCAAATCTACTACATTTTAAACATGCAATAAATTATAATCTGTTCTCGTTAAATAATCTGAATTCCAAATCTTTGTGGATGGAATTAAAAAATATTTCCGAGAAATTAATATCATATATAATAAGTAAGTGATAGAACCACTTTCAAGAAATGACATTACGTTCTCCTAGAGTCAGATAACGAATGAAAAATTCAATAATATTACAGAATATTTTGATATGAAAACTACGTGAAAAAATTCCGTTTAAAAATATTATAAATCCTATCTTAAATTTATTGCAAAATTGCCTTTTAAATCACAGAAAAATTTCATATTCTGTGGTGATATAATTATACCTTTGTAGCAATAGTTACAATGCTAATACATACAAACGTATTTGTTAGACATCATATTTATTTTTTAATATACAATTTGTAATAATATAAAGCATTCTGTTAGTCTCACACGTTTCATTTGCAACTTTACCTGGTGTCGCGGAAGAAGCTTTAAACGTGGGAGCGAACATAACGTTCTCTGAAAATATCAATAAGTACTTTAAGGATCCAAACTCATAATTTTACTTGTTGTTTACTAAAAATACATAAGGTAATTGGCAATAATTTATTTGGAAAATTCTGAACCATAAAAGTATTCTATTTATTCTGAAACTCTTTGATTATAAATAATGTCAAAATCTATAAACGAATTCTATGAAATTTTTTACTGTTTTACGTGTAATAAACTGAATACAAGGCTGTTCTTGCATATGGCGAATTGACGTTTGCGTTTCTCAAATTGTAAGTACTTAGATATTTGACTGCAGATGTTTATGTACATTCACATTTTTGAAAATATAATTAAGAAAATAGAACCTCGATCGAAAATTATGTTATCCAAGAAAACTATACTTTGGATATTTTATATTTTTTTTATCTTTGCATTTTCATCATTGCATTTTCAAATCTCCTGTAAATGCATAAAAATCCGCAGTCTACTAATTATCATCGTCCTATAGAACTTATAAAATATTTTCCAATTAACGTGATATGTACAAAATAAGTAGTCAAGTGACTGTCGCATTTTATGATGTATTATTTTATTTAATTATGAAACAAAATATATTTTCGTAATATTTATACTTTTAATTTAATACTACGCTTTTTTAAATTACTTGAACATTTTGAGGTATTTGCTATTTTCCTGATCATTTATTTATCTTAATATTTGATATTATGGATGAGGAACTCTTTAGACGTATCTGCTTTCCAACATATATGCTCATCAATCACTTTGTCTATTTCAAATACACTATTTAAAGGTGATATCCGCATTGACAATGTGACCCGGGAAGTATGACATTACTTCTCTTGAAGGCACAGCGTGAGTTTCCGAACAAAAAACGGAGGAACTTCCCTCAAGCAAACTCTAAAAATAATATATACATAGGCATTATATACTTACTTTCTCCTCCCTTCCGGTCATTGGCTTTAAAAAATTAATTTCCTTTTTAACCGTACGCATACATAATCATTATGATGTATGAGTAAGTATTAAGAGAATATAGAGACTGTGCTTAAATAACATTTTAAACATGTAAGTTTTGGCTTGTATCATTCATAAACACATGGGTATATTTAGATAAAAATTTACTGTTCATAAGATATTTACTGCCATAATTCGTAATTCATAATTTAGTCCATAATTCATACTTAAATTTTATTAAATTAAGATATTATATAATAGAAAGTATTTGTTTTGAGTTAAAATAATCTCATTATGGATTATAAATTTTAAATATTTTGTACAACTGAAAAGTATTTTTTTCCTTCATCGATATGGTTGAATATAGTCCTCTTGTTTTGTTGGATAATACATGTATAGAATAGATGCACTCTTATAATGAGAGCAGTCACTATTTTGTTACCTTAAATCGTGATAAGGAACGTACTAAAGAGGTCTTAAATTGCTTCTTTATAAGAACGATGCAGGTCATTAATATAGAAGCAAGCTTAATGAGCTTCGAAGCTCGAAGCAAAAATAAAAGGAAAAAAGATAACAGGACGTACAAAGATGGAAAAGTTCACATGTAGAACATAAAGTATTCCTTAAAGTACGATATCTATGCAATGGCTTTTTGCATTTTAGAGTTATTAATTAATTTAATATCGAGTTGTTAATTGAACATAAAAAATTAAAAATTAATTGTCATTACACTATAAAAGAAACTTTTAAACTTTTTATTACCTAATGTAATTAAGAAGTAAAATTTATCATAAACTTTTATTCTTAACTATTTTGCCATTTCAGTAGGTGTATCTACGTCCTCTTGATTTAGAAACTACGTAAAATAGAGAAACAGTATTAATATTCGTGTATCTAATATTAAATAGTATGTTTTAATTTAACTTAAAGAAAAAATAGCAAAGAATTCTCTTTTTCCTGCAAAATATTTAATCCTTTTTATAAATAGTGTATGAAATCTTTCGCTTGCTGAAATAAAGCTTATCGTAAATTTCCATATTTATACGTCACAGATTGAAAATGAATGTGCTAGAGAAATACTAGATAATTACTTAATTGCTGAAATTTTAGGCTATATACATTTTTACTTTATCAACATGATCTAAAAGTAATATCTAAAAGAATTTAAGTTAATACTGAATATAAGATCATTGAAAGTAAAAGAAAACCGTATAACAAATAAGCATTGTTATACATATAGTTGCAATTATGCAACTATTAATATTAATTAATTAAAAGTTTTTTAAAATAATATTTTTCGAATATGAAATTAACAAATTTATCTAACCAGAAACTTTTGCAGTGCATTATATTCAAATCGAATAAACAGAATCGATTGATTGGTAAAAAGTAAAAATTGAATTTCGCGACCGGAAGGAACCTCAGGAGCGGAAGACGCCAGTCCCTGACAAACGAAAATAGCACGCGTCTTCTGCCTTGAACACACGTATATTGCAATTTCGTGCAATCTACGGAGCGGTAACGTGACACCTTTATGTAATCGAGGTCCGCCAACCAACAAGCTCTACTGCACATTTTCCTCTATGTGTTTGCTAAACACTATGAGGTATCACGAATGTCTCAGTTTTAACACCCACTTCTCGATGTTCTTAATAAATTCAATGTGTCGGTTAAGAGTTCATGTATTATATGAAATGTATTATATAATAAATGTAATATATGTATGTAACGTGTAAATATTTATGGACGGTTCTTACAAATCCTTATTCGAAAAAGTAATGACAGTTGAATTTGTCTCAAATACGATCTTGCGCTTTATAGAGTTTAAAATTTAAAAAATGTTTCGATTGAGAATGGCGATTAGCGCCAGAAGTTAACGTTATTAAGTGTTGAAAAAATACGTTTCGATTGTCATTTTCTTTCTTTGATTTAAGCATTTACTGTTTGAAAAATCAATTGTACTGGAGCTTCCTTTATTACAGAATTATTTCTACTCTGGACATCGAATTTATACAGGGTGTTCCAGTATTAATTGTACAATCTAGAAGGGGTGGGTGAT
Organism: Bombus dahlbomii; assembly: GCA_037178635.1. NCBI lineage: Eukaryota > Metazoa > Arthropoda > Insecta > Hymenoptera > Apidae > Bombus > Bombus dahlbomii. Next base: position 422,210 of record CM074118.1, read on the forward strand.
TATACATGAGAAAATAGGTCAAAAATATGGAATAAGGTTTTTTCATTTGAGATTTTGTTTTCGAGAAAATCGACTTTGAATTTCCTTCGAATATGCATGCACTTGACCATAGTCAACATATCGGATTAACATTTAAACGGATTACGGTACAAACCATATACCATAGATTTATGGGTAATAATAAAGCATGTAGTTCTTAGGATTCACTTTATTAATGCAAAAATTGTTGAAAATGCTGGCCACTGTACTGCATACACAGATGTGCCTTCCGAATTACATTTTCGTACGCTTTCTAACGTATTTTTCGTTTTCAGTTCTTCGGACGCCAAAATGACCCTCACTTTTAATTATGAAGGACTCGTGTTGTCCTCGAAATAAACTTTTCATTTAGTATGATCCCATAGATAAAAATCAAGGGATGACAGGTCCCCGGTGATGACGGAGGCCGAGTTACCATACCAAATTTAATTCGGGGTGCACACCTGTGTATGCAGTACGGTGGCCAGCGTTTTCAACAATTTTTGCATTAATAAAGTAAATCATAAAAAATTACATGCCTTGTTATTATCCCTAAACCTACGGCATATGGTTTATATGGTGATCTGTTTAACCACGACATAGTCAAGCGCATGCGTATTCGGAGGAAATTCAAAGTCGATTTTCTCGAAAACAAAATCTCAAATGAAAAAAACTTATTCAACATTTTCGGATTGTTTATGTACAATCACCTCCTTCAGATTGTGTCATCAATACTGGGTCACCCTGTACATATTAAATAAAATATTTATATAAAATGAAATATTCATGTATTATGTATATAAATAAGTTCCCTAAATAAAGAATCTAAACTATAAATGAATTTATATAATGATATTTAAACTTCAATATTTGATTAAAACATTATTTAACGAAATTTCATAGTATAATTAAATAAATCTTTAATCAAAGTCTAAATATTTAAGGCGGTATTTATACTACAGTATTTAATATCCAAAAAAGAAATATATAAAAACATAAGCAAATAGATAAAATTGATATAGATAACACGTACATAAATACATTGTACATATTTACAAGTACGTAATTATTCGTCATTATATATACAAGTATTTTCAATTATACTTTCCAATAGAATTACAAAACAATAAATTGATTTCGCCTACAATACTACTAAAACTTGTTGAAAAACCTACTAGTATTTGTAGAAATTTAAAAATCACCTCAATCTCCATCGAAAGTACAAAATGTGTCATAGGAAGAATTAAAAGAAAAAGAAAGTTAACATTAAAAGAAATTATTTTACTAATACTTGTTTTTCGCTTATAACGTTCGTTATAATTTTCAATCAATAAAGCAACTTTTTTACGAAATTATCAAATATTATCAAAAGTATGTCTCTACAAACAGAATTAAATTAGCAAATGCATTAATTTTCATGGAAAACAATATATTCATAGATTTGACGAATCATACAACTAATCTTGATGTGAAATATTCAATAAATAATCCAGTATCCTTGCAAAAATTATGCATAACTGTTGGAAGCACATGTGTCTACACAAACATAGTCACTTTAAAAGATAAAGACGGAAATCCGTATAGCGCGCTGGATCGGAAACGTCGAGTGGTCGTTTGAACTTTAAAGCATCCCCCATTTTAAAGTGGCGTTCACAGGACAACCTGTTGAACGTGTCCTTAAGACGACGGGACGTCGTGACAAAAAATCCTACCTCCACACACACCATATTTTTAAGCGATTGATCTGAAAATTTTCTTAATAACGTAGACACTCACTTTTTTCCAACATTGTATGCCCTTTGTTGTTCCGGTTAATCGGCGGAAATTCGCACCAGATAACGCGATTACGAACGAACTTCGAAGAATAACCGCGGACTGCGAAGCGTCACGATGCCTGATGGCAACGCCGCGCCACGCCGCTGTCGCGCTACCACCATCATCGCCACGCTCTTCGACTCGTTCGACTACGCAGAAGCCGGTAATTCAAAATAGTAGCGTGACGTGGCTCCTCGTAACGCACGAAAATTCGTATCGAACCACGATCCTTGGTCTCGGGTCAAACATAAATGTTACACCGCGTGTAGTGGCTCGCAAAACTATTTCAACCCTTACAATTCAAAAATTTTATCTATTTATGTTGTGTGTGTGTTACATGAAAAACACTTTGTAATAATTTCATCAGTGCTATAATAAGTAAAATTTAAAACTAATACGAAAATGTATATAAAAGTTACAAGACATTCGTTGCAAATTATATTTAGTAAAAAGTTGGTATAAAGCATAAACTGCCATTTTGAGCATACAGTGATTGTTAAACATCACCCACCGAATATTTAGTCTTATTAATATAATAAATAGTTTAAATACCATGATTCCATGATTTTTGCGAAATACATACATGCTTACACTAAATATCTTGTAACTTTTATGTACACTTTCAGATTTATTTCAAACTTTACAACATAGCTATGATAATGAAGTCTCATTCGTCTATAGGTTTAACATAATAAATTATTATTAATAAACTCATAGGTTAATGAGATTGCAAAACGTTTCGTATAACACACATAATATATTCATCAAAAGGTCTCTATAAGTATTCGAATACTTTCTTGAGCAATTGTATATCTATCCCTTTTTTTCTCTTTATTTACCTTCGACACGGTATCTACGGACGGTGTGTAGTACTTTGCTTTTCTTAACTTCTGTTTAACGAACAGTCAGCATGGAGTAACGCAGAGAATAAATGCAGCTGAACCGTATGCCAAACGTCAAATTAATGTTCACTTTTTAGGTAAAGTTTTGTATTTTATATAGATTTGATGTGATAAAAATTAACGAATGTTGGTTTCTTACAATAGAAACATATATATAATATAAATATATAAAGCGAGGCATTTTGTAAGTAAGCTATAGGAAAAAGGTACAATCGAATCTCAATTATCAGAACTCCGATTAATGGAACGATTAATTATTCCCATATCGATTATAGGGAAATTAGGAAATTAAAATGTTTCTCTTTCTGTCTAATACCACCATTTATAAAATAGTTTAAAATGCGATCTTTCCTCAGAGGCAAACGAGTTATTCGATTAATAAACTTTATCTTCCATTTTTCAAAAATCCTAAATTAATCTAACATAATTAGTTAGAACAATTAAGATACCACTTTGACTTAATGTAATGTCATCTAATGAAATTTGTTCCGATGTTATCTATACTGCAAAATAGAGAACACTGTAGCTATTTATAAGAATAAATATAAATTTGATTTTGTTATTAAAAAAGAAATATCGTAATGATTCTTAATATTGCAAAGTGCTAACTAATTTTTGTTCGTAATATTTTGTATCAAATTGCGGAAAATGCCCAAAACATCGTGGCAATTGGAACACTAGGAATATCTATTTTTAGGGATTTTACGATGTATAACATGTTTTTTATCTTTCAATTGGAAGCATAATACTTTTGAATCATAAAAAGAAATTACTATCGTTTCTGTATGAATGATAAATTGTTTTGATAGATGATAATTCTATTTGATTATATTATCGTCCAATTTATTCGATGATGTTCTGAAATTGTATTAATCTTATTCAATTTAAATCTATGTTACCAGCTTAAAACTGAGTGAGAATTTATAGTATAGCATTGAATTATAAAATATTTACAATTATATTAAATTCTTTATCTTGGATGCTTTTTGATTTTGCTTTTCTTCCAATTCCTCCTAATCAGTAAATAATATCAATAAGTATGCTGCGGTTGCTTTTGCATCTATGTTTAGAGTTTAAATGTACGTACAAAACGTATAGAATATATAGGAATATACAAAATATCCAAAGTAAAATATTCAAAATATGTAATATTTAAAATATAATAATTTATATTTAATATAATATAATTTCATTTTTTTTTTTTTTGTGTTCATAAAATAATGAATCTGCATAAACATCTATAGTTTGCTGACGACAAATAACATAATCTTTTATTTATTGTACGTGCTCGTTCTAAATAGTGTAGATCACTGTTGGCCTACATAGCACGGAATGCGTTAATTATATCTTTGAGTACAGTTTCACAAAAAACGTTGAACTCTATTCAATTACACGGGTGTAAATTAATACTTTTCGTTAATACTTTTAATTCATAAAAATTTTACATTTCCCAGGTTGATTTTGTTACCCTCGCATTAATTTATTGGTTTCGTTAACATTTCATTATTTTAGTTACTTTTATAATTATTTGTAAAATTTCTTATTATTCTATTATTTAAACATTAAATTGTTTCTGGTAGCTTTATGTAGATTACATAAAAACTGTAGTATTTTCCCAAAATTGTACTGATTTTTTTATATCACTAATCACCTTATATCATATATTTGATATTATAGGATGCTTGAAAAAATAGTTAATTTCCGCTCCTCGTGTATTATTGTAAGAATTAGTAAATAGATGTTATTCATTACTGGAACAGATAGGTGTTTCAGAAATTCAAATGAAAGAACGAAAGAAATTCATTATGGAGAACCAAGTTCCTTTAACTTTGATAAAAGAATGAATAATTGAACGGAAAAAAATAGTTAATTAGAAGATGTACAAATTATAATAATTACAAGATGTCAGATTAGGTATTTCATTAAAATTTTAAATAAGTTGTATGCATACCTGAAATCAAAAACTAAAATACATATTTATAAAATAACTAAGTATTGTAAAAACTAATTTACTATCTATGTTATCTTCCCATAATATCTTTTTATATTTTCATTAATTTTTCAGTAAAACGCATGCAGTAATTAACTAAGCAAAATAATGAAACGCACCTTTCCCAAACAGAAATCCCTTGCCGAATTTCAAAGCATTGTCAATCTCGTGCAGAAGATCGTTCTCATTATCACTTTGCCTTGTGTCAAAATCATAACCATATCCTTAAAAAAAAACATGCCAAAGCGGCCCAAAAAATAAGATAAGTAAAAAATAAAACATATTACTACAATTTAATAACGTAAAGTGCCATTCATTGATTTTTAAAAGAATTAGAAATTGTTCATGGAATATTTATTTCCTCTCCTTGCCGGCCTAGAAAAGTTAAAAGTGATCTCATAGTTTCTAGACTCGAATAGTTCTTTATTTTTAACAGTGATCGAGTAAGATTAGCTTCCAGAAAGTCTGAATCTACATTTTCTGTGTCGCCATAAAACACTAAAACTAATAGTGAAATTTATTCTGAAATTTTAACTTCTAATTAATTTATGTTCGATATTTTGTACACATAATATTATACTTTAACAAGTTATTAATTAATCAAGCAATAGATGTATTTGTTTTCAATAAAACAATGAAATCTTAGTGTATTATAGTGAAGGAAAAATATTATACATAGTTTAAGAAAAACTCAATCCTGAAGTGATTAAATAAGAGATAAAATTTTTAATATTTTATGATATTTATAAATGTCATATTAATATGTTTTATATACCGATATTTATTATAAATATTCCACTATTGTTGCTATGTTAATGAATGAATAGAAGCCATGCTATATAGCCATGTTATAAAGCGAGAAAGAAAGACAGATAGTTATTAAATAAATAAATATGTTGCGATAAAACATGAAAGATGAACTTAAATATTTATGACCTGAAGCTTCATGTGTACATACAGTCGGTCACATTAATATTCGGACACTTGGCTTGAGTTTTTTAGGGAGAAGTTAAAAGGATTAATTTACTAGGCCGCGGGTAAAAAACATTCTGTGGATTTATGTCAATTATGTACATGCTTAAAATTTGATCGAAGTCGGTCAAAGTTGCTATGAGCTACAAACGGTTAAAAATGACGATAATTGCAGTTTTCACGACTTCCGAGTAAAAATAATAAATCTAAGGATTCTTACATCTTTCCATACCTATTATTTGTTTCTGCATTAACCGATTTCGACGAAATTTTTAGCATATATATAACTGATATGAATCTACAAAACGTATTGTTCAAATTTTCATTAGCGGCTCAGATAAAAAAGTTGTAAGAAATAATCTTTACTATTTTTCTCCACGATTCCGATCAATTGCAATTTTTTCAAAGTTTTCTTTACAACTTTCTCTTATCTTCTCGAGAAACTCAAGTCATTTAGCCTAGTTTTAAAAAAGGTATCCTGTTTTAAAGAGTGTCCCAATACTAAAGTGACCAATTCTACATCTAAATGCTACTTTATGAAAAAGTACATTATTTTTCTCTTCTTTCTTATTTCTTTTTCGAACATTCTATCTTCTATTTCCAAATATAATTGTGCAAAACGATAAAAACAAGAAAAATTGTGTCAAGAAGAAAGCTTAAAATAATCCTTGTTCGTACCTGACTTCTTTCAAACCATTTGTTTAAATCACAGTTTATTTAAAAAGTTTGTACATAATTTACGAACGCGCTGCATATTTTAATAATTCCAATTTCAATCCAGAATAATGGTATCTAAATTAAAATCATAAAAAACCAGTATGTACAACAAAGAATTATATGAAGTACTGCTAATATTGATAACAAGAATTGTAAGGTTCAGTTGCGAAAATAAATTTTAAACTTATCATTAAGAAACTTCACCTCGTACATCTATACATATACAAACGAATTAAGTCATTTTATTCATAACAAACATATATAAAATGCACTTAATTCTTATAGCCCCGGACAAATAAGTTAAAATTAATTGCTACATAAATCTTGGCTACGGACGAAACGTGAAATATAGATAAATTGCACTTTGGCCAACAAAAGCTCGAACCAATCTAGTTTTTTCGAGAATATTTGAGACGTAATAGACAACAGACACACCATGAAATTAATTGTACAGCGATTCTCGAATTTTCATATTACAATCTCTTTTCATAAATTACAAGTTATTAATTATTAATTAAATAATAACTATTAATTAGAAGGTTATTAATGACCGTATCACGGTAAGGAATAGTCAGTGGCATAAACATTTATGTACATCTAGCAGGTAGTAAAAATTAATATCGTTCAGAAAAACTAGAAAAAACTAAACTTTGTTTTTTGCATGTTCAGTGAATTTGGTAAGTCACGTTGTGCTCTTTTCACACCGAATTTAGATAAATTCGGTATATAGTTTTATATGTTGCAAGTATCAAAAATATTTGGTTCGGTTTTAATCTTTCTTTCATTTCAGCGATAAACAAGATTTTTAATGTTTTAAATAAATCTCTATCAAATTCTATTTGTTTAGCTATATTTACAGAAAAATAAATTTTTTACAAACAATTACAATCAAACAATTGTTTGCTACAACGAGGAAAAGAAACGTGACATTTTGAATCACAAAGCGTATTTTTTCTTTTCTTTCAGATAATTTTATCAATTTAGCCATTTATTATAAAAATTATAATAATTTCTAAGAGAAATTTTATATATTTATGGAAAATTTAAAAATGTACAAATATATAGAATGCATACAAATAATATAAAAAAAATATATAAAATATCCAATGTAAAATGTTATAATATTTAGTTCGAAGAAATTTTTATTTAGGGAACATTTCTTTATTTCCATTCATAAGAATATGGAATTGTATATTTAATGTTACAATTGCAATTATAAGTTTATTTTGCTGTTTTATTACAACTTGCCTTTCCTTGCAATACAGTACAGTAACATTCATAAATTTTCACGATCTTAAACATTTACCACGATCAAGTAACTAATCTGTTCCACATATCGACTTCTTCCCTTTTTTTTCCTTTCACGTAGAGGAAATCTTCATAGGCACCCCGTGTCCTCGGCGGAAGAACACAGGGTAGTGCCGGATTTCACGTATCGATCTAGGAAATATTTATTTCGGCCATCTATTTCGGTGCCTGTCTATGTAAAACCGGAATTCGACGCTGGTACGGCAACATAGTGAATTGAAAAGGGTGAAGGTCTCGAGAAGGTTCGGCGACTACTCGGTGAGTATAACAGTCGGTGTCGCAATTTGACGGAAATAACTAAAATCGAGATGGTGGTTACGGCGCGTCGTGGCGTAAAACTGGACGCGTCCGAAGAAACGCTCCACGAGCTCTGGCCTATTTTCTCGTCAAAGACTATATTTAGATTCTCATTCTCGAATGAATCATAAACGCGTTACAACTAATCGATCAGTCACAACTGATTCCTTTGATTCGACATAGAGAAAAAATAAATTGTAGGTAGTAAATATTGATCGCGACGGCCGGAGAATATTTTTTCCTCTGTTCTTGCATAATATCAAGTGATTTTCAAAGTATTCGGAGCTTTTACTACTTCTGATTTTAATAGTAGGACAACCAAAGCAATCACAATGATCGGTGCCAGACTTATATACACCCATACACCCTCAATTTACGCGGCACTATTCTTACGCGTAAATTGTAACACAATTTACGCGGTAGTTTTTATACGCGATCTTAATTCACACGGTCAGAAAATATATTTTCCTAGAAGTTTTAAAAGTAACGAATGTATATAATAACTTATTCGGCGATATACTGAAAGTCGGTGCTGTATAAGTAGATCACATTGTGCTAGCGAACATATATGTACATATTTTTTCTTTTGTGTTGACAAATTTTATTTATGCGATTTTCATTCGCGTAAAATGAATTCACATGGAACAGATATCCCGCGTAAATTGAGGGATAGGTGCACTTATTTATTTTCGTTATATCGCTTCAATCCTAATTCATTGTGTATGATCCATTTCGTCCTATTTCTATTATTATGTTCGTGCATAATTCAATAAACTAATATAAAACAAAAAATATTGTGCGTCTATTATTTCCTAATATTTAGATATACAATAGAAAATCAATAGTCTTAGCGTTAGTGCAACATACATATTTAAGATACTGTAGAAGTATGATTGTACATATTGTACAGAGTGACTATGTGATTCTATAGAAATTCTATATGAAGTCGAAAATATGAAATAAAATTACTTTATACGAGGCTTTGGTTTAAAAAAATTGACATTAAATATTTGTCTCATCAGTGTATGTGGACTAACAGCTTGACTCGTGTTTATGGTATTTGAAAACACAATCAAACAGGACAGCAATTTTTATAACATTTCACAACGTTTAACATTCATAGATTATGCAAAAAAATTATACAACAAATAAATTATGCAGAATACAATACTTTTCATAGAAAATGCAAAGAGCAACGTGTATTCAACAAAATGAGAAACATTTTCAACAATTCTTAAAGTAGTAAAATTTATGGCGCTTGAATATCCATCCAGTTTCATGTTCTGTATGATTTAGTATAACAAATAAAAGCATAACTACTAATATTAGATTACAGCAATTTGCTAACATTTACATGTGATGGAGTCAGATTTCTCAAAAATAAAGTTTCGTATGAAAAAAATTGTATTGTACGTTGCTGACCTATTTTTTCATGTAGAATCACATCATAAATCAAGGCACCATGTATTCTATTATATTTGTCGTGACTCGCTTCTTTCGTTTCAAATGGAGACTAATTCATTTTATTTTGTTTAAAGACCAAATGTAAAGATAGAAAAATATAGCAAACGCAATAACTTAACAATTTCATCAACTAGTTATTCATGTCCGACCTTATCTCTAATTTTCTTTCGATCTGTACCTGACCTTTTTCTTTTTCTGCTCACTCGACGATTTTTGTATGCGGAACTAATATTTTTGTAATATGTTGGCAAAAGAGGTGGATCAAATATAATGAAAAATAGATTTTGAAAAAAATTAATTGTCAACAGAATTATATATTTTTCTAAAATAAACAAATAAAATATTGCATTAACATGCAGCAACTCCCTCTACTTGCCACCAGAAAACTACCACTGCCTTTCTAGCAAACGGTCGCTTCAACCTATTCTAATCCTATTCTAATCCTATTTATCCTATTTATCCTATTTATCCTATTTATCCTATTTATTAATAGGATTTCCAACATGGCCTTTCCTATCGATGTCTAAGACATCTTCCTTGTCTAAGGCACTGGCTTGCTAGGTAGCTTAAAGCTGACGATCCACTGATCTAAACCAATCCAAACTCAGTCGGTCCAAGCCGCGCCACGCAAAATTGTCACAGTTTTTAATATAGATCTTTTGTATATATCTGTTGCAAAAGATATGTCACCGGTTGTACAAAGTTCTACAAGGTTTGCGAAAGCAGGTGAAGACTGCCTAGTCGTAAAAAAGAAAAAAATCTTCCGAAGGACACAATCCGAGAAGCACTTGTTCCAAATTTATGATGCGCATGGTCCGCCCAGATTCATCGGGTCCGCCGCACATGGCCCATTGTAGTAGTAGCAACAAATAGTTATATATATATAATTATATACATTATGCGCTATTTAAGATTAAAATTTGTTATCTGTTGTTATTTATTATTCATTAAATTTGCTTTCTTCTGTTAATTAGAATATTAATTAAATAAATATAAGCTATTTTTCAGATGATTGAATAAAAAACAAGAAAATGTTTCAGAAGTATTGAGAAACATAAATAAAATCATGAAAATATTAACAATCAAATATTTATATCTTTTTATCATTATGGTATTAAGTATTTAACGTTAATTGTGTATTTATTGCTTATTCTTCGTTGTTATTCATCATTCGAATAAATTTTGTTTACTAATCGTAACAAGTTTATAAACAGACACAATTGGCAAACCGAGACAGTAGTGTGACGATCAGCCGATGGTAGCATGGACTAAGGGTGCGGAGACAAAAAGATTACCTGCTGGGATTTTGCTAAGTCTCCGAAAAATTGATCAGAAAGAGATCTCATACTAATTCGATTTAAAATCCACGAGACGCTTGAACTTGACTTCGATGGAAATAGCTCCATACATTTTAACAGGATCGATTTTTCAATAACTGGATCAGTTTAGTTTCCGAATGCAAACAGTTCCATATAAATGCATCGAAGCAAATGCATTTCGATTGGCTTAGCTCGTTAATGGATTTCCAACTTAAAACCGGGAACTCACTGGTGAGCTAAATCAATCCAAAGACATCTGCTTTAATGCATTCATACGAAACTATTTCGACTGGCGAGCTAACGTGGCCGACAAAATCGGTCCTATACGAATATATGAAACCGTTTCTATCCAGGTTCGAGTGTCTCGAAGACCCATTTATCTTGGGCTATCACGATATTACATCGTGCGCAATTTTTCGAAGACCTCGCTAGGTCCACCAAGGGTGCCTTTTCCCACCTGCACTCCCAGCCCATGCCATCATCGGCTGATTGCCACGCTAGTGTTTCTGCTTGTCAGTTGGAAGTTTATGAAGTTGATATGATCAGCAACCAAAATTTATTCGGAATACGAATAACAAAAAATGAGTAAACAATAAAAACAAAATTAACATTAAGCACTTAATATTATAATAATGGAAAATTACACGTATTTGCTTGTTAATATTTGACAAAAAGACTAAATTGAAGTATCTCATTTATGTTTTTCAACATTTTCAAAATAATTTTTTGTTTTTCGACTATTTCAATTATTCAACCATCTAAAGAATAGTAATAAAAATAATTTGGACCCATCTAATCAGCAAACATTCTAATTAAAAATAAATGAATTTAATAAATGTACGAATAATAAATAACAGATAGTTTAAATTTAAAACCGCAATTTCAATCGCAAATTATCAATAATTTATACAATTATGACTCATGAGTCATCCGTTAGGAAGCTTCGAACTTACTTTTTCTTTCTACTACAATGGATCGTGTACGTCAGATTTGATGACTCCGGCGTGGCGTGCGCATTATAAATTTGCAGTAGGCTCTCGTGGAGTGTTTTCGGGCCGCACTTTTATGAAGATCCTTTTCTTGGCAACGTGACGAAAACATCGCGTCGAATCAGCTGTACATTGTAAAACCGGTGACATATTTTTGCGCAAAAATCTTTTTATACGCATTTTACTAATGGATACACTAACATGTCCCGGAATCTTGTATTAACCCTACATACACTTTTTTCCCTTTTTCCTGAATACTTTACTCTTCTTCTATCTCTCTCTTTCCTTCACTCCCTCACACACACACACACACACACACACACACGCACGCACGCACGCACGCACGCACGCTGCGCTTTATTATCTATGCTATACGTACTAAAAAATCGATCCGCACTGAATGTGTTATCATTGGTCTTCGATTCATTAGTATTGTCATTATCTGGAATGCTTATAAATTGATTCGGGTGTATCGTTGTTTATATTAAGCCTTTGTTCTTCCGAAAAATGTCACGTCCTAGGTAAATGACAGAATTATTTTCAAAATGAATTATTTTTGGTATTTTATACGTATTGATGTTATACATAATATTTTTAAGTATAAAATTGTTAAGAACATTCTTCGTTAATGAATATATTAATAATAATTTTAATAAGAAACATTATTTCTGCGTGTATGTCATGAATTGCGTAATACATTGATGAAAAACTTCAGATATTTTTTTGATATGTCAAGACCTTGATTTTACTCATAGGTAAGTTACAAAGTAATATATATCTAAGCACATCCATTACTATAAATAAGCACGGAAACAAGATCATCGTAATTTAACAATCCAGTCTGTGTATTTTTATAGCTTGAAATGTCAAAGTACATGTCGGTGAGAAAGATATAAACGCACTCAAAGTGACATTTGCCGGAAACAACACAGGAAGTAATATATAAAACTTGAAATCGTATAAATTTCCATTCTCAAAAACTTTGTGTTTCAAATGAGAACATAGGAAAAACCGACTGTGTTATCAATCAAAAGTATATTTTCAATGCTAAATTAAATCGTTTCGTTTAACTGTTCAATCGTTTTATTGAGAACAAAATACAGATATATGACAGTAATTTAATTAAGTGCACAATCTCATACTTCTATGTACAAAATGTATTGTTTTTGGTAGTACTGAATTAATTTTGGTTTGATGCTATGCATTTACGAGAAGGTTGTAAACTCCTGATCGACAAGATTAAATATTTTGAAATTTCAATCCTTCAAGCTTTTTAAAAATAGGCTACCTATAACGATATCTACGGAAAATTTGTGTTGTATAATCAAAAAATCGAAGAGTAAAAAATAAAATAAATATTTATATACATATTTAATGAAGATATTAAACTATTTGACCTATACTTTTGCATCCTTATTTAATTTAGGTATTTCAAACTTATAGAATGAGAAGAAAAATACAATGTAAAAGTTTATGTGGTACGAAAAAGATATAAAAATTTACGGCAGTAGAAATTCTAATAGCTTTAAGTTGTTATTCTACATTCTAGTCGTAACGATACCCTACGACCTACGCGAAAGCCAACAAACTTATCTTTCAGTATTTCCACTTTATGGACAAGAAATCAATCCGCTTCTCGTCTACTCGGTTCAGCATATAACGTTACGCAAACCTTATTTCCTGTTTCATTATGTTTTACGAGATTCCAACGGTTTAAAAAACCTTTTGTAATTATGTTCAGATCAATTTCTTATCGATGTTTGTGAAAATTAACTCACGTATAGTTCGAATTACGTCTACTTTCTATCTCCCGCGAAAAATCTATGTTATACTAACGGTTGCTTATGACTTCGTTCACGTACATTACTAATATACGGAATAATTTTTTAGCAAATAAATTTTTATGAATAAAATCTCTACAAACTTTTTACAAATTATTAAACAGCTATTCTCCGTAGTAAAAAATATTAAATTAAAAAAGGCTCGACTTCACAACAAACGCGACCTAAACAATAACCATCGTTGCTTAATCTCCGCTTGATATGACAGTACATACAATTCAGATCAGTCAGGCTATCTCAGCTTTTACAAAACGAATCGAGATGAAACATACTCTATTTTCTTTTCCAAGCACGAATAAGCTATACAACAGAGAAAACACTATAAAAATCTCTTCAGTAGTTTATACGTGATGACAAAACATAAATTTCAACAATTCGTTTTTTTGAACTTCATAACTTATGAGCTGTTCCTAAATGACCGTTTCATGTCTTTTTATTTAATTTACAAATTTCATATTCTATTAAACAAAAAAATTTATGTTACATCTCATATTAAATAGGACAAAATTAATATTTATATCATGAATTTATTTATATATCGAATTAAACAAATCTAAGATTGTAATCAAGATAAATGTAATAATTCAATAAAATATATATTGAATAGAAACAAAATTATGTGCTTTCAGTTCATACTTTATTTCGTTATTTAAAATTTAAATATCTTACAGCTGTATTCACAGTGATGATATTTAATTTTTAAGAGAACATGACATCTAGTATCGTTATAACACAACTCGAAAGATGATCGGACATAGAAATCGAATGACATTTAATAAAATACATGTTTAATAATTCTCTTTACATTTTAACTAAATAAAAGTTGCTGAAGCTTCTGAAGTAATTAATTCTACTCTTATAACAAATATTACGAACGTTGTAACGACTGATTTTCAACGGTTAGTCACCTTTTATAAATTCTTAACAGAACTAGTCAGATCCTGATGAAAGTTACTTCAGAAAGAGACAAATCGTCATAACGTTACTGACAATACCACGATATAAGACAATATAAAAAATTCTTTGAAAGTGATGTTGACTCCAAAAATCTTGAAACAACATGAGTTACATATTGAAATAGCCAATAATGAATGGAAAAAATCAGTAGTATCAACATACTTAAAACAGTAAGCACGTAAAATACTTCCGTGATTGGAAATAGATCTCAATTTCTAAAATGCAGCATTTACGTATTACTATGCAGTATCTATTATATCATATAATAAATATATAACAAACTATATATTTAACTTATTCAATATACATATATACATGTATCTTGTTTCTGTTTAACTTGTTAGTTAATAAATTGTTAGTTCGAAGAAAATTTTTTTCGATTGAAGAAAAATACTTACATACGTACTACAATATCATACGTATACGATATTAGTTATAAACGTACGTACTTAAAAATCAAATTTTAAATTAAAAATAAATATCATCTTTCAATTCATTGAACATATATTTTCTACATATTTCTACATGTTTCTACATATTTTCTATATATTTCCTACAATTTATGTAAGATGCTAATATCATTTATAAGTTGCTGTTACGTACTTTATTCGCTTTTATCGCATGTTTTGTAATACATATATCAGCCACAGTATTTCGGATATTGGCGCGGCTTATCAACCTCGATACGAGATACGAATTAAATATACGTGTTACGTCGGCCGACTCTCTACCTAAACCAGGCCACGCACCGCGCGCAAGATGGCAGCTAGATGTCTACACATCCTTACTGCATACTCTCAATAACCTTAAGGACCCACCATAAATCTTGGCATTTTCATAGTTAATGGTCCTTCAGAGCAAACAAGTAGCTTTTATTTCAAGTGTTCCTTATATTTATTTCCTACTATGGGAAGACACGGGAAAGTCGGTTTTTCACACGTTCAGTATCTTCCGTTAGCAACTTTCTCTCGAGGGCGGCTAAGATCCTTCCTATTATCCTTATTATCCAATCAGAAGCAATGTCTATTGCCCTCACTTTCCTAGCCAAAATTATCATCAACAAATTCGATGGCCCTACCCATCCTAAGCTTTCCTCCAGCACAACATCGTCGCCGAACTTCACTGATTTTCCATCTTTCGAACGGTCAACACCTTTGACCGACTTTCCACCCTTAGATCAGTCACCTACTTAACTTATACATACGCACCAGCGTAACTATCTTCATCACAAAGTTGTTGGAATAAACTGTAATTTATAACTTGTTATATCAGTGTCATATTTAATTTAACTACCTCTATTATCCTAATCGAAATAGGGGATCGATCATTTCATGGCGTCGATGGTTTAATCGTAACGGGAATTTACGATTCCCGTCGACGTGCTTCCTCGCGATCGCGTCTCTCCGCGAGTGATCGAAACATATGTTACAAATTTTCAAAATCACGTATTTAGTTAAATACTTTCTGTAAATTGTATAAATATATATGCATGTAATATTATTCTGTGAGTGTTAGTTGTCACTTCTTTTTATTATTAAATACAGACCATAGATATTGCCGATTAAACATAATTATTCCTAAATTACTAAAGAGTAAGGATACAGTCCCGGAAAAAATCACTAATTTGACCCAAGAATAATTACAAATGTAATATTATGTTATATAAAAGACAGCTTAAATATTATGTTTTATGAAAGACAGCTTTCAATCCTATCAAAAACGGAAATTATTCTGAGGAAAACACAGCTTTAATTATCTACTAGAACTTATCCACTTGAAATTAGTTAGATTCCAAATATAATATTATAAAACTTGATGTGTATGTATATAGTTGACATCATTTATTTGTGTATATTATTAAAAATTTTGCATTACATCTCAATTATATTTATATTTACCGATACTTCATTATAATAATAATATAATGGTAATAATAAAAGATGTAAAAATTAATTTAAAAGTTTTTAATTTTACATCTTTTATAATAATATAACAAAATTTTTATTACAACTTTTATAATAATATAAAATTGATATGAAAATATTCATCAAACATGAAATTTGAAATATTATTCTTACAAATTCTGCTTGTCTAGATTCACCTAACTATAATTCACCTAACTCAAAGTTAAATTAAGCACACAAAATTTTATGTGAATAAAGCTTGCTGGTAACCAAACAGGTACGACCGTTTAAAGCAATAATTATTTTGATCTTATTAATTCATAGTTCAAAAATGCACGTCAAAAGCATGAATCATTAACAAAAACCTGTGAATATTAGAACGTCATTACCTTATAATATTTTCTATTAACGATGATTTCGAACAAACTACGGACAACATATTTTTCCGCTATGTTTACCTGCAATCTGATCGAAACAACAGATTTTTACTACTATCTTATAAGTTGTTGAAAACGTCACTTTCATCTAAGTAATATCAATCCGAGTTCGACGTTCCAACAAGATATGAAAATATGAAAAATATAATGTTTTTAATATTTAATTTATCAAATATTTTGATTCTCGTTAAACAAAAATCTCTGGTGAAGCTGTAGAAAAGCTACTTCCACTCCAACTTTGATGTTTTTTTGTATATGTTTAGAAATCAGTATTTTGAACAATTTTTTCCAGTGTATGTAACTGTCGCTCGACCATGGTTTCTGCAAATTATATATATATTATTATATTATAAAGAAAAGATAGATAACTAATACGTACGCTGTTACAGCTACACAATTATAGGCAGAATTCACTGCTGACTGGTATTGATAGTTTTTTAGGAATATCTCAGGAACTATGTTCGAGCGATAGTTGCAAAAAAAAGTTGTTCACAATGTTGATTTCTATAACATATGCAAAAATCATCGAAATCACAGAAAAAATAGCTTTCTTACAGTTTTACCCTGTGTCTTAATACTCTTCTTTACTATCTAAAATACAATTTTAATCTGCAGTCATTTAAATAATGTAATATTTCAAAATCTTGACAAAATTCGTACAATATTATCGTTAATCTTAATAACTGTACAAAAGAAATGGAAAAAGTTGCAGAAAATATAAATGCAAAATAAATTTAATATTTTAAAAAATGAAACTCTGTATGAAAAATATTAACTCTGCTCTTTTAACTTATTATTATTAACCTATTATTGCATAGGGAACCGCTTGTCGAATTTATAATATCCTGTGTAATAAATCTTCTATAGGACGCGGATATAAAATAACCAAAAAGAGAAATAGTTGCTAACCAAAGAATACAACCAATATGTAAATGGTTATCAACTAAAAAAACGAGCAAAGAAAGAAAAAAAAATCATTCGTTGACCATGAATATCGTTAGTGACGAGCAATATGGCAAGCAACCTACGACAATGCAATTCACCACAAGGCTACGAACGTGCGTTAGTTACTGTTATGTATCCAATTTCCGACACGTCATTCGTATCTTCCAAAATTCAAAAATCGGGCGATCAACACTCGAGCACGATATTTCAACCGTAGCAATCGAAAACAACGCTGAAATAACACTGCAATCCTTGATTCGGTGAGACTCACCATCGTCGAACGTGGCGGACATTGTAAGGAATTCTTGTAGATGCTTCGGTAATTTTTTCGCGTCTTCAAACTCCTTCCCATCGATCAAACATTTCACCTTGACGATATTCTCCTCCTCGTTGCATTCTTGTTTCGCCTCATTCGTCTTTTTCTCACGTTTGCCTTTACTACCGCTTTTGTCACTTTCAGATTCGCTTTCGTCCAAATTAATCCCAAATTTATTTAATCTGTTCCTCGCTTTTTCGATAAACTCTTTTTCGACGGTGCTCATGTCACTCTTTCCCAAATTATTCTTCAATTTCTGAATGTTCTCGTGAGTGCTGATTTTCACCACTTTATGATGTTTCCGTTCCTCTCGCTCCAGGACCTTGTGCACATACTCGTCGTACATTCTCTGTCGAAACGTTTCGCTGTTCTCTACAGCCGCGGACACGCTTGGTTTTTCGATTTTGACGGTTTTCTGTAAGTTAGACATTTGCGACGACGTATTTTCTTTGCCAAAACGACGCTCGTCCTTCGTCGTTTCTTTTTCCGTAGGTGTCTTTTTACAAACGCTGCTCGCTTGCTCAGCTCGATCCGCTTTCATCTTTTCAGGAACTTTGTCACCCTTCTTGGTCATCACGGAATGCTGTTCCACGTGCTCGATTCGCTTTTCACATTCCTCCTCGTGGAAACCGTTCTCGTGATGCACCTTCTTCAAAAAATCCTTGTGACCATGTTTATTAATCGTCTCCGAATAATTTTCCTTCACTTCCTCGGATTTCTCTTGCCAGCTTTGGCTCTCTACCCAAGATTCATCATTGGAAGTGTCTTGAGAGGCTTTTTCTTTAATCTCAGGGTTATTTACTCGATCAAACGGCTTGCCTGAAGAAGGAGGTCTCTTCGGTACATCCTTCGTTACGCCTTTTTCCTGCGCCTGTTGCCTCGCTTGAGTTTGGAATGTCTCAAAGGCTTCCCTCTCCTCCTCCTCGGCTAATATTACATTCTTCAACTGATTCTCCAGCAGCTCTATGTATTTCAACTGCTGTACGAAATACTCTTGGGGTAGAGAATACTTTCGATGACCTTCCAATTGAGTTTCTGCCTCGGTTTGAAGCTTTTTCAGATTTTGCATGATTTCCGTAGCTGCCACCTGTTTCGCATTTTCTTCTTCTTCGCTCTTGTATCGTCGTGGTTCCAGATGACTTCTAGGTGGATTTCGATCGAAAATACTCGTCGTGTCGATACACGATTTGTCTACGTTGATCACACGTTTCAGACGCGGTGGCACTTCCACTTTATTGTCGATCAACGCTGGATTCACGTTGTAACGCGGATCGATAGTCCTTCGTGGCGGTGTCCTCCTGTCCGCAGTGTCTGGCGTCGCGGCCGATTTGTCGATGATAGCACTGTTCAATGTAATGGGACTCTTGTTGAAAGGCGTCGGACTTCTGACGGGCGGCTCCGGTTTTTCGAACGAATTCACGATGAAAGCAGCGTTGATGAAATGAGCTGGCGTCGATCGTTTACCAGTAACATGTTCCTTGATTCTATCTGACCCTGATTCTTTTGCAACCTCCGACTGATTGCCATGAATTCGTTCGCTGAATCGACTCTTATCACGCTCTTTTCCCTCACCCGACGATTCTATTAATAAATCATCGGAGAGCGATGTCGCGTGCCGCGCATTACTGACGGGTTCGCGTCTTGCTAAGTTCAACCAGTCGCATAAGCGAGTGACTTTGAGACGTTCCTGACCATTGTCGAGAGTACTCGACTTTGTATAAGACGACTTTGTGTCGGAGTGCCACGATTCATCGAATTTTACCTTTGATTCGTTTCTCGATTTTGGTTTTGTGCTATATGGATGTTTAGAATTGTCAGAATTTTCTTTGATAATGTCTAACAGCCTGTTTGTAGTTAATCTTTTATCGTATTCAGTGCGAACGTCATGAGCAGTCGGTTTGGAGAATTCGATTTTTACTTCGCGTTTAACGCTTTCTTTGTTACTTTCGTCGATGGGTAACAGTTCGACTCGATATTTAGGAACAGGGATTCGTGGAGGCGGTTCCTCGTCGAAATAACTGTGTCTATTTAGGAATTTTCTATGCAGATCCAGTAAGTTGTCCGCGCTCGTTTTTATTGCGGTTTTCTGCTGAGACGGTGATAAGCAGACGAGCAACCTGGGATCTTTAGTCGTCGATAAACCTACCCACGTTCCCAAACTATCTTTAGCCATGGTCATTTGCCGCGACTTGGGTAACTCGACGCCGAGATTCGAATCGAGCAGTTCTTTCTGTTTTAATTGCTCTGATATAGTCTGGTCTGAAACAGTGGTTTTACATGGTTCAGAACACTTTGATTCTGACAAAGCTGTCGTTAGTTTAGTTTTTTCAGTTTGCAGCTCACTCACTCCATGCATATTTAATGGAATGTCTCTAATCTCACCATTCGTTACGTTATTAGTAAACTTCGGGATAGATCGTAGACTTTTAAAGATGTTAAATTTAGGCATCGTGATCTCGTTGATTACGTGAAAACCGTACGGCATCGACAAGATTTTCTTAATGCTAAGGTCTTTTAAAGACTCTGGTCTACTAGTAGTCCCGTCTTTCTGCGACTGACTCTTCGCATAATTCGCATCATTGTCAATGGTCGCGTAACACAGATCTTCGACAGGTGAATAGGGTATAGGTTCAGGTGTCACTGGAACTTCGTGACAGTTCGTTGAATTATAAAACGATTCATCCCTTTTCAGCAAAGGAAGTTTGTTTTTCAAGCTGGATGACTCGACTTTCTCCTCTGCCTCTCGCTTAAGCTTGCTTTTCCTTGCTTCTTCCACTATTATCGAATAAATATCAGCTTGCCAGGCATCTGCCGGATTATACTTCACCGTACTCAAAGTAGTTGCACTGCTAGACGAATCGTGCCCTTGATAATCCGCTGTCTCCAACTTCTCTTTATCCATGAAATGCTCAGGATGGATTTTAATAATAGGATCTAGTGTTTCTGATGGGCTATCGAATTTTTCACGTTCCTTCTGATCATGATTATCGTGCTTGCTAATTTTACGAACGTAAGACTGCATTTCGTCATTGTCCTTTGAAGTGGAATATTTGTATATTTCTTCAAACTCTTCCTCGCTAGTAGTTAACTCCCTGGTATCTTTTGAATTTTCAACTTTATTATTACGCGATTTGAAGTTACGCATGGTTGATATGTTTTTTTGCGTTACAATCGTCTTCTTGCACGACATTTCACTTTTGATAATCTCCTTATTAACATGATGACGCGATGACTGTTCCGATTCAGTTTTGTTTCTCTGATTTTCATTCGTTAATGTTCCGATCTTACTCTCGGATTGCTTCTGATTGGATTTATCAGAAACTGTTGCTCGATCAGACTCGTCCTTAGACGATTCTATGACCATTTTCACTATTCGTTCGACCGGCTCGTGCGCATTAGATCTTGCCGACGAGTTGGGCGCCGACGATTTTTCGCGTATGTTACGATTCAAGTAGTCATGCGTTATTTCAGGCGTTGCTCCATTGCCAAGCTCTACGCCGTTCTCAAGGTAATTGTGCAATTCGGTAATGTCACTCCCGAGACAAGCCCTCCTCCCGCTTGTTCTTAGATCATCGATTATCTTGCGTAGATTCTCAGGCAAAGCCAACGAATCCACGGTGCTTAAAGCGTCGCGAATATTTCTGACGGACGCGTCACTGCGGGATATTATTGTCAATAAAGTTCTCAGGCTGCCAATATTCTTACACATCGTTGGAGTCTCCAAAGAATGTATTTCCAAGGGTTGTCTGACAGATGCATCGAATGTACTGAGGTGTTCTTTCGGAAGAGGTGGACGACTGGGAGGATCGTCAACGTCTATGAGCTTTTTGATTTCCCTTTTTCGACGAAGCGGAGGAGTTGGAGGATTACGATCGTAAATACCGGAATACGTTGTTTTCTCTTGGAAATCGATGTCTGACAGGCTAGAAGATCTTTTTGGTGGCGTTATGGTATAAGGTTTTGTCTTTATCACTGATATAACGTTTACTGGAGTCTGAATTTCCGAGTATTTCCTTTCCATGCAACAAGATTGTTCTTTTAATAATTCATCGCTTACGCTTTTCGTTATGTTTGATTCGGAAATGTTAGTGTTTCTTGGATTGGTATATCTTTCATTTTGCGTATTTTCTACAGATGAATATTTCGATTGTGATGATTCGTTATTAATTTCTATAGATTTTGTTTCAGTTTCTTTCGATGATTCTTTATCGACGTCTCTATGTTTTGTTTCATATTGTGACGATTTTTCATTCATTTCTGCAGATGTTATTTCGTATGATGATTCTTCATTGACTTTTGCGGACTTTATCTCACTTTTATAAGATGATTCTCCATTCTTTTTTGTTCCATTTTCAATCGCTTCAGTCGTTTGATTTTCAGGCAACGTATTTACTTCAGAATCTTTCATAACATCATCTTTCATACATGATTCCTTCTCTTTTACCAATTTTTCACAGAGTGCTTCGTTTTTGGAACCATTATCGTCATCAATTGATTTTGATTCCCCAGTTTCCTCTGACAATATATTTGTTTCAGAATTTTGTATATTATTTTCTAATTTCAATTTTTCTTCTCCAACAGGCTTTTCAATTAATGCTTCACTTTTCAAACGAGTACAATTACCATCCATTTCTAACTGTTTGATCTTCGATTCTTCTGAAATTTCATTTGAGGTATCTTGATTTTTATCCAGTTCTAATTTTTCATTTTTGTTTTCTTGAACATGTATTATTGTACAACGTGCACTGATATTTAAATCATCAGAAATTTCTGATTGCTTTTCTGACGTCTGTTGTTCTGTCGATATACCTTCTTCAACAAATGATGCTTCCTCTACTTCTTTTATTCTAACGTCATTAATTAATGTTTCACATTTTTCGTTTAATTGCTTACTATTCAAAACTTTATGTTCATTATTTTCACCATTAAATAACATTTGACCATTAGTTTCATCTTCAACATTCAACTTAGAATCACTTTGACTTATACTGTCACTACTCAATGGTTCGCTTACCACTTCCTCGATTTTTCCATTATTATCGTCCTTTTTCTCTAATATTTCTTCATCTTCTTCTATACTTTGCTCCAATTCCTCTATTTTGAATGACTCACTTCCTACAGACTCGTCTTCAACATTAACATTTTTTCCTTCTAACACTTCTTTATCTTCATCATTATCATTTTCTTCTTTCAGCTTTGAGTTCTCCTTCTTTAAATCCTTCTGCGATTCATCATCTTCGTCAATCGGCTTCCTGGTTTCTCTAGTATCAAGCTCCGTTTCCACTCTATCCAATTTTACAGTTCTTCCTATATCAACATCTTCCTGTTTATCAGCATCTTTCTTCGTATTCTTTGTATCAGTATCTTCCTTTTTCTCAGACATTTCTTCGTCCACGTTGATCACATTTATCTTCACACTGTGCTCCTCTCTTATTTCTTGCATCAATTCCTCTTTTTGTTCTACACGTTCTGAGCAACGTTCTTTCCTCCGGTATTTCCCAATCTCCTCGTTAATAAAATCTCTTATATGCTGCTCTTCGTCTTCGGACAGTTTCTCGCCCTCCTCTTGAATGATGTCCAAAAACCTGTTAGCCGCCTGTAAGTGCGCGTGTTGCGCTTCGAAAGTGGCGCGTTTCCTCACCACCTTCTTATGCGTCGAGCCACTGATCCGCTCGTGTTCCGTCGGCTTCGTTGGTTCCACGACGTCCTCCACGTAAGTCGGCAATTTTAGACTCTCGATGAAGCTCCTCAATTTCCTCTCCACGTCGTGCGGCATCACGCTGTCCCAGACACGCCTCGGTTCCACAAAATCTTGCTTCGACGCATCGGAGTCATCGAAATCCGCTTCCAACCGCGTAGCTAGCTCCGTTGGCTCCCTTTCCACGTCCGATTCCATTTCAACGATAACTGGTTTAACGTTATCGGTCTCTACCGTGTCGCAGTCGCTGACATCACGAATCTGCAGCTTGTTGTCAGTCAACATCGAATCTTGATTCAGATCGTTCTTCCTGTCCATTTTCGTCGTAGAAGAAGAAAAGGAGTCTACAGGTTCGGAAATTGTCACAATACCCTCGTTATCCGGCATCTTATCTTTACTACCAGTCTCTACGATACCGACACCAGCAATATGATCGATTTTTGCTTCCAAAGGTGAACTACTGATCGTTGTGATCTTCATAACTTTGATGCCAGGTTGCACTGTACCTATCTCTATTCGACACCTTTCTTCTTTCGCGTATCTATGAGACTTCGATATAACTCCCCCCTTTGAGGTGATTTCGTTATCTGAATTCTTTGTCACGTTTACATCATCGTCTTCGACATTCTTCCGTTGAATTTCGCCACTGTGTACGGTATTCTCCGAGTCGGAGTCGTTCGTCTTCGTATCTGCGCTCGTCTTAGGTTCGTGAAGATTCTCTTCGTGTTCCTCGATGCTCTTTGGATTTTCTATGGTGACGTTGTTATCTTTCGTAGCTTTATCCAGAGTTTGCTGTCTTTGAGAGGGTCTTCTGTTGTTGCGACCCTTGCGATTTCTGCGGTTTCGCGCACTGTGTGGCATGTTAATCTCTTCGTTGTCGGTAGCGTACTCCAAGAATTTGCAAACTCCTATGGAATCGTAAAATCGGCCAGTTTCGACTTTTTCTCTGTTTTCGATTTTTCTGTTTTATGCTTCATTCTTACTTTTTTTTTTTCACTGCTGTTGCTTTTTAATGTCTGGTGAAATGCAATCTTGTTCGTAGTTTATAAATAAGTATAGTTAAGTAACGAAAGGGATTGTTAAACCATTCCGCCGGAATTGTTCTCGAAAAAATGCTTTACTTGTCGCATAATTTTCTTCAGGGGAATCAACGTGTATTGACATAAGACGATGAAACATAAAGAAAAAAGCGTTCGTTCCTTTCTATCAGGGAAATACCACTCTAACGAGAATCGTTTAATCGTTCGATAGTGCGATAATGTCAACAAAGCTCGCGAGATAAAGAAAACAAAATGATGTGTCTATGCTATAATTGCTAGCTTGGCTCGATCATACTAACGAGAAGAAAAATTTAGAAGAAGAAGATGAAATCTCTAAACCAAAAATTCTCTAACCAAACTGAAGTCTCTTTCGATAATTAGAGTAATTATAGTGTTCTACTACTGCCATGAAATTATCGAGATATAAAAAACGATATGAAAAGTAATCCTATTATCGGTGGAGCAATATTGAAAGGATTGCTTATGAATTGCTATCATATTTTATTTACTGTACGCTTTAATTTATATTTTCGAATCTTGAGATGATGTTACGAAGACTATAGTTAATAATCTTATTTACACAAGAAAGTAATATTAATACGTAGCATTTACATCTTCCCATGAATGAAACGAGAATGACGAATGCAAATGTGCACGGTAAATAAGGAAAAGAAGTTGATGTTGTCTTATGACCGTGCAAAAAGCATGATTCACCGCCAGGACAGCATTCCAAAATAATATCGGTTGTCAATTAAAGAAAAAAAGAAATATGATCGATTCTTACTTTTCTCGGTTTCGTTTCGTTGTTGGATCAAGGAACTCTTCGGTTCACCGTTCTGATTGGCGTAGCTTTGGTCAGATTTTGTATCATCTGAAAAGTAAATACGACAACGGTAAAACATCAGCTGATGCGACGTCAGAATGCTTTTAATTTTTATAATTCAATTATATGTTCTCCTTATATGTCTGCCAAACAAAGCTGCGAAATACCAAATACATTTACGATGATTTTTATGCTCCTTTAGTCTCTATTTTATTCTATTTATTTCATTCGCATTTAGTTCCTATTTCATTTTATGTTTTCTTATTTCGGATATTTTCATTTAAAATATAAATAGCAAAGACGATTAACATATATAATTAGTTCATTAATTGGGATAATTAACACAATAGAAACTCGAGAAAAGTAATTGTTGCGAGATAGGAGGAAATTATAAAACAAGTAATGAAATTCTAATAATGTTGATGTTTATATTGCATAGATTGTCATTCAGCACTATGAAAAACCGAATGTCACAACCACCTGATGCAAGTTTAGAATTAATCTGTTAATTCAGATTGTTTCTAAACCAAATCTTTCCTTGCAAACAGAATTGAAAATCGATAAAGTCACTTTTCTATTGCTAGCAACCAATTTTAATTAAGCAATGCACAAATCATGATATAAAAATTATTTTCAGAATACACGTAAAAAAGTAAAGTAAATACAAATTAAATACATGTAAATATATGGGTACATTAAAACAAATCATATGAAATAAATTACAGCATTCAAAGCATCGAGAATTCGAATGGCAAGTTAACTCATCGTTTCTAATTAACAGGTCGAATTATCGACTTTCGAAACGTTATTCAAAGATATACGAAATTATAAGGTAGAAAAGATCTGTAAAATTATTAAAATAGCTTCGATGATGCTGTCCACGGACCTGGTGCTTACAAAATCCATGAACAATCGAGCTAAATTTGCGCGTTTCGACGCCACTGACAGTCGCTTATGAATTCCGAATTAAACGTCAACGGGCCACAAATCAGCGGCATGACCGGTAGGATCCATGAATCGCAGGAATAGACTGAGCGCGAGCAGATCCGCCACCCGTAAAACACGCTCGTGTCCCCACCCACGCGTGCGATTCTCTGTTCGCGCGGGTATCGCCAACATGTATTGTTTATATAATACATGCTTACGAATATCAGGGTTTCTCAAACTGTTCTCCCGCGTTCATTACCCGTTTACACGTTCGATCGCCAAATTTCAGGCTACCTCTTTCTTTATTTAGTAAATGAAAATAAACTTTCATTTTATGGAAACATGATGTTTTCAAGTTGTTTGAATATTTTTGTGAGATGTTTGTTTGAGAAGATATTGAAAAATATGTTACTATTTGTTTGGAGTAGACCTTGTGAACCGCTTCCATTAAATGACTTATTTTGATAAATAACGTGTTTTAAACTGTAGATTTTATCAGTAACACTGAAAGATTTCAGGTCGATTTAAAAGTTAATATTTAAGTATTGTATTATATATGTGTGTGTGTAATTTGTTGTCATAGCGCTTTAGATACATTGTATATGCATTTACATTTTCTATCTATGATACTATCTATATTTCTGCATAATATATAATAACTGTATTTCTTCTTTTCCAAATTTAGATGTTTGTGAGTTCATTTAAAAAATTGTCCATTATAGAATACATAAATATATAATGTTTTATTTACTTGATCCTCTTATCAATTTACTATTTGAAAATATATATTACGTTATCCTCAAAGCTTCTTTCGTTTATAAGGAAATAATAGATGCGCAACATTTTTTGTTTTATACTACTTTATTGAATCATGTATTATCTATTCTGTAGTAATAGAACAAAATGTCTCTACTGGATCTATTATCTCCTCATAAAGCGAAAGAAGCTTTGGGAACAACCTAATACATATAATTCAAAAAGTTAATAATGTCCAAATGGATGCATCTATGTTTGGTAAACTATAAAAATTTAACTTCGTCGAAGAAAGATAAAAATCTGTTTAATGAAAAAATAGTTGCACAAAAACATAATGATTTTATGCGATTTAAAGTAGTCCAAGTTTTGAACGAAAAACTTGTACGAAATTATAAAAAGACCCTCATTTTGACAAACTACTTCAATATTAGTATTTCTTTGTATATGAAACGATACAATGTTAATACTAATACTAATATTATTATTTATATCGTTACTCATTTTTATTTTCTGCTATATTACTATATAATATTGGTTACATTTACTACTCAATTTTTTAGATTTTGAAAGTAAAAATAACAACTAGTCTATACAATAACAAATCAATTTCTGGCGTAGTTATCAACTTTATAATTCTTCGTAATGTTCCATGTTCAACTGGTTATGAGATATTTGCATGACGCTGCATTTTCTTGCTTTCTACGATATTAATTTTGCGTATTGAAAAATAAAATTGTACGTTACGCTCAGATAAATTTTAATTACTAATGTGTATTGTAAAATTAATCCGTTTCCAAAAGAGTATGTATTCTACTGCAAAGCGGGAAATATAATCGTTAAGGAAAAACATATCGTTGGCAAAAATTAATTTACTCGCAAAATAAATACTGTAACGTTGCATTGATACATATCGTATTTGGAAATAGTGCAAAGCAAGTGCAACATCAAAATTCTGTTAGATAAAATAGTGCAAGTACTTCTTGTTTGCAAAGTTTGTGAAACGTTATAAACCTGTCTTGGATACTTGATACAATATTATCTGATACGTTGCAATTTAGTATTGAAATATTTGAAGTTTGCAGTTTGCTTTACTATTTACCAAAATTGAACAATTATTATTTATATGACATAAAACAATCTCAAAAAATCTATTTATAAGGATCAAAATATTTTGTGCTATTTAATAATCAAATATTGTTCAGGACAAAAAATGCATCAGCCGAAAAATCATTGTTCACACGCTACAAAGAAAGAAGATCGTTGTTTTCACGATTATCTGTGGAAAATAAAAAATTTGGATAGATAATAATTAAATACTATTATTTTTTCTATGCACAATCCATTTCTAGACACAGAAAAGGAATTATATTAATATTGATTTTAATAAAAATACACCAGTATTTACTCCTCCATTAAAAAAAAACAGAAGAAGTATGTTAATATTTTACTTTCTGAATATAAATCATTTAAAATTGAATACTTCAGTAGATATGAATAACAGTATACTCTCACTTCCAATTATTCCTTGTTATATTTCTTATATATTATTATTTCTAACCCCAATCACAGACATTACAAATCATTTTTTGTTTTAAGAACGTACATAAAAAGTGCTTTCAAAAATACAAAAAATGAATTTAAAAAATTGCAATAATATTTAGCAATAAGTAGTAAATTAAAGCAATACGCTGAATAAAAGTAATAATTCAATGATAATCCATGCATTGCAAGATTAATCGACATTTCCACTTTTTCCTAATCGTATAAAAATCAACATCCGAGTCCTCTTGCACATCGATTTAGTAATTAATAATATATTGATAAGTTGACGAGTTACAAATCAAAAGTTACAAACTTCTATTTTGAAATTTTACAACTTTATGCGAAATAAGATTACTAGCTGACTTGAAATGGGTAAAAGTTACTCAACGCCTTCGCTTGTCTCATTATCAAACCTGATGCTGTTATACCAGAAAATTTGTTAGATTGCAATTTTTTAAAAAGTTTTAAATATATGAGCGAGCCAATATATTTATATGGACGATTCATTTATTTAAAACATAAAACAAAATGTACCTATTACTTGTACAAATATTGTACTCTACTCTAGTTACTCTAGTTTACATGTACACTTGTGTCATAACATATATGACAGGAGTACATACTCCTTATTGTACAAACATTGTACCTACTCTAAACTGGTCATGTGATTTTTATTTTATTTTTATTTTTATCAAGTATGAGAGTTCAAGTATTTCATAAAAAAAAAAACAGATAATTTTGTAGTTTTAATAACTCGTAACTCGTAGAAAAGATTGAGAAACGCTGTTGTAGATCAGCCGACACTGATCTGTGTACAGAATTTCAAGTTACGCTTGCGCAGCCAGCCCCTTGAATGACGTTTTTACGTCAAACATATACGCGAACGTATACATGTTGCATTAAATACACCGCGCCTCATCTATGAAACGTGCACTTACACATTAAATAATCTTTGTAGAGATTCTGACACACGCCAACACACGAGGTACGTGTATATACGCCGCTCTGCCCCTCGTATGAGATTCATGAATAGTGCCACTTCCGAGTTGAACTTCCTTCCGAGTAAACAATGCCGGCAGAACGACTACGATTCTGAGCACACCCATCCATTTTCCACACTTTTCATTACATCATGCATGACACACGACGAATTCAATCCGCAATAATTTGAATGGAAATCGAATGGCCGTTCGATTTTTAGTACATTGCTCTCTTTAGTAACTAGTCATATTATTCGATCGCGCTCCGTTATGGATAGCTAACTAGCCTGGCAAAGGACAATAAAAATGAGCAGGTATAGCTTGTCACAAATTGGAAATGTTATAATCACGATGAAAAGAAAAATTATACGATCAGATTTGTTAGTAGTCACGTTAGTAATCATGTTTCAGATCTAAACAATCAAATCGGTGTTTCTCTTTTCTCAGGAAAACGAACAAAGGGTCTAAAACTTGTCATTTATATCCGAAAAATTTGAACTTTTTTTTTATAAAACATTCATTATGTTACACAGTTACTGTTGATGATATCTATAATTTTATTGCAGCAGAATTGTATTCAGCTAAATCATTGAGTTGTACATCTCACGATTAAGATTGAGGTTAGGTCAAATTACTTCCAAATTAAATTATTACAGTGAACAACACATTTACTTGAGGGCCATTAGTTGTAATGTTCTTGTAGAACAAAATGTAATATACAAGTTTAATGTTAGTAAATGTACCATGACTAAGCCATAACTAAAACAATGTACTAAAATAATTTTTGAAGGACAAATAGCTGATTAAAGTAAGCTTAAATGTCTCAGGTACCGATGACAAGTGATAATTCATGACACAGTAGAGATGAAAGATATGAAATAGTAAGGATTGATTTTATCACTTTCTGTATTTATCAGATTTCCTTCATAGTACACTTGTAAAAATCTAGAACAGATTTATCATTGATAATATATTTACATAACATTTATCAACGAAGCCTTACAAAAACCCAAAATACCTCCCCCTGCCTATATTTTTTAAATCTTTCTTCTTCCTCTCAAAAAATGTAATGTAATATAGAGAAATTTCTCTCTCTCTCTCTCTCTGTCTCTCTCTCTCTCTCTCTCTCTCTCTCTCTCTCTCCCTTTCTCTCTCTTATGTTGGTATAATACAAGGTGTCTCACCTTAACTCATCCGTGTAATTATTTCTCGAATTATTCATTTCATTATATATTTATTTCAATATTGATTTTAAATAGAAACTATTTTTTTTCGAGACAGTAGGGAGGATTGTTATGGTAAATACAAATTTTATCTAAGTGAAAGTACCTCCGAAATCTCAAGGTGACCTCCGTTCAGCCAAGTGTGTAGCCCATTTCAAGATGAATTCATTGGCGTATAATATAACGGTCTTTGAAGGTCATTAGAGCTTAGTTATTAGTTCAAAACTTATCTTTATTAAATTTTAAATATTAAATTTGAAATTGCTCGTTATCTCCTGTATTCGAAGGTAATCTCAAATATCAATATAGTGATTTATTCTGTCCCTAAATAATAGTTTCGCCCTCTGGAAACTTGCATATTTAATTCGTTGACAACATCCCTAATGCAATCCTTCATATTGTCAAGAGATTTGGGTTCTTCTCTTTTTTCTCTTTTATAAAGCACCACGAGAAAAACAAGGAAAAGCCTAATTAAAGTTTAAAATGTTAAGACTGAAGGGACTCGGTGGGAAGAGAATTCTATTTCCTCTCCTTATGCAGCGGAAATATGAAAAACTATTTCGAATATAAGATACAAGGAACAATTTAAAAAATGTTTAACGAATATAAATTTTAAGCATCGATGAATGTTGAAGCATTCGATTGATGTTCGAAAACCAACGTATCATATAGGATATCTCCGAAATGATAGTACAGGCGGTCGTATGGTGGTTCTACGTGCAAAAATAAACTGAGAAGTAAGAACAACATTTTTTCGTTTAAGGCTTCATTTTCGAGAGAAATGAGTTTGGAAACCCATCGGGTATTCGTGTATTAACAGGAAGTTTTCGAATTATGAAACTTTTGTTCCCGCTCGTATTTGTATTATTGAACATGAATAATGTTACGATTTGCTCCCTGATTAATAAAATGATTCAACCATTAGAACTATAAAATTGAATCGGTTATTTTGTATTAAGTGTTTGTTTATATTATTTGATTTATAACATGCGTCAAATAATAAGTTTTGCAATAACACTAACAATTCAACAGTTTGATTTATGTAATTTAAACTAAGATTTGCTTTAACTACCAACACATTAATGAACCATTGTAATAAGTTTAAAAGTACTACTACTTTTTTCTAACTACATTATAATGTTGAAATTGTTATTTGCGTGATTAAATAAATCTAATAATATAGAAAATGAGCAAGCATATAAAAACGCTTAAATATTATGGGAGTTCTAATAACATTTGATCAAGTAAATTGGATATTTTTAAATTATCTTGCTCTTTTGTATAACTCGAAACGTAACGACTAAAGGATAAAATTATATGAAAATGACGAATCTTTCAGATATAATAGCAATACTAAATTACACTTTAAACTTTTTTGTTGGATTGAAAAGAGTTATTAGAATAGCGAGAGAAATAGAACTGATGTCCTTATTGAGTTTGAAGAAATTACATTCCATACGACAACTTTTAACGTTCAGATAAAGAAGGTATAACCTTTCCTGTAACAAAGAAAGAAGATAGCAGCGAAGATAAATAATTGTTAATATGAATATCTGATTAAAATACTAAATAATTCTGTCAAATATTTAGTCAATTTGAATTTCTTTTTTACAATTACTTAAATTTCTATAGAATGTTTAACTTGTAAGAGATAATGAAAAGAAAGATGTATTTAAAAGTAACTGAACAATTTTGAAACTTCAATTAGTTCGACATTTCTTTATCGTTATTTCCAATAAGTCAAGAATTCTACGATAATTTAAGTAGTAAATGATATCGAAATAAATAGTTTAAAAAAATGAAATAATTTAACCTCAAGAAACAAATTTATATGAAAAAAAAAAGGGAAAAATTTTAATTATTGTATGTTATCGTAATTAATATCGAAAATATTATTGAAAAACTATTAATTTCCTTCAAACATGCACACAATTTTACAACGATTATTAAATAAATATGACATACATTACATATTACTTTTTTTTATTACTTATAAAATGTCTTTATATATTTTTGTATATTCAAAAGTCTTTTTATAATAATTAAAGCAACGTAGGAAAATTTTCAAAGAAACCTGCTACAGTAGAAGAAAATGAGATTTCGTGACAAGAAAGGGAGTAATTTTGATGCTTCTTCGTTCGAACATTATATGATTTCCCTGCTCTTTGTTGCTCAAAGATGAATATCTCCCTAATTAGGTTTTACTTTTCAAGATTTCAAAACGTTCTACTGCTCCTTTTAAGCTACAAATAATGCAACGATTCCCCGGAACTCAGACAGGACAGTTCTCGCGAACAATATTGATTTACGTAGCGTGATATCTTTATTGTGTTATCGAATGATATCGTTTTAACAGATTTTTAAAGAACACTCGATCAAATAATATAAGATTTATGTAAAAATATCGCAATACTACCTATCTTTTAAATACTTTAACATTATTATCTTGTAACTTTTTTCTTTTTTTCATACTTTTCGTAAATTTTATTATAAATAAATACTATAAATATACTTCGGATGTTTATACAAATTTATATTTTAATGAATACAACGACATAAATGGAACTTACGCACAGAATTGTTTCACTCCTCAAATTTATTAACTCTTAAAATTACGAGTACTATACTTTGAACTGAACATACACTTGAATTTTATAATATATTGTTGCCTACTGTGCGAATTCTGTGTATTATCGTACCTTTGGATTTCCCATAAATGCATAAATATCTACATCGAATTATGATAAAAATGGTTCAAATGTTCCATTACAATTAGAATTCTATAATGATATTGCTATATAACATAATCACTTTAATATTCTATCGAAAAATATATATGAATTCTAAAAATATTTATGTCTCGTGTGATTTAAATTACACGATTTCGATATAAAAATCCCGAAATTATTATACTATTGCATTATTTTTATAAAATGCATTTAAAAATACTTTATACTGCAAACAAATTCTTCCCTTTTGTATTATAACTAAGAAATTAATAATTATTGGAAATATATAGGAGCGACCTCGCCGATTTCAATGATTCTTCAAATATATTGCCAAGGTGAACATCCTAATTAACTTTGCTTTATACACTTCGCCGCTGTCCGAATTTAATTTTCAAGTTATAAAGTAATTCAAGTTTAAGATTATGTGCACTATTTCATTTTGTTCTGTAAACAATTTTTCAATGATATTATAAAAAGATACGGAGGTAGGTACTTGTAGCTACCTATGAAAATGCCTTGTTAAATGCTTAGTTTAAAAGATATTTCAATATTAATTTCATCGAATTAAGTGTATGAACGACAAAAAGAACATAAACATAAAAGCATTGCATTATCTTATTTTGTCTTTCATAGCACAAGTCTTACGAGATTAAAGTTAAAATATTTGGCAAACTAATAATTTTTTGACCTAATACTTTTCTGTAGAGAATTAAAAATACATCGAACGATGTATAAAAAGTTGATGCATAATTCCATTTACGAAAACCTAAGGCCACCTTAAAGGCCCAGAGGCACGTCTACCTAGATAAGATTTGTGACTGCCATAAAATCATCCTCGAAACAAAATAAGTTTTATTTGAAACACTTTTTTAAATAACGTACCTCTAGTTTAGGGGATATTACGTGGATTCATTAAAATGAGACACCTCGTTATTATTATTATTGTTCAATTTTTTGTTATTCTTCCTCTGATAAAATATTGCGTTTAGTTTTATACTATTGAAGCTTTCAAATATAATTAGTCATTTAACTTATATAAAGTTAAAACTTTCCATTCTGTTTGCTTAACTTTACCTGAAAAGTGGCTGTCAGGCAGCGATAACTATTGTATAACGCTTCTTAATTATGTAATCGATTTGATGACGAGACTCGACGAACGTGAAATTATTGAAGAGTGAAGGACAACTGCAGCAATTATAAAAGTGGGAGCGCCTGTGGTTAACCACAAAGGAAACACTATTAGTCCATCATCTGAATTGCTAACAATACAAAACATATACATACCCTGTATCTTTAAGAATTATTTTGAAACAAATTTAGGACAATATAGCATTATGCATTAGTGAAGGTATCTTTTTACAATTTGTTTATTTGGGCCTATAATGAAAATTTAAACAATGAACTTTATGGACTTACTTAGTTATATACAAAATAGAAATCTCATCAGTGTCGGTTAAGGTTTCTATCAGTTACACAGGCTAATAGTGAAAATAATATATTTTCACAACTTCCGGCATAATTCTAAATGTAAAATTCTAAAGATTCTTACATTTTTCGATGCCTTTATGTATGTGTATATACATGAACTGAAAGTTGTGTTCGAATCGGTTAATGCGGAAACAAGCGATAGGCATCGAAAAATGTAAGAATCTAATTTTATGCCGGGAATTATGAAAATATACTATTTTGACCATTGACATATTATGTCAATTATGTGTGTGTGTGTGTATGTGTGTATACAAATATCATTGACATAGATGTTTAAAACACTTTAAATGTTTTAAGTTTTCAGTGCAGATCTAGATAAAAAGGTTGTAAAAGGCGACCTTTATCTTTTCCTCCTTGATTCCGATCAACTGCAATTTTTTCAAAAATTTCTTTCACGTCATCATGTCATAAACTAATGCTTTTAACTACTAAAAAAGAAAGAAACTCAAGTAGTTTAGTCCATTTTTTAAAAAGTTATTCTATTTTAAAGGATATTTGATCAGTTACGTCAGTATAGCTGTAATTTTAGATTATCTTCAATTCAATTGACTAATGTTAATATTGAATTTGTTTTATATTTTATTTTTGCCTCGTACTATTATCTTGAATAAATATAGACGAGATCATGAATCAAGTAAAGTAATTCAAGTAAAAGACATGGAAAACAGGAATTTCAAATATGCCACGTACAAAAAAATTGAATTTTGTCCAGATTGATTTTTCTGTCTATATTGAAAATTAGGTCAGCAAGACTATGGTTCTGCAGGCGTCCTTTTGACGTTCATCAATATATCGGATGTCGTAGCGAACATTGCTTTTGTTTCTCTTTACTCTTATCAAATGAAACTTAAAAAAAAATGATTGTAGAAAATTAAAAGTTAAAAACTAAAAAATTTTTTCAATTTCATATAACATGTACGATGTTCATTTTTACAAAACAAACAGCATGGCAGGTATATTTTTTAGAACATATATATTTTGTTTAATTAATTGTTTACAGTCACAAACCATATAATTGTAGATTAAGGTATAGGATAGATTCTATAATGTTTGAGAAAAATCGGTTGGTTATAAAAATTCTAGTAGATGTAATGTTAAAAATACGACCTAACGGCTAATTTCTTCCCATTTTAAGCTTTACATTATCTTACATAAATATTATTTCTTTTCATATTTCATTATGTCATTAATAAATTACTGATTTATCTGTAACGTAAAATAGTTTTATGAAACATTACAATTTATAAAAAAAGCTTTGTTTCAAAAGCTTTAAAGTTTAAACCCATTATATTCATCCTAAATTGACATAACTTGTATTATTAAACAACAACGATAAATTGAACAAAAGAGCAAAGCATAAAATAGAGGAACAATAGTTGATGGTATATATCAGTAACAATTACATAAGCTATTATGTGACAAGCGACAAAAGACATCGAGCAGATTAATGACGTAACCGAAATACTGAAATGATCGTAGGAATTACTCGTGAGGATTCGGCTTCTGAACACCTAGAACGCAAAGAACGAAAGATGTACGATAGAACTGCGGAAATGCGGGCTTGGCCCCTTTGGGCCATGACGCCGCCGCTCCCATGTAACTGGCGTTAATACATCTCCGTCGAATTTATTCGACACATTCTCCAATGCACACCAATCGTTAGTGGTAGCCTAATATATCTATTAGTTAGTGGTAGCCTATTTAAGGTAGAACATTGTAATTTTTAGAAATATTAAATTGTTTCATAGATTCCACCATTTTTTACTTATTTGTTTTCATTAAAATATTTTTCACTAATTGTTATTATATCAAAATACGTACCAAGCATAATTTTGGTCTATCGAACCGGTGCAGAGATATTTGATTGTAGTTTCGAAAGGCCCTAATGACCGATCGAGATAAAATTTGAAAGGGATGATGAAGAAATAGGAACCTCAAATATAAAATTTTAACTCCGAGTATTTATTTAGTTTCCGAGATATTAATAAACAGCTTTCGATATTATACAGTGAATACTGCCTATACAGATATTACTAACAATAGCGAAATCGACTTCAGTATCTACAGCGTGTTCCATTTACGATCCGACCACCTCTTTTTAAGCTACATTACGTTTTAATTTCGATGGCCGCAAAATGTTGCGTTGTGTAATAGTATATAACAATATATATATAACTTATGTAATTAAATATAATTACATGTATATATTTAATATATATTATTATTACTATATTTAATAATTATTATTATTAATAATTAGCCTTAGTTTCCATTTTTCAAGCTGGCTTCGATTAGTAAGAATATTAATCCTAATTCTGGCCAGCATTTGATCGCTTAGTCACTTTTAAAAAATAATTAGATAGAATACAGAACATCCTTTGAGCGACCAAAGTTACAATAACCTGGTTTACACCGAGCTACTGTATCATCGTCTATTCGACAGTCAACCATGGCAACTACTAGCAGTTTGATAATGTCTGTATAGATAGAAATAAATGTATAATACTGGAAGGTTTTCTTGTTAATATCTCGGAAACTAATAAATACCTGAAACTAAAATTTTACATTTGCGGTCTATCCCTCTTCTCTTTTCTGCGACACCTCCAAATTACATGTCGATCGGCGATAGCGAGACCTTTCGTAGCTTTAGTATTTATTTAATTATTTAAAAATTTATTTATTTAAAAATTTGAATAAAACTTTAAGTAAGAAAATGTGTATAGATTAGTTAATACTAGATAGAAGAGTAATCTCCAAATGGAAAGAATAACAGAAAACAGGAAAAGATACGTTGACTATTGATTTTGTACTCTTTCTCGGTAATTTTACGTCAAACTTTTGTTAAGAAACCCAATATCAATAGGGGACGATATAAAACAATCTAATACAAGGTATTTAACCCTCAACTAATGTCGTTGAATCATAAATAGATTGCGGATGTTTATACTTATAAAATATGCAAGGAGGATATAAAATTTATGCATGTTAAGTATGCATCAAACATGTACGTATATGCACGATAAATACAGATATGTAAACGGGAAGTATGTACAATTTATGAATAACGTGTTCAACATAGATTTATAACATTATTTGATTCGTTACATCTGTATTAGATCTGTTTAGCAATTTTATTTTAATTAGCAATTTATTTACAGCGGAGCGTCAAAATTGGCATTAGGACAAATCATATGTAACATTTCCATATTTGTAGCACCGGAATACGGAACAGAATTTTTGTAATTGGCCCAATACTGCTGTGGTAAATATATAATTTGGCTTTATCACCTAATATGTTTCAGAATTTTACATATTTCTGACAAACCAGGATTTCTTTTTAAAACTGCGTCTACTTTTATGTGAACTTGTTCATCGCAACTACTTACATAAATACAGTCCATGAATATTTATAATGATTATCTGTACTATTTTTATTTATGATAATATATTATACATTGTCATCCATGATCACAGAATGTGCTCATATGTACATTAATATGCTCATATAATGTTAGAGACTTTTAGAACTTACAACAGTAATTTGTAATTTGCTCAGTTGTTTAAAAAAAAATTGTAACCTATCAATTTAAAAAAGTAATATAACTATAATTCGTAATTTGTTTTGTGACGAAGAATCTATGATGTACTTTAAAATAATCTCTTTATGGAAATAACTAAACTAATTTTAATTAGAACTGAATTAAAAGTATATGATAAAATGTTTCACATATCTTTGTAAAATAATAATACAACCTATAAACTATTATAACTATTATAACATATCTGTGGTTGAACTCGCATAATTTCCGAGATATTCGTGAAAAACTGCCTGTACGATTAGAATGTACTTTACTTATCGTTGTGTGTCTGTCGCAGAATATGCGTCAGTATTGGTTGCCGGTCGCCAGTCGCTTATCTTCTGTTTACAAACGAGGGTCGAATGAACGTAAAGGACCCGTGCATAACGTGCATATGCGAGCACGCAGAGAATGTCTATTATAATTCACTTAAAAATTAATATCATACGTTTTGTTAGTTTAATGGTTTTGGGTTAGATTTTCTAATCCGCGGCTCTTGCATAAAATGGCAATAATTATATTTCGTAAAATAATATCAATTATTTATTCACCCATTATTTTTATAATTAATTCGTTATTATTTCACGGAAGCATTGCCGGCCTCTGAGAAGCGGTCGGATTAAACATTAAATGCATTGATGTTATTCGACGATATCGCATATGCATATTGTGTACGAGATCTTTAAGCTTGCTGACTCTCGTTTACAAACAGAAGACGAGCGACTCGTGGCCACGAATCACTGCTAACGCATACGCTGTCACAGACGCACAATTATAGGCCGAATCCAATATCGAAAGCCGGCAGTTTTTCGCGAATATCTCGAAAACTAGGAGAGTTCAGCCTGTATATGTATAGAACTAAGTTGTTCGAAATGTTGAGTTTTATAACATATGGAAAAATCAGAGCCTAATCAGTCTTTCTGCAGTTTCACCATTTTCTAATAAAAATTATACTAAAATATATCAAATGGACCATGAATAATAAAAACTGTAACAAACGGATTGTGGATAATAAAAGTTATATTAAAGAATTCTGAATAATGAAAGCTATACCGAATAGAGATAATATAGATAACGGAGAAAAAGTTACCGATACGGTTGTTGTAGAAGAATTTTTAGTTAAAATAAATCAATCAAAGTGTTAGAATCTAATCTAGAAGTTAAGGTTAATAACCTTTGGAAGACACAATGTTTGTGTTGAAATAATATTCAGTAATGTTTATTACACAGAAACTACAGAACCTGACGTATACAAAAATTGTTGATTGTCGGCCAGTTACCCTCAGACTAGATTAGGTAGTGACCCATGATCCCTTAAATAGTTTGAGCCCCACTCTCTATACAGTAATGAGTATGACCTGTGTAAGTGTTCTGTTCAAATGCCTGTGTGGGTGTCTGTGTATGGGTACTTATCCCTAAGCGAGAAACATCGTTGTATTCCAACACAAAGCATGAAATAAAGACTTCCTGAAATAGAGACGGACACCTGTGAGACTTACTACAGTATATATAACCTCTAGCTTTTTTGTACCAAGAAAATAGCTCATATATGTATATTAATATATCCATTGTCGAAAGTTTAATAAAAAATATATAGTGTCTAAGAAAATAATGTTACAAATAGAAAGGAAAGTTTTGAGATTTCTTCAAATAATACTTCTTTATTAGAATACTTTTTTAACAGAAGAAAATTCTATTTCTTCGTAAAAAGTTATTTTACTATTATGATATTTAAATTTTGCATTTTTTATGTTACAATTACATTAAATTACAATTACATTAAAAGGATGTCTTTATAACAAGTGTATTGAAATAACGAAACAAATTGCTGAAGTGAATTTGCATATGCTCTATTCATGCTTCTATTAATGTAATTTGTTATAATTATTAACTTATGAAATAAAAAAAAAACATGATCAACAACAGTGAATTGAACAGTAGAATTGTAACTGTGTTTTGCAGCTGAAAATGCTAATTTCCACATACTTATAAAATATATATGTATAGAAAATTGTAAAACGTGAAGCTTTGAAAGTTCAGCCTCGGTTCTAAGAAGAAAAAGCGAAGATGTTCGAAGGTGCTGTAAACTAAGCCCTCTCAATGGAGACTAATGAGTCGAGTCGATTAAATTCGTTATCGCGTCTCACTATCAGTAATTTTTACGTAGTTTAAAGATTCTTAACTCGTGGTTAGGATCTTTTCAAAAACTACAATAGTTTAGCAGGGTTTACGTTACTGAACCGCATTGTAACAAACACCTCACAACGAACAGATTTGTAAAGTATGTTAACAAGAAATAGACAAAATTCACTATTTGAAACATAAGAACGTTTAACCATTATCTTAATCATCAATTAGTACTATTAGATTATAGATAATCCATATTATAATACAGTTATTCATATTAATATGCGGACACAGCTCTATTTCTGTATCTCTATTTCTATGTCATTTAAATATTGTATTGCTCATTTTACGAAAATATTAATCATTGTATAATTATCGTACTGTAGCTTGAAAATATATAAACAGTTCTTCTCTACCAATAACGTTTCATTGTACAAAGTGTTCGAAGATGGTTTATCGCGACTATCATTCTACATCTACGACCGGTGAATATCAGTAAAAAAAGATGCCGCAAAATTGATCTTGATCTTAAAATTCATAGTCAAATCTTTTATCACATTGTATTCAATACATTGCGAGGATAAAAATTCTCAAAGCAATAAGTCACAACTCAACCGTTCTCCTGCAGAATAATGTTAAAGTTCCATTAGTTTAAGGATTCACTTTACTTACAACTTTACTTTATTTTCCAGTTAGACACAAAGCAAATAATAATAATTATTATTATAGTCAATAGTAGTAGTAATAATAATAAATAGTGTGTTATTGATAAAGCAGGACAAAATCCTTCTTTGACTTGTGAGATATACCGCAATTCGCTGAAGGACGATGGAAGATCACTACGTTCCCAAAAGATTACAAATTAACCTGATGTTAAGCGATTAGATTGTCGATTTAACACTAGAACTACCACACCGGTCAAATCGACTAGTTTTACAAATTTATTTTAAAATTCCTACTTCGTATTATATCTTTTTTCCGCAATAATGTAATGACTTTCTACGCAACGATAACTAAAAGAATAATATAATGAATGTTATTTTGTTTTTTATGTGTTCAAACTCAAAATAATTTTGTATCAAGTTTGTTTTGTATCAAGTTGTGCCAATAGCAGTCAAAATGACTGATACTTGTCAAAGTGTAAAAGGGTCGTGCAATCTGTTTATCGAACCCCGATTAACCAGTTTTCTCGTTTCGTAAACCTTGCCACACGTTTTTTAAATTTTTACTGCGTATCATTGGATATGATGATATCAGTTATCAGAAAAATTCCGGATCGATCGCTAGATCGCTAGACGCTAACACTAGAAATACCATACCAATTAATATGACTGGTTCTACAATTTTATAAATGTGTCGACCCTATTTTATAAATGTGTTTAGGGATGATGGTCCCAGATGGATTAATAATACCAAAAATATACTACATAACATGAAATTCCTTCTGTAAGAAAGTAATAAATCAATAAATATAAAAATATTCTATCATTAGGTATTTTTTAAAGACCAGTCATTTTCACTGGTTTTGGTATAAAATAGTTTCGTGTTAAATATCGGTAGTTCTAGTGTTAAAGATGAAGAAGTAGCAATACGTCATATTACTGGACATCCAGAAGCAGACCGATCTCACGTCCATTTGTAAGAAGCGAGAGAAGTGATCGCTCTTGTTACGCTTACTCACTAGTGGGTTTATACAATATAGCACGACGAGTAGGAATTATCTTCTCAACAGTGCTACGTATCATTCGCGAAAGAGATCTCCGATCATAAGAATTCAACACATTTCTGTACGTTTTCAAACTCTGTGTTTAAAC
Organism: Bombus dahlbomii; assembly: GCA_037178635.1. Classification (NCBI taxonomy): domain Eukaryota; kingdom Metazoa; phylum Arthropoda; class Insecta; order Hymenoptera; family Apidae; genus Bombus; species Bombus dahlbomii. Next base: position 465,126 of record CM074118.1, read on the forward strand.
GATCATGCCGTTCGACGAACTTCCGTTGGATGTTAGTAACCTATAGGGCGAATCATTTCGAACGTATGCTGTTTTTTCAAACAGTAACACCCTGAGTCGACAAAATGCCAGAATTTGGGTTTACAGAAATCCCCGTGCGATAATTGACAAAATTTAAACAAGGACACTTCATCGTCCATGTTTAAGCAGGAATCATCGGGAACCATATCGGCTCCATTTATTTACCTTTAGACGATTAAATGCAACATATTTGTAATTTCTACGTCCTTGTCTACTGATAAGTCGATCTGAAGTCACAGATCGAAGTCACACATTTATTTCAAAGATTCTTTGATATCTTTCGTCGTTTACGATTTATAACCACTTACATAGAACGAACAGCTCGAATGAAAGGATTGATTTCCCGAGAATTATATTTAAATGAATATTTGTATGAAGTTTCATCAAAATCAGTGTGTATCGGTCACGGGATTCTCTTGTAAGTAAACTACTTCGAGTTGTACCACGATACACACGTCACTTTATGCACAATAGTACTTCATATAATGCTAATCAAATTTGCTAATGTTTGAATCAAATGTTTGAATTATGGTTAATCGGGTGCAAATTTGCTTCTCATTTCTGGAATCCCCATTCGCTATAGTTGACACTAGCTATTCAAGAAAGTAAGAAAGAAAGATATGGAATGTATAATGATGGTTCTATGACATTTACATGTAACAATAGATGCAATCTTTCGTGCGAAATACAAATACATTACAAATAATGTGAGTTCGAAAACTAATGGAACTTTAACATTTTTTCTCAAGAGCACGGTTTAGTTCCGACCCAGACCTTTTATTCTCATGATGAGTAGAATAACGATGCCATAAAATAAATTTGATCTTAAATTTCGAAGTTTAGATCAATTTAGTGGCAACTTCTTTTATAAATCTTCACCGATTGAGAAGTCCGAAATCCTTTTCGAATGCCCGGTATACTAGATCTTTAACAAGTTTTGTATTTTATTCATCGTATATTTGATTTACTATTCGATAAATTGCAGAAGATTCTTCAAATTATAAAGAATAAACTCTCCTTGTAATTTTCCCGATATATTTTTTCAGATAGCACAATCTCTACTCCTTGTTCTATAGAATACATCATCATATCATACACATAAAAGGAATAAAAGAACTTATAATATAACTACGTGATAAATAAGATAAACCCCTTTCCACGAATAATCAATTAAAACCATACCGTTCGTTACAGCGACATCAAATAGAGCATCGAAGTTTTCATCAAAACAGACATCTTCCTTCGTCCGTCTGTCGTTCAGCGAAGTGTCACCTCCGACAATTTCTTTAACTACATCAGTGCCCTCAAATCTCATACACCGTTCCATCTCCTTCGACGTTTTCCTCGAACTAATGTTGTCTTGCTCGTCCTCGATATTCATATTTCTGTTTATAAATTTTTGTTCGTCTAGCATTTCTCTGTCGTCATGTTCGTCCTTGAAACGAACTGTTTTACTGTCATTGGTATTGAAGAGGATACCACGAACAGCCTCGACATTTTTGTTCTTCAAAATAGGCGCTCGATCGAACAGATGGGTCATACTCTTCTCGATATTCGATCGCGTATCGTCTATCGCGTCAGAGTAGAATTTTTTAAAATTAGATTTTTTTATTCGAAGTGTTCCAACATTGCTACGGGGCACAGAATTTGTCATTCGCCTGTAACTCCAGCTACGTAAAATCGCAGTGGATTCGGAAAATTCATCGGTCGGAATGGCAACGGTATTCATCCTCCTGAAATCCAACGTGTTTAGTTTGTTTTCGAAGTTCTGCTTGGTTTCGTCGGTCCTGAAGCAAGCTGGCGGCTCGATGAGAAACTTCAGCGCTTCCAGTTGTTCATAGTATTCACGTTCGAACTCCTCTCGGTCGAGTCCGCTATTTCCCTTTCCATCTTTTTCCTTCCCATTAGTTAATCCGGCTTCGACATTTTCCGCAAGAATCGCCGACTTTGAATCGACTTTTTTGGCCACAGGTTTCGCAAAAGTCGCGCCTTTGCCTCGTTTCGACCTACAACTAACGTCAAATCTATTTCTCTCGCCAGTTTTCTTCGTCATCTGCCGTTTTCTAGATTTTCGATGACTCTCTAACCTTGTTCCTGGTCTGAAGCTCCTGTTTCGTTTCCACGAAGCGCGTAACGAACGAATCATTGCTACAAATCGTGATCCGGGTGTGGCACATGCGACTTTTCTCTTGGATTTCGAACGTGGCACACGTTTCGACAGCTGTTTGTCGCTGACCAAAGGGTCCGTTGTCTTGAATGACGAGATTTGCGAGGAACTTGTTTCCTCCACGCCGGTCAAGCATTGCGAACAATTGAAAAATCTCATCTTCGAAACGGGGTTGCCAATTCGTCGCTATCGCGTCAATTCATTAATTTTTTTATTTATTTTATAATAGGTTTAACGTCACATCAATTGCAGGCACAATTTATCCATGGTTATTAATGGTTATCTATGGTATCTTATGGTATCTATGGTTATAGTAAGATTGAAAGTATTACGGAGATATTGAATTCCGTTATCTAACGCCGTGTTTTTTAAACATTTGTTTACTGTTACTGCGAGTTTCATTCAGAGTATTATTAGAAGAAACTCTCTATATTTAAGGCAATTTAAAATGTGTTTAACCGCTGTATAATGTAAGTTTCACAAGTATTGCGTTATCAAGATTGTTATTTTATCATATCATATATTATACAGAACAAAAGTTCACGGATAACTCACGATTATCGCGTTCCATTTCTTTCAGTGTTTTAATACACTTAGGAAAGACATATTACACTATACAAATATTGCTGTATATTTTTAGATATACAGTGGCTCACGAAAGTATTTGAACACTTAGCATAACGAGCTTCCATGTATATGATAGCTGTTGTTCGCGACTTCGTCCACGTACAACTAAGAAAACTGATATTGTTCTCTATTTAGATTTTGATATTATGTATTGTTGAAGTAACTACTTCAAGAAAAACTCTACATCTTTATTTATGTATATCCGTGAGTTGGAGACTGCTATTACGCAGAAATATTCTAAATAAGAAGCAGTGCATATTATCGTGTCCTTGAATATACATTATGTTTTGGGTTGCAATGTCTAGCAACAAAGGAACTAATAAACAGATTTCTACTTATGTTTCCTGTAGTCTCTAGCCAAAGTTATAAGGTTAACTTTTTTGGTAATGTCCTTTTGTTATAAATATGTGCTCCCTATCATTCCATTTTCTAGTAACACTAAGAGAGTAAGGATCTGAATCGGCATAAACTTATACATTATACCTATACTTATATCCTTAATTATTTCAATATACTTTTCTATTACAAATTCATCCACTTCAATCAGTCAACCTCAACCTCAATATGTATAATGTAAGAGTCGATTCTGATCCGAACGAAACGAAACATCTTAGAGAGTGATTCTCGTCTTAATTTGGAATATATCTTAGAGTCATCTTTAGTACAAGGTAAAGCAACTTTGTAGCGTCGCAACCATAGAGTTATAATGATAGAATACGCGGGTTACGGCCCATATGTGTTTACCTGTAAGTGAACGCGATATCGAAATAGAAGGAGAACGTTGTATAGGAGCGTCTTCTGTCCTTGTCTAATCAGGCATGCACACTAATGCACGCGTCTCGCTCATCGGTGTTATAATTACATTATTTATTAGACAAGAATACAAGAGGTCTATGCAGCGTTCTCTTTTTATCCAGCTCTATTCTTTTCTATCTATTTATTATCTATGGTCACAATATTGCTGCATCCCTTCTTTCAATGTGCTGTCTTCCCGAACGTGCGCGATTCAAAATTTACTGTCACTTGTCACAGAAATCGATATAACCAGGCGGTGGAAACCAAGCTTCGTCGATTCGTTAATCCGACTCGTGTCGCATTTATGCTCGCTGCTATGATCTCTGATGAGTAAGCGTAATAAAATATATTTTATTTTATTTAGCCCTTATACATCTGGAGGGAATGTAATTTCCAGCGATGAAAGAATTATGCAAATCGATAAAATAATTTCTAAAGTGGCCTCGAACAAACAGAAGAAGAGCTTCCCTCTTTATAATAATGTAGATTAGCATTGTAATATAGCACAACTGTCATGATTACGTTGTTGAAATGTGAAAGCAATCTGAAAATCTATACACATTAGGTCGTCCGAAAAGTGTTTTTCGTTTTATAAGGAAATAATGGATGCATAATATTTTCCGTTTTATATTATTTTATCGAATTACGTATGATCCATTTTGTTCTATCAAGATAAAGACTACTTACGTTTGTATAAAGATGCGTTGCTGTAAAAGAAAAACACTTTTCGGACAATCTAATATATACACACCTTGACGCTAATAATATTATAGGCGTCAGGAACCAAAAATTCTAGCCAGGCCCCAAACGTGCTTGTCAAAAAAGTTAGTAAACGGTTATCAGAATTACGTAAATTACATTTGTTAGTATGCAAAGAGCGGGATAAAAGTTTGAATCTAACTAAAACGATGTTTGCTGAATCAACACGTAGATTCGATCGAATGTTCCAGACGCCCTTACTAAGCATTCGATGGACCCATTCTAAAACGTTCTGGCTTGCGTTTTCTGAATACGTAAAAAATAATTGAATCGGTTGAAATCACAATTGCGTATGCGTGTGCGTATCTTAATTACTATCTTAATTACTACGCATGAAAATAATATTCACCATCTAAGTAAATATGATATTCTGGTAGATTAATCAAACAACCTCTAAACGTATATATTAATTTTCCATTGGTTTAGCAAACATCGACTTAGCCTGGCTAAACTCCTAATTTCGGTTTTTGTAAGTCGACAATTGTGCTCCTTATAGATTTGGCAACAGTCTCGTTAGTTGTCATTATCTAGTTTGTTCGTTGGTATGTGTCGATTTTAATCAATATAAACACGTGTTTAATTGTCTCATAATTCCAATTTTTATACTCGTCAGCTTGTAAGATTTTGTTATGCAGTAACGACTGGTTGTTTTTTTAATGAATTTTTTTTTGTTTCAACAAAAACCTAATTAATTTAATAAACCTACTAAACCTACTAAAAATAAATCAATAAATAAATCAAATGAATAATAAGTAAGATTTCTAATCACAGAAATTGCAATTTATCTTTCATTCCTTGCGTTTTTAGAATATTTCAACAAACTAGTGTTTTGCAAACATTCTAACAAAAAGATAAAACGCGAAAAATACAACGAATATGGGAAGTATTAACTAAGTATTTGAATCAATCAGGCACAGATATACATATTTCTATTTAATTCTCTTTGTGTATGTTGCTGAGTTTTATTCGAACACAGCAATAATTCATAAATTCAACAATTCTATAATGTAGTAATAATTTTAGTTTATCCAAGATGATATAACGGAAATACCTCAGTGAAAACTGAGAAAGAAAACTGAGAGAAAAGAGAGAAACGAATTTATCAAAGTGCCAAAAGATTTCATGGGACTAATCGAATTAATATCTAAACTTGATCCCTCTTTAAATGAACATATCTTCTTAAGTGACAAAATTCAAATGTTTCGTGTCCAACGAAATGAATATCCAGAGAGATAATAGAAATAACAGAAAAAAGAAATAATTAAATATATTTAAATAAATATATAAATATATATTATATATTTATATATATATAAATAGCGAAGGTAGTAGATATTATCCGATAGTAACTGACTCAATCCCGGACCTAACACATACACATCAGATGGCAATAGTTGTTAGATACTAATATAATTGTCGGATTTGCGAAAGGTTTTTAACATTTTGTAAAATTGAAAACTATTTTGCACAAATGCTATTTTTAAACCTTAAAAAGTTTCTAGGCGTTTAGAATTTACCATTAGAAAATATTCGCTGACAAAGTTTTGACAACCCAACAAATATGCGTGGAAATGGTCATGGATTAGAAACACTTATAAAAACTAAAAATAAATATGCGAATTTCTGCCATGTGCTGCTCATTCTCTCGACTTAGTAGGCAGATAGAAGCAGTAGATTAATTATTTAGACGTAGTTCAGAAACTATTTGTATTTTTTTTAGTTCATCCTGCAGCGGATACAGTGGACTGGCGAGCTGTTGTTTCTCGAGGCCAAAATAATAAACGTCATCATTTTTATCTTTTTCGATAAAATATATTTAACAAATGTTATAGTAATCCATAATGAGATTAAGAATAAACAATATAATGAAATTTAATAGTTAATAAGCAATATAATAAAAAGTAATATAATATATATATTTATTATAATTTACTAATCTGATCCTAATTTTAAATTGTCCAAGCAATCAAATATAGTTATTCAGATCCTTTTCACCGAACTATATATTGTAAAGACCTTTGTTTTCGAAGGGTTTATCTCCAAAAATAAAAATATTTAATTCATAGAACATTTCCGGATAAAAATAGTCTTGTGCAAAGAAAAACTCGGACATTATTATTATATAAAATTATTCGAGACAAATATAGTAAATTTTACTACAAACTAACTAGGCACGTCCTATAAATATACTACATACAGAGTATGGAATCACGTACAAATATGTATAATTCAAACTAAACACACGGATACACAGTCGAAATACGTGTATTTGATGAACGCGAATAGCGAAAACTAACTAACATTGCGTAAAATTGATCGAAAATGAAAAACTCAGCAATGTACGATATTTCGATGCTTGTTTATACGTATATTTGTCCTCTTTTCAATAGAATAAAAATACAAAACGTATAAGCAATGTCAAACATTATTTGCCTGCAGACTAAATCGAGTATTCGATTACAAGCAAACGGTCAATACCTAACGATGCAATACAGCGTCCAAGCGTCAAAATACTGCGCACTCCTATTAATTTGCATACATATAAATTTAAAAGTTCGACTAAAAGCGGTTGCACTTAGCGTTTATATGATTTTATAATAATAATTGTCTAAATTTCACTCTAAAAAATTTTATAATTTAAGCCTAATACTCGCTAACATCTTTAAAACCCTACTCAAAGCTTAAACTGTTATAAACATTGGATCGTCAATGTGGGAATGAAAATATGCTTACGACACGATTAAATAATTAAAATACACGTATTGGTACGTATAAAATTGTAATTAGAAGTCGCTACTTCATGTTCTATGATCGGTAATTAGAACATTTAGTTTCACTTCAAATTTCAGAATTTTTATTTTAGAGCATTATCTTCGATTACAGAATTATCTAAAATGAATAATATTTTGGATTTTTATACTTTGAATAGTTGCCACTTCGTAGGAAAAAAATTTTTTTAATTTTAAATTTGAAATGTTACACTTTTGATCACAGAAAGTCGGATTTCAGCTCACTGCGCGCGGTTGATATATATTAAAAATAAATAATTTCAATTCACGTTGGAAAATTTGAATGAAGTGAGATGATCACATTATGATGATATGAAATCATTAAAATTTGGATATGGCGATATTGTGAAAACTTTAAAATTTATTTTTGAGAAATCAGAAAAAAAAATTGATTTTAATCTAATAGGAAAATATTTATTTAAAAAACTTGTAAAGTTAGAATATGCTATATTAATTCCGATATGGAAGATATTTTAGAACGTTCTTAATAAAGCTAACAAAAAATTACAGATTTCTGTCTTAATTTCATTAATTTTGTTTGCAAGCGATCTTAGAACAAATGTTAATGAAAAATTTCTTGAATGCGGAAAAGAAGCACGGAGTATACGCGATGAAATAAATGTCAATTATAATGATGTTAACAAACGTGTAACGATTAAAAAATATTCTTGTTGAAGTGGTCACCACTTCTAAAAAAACTCTATATTTAGTCTCTTTAATTTTCTCAAGCACTGAAGCCATTAACAGTGCAGACTGGGACGAAGGCAGACCATAGACAGTAGACAGACGACGATGGCTTCGGCGCTTTCAGTCATAGGGTAACACTGCTAGCGTGTGCATTAGGACTAGCTCAAACTATATTTTCTACTTTACAATTTTCCCACGCGCCCCTCTGTTCATATATCTAATAACTCCAACAATTCTGATAATGAAAAAAGATCCGAGTAATCTAAGAGCAAAAACGAATTTCACATAGAAGTAGTTAATCAATTTTTGAACATTTTATTTTAGGAATTAAATAAAAGAAGTAAAATGTATGAGGAATATGCAAACAGATTTCAATTTCTTTCTGATTTGAAAAATAACAGTATTAATGAAAAGAGTATTAATAACATCATCTGTCATCCTACAATGCAGATGTTACTGACAAGTTAAAAGCCGAATGTAGTCAATTTACTAAATATCTTAAGTTCACAAAAGCTGAAACTAACCAAAAGGAAAATAATTCGCTGATACGTATACTATTTACGTATATTATTAATGTAAAATTAATTTCTGAAAAAAAAAATTATTAGATGTCTTCTCAAATTTGACTGTTGTATTAAAAATTTTTTAACAATACCTATCTATTAATACTTGGAAATCAGAGAGATCCTTCTCTAAATTATCAATAATAAAAAATTAATATAAAATAGCTGCGTCCAAAAAACGATTGAACTTTTTAATTATTCTGTCAACTGAAAATAACAGAACTAGATCGTTGTCATATGATGAAACAATTTGCACATACAAAAGTTAGAAATTTTAAAGTAATACTTACTTACGCTCTTACAATTCACGATTACATACTTTTTTATTATGTTCGTTATATTATATAAATGTGCAATATGTAAAACTTTGCAATAAAGGTATCGTCAAATTTTAATTGTTATTTGCTTGAAAATTAGATGCTACAGAATGATTATTAGCTTCATAGCTAAAGCTTAAATTCACCAATATTGATGTATCAATAAAACCGTGGCAGATGGATATCGTTACAGTGTTAATAAAATTTCAAAAATGTTTTGTATAATATACATAATATATTCAGGTTTCTATAAGTATTCGAGATATTTTCGTGAGTCACTGTATTGTTACTATACTTAAATTATAACTAGGAATATGAATCTTTCCTTAATCAGAAATTTAAAAAGAAACTTCTTTATATTTAGCTTTAAAGTATGTGTTTATATCTACTTGACTTTTGTAAATATCACACTCGTATTTTTTTGACGATTACGGTAAAGCTATTGACACCTGTTTCATAGAGTGATCGTTAAAGTTAGAATTGTTTTGGCATTGTGTTCGAAGAAGCATATCCGTTTTCAATCACCGATGAATTCAATAGCTCCGACCTGAATTACGTAATTTAACGCGCAATGCGTTTAATTGTAAAGCGAAGCGCGAGAGTTATGCGAGTAGATTGCAATGCGAGAATTCGATCAAGATAATCGTATCGATCGAGATCAATCGATTTCTTGTTTTATCTTTAACGTTAATTATCGATGTAGTATCACATGCAACAAACGCCATGCATACAAAATAAAACATTGTTCCAATTTTCTTCTTTTTGCTCTTTCGCTGTAGAAAGTATTGACACAATTCCGAAAGTCATACTATTCTTGTAAATGCACTATCGCTCAGAAATATTCGGACATTGGATTATTTTTTATGAATTTTAATTTAATCACAAAATTACTTTTATAGATTTTAGATTTTATAATTGTTATAGCCATTCATCGTAGAATATTCTGCTGTTTTAAAATTAATTTTTAACGCCATGTTCTTATAAATTATATGTATACTTATACCATATATACATTTTTATAAATAATTTTATAATTGTAATATAGCTGATCTTATTTTATTTAGTATATCTTCATATTAGCCATAAACGGTTTATTCGTGACAATTATTGATCTCCGATTTTCAAATTAAACTACGAAGTTATTAATTATTTTATTTCTATATTTTTCCTTTTTAATCTGGTCAATTTGTAAAATATGAATGACTGCGCTGGGCTATAGATTTTATACTAAGATTAAAAAGTATTTTTGAAATAAATAAAAAAGATCATCGACGTTAATTTAAACTATGATATTTAAAATCGACATGTGCATCGACGAATTGTATATTTCATTGCAAAATACTATTCGTAAATTTATGACAGATAAATCCATACTTTAATTCAATGGTTTTATACAAATCTAATAGTAACATTTTTTGCGTTCTGTTGTTTTCTAATAACAGACTGCCCAAAATGCCCGAATATATAGGAGCTATAATATTTTTACAAAGCATTTAATTTCTTTATGATGTTAATTGCACGAACTTTAGAGTGTCTGTAAGTAAAGCTTCTCATGAACATTTTAAACAATTGTATTTTTAAATCTCCATCCATACAGAATCAACAATTGTTGACAAACTTGTCGAAAAGCTACTTCATCGTAAATTTGAATTTTTAATTACTTTGTCGTGATGCACATATAACAGAAAAAATAATAAAAATGGGCGGTCGTCCCGCAATAATTTTGAAAAAAATAAAATACCTCGGGTTTAAGCGACATGTTATTTTAATCGCTCTGTTATAACGTACGAATAACAGAAAGAATAATTGAATAAATTCTTAGCATACTCATGAGTCATTAATATACAAATGCATTCAGAAAGTAAAGAATAACCCAAATTTAATCTAATACTCGCGAGTCAAGTTATATACGTACGCGCAATCCGACTGACGCCCGTAATGTCGACAGAATTTTATTTTTTTCAAGATCACTGGGATCCGACCACCGCTTTTTATTATCTCTCCTGTTATATGTGCATCACGAAAACGTGATTAAGTAACCGCCGAATTTCAAGTACGAGTCACCCTTCCATGTCTACCTTTCGAAATCGCTCAGTTTCGTTCGAAGTTCGTCGAGTTCACACGTGACGATCGGTCAAAAAGTACAGTCGCAGTTTCCCACAGTATAGAGCATCGCGAACACGTATGCCCTTACAACCACTTGCTCACCAATCCAGAACACCATTGTATTCAAAAACTGAAGCAAACGACACGGTCTAGTCTTTAACTTTCCCACCTTCACAGTATCACTCGATGGCCGAACTTTCGTTTCAGATCCAGAAAGTATCGATTCAAAAGATTCTTCGATCGGTTTTCAGACGTTTGATCAGAACTGAGAAAGCACGCTGGTCAAAGCCCATTCGAACACTGGCAGAGAGGTGGATTGTACAACGATTCGAAAAGAAGGAAGAGGGTCTCACCTTCTAGGGCGTCTTCTAAGTGAAGGAGGGTGCGGCATCGTCGTGGAAACACAAACAAAACTTATAAATGTAATGGCAGGTGCATCTCGCATGGTTGATCGTCCGTGTGACCGGTTAACAGGTGTGGGTTAGGTTTGGCGGTGTTGAGAACGTGCATGGACGCAGGCTATAAGTGAACCGTGGTACACGTTGCTCATCTGCCCATCGTCGCGTGACGACACGCCGATTCGCAGGAAAGGGTCCCACAATCGTGAATCGAACCGAAAAAATATACTGCCGCTCATAAGTATCGGGATAATTTGACTGATTTGTAGTAACAGTAATTTTACCAAAATATGCAAATTAGTGATAAATTAATGGACAATTAATATATTATAATTACAGTCGTTGATCAGCGAATTCAAGGATCACTCGAGATTTTCAAAATTATTCACTCTTTTATCAAAATCGATAGGTATGAATTCTATATGCTACAGTAGCAAAGCTTATTAATTATTAACATATCGTATAACGTACATATTAATAATCTATATTTCACTTTTTTGAAGATGTTTCATATTGCTTAATCGTAAAGTGACATTAAAATCACAAAATCAACAAGAATTTATTCATCTGCTTTTCTCCTTCGATTTTCAACTATAATAATTGTGTATATTTAAAACTTGTATTGTAAGCGACTTAATATATTCCATTTTTTATGATATAAAGTTTTCCAATAAGCAAATAAATCTAGCGAGTAAATGCCGAAATTCTGATGATTCTATAGGCTCACTAATGTTGTACCGTTTGTTCATAATGTTTTGTCGACCCGTTAATTTAAGAAGACCCATTGTTTCGAATTCGAAATCGGAGTTATTCAGGACATCTTTTTCTACGAGTTTCTATATCAACGAGTTATCAGTGAAATTGGTCTTAATCGCCGATGATCATCAGGAAAAGAAAATCATGTGAAAAGGGGTGCTTAGGTATTGAAAATCGTACGATTAGGACGTTTACTTGATTTGTGCTTACGGTAAATGTAATTTCTTATGTGAAGTTTATTATTAAAAGTGCACTAACTTTTATTCGTAACAGTAAGTTTGTTTTTCTATCAATTATAACAATATATTTTTTTTGTATGACTCGATATAATTCTTTTTTAATTGTCGACATTAATAATACCTAAATATGTATTATAATGGTGAATTTTATGGTCGAAGAAAGTAATTATTAATTAATTTCTGTCTAATCAATAAAATTATTTTTTCCTGTGCTCGGAACGTATCTGGTGGAGCAAAATTACACAACGGTATGCATTGTTTCAGTATAATTTCCGAGTAGACGAATTTTTCTGAAACCTTTTTGAACACACTATAAATACAATAAAATTCAAAGTTTCTCCTTTGAAATTTTTAATTTTTAATTTTGCAAAAAATTAGGAAAAGCTTTTGTATATTGCAAAATTAACCAAAAAAATAAAAATGTTTGTGAAAGTAGTAAATCTAAGGGGTTTCGAGGTCAAGGATTTCGAAACTGAAAATGGCAGACTCACAAATATTTTAGTAAATTAATGAAATAATGTAAAAATGTTTATAATAACGGTAACTTCAAAATTTGTTTAACTCTCTGATTATTTGTAATATGAAGTTTAATGATTGTAGGTAACAATAAGCTTAAAATGCAAAAAATGCATCTATTACAGAATTTAAATGTACGCATACATACAATGTTTTAAAATATTAAATTATGACGGAATCTTCGACAAAATCTTCTCGAAAATTTTTTCAAAGAATCTTTCCCAAAATTATCAGTTACTTTCTTCGAGACCGATGCCATTGTCGACAGCGATCCACCTGGCCTCGCATCGAAGACTCTTCGAATATCCAGGGTTTATGATACCAGCAATTTACTATTGAAGGTATCAACGGTGTAGCGGCTCATGAGCATAGAAAAAGTTTCAAGTTGAAACGGAAAATTCAAATCTGGGAGAGACCCATATTATTGCACCTTTGAACACTAACGTTGTTTTGGGTTACAATTCTAGAAGCAAAAGAACTTTGAATAGATCGTTATTGCTGTTTCTTGTAACCTTCAGCCAAAGTTACACAAGAAAGTCAACTTTTTTGTGGTAACATCCGTTATATAAATGTATGAACGTGCTCCCTATGACATTAGTATTATCCTTTCTTCGATCGGTATAGTAGCATTGAGCGAGCGACGATTAAAACTGGCATACACTATCTCTGTACTTGTACTTATTTTAATAGTTAACTGACTATTAGGAGTTCATCAACTCGTTACATTACTAAATACACCTACACGTTTAATCCACCTCAACGGAAACTTTCAACAAAATATACATTGTTCGCATCTAATTAAAAAAAGATTCGTTGTCCTGTGTGTCGTAAACCATTTTTAACCATGTACTTATATGCCAAATGTTTTTTATAAACGTGTAACTGTGGTACTTACAGGCTCCAATATACTACATAATAAACAGCAAAATTTAAAAATTTTTTTATATACTTATATTCTTTCTACAACTGTCTTACCGAAAGCACATCCTAACGGTTGTCCCGAGTAGATGCCAAAGCATGTTTCGGTCTTTTTCTACGTGCTATTTATACAATGTTCTCACATTAGATGCTATTCTACACATATACTGTTTAAATACTGTACATGTATCAGTTAAGGATCTCAATTCTATTATGCGATATTTTTGTGGACACTCGCGGATGTGTATGGTTTTTCTGTGGATATTTACGGACGGGACAATCGCAATGTGTATGTGAACTTTGTATAAATATTGTTACTATATGCTTTTACTTATTAATTATTTATAGAGGCGAAAGATTAGAGGAAATATTAAGCCCTTTTAGAAATTCCATGCGGTTTTCGATATTCCATTATGGGTTTTAATGAATAAATAAGTTTTATATTTAATCTACGATTTTTCTTACAAAATGTCGCGTACGGCAGTTTTCGTCTTCGAATGCCATAATCCTTTTCTCTACTACTTACGAGATACATTGCTGCCCATGTATCGTTTGATTTGAGAATCGCTGTGTACTACGCTGCTTGAGCTGACCTACTTTCATTCATGTAAGAAGGTTTGCTCGCACACAGGAATATTTCAGTCGATTCTTAATTGTTGATAACTAAAAAACACAATTCTTTTTATTTTTGATTTTCATTTCAAGAATTTTGGTTTCAAGAACCACCCCTTAAAATTTCTTGCAGTTACAGTCGAACCCTGTTTACTCCAGTGGTCGATGCGCGACAAGACTCTGTGCATAACACCATATGCGAGGTAGCAAGAAATGTCTATTATAACTCAATTAAAAATGAGTATCGTCAATGTATTGGGTTTGGGTTTGGGTTAGTCTTTCCCATTCTGTTGCCGCGCCATAAGGCGGTCGACGTTACTTGCTTGAGATAACGACACGTTAATCATAAAAATAATTGACAAATGAATAATCGATATTATTTTACGACAAAAATAAGTATTGTTATTTTACGCAAGTGTTTCGGCTGCCTCAAGGCAGCCGAGTAGGACCCAAACCCAAACGTAATACATCGACGATATAAATTTTTAATTATTGAGTTGTAAGTTATAATTTATAACAGACATTTCTCACTGCCTCGCATACATATGCAGGGCCTTTAAGCTCACTCAATTGTCACCTAGCCATAAATTAGCGTGGAGAATTCGAGCCACGTTGTTGTTTTGCCTCGGAGTACCAACATCGTTAGGATAAACCAATTCCGGGCAAAACAATGTTGCAACTACGTGTAACCATCAAACAAAGGCGAATGGAAACTTTCTGGTATCCCCCTCGATCAGTATAAATAAACGAACACGATCGTAAGGTAACCAGTTTTTCAGTTTCAGACTCGAGCAATTTTATTAACGATCAACACACAGTCTTTAGCGAATCAGTTAGTATGGAACGTCTTAGCGAACATTCTTTTAACGACCTGTATCGAGCAATCTACGGTCGACTCTGTATTTATAATTACTTTAAAATATATTTGACGGTTTTAACATAGAGCTATCTCGTCAAACTACCACACGACCAACCATCCTCTACAAGCGATAGAAAAACCAAGGTGATCTAACGAACATCCCACAGGCCATCGAGACGGCAACGCAGAGAGTGTTCCAGTGTCAGAAAACAGTAAACGACACATCGTAGACAAATCTGTGGCGGCACTCGACAACAAATACCACCACTAGACATTAACTAGAACCGAACGACGATAGCGCAGTGATTAGCGCCAAAACAACACATACTTCCCCCAAAAATGGAAAAAAGGCAAAATAATAGTCATCACAAAAAAGGATAAAGATGGTTCATCTCCCACAAACCTACGTCCCATAAGCCTCCTACCTAACATAAGTAAGATATACGAGGCAACCATCAACAACCCCCTAACCTCCTTCTGCATAAAAAACAAAATAATACCAGAAAACCAATTTGGCTTTCGACATGAACACTCCACAATTCACGCAATAAACAGACTAACGTCAGACATCTGCTTAATAGACCTCGAAAAAGCTTTCGACACAGTTCTGGATCCCAGGTCTCATTTACAAATTGATAAAAAAAAACTTCTCAAGATACTTAATCAAAATAATCTGGGACATGATCACAAACAAAACATTCACAATGTCTGAAGGTACCCACACGTCGAACAAAGAATTCGCTATAAAAAATGGACTCCAACAAGGTACAATAAATTCCCCATTACTCTTCAGCATTTACAACAGCGACCTATTAAACCTCTTCGACCTGAACAAATCCATCCATAAACGCTCCATAGCCTTCGCAGATGACCTCATCATCTACGTAACAGGCCGCAAAACTAAAACGATAAAAACAGAAATGCAAGAACTTTTCACTAAAATCAACGACTACTACAACACATGGAAATTAAAAATCAACCCAAATAAATGCGAAACAATACTGTTCATACCCAAACCAAGCAAAATCGGCCCAGCAGAAAGAGAACACTGTAAAAAATTTCAAATAAGAGAACAAGCAAACGAAGGAGCATCAATACCGCACAAAAACTGCGTAAAATACCTAGATATAAACATAGACAACAAACTCAACTACAAACAACACATCGAAACCCAACTCTCCAAGGCCAATAAAGCATTTTGGAGAGAAAAAAGGTTATTCTACTCTAAACATCTCAAAAGCAGAATAAAAATACTATGCTACCAAGCCCTAATCAGACCGATCTTATCCTATGGCTGCCCAATCTGGTACAACATACCAGCCGCACTAATGGAGAAAATGAGAATATTCGAAAGAAAATGCATCAGAGCTTGCCAGAATACCTACAGATCTGAACACAACAGATTCAGTAAATACGTAAAAAATAAAAAAATCTACGACCTAGCCAACATCCACCGCATAGACTGTCATATCCTAAAACTAACAAGAAACCACTTCGCGCAAGCAGCAAAAATAAAAGAAAATAGTTTAATATACAGTGCCCTATACCCAAAGGACTCATACTACAAAAATACACTCGCAACTGGCCACATCCCCCCAGAAGCGTTCTTATACCTAGACAAAAAAAAACTACATCCAAGACCAAAACAACATCCCGATAATTTACCACATAAAAAGAAAAATAGGGATCAAAACGATACTATACGAGGAAAACTTAAACGGACAAACCGCAGACAGCAGATGGAGATACAACATGGCCCTCCCCCAAAAAGACATCAAAGATAAACACAGAAAAAACACAAAAAAATATTGGTGGATACCAAATCCATAATAAAAAATCCAAGAGAAAAAAAACCCTCAAATCGACCAAAAAAAAAAAAAAAGAAAACCCAACACTGCCCCTGAGTAACTCAGGAGAAAACCTTGTAAATATTGTAAATAAACCCATGCACCATCCCCCCCCCTCCTCCTCATCCCTTCCCCTCCCAAGTCTCACAGTACACAAAAAACAGATTACCGTAGCGTCCTGTTTTGCGGCCAAGCAGTGATTAGCGCCTTTGGTTACGAACGTTCAGAAATCAGGTTCGAACCCTGGTGCCCGTAGTATCCAATATTTTTCTTCCATGACACTATAATTAGGAAGTAAATACAATAGACCCCCAGCAGCGACATCTACAGCCAACTACAACAACTATCACGGGCCTAGTCTGCTACAAATCCAAACAACATAAATCAAAATTTAAAAAATTCTACTGGCGTTCCAACTTAAGCGTGCAGAGTAAAATAATGCTTATATAAGACCATATTAAAAACTGTTTGAATCTATGGGATCCAACTATGGGTAACAGCGAGTAATTCCAACATAAAAATTTTTCAACGATTCCAATCGAAAACTCTAAGATCCTTAATAGATGCGCACCTTGGTATGTTACCAACGAAACGATACATCGCGACCTTAAGATACCCACGGTTAAAGAAGAAATATCCAAATTAGGTAACAGATATAACATATAAGAGTTAACAACCACCAAAACCTACTAGTTACTCAATTACTTGACACGACGGATCAAATCCGCAGGCTAAAAAGACATTAACCCTTAAATTTAAACATTAGATTCAGCTAGAATCAAACATACGATAATCACCTATTATACACGATATAGTAGCACGCCAGAATAATTTACTTATAATTCTCAATGAGAATTGATAGTAAAATTCTTTCAAATAAAAAAAAAAAGAAAAGAAAAGAAAACAGTAACATCATGGCCATCTTTGACTCGGGTCCCGGCGATACCCCGGTGACACCCCCTCCATAAGGTCCAAACCCATAGTATATAAACCTTCCTAAAATCAGTCCTCGACAGTCTCAGTCACAGTCTCAGTGTCTGTTACAACTGTGAACCGTCACTCTGTTGGATGTATACAATAAATTTTACAATAATTTTTAATATCTAAAGCTCAATTCTTCACCCTATTTGTGAAACGTTCGAATTGCGATGCGAGGAAACGACCAGTGATTTTCTTAATTTCACCACTTCCCGTGTCTCCGACGTAACACAATCCTCGTTTATAAACAGAAGATAAGTTGCCGACGTGTGGTCGGTAACGAATATTGGCACATACGTTGCCACAAACCTACAACTGTAAACAGGAATACATTGAGTGGTAGCGACAGTTTTGTGCGAATATCTTGGAAACTAAGACCGGCCGTCAGTTATATGTACAGGGCAAGTTGTTTAAAATGTTGAGCTTTATAAGACATTCGAAAATTATCGAAATCGAAGAGGAAGTAGCTTTTCAACAGGTTGATCATTATCTGTTTCAAGTTTGAGATTTATGGGAAAAACTGAATGCTTTAAAAAATGCTGACTTTCGAAGCTCTGTATCTTAAAACAGAAAATTTTTAACTTGTTTCATCTCATACGTCCTTAAAGGTACTATTTCAAGAGTACAATCCCACAGTATTAAATGAATTTTGAAGGTATAAGTGAACTGGCAGCTAAAACAACCCAAGTTGCGCTACATAATATCTTTAAAGAAGTAATCATACGAGCAAGTGTTGACTAAAGGTTTAGCCTTTAGTGTCCATTTGGATTTTTTATATTTAGATTCGTTGATCAAAAGGTATTGTAATTTTTGTATGGCGAGTACACTATCGCACTTATGAAACACACTGATGTAAAAGATAACGCTTCGAAATTCATGTATTAATTGAAAAATTTAGTCTGAACAGCTTCCATAGATAAAAAGCATCCTTATTTAAAATTTCGTTTGGCGAAGTCAGTTTCTGAGAACAAAACCGAAACTAACAAACTTATTTCGAAAAAGTCGTAGTTTGGTACTTAACTTGTTTCATCAAAAATTTAGCTCATATTTATATAGAATCTACTATTAACTATTGTATAAAGAAGTTGAAGGAATCGTTGGATACGTATTATGTTAACCCACAGTGTTCAGTTTCTCAATATTTTATTTTTACACTGAAGTGTCAATATTCTGTACTCGTCGGAGGCTCTACGCTATTTCAGTTGCATTGTTTGTACTTTCTCGTGGAAAACTTTCTACACTTTGGGAGTACTTTTAATTAGCCACCACTAAGGAAAAAATTAGCTAATCAATACTTGCTCTCAACCGTGCGCCAAATCATGCTGTCCGCGCCTGTCCCTTTAACACAATTTTGTTTGTTTGTTTTTGTTTTTAGATACGATTTAGTAAGAGTAGCGTTACCGGGGGGAAGTTGACAACGTAACGGGATTTCTTTCGGGCTCGAAAGTTGTGACAGCAGATCGTGGCCGACTGGCCTTGTATTGTGGACGCTTTGCGAAAACCTAGGGTTTTGCTAGCGACACAAGCAATTTAATATTGCGATCGTCGAAAAATTCGAGTACATTAAAGAAACGATAGTGAAGCTATTAAGAGAAGCTATTGGAAGCTAATTGGCTTGTTCAAAAATAGCTTTAATATTTTCGTATCATAAATCATAAACGTGGTAGCCGTTTGCAAATACTTCTTTTGTTTATGCAACTAGTCACTGCAAAGTTATTTCAAGTAATAAGTTTAAAGAATTTGTCGATTGTTATAAAACAAAAAATAAAGAAAAGGTGTAGTAACATATCTTGATACTACTCTACAAAATTTTCATTAATTTGAGTACAAGAATGTATTCATTATTAACAAAATTTATTATGAACATTACAATTCTGAATATTTATTTATTTTAAAACTATTCATTTTCAAGATAAATTCATTTAGAGATTAAAATGGAATGTACTCTACCTTTACTTTAATTTTTTAGTTATTTGGATTAATTGGAGCAAAATAGATAAATAATTTTTCCTTCGTACGTTTATCATGTGTGTATATATATACTCTATACACACATGCATGATAAACACATAAAGAAACATATATATGAATTGCTTTTTATAATCATTATACGTGATCATTGTAATAATGAGTATATATCATACTTAATGACTTATAACCATAGATTGTAAAACAAAGAATCACGTGTCGCAATGCTTGATTAATCGACAGATATATTCTACTATCTAAACGTATCCTCCAAATTTATGCAATCAACTCAAAATCATATTTCTGTTAACCCTATCAATATTAATTATATATTCGTTCAATCATGTATGGTAATTGCACGAGAAACTGAGAATGAATTGAACAATGGCTACGACAAATTTAAAATTTATTTTACACGCATGTTTTTCCATGCAAATATATTTTTCATTTTTATAAATGTATTTTCAAAACATTTTCAGCATGATGATTTTATAGCTAAACTGGATTAGATAAATGGTAATTTATTTTCAAAAATTCTATTATGGTCTTTTGCAGAACAAAAATGAATTCGATAATTGTCAGCTAATTACACAATAATATAGTTTGAAGTTCCAATGCAAGCAAATGTACACGCATAAACTTCCCTTAAATCATAAAATATCGAATGAGCAACTGGCCCATTAAACTGGCACTGTGGCAGTTACGTCACTGCCACTACGTCCTTGTCAGAAACTAGAAAAGCCTCTTTTCGCCAAACTTTTGCTTCCCTGTACATTCTTATTCTATTCGTCCTCTGATTCCTTTCTCAGGATTTTCTCGCGGTTGGTTATCCTCGATCTTACACATTTGACGACCAGACCCAGTGGACCAACTGCGAACCTTTTCAATATCCAATTTCTCCTTCGTGTTCTTTCCTACTGTTTCTCTATCATTCTTTATTTATCCTCTTTTTCTTTCTTTATTATATCATTTATTTTGTGTTTAATTACTATACAAGGATTTTTACATTTTTTAAATATGCTTTTACTGTCATAATGTTTTGAGTGAGCTTATTTACAAGTTGTATGCTATCTCGTTTTTCTGTTTTCTTCAGTTCAGCGACCTGTAGCGGTAGGATGGTAGTTGCCCAAAGAATGTTTTATCTTAATTCTTCTTACCTGCGAGAGTTCTTGAAAACAGTCTGAGATAGTAGGATTTACATAGTTTTCAAGCCTCTACTGACTTAAGCTCAAGAACCTTTTTCATATTATCTCTTCTTACGCATCACTGAACGTTTAGTATTTTTCTCACTGCTCTGAACTTAGGTGGGATAGCTGCCGCAGTTCACAATACAATTCCATAAGTCCATAGTGGCTTAATCATGGCTTTGTACAATAATGTACGAGATTTAAGGTTAAATTGTGATGTTCCTCTGAGGAGTCACCAGAATTTAACCAGTGTATCATTTGCTTTTTGTCTGATTTTATGTATATGCTGTTTCTATGTGAGGCTGATGATGATTTCCAACATTTGTTATAATTTCTTAGCCTGTGATCTGTCCTAGAGTAGGTAAGTATGATGTCATCAACGAAGGTAAGAATATTATTCTATATTTTTTATATGGATTTGATGTGTACATTAAAATTGGTGTTGAAACGAGTGAGTCGTAGTACTGCCTCGAAATACGTCCGATTTGTATTCGCCGATTTCAGAAATTTCTTTTAGAATTTTAACGAAGAAGTCAGGCAGTTGATTAAAATTGATGAGACGTCTGCTGTGAATTTTTCTTTTAGAGTTTATCATGTGGTATTTTATCGACAGCTTTCTCCATATCTAAGAATATTCAGTTGTAGCATTCTTGTCTTGGAAGACCTTTAGCACTTTCATCACTAATTTTAGAATTTGCTCTATCATTCCGTGATGCTTTTTGAAACCCAATTGGAAGTGGGGTATGATCTCCTGACATTCTGACAACATTTTTGCGTGTATTATTCTTTCGAGAAATTTAGACATGATTGGGTGGAGTATGATTAATTTGTAATTTATTGGTATGGCGAAAGGTTCTTCTGGTTTGGGAATTAGCATTATTCGAACACATCATCAGGGTATAGGGAAGTATCCGTCCGTAGTATTGAGCTGAACAGTATTGTTATAAAGATTTATATGTATTTGTTATAAAAATCAGATGATTGCTTTAGCTGGTAGATGTTACAAGGCCCTTGAAATTAAATTGTAACCTGATGATTTCTTAACATTTATTGATTTAATAATTCTTTTCATTTTTTCTACCGCATTTTGTAGTTTAGTCGCCTGAGTCTTCATACGATAGATGTAATTGCAATTTCCGTCATTAGTATATATCGCTTGCAAATGATTTTTTACCACCTGTCAAATTTATGTAGCGTCACTTATTCGTTTCTCGTTTACAACGGAACCAGTTGGAAACACTCGATTTGGATTTTTGATTGATCCGATGGTTTCCCATAGTGTTCGTTAGTTCATTCCTTGAAGGAATTGTTGGAATCTTTTATTGTGGAAGATTTGAAGTTATTTTCTTATCGTTGTGTGTAAAGTAATTTACTCTGATTTCGTCATGTCTGCGTACGATTTTCTTCCATTTGGCAATGACTTATTTTCTTTATCTCATTTTTTGTAGTATTGCTATGTTCTTACATACCACTCTTTTAGTAGATGGGGTACCTGACATGCTGCTGTTACTAGCAGGACCGTGAATTCTTCCAATGCTAGATCTATTTCTACGGGATATTTCAGCTTGCAGTTACAGTTCCAAGTGTTATTGATTCTTTCTTAGATGATATCCTAGTCAATTAATTTGGTGGTTAACACTGTAGATTGTCTGAACGATAATTTGGAATCAAATTCCATGATAAGTGGTAGATGGTCTGATGATAGATTGTCAATAGACAGGCAATAACATGTATCGAGTTGTATGACTGATTTGAAGTTTGCTATTGCAAAATCTAATACAATAGAAATTGTTGTTTCTCTCTAGAAGGTTGCATTATGTCTAGGTTTTGGATTTAAATATATTCCTTACGCCACGGCCTCTGGGATTTGCCAGCCTGAATGCTTCGCGTTTAGATTTCCAGCAATTATATATCTGTTACGTTAGTCGGCAAAAAGAGAAGCGAAGTCTTTCTCTTTCGCTTGATAGACACGTGAGATGCAGCAGGATCTGATAGTGGTTTGGATTTTGTTCGTTTCGATTTAAACAGATGCTATTTGGATTTCATCGGTATTCATTCCTTCTAATGGAATATGTATAATCTCTTTTCTTTTTTCTTGATTATGATAGTCCTTACGTCGCTAATTTTGCCTGTCGTTGTTTGTATAACGTATTTTAAAATATGATCTGTCTGCCTCTGTGTCTCTTGTAATAGGTAAATATCATGGATAGTTAAGAATATTTGAAGTTCTTCCATTTAGCTTTGTGATTCATCATAATTCTATGTCACTAGCTTGAATCTGTTCATTGTGGGAGATGATTTTAGTTAATAACTGCATGAGCGTACTGAATCGATTTATCATTTATTTCATGAATGAGGTTATCTTATCTATTGGCTTCTGAATCGCGATATGCATGTCATTAAAGTTGTTATTTTGTTCCGGAAAAGTTTCTTCGATTAAATTCTCTGTTCTCGATATATTTTTAGAATTGGTATTTGTTATGTCTGCAAATCTTCCCCTATTATTTCTTCATCCTGTTTATATCGCGTTTGTGGTGTTTGTTTATTTATTCGCGAAAAATCAAGTTATCTTGACCTTTGTGGTATTGTTTTTGTAACTAGATTTTCCCTTATCTGACGACTTTTATATTTCATTGGGTGCGTTCAACTATAATTGGCGCATACCGATTTATTTAATCTGTACGGAAGTACGGACTTGAACAATTTTTGGATGGATATGCACGAGAACATTTTCTGCGTATGTATTCAGGTTATAATAACTGTGCGTGCACGCACGCGTGTATATGTGTGTCCATATATTGGCATCTAGAGCACTGCGTAAGATATTAGTTGTCTAGGTAGTTCCACTTGCATTATTGCGCGTGCAACTTTAGTAACGAGAAAGATTGAACTGGAGCAAGTTCTATTGTAAATATAAGAAGCAGTTTAGTTGTTCTTTACTGATTACATTGCTTATCTATAAAATTTCATATCCCTGTTGCTCTAACTCTTGTATTCTCTAGATCCTTAATAATTGCCTTTGTTACGTCCTGTGATTCTTTATGTTCGAGGCGCAAACCAGCTGTACACATAGAATTAAGTGGATCGCAATAATCCTAAGGAACAATCATAAAACGAGGCTTTTTGATTTACCGTTAAGACCGTTAATTGGCATAAAACATCTTCGAGTCGAGAGGTTCCTTATGGTTATTGCTCCGTCAAGTAAAAATTGGGGAAACCTGGATTTTCCCATGTTTCCCAGGATTCCACGCGCAAGCGACCAGTGGTAGAGCAATCACCACCGAACAAGAGTTTTCCTTTGCGACAGCATCGTCACCGAACTTCACTAGTTCATCAGCTTTAGAACAGTCAACATCTCTTTACCGGGTTTCCACCCTTCAATCAGTCACCTACTTAACTTATACTTTACGCACCAGCATAATTAGCTTCTCTACAAAGTTGTTGGAAATATATAATATCTTTGAACTGTTAATCAAGTATTCTACTTATTAAACCATCTTTATTATCCTAATCAAAATAGGGGATCGATCAGTTCGTGGCGTCGATTGTCTAATTTAACGAGAATTTACGACTCCCGTTGACGCGCTCCCTCGCGATTGGAACGTGTTATTTTACGAGGTTGGAACGAATAGTAGCTCTCCTTTTGCATCTTTTCTTTTGAGAATACTGATTATATTGTAGTACGATATGTATCAGGATAAAATGTCTGAATGTCTTGGTTTGGTTTCCATTTGGTTTTCAATGTATACGAGTCCTCCATCACTCGTGTTAATAGATCCGTTAGCGATATGAGATCGCCTATGAAAACAGGTGGGGGGAGTTTGTTTTTGTTGGCAACTATTTGAATATTCTTTCCTGAGGCACATTTGTAAGAAATTTTTCTGTCCTGAGATATTCTGTAATACTTCAAATCTATCTGGAGTTGTGAGCTTATCATTTATTAACCACTTTATAGTTGATGTATTTCCCAACATCTCATATGTTGATATTATTTCTGTTTGGAGTGAGTGGAAATTTTTCTTGGTTGGAGATAAAGGTAGAAATCGTTTGGCTAGAATTCTTTTCCTCGATATTTCTGTATCTGTTGTTAGTTCCTGATCGTCTTCTTCGTTCTTGCTAGACATGTTGACGTCATTGTCTTTTGTGTTATATTTTAAGCCTCTCATTTGGTTGTTTAGATTTTTAATTCTTCTTTCCTGTTTCAATTATTTTAAATTCTATGCACAGTTTTTAATTAGCCCCGGCTGTTACGCCACGAGGCTTAGTGTAGATCATATTTCTAACTGTCGCTCGCAGATAGATCCTCTTGTCCACCCGACGAAAAATATACAATATCTCAACGAGCGCTTAGTTGTCATCAAGCAGCGAGTTTCAGAAACGTCGATTTCGGTTCGTTATTTTCTTTTCACAAAGAAGTCGGCCTACGTAATCATCGGCACGAGCGGTGGCGTGACCTGAGCGTAATGGGAGTTGTCTCCCCGAAAAGACAAAGAATTGATCTAAGGGCAATCAGTCCGTTTTGAAAAGTCTAACTGCATACATCGAGAGCTCTGACGAACAAAGTCGCTTAGTCTAACGAAATCATTGAGAGATATCGTAAAGTCGGGTCGAATTTCTGTAACGCATTAACTATATTCATCGTTAAATAATTTGTGACGCTTTTATTATTATACAATTTATTGCTGAATATACACGCTACATTAACCTATTAACACAGTGTTAAATTCATTGAACCATCCCTGTTATCTTAATCGAAACAAGGGGAACGACTAATTCGCGGCGTCGATTATACGAATCGTAGCAAGAATTTATGCCTCTCGCTGATGCGTTTTCCTTGCGACCGCGTCTCTCCGCGAACGGTCTTAACAACAGCTTTTGACGCTTCCGAATTGGAAGCCTCGATTGAGGTCATGTGAATGTTGAATGTATCGAACTCCCCATTTCTGTAACGATTCCTCTATTACTTCCAATATAAACACTCGCGTCCTTTCCTCAGTATGTCCGTTGCGTACGAAATAAAATTTGTATGTACCTCTCCCGCGCAATAACGTAATAAGAAAATTTTCCGGCTCGAGACCAGTCGTTAACACGTTGAATACCATGGGGGTCACCGATGACCGGCACTCAGCTTGGTCGTGACTAGTGGAAATACATAATTTGAACAAATGTAAATAGTTATAAATTTTTATTATTAGCATCGTCACTACAATAGTGTGAGGAAATTAATGCAGTATAAAACATATATAAAAAGTTTTATTTATACATGAAATATAGATCTATTATGTGCGCCCCCAACCCGTGGCAATCAAACATGGGAAAAGCCCGCTTTTTCTGTGTTTTACTTTAATAAACAATACTTTAATAAAGGTTTCGACTTGAAAGATGTTTGATGGCAATTAAGGATCTTGACAGAATAAGTACGACCGACGGATAGATTATGGTTTATGGTAGGTCCCAGGACGTAACAACATAGAAGAACTATTTAGCAACGCGAAGAAACAATATGAGATTCTCATGAGATGAGAATCGAGCGAAATTGCACTGCAGCGCCATGGAGGTTACCGGTGACCTCAGTGAAATAAATTCATTAATAATGATTATACGCCGTAACATATCTCTTATAGGTAATATTTCAACATTATATGTATCACATAATACAAAATTCATCGTCGCGCCACGGCTAAACCTTGTACAACTGGCGTGGCATTCAACGTGTTAGCCGTAATACTAACCGTTTGAGTCCCAGGGGCTATTAAAAATACAGGGTCGAAAACTGGAGAACAACGCGATAGCGCTTGTCTTAATCGATTGCGAGGAGAAGCAAGCGGCGCGATAGCGCTCGTAATATTTGTTATTTTATGAAATACATTTATATTATTATATATGCGTACTATTAGTTTATAAATATTTCGAGTTTTGTTCAATAAAAATTCTTCAGAAAATAACAATGAAATATTGTACGAAATACCCACGCTCAAAACACTACTCAAAAATATTCATTATTTATGAAATTTTGAATTTTAGATACGATTGTAAAAAGTTTCAGGTTATCTGAATATAAACATTTAAAGACAAGTGTAAAAATATAAAAGTGTGGATTCAATTTTTCAATCAGCACTATGTATAATACGTATTTTTATATTTGCACGTTTATATATTATTCAAAATGCCGAATATTCTCAATGTAAAGGTGAAAAGCTCATGATTGTGTATAAAAAAATGGCATCAAAATATGAAAAATACTTACTTGTTTCGTTCTTCTTAGTATCGGTCGTTATAATCTGGGTATTCGATGTAGTCGTAGTTTTCGTTGTCGTTGTTTCTGTAACAAAATAAATCCAACATATTATGTATGTTAAATTTGTTATCTATAAAGAAAATACTTTACATTGAAGATAGTATACTTAATATTTACCTATTTCATCAATACTTCAATATACATATAAGCGTATTTCTAATGCACACATTCAATTTAATTGTAAAATTTATTTTAATGTTGAGGACAGCGGTATATATGTTAGTTCAATATTCTAATTATAATGATCATTATATGAAAAATCAGAGACACTTACTGCTGAGAATTTCACTAGTAGTATTTTCTTGTAAACTACTTCTATAGATTCGTCGTTTTGGAGAGCCAATATTTTCCCTGCAAAAGAAGATATATAATTTTTATGCGATTTACATTATTTTAAAGCTTTTATCTCGATTTAAATATGACAATACAGTTTTAATATATTTATATGTCAGAAATAAAAGGACATCGGGGCTTTTCTTTTGAAATTTGTTGGAAGATCCCCAATACTTTAACCTAGACTTTTTATCATAGCTATACTTAAATAATGAAACTTAGAAATACTTGTTTATGATTTAATCCGATTATGTTTGTACGAGATTTATGACAGTAGGCTTGGGCTCGAAGTGACACAACTGGTCGCTAAACGTAGCCACGGTCACGGGATGGACGTTTTTACCTAACAGAGATATGGAGTAGTTGTATTGCTCTCCTTAAAAATATAGTTGATCCGAGTGATACAGAGAGGTATGGAGAAGAGTATATAAGTGCAGTTCCACTTGGACTGAGATGAGTAAGTTGAGTTCTACTTGTACTGTGGACAAGTAAGTTGAGTTACACTTGAATTGTGGACCAGTAAGTTCAGTCCGACTTAGACTTTGGAAGAAAAACGAATTTGCTATCCCGTTGACCGTGGATTCGTTATTGAACCTAAGATCATTGTCATTAGCATCTCGAGTATCTAATCGCCACTAATCATATTTGCACCAGTAAATATCATCCATATTGTATAACAACAATGGCTAATTCAAACGAAGATTCGTTAAACGTCACTAACCCCAATGACAACTCGATATATATATGTTACAAACGAAGTCTGCAGAATATACAAAGCCGGCTTTGCACCGAGAGTGAATGTCAGCATTACACACCGCTTGCTATTTGTCAAAGTCAAAAGAGAAGATAGTTGAATGGTGAACATGGACCGCTGTAATGCGAACAAAATTGGCATTACCCACCACTGCATGAGCAGTTTCAGGAATTATTTCTTTTTTTTTTCGAATTTTGCCACATTTGAAGTGGTCATTGTGTGTGCAGTGCAGCGCTAAGTTGTTTTATCCATTTCAATCATATTATTTCTTTTGAAGCAAAGTATTGTTATTGGATTAGATGTACAACAATGCCCGGTCGCCGGCAGCCAACCGACAACTCTTTCGGAAGAGTTGATGGAAGAGCGATGGAAACTGGATACCAACGTATGAAAAACACTCGGGATAATAGCTCTCGGCCGCAACTGTGGCCTCGCACACGATTTGTCGATATTATCGGCGTGAGTTCCTATCGACCGTAAATTTTCATATGTATATCTAACCCAGTACCGATACATATTTCGTTTTAAATGGAACGGTTTGACTGAAGAAAATAAAATAGAACCAGTTCAGTGCGCTGTGGCCCACATGGATCTATAATTATATACAATATCCACTTCAGCTTGATAAAGTTTGCAAGGAAATAATAGTTCTCCACTCTGCTCACCCAGTGGTAGGCAATGTCAATTTTGCTCGTGTTACATTGAACCATGTTCGTTATTCAACTATTTCTTCGAACTTTTCCATAAACCAGACAAATTAGCCATCGAAATACCCCAAATCGGAAAAAATTGTAAATTTCTGCTTTTTTTTTTATAAATTAAAATAATTAATAATTTTTTACACAATATGGTTCGGAAGGTCATTAGGAATGAAACGTATATATTAGAAACTAGCAAAAGGTTGGGCGTCATTTAAAAAAAAAGGCATAAAGGTGCGAAAAACGGGTTCTGTTAAAGCACTGAGGTAAGCGTCCTGTAGTTCGATTTGTAACGAATGATAGCATACGAATAAAAATTTTAAAGACTATTTAGGAACGATCCAATAATAGTGAGTGGTATAACATGATTTATTCTCGAATATACGACATGTTCGACTTAGCAAGCTAACGCGATTTAATAATTATCAATTGAATAATATTTCAGGACGTTCTCTTAGTGATACAATGTCTACTATTATACAGTTTATAGTTAATTTCGTACTAGAAAATGCCGAAGAATGTCGATTTTCTTTAAGATTTTGTTATGCAATACATACGCGAAGAAAAACTTGATCTGTGATACATAAAAAATAAACTGTTTGAATATTTTGGTTAATAATGTGAAGATTGATTTTATTGGGTTAGCAACTAAGTCATTACGGATTTTGTCATTAGCACCCAATGACACAATCCGCAACCATTTAGTTGCCAACTCAATATAATCCGTTTTCTTATCGTTAGAGACAAAATTCTATCCAACGATTGATAAGAGCTGTTGCAAAATGAAGAAACGGAAAGTCGCAGTCTAAGCTAGACTAAAACTATTCAGTCGAAGATCTTATATAATTTTTCAAGACATTCGATGTTCAAAATTATCTGAATTGGTTTTTCCATCTTCATCATTTAATATGTTATCTAATTTCAAATTGTTTCTTGACATCCTCATAAAAAGTAATAACGCATCTAAGAATGACAAAAATAACAGGTAAAAACAGTATAATCATCACGCATGTTCGTTGTATGATATTCATCAGTAAGACCGCGGTCATTCATATCGACGATTTTGTTAAGTTTGTCTTTTATGATGCACTAAAAATATGCATCAAATTACAATACCTTATCGAATTTGTTATCAAATAACGGGTTTTGTTCTTTATATGAAGAAACTTTACTTTTCGAGACACGTCGATTGTGCACGAATCTTATTAATATAATTAAAAAAATTCTTAATTAATAATTTTAACTGCAATTTTTAATCAATAAAAATTAAAATGTGGATCATAATACGAATGCCACATGAAAAGTGTGTTCATTATTATACATATTATACACATTCACGTGTAAGAGAAGTTACAAGATTAAAAAAACTCCCATCCACTACAGAACAATTTGGTGTCTTATTTTTTGTTCTCAAATAATTTGAAAAAAGGCAATTCTTTAGGTCCCAGCAATGTTGCTATCAAAAATCTACATGCCAATAATCAAATTTCAAAAAATTTTGATGCATCTTTGTTAAGGTATGGAAAAACAAATAGTTTAAAATTTATTTACAAATTATTCCACTCTACACGTGCGTTACTCTCTGAAGGACTCGATAATCCACTCGCTTGGTTGTTTGTTCGCTTCTGATGATTCTAATCACGTTGTTACGTCGAGCGACACTCTGCCTCGACCGGGCCACGTACCGCGGACAGGCTGGCAACCAGATGTCCGCACATCATCACGGCGTGCCTTCAATAGCCTCAAGGACCCATCCCTATTGTTTACTACGGGAAGATTCGGGAAGATTCGTTCTGTCACGTATGATGCCGTTGCACCGCGAAGCTTAGTATGGATCGTGTTTCTAACCGTCGCTCGCGGTCCTCAAGCGTCGTATACAAATCGTCTCATCTGCCCGACGAAACATACAATGTATCGACGAGCGCATGGTTGCCGCCTGGCCGCGAGTTCCAGAAACGTCGATTTCGGTCCGTTCATTTTCACAGAGAAGTCGGCCTACGTGATCATCGGCGTGAGCGGTGGCGTGATCCGAGCGCGGTGGGGGTCGTCTCCCCGAGAGGACAAGGAATTTATCCAAGGGCAGTTAGTCTCATTTGAAAAGTCACACTGCATATATCGAGAGCCCTGACGAATAAAATCGCTAGTCTAACGAATATCGAGAAATATTAAAAGTCGAGTCGAACTTCTGTGAATCATTAACTGTATCTATCACGAAACAATTTGTGACGCTTCTATTATTATTTAATTTATTGTTAAAAATACGTGCTATATTAGCCTGTTAACACAGTGTTAAATTCATTGAATCACCCCTGTTATCTTAATCGAAATAAGAGGAACGACTATTTCGCGGCGTCGATTATACGAATCGTAGCGAGAATTTACGCCTCTCGCTCACGCGTTTTCCTCGCGACCGCGTCTCTCCGCGAACGGTCGTAACACGCTTCTAACGGCTTTTAATCGCTTTTGTCTCAACTGAGACCTGAATGTTCTTCAACGCTCACATACACTTACACACGTACAGTATAAATGTATCATCTGCGTAACAATCTTCTACAAATTTTTTATGGCTTTACGGAAAACGTTCAAATACACAACAAATTGCATGGAGACACGTACAAACATTCGCAAGTTTAATAGTGTATCAAAAATTATTCTTGTTACCATTTATTGATGCATCATCTGGAGGTTCCAGTATTATTTTAATAGTATGGATTGAAGCATATGAAAGATGTAAAGCCAATAATCAGCAGCACAAGTTCGTTACATTTGATCAGCCATTTTATCTAAAAGCTCGGGAGATCATAGTTTGTTCCAAAGTAACCGCAAATGAATAGTTTGATTCGGTAATTATTAGGCTTGGTAAGTTTCATGCGCTATCATTCCTCGTCTTGGTCGGATTCGTTAGGAAAGGGACGGACTAAAGAAAGCTTTTTGTTAATTATACGCCGAAACCTCAGCTGAAAAAGTTCTTCTGATCATGCATTTTCAAGGGCTGTTAGAAGTCACATTCTCGCTCAAAAATGCTCAAGCAGATATTTTATAATGGTAGAGATCGACAAAACAGCTCGTACAAGTAAAAACGGGAAATTGGTCGTTACAGTTCGAATATATGCAACAAATGTAGCCATATTTTCACGCAAGCGCACATAATCTCTATGCGAAATTGACCCATGTATATTTAATTATATTATATTATAAGACACGCTTGAATTCCGAAAAGTAATAGATTCTTTTGAATTTGATAAGTTTAATGATATAAATTATTTGACAATTGAACGTATTGAAAGATGTCGATCGGTCATTTGGTCAGATACGATTATTGAACAAATGCTTGCGAGGCCAACAAAATACAGAATTAACAAATAGTCGTGGCATAATAAAGAGATATTTACGTAAATAGACTTTGTCCATGTTTGTTGTAATAGAAGTCGTAGATGCGAGAAAAAATTTTGTGATTTATCGTGTTCGATTTCCGAGCAATATACAGACACTATAACAATATCCGTAAACACAGCGGGTTCGAAAAGATTATTTGAGTTTTTTAAAATGTATAATCCGTCCCTTGTAATAAATAGAATCCTTTGTGTCAGTATTTATTTTAGAAATTTAAATAATAAGATATGTCTTATATGACGTCTATTTGTTAACTAGGTATATACATAACACTGAAACACCATTTATTAATAGTAAACAAGAGATATAAAAAATCAAAAATCAAAAAATTAAACAGTTTGGGCTTAGATATAATTTTTAAAAGAGTTGATTATAGTACTTGCTAATATGGTTGCTGAAATAATGTAAATTCGAGCAATCTCAAAGTGCAAATTCAATTTCAGGTGCGTTTGCAGCCGCACCACCACTTCGCAGCTGCATACTCTCTCGATTATATACCAGAACTTTATAACTTTTCTTAAAGCGCACAAACGATTAGTTGGAAAATTTAAGAACAGTTAATCCAATTCTTCTCCTATACTTTATGAAATTTTCAGCTTTTAATATTATTTAGAGCTATGGTGACTTCTTTAAAAAAGAATTTTTCTCGGCTCTAGATTAATATAGAACAAGAAACTGCTTTTGTAAATTCGTAAAAATATAGCAGTTATTGATTAGTCTTTTTAGCAATTCGCTACGATAAAAATTAAAAAGGTTATTCCATTTTTTTAGAGGTTTTATAGGGTTTAATTTAAGAAAATCACTTCAAAATATCGAACCATTTTGCACAAAAAAATTACTCTGTACAATTTTCCCCGATTTAAAGTCTAATTCGATTGGATTACCAGGCAGCTCAGCGGTGTGGAATGCTAACATTGCCCGGGCAAAGCAGACTCTGCACGCCATGCGGATTTCATCCGTAGTACATAGATGCATATATATGTATACATATACATATAAATATAGACAGAGTGAGTTATCTAAGAGTTAAAGTTGAAATACTTTTGATACTAGTAATCACATTGAAAAAGGCTTCAGATAAAAGTTGAATGATTACAAAGGAAGTATATTCTAATATTATTAGCTTTTCTATATATAGGTGTGTAAATATCATCTGAAGGTCAACTTTGTTTCTTTAATAGGATCATATATTTTTCAATACTTTAATCGACGCAGTTCGAGATTCTTTATAAAAAATTATTAATCTACTTATGTCGAAAAGCTATTAGTTTAATAGATAGATCAATTTTTCTTTGTAAAACTTACGAAGGACAAGGAAAACAAATACAGAAATCCTTACGTCTTTTCTTGTCTTTTGTATGTTAAATTTGACAAATTAAAGTTAATATATCTGTCAAACTATAGCTAAAATATAATTTCTCGACATAAATAGATTTATACTTTTTTTTATAAGGAATGCCAAGATGGTTCGATTAGTGTATTAAAAAATATGTAGTTTCATTTAAAAAATGAAGTTGACTATAAAATCTTCCTCATAGAATTTCCTTACAGAATTTACAGAATAAAGAAATAAATTACACTGTATGGTATTCTGTTTTGAACTAAACAACTTTTGTTAAAACATCCTTTTGATAACTTTAATGCCTCGCGATATTTCATCGTTTCCAATTAAACAAAACAGTCTACACATTGCATATAGCAAAATATGAATATAAAATAATTACTTTTATTACTTTTATTTAGTTATATTGTAATTTAGGCTCAGAGTATATCACAAGAAGGTTTGTTGCATTCTTCTTAGTTTCTTATTCCTGTATGAATTAAAATATTAACAAATAACATAAATATGAAATATAAATATAAAACATAGTTGATATTTTAACCCTGCTATGTTCTTTGAATAATTTTTCAGTTAATACATTTTATTTTTTTTTGTTCACACATTTCTTAGGTTCTTAAAAGAATATAAAAGAATTGTTGAAATTTTATTTCAATTTACTGTTAAAGTTTATTTAAAAATATTCTAGGCCGTTTTACTTGGAAATAATTGTTGTTATATATAAACAATACAATGCCTCGAAATAAATCCTCTCATTGAAATAGTAAGAGCTACTGTACTGTCATTTCATGATTTAAAATTAATATATTTATAAAATGTAATACGTTAACAAATATCGGGAAAATAAGGTAAAACGACTTACTGATTTAAACCGAGTTTCAAGTGTTCTCCAGCGTTTCGTAAGAGTGCATGTGCTTCGCTGTTCGTTAAATCCCGGGTAGTTCTTCCATTTATGCTACTAATCAAATCACCCTCTCTCACCCCTTGTTGAGCGGCTTTGCTGCCTGGATTAACCTGTAACGAAAATTCATATTTGTACCTTAATTAGATAAATAACATTTGTGAACCGCGTCTCATGTACTTCAATTTGTTTTTTATTAATTTAAATAAGCGTAGTATGAAATTCAGACCCTTTTCCTTTTTCCTGAAAAAAATTTATAAAACACTGTTCGCGTTAAATAATTTATTTTTTATTAGATTTTGTAATAGCATTATATTGTATTTTATGACTGTTCACAATATTAGATCAAGAAGTTCATCTACCTTTTGTGCCAAAAATAAATTCAAATTGAAGTTTTTGTAGCATTTCACAAAAATTATGATAGTGATAATATCATTAAAAAATATCTATATATTTATCGCATAATACTGGATGTTAACGAAATTTAAATTCAAAAGCACTATCGAAAATTTTGATTCGAAATTAAACTTTTATCGAAAGAAGATTTTGATATAGGTATTTTCAAATTTTAGTCAACTCATAATTTCAGAATATTATATGTGATAACATTTCGGAAATGGAAAGTAAAATAAAAATTGTAAAATTTTGAAAAAATGTTTCACAATAATTAATAAATAAAGTAATGTATACGTGAAGTTTTACAAAACAGAGATAAATTTTTTATGATGTTAGCTAATATCAATAACAGTGTGAATGTGTGTGGGGGCTCATAATTGTCAAATCCTCCCCCCCCTCCCTCCCATAGTCAAGATATCACTACAGATATTTATTATACAGAAATTGACGAATCCCATTCCCAACTAATTTACAATGTCATTTAACCATAATTAAAGGTGATATTTTTACATGTGTAGATACGATTTTATCAATGTGAACGATATTGTTAAAATAAATGATAAATATACGTGTTTCCCATCAAATTGGTAGCCAAACTGTATATAAAATTGAACAGTGTAAGTTTGGTTGGTGATTGAAAATGCGAAATTATTTATTATGAAAGTCAGACAACTTCCTGTGCTATATTCTCTCAGTTGACTCGTGAAGTTCGTCCATTTTGGATAACGTAGAAATAATTACTCATTTGTTTTAGAGGTTATGGGTATCATGCATAAATCGATAATTTTAATAAATATTTAAGTATTCCATTACTGTTGAAGATATCGTTTGTTGAATGTGAAACTTTTGTTATAGAAAATTAATTAGTTCAATTAGCGAAAGTGAAATTGTTTAACAATGGATAACTTCATGTTAACATTAGATAATGATATAGGTTATTAATATAGGTAACGATTCTATATTTCGAATTAGCTCTAAAGTTGATACTATTTTATATTTTAGAAACACGGCCCATTGATATGAATAAGTGAAATGTCTTATTCGAATTGAAAGATACAAGGAAAATAGATGTTAACTAAAGTGAAAAGAAAACAGAATTAAAGAAACAAATTCATCATCAGACGAGAATGACATTTTAAGTGACACTAGCTTGAGGTTTATGATGCAAAATATATAAATAATGAGAAAAATATCTCAAAAATAAGAAAATTATTTAAGATTTTCATAATACATTAATTCAGCAGCAACAGCGTTCAGTGTTCATAAAAACACACTCTTTCTCTGTATCTGTACAAAAATCAATGTACAATAAATTTAGATGTTTTAAAGGTCTATAAAATAGAACCAAAACTTTTAGCATTTGTCTATATTTTTTAATTATATAACGCGCGAGATTTTAAATATCTCATTATCTAAGAAAATGGAGTTGCCTCATCATATTCTCATAATAAACGGTTCAATTGACAAACGCTTTTACGATGTATTAGGTTGTCCCAAAAGTTTGTTTCGTTTTATAAGAAAATAATAGATACACAACATTTTTTTTGTTTTATATTATTTTATTGAATTACTTATGATTCATTTTGTAAAACAAAAGATGTTGTGCATCTATTATTTGCTTATAAAACAAAACAAACTTTTGGGACAACCTATAATGCGTAAAAGATTAGCAATAAGTATATTATGTGACAGCGTAGAAGTGCAGACATCAAATATTTTCCATTGGCGAGTTAACATGTTATCCTCCGCCAACAAATTAATCAATCATTCATTGTGCTAATATTTAGTATTAAATTTATAATATTTATGTTGTTCTGTTAACATATACATAGTTATACATGTTATGGTATTATGGTTTTGTTTTAAGATTAATTTAATATTAATTTAAGAAATTTTCAGTTTTAATGCTAGAAATCAATAATTATAATATTACCATTACGTCAATAACATTATCTAAAAATAAAATACTCAGTACTCTGTTTAACGTATCTTACAATATTGTGTATCTTGTATAAAACGTGGGAAACCTAAACTCAAAAGATTTAAAAATAATCATTAAATGACAGCTTTAAGTAACAAAATTCTTTTATTGACCATAAATAAGTAACTTGAGTGAGAAATCTAGTAAAACTTATTATTATTAATATCAGTAATAATAAAATATATATTACTTATGATGTTAATTTACGGTATAAACCTTCACAGCCTAAACAAACATGTCAAATACTGACAATGACTCCCGAAAACATTTGAATATTTAGAATCGAAAACTTTTAGAGAGAGATAGAGAGAAATATATTAAATGCCACACAAAATTTTTCGAAATTTTTTCGAACATATAATAGTTACGATATATTTATTGTAAACATATGTATATTTCATCGAAGTGACAAAAATATTCGATACAATGTCGTGTCGATAAAATAATCGTGTTAAACGTATAATTTAGTATTAAATTATAGTCTCACTGTAATTTAATAATACAGTACATAATTGACTGCTCAAATAAATTTATAATCCTCACAAAATATATGTTTGTAGGAAAAAAACTTGTAATATCTACAATGCTTTGCAAAATTGTATTTGAACACTTAACATAAAAAACGTATTACATATATATCGTATATGTTATATAAAACATGTTAACATTTTATTAGCACTACAATAAGATATTGTCATGGTTATACACTCCTCCAATTGCTCGCTTATCACGATCGGATAACGATGACGGCCGACCAATACTTTTCTTTTTCCCATAATCTTCAACTTTTTTAAAGAAATTCTGTATTACTCTACGACTTCTTCTTATTATTTTCGATATTTTTGCTACTGATAACCGTTGCTGTTTTAGTTCAAGAATTTGCTTTTTTCAGACTCGTTCAATTTTTTTCCGTGTCCCATGCTTACAAATTTATATAATATTGTACTGTAATCTTTACTCGTTGATAGATCATGAACTACTGAGCAATTTCTAAACATATAAACACAGTGCGTTATCATTTCGATTTTGGTATGGAACAGTTCTTTTTTATTGTATACAAACATCTACGACATTGTGACTTATTTTCAACGAACCGCATATTCTAAACTCATAATGTTTTTATATACGTTACTGACGAAAAACTTGACACGCGTCATTGAAAAATTAAAGATGGCACATCTCGGTTATTTTTTTCACGAGCAGTGTAGTAGTAAAGTTTGAGATCAACTTGAAAATTTATTTAAAAGTTATAAGATATTTGTTGAAGACATTTAGTAAAAGAAAAAAAGGTAATATACGGAACAGAACAATGGATCTTGACATTATTATACGAGATATCTCGTTATGAAAGAGTTCAAGATAGTTTCACAGAACCCCACTGAATATTGAAACTCATTAATATCATAGATAATTTTTATAAGTTTTTATAGTAAATGTTCAGGTTCCGACTTATTTTCCTGAGTTATTGCAAATTTCTGTCTTATCAAAAATTCTACGTTCGTCAAAATATACTTGTCTCTAAACTGTTCGAAAGGCATGCGAAGAAAAGAAGCCCACTTCATCAAAATTTACTCATTAAACTCTACTTTGGCGTTTAAGATTCTCACCGTGTAGCTGCACTTTCGTTGTCCCGACGCTCGAAACTTCAGCATGTTGTAAACTTTCTTCACTACCGGATCCTGTCAATATATCAGCGAGCGATTCGTGACACCGCCTTGTATCTTTCGTTCCTTTTTTCGAAAGTTAGCAAAGTTTCAACGGACGTTAATTGAAAAAGTAGTTGTTTTGGGTAAAAAGGTAGTCTTCTACCATCGAATCTATAATATCACGGGACGTGATTATTTCAATGCCGAAATAGAAATATTCCAATTTCATAGCTGTATTCAATTTCAGAAATATTTTTTTGACTGAACTATTATACTTCTATTAATATTTACTATATGTATTATTGTTGTTATTATTTCTATTATTATGTATTGAATACATCATTATATGTATTATTATAATATTATATTATATTATATACATAATATATAATCATATTAACTCAAATAGAATTCGAATATTTATGCACGTGAAACGTGGAAATATATAAAACATATTAACAATATTTTCGGTATATATACATAACTTTGACATATGAAATATTATCTACAATACAATATTTAATAATAAATATTTAACGATACTTTTACAATTATAATATGTTATAGTTTGCGTTACGATAAATTTATAAGCACTGTCACCAAGTTCAAGCAGATCACTGATAACATTTGCATATAATACTTGCCTATCTTTTCAAATAATAAGAAAACTTTTTGTACGTTGCCTTTTCTACATAGCGCATATATCATCGTCTACTGTCTCTTACTATACAAGGTGGATGTAATAACTTTGATCACCTTCTAGAGATATGGGAAAACTTTGTTGACAAAAGACGTACGGTATGGCAGTAATAATTTTCTTGCAAGGTGACCTCCATTCTTCTTTCATTGTTTGCAGTATCTTTTTGTTCCTAGTAGAATGGAGAATCCTTAGACGATTATGTTTAGACAAGGTCATTTTGCAATAAATAAAACATGTTCGTTTGCATCGATGCAACTTTGCCAAAGTCCGTGCACTTACCCGGAAATATCGGGTCGTACGGTGCAACGAGTTTTTGACTCACATCTTGTAATACTCTCCCTGCGTTGGTCATTGCACATGGTTACACGTGCACATTTGTATCACGAAGCGAAACATAACAGAAACGTAAGAGAGCTCCCCATTATACTCGGTAGAATCTTCCCGAATCGATAAATAGGATATAGTGACCCAATTTCGTAGCCAGCTCGTTCTTCCGATATAACACCATTGGATTTCTCTTTATGGAGAATATTAAGAAATACTAAATAAATATTCATTGCAACATATACCATAAACAATCCAGAAATGACAACAAGTGGTTTCGAGAATCTTACGATTTCAACGTTGCATCGATGCGAACAGGCATCATTTCGAACGTTTATTATGATGTAAGATTTGTTATTCTTTTATGTATTGTCGAATGTGCTTCTATTTAGGGATCGTAGAAATCGTCTAAACATTTTCTACTCTATAAGGTATAAAAAAAGTATGTAAAGTGGAATAAAAAGTAAACAAGCAAAATTAAAATTTAAAAATATAGAGAATCCTTGAAATTTCACATACAAAAAATTATTATTACTATATTATAGCCATCTTTGTACCGTACAACTTTTATGAGCAATGTTTTTCTATACTTTTAAAAGGAACAGAGATATTTAAGGTGATCAAGGTTATTGCTCCACCATTCATCAATATATTAGTTCATATTATAAGCTACTACACTTAACGTTTAATCAACAATTGAAAATTTTTAATTTTCGTGTGATCCACAGTTGACAATTTAACGAGACAAATGTATCACATAGGTACAAGATATGAAATATATTCTTGCATGTTCTTAAATATAAATTCAAAAAAAAGGAACGAAAAATTCAAAATAAGGAACATATTCTTATAATCTTATAATCATATTCTATAATGACATTACAACTATCTAGGTTTCTATCTAGGTTTGCATTCTATAAAAATATATATTTGCATAAATATCTGCAATTTACATCAGAAAAATTGTTTAAAATATTGAGAATTATTTTTAAAAATATATTGCTTTAGGAATTATATAAAATAATATTCGTTTAAAATATTGGAAAGCTTTAATTATTTAAGAACTCTAATATATTTATAGTAATTCCGTATTTGCTGGTATTTTCAAATAAAAGATATTTCACCATAGTGATTAATCTTCAACAAATAGGAGATACGAAAAAAATATGCTAAGAATGTTCACGTTCTTTAGGATGCTATGCTATTTCTTAATCGAACTTTCGATTATCCGATATTAGCTATACAATTCGAATTCAATTAATCAATAATACTCTACCCCTATACCTTTTTCTTCAATTTTTGTCTTATTCTTATCCTGATTCTATCGAACACAGATTGAGAACAAAGCTTTCATCTTTGTAACGGTTGTTAATTATTTCAATAACTCTAATATATTAGCCAAAAGCATCTTAAAAAGATAGTAACTTTTCAACAAAAAGTAACTACAGCATTTTACACTTATGACGCTTACGATATTTACAAATCAAGGTTTCGTGTAACATGTCAATCCTAACCGATTATAAGTTATTTGTCTTTTTAACTTAATCTCTTGAATAAATTAGAGATTGTAGTTATCCAAATTCTAGTAACTTATATCCATTAAATAATTGATTTACTTAATTCTTTAAACATAATATATACTACTTTACTATAAAGAGCTAAAATATCAAAATTCCTTAAGACTATTCACCATAATTTTTGTATTTAATAATTGTAAATGGTCCTATGTAAAAAAAATTTATACAATTTCCTAAATATGCAATCTTCGGAATTTCTGTTTAATATAACAAATTAAAATTCTTCGCATCTCACCAAAAACAACAATTTTTTTAACATATTATCGTAGAATTCCTCCGATATTCATCAAATTACGCTACTATTAATCTTTAACAGCTACACAGAAACTAATATTACGAGCGAATAAATAAATCAAGATAAATTTCTTATCTCATCAAATTCGTGCCATAGAAGCACATAATTTCTTTTTAGTATCCCAGACTCTTTACAATTTGTCCTAACAGGATATTCGATAAATTCAAGCAAATTGCCATAACAGGCTGGGAATATGTATCACAAAGACGCTTATTTTCCCTTTAAATGGCACCTCTACAAGGTTACGTTTATACACAAGTATATTTCATTGATGAATGTTGAACTTATCGTTGATGTAGGGAGTTTTTTTTCCGACGTCTACAGAATTAACACGTTGGTCGCCACATCACCCATATTTATGTGACGGGTATACTTCCGGGGGGGCCCCGTCACCCAAGTACGTATGACGCTCTTCTTGTTCCAGTTAATTAAATATGGGATATTATATATAGGATATACAACATAAAAATATTAAAAACATATTGTAGCATGCTTTGTATTAATTTATATTCTGGATAAAATATTACATTATGCTATATCGCATGGTATTTGTTAAAATATTTCAAATACATTTGGGATGATTTTGGACATTTCGAACAATAGTTCTGGACTTTGTCATCACTACTTTCCTCGCTTTCAAATATATTTTCACGCTGTTTACTGAACATTTTGAGGATTAAAAGATCACCGACGTACGTCTCACAAGTATGCTTTTCGACTAAATGAAAGATCTGAGATATCTGCCATGAGATTTCTCGGAATACTCTACCTGGAAAGCTTATCGCTTTCTCCATTTCAGAACTAAATAATCTTTTCTTTACGATGAATCGAAGGCGATAAACAATGAATTCCCGTTTGTCGCTCTATTTACGTTCTGCGTACCGGCGGTTGGATTTGGACCCCGCAGGAAACTTAGTCGAATCACGCTGGGCAACCAACGTGTTAATCGGATCAACCTCTGGCTAGTGCGTTGAGATAATCATTTAGCCTTAAATAATATCGGCTCCATAATCGTATTATTTCCTCTATAATAGAGTTTATCCAAAGACCTTTACGAATTTCATCGCTTCGAACTTATCATGATGCCATCTACTATCGTTCTGAGTATATTTTTGACTATACAGTTTGAAGCTTTACCATTGTCACGCCCCGTGCCCCGCACGACCCATAAGCGCGAGACAAAATTGGAACGCGCCTAATAAAATTTACCTAAAGATATTAAGAAAGTTTAAAATTGTAAACAAGGTAGGTAGTTTGAACAAACATTGGAGATCTTTCCAAACATTTCGAAAGAAAGGCCTCGATGTTCTTTCATCTCCGACAGATATAAATGAACGTAGCGATTTAGAGCAGTTAGTTATCATCATTTTGTCAACCGAAGAGTTTTACATCCGTCAGTCTGTCAGTCAATTGACAATATCGAAATCGAGTAAGATTTGAAGAAATCGTTGTATATTGATAATTTATTTCGAACAACTTTAATCCTTTCCCGTGCCAATATTCCCACACATAACAGGTTAACCGAAACGTGAAATTTATTGACAGTTGCATTAAACGCTAGTTAACGTACCCGTGTGCATGCAATTTGTTGATTAGATCGTATCATCGCGTTCAAGCAAACGCGACAATTCAATAAAACGTGACAACCATGTGACTTTTCACTGCTATATCCCACAACTGGAAGTCATATGTCCAGTTTGGTTTAATAATAAACTTATATGTAAGTAACTTGTTTTCTAAGCTTAATTCAAATATTAGAATATTTCTTTCTTCTTGAGTCGAACTTGCTGAACCTTTTTGCGTATAGATTAGCTTCGTGTTAACTTGGAGTGAAGACGTAACGCAAAGTATTTAACCTGTTGGGTCTGAGACACAATCCATTTACGATATGTAATGGTGGTATGATATTTGTCCTTAACGTGAAAGCGATGTGATTACATGCATCAGTATATTTCTTTTGCCACTAATTTAGTCGTTGCTCTAGCGATCGTATGTGCTGTTGCAAGAATGTTGGTAAAATCTTAGGATCTTCATCGGTGGCTAGAATTATTGTATCATCCGCGAATATAAATAAAATGGTTTCATAGCTGGTCGAGATATCGGTTGCATACATATAGAGTGTACAATGCAGGCCAGCAGATATTACCTTGAAGGAGGCCAGCACTGCTAGCATATAGTCAGAAATAGTATCTTTATATTGAACAAAGAATATTCTATTTTCCAGGTATTATTTAATAAGCGATAGCAAACTATTGCTTAAGTTTGAAGTGTAGAGGATGATGGGCCGTGTGGTTAAATGACCAGATAACTCGATATTGAAAACCGTCAAATATATTTTAAAATATTTAATAAATATATGGAATGTTCGCTAAGATGCTCGGCACTAAGGATTCGCTAAAGACTGTGCATAGATCGCTAATAAGATCGCTCGAGACTGAGAATGATAAACTGGTCACCTTGCGATCGCGTTCGTTTATTTATACTGGTCGGGGCAGTGCCGGAAAATTCAAATTCAACTTTGTTTGACGGTTACACGTAGCGACGACATTTTTTTGCCCGGAGTTCATTTATTATTACATTATGTATGTCCTAACGATGTTGATACTGCGAGGCAAAACAACAAGACGATTCGAATTGTCCTCTAGCTCATATGCCGCTACAGAAGTTTCAATAACTTAAGGATTTGCATTTGTTATTGGATTTGTTATTGCAGTATATAAAGCAAAAAATATCGCGTAAGAACTTAAAGCGATATTTGATTCATTGCATTGCAACGTATTGTGGAGTTATTCAGTGAATAGCATGATTTTTTTTAAGGGACTCTTCACCTCTGTACAGTTCGCTTTTTGTATAACTGGAAGGGGAATAAATTGAGCTTTTGTGCTTTTTCGTAGCTTTTTAGAGAAAATAGATTATGTCCTCTTTAAGCGAGAGGCTTGAGATGTAAGATTAGAATTGGCCTTTACAGTGATTTTGTATTAGTTGTTTAACTTCCTTAATAATTGCATTAAGTTTTTTCTTGTTCATGATGATTTGTGTTTTTGTCAGATATAT
Organism: Bombus dahlbomii; assembly: GCA_037178635.1. Lineage (NCBI taxonomy): Eukaryota > Metazoa > Arthropoda > Insecta > Hymenoptera > Apidae > Bombus > Bombus dahlbomii. Next base: position 509,963 of record CM074118.1, read on the forward strand.
TTTACTTGGGTTTAATTGTTTGAAGAACGTACTAAAATTAAATTTACTTGTTATGTTAAAATTTATTTGGTATCGTAAACAACATAGGATGGTATTTTCACGTAATTTTTATCTGTTAACACCAGAACTACCGATAATTAACACAAAGCTATTTCTACCAAAACCAGTGAAAATGACTGATCTTTAAAAAATACGTAAAAATAGAATATTTTTATATTTATTGATTTATTAGTTTCTTACAGAAGGAATTCCATGTTATGTAGTACATTTTTGGTATTATTAACCCATTTGGGACCATGATCTCTAAACGAGGATCGACGCATTTATAAAATTGTAGAACCAGTTATTTTGACTGGTATTGATATAAGTAGCATTAGTACAAAATTATTTTGAGTTTGAATACATAAGAAACAAAATATTCATTATATTATTCTTTTAATTATCGTTGCGAAGGTCATTACGTCATTGTGGAAAAAAATATAACATGAAGTAGGAATTTTAAAATAAAATGGCAAAACCGGTCAATTTGACTGGTGTGGTAGTTCTAGTGTTAAGAGCGTTGTGGACATGGGTAGAATATCCATTTCGTTAATTTATAAGAAGACTTTTAGTTCCCAGATTTTTCGTAATAATCCACTGTCGTTCCAGATCGAAGGGAGAGAATTCGTATACCATCGTCATCCTGTACAAAAGTCTTGTAAGATCTGTCTTAAGATATGCAATGTAAATATGTTGTTGCGCGGTAGCGGCATAATTGGTTTCATTTAAAATTGTTTTACACTTAACAAACTCGTTTATACAGTGAATTATCAGTTATACAACTATTTTATGATACAAGAATTGAACGCGACCGTTCGCTATGAAGTCTCAAAAGTGACTCTTTGTCCTCGAAATATCTCCGAAGACCGCTTGTTTTTTTCTATTTCGCTGCGGCTCTCGTTGGCTTTGGCATTTCACATGGTGGCTACTAAATACTCGAGTTCCACGCTATTATGACTATGACGTATCACACACTCGCAATAATATTATATTGTAGCAGCAAAAATTGCTGCCGAGTATAAGAAAATATACAACTCAGAGCTGAAAAAAATTTTTTTTTATTATTTAATTCGTACTTTACAATTTGTCCAGCTGGACATTCGATAAATTTCTCTAGCTGCGACTGAAAATTGCGTTGGGTTATATACCTCCCAAATCTCAGTTATGACTACTAAAGCAGAAATAATGGATTTCTACAGCAGAATCAAATTAAATAATAAAAAAAATTCTAAGCTCTAGATGGTTGGAAAAGTCGCCTTGCGCCACTCAGCCAATCTAAGGTCGGATTTCTTCAACCGAACCGTCGCGTAGTCGCACGCAGCTGCGTTTGAAGCACTCTTAAACCCGAATTAAATGGACGACATTTATATCGTCTGTCTGGACCAATCGCATAGTGATACCAGTTGCGGTATACACACCCGTCTCTTGTATTAATACACATACAACTTGCAATAAACATGTGAAAATTCCGTTAACGGAAACGTAGGGCAATGTTGGCTAATAAAAACCTCTTTTGTTCGTGTATCATAAGGCTCGGTGCAGATGAGCTATATTTTATCGTGGAACGTCGTTCCGATGCCGTTGGAAAAGCAGAGAAATAAATAAAGTTCTCCTGTTTCAAGAAAGAAGGATACATACATATGTATTTTCTTGTTCTTCCAACCCATTGCCGTTGTTGCTATTTCCTGCAAATTCGATCGTTTACATCGGATATAAATCCTAAGGTTAAAATCTTCTGTTACAAATTGTTAATTAGACCTATTTATGACCTATGTTAATCCCACATGTTATAACATCTCTGTCAGTGCGATGGAAAATGCAAGGCTAGGCATCTTGAAAATAAGTGCATTAGGAGAGACAGGAATTCTTTTAGAACGGCCTCCTCTTACGACAAGAAATATAATAGCAACAAAAATGTATTATTAAGAGCTTCATAATAGAACTTTTTGTTTTTTATATGCCAAGATTTGTGTTTTTTGATACATTTTGTAAATCACAATAAACAATGAATTTTTAATAAGATAGGTTAGGCAAAAGTACCGATGCGCGACGGTACGACGTAGCGCCTTACTATATTGTGTGTCGGAGTTTTTACAATTTTTTGTGTTTATATTATTGCGTTGGGTTTTTGTATTTAAGTCATTGGGAAGTGGAGCTTTTTTTTTTTATTGTTGCTTTTGTCCTGAAAAACTTGGCTGCAAAACAGGACGCTACGTAGTCTGTTTTTTGTGAACTGTGGGTCTTGGGAGGGGGCGGAATGAGGAGGAGGGGGAGTTCATAATAGAACTAATTTCGTTAGAAATGATTTATTTTCGTTGAAACTGATTCAGAATTACTGGACTAAAATCTGAGAAGTTCCAAATAATGATATAATTAAGGGAATTATTTACCTTTACGCCTTGTATTTTGAGAGGGCTATAAAAAATGTACGCCTTCCTTCTACTTAGAATACTTACTATGATATACAATGCCACATTAAGAGTCAAATACTTTCCAATCAACTAGAAACTCGGCGGGACAGCCAGCTACGCTCGTTAAGGCCCGGGTGTAAAGGCGACGGACGCGTCGTCGCTCGGGAGTGTTCGAATCCCCTCGCACTTTGACATTACTTGCAAAGAATAATAAACCAAAAAATCTCTTTGAAAGTAATATACACAACAAGCGCAACCAGTGTTCACCATCCATTGTCTTGTGTTGTGTGTGTGGTGTTACTTTCTTCGAGTGCTTGGTATAGAGAGAGAGAGAGAGGTGCTGGTGTTTTAAGACATCTCCCAGGGCTGCCCCGGGCCGACGAAACTCGTAGTGTTCGGTTTCATCGTCTCGCCCGTGGAGGTTTTAGTCGGTAAGAATCCGGCACTACCTTCTTCTCGCCGCCCGGGGTGTTCTTTTAAGAGGTTGTGTTCACCACGGGCAGTGAGTTAAGGTTGTCTATGAAGATTTCCTCCACGTAAAAAAAAAAAAAATTTTTTTTTGTAATATAAAAGGTTAGAGACGTTTAGCACTCCCCTAGACAAGGATGGAACACATATATAAATGGTAAGGCACTGTCGCCTTTCGGCGGCACTGACCAGATTTTTTTGGAGAGACCGCGGAGGGCTTCCGCTATCCTTCCGGATGAAGCAGGTGCTCGCAGGACACGGAGTATTCGGAGAATACCTGCAAAAAATCGGAAAAGAAGTGACGAACACCTGTCACCACTGCGGAGGGTGCAAGGACACGGTCCAGCACATGGAGTTTTGTCCGGCGTGGGAGGCCCCCCGTCGTATTCTGCGACTAGCGATTGACGAGAGATTGGACCCCACGTCAGCTATAAAAACGATGCTGAGGGCGCAACAAGATGTTGCTCGCAGTCCCCTCCTATTGCGAAGGAGTAATTCTCGTAAAGGATTGAACAGAGCGGGAGAGGATGAGAACATCCCACTCTTGAAGGGTTCCGCGCCGAAGGATGGCCCTGCGCCGCCCTAGGTGGTCATAGGGGCCGGCATGCCGAGGAGGATCTAGGATCTCCTCAGACTTGCACGACTGCCCAGGAGATAGCGTTGAGAGGTGTGGTCCCTCTCAATGCCTAAGCTAGACCTGAGGAGTGACCCCCTCAGAATGGAAAAAAGACCCAGAAGTACTGCGACAGCAATTCAAAAGAGATCCCGGGGCACTCCTTAGGTAAGCCACCGTGAAAATTTAGTCGCCTCCCAAAAGAGCGGCGGGGTGTCCATGAGGATTTCCCCACGTATAAAAAAAAAAGGAAGAATCTTCAGTTATACGTAAGTCAAGGTATTTAATTGAGCATCATAACAATATTAAAAATATTTCCCCACGTATAAAAAAAGAGTCTTAAGTTATATATAAGTCAAAGTATTTAATTCAGCATCATAACGATATTAATATAGACTTTTTTCTTTTCCTTGCTCGTAGCATACCGAAGCCCGATCATTTAATTCCCGTGTCATATTGCACAACCGATCGTTCTCACAGCTAAAGTAAAATAAGCTTACTTAAAGTATTACAAGTAGCAATAAGTGCAATAGAAACACATGTATATTGAGTTGAGACTATTCTTGCTTCAGTGTTCCAGCATTCTGTCTAGTTTATAAGATCTTTATTTGTTAACTTTTGGATGGACTTTAATATCATACTATTAAATCAGATTTAGCCGCAATAGGATAACGTTGTCGATACTCTTCTAACATTGGCAAAATATATTGGTTACTCTTTCTTCATTAGTAATTAATAAACTTTTTAAGTTTGCCATTAGCTTTTTACGCCTTGCTTTGTTGTACTAGTACTAGTACTACAGTACTAAAGTACTAGTACTCTAGTACTTTCAGATTAGTTACTTTTATCCCTGCTATGTGTACTTAATTCTTCCGGATCGATAGATCTTTTTCTAGAAAAACTGTAGATACTTACAGTTTCCCCGGACAATAAGTCAATAGTTTTATATTTAAACTTTTAGCGGAAATATTAATTTTCAAAACATTAAATGCTATACGAGCATCCTTCATCTAATCGTTCTAAAATTTTGCAGATATTTTCTCATCAAATGTTGTTATTTTAGCAGGTGTGGTAAAAAATTGAAAATTAAAGAACAAGGTCTAATTGGCACCCTATTTGTTGTTTTTTTCTGTTTTTTTTTTTCTATTTGGCATGTCCTTATATGTAATACTAGTTAAGCTTCTTTCAGATATTGCTTTTGAAACCTAAAGCGATAAATCTATCTGGCCAAAAGTTGTTGTACAACATTATACGTTAAAAATGATGTTGTATATTATAAATTTGTGTAATTACTAGACTCCAGTTATTTATACATTTAAGGCAAGTTTAACTGTACAAAACTATACAGAATGTACATTATATCCAACAATGTATAAGACATCTAGAGAAAATTATACAAAATCTAAGTTATAGTATTTAGAAAATGAACAAATCTCTACTTAGGTTCATTTCTTCCATTGTAACTTTATAAAGATATAAATTTACATAAAAATCTGCAATCCAATAATTATTGTAGCACAGCTAATATAGATATGTGTATAATTGTCATGTATTAGAGCAGCGTTGGCTACTTTGTACTATAATTTCTGCAATTTAAAGTTCCATTTCGTTTTTAATATTTATTTTAGTTGTTGCGAATAATGTATACTCACACGTGTTATTATTATAGTATATAAGTATATATCTAGTTATTATGTGTTAAAGCATATTTGTTCTATAAATATCGATTAAAAATAATATTTCTATGTCATTCCAATTTTTTAATTAAGTAACATAAATGGTAACAAATTATAGTAGTAAAGAATTTGAGTTTTAGAAATTCAACTAAAAATACAAAATCAATAAAATGTCAAGAACAGATCAAAATGTGAAGTTATATCTAAAAATGTTTCCCCTATCGACTTCTCGTAACGTGATTTTCTGTTCTCTTTTTTTGAAGAGCAAAATTAACTAGAAAATATATAATATACTTTCTATCCTAATATGTATTTCCAAATTTGTTAAACGCTTTTTAAATACTTTCAACAATATTTATAAGCAAGCGTTAAAACACTCTTTAATGTGAAATTAATATTCATTCGGGTTATACTTTCTCAATGTGCAACCTTCCTCAACTTCAAATTTGGTATTTGAGCTAACCAAAACAGTTTTTTTTATTAATGTTACTCTTAATGTTATCAATTTTCAAAATAAGCTGCTTTGAATATGTATAATAGAAATAAAAATATTGATATAAATATAAGATATTATTATGAAAAAAAAGAAGAAAGCATTTTTACAGACAAACTGCAGAAGTTTCGTTTAGTTTAACTTGCAAGTATTATATCTAATAGATACGTATCTAACTTTCCTCTTTCATATAATTTTTAAATTTTTGGACACTTGAATTTACGTTTAACCCTTTTATTAAAATTGTCGAATATTTCTATTTACCTATTTATTACCTAACGTAGGAAATTATACAATATTTTTCTGACTAACTAAATCGGCTACACCATCAATATTAGTAAACGAACTGACTTACCGACTGAAATGAACGCATAGCATAGCACGCTGTTATCGAAGAATGCGGGCCATCACTGAACTAGAGTTCAGACTTACCGATTCAGAAAGGCTCGTGATAGAGAAAATGTAAGATCACAGTGAAGTTTATTCATATTTCATGAAATTGACTGTATTATTAATCTATTTGATAATTGACTAATATTATAAACTTAAAAATTCGTGATATTAGATGTTGAAAATGACAACGTGAGTTTGCGCTCGCCATCCACATGCAGATGCGCTAGTTACAATAAATAATAACTAGAAGATAGTTCTAGATATAATCGATAGGTTTAAGATGTTCTTTTGTTTTTATCCCTAATCCATGTAAGAAAGTGCAATAGATGTTTTTCGGCTCAGAACGGTGTGATAGATTTATCCAAAGAATAAAATAATAACTATTATGATTCTGAATACAGAAATAACAACATTAGATTTACAAAAAAGATCTATAAAAAGTGATTAAAGATATTTTTCTGAACTATATTAATTTGTAACAATTACTGAAAATCTATCAACGAAATTTTTATACAGTTCGAATTATGATTCAATTTGTATTCAATACTCAGAAAAAATTATCCTCGTCTTATAGGTATTTATTTATTAATATTTTCATGAGTTTTAAAATTCATGAAATTACGGAATTCATAAAAACTTGCCAAGAATATTTTTTCTCGTATACATTAATTCATGTATTCAATAAATATGCGCAATATAATAATTTACAAAATATAATATTGAGCATAAATAATTCATGAAAGTATAGTAACAAAATTTCTGAGCAAATTTCTGGATCTCAATTTTCATTTAATATACAGGGTGCTGTATCAACATTGCCCACCTCAAGTATATAAATATAAGTGTAATAAATTTAAACATTATTATTAGAAATATAAAATTTGCTAGAATAGCCATTTTTGATCTGTATTGGATTTTTCATATTTTCTCCGTAAATAGAAAGCATATATACTTATTTTTGGAATGAAAACTTCATATTGACAATGTTATCACTGAATGAAAAAGTTATTAATATGAAATTTCTTTTTGTAAAGAATTAATATGAATCTTTTTCTAAAAAATTTATCGACGCCATTGTTTCTCGTCATTATATTTTTATAGCAAAATAACTTTTGTAAATAACATTCGTAATTACTACATAAAATATTTAATAAAACGCTCTGTACAAGAGCAAAGTTAAGAGATTTTTTAATAATTTCATTCATGGTGAAAACAGACATATATAATAAAATAATTGATAAGTAAATATGATTGAATTACAGAACAGAATACCCAAGAAATCCTTAGTTTTGAGAATTGGACTCTCCGATTGCACAGACCGTTGATAGATTCGAACTATCTACGCAACATTGGTTTAAATACATTATATATATGCATACTTGCGCTTCCCCGAATGAATAAATTTATCGTTGGAAGACGTCGTTATCATTAATTAAAATTGTTATATAAGTCGCAAACAAATCTATATTGTCGATCATTATAAATTACGCGCAAAAAAAATCATGTTATTCTTTATTGTATTTAATTGGAATATGCAAAACTGCAATTGATAACAAAAACAAGATTGACAAATTGAAAATTAAAGTTGAATTACTGATGTAGAAATTAATTAAACGTTTCGATCGTTCAGTGTTCATTTTGATGAAACTGCAGGAAAATTACTTAATGATAGTGTCACTACAGTGAATTTTACTTCTAGTTGTGCATCTATGGCAGCGTATACGTCAGTATCGGTTGCCAGCTACGGGCCGCTTATCTCTTGTTTCTAACCGAGAGTCAGGCGAGCTTAAAGGCCCCATGCACAACTACATATGAGAAGCTGAATGAATTATCTGTTGTAACTCAATTATAAGTGTGCACCATCAATATATATTGGGTTTCGCTTAGGGTTAAATCGTTCAATCCGGTCCCGCGAGGCTGCCGGCGACGCTCGCATAAAATCATAACAAATTAATTATAAAAATAACGACAGTTTTAATAAATACTAGTAACAAATATAAAAAACAATTAAAAATATATATTATATATTATGCGTATATAATATATATATGCCGGAGATGAAAGGAATTACTTGGAAAACCTCAATACTGTAGCATTTACGAAATAACCCAGACACAATCATTCGAAATTTGAGACAATGAGTTTAGCCACGGTCACGGGATCAACGTTCCACCTAACAGAGAACTGCCAATATTACGAGACACACGTTGTGTTAATCAAACCCCGAGCGGGAACAATGTCGCAGCTACGCGGGCCTGCCTAGCAACGGCGGCTGCAATCTTGTTGGTATCCCCGGCCAATATAAAACAAACGAACGCGATCGTAAGGAGAGGAAAGTTTTCATCAGTCTTTTATTCTTGCGATCTCCTTGGAGAGTTACACATCGTCTTTATGTGCAGTATATATACCGAGCTTCACAGCGAACGTCACTTTGTGCTTCAAAAATCTATTCTAAGTTTAACGAAGAGTTAGCCCGTGGACCGTGGATTCGTCATATCGAACCTAAGGTCATTGTCATTAGCGTTTAATTACCGCGGCCTCTTGTGTCGATCTTGGGATACTATATCTGTGATAATAAACGCTATCTCGATTGTACAACAACGATAAGCAACCCAGGTGAAGATTCGTTACACGCCCCTAATCCAAGTCCTAACGTCAACCCGACATATATATATTATATATGTTCAAATGAATTACCTTATCATAAATAAGCGTGATTACTTGTATGTCATTGGTACTATTTTATTAGACGAATGGTAAATGCGATGGGTGGAGAAAGACTGGATGAGTGGCTTTTTATTTCAACTCCGCCCCTAATCCAAGCCCTAACGTCAACCCGACATATATAATGTAAAATTATATTATTAAAAAAATATATATATATATAATATGAACCCGACATTATATATATATATACATATACATATAAGTACACGCCTGGGAATTACTCAGTACTTACACTAGCGCTGCTACAAGCGTGATGGTAAGAAACAAAATTAAGCAACCATATATTGCAAGTATTAAAAAACAGAATAAAATAAAATGTATATTTTAACAGTTCCCTTATTTCTTCTTATCAGTATGTAAAATAAAAACTACAGGAAAGCTACCTACCCTCCAATTTCAATGACTTTGGACAGGTTGTAGAAATCGATATTTTGGACAATTTTTCTGTATACATGGAACTGACAGTCGCGCTTGGTTTACGAAATGCTTGCGAAAAACTGTCAGTATCACTACAGTGGATTCTACCTATAACGTCTGTGGTAGCATATGCATCAGTAATGATATCCACTTTTAATTGAGTGATAACAGGTATTTCGTGCAACCTCGCATGTGCAGTTGTGCACGGGACCTTTAAGCTCGCCTAACGCTTGTTTAGAACCAAAAGATAAGCGGCTGGTAGCCGGCAACCAATACTGATGCATATCTATATATATGTATACATGTTTGATTTACAAGGCACGCTATAACCATTTGCAAAATATGTTAAAATAAATTCAGTTTTCTTTTTTCTTTTGAATGCTGAGCGATCAACTATTAAAGATTTGATAACCGTTTAGTAAATACCAAGACCCACCAAAAACAAACAGAACTAGAATATTCGAGGTAATTAATATAGCATTGTAAAATACACTTTCATTGTTCTTTTAAAGAAGCTCATAAAGAACGTTACCGCGTGTATAATAAAGAATTAGTCTATATATTATTTCACATTTTTTTATTTACTACAAAATGAGAATATTGCGTATCATAAATAATACGCGATAATAACAGAAAGATTTTAATACCACACAATTGAAAATGAAAATGCTATTGGATTGCGAATTGAATTGTAAAATTTGTCAACATAGCGGATAAATTGGTGAAACTCTGTGAAGATCGAAGATATATATATGTAATTATTATTAAGACAAGCAATACTTTAATATCTTCAATATGGTGATATTATGACGAGAATTATCTTCAAAATTTTGAAAGAGATGGAGAAATACATTTTTAACTTCAAAATCAAATATATAAACTGTCCTGATAATATAACATTGATTGGCCATGTACTGAAGTCTCGAGTCATAAATTATATTGAAAATGACAACGTGAGTTCGCGCTCGCCATCCATATACAGATGCGCTAGTTACAATAAATAATAAGTAGAAGATAGTTCCATATATAATTGACGGATTTAAGATGTTCTTTTGTTTTTATCCCCAGTCCATGTAAGAAAGTGCAATAAATGTTATCAGCTCAGAATGGTGTGATAGATTTGAAGGTAAACTAATAGCTATTGTGATCCTACCTCTAAATACAGAGATAACAACAGGTTATGGGCCCAGGTTCAATAATTATTATTTTATTGAAAATATTAATAATAATAATATGGAGGAGCGTAAAAGATAACCTGAAAATAAAAAAAAAAGGCGCGATCGATGATTCAGTGTTGAATATCATAAAGGCGCTTTATCGAATATATAATAAACGCTCACGTGATAATAGAGTTACTAAAAGAATATAGAAATGTCGAGCGGGGCTAATTTAAGATTTACTGAAAAACTAAATAAAGAAAATTACGACACATGGAAGTTGCAAATGGAGGCAATACTCATTAAAAATGACTTGTGGGAATATGCAAATGGTTCAATAATTTAACCTGAAGCAGCGGATAAAGTCTCGTTATGGAATAAAATGGATGGTAAAGCCAGAGCCGATATTATTCTCACCATGAGTTCGAGTGAGCTATGTCATGTGAAGCAATGCAAAACTTCGCATGAATTATGGAATAAATTAAAGGAGGTTTACGAATCCAAAGGACCTGCAAGAAAGGCGACGCTCGTAAAGCAATTATTATTCACGAAAATGTCCGCTAGTGAAAATATGTTCGATCATTTAAATAATTTTTTCAGTTACGTGGCTAAATTGAAAGAAATGGATATTGTAGTCGCTGATGATTTATTGTCAATCCAATTATTATATAGCATCCCAAATACATAGGAAAATTTTAGATGTGCGATCGAATCGCGGGAGCAAATACCTATCCCAGATGCGCTTAAGATAGAATTATTAAAAGAAGCTAATTCCCGTCATAATTCAAATGCTGTGAATGATCACCAAGAAGTTCTACAAGTGGAAGATTTAAATAAACGCAAAAGGTACGATAAAAATGGAAATTCTTCAAATAAAAATGGATTTATTAAAACTAATAAAATAAAGCATATCGAATGTTTTTATTGTCACAAATGTGGACATAAGGCAAATCAATGTTCGAAGAAGAAAAACAACGATCATAAAGCTCAATTAGCCCAAATTCCTGAAATACCAAAAACTGGACAATGCTTATATGCTTAATCCAATATTCAATATGAAGATAATCAGGCTAATAGTATCATTACTGATGTTTCACTAATATATAAACATGGAACTACCGATGGAGTGGTGCATTGGAAGCGGTGCTACCTCACACATATGTGCTGAGACATAAACTGTTTTGAATTTATAAAATCAATCAAAAATCAAAAGGTAAAATTAGAGAATGGCAAATTAGTTGAAATCAAAGGTAAAGGTACTGCAATATTATTTAGTTATATAAAAAACAAACTTGAGAAATTTCGATTGGAAAACGCATTATATGTACCAGAATTAAAAGCAAATTTGATCTTAGTATCAAAAGTTACAGCAAATGGAAAAAGGATTATATTTATAACTAAAATGGCTACAATATTTGGAAAGAAGGATGAAATCGTTATTACTGCTAATCGCAAAAGGGATTTATATATTGTAGATACAAAATCCGCATATTTTGGTATAGCATATGAAAACAAAAATACACTTGTAGATTGGTACTATCGATAGGACACTTAATTGATCTTCGGAGATTAATAAATAAAAATATGGTAAATGGTTTACCTAACGTAAGACTAGTAAAATTGATACTTGCGAAATATGTTTGAAAGGCAAAATCCCACTGCCAAAAAGATTCGAATTAAAACAATTGAAAATAATAGAACTGATACATTCTGATGTATGTGACCCCATAAGTCAAATATCTTTGAGTGGAGCAAAGTGTTTTGCCACTTTTATTGATGACACATCAAGGTTTGTATATGTGCATATCCTTAAGACAAAAGATGAAGTTAAAAATGCATTTTGCAAATTTAAAGCTTTTGGTTGAAAGACAAAAGGGTAAAAAGATATAAACCCTTAAAACCGATAATGGTTTGGAATATTTAAGAAAGAATTTCACAAATGAATTAGAAAATTATGGTATTCCCAGGGAATTCACAATTCCCCACGCACCTCAGCGAAATGGAGTAGCTGAGCGAAGGAATAGAATACTCGTGGAGATGGCACGATATATGTTGATCCAGTCAGTTATCTATTCAATTTTTGGGCGGAAGTTGTTAATACGGCATCATATACTAGAAATAGGTGCCCAAGAATTCATAGTAAAACACTATATGAAATTTGGCACAAGAAAAAACCAAATGTGAATCATCTTAAAATTTTTGGTACTGAAGCTTACGCGCTAAATAAGCAGCCTGATAAAAGTAAATTTTGAGCAAGATCAACAAAATGTATTTTTATTGGATATTTCGATGAATCAAAAGCATTTCGATTGTGGGATCCAAGTAAAAGAAAGGTCATAATAAGTAGAAATGTTTCTTAACCTTAAAAAATATTGAATACCACAATGATAAAACTGAAAATGAATCTGAACAATTTAAATATGAACTGAAAAATAAAAAATTTGACGAAGAAATCACAGAACAGATTCATGATAAAGAACATGATGATGATGAAAACATGAATCAAAATGAAAATTGTGTTCAAGATAAATTTGTGGTTAAGCAAGGCCAAACATAATACAAACAGAAAACGTTGGTAGACCAAAGAAAATTTATAAAACTGTCCCAGTTGATCAAGAAACTGCACAATTAGTTTTGCGAGAGAGTGTGTGAAAGTGGCGTCCAAGCGGGAAGCAATAACGGTTGTTGGCGTGAATCAACACGTGGTCGTGACAGAGGAAGAGAGGGCAGAAGCTATACGAGCAGGGGACGTTGAAACTTTCATCGTCAACAAGCAGCAGGTATGAACGAACAGAGCAACTCAGGAGCAGGCACATGGATGACAAAGGTGTACACAGCACACAGCAGCAAGGTAAACAATTTAGATGATGACGAAATAGTTTGTCTATTAGACAGCGGTTGTACCTGTAGCGGAACTCGACGACGAAATTTCCCCACGATTTCGTCGATACAAAGCATATTACTGAAATATAAAGCCGACACGTCTAATCAGCCATCGATATCCCTACGGTCCTTCCACCGAATATTTAGAATAAGGGGATATCGAGGGGTGACGAAAGAAACGAATCGAATCAAGGACATTCGAGTTCTACCGATCACAAATAACGTGAACTATTTTGATAAATGTATTGATCTCAAAGAACCAGTATATATATATACTTAGGTGATAATAGCCCGGTAAAAACAACAAAAGTTGGAAATGTCATAAGTTATTTTGAAGCATCGAAGCGAAAGAAATGTCTGCAAATTTGGTTAGTTTAGGAAAATTAACGGATAATAATAATACGGTTATTTCAAAAGGAAACATTGCGAAAATGAGAATAGATGAGAACAATAGACTTACAGCAGTAGCGTTCAAACGAAATAGGACATATAAAATAAAAAGCATATTGATGAAAAGGAAGAAGCACTTAGTAAACAGTGCCGAACGTAATATTATGAATCAACAAGATATGTAGACCGGACAAATGGAATGTAAATTAGCAAAAGCGCTTTCTGGGTTAAAAGAAAGTCCGAGGGATTGGTATGAATGTTTTGATAAGTATGTAACGAGATTAGGACTTAAGAACAATAACACGCACGTATTAAGAAAAATAAATGTACGCGCGAGAGTGAAGGAACGTAGAGCGAAAACACACACAAGTATATATCCCCTCCCTAGTGTGTGTGTGAGCGTCGCACGATGGCCTAGACCTCTGACGAGCAAAGTTATATGAATATTCGAATAAAGTTTTTTGTAATACCTCTTCAAATTCTCTCCATACCCTATCAACTACAAACGTAGCGAAGTGATACGATATAATAAAAACGTCATTTCGTACAAATTTATATAATTGTAAAAAAAATTCTATTAACTTCAAAGACTCCTGTATTAAATAAAAATTTTCATATTAAACTAAATTATTCGTATTAACACCATTTATCTCAAAACGATATTTACATATTATATAAAAATCTAATACTTGCTTTTGTATGTAAATTTCTAAATACATTCTTAAATGCAAATAATATTAATTATTTAATGCTTTATTCAAAAATTAATAATTATATTTGTAGGTTCATTAACTGCATATTTCAATGCCATAACTGAACAAAAGCTCATTTTTAGTGACACACTTGATTTAAAATTATCTATAGTAGGTACTATATTTAATATTAAATAATATTATATAGATGAATTGAGAGATTCAAAAAAAAAAATAATACAACTAACAAAATTTTTAACTTAAAAAGACTACAATTAAAAGAAAAGATTCAATCTAATAGAAACATCTACATATTGTATATATTTCCAAACATTGAAACACGCCATTTTATATTTAATTGCTTATAAAGAACTGGAAATTGATAACAAAATTTTTTAAGTAAATACAAATGTTATATTTCATTTGCTACAGTTAACTCGTTTAGAGAACAAAAAGGCCAAAAAATTGTATCGCTCTTTCACTAAATCTCTCAATTACACATAAATACTTGTCTGCAATTTGAATAATAAATTTAATATAAAATTTAAATAAAACATTCAGACATATACTAAAGATTTTATAAGTAAAATAATATCTATAAATATGATACGCACATATATAGATATTTTAAATGTTATCGGTAATAAAACTTCATGCAAGTTCATATAAATTCAGAAAGAAGCAAATTGTTTTGATGTAAAAATATTTTTCCAATATACTTAATACCTTTCATTCATCTGAATAAGAACATTTATTCGTCGGCGTACGTTCTTCGATCACAAAATGATCATTTCCGGTTAACGTATTTTTCAATATATAAGTACACAATCGCTTAAAGCTTTTCGACTTGTATTTACGTATTCAACTCAACGGAAATCTTTCGCATTCAGTCGTTCAGTTGAGGCGAAAATAAGCAAACTTTGTTTGTTCATAGGTATTTCATAAACGCTACATAGAGCAGGTAGGTATAATTATATTTTCAGTCGCGGGAAAACTTCTTCGACGATAAAAAATCGAATCGACCCAGTTTTTATCTTTAACTTCTAGTCTAAGCACTTTTTTGTCGAGATCGTATTTTTCACGTTTAAACAATTACGTTAACGTCAGACGAGCTACGATAAATTGCTCGAAAAATTAAAAGTACTTTCATCCGTTTCCCTAACAAGACTACGTTCTCTGTTCTCCTTTTTCGTAGTTACAGCGCGTTCAACACAAATGTGTTTGCAATTATTTTGTAAAATATTAGTTGTTTCTACAGAACTTTTGTACGTATTTGTTGAAGTTGCTTAATTTCGGGTAAAATAAAAGACAGAGCAAAAAATATCTTAGGCAAAAGCTTAAAGTGATTCAAAAATCAAATTTATTATTTGTATTTATATATTAAAATATATAAGTGTAACTATTGTTACTCCTAATTATACATGATAGAACATTTTTACTCTTCATATGAACTCTTTATAAATTTAATGTTTGAGGTTATTGTAAAGCTTAACTTATTAAATTAAATAAAACGTTATTAAAAAATGATCCCTTGAGAAAATTTGCGTATCAATGCTAGTACCTTAAATTAAATTATGTAGATTTTAAACATTAACTTATATTGCGTTGTACTTTCAAATTAATTATTAATATGGTGATGATACAGATACGACTTGTCAAATAATTAATATCTGATATTATATTATCTAATATTAATAATATATTTCGATATAATTCAATGTACTATTAACAATCCTCATATCTAAAAAGCAGAAAGATATTAAAATTGTTACCAAAATTTGTATAAAAAATCAATCTCAATATCACATTTCTGAATCTCGTATTAAAAACAAAGAAAAATATAACTTTTAATATGTATAATTATTTGAAAATTTAAAACACAACTAAAATGTCTATTTTTCATACTGAAAAACGTGGAAGATCGTATTTTTAACAAGTCTGGAATTGAATTACCAACAAATAGAATTAATTGCAGATGCTAATCTTTTGTATCCCTTGCTTTTATTCTCAACTTTAACACGATTATGAATCTTAAGAACTGAAGAAAACTTCACGAAACAAAAGAAAAAGAAAAAAGAAAAGAAAGGAACGAAATACAAACGAATAGGAAACGTGAATTAAGGTTTACGAACAATTTGCAAAGCAACTAGCATGTTATTGAAAACCTAAGTCACTTACTGCAAGGTTAATCATGAGATCTTCTTTCCTAATACATCGCGTGCCGAATCGGACAACGATTAACACTAAAACTACCGGCATTTGAGACGTAGTTATCTCTACCAGAGCCACTCGAAATGACTGGTCTTTACAAAATACTTAATAGTAGAATATTTTTATATTTATTGATCTATTATTATCTTACAAAAGGAACTCCATGTTCTGAGATCATAAAAGCTATATAATAACAATTTTAATAATAACAATAAATACAATAATGAAGTATATTCAGTACCAAAACCTTTGGTAACAAGAATGTTAAAATAAATTTCTATTGGTAAATATAAAAAGTATAATATAATAATATAACAATAAGCGTAATAAGCGCAATAGAATGAATAAAATACAAATACAACTTAAATTATTAAGTACAAAATTTATCATTCGTCACATTTTTTACAAACGTAAAATTTCTTCTCCGTGAATTTTCAGCATACATATTTTTTACAAAGACTGCAAATGGCGATGATCTTATTATTATTACAGTACCCTATCTAACACCATTTGCGTGAATAAGGTGAGTTCTTTGACGTACTTCGGATCTCAGATGCTCTACGTTCTATCCGTGATTTTTCATTGTCAGCGGTAAGTTCACTTGCTAATTGAAACATAAAATCTTTTCTGGATATCTGCTCACCTGTGCTTTCCTTATATAAAATCTAGGCAATTATACCAGCTAAATCTAAAATATCGTACCCTAAATTGTATATCTTGCAGTCACACAAGTGTCTCTCCCTCGCTAAGTGACGTTTAATTCGCTGATAAATATTTACAACATCTATCGGCGGACTTTTCTCAGGATCCGAAAAAGACGAAGAACTGTTTGCAATGCAACGTTATTTCTGAAAAACGCTCGAGAACATCTTATCTACCAGAATATTTTCATATTTTTTATTACAAATAAAATGGTATAATTATATAGTACTACTCAGGAGAAATAGAAAACTTAAATACATATGATGAGATTAAAGATAGAAGAAGGTTCTTCTCAGATTCAGAAATTGTACTGTTCAAGCTCATAAATGTAATGGTATAAGAAATATTTCGGTCATTATTTATCGGATTGGTAACTAAGTGATTGCGAATTTTGTCATTAGGTGGTAGGTTAACTGATTGAAAAGGTATTTGTGGAAAATGACTTGTTCTTTCTAAATCAAAAGGATCTCACACATCTTAATACAACAAACGATAAATCAAATTGATCTCTTATTTTACACTCCTTACGTTGTGAACTTATTCGAATGGCAAATATCCACTGCGCTCTTTCATAGCGATCATTTTTCAACCTCATTAAATATAAAACATAATATAAATACAATAAATATCAACACACAGAGATGAGAATATTACAAAGCTGATTGGATTCAGTTCCAAGTATCGATAGATGATGAAATTAACAGACTTAAAACTACAAATAAAATAAATGTATACCTTATAAATACGCTGGTTGAAAATCTTTTTGGTATAATCATAGAAGCAACTTCTCAGACTATGCCTTATAGAAACAGCTACATATAAAAAATGTCATATTCATATGCTATAAAATTGAAACAAACAAAATAAAGTGTATTTTCTTCCAGTCGCGGGGAGACGCGATCACGAGAAAGCGCGTCAACGGGAGTCGTAAAATCCCGTTACGATTATAACGATCGACACCACGAACAGGTCGATCCCCTTATTTCTTGTGAAACAATAGGGGTATTTGTCGTGGAATAAAACTGTAATCAACAGTTTTATAATATTTATATTTTTAACTACTTCTTACACTTAAATCGCCGTTTCGCAATGTATTTTTGATGTATATGATTGATAGTTGTAGACTTGACAGTTGAGTCGTAGAAGCAGAAAGTAGATTGAATAGAAGTCGTGTAGACCGTAATGAGGATTATCCTAAGACTGTAGGAACAGTTAAGTGGAATGGTATAATGTTACAGGATCAGGAGTTTCACTGAACGATACTCTTCATACCGGTCCAAAGTTACAGGAGGATCTGTTTAACATTCTTTTGAGATTCCGCTCTCACCAATATGTCCTAACTGGTGATATTGAAAAGATGTATCGCCAAATCCTAGTGATACAGGAAGATCGGAAATATCAACATATTCTGTGGAGCAATTCCAAAGATGATGTCGAAACGTATCGGCTCAATACCGTGACATTCGGGTTATCAGCAGCACCGTACCTTGCCCTACGGTGCCTAAAACAATTGGCAGATGACGAGAGCCACGCGCGTCATCGATTTTAGGACGAGATTTCTACGTGGATGATACCCTCATCGGAGCTGATACAAAGAAAGAAATGGTGTCTGTAAGAAAAGAACTAACCGAACTACTTCGACCGACCGGGTTGAATATACGAGAGTGGGCATCCAACGACCAGGACATACTTCATGGGCTATCAGAAAGCGATAAAAATCGAAGATTACAATTGGGTGAGTCTCCAACTTTGAAGACTCTTGGTATCTTTTGGGATTTCCACGACGATGCAATCCTTTACTCGGTTGAAGTCAAAACTATCATGTCTCGTGTTACCAAGCGATCAATCAGTTCTGTGATTGCCAGAATCTATGATCCACAAGTGTGACGGTGAAACCGACATTTACGATAACGTTCACTTTTTTATTTTAACAAACATTTGTTTTAAATGACCAGAAAACCTTTTTAAGTTAGTGCTTTGGAAAAAATTGGCCGACTAATAAGAAACGTATAACACATAAGAATAGTAGTAGTAATAAAGAAATGTCGGGTGACCGGGTTAACGTCAACGAGAAATCGATGAACGGTAATCCAAAACTTTTTCGGATGCGAGCAGCGATTTGAAATGCTTTTGAAACTACTTTTGAAACAAATTAGCTCCAGCCGTCTATGATCTGCTGACAAGTTCTGCTGAGAAGTCAGTTTCCTGCGAGTATCCAAGGCAAAGACCCAAAATTTCTCTAAGTTGCATTTATCGCACCCAAAGAACGACGCACATAAACATCAATCGATACAAGCTCGTGTGTACAGTCGACACATTGAATTTTAGCTTTGCGTTATATAATAAATTTTATAGTGACGGGTAAAATTTAACTCTATATCCATAACAGAATATAAATTATATTATAAAATTTAAAATAAATAGTTTAGAAAAGTTGAAAGAGAATATTTTAGAAGGAGATAGAGAAAATAATACAGACAAGTAATAGAACAATGCGTACAAATTAGAAAAAATGCAAGGAATGTGGGAAATGTGCTAGAATGAATGAGAGAGACAAAATCGATGTATGCCTGATGAATAGAAAGAAAAGGAATGATAAAGAAAAAATAGAAAGGATGCAAGTTTCGTGAAATGTATTATGCATCGAAATAGTACCTTCCAAGTAGGTCGAGCCAGGTATGCAAGAAGTAGAGGCATTAATTAAAAGACAAAGTGAAAGAAAGCAATTAAACGTACTACTTGGAGAAAGGAGGAACAGATCCCGACGAATAGTGTTAAAGGTAGTTGGTTATTTTCTTGAAAAAAAAAAAAAAAATGCCAGAATATTCTGAGATACTAAACTTCTCTATACACTCTTGACCGAAAATTTGAAATTGGTAAGTACATATTCCATAGAACCCAAGAATTTTCTTTTTTTTTTTTATTTGGTAGAATATTTACAATCAATTCTCACTGAGAATTATAAGTAAATTATTCTGATGTGGTATTATAACTTGGATTATAAGTATTTATAGTATGTTTGATTCTAGTTGAATCTAATACTTAAATCCCAAAAATATAAGAAAGTCAGTTTAGAGTTAGAATAAAATATTATCTTAGAAATTTTATTGAAATAAAGAATATTATTGTCGGTATTTGTGACATTAATTTGGAACTAACTCTTCGATAAAGTAAAAGGATAACGAAAAATGCAAATGATGGATTTAGAGAGTAATTATTTCTTTTTCATTAAGATTTCTCGCGGTTCTAGTAATAAATATGAAAATAGTATGTATAAATATTAATAATTAGTTTACTTGTGATATTATATAACATGTGAAATTTACAATATTATGTTTGGCAATTTGTTCGAATCTGTGTCGCGCTGCATTGTGAAAGGATTAATAATAGAATTACCAAATAGATAATAGATTTAGCGTAGGCAATTAAAAAAGTAACCCCAAATCTTTGATTAGCGTAGTAATTTATTATTTTGGGAAAATGAAAGAAAATAAATTGAATTTATTTCGTTAGCCAAAATTGGGAGGGAAGAAAGGTAAAGCAAATATAATTCATTATTAAAATTACATTACTAAAACTAAATAGTGCAGAGAGAATTTAGATGAATGTTTTTAAAATTGTAAAAAAGCACAGACATATACAGAGATGTTGGGCTTGACAAGACATCAACAACTGAAGAGAGTAATACATAAATTGGATAGGAAAACACACCAACAATATTTTGCTATTCTCTGATTATGCCTCAAATAATATATTATTTTATCACAATGTGTATCAAAATTAAACAAATGTTTAATCACAATAAAAAATAAATTCTTTTTCAAAGAAAAGTTTTAGTGAAACTGTATATTTTATAAAACTCAATTTTTTGAATAACTTCTTCCTATATATATATATATATAAAATTATAATAAAAAGTTATAAATTATAAAAAATTATATATATATATAAAATTAATCGTCTCTACTTGAAAATTCCATGAGCCGCTTTTCGATATACTGTTATGAATTTTAATGAGTAGACAAGTATAATATTCAATCTACGATTTTTCTTATAAAACGTCGCGTAGGATGATGTACATATTCAAATCTGATAATCTTCGCTACCATCTGTACGAGCTAAGCTGCTGCCCATGTATCGTTCGATTTGAGGATCCCTGTGGACCCCGCTGCTTAGTATTTGTATTCATGTAAGGAGGTTTACTCGCGCACAGGGATATTTCGGTTAATTTTTAATTGTCAATAACTAAAAAATAAAGTGAAAATGCAAATTGTATATTCTTGATTTTCATCATATTTTAGCTTCAAGAATCACCCCTTTAATTTCTTACATCTGTAGTCGAACACCCTGTATATAGAAAAATGTTGTTCAAAATGTTGAGTTTTGTAACATGCAAAAATCATTGACAAAATCAGAATGTGGCTAACATTCGTACAGTTTCATTGAAGCTTTAAAGTAAAATAATTAATAATAAATAAAGTAGTTTGAAATTTATAAACTATATAAAACTTTGAAATTATTATTGGGTCATCTCAGTAGCTCTATGGAAATCATGCTGGTTTTCACGTATTTTATTAGGATGCGTACAAAGCTGCGTGAAAGATACATTTCAAAACGTAGTCACGTCGGAAAAGCTGACGATGTTCCATTTTGTTTTAATCAAGCGACAGCCTCCTAGAAATTCATTGACATCACGGCTAATGAACTTTCAACGTGAGTAAAATGCAAAATTAATTTGATCACAACAAATTTAACTTTCATTATACTTTATATTTTAAGTTTCTATTAAGAAGAATACATAGTGTCATTTATCAACAATTTTTAAAATTTTCTATTGGTCGCTGTTAACATAGACAATTAACGATATGCAAAGAAAATTATTTTTTCCGTTTCGATTTATTTACTCAAAAAAAAAAAAAAAAAGAAGATGTGAAAATTCTTCTACGATTAATTAAATATTCTTCCATAAAATCTTTTAATTTTCTCTTTCTATCACAGAACATGATAATCTAGAATAGTTTAATATTCGCCTGACTTTTGTAAAATTAATTAACGTAACGTTATCGTAGTCTTTATATTTTTGAATTTGTGCATGTTAGCGGGAACGCATTTTCCTTAATTCCAACCTTATGTTAATTTATGACTGGGCCGAGATCTCGGTAAGCACTTTGGCAAAATGCTTCAGTGAATGTTGTGAATTAAAAGTCGATAGTCGGCGACTCGAAGTTGCTGAGTTATGAAGCGTCGATAATATGACTATTTAGAGTCCTTTGAGGATACGTAAGACAGTTTACTATGACCATGGGTCATCATCCACGTCCATGGAACGTATGCAAGCCAGGTAGACCGGAGCCATGATATAAGAGGTAGCCATTAGTGAATTGAGTAGGGTCTTGTCAGTGTCACATCGAAGACACAATAAATCACGAAACCGATAGATCGCCGGTGATCTCCTCGCGTCGCAGTTCGAACGTTTTACAAATAAGGTGAAGAAATTGACCTTCGTATATGATAATAGAATTTATTATGCAAATCCAACAGAGTGACGGTTCAGAGTGTTACAACAGAATGATTCAAAGTGTTACAAGAGACTGGGGCGAACGCTTATTTTGGAGGGCTTTTATATTGAGATTTTAGCCCCTCTGGAGGGATTATCGTCTGGTATATCTCAGAGGCGCCTATTCCGTTACTATTTGGTTAATGTTTCGATGGCTGTGGTATGCAGGATATTTAGCCTATCCTATTACTGTTTCTCAGTGGGTGGTCTTGAGCGTGTGACATCAGAATTGTTAACACGTTGACTGTCGCGTCGCCCATATTCGTGTGACAGAAAAGTTTCTGATGCTGCTGCGTCACTCGTAATCTGGTGACTCTTATTTGACTACTTGCAAAGGATCGTCGTAAGTATTTGAAAAGATATTCCATAGGAAGTAATAAAACTATTCAATTGTTATAAATTAATAGGAAAATGGTTTATTAAGAAAATTATTTAGAATGTAAAACTTTGAAGCATTCTATATGAAGCTGAGGTTGGTCGGAACAATTTGGACAATAAGTTGTTATATTCTTTAAATTCTCTCGCGTCTTTGATCGGTCCGTTTGACGTCTTTTATCTGTATAATGTAGTTTACATGTCGAAGACAAGGATTTTTTGTATTTTCAGACAATCCTAATAATTTTGCAGCTAATAATTCTCCAAATCTTCTAATATTTGCATCCTTCCTTGTTACACTTTTGTAAACCGTCAAAGCGTTTACAACAGAAATTCCCAGAAGGAGTTGAATGCCAAGTTTTCGGTACCATTTGATTCCTTTTCTAATTGTGGTGGCATAAGAAACCATTTGGTCGGAATAATCTATACCACTTCGTGGCCTGAAGGAGATTTCATTGAAAATTTCATCGAAAATCATTTCATTGAAAACGCGCGACAGTCAACGTGTTAAGGAATGTGGTCGGCGTGAAAAAGAGCCGTTGTGACGAGAGGAATGAATGACGAATGGTGCCTGCGTACATGTAGACTTACGGAGCATCATATTTGATTTTGTGTTAGCGTGAACGATATTGAAATAAATCATCTACTAGCACTATAGCTTTTTCCACGTAAGTATATAATTATATTATATACAACATATGTTACGTATATAATGTAGTATCGTGGACGAGGGGCCTGGGGGGTGTCGTGCGAATTATAAACAAGCGGTTGCTGAACATATGCGTGGTGGCGTTAAGACAAAAGTATGAGGCTAAGACAAAAGACAAGGGATTGCTAGAGGACGATAAACGGCGGGGCAGCTTGTTACGCTCACTAAGGCCCCGAAGTAAAAATGACACGTAGTCTAGCGAGAGTTCGAATCCTCGCACTGGGACATTATTTGCAAAGAATGGTAAACCTTTAATGGTAACCTTTGGAAAGTAATATATACACAAGCACAAGCAGAAGCCGCGCCTTCCTAACCCATTCTCTTGTGTTATGTGTGATGTACTTTCTTCGAGTGTTTGGTGTTTTTAAAGCATCTCCAGGATCGACGAGACGACGATACTGTGTTTTACTGTCCCGCCCGTGGAGGTTTTAGCCGGTAAGAATCCGGCACTACCTACCTTCTTGCCGTCCGGGGGGTGTTCTTAAGGGGTTGTTCACCACGGGCGGTGAGGTCTGTAAGGTGTCTATGAAGATTTCCTCCACGTAAAAAAAAAAAAAAAAAAATTTTTTTTTGTCAACGACGATAGTGCGCTGAAAATGCTGGTTTTCATCCGATCTGTTTTATATTATTTTATTGAATTAGGTATGATCCATTTCAAAAACACGAATGCTTTTGATTATAAAAGCGCGCAGTTAAATAAATCGACGAAAGCAGTGAGAGAAAATGTATCTCTATCATATGCGACTGTTCCGTAGGGCATCCTAATCCCAACTAAGGAATAATCAATAGTTACGCCTACAATCGACGGCGTTTTTTGACACCTACTGTAATTAATGTACATATTGAACTACCTGTTTTTTGTCTTCAGTCTTTAAGAGAATTTTGTAAAGCGAACACGTGCGCAGTACAGTCGTCCAATTGTGTATAGTATAGTATGTTACCAACGAAACAATACATCGCGACCTCGAGATCACCACAGTTAAAGAAGAAATATCCGAATTCAGTGATAGATATAACATAAAAGTTAACAACCACCAAAACCCTCTAGTTACCCAATTACTTGACACGACGGATCAGATCCGCAGGCTAAAAACACATTACCCTCTAGATATAAACATTAGATTCAGCTAGAATCAAACATACGATAATCATTTATTATTCACGCTATAGTACCAGGCCAGAATAATTTATGTATAATTCTCAATGAGAATTGATTGTAAACTACTTCTAAATAAAAAAAAAAAAATGTATACGATCCTGATATAGATCTGTTTTATTTGTAATTGTTTTCATTCTTTCGCTAATTATATAATTATAAATTCGAAATGATGTATTATCCAAACTATGTGTAAGCACACTGTATTTGATATATAAAGCATATCTGGTTTAAAGCAACTAATAAATAAATTAATGAATTAATAAGTAATTAATGTACATATATTATATAAGTTAAATATATTAAAGTTACTATGTACCTTTAAAGATGAAATATGCCAGGCAGCGTATATCTGAATAAATTAGTAACCAAATCATGGACTTTAACCTGACTTAACTTTATGATCCAAGAGTCAATTGCCAATTTGATAGATATAAATTACGTTTAAAGTTTAATAGTCACTAATCTCCCATTAAACGAGAGATATTCAACATTAGATATAGATTGTATCCGTTTTAAATGTTCTTAATGAAACATTATTGAAAGACTAATCTTGTCTCCATTCACTTAATTTTATTATTAGTTTTATGCTCGATATTTCTATATTTTTGTAATCTAATTAATAATTATTCTATATTCTTTAAATCCTTATATTTTTCTTATTTATGGTCAATTAATTATCAATTTTTTTCAATTTGAACGAATTAAATTCTTGTACTCAAATTAATTATAAAAATAGTTCTGTTCTTAAAGTATATAAATCTAAAAACTTTATAAAACTATAGCTTTGTCAGTAATGTCAATTTTAATAAGAAATTTAACAAATTGCATAATTACAATTTAATATGTAGTGCGATGGAATGAATGATATAGTATAAAAAATTCATGTAAGCATAAAAAGCTGAATTTGTAATCCACGAAATGGGTTAACAGTTAATAATATTATGTTGTTTGTATTTCATAAAAAAAATTTTCCTAATTACTGTTATTATTAGCGCGTGTCGGATTTCGCCTGTCGCGCTGTGTCATAGCCGATACAGATATCTTACATTTATTCAGAATATGTCACTCATTTAGGCAAAGACCTCTTATTTTTAGCGCAGTCAGAAGATGATAACGAACAGAGGCTGATTTAGGCCAATTAAGGGCCGAGGGTGTATATTAATGCTTGGTATAACGGTATCTTCATGCTTGTTACTGCACGCACCTGAGTAAAAACTGTTCTTTCGTTTCCAGTTCGAGATCGTTACGTTCGATCAAACGTACGATTTGATTATATTCGATTTCCAAACCAAACATTATTTTGTTTTCTTAAAAACATATTTTTATTCGTAAAAAGACAAATTTATTTTGTTTCTTAGTATCAGCTTTTATCTTGCTGATATATTTTACTATCTTGCTGAATTACATATAATTAGACTATATATATTATGACATGTAACGATATTCTAATGACGTGTAACGTTGACGATATATAATTTTCGTATTCATATACATTTAGATTTCTTATATTTTTATAAATTTTATCTGCTTGGATTTTTGACTCCAGAATTCTTAGTAGTTCCTTCTTTATTGACTCTAGTGTGAAATTTCTTAATAAACGATCACGTCCATTTTTATGTAGTACTTTTTTTTATATATGAAATACCAGTTCTGTCGTTTCCTCCTCCATTTTTAACACGTAGTTCATAGAGTATTTCGATCTATTGCCTGAAACACACGTGTCGGTTTTACTCTATCTGTTTTACTCTGTTGCATACATTGGTAGTCAAAGCATCCTCTTAGAAAATATATTTTGGATATTTTGCAGCTTGTCAAATATGTCGTAACCCTCATATGTTACGAGACTTTCCTATAATAAATGATCTCCAAATTGTTCCAAGTACGATTTCTTGCTTTTGTTACAAAGTATTATAACTAGCTTTTCCGAAGGTTCTCCACAAGGAAAAAAGAACTCCCAAATAAGGATATTACTAAACTCCTTCTCGCGCTTTTCCATTAATTTTCACTGCTCCTTACGTCCGCTACTTATGTAGTCTTATTACATGATTCCCGTTTCTGGATGTCCAGGACCTACGTTACTATATCATCGGTAAATATTAGAATAGTTTCCATTCTATTTTCCATATCTTCTATTTTTTAATTTCATCTGTATTATAGATATATTAAGACTAATATGTCTTGTCTTTATAAAAAATTCATTGTTTTTGAAAGAACGATAAGAATTAAGATCACAAATCTTGAAAAGGGTAAATCCTAGTACAACAAAATGTACAAACAGTCAGAAAGATTGGTAAGATATTGGTACTGAGAATGGAAAAAATGTAATAACCCAATAGTAAGAGAAAACTTCCTAGAAACTAAAAGAAAGTACTCGGAAAAATTGGAAAAGTCTACGCCAGTGTTCAAACTACGAAGCATACAGTAAGTACATACTACAATTTGTCTCGTTATTAAGATGTCGCGCAATGAGGAAGAAGCTTTTCATACTACGTGACTGAATTCCTTTAAATCTACGTCTTTATGTCTACGTCTCTGACGTTATTGACAATGTTAACGCCAGTCGTCGTGATGAAAATGGCTCGCTGCTATTTCGTGGACAAATGCACATTACTTTGCAATGACTGTTACGTGCGTATGTTAGCATCAAAGTATCTAATACGCATTTAAGAAGTGACGTCTTATGTATAATGGACTGAAAAGTTCATAAAACGTCTGGACAACTATAAAGAAAATTCGATGCTAATAAAATAAGATCTCGCTCACCAGTAAGGAGGATTGGCAAATTATGTACTGGGATATGTAAGGTGAGCAAAATTAGGTACAAATTAGTGTCCAAAAATACAAAAATGACTACAAGATGAACAAATAAAAGCAAACTCGAGTAATGCAACCATATTACATTTACACTAAAAAAACGGAAACCACCAAATATCCAATTGAATGGCACGCACATAACGCAAACAAGGCAAGTTCAAAGTCCTAGGACTCCATTTAGCACACAACTTACATGGAAACAACACAGTAAATCAATTATAGACAAAATACGAATAAAAAGAAGACAAATGTACTGACTAACTAGTCGAAACTCACGTATGAGCCATATAAATAAATTAGAGTCGCTACAGTCGAAGTTACCGAGAACAATAGTCAACGCCCCATGGTATGTCAGAAACGAGGATATACGCAAAAATACTTAAAAATACCAACGATCAAAGAAGAAATCGGCAGGTACGCATAAAAATACAAGGAAAGTGCGACAACACATCCAAACCAGCTGACTGCCGAAGCGAGCAAAACTCTCATAGAAAGAGGACTAAAAAGAGAACACCCCGCTGACCTCACTAAAGAAATAAAATAGACAAACTCGAAGATGGTATCCCTCTGCGAGTAGATATCCACGTGTTATTTAGCAATTAAGCTAGAAAAATTTACCAAATGTCCAGCTGGACAAATTGTGAAGTACAAATTAAATAATAAAAAAATGTTCTTACATGGAACTATACATATATATTTTAATATATTAATCGATCTATGTCGGTATTCCTTATAAAAAGGTATTAATGTATTTATATTGAAGAACTATTAGCTTAACAGATATTTTTAATATTGTGTGAGATTAAATATATGAAAGACAAGGAAAGACACGAAACAGTATTCTTCGTTTGTACTTTTTACATTATTCTTGTCTTTCATACGCTAAATCTGATAACTTAAAGTCAAATTAATAAAAACTAAACGATTTTTGTTCAAATATTTTTTCGATGACTTTAATCCCTCTTAGGATGAATATCAGAATTACTGTTGTCAGTTAAACGAAACACCTATCAGAACTTGACCAAAGAAAAATTTGAAAAAAAAAAGATAGTGAAAGTAGGATTGAAAAAACTACTCCTTAATACCTACACTTACATTTAATGTAATTAATAGATAATGAGTTATTTCTGTATACACAGATGTACATTACTTCCTTTCAGTTTTCCTTTATTTATCATAATTTTTTTTCTCATTCCAATTGACTACTTTCACTAAAAACAACTTGTTTCTTAGCTCTTACCTTATAAGCGCTGGTAATTTTTCCATCTATTTACTTGCAACTTTTTGTGTTCTTTTGATAAAATAAAACTTGCCTTATAAACTTAATATTTATAAAAGGATTTCAAACTGATTCTTCAAAATATGTATTATTGTTTAGAAATATAAATAAATAAAGGAAGTAAAAGAATTAAAGCATAAAACCACTTAAATTAATTTATTATACCACTTCTTCTAGAAAATCTTGTTTCTAAAAAATTAATTTCAAAATTACTACTATTAGTACGTATAATTTAATGATCTCTATGCATAATAAATAAAAGACTAGTTTTCCTGCTAAAAGAAATAAAGGCTTCTAATTAAAATATAGATACATGTTGAATTATGAAAACTTCGGAAACGGAATTGTGAGTAAAAACTTGCTAAATTAAAGTCTGTAAATAATTAAAAAGCGTAACAGCCACAAATAATATTTCTATCACAATCATCCTTTCATTCCATCCTCTCTCCTCGAATAATCAAAAGTTCGATTAACCATATATATATAATATAGTAACGGACAAGAAAATGTTTAAAACTGATACCTCCATGGAATGTGTATTGGTAACTTTTATGCTAAATATGTTGTATCCTATTGACAATAGTTGTCTATTCTATGATATACGTATAACTTATCTAGATCTCTTCATTTCTCTTATCAAATATAATTCCGTTTTATAAAATCATGTCTTTTTTGTATCGTTCCTCTTTTAAGTTTTCTTTTGTACAACATTGTCCATATATGTAATAATTAGATTGCGGATGTTTATGCTTTTAAGAGAATTTAAAAATGCAATTATGTAAAAATTGATGAAATATCAAGAAAATATCATTATTTTACTCGTTAATTATTTTGGAAAGAAAAAGATACAATTTTGAAAATACATCATTAAATAAAATTAGAAAAATAAAAGAGTATATAAAATAAATTCGAAATAGAGACCTCGTCAATTACAGTGACCTTAAAATGTGTTGTCAAGCTCAACACATTTAAATTTAGTCGAAGTTTTTAACAAATGTCTTGGAAATTAAGGTCATGTCCAGCTGCACAGATTGTAAAATGCAAATTAAATAATAATAACAATAATAACAATAATAAAACTAAGGCCAAGCAACAGGAAAGGTAGGAAACGGTAGGTATAGGGAAAAATTCTTCAGACTGCTGATTTCGACAACACATTTCAAGGTTATTGAAATTGGCGAGGTTGCTTCTATTTCGAATAATGATTAATTACCAATAAAAGGAAATAAACCAAACATAATTCACTAATTCAAATTAAATTGTTACTAAAATTACAATGCAAAAATGTACAAGATGTACATAACATGCAAAAATATATAAAATATCCAGAAACTATGATTACAGTAATATTTAATGTTTATATTACATGTTTTTAATAATCAATAGATTATTCTAATTATTTAATCTCGATTAAATTTTTTTTAATCCTATGCACTAAAGCATATTAAATCTCTAGAATAAAATATATTTTTTATAATATTTAATAGTTAAAATCTCTACATGAATTTTATAAAACTAAATTTCCATAAAACTAAAATTGCATAAACATTAGTTCAAGAGTAACAATTAACAAGAAATATCGACATACATAGTGGAGCAGAAACATGTATGCAATGCAATAGCAGTGCAACTACAATTAGACGCATCTTAATCTGGAATGATTCGAGACTTGATAAGAGTAAGACGTCAATCAGGATAAGCGAGTCTGCAATATGCAGCGAGCAATGGAAGCTGCTTGTTGTAAAGGCTGGTTCAGACGCGGCCAGTACATTAACCAAGTAGTAACAAGTAAAGCCGAATTTACACTGTTTCATTGCGGGTGATCATTGCGGATGATTCAAACGATGATGAAAAAAAAAGTCCTTTTCATACTCGTTTTATTCGCAATAATCGTCTAGAGTGAACGGGTTAAACTCAACTTTATTGGCAACTCTCTACAGTTTGACTAAACTACTACGGTCCGTGTGTGAACCAGCCTTAAGACGAACGCCTCGAAGGTTAAATGGGATCAACGCCGCGTTGTTCCTACTTGCCGTTAATTACACTATGCCCTCACGTCCTTTCAATTGCGCATACGAATCATCGATGTCACTGTACGTTAATTCAATTTGGATCGAATAAAAGAAAGAAGAAGCCACGGCACTAACCGCACGATTCACTGTCCAACTAACAACTCGTATCGCGCATAACTCGATCATGAAACAACTGGGTTAGCAATTTGCCGGCATGGATCGTTGATTGTCGACACAGGCAAGAGACGCCCACCGTGCATTATCAGAGGGAAAAATATGGATTTGACGAGAAGCAGATGTTACTTTTCACCGATAATCAGCACTCACGCCTAAAAGCTTACGCCGTTACGCTTTTAGTCGTTGTTTTAAATGCGGCTGCATTGCATCATGAAACGAAGTAACCAAGTGGGAGAAAAATCTGATCGTCGATGATATTTCAGCGAAATCGATGTAAACGGTCTCGATGTGTTCCGTTACGGTTTTCATTTCTACGAGGAATTACGTCTACGCTTATTCTGCTTTTTACAAATGCTGACCGTAAAGTTATTTTAATAACTGAAAATGTTAAACTCTTGTTACTGATAAAAGGCACTTACTCTTAAGCCGCAGACTGGAAAGATTTGAGAATTTTATGAAAGTTTTTCCAGTTTATTACATATTTATTTTAAATATTGTAATATACCATTTTCGGTATTTTAATCTGTTGCCATTTTAATTTTAGTTGGAGGATGAGAAAGAATTAAAGAGCATAGACACTTGCGACGATCTTTTCAAGTATTTTTCATATTTTAATATGATTCCAATATCGTATCTTTTGTGTCGCTTGTATGCTAATTCCAACACGAGAAGATAAAAAAAAAAAAAAAATAAAAATCTGAAGAGTACATAGATTTTTCAAGTATTTTACATTTATTTTTAATATTTTAATATTGATTTTTTATATGGATTCCTTTCAATATATATGTTGCTTTTTTGTACTTTAATCTTAACGCGAGAAGATAAAAGAATTGGGAAGTATAAAATACTTGTAGACCACGCGAAAGATATCTTAAATATTTTAAATCTTTATGTCAGAGCCTAATTAGATAATTAAAAATAAATTTTTTCAATCGTAGAAATATTTATCCATATTTGTAAATGTCAAAATGTTCCTAGGAATCTTTTATTTGTTAAATAATAGATAGAAAATTTATAACCAAATCTTTCGACACAATAAGTCTTTGTTATAACGAAAGGGTCAAGTATTTTGCTTTGTTTCCCGTTTATCAATTTTTTAATAATAATCGTGCAAGTATTACCGCAAATAAATAAAAATATAAACAATTATATTAATTATTTTAATTATATTAATTAATATATTAATAGAATGATGTGTATTCAACATTATAATATGACTATTTAAAATAGTTTGCTCTAGAGAAAGATATATATAGGTAAATAAACGAATCCATAAAGAAGAAAGTGGAGGAATCCCCCCATATCGTGGGGATTATCTTCATTATCCGTTTATCCAGAAAATTAAACATCATTTTTTATCAGTAAAGAACGTACGAAGCTGCGTTTGGAATAGGAAGATATAAAATTAATTAATTTTAGCAATTCTATTTATGAAACAACTTCATTGTATTAAAAAGTTGTATTCTTCAATTTAGTTTGCACTTTTGTTTTTAAATACTATTAGGTATAGTAATTACACATAATTCGCCCGCTACGATTTTTACTTAATGGTAAATTTCTTCTGCAATAGTTGTCGATAATCATTTGATTAAATAAGTTATATGTATACATAAAACTAATTAGTATATATTAACAATCGAAATTAACATATAGCAATAGAATGATAGCAGATAACTTATCTGACATAAGAAATATTATACATACTATAATTCATTTTATTTAGTTTAATTTATTATACTTTCTACTATAAAATACGAGTATATCTTACATAAGCAATATCTGTATCTATGTATGATACCTAATCAATAACCTACGATGCTAGGATATTAATCAAATTATGGCAAAAACAGAAATTATTGTATCATAATATGGCATTATATCTTTGTAAGTGCGTAATAGAAGTAAGTGAAGACGAGCAGAAAAATATGAATCGACTCCATGAGAGATCGTGTCAGAGCATTACCATCAGGTTCAACGCTGCAACTGCAATCGTGTGTGTAAGATGCTCTGGCTGGTCGATGAAAGCTCGTCAGTGGTAAATTGGACGTATCAAGCCACATACTTTAACCAGTAGTCCTACTTAAGCTATAGTAGAAAAACGTATGAAATGGTACACTCGGAGCTTTCACCAAAACATCAGATTTTCTCTATCAATGGAATCAATCGCATAATAGCGCTTTATATTACATTTTAATCACAACCATACAATTAAATAATAAATCGGATGATGCATTTAGAATATCGGATAATATACATCGATCTATGTAAATCTATATATATATAATATACATACAATTTAAAGACTAAATAATTTAAATAAAATATCGATGTTTGTGAAATATTATAAAATATATTTTTTACTTGACTATTTTAACGCAGTCACCATACATTAAGCAAGTCATCTTAAATTAAAAGAAACGGAATATTTCATTTTTATGATCCTACTCATATATTTTTGTAATATTATTAGTTTCTTACTTATATTTATGATACGCCTATTACCTATTACCTGTGCTTGTAATGGACGAAAACCTAACAAAATAATAATAATAATAATAATAATAATAATAATAATAGAAAAAAATATATTTCGTTGTAATTAACACGGAAAGAAAATTACTACAGACCTTGTTAACATTTCATTTTCGAACTAAATTAATATTTCGAATTAAAATATATTTTATAATGTTCGTTCAAAAATGAGTTCTCTGAATTAGAAGTATAATTCACGTAAAACTCGTGTTTAGAAGCGATAGATACAAAATAGAAGAGCAACCGATGAGGTAATTGGTTTAAAAATATATCGTCGGCAACTGTGGCCAATTTAACTTAATGCTTCTGTATTTCGAAAATGATTTCCGTCTTTCTCAATATCGCGATAAACATCACCTACATTTATATATTACACCATTTTTATTTGTAGCGTAACACATATTATTATGACTTTAGAGTATTATTTTCATTAATTTTTTAAATATTGCTACCGAATTACAACTCTAAAACTTTTTAATTTTTGTCTCACTTTTTTCTTTCAGACAAATTTTAATGAACTTTTTCGTATTGTAATAATTAATTTATTTATCCTCCACTTTTCATTTTTAATTCATTCTTCATTCTTTATTTTTTATTTATTCCTCGTTCGCTTCAAATATTACAAAATTTACAAGAAAGTATTTTTTATCCATCTTGTCCAGCATATGTTTTTAGTAATTCTTGTGTAAAGTCCCTTATCAGTCGTAATTTTGATTTTACCAGATCCATGCAAAATATTCTAATAGATTTAAATAAATAAATAAATTTAGAACAATATTTAATGTATATAAATGCGTTAAGATTCATTAAACGTTTCTCGTCAATATTTATCGTAAAACATCGAAGAATAAAGAATTAATGCAAGTGATACGTTATTCTACTATTGATTATACTATGATTATATTTATCATATCATACCGTCAATATAATATTATTTTTTTTTTTTTTTTATATAAATCTCAATTATTCTCTACTTTTATATTGAGGCGCTCTTATTTTTGTTAATTAAATATATATTAGTAATTTATCTTCGTCTCTTCTAAATCTTGATCATTATTTTCTTACCAATTTTTATGTTTTCTTCCTTCAAAAGGTTTATTTTTTTCTTTTGATCACACATTGTAGAATTTTATCAAAGTTTTTATCATTTATCACAAGCATTAATTACATTTTTTCTTTATTGCAATTTGTGAGTTTGTTATAGTAGTTTAACTTACTATAACAAACTTCACAAACTTACTTCAAGTTACTTTTCAATTTATTTTGTTACAGTACAAGAACTTAAAGAAAACATACAAACGTGAATTTATAAAATACGCAAATAGTCGCATTATATGCACGATAATTTCAAAACCAATTGAAAACAAAAATTAGCTTTTACACGGCTTCTCATTGTTTCTTCGCCTATATCAGTCGCAATTCGAACATTTTGCATCGCTTTGTTCCAACTCTTTTCACAATTCAATTACCCCTATCCTTCACCTACGTAAACATTTCGTATCCATTCGCAATTATTGTTTCATCCTGGACTATGTGCAGTTTCTTCTTCGCTTCCTCGTCGTCTTTTTATTCCTCGTCGTCTTTTTATTCCTCGTCGAGAGTGACCTTCGACTGATGAGCTCGCAGCGAGATTTGTCTGTTTTAAAATAGCTCGTTTGGTCGCCGCATCTCAAATTTCACGCGAATTCTGACGGAAGCCGATACGCGTGGCGCATGCCTTTCGTCTGCCTCCATCGCGCGTTCCTCTTCTTGTACCATATGCCATTCAATCGGCTTCGAATTTAGATACGAAACGAAGGTGCGCACGCATGTGGAAAGTATTGATATGCGAACAACATATATCCAACACGACACGCGCGCATAGTACACGCACGTTGAAATATATCAGCAATTGTTTAAACGTTGAACACACGCTCCGATTTCGACCGAACA
Organism: Bombus dahlbomii; assembly: GCA_037178635.1. Taxonomy (NCBI): domain Eukaryota; kingdom Metazoa; phylum Arthropoda; class Insecta; order Hymenoptera; family Apidae; genus Bombus; species Bombus dahlbomii. The sequence goes on from CM074118.1 coordinate 545,781, forward strand.
TAATGGCTATCCAATAAACAGGAAGTCAGCTTCAGGTATTTGTAGCGTAGATTGATTTTCTAACAATTTCTTTGAAATGTTGCCGATACGTTATTTGCTATATTAACTGTAAGCGATTCAATTTTTAGAAAGTCTAGCTTTACCAAAGTGTAGATGTTGAAAGTTCGAAGTTACAACATTTAACCCTTACAGTAAGCCGCTGCAAAAATGGCCGTTCTTATGAAGTTGTTAAAAAATTAACGAGTTGTGTAAAATTCGTAGAACAATCCTCTTTAAAAAAAATGTCATTTCCGACTTGACCACTTTTTAATAAAAGTAATGTGAAATATGTGACATCGGTAATTTCGGCGTCTAAACTGTTGCATACATTACAATGTGAAAAGTTGCTGTTCTCTCCATTTCTGAATTGTTCGTTAGCATGCGCGCGTAAAAAGTAATCAAGAAATTTCTCCCTAAAGAGAGAAAATCAGTCATGCATGAAAAACGTGGTTTTCGAATCTCGGTGTGTTTTACTTTCGCGCGATATTGTCGCGTTACAAATTTGTTGAAGATAGAATTGATTACTTGGATTCATCATTTGATAAAATAAAAAAGCCTATTAATACCAAGACGTCAAATAATATATTAGATTTTTCATTCGAAGTTGCAAGACTATTTTATATTTATCGATGCTATAACTTGTTCTGAATTACCACTTTATAGAAAACTTTATAGGAAATAAAATAATCAATTCTAGAAAGTTCTACATAAATGTATAAATATAAAAAGTGAGAAAAATAACTGAATATATAAGAATTATTTAACCAGATTTAAGGATTTTATTCTCTCGCGTAGAATTACAAAAAGATTCTATTTTATGTAATATATTTCTTCAGATTTCTTTTTTAGTAAAACAATAATAAAAAGAACAATGTGCAATATTTGATACATAATATTAAAAAAAACTTTACAACGATAAATTTTGTAATTTTTCAATATGGAATAATTTTTGCCAAATTTTTATCCAGATACACTACGAAAAAGGATAATTCCAAAAGATAAAATGAATAATTATTAATCTTTCAACGATGAATTTCGGCTCGGAGAAAATGCAGTAGAAAGTAATTGGAAAAGGTAAAATGAACTTTTTAGTTAACGATGAAAATATTACTTTTAGGAAACATTTGATATAGATTAGCTGAAATAATTGTAACAGTTTGAGCAGATTTTCCGAATATTTGAAACGATATAAATAGTTTGTAAGTGAGTCAAGTGGCATGCAAGTGTCTTCCGCAGTCTGAAGAAAGGGAAATGACAAACATCCGACGAATTGGCACTGCTGTTTTAATTCAACACCGACTCAAGTACATACTTACAGTGGTATTCACAACTATTTATACCTTACTATAATATCATTTTTATCGTATACCATAGATTCAAGCTTTCTCCAAATATTTGGATAAAATGTCTAAGCAAAGCAAAAATAATTGTTTTACTCCGAAGTTATTTAAATATTCTGAATTGAATTAAAATATTTCTGCTCCGTATATTATAATATTTATAATTAATGGGAGAATCAATCTATTATATTAAAAACTAATTTAATAAATATTCTTTAAGAATTGATGTTAATTAAATCGTAAGTGTATTTTTAATTATTTAAAATTTATAAACAAGAAGACTATTGTTAAAACGATTTTCTAAACATTAAATAATTTACAGTGATCTACACAGCCAATGCTCATTTATCACCCAAGTGTTCATTATTAAAGTAGAACAAAATGAAGTTGCTCTATTGAAAGATTGAATTGAAATAATGATTCTAGAGAAAATAAAGCAATTAAGGATTCTTTGATCAATTATCTATATTTGCAACTACAAACTTTTTTTAATGTATCTTAAATTTTAAAAATTATAGTGAAATATTCGATAATATGCGAATACTGAAATATGTAAATATAATTTTCTCATTTTCAAAATTGTTTCACAAATTTTATCGCATCAAAACTCAAAGTGATTGCATTCCAATTACTTCTAAACCAATATATCTTGTGTACAATAATTATTTCTCTTATAATATACAAATTAGTCTGACATCGCATCAAGACCACGTCATATATACTCCACGCTTATCATTTACCAATCCATTCATCACCAAACAGCTCCAAAGAGACCATCCATTAAAAATGCACTCTTCTCAAACATAAAAATTTATTCTCAACTGCCATGAAAATGACAGAATGTAATCATCATAGAACCACAAGTTGACAATTTATTAACGGCACCAAACCATCTCTCGTACCACGCTTACCGATTATTCTCTCTCGTACACCAAGAAGAGCTTCGAAGCACTTGGATCGGCTCACTCGTATCCTCGTGTGTCACTGTTCAGATCCAATCAGCTGAGATTTTCGCGGTCACTCGCATGATTTTCACCAGGATTTTCATGAAGACGAACGACAACGATGTTCTTGATGTCGATGGCGCCGAGACTATTAGTTCACTGCGACCGGCTTGTCGCGAGCCACCGGCCAGTGCCTAGGACAATATTAGAATCGTCAATCTACAAGCGTCTCCCTCTTCTTCTTGATTCGTCGTTGCCCATGTTCTGACGTGCTTCGTCTAGTCATCTCTTTTCTACTTTACAGTTTCGTTCTCGCTCGTCTTCCTTCAGACGACTGTCCTCTTTTCGGCACCGTTTCATCGTCCACGCTATTTCACTTAATTTTTTATCTCATTTTATCGCAGTTGGTTCATCAGTTGGTTAAGACGGTGTTGTCCTCAATTAGAATGTTCTAAAACAGCTTCTTTTTAGATTTTGTTCTTTTCTTTTTTTTTAGAAGGAAAAGAAAGAAATGACGTTATTGAATTTTGAGATATAGTTTTATATATATTTAACGAATACCAAAAATATTTTTTAAAGTAAAAAAAAAATTATAACAGATTTCTAAGCCTATTTCATGGGAAAGGATTAAATTATTGTATATTTTTCTTCTCGTTGAACTCAAAAAAAGGCAGAGAATAGAGTGGAATTAAAAATTTTGGCGGGTTTAAAGAAAAAATGTGTTTTTTTAAAAAGAAAAAATAAAATTCAAGGTGCTATAACAATTATTTAAATAAACTTTTTGACGAACTTCTTTACTTCATCCAGAAGAAAAATATATAATAATTTAATCCGTTTTTGGTTTTTCGTTTCAGTCAATTACGAGGTAAGTCTTTCACGCCGATAAAAAACTGCAGCCCATGAAATAGACTTAGAAATCTGTTATAATTTATTTTTTTCTTTAACAAAAATTTTTTGGTATTCGTTAAATATATATAAAATCATACCTCAAAATTCAATAACTTCATTTCTTTCTTTCCCTCCTAAAAAAATCACAAAAAGGCGCTGTTTTAGAACATTTTAATTTAGGACACCCCCTTAAAGTCCAAGGGCTGTCTTCGACGGATTACCCTAATGCAATGTGACCTAATCGCATTCTCGCGGTTACGATTTATCGTTCGATCACCTTGAAGCCAGTTGTTTTAATGTTTTAATGTAAATTCAATAATATGGGAACTGTTTGTACACAGGATTCGGTCAAGCAACCTTTACATACGACCATGCGATAATTCCATCCCAGGAACAAGGACACGCATGTGCCATATCTGCAGGAGACTTTCTCCTCGTATTTTGTTTATTAATATTGACTACAACCAATGGACATCCCGGATCGTTACCCTCACTTTTCCACCGAAAAGCATGAACAACCAATCCGCGTTCTTAGTTCAAAAAGGCACACCCACATCGAGCTTTCCTTCTTAATAGCACGAGACGTGTTTGTTACTGTTCCTTTAACTCTCGAGCAGTCAAGTCTACTGTTTCTTTAATCGTCGGGCAGTCAAGTTTACTGTTTTTCTAACCCTCGGGCAGTCAACTTTACTGTTTTTCAACACATCACTTTAAGCAACCTTCGGGTCTTTCAACTATTGTATTTTTCCGATACGACGAAGTCAAATAACTCTTGTTTACGCTATAAGTATTGTAAATCGGTGTAAATATATATATTATATAACTGTAGATTACAGTTTTATTCAAATCAAACACCCCTATTATCCGACAAGAAATAAGGGGAACGACTATTTCGCGATTCGCTGAATCGTAGCGAGAATTTACGCCTCTGGCTGACGCGTATCCCCGCGATCGCGTCTCTCCGCTAACGGTCGTAACAACGCGAATATGATAACTTTCCAAATTTATTTATCTCATAAGCAATGCGCCTTCTGTAGAAATGTTATTCTTCATTTTTAACTTATTTTCACATGTTGTATAATTTACACCCGTCGATTATTTACACCTGTTCAGTCCGGAATCAACAATGTTCAGGTATATGTATTTGATACATTTTCAAATTCGATTTTATCGAAAACGAAGATTCTATATATTTTTCTTACGTTTTTATAAGAAATGATCTCATTTGTATATCGATGTTATTCAGCCGGATTTACATCTTTACGAGACTACGATTTTTTTTATGAAAATTCGTACTTTTGTAAATGTAATTAAGAAAATTGAACTTAAGCAGAGATTTACTTCACCCTCTAAACATCGTAACAACTATCTTATTTCAGATATTTTATTAACGAGATGATTCTAATAAAATAATCGAAAGGGATTAAAACTCGATCCTGGCTGAAGTTAAGGAACTGAAATAGAGAAAAATTTTGCACCGTTTTATCTATCACTCCATTTTTTTTTTTTTCTTTTTCATAGATTCAGTTGCAAAAAGCAAAATTATACCATTTTCTAGGATAGAATCCTATGATCTTTTCTGCATAAATGATTTCTCGAATCACTTTAGTTATAAAATATATAAGGAAAGAAAATTTTTCAGGATGTTTTATTGCTTTAAAAATTGCTATAATTATCCTATATTTTTGCATACTATTTGCATTCAGTGCATTTTTACAACTTTAACTCTTCTACGACGTAGTAGTCGTATTATCCTAAATTATATTTCTATCTTTTGAATAACGAATTTTCTTGAATGTAAGAAAAATATGAAAGAATCATTATCAATATGCATGATTCTCCGTTTCAATTGTACGATATATTATGATTTTCCCAAAGTATTAGAAGTTCTTTTTCCAATTGAAAGAAAAGCAAGATCGCAATTTTAAGAGTTTAAGACTTAAATTTTGCATAAATGCATACAAATTTCCACTCTATTTATAACTTGATATTTTAATTCACAATAATTGTGCCGATTTTTTATAATTTCGACAATGTGTAATTGAGGTCGTTTATTTAGATTACTACGATAATGGAGATGACAGTAAATGGTGTTCTACGTGCAGTGATTGATTGAGTTGCTACCTTTGATACGTTCATTATCTATTACGATCTAATTTATCTGATTTAATTATGAAGCAGGCATTTTCGGTAATTAAATTATAACATAATTGAACCACATACGTAATAGTTTTCACAAAATATTCTAATGAAACAAAAAGGGTAGTTTATGTATTTGCTTTGATTATTAATGACAATAATATTACGATTCTTAAACAATACTTGAAAAAGTTGTTAATATAAGAAAAGCTGCTTTTCATTGTAATATTAGCAATTATTGTATATTATAACCTCCATTGCTCATTTTAAACTGCTACAAGTATAATACACTTTGCTAAAAGCATAAGCTAAAGTTCACGAAGATAGCAACAAAACAAAGACAAGATAAAGGCAAAATAATGGCAAAAATACTCGTTTCGTAAAAAAAAAAAAGGAAATAGGGAAAAAGAAATAAAATTGAAAAATCGTTTCATAACGAGCGTAATTACAGTACAATATTTAAAAAAAAGAGAATATGATACAGTCTTGAATTATTTAAATTTTAAATATTTTAAAAATCGAATCACTACTTAATATCAGTTTTTTAAATTCATTAAAAATATGAAAGAAAAAATATTAAATAAATACTTATATATCGTTTATCTGTATTAGATTTGAAAGATTTAGATAACTTTTTAAACGAAACATCTTACATTCTTTAAAAAGGTTAGCAAGCTTTTACAATGACCCTCGTGTGCGTAAGTATAATTATTTATATATGAAAAAAATTCTATGAATAAATAGATCCAAATATTTTGTATATTTGTTCATATTATACGCAATCTGTAAATATATACAGATTTGACAAATTAATTATTCATATAAGTACTATAATTTTCTATTATTATTTAAATAAATGTTATTAATGACAAAGATCTGTACCTGTATCTTCTACTGAATCGAATTTTTAATTATTCATTTTAAGAAGCATGTGTCAACTTATTATTTTAGTCCACATAATTATTGAATATCTGTTACAATTTCTCAACGGTCTCAGTGAAAATGAACATTGAGTGGAAGATTTTAGTGGCATTTCCGTATAATCTTTAAGCTATTAAAGATATTTAATTTAAGATTTAAAAATCTACTATGATATAATCTCTTTCTAATAATTTATATAGAATATATTTTCTATTTATTTAATTAGTTTTTTAAATGTCTTAAACTTAATTGTTTGAAAGAAATGTAACAAAATAAACAAAACTGTTGCTTTGATAGTTTAGAGTTTTTATTTTTTAGTTTTTAATTTAAATTTCAAGTTGAGAACATATTTACTTCACAGAAAGGATGATAAATGATAGGGCACAGGATGGAGTTACGGAAATGAACAGTTGTCGTAGCGCGGAATTTAAAAATGTATGCGGAATAATCGTTTTGCTGATTCACTATTTCTAAAAAACTTTTCCGATACAAATGCACGATACTTTCGGTTCATTGTGCCATCGTTACTGAACTTATCGGCAGGTATTCAAAAAAATACAAGGAAAGAACTCATAAAAAGAAGATTAAAGAGAAAATACCCCACTGCCCTTCTAAAGAAATAAAATAGAAAAACTGGAAGATGGTATTCCAATAGGCGTAGCCATCCACATATTATTTAGCAATAAAGCTAGAAAAATTTACCGAATGCCCAACTGGACAAAGTGTAAAGTGCAAATTAAATAATAAAAAAAAAAAAATTACTGAAACGACATCATATAAACTATCCTTTCTCTTAAACTCCACAGCACGATCGTATATATATATATGGACATTCCCATGGTGGGGATAAGGCTCTTAGCGACAGAAAATGCTTCAAGCAAGGCACATCAATCGATTCGTTAGGCTTCGTCGTGCAGTCTCCCTTATATCTGGAAGCTGCAACACGATCATGTCTGGTAACTGAATTCTACTTTAACATGTAAATCTACATTTATTTTGAACAACATTTTTTACTCTATATTTACTTTAGATAAATTGAGAAGGATTATGAGAAATAGAATGATTTATATCCCTTTACCTTCTGTGGTAAAGATAGCGAACGTGACATTAAATTCAACAAATCGATTGCAGCACTATGATTAGCGGCCGATTTGTAAAGCACACTTATCGATATTTCAGAGTAAAATCATGAAATTCCTGGGCACGACCCTCTGTAATATTCGTAAACTATAAACGTCTTACAGTGCATTATTTTCACAAGCACTTTTACATTTAACTTTAGTTATTCATATGACATGTGTTTATAATCGGCTATGAACGAGCGTACGTAAAATGGCACAACGCCGATAGGTTTAAATAGCAATAATTTGCATAGTAAGATGAATTAAGAAACGATTTTTTACGTAATTATATAAAGAAAAGTGTTCTGAAAGCATTCTAATCTGTTTCAATAAGGGACTATTAGGTTGTCAGAAAAGTTTCTTTCGTTTTATAAAGAAAGAATAGACGCGCAATGTTTTTTGTTTTATATTAGTTTATTGAATTTTGCAGAAACATAATAATATAAATAGAACGAAATGGATCCTACCTAATTCAATAAAATAATATAAAACAGAAATTGCTGTTCATCTATTATCACCTTATGAAATGAAAGAAACTTTTCGGACAACCTAATATCTAGGACTCGAAAGAGATATCTTGACAATTGTAAAGAATTTTAATAATTTTCTGTGCTTCATTAAGCTTTATATTTTTAATCCATTACGCACAACGATTTTAGTTAAAATTATCGCTCCTTAACGGAGAACAATATTTTTTATTGTATTATTTTCGAAGAAAATATTATCTCTTAAGACAGTAATTATCTTCCATAAGGCTAAGAATATTATAATTTCTGCGAAAGAAGATTAAAAATATGTTTGACAAAGTTACCATAAATTTTCTTTACTAACTCGGGAAAACGAGTTTGCTTTTCGGCACTAAATTGCTTCGGGGCTAAAGTTACTTTAAACGTCCATCTACCGACATTGTCTTCTGGCATTTTGCCACTATTTCTAAGCTCCATCGAGTATCACGCTTGTTTGAAACGAGATAAAACTTCGGAAATAAGGCAAATATTTTAAGCCAAGTCCTATGTATTGAAAACACTAAGCGTAAGCTTTATCTTTATCGAAAAGGGCGGTCGAAACTTTTGCCAATAAGTTTTAACTTGCTTAAACATGCAACTTCGTGACTTACGTCTGGTTGATTTAGTATGAATTAACTGTTCTGTTTTATGAAACTTAATACAGAGTTTTATATGTAACGCATACTCGGAAACACTGCAATTAATAAATCTTCAGAAGGTCAAATCGAAATTCTTTCTTTCTTATTAATATGTAGTAGTCGTATCTAGTAGTAAATAATTAACTACAATGTAAATATTAAATATTTCCTGTTCAGAAATACCTTTATATCATTAAATATATGGTAAAAATAGATTAATGAAATTTAAATATTAAATAATTCCTTTCCAAATATTCGTTCTTATCGCTACATACATATGATAATCACAATCATGTAATTGCTGATATGCGTACAAGGGAACATAAATAGTGAACATTGGAACTGCTTTAAAATTAGTTTATTTTGTATAAATTTTGTTACAATTTGGAAAAAGATAAGTCTTTCAATTTTATTATATTTTAATCCGGTATAAGTTTATATGGTATATTAGAACAAACTTATTTGTGCAATAAAAGTATTTCAAGCAACTTAATTAATTACATTATTCTATAAATATAATATTACATAATATAAATTCTCTATATAATATAATATTCATAACGTTTAGTTAGATAGATATAAGGGAGGAGACAATAAGGTGATACCGCCATAAGATTGAGAAAATGTAAAACGCGTGATAGGTAAACGAGATGTAAAACCGAAAACTCGTCCAAAGCCGAAAGGCACGAACTACTAAGTAAAAAGAAAAGAAAAAAAAGAAAAAAAATAATTTTAAAATAATATTCATAAAGCAAAAACTAAAAGATACAACGTTGAAACGTGGTTATTTCGTAATTGTATTATCTTCTAATAATAAAAATAGAATTATATCAATATAATTACTAACGTAATTACAAATAGATGTAATTACTACTAATAATACGTTACGAAACGAGGGTTTGAGCAATTAGAAGAATGCAGGTGGAAACCGAATGTTCTACATCCGTAACAAATAATTCAATTTAAATCATATGTTATCCAAACGCAATATGAAAACTAAAAAATACAGAAAATTTGAATATGTTATTATTTAACGATTATAATATAAGGATTCCATGGAAAAAAGGAATAATGACGTATATGAGCATTTCTCAGAAAACGAAAATTTATTCTTCAATATACAGGATGTTCGGCTATACACGTAAAAATATTTAAAGGGTTTTCTTCAGGCTAAAATAAGATAGACATCGAGGCATTTTCGACTTCGTTTTTTATTATTGGCAATTAAAAATGAACCGAAATATCCCCCTGTGCGAATAAATCTTCTTACACAGAGAAAAATAGGTCAGCGTAAACAACGGGGTGCACTGGGATTCAGGTACAAATCGAAAGATAAATGAGCAGCAGCCATACCCAATAAGCTGTAAAAATGAAGAGTGCGCTCTACACCTCAATTTCTTATAACTATTTTAAAATTCAAAAAATTTTTATTCAAATTAATGCAACGTGACCAGTGATAAAGAGCACACGCAAGGCATACGAAATTAAGAATTAACGTTGAACTGAGGGTCGTTGAAATCGTCATTCTTCCCTTTCTTGTGAATCTTTCATATAATGTACTGATAATAATATTTATAATATTTATAAAAACAGAGAAGGTCCGTGCATAGGTATGTATGTGCTTGTGTCCGAGGTAATGTGGAAAACTATTTAAATGATTTGATAATTCCTTCACATTGAAAAGTACATTTTCTGCAGGATATAGGGTACATTTTATTACGCTTACTTACTTACAGGAAACCGAGCAACGATTATACATATGACCAAGCAGACCTCTATTGTATGGTTGCGTTTCGCTTGACCGTCAGTTGATAGTCATTTCCTAGAAATATCTCTCGAATACTATTTACTATGTTGATTTTTATAACGAATAGTAGTGAGTAACAAATAATCATGAAACTACTTGTGGGGAGTAAGCACGAAACATTCAGTTGACGCAATGGAAACGGTCGCATATTGGAATAGAGAGGAAGAGGCAATGTTGCCATATGGTTACGACGCTGTAAAGTTGCTTTGCGTCGCACTGAAGATGCTTTCGAGATGTCTCGAGTTATAGCGATTACCAGATCGTGCAATGGTTCTAACGACCGTGAATATTTAACACGTTGGTCGCCACGTCACCCATATCTATGTGACGGGTATACTTCCGTGCGAGCCCGTCACTCAAGTATGGGTGACGCTCTTGTTCCAGTTAATTATATATAGGATATACAACATAAAAGTATTAAGAACACATACCATATTTTTTATTAATTTATATTCGGGATAAAATATTACATTATGCTATATCGTATGGTATTTGTTAAAACATTCCAAACACAATTGGGGTGATTTTGGCCACTTCGAAATAGTTCTAGACTTCGTCATCACTATTTTCCTCGCTTCCAAATATATTTTCACGCTGTTTACTGAACATTTTGAGCATGAAAAAATCACTGATGTACGTCTCACAAGTATGCTTTTCGACTAAATGAAAGATCTGGGATGTCTACCATGAGATCTCTCGGAATACTCTAGCCGGAGAGCATATCGACGGTCGGATTTAGGCCCTGCAGGAAACTTAGCCGAATTACATTGAGTGACCAGAACAATATAAATAGAGAAGGACGGGGACTTAGCAGAGAGAATAGAACAGGATTTCAAGAAGCGAAGATTAAACAAAGAAGAAGAAAAGCAAGTTTAAAGAAAAGGTTAGAAAGAGAAAGAGAAGAGAAATTAGAAGCGAAGAGTTTTAAGGAGATGCGGAAGAAGAATTAGAAAATCGATTCTTGAGTTTTCACGAATCGATCGTCTGATTCCCAAAATATTACACCATAATATATAATTATATTATATTATATTACATATATGCAGACCCCAAAAACTCAGAAAATCAATACATATCAATTTCTATCAGTAACAGAACTAAAAATGTAGTTTATGCAAAAGTATTATAATATCGGAAAATAAAAGGAGAAAAATATTACTCTGGACTATCTCATCCTACACTACAACAAATTTTCTGCTACTAAATCAAACTTTAATATTAATTCCATGTAATAAAATATAACTTAAAACATTACAATTTCTGAAATTTTTTAAAGAAATGAATCTGTGGTGCGACTACGTAACCAATAAGAAGAAAAAAAATTGAGCGACATAATTATTTTAGTAATTTTCTTTTAATTCACCTATATATAATACGCAAAATTTTTATGTTTAGTTATTAAGAAATCGTATTATCTGCAACAAGTTTTTAATGAAACTGTATCAGACACAAACACATTCAGTGTAAACTTTACATAAAAGTTAAAATGAAAATAAAATCATCTACGAGTGTGTATGTATCCTAGAAAAATTTTAATAAAATTTTGTTAGTACCTGATATACATTACGTAAAATGTAGCATGAGATTTGTCTAAAAGGAGGATAATTTGTAGGACAAAAATATAAAAATTAAATAAAATATTGATAAATATAAAAATTGGATAAAGTATTGCGGAGATAACAAAAAGGACAATTTTGTTTGAATAACCACTACATATTAACGATAATTATCTAAACATACGCTATGGAACTGCATTGACATATTACGCAACACGGTTCTAGAAAATTTTTATCTTTGAAATCTCATGCGCAAACGCCCAAACATACTGTTCGATCGAACACACCACAGATTCGTGACGTGAACTATGAAAATTTCCAACGACCTCGTGATGTACATATGTAATTAGCGAATAACAGTAACTCTCAGCGTTATATTCGATGTAGGTGCGGCGCGACGCAAAGTAGATGGGTGCGGTTTACGTGAGTTAGATCAGCATTAACATAGTAAGCGATTTTGAAGTTTTGTTTATCCTTATATTCTAATGAGCAGAACACACGAGACTTGAATCAGTTTAAGTTATATTTATTTCTGCTTAAAGCGTAATCAATGTGTTATATATGATAACATTTTAAAGATAAAGAAAATTTTAATCAAAATACTATCAGTACTTTCTATTTTACCATATTACCATTGTTATGAATAGACCTCCACATATACTTTTTCAATTTTTAGAAGGGAAATAGAAACGTCATTATTTTACAAATGTTAGTCTAAATATTGGAACACAGCCTCGCATATCAGGCTGCTAAACATCTGAGAGGGTACCATTCTCGGAAATCTTAAAGAGTTGTCATATGCATACAGTCCTTGAATTCCTTGAACCACTCCCACTATAGATACTACGGATACTATAGACTACTACTGTAGAATTTCGACTTTTTCATTGTATATAAGAAACTGATAAATTACGCTTCTTAGACAGAGCGTGATGAAAAATGTAAAAAAGTAAGAGAGAGAGGGAGAGAGAGAGAGAATCAATCAAGACAGTATAAAAACAGACAGATAAAGGAAAACACGTGGTCAAGAGAATTACGATTATATTTAGTTATATGTTGCATTTTCTTTTTAATTGAAATACATTCCTCATCATATTTTAAAGTACGTTGTCACCATTCACGAACCCACATGATAGTGGCTGAATGTGGTTACCGCAAAAATATTAAAATATAAGGCAAGAAAGAAAAGTGAAGCACGTGACAAATGCCAGTATCGTTCCAAACAAATAAAATAGAATAGAAAGAATAGAAAAAACGGAAGGATGGATGGTACAGCAATGTCACTAAGCAAGGTAGAGCCATTAATAGATAAAAACTATCAAGTATGACTGTTGAAAGTAGGTGTAACCTTGGGAAACCACAAACTCTTTAAGGAAGTTATAGAAAATGATAAACATGCACAAAATGCCGAGGATGTTACTCAAGAAAATAAAAATGGCCTGGTGTGAGAAGTAAAAAATAATAAGGCGTTCGAAATTATTATAATAACCGGACAGGTTGGACTGTGTTTAGCGCAAAAAAGATATGAAGCGATTTAAAATATATTTATGTGGGGGAAGCTGAAGAGGTCAAATAACAGATATAGAGTTAGAGCTAAAAGGTATTACAAAGGGAAGTCCTGAACTGCAATGAAATATATAATCCGTGCAGAGAATGCTGCTCAAAGGAGCACATTTCTGGGTAAAGTAATAAAATCCGAGAAATAGCATGCCGGGACGTACGTATAAAATTTGAAAGGATGGCTGTAGTATAGAGAACTCAAAGCATAATCATCTTAGAAGACATATAATAAACCTTATTACGAAGAAAAGAATCGTATGAAAATTAGCAATAGTAATTACTATTACGAAGCGAATTCAACTAATGAAAAACATACAATATAAAAAGACATATTCCTCGCGCGAAAGCCGGCATAAACCAAAGCAAGAGATTGCTTTTTTACAGAACTGACAAAAGAGATGGCACATTAGAAAATGGATCTAATAAAAGAAGAGGAGGCACAAGAATTAGAGTAGAATTTAGCAATAGCAAGCAACAAATAAATATGGCTATTGAAGCAAACAAAGGATTTTCTTTTCATGCATTTGTACATTTTAGGATATATACTGAGAAGGATAATAAACTCTTGATACCCTGAACAAATATGGATTGTGAATTCTGACACATCATCACACATGTCACTGGATGCTATATGCTTGACGAATGTTGAACCCTACTCGACCAAAGTGAACCTAGCACAGACAGTGCTATTTAAATTCCATTAGTATCTAAAGGCAGAAATTCCATACATGCAGGTATGCGAATAATGAATGAATATAGAGAAATACATACATCGAAGGAGTACTGCATATTTCAAGCTTACGTACCAATTTGCTATCGGTAAGATACCTAACAAAAATTGGCAATGAAGTTACCTTTTCAGGGAACTCAATAAAAATAACAGGATCAGAGAAAGAATTATACGCAGTAGAAGCCAGATCAAGGAACGATAATAAATCACACCTGTCTTCTGAGAAAGTAGTCTTAGACGAAAAGGGGTATATACTGGTGAGATCAGACATAGGAAATATTAGAGGTGTAAAAGTTGATATGATGTCATTGTATGCGAGGAACACTCAGAAAAGATGAGAACGAAGGAGATCGTAAGAGGTCTCAATTACTCAGTAGAAAAACTAGAGGTATTTGTGAGTTATGTGAATGAGAAAAGTATCTAAACTTCTACACATTACATTATATGAAAATACATCATATGCCGTTGGATCCTATACGCGTAGCCTTATGTGGGCTAATGCCAGTAAAATCTCTTAATGATAGTCGGTACATGTTTGTGCTAATAAATGATTATAGTAAATACGTATATTTTGTGCTGATTTTTCTAATAAACAAACATCAGGCAATAGGTAGATTTAAGGAATATATGAATAGGTATGAGTGTATGTTAAATAAAAGAATAATACCTATAAAATCTGACAATGGCAGAGGATTTATAAATACCGAGTTTCAAGCGTTGCTTAGGAGCAAAGGAATACGATACGAAAAGACTGTTCCATACAACCCGGAAAGCAATGAACAGAATCGTGTTAGATAAAGTAAGAGCGATGTTAATTGATAACAGACTTCCTAGGGCGTTAGGTAATAGGTTCTGGGCGGAAACCGCCGCTACAAAAATATCCATATGTCCAATAGAAGGAACTACGGTAATAGGGTAATCAATAGTGAAATGGGAAGAAAAGGTAACCGACTGTAACCCGCATTAACCCTCTGCACTGCGAATTTTACTTCAATTTCGTTACCAACAGCTCCCAACGCTTTTAAGTGTTTTATTTGAAATTTACTTTAACTAAAAGATAAGACAATTTAAATAAATAAAGGAAGAAACAAATTCACTTAAATACCAGTTTTATTCACACTATTGTTGTATTTTGTAATTTTTAAGCGTATGATATATCTTGAAACAATCTCTAGGATGCAATCTTGGTTTTCTTTTGCACGTTTCATGAAAAAAAGTGCTCATGAAAGAATGTCGAGTGGAACTCGACAAAGGAGCTCCTGAGATAAAAATTAATGTCGAGTCACACTCGACGTAGGAGTGCAAAAGGTTAAGGTACTTAGCTGTACAGCGTATTATTATATACCAAAGAATTGTAGAAATAAATTTGAAGTAGTATAAAAAAGGACAAGATTTATTGGAAGTTCTGACGATAGTAGAGGGTGCCGAATATATGATATACAGATAGTACTAAGATATATGCAGCTCGTTCAGTTTAATAGAGTTTAAAAAAGGTATTATAAGATTACAGCTATTAAGAGGAAATGTAGAACAGGACCTGACCTAAATAATGTTATATATATATATATATGTAAGTAAAAGAAATGAGGTAAAAGAAGGGAATACAGCAATTAATAATGAAGAATATGTCTGTTGAAATAGGTCTCACTTCTAACAAAACTACATCTTCTGTAGTGTTTGGTTTTTTATTTTTTCTCTTTTTTTTTTTTCGTGGAGTAGAGCTGCAACTAGCGACGAACGCGGTGCGTTTGTCACGTAAAATACGTGATAAAAAAGGAAGAGCTGAACAATAGCTTAACTTGACTGTCCTTTCATATTTTTATATGCTTTTATTCACAAAAGTGATCAAGTATAATATTACAATGAAGTAGCGAAGTTACAAAATATTAAAATAGTTGTTCAAATCGCGGTCAAGACAGTACCCAAGAGTAGTCTCGTGGTCCAATGCTGGCAGTTTTTATGTGTTGAGTTTGTAGGAATTGAGGAGCAAGAGGATCCTGAGTGCCTTACGTAATGGGGAAAATTTGGTGTTGGGCCATGTGCGAAGGTAAGGTCAAAATCTAACGATTTATTGTCAGGTAGTGCGGAAGGACGTGAATTTTAGTATGGTCACTGTTCGTTCGTCGACCCTGGCACAACACGATTCTCTTTCCAGCGGCTTTTTTTGTCTCTATTATAGTATCGCAAAAAGATCGCCGACATACAGACAATGTGGACGATAAAGCGCAAATGCTGACAAACCGATCGGAAAACTTCAATAGGCTAACGGCCATCAATATATTTCGGGACCGCAGTCGTTGAAGTTTGGTTAGCCACCGGAGAGTCAAGAGTCAAGAGTCGTTAGTCGACAGTTGTCACATCACACTTGTTACGTCGCGCGAGATGGTCCTTGCGACGTCCATCATGGTCGGGCCACCGAGGCCTGCCCATCGTTACATTGACCCGCATCAAACCCAAGGAACCACCGTAAACCGGGTCTGTTAGTTATTGGACCGCAGTCACATAAACATTCTCAGTTCGCAAAAGGTCCTTGGGTTTATTACACGCTCTTGCTAGTACGGAGGAAGCGGATGTGCTTAGCGAAATAGCTGGTTTTGTTTCCAGGAACAACGACACGTGCCACATCTGCAGGAGACTTTCTCCTCGTATTTTGTTTATTAATCTTGGCTATATAAATGGGCATCGCGGATCGTTATCCTTACTTTTCTACCGAAAGGTATGAACAACGAATCCGCGGTCTTAGTTCAAAAGGGCACACCCACATCGAGACTTCCTCCTTAATAGTGCGAGACGTGTTTATTATTGTTTCGTTAGCTCTCGAGCGGTCAAGACTACTGTTTCTTTAGCCGTTAGGCAGTCAAGTTTACTGTTTTTCAACACATCACCTCAAGCAACCTTCGGGTCTCTCAACTATTGTATTTTTCCGATACGACGAATGTTAAACGTTACGACGAAATCAAGTAACTCCTGTCCACGCTATAAGTATTGTAAATCGGTGTAAATATATATATTATATAACTGTAGATTACAGTTATATCTGAATCAAACACCTCTATTATCCCACAAGAAATAAGGCGAACGACTATTTCGCGGCGTCGATTAGCCGAATCGTAGCGAGAATTTACGCCTCCCGCTGACGCGTTTTCCCGCGATCGCGTCTCTCCGCGAACGGTCGTAACAACACTAAGTCCACATTAAATAATCATTCTTCATATCATAATAAATAAATAATCATCCATTTTCTGTTTAATCCATTGTAATAAAGTCACCTATCAATAAATTATCATATAGAATAGAAACCATTGGAAATCCTAATTTTTAACATTTCTGAATAAAGAAATTCTATAGTACTGGGTTGGCAACTAAGTGATTGTGGTTGTTGTCATTAGGTGGTAATGCATACAATACATTCATCCACGCGTTTGCTCTCTCTATTCCGAGATAAAACCTCAACAAGATGGATAGTCAAATTAACGAGGGTAATACAGGGAGCAGAAAATACTAATCAGAAGCAGAAGAGTTTCAAGAAAATATAAAACGCGGACGCAAACTAGGATGGCCGAATAAGTCACACGAGAAAAGCATGACAGTTTGCTAATGGCAAGAGAAATACGCTTAAGAGAAGAAGACGTTTCGAAAGATTAGAAAAGCGAAATGAGTAAACGAATGTTATCAATACAGAGAACACATTACTAGCAAACAACTATGTGGCAGCGATAGAATCAGAGATCGTGTCTCACCAAGATGAGACAGCACACGATATGGAGATTAGTGCAGCACGAAAAAGAGATAGAAACGATAGAAAGCAAATGGATGTATAGTCAGAAATATTCGCAAGAAGGAAATATAAAGCACAAAGCAAGATTACTCGCAGTGGGACGTAACTAGAAATCGGAATAAATTACGGGGAATCATTCGCTCCTGTCAAACGATTGGACATAGCAAGGGCTATGCTCGCTCTAACAGCGATTAATCGAATGAAAATCGAGCAATCTAACGTCAAATCGGCATACTTATACAGAAATATAAAAGATAGAGTATATATGGAAAAACCACTACGATTTATAACCGACAGTAACAATGTATGCGAGCTAGTAAAACACACATATGGATTGCCTTAATCTGGATACTATTGGATATTATATAACACAATTTGAAGGAGAATCGTGTGCATATAAATTAAGGAACAGAAGCAGCCGATCGTTGGAATATATGTGGCTGACTTGTTATAGCAACAAATGATAAGGTAGTTGAAGAACTCGCATCAAAATTGAGATAGCACTTTGAGTTAACGGAATCGGAAGGAAATAATTCTATAAATATAAAAATTATAAAAAATAAGGATGTGATATAATTATCGGAAATATCATACTTAGAAAAAATTGTAACGAAATACCGCCTAGAAAGTTGCAATTCAGTAAAATACCCAGTAAGAAAATGTGCCCATGACAAGATTTAGATGCATATGAGGTTCGCCGAAGCTGAATAAGACCGAATATCAAAAGTTACTGAGACTACTAATCTACTGGATTGGCACCTAAGTGATTGCGGATTTTGTCAATACCACCTAATAACAAAAATGAAATTAATTACCTATACTATTTAGCCAAGTTTACTTCTAACGACGATATAATTATCCAGGTTGTATTGATAAGTATTAAGGCTCATCTTTATTTATCGTATCAAAATAATAGCTACAAATAACAACTAGAAAATAATAGATAAATTTATTATGAACACTAATTTGTGAAATTGTTAATTATGATAAATATTTATAAACTACAAAACTCATTCTTAAATTAAATGCAGGATAGGATAGCTTGATTTATTTCAAGGTTAGATCAAGTGAGATTGGATTAAATTATTTCGAGGGAGGCATGTGTTGAAGTATTGAACAAATTTTTCATTCAATAACAAGTAAATATTACGAGATATATCGACTTTATCTCAAAATTGACACCCTTTCGTGCTCTAGATTTAATAATCAATAACTTTGTAAACAATAATCAGCAAGGACTACAACCTTTTGCGTGTTACTTAGAAAAGCGTCCTTGAACATATGTGAAATCACCGGTTTCTCCCAAAATAAATATTCACCACATAAATTATGTTTTATCATATGAAAAAAGTTTCTTCAAACAGATAATTCAGATATTCAAAAAATTCGGATACCACGTGTCATGGTTAATTCAAATAATCAAAATTCTACTTTGTTTTTTCGTTCAGTCGCGGGGAGATGCGATCGCGTTGTAGCGCGTCAACGGGAGTCGTAAATTCCCGTTACGATTATAATAATCGACACCACAAACAGATCGATCCCCTTATTTCTTATAATAATAATAATAGTGGTGTTTGTTTTGTAATAAAATTGTAATCTACAGTTCTATAATATATATATTTACAATAACTTACAACACTTGTTTTCGCGTAGACTGTAGTGATGACGATATCCTGTTATTGCATCAGGAGTTGATTGACTTCGTCGTGACGGAAAGTTGACTACTCGAATGTTAAAGAATAGAATAGTATTTGACTCGCCTTGCTATGTTGAAGAGCGATTTATGATTTGTCTGCCCGAAAATAGGAAGAACAGTTTTCTTGAGTTAACTTGAATACCCGACGATTTGAAGATCAGTAGTTGACTTGACTGCCCGAAGATTGGTAGAACAGTAATAGATCCGTCTCGTACTATTAAGGAGGAAAGCTCGGTGTGGGTGTTGTGAATTTTGAACAAAAAACGCGGATTCGTTGTTCACACTTTTCGGTAGAAAAGTGAGGGTAACGATCCGCTATGCCCATTGGTTATAGCCAATGTTAAGGTTAAGAAAGTCTCCTGCAGATGTGGTTCATGGGTATCCTTGTTCATGAGAAAAACCTGCTATTTCGCTGGACAAACTCCGCTTCCTCCGAAATTAGAATAGAGATTAAGCTAAGAAGATTCGGTTTATTGTGGGTCAGTGTAACGAGGTGGTTTTCCTCTGTTATAAAGAATGTAAGATGCGATGTTTGCGAATGTAAAATTATCTACCAATCGTTTTCAACAGTAAATTTTCGACAAACTCCATGAAAAATTCCCATGTCATTTACTGCACCTACGACCGACCGCGCGCGGTGATAGGGGTTAGATTGGGGTTAGGTTAAGTGGAGCTATGATGCAAATGGCTAAGGACCCATCATTAATTTTAGCATTTTGTATAGTTAAGGTCCTCAAGGCCATCCAAGTTGAAGCGGTCATTAGGGTTATTGTTCATTCCGAGAAAGTACGGGAAATCTGGTTTTCCTCGCGTTTAGTACCTCTTCCGAGCGACCTTCATTCGGGGCCGGCTAGTACCCTCCCTTACCCATCAACCTTTCTTCTTACCCAATTAGCAGCGACGACCGTTGCCCTCACTTTTCTAACGAAAATTGTCATCAACGAATCCGCTTATCCCGTACCCTTAGACACACCCATCGCTAGTTTTCCTCCTCGGCGTCATCGTCACAGAATTTCGCTTACTTTGCATTTCTTCATTAGTTACCATCTTCACTTGTATCGCGTAGGACGTTCAGTCAATGTTTAACTTATTGTCTATTAGTCGACGTCTTAACTGATATCTCCAAAAGTTATATTCTACGAGAAGTTGTTGGAATAAAAAGTGTATTGTTAAAGTGTTAACTCAGTGCTGTAATCGATTAACCAGCCCTACTATCTTGATTAAAATAGGGGAGCGACTGAATCATGGCGTCGACTACCAAATCGTAACGAGAATTTACGATTTTCGTTGGCGCCCTTCGAAGCGGATTCGTGTGCACTAAACCGTTAAGTGAAAAAATGTACACACCGGTGACATAGTAGTGAATCTCACAGTGTCACGTGATTCCACCGTTATCATCAACGCAGCAACTACCAACAACCAAAGGGTCAACCTCGCGAAGGGAACATCTTCCGCTGCAAAGTAACGAGCAACGCCGTTACTTATAGCCGGAACAACGTTAATATCACAATTACAAGATGAGCTCGTTAAATTTATCGAAATCCACCATGGCCGATAGTCGAGAAGAGCGCCTTAAACAGTTGGCATGGAAACGAAAAGTGTTTAAGAAAGAATTGGAGGGATTTGAAGCGGCTCTCAATATCTATGAGAGGGAGAGATCTATACTCGCCATTCAATATTATTTAGAAGACATAGGAAAAGACTTTGTGATTTTTAGGGAAACTCAATGCGAATTGGACGATGTGGACGATAGCGAAACAATGCAGGAACATACTAAACTAAAGCAGCAGTTCTATAAATGTAGAGAACGGGCATTATATATAATTAATAATACAAACACGCAAATAGGGCAGACAACCAAAAGTAATAAACCAAATTCTCAGGACACATCGGACGCCCAGAAAACATTGGTAACACGAAATCATAAAACGGCTAAAATCGTGGCTAAACATTTAAAAGTATTGTTTAACATAGCTCCTTTGCGGCAAACATCATATCAAGATTTACAATCTTATGCAACAAAGATACAAACTCACTATAACGCCTTGCAAGTGCTCGGACAACCGACCGTAGATACAGTACTACTATATTTATTCACGTCCAAGTTAGACCGCGAGACCAAGTCAAAATGGAAGGTAATAACAGAAAATACACCCTTCCCAACAGTCACAGAATTTATTGACTTTTTATACCAGCGCTGCGATATATTAGAAGATATAGAAGTAACAATCCTCACGTCGCAGCCTTTTTGTCCATTTTGCCTTGAAGAACATAAAATTTGGAAATGCCCTGTCTTCAAGGCAAAATCCGTCAGACAACGCTTCTTAGCCGCCTATGAGGTATCAGCATGCACCAACTGCCTGAACCTAGGACACGTAATTCGGAGTTGCACCGCCATATCATCCTGTCGTATCTGCGGGAAACGACACCATACATTGTTGCATAGAAATCATAGAAGCTTGAATCAAGACTCGGGACACCAGTAGCGGCCCAACATCCATTCGATCTCTGACACCTTTCTGGACACCTCTCTTAACACCTCCAGGTATCCGAAGAGTTCCATTAAAACACAACTGAGGCATCACTAACACGATATTCTTCAAACCCATCACCCAGGCAGAGGAGACAATGACGGCGACGGTCAATCACTTCAAAAAGGACTGAATCAAACCACATTTTGTTGTTGAGCAGTGTTAGAGACCGGTACCAGTTAATTTCGTTGATCATTAGCAAACGACGTGCGACACCGGTACTTGCGAGTAGGTCGAACATTTAATGAAAGAGATAAAACATGTTAAGTACAGTGTGGCAACGTATTAAATGTTAAAAAAAATTTTATAATTACTAAATTGTATCAATTTGCAATAAAAATTACATTAATTGTAATAAAATATGTATTTGCTAGAAATGCATATTAATAGCACTAATTATATAAATTATGCTAATTGTAAAAACTGAAAGTAACATGATAATGAAGAAGAATGATATCAACAGAAGTTATAGTAAAATATAAAACGTCATTCCTTCTTTTTGTCTTTTCTGTGTTTCTTTCAGTTCGATACATAATTTGTGAAATGTGTATAATATATATAACTTATCAGTGAAAATATTTCAAAATTACCCTGTTGCATATTGCATGATGTATGTATATGATCTACTCGTTGTTACAATTCAATTACGCTATTCATAAGGAATGAGTTAATTAAATTCATTTAAACATTCATACAAGGAGACGTATATAAAATTATATTTTATATCAAATGTATAATAATTAAATATTTGTTTATTCCCTTTAGTGAAAACTATAATACCATAAATCTTAAATTCTTATTTTATAATGTCTCTGTGTTTAATAATAAGTACGTAAGGGACAGATTCAGCATGCAAAAACTGTTGGATTTTCGATGCATGTACAATGCTTTTAATACAAAAGAATAGAAACTCAGATTGAAATAACGCAATGTAATTATACAGATTAACTATTAAATTGTTTCAAGAATCTTTGGATTTTACTTTTACGTTTTACGCCTTCTCTTCATACACGTCCTATCTCTCTCCCTTTCCCCCTCTCTCCCTTCCCAACCCGCCCCCACTCGTACCACTCTCCTCCCTTTCTCCCTCTCTCTCTCTCTCTCTCTCTCTCTCTCTCTCTCTCTCTCTCTCTCTCTCTCTCTCTCTCTCTCTCTCTCTCTCTCTCTCTCTCTCTCTCTCTCTCTCTCTCTCTCTCTCTCTCTCTCTCTCTCTCTCTCTCTCTCTCTCTCTCTCTCTCTCTCTCTCTCTCTCTCTCTCTCTCTCTCTCTCTCTCTCTCTCCCCGATTTTTCCATACAATTTGATCTGTTCTCATAACTCACACACTCGCTCGCATCAAACTACAAACTTATCTTTTATACCAATTACACAGAGAAAATACATTGATTATCCTATCCTATTCTATTTGATCTTTTTCGCGAGATACAGCGTGTCTTATGTTCTATTATTTCCTGTCGGATTACCTCCATAGGAGATGCTCAAAATGACTTTCTTGCATTTCAACGCATGCATGGAGACGTCTTGCTATTGATGGGATGACTCTTTCAGCAGATGACCACCTTCTGATATTCCTGGAGTTCGTTGAAAAACTTGTTTAATTTTATGGTGAAGTATTTCAACATTTTCAGTAAGTACGAAGTACTCGGTAGATTTCAAGTAACCCTTCGAATAAAAATCTAACGAATGCATGCAAAACTATATAATATATTTCGTAAACAAGATCAAATGGAACGAACATATGTTGATATGAATATCTTTTATTGTCCTTAGGTACTGAATCCGTCCATTAGATATTGTCCACTTATTTTGAAACATCCTGTATAATGCCTTAAAACCATGATTTTTCAACTATATAATTATATAGTTACAAATAATATAGTTATATAGTTATATAGTTACAAACAATGAATTCCTTATAATGCGAAAAGCACGTTATATGAAATCACATTATGTATATTACAATCTACAGGGGCTATACATACTACTTCAGATATAACAACTAAGTGAGGTGGTATGAAACGCATTTGTTGGTTTCATAAATAAACGAGTGATGAAATCATAATAGTCAATTATATTCGAAGTTATATTAAAATCAATGCAAGTACAAGTACGATAGTGTATGTCAGTCGTAATCGTCGCTCGCTCAAAACTCGTATATCGATCGCAGAAATGATAACAATTCAACTTTTCAACTCGCCAACAATTATAGAGAGCACGTTCGTATATTTATATCGACGGATGTTGTTAAAGTTCTTATGTAAGTCTGATTGAAGATTAACAGTAACGACAATATTATTCTGTCGAGAGTACGTTTGCCTTTAGATCTTGCAAACCGAAACGACGTTGGTATTCGAACGCACAATAATATGAATCTCTCCCAATTCGAATTTTCCGTTGACTCGTGTGCCGCTTACATAAGCTTTTGTGTCTTTTACAGTTATTAGCTTCCCTATATATGCATAAACAACAGATAAATATCTTTCTTCTAAAAAAAAAAAGAATACCAAAGCCTATCAAAATATGAAGTCCCAATGGGTTATTCGAGAACGTTTATCGTGTATTATCAATATTGTTGCAAGTTTCTCGTTGCTCTTTACGAGAATCTACTACAATTTCTTTTATTATTATTATACTATAAGCCCTTTTATTGTACAGAACTTTGGATCTTAATTGCCGAAATAATGGTATAGGAACACTAAAAATTTACACTTGGAATTTATATTAGAATAGTTATATATTTATTAGATAAACGATTTTAAAGTTATTCATCGATACACACCTGCACGCGTCTCACCTTCTTTCATACCAGCCTGTTAATTGACCAGTTTACATTCTTTTGTTTTCGAGACGCCGCGTATACTCGTACTTCCATACACTCGTATTCACATAAATGTATCGCTACTACGCGGTCAGTCTAGTCAAGCACATAAAATTATACATATCTCGATATTTATAATTTTTCATTCGTTTAAATTTGGAAGGAATGTTTATCGTTACGATTTAATATTATTACATACGTTCAATATCAGTGTTATATTAATGGATATTTTCTTAAGCTGTAAACTATGTTATTAAAATAATTTACTTTACATTAAATTATTATTATATAAATTATATAAATTACCTTACGGTTGATATCGTACGTGATAAGGATCACGAAAGAGTATCTAATTTGGTATAGCACAGGTCTTTTGCACAAAAAGTATTTCAAACTGAAAAAGTTGTGGAACTCATAGTCGTTGATCCGTGGTCTTATTCAAAAGATACTATTTCTTAAAACTGTTGTCTATTATTTAATAACAATCGTGTCATTATTTCTGCAAACTTTTCAATTTTATATAACATAATGCAAGAAACCAGAAAGAAGCAATGAGTAATTTACTTCTATTATTTATTGAAAATTTGTATAAATCTCTAACCATTTGTACAACTTTATTTTTGACACTTATGCTATTATATTCATCAAATTGATTGGTATCAAACTTTTTATCTATTTTTGCTATTAATAAGAACATTAGCATATTTTTTGTAAAATTACGATATACGTTTATTAGGATAAGAGCACAATTACATACACTTACTTTCATTACATTGATTTAATTCTAATTAGTTATACATAATATATGTAGGTATTTATTAGCCGTTTATAAGTTACAGTAATCAATTTCGCAAATTAAGTGATAATGTTGCAAATACTGTTTTTTAATTTACATTAGAATCGATTATCATTCATGTCAACATTTTGCAATATATGAATTTTGTTTTCTAAAAATGATAAATTCTAACGGTAAATCGTATTTGATTATGAGATCACAGATGCAGTTTTGCACCTACTAAACACTTAAAAAATGTCAATTATTATAATATTAAATATATCCTTGATTTGAATTCTATAGATTCCATAGATTTATCTGGCTTTAATTTTTTCAAATGTAGTCAAACTAAATAACTTAAAAATAAAAAATTAACCAAAATAGTTTCTTCATGTGTTCTTCAGTTACGTGCAAGTTATATGAATGTGATGACCAATGACATATTATTTAGCGTATCAATGTAATAACAGTGCGATAAGTGTGTAATAAGAGACCGAGAGAAAAATTATATCGTGTTTTTAACATGTACTTATACTAAAACGTTATCATTCGGTTTATTCGAACAAAAAATGGCAAGTCTGCAAAAAAAACGTGTTTTCCAATAGTAGCAACACGTGCTGTACAATGTATCTGCTGACGATACATGAAATGAAACATAACATGAAATGATCTCAAGCTTTGATTACGCGCGTGAATTATAAAACGTGACAAGGTCTACATGCTAAAATACATAGAACACGTTTCTATACGGGCTATTCAGCTTGTCCTTTACAAGACGATCGAATTGCTCTCTTAGACCACTGCAATTAGATCGCCCAATGCTACTTTGCAAGCAACTTCTAAGTAAACGAAGCCATGATTTAAAACAATTTAATCAGCATTATGATATCTAGTGCCTAATAACCTATATATATGTCGGAGATGAAAGGATAACGGGGCCCCCCGTTGGAATTACTTGGAAAACCTCAATACTGTAGCATTTACGAAATAACCCAGACACAGTCATTCGAAACTTGAGACAATGAGCTTAAGCTCGAGGCGACGACCGGTCGCCGAGCGTAGCCACGGTCACGGAATGAACGTTCCACCTAACGGAGAAGTGCCAATATTATGAAATACACATTGTGCTAACAATCAAACTCCGAGCAGGAGCAATGTCGCAGCCACGCGGGTCTGCCTAGCAACGGCGGCTGCAATCTTGTTGGTATCCCCGGCCAATATAAAACAAACGAACGCGATCGTAAGGAGAGGAAAGTTTTCATCAGTCTTTTATTCTTGCGATCTTCTTGGAGAGCTTCACATCCTCTTTACGTGCAGTATATACCGAGCGCCACAGCGAACGTTACTTCGTGCTTCAAAAATCTATTCTAAGTTTAACAAAGAGTTAGTCCGTGGACCGTGGATTCGTCATATCGAATCTAAGGTCATTGTCATTAGTGTCTAATTACCGCGGCCTCTGGTATCGATCTTGTACTATCTATATCTGTGATAACAAACGCTATCTCGATTGTACAACAACGATGAACAACCCAGGTGAAGATTCGTTACACGCCCCTAATCCAAGCCCTAACGCCAACCCGACGTATATATATATATGTTTGAATTAGGTTTAGTTCATTTCTTAAAAAGGATATACTGCTTGTTATGGAAGAAAGGAAGAAGTTTAAAAGAAACAAATTGCCTTGGTCGCATCGAAAAGCACAACATTATGAAAATGCCACAAACGTTTCACTTATGTAATTTCGTTATGTAATTACGAAGGAATTACAGGGAAGAAATAAGAGGCTTGCGACATCCAAGCAACAAATGCTTTCTTCTCGACCGTAGAGCTGAACATGATGTGACATGGAGTACAGACAGGAGAAGTCTTTTGTAATTAAACGATTGTGAGAACGTAGCCGGTCGATTCACGAAAGAACGCTCGGTTAACGCATCAACCGCTAGTTTCAGACTTTCCTATTCACTACTGTAAGAAAAAGTGCTTTCTATGAAACTACCTATAATTAGAGAGTCAGTGACTCATTTGATTTTTAGTTATTTATTTTCACACGCAAATTTTGAAGTCATTTAGGGAGAATTATTAGTGCTTAAGAAGGAATGAAAAGTATGGTTATGGTTTTTTGATGGACAAGTCATAATAAGCCTTTAAAAAATTCGGAAAAATAAAATCTGGTTGCACTTATTTTTGCAAAGATAAAAATATAACAATCAATAGTATAATGAAAGTCACATCGGTACAAAAGTATTATTATGTTGTCCAAAATGTTTCTTTCGTTGCATAAGGTGATAATAGATGAACAACAATTTCTGTTTTTTATTATTTTATTGAATTAAGTATGATCCATTTCGTTATATTTCTATTATTATGTTCGCGCGTAATTCAATAAACTAATATAAAACAAAAAACATGCGTCTATTATTTCCTTATAAAATGAAAGAAACTTTTCGGACAACCTAATAGTTTGGCGGACGTTGAGATATGGAGTTAATCTAGCCTGGAAAAAGTGAAGAAAGAGCTTAATACATTTAATCTCGCACGACTAAAAATTTATCAGATGGCAATTTATATTATATAATGAGGAAAACACCAATTTAGCTGTTATTCGAAGTCACTAAAGTGTTTCCACTATTCCTAGACTAACAAATACCACGGATATGTTTTTTCGCTTGCAATCATATACAGAACTCAATTTCATATTCGCATGCTTGAAATTTAGTCGCATGATAGTTCATTGTATATATTAATGATGAAAAAAAAAAAAAATAGTGTAGCTGCCTTCTTGAACCTCCAAACACAAGTCAGACTTGCCAAACGTACTAATTGGCGAATACTGAAGTCTATTGTTGAATAAACAGAGATGATTCGCGCTCTACTTGCTTAATTCTGTCTTCTTTTTTTAAATTTTTAACGCTATAAAGATAACTTATTACAGGTATCAAATTTGAAATCAATAAGTCTCGATTCTTTCTCACGATCTAAGATTAGCATGAGAGTATACGTATTACCGAAATTATTTATAAATACTGTAAACATCAATCTACTATTTTTTGTAATTATGCGAAAGCTATCTTAGTAATTTCAAAATAATGTACAGACGACAGTACTTAAAAAGTGCCGTGAATCTTAGAGACAGACTGAAGATGTTTATGCATTTACAGGAAATTTATTTTTTTTCCATATTTTCTTTTTTTTTCTTTTTTTTCCATATTGAACGTAGATATTTTTTCACGAACGGTTTTAAAGTAACTGAACACCTGATATGCGAAAGTACATATCTATCTATATGAAATATTAAAGCAAGTTCTCATTACAAAATTGAATGAGTGAACAATCTACATTTAGGTTCCATTTCTCCTTGTGTTTATAAATTTATCAATTTATATGAAATTTATAAGGCTAGAGAAATAACACAGACATTATAATTTAAATTTCATCACCTCGTTTCATCAATATCTTCTTTTAAAAATAAGAAAATAGAAAATAAGAAAAAAAAAGAAAACACGATCAAATCGTAATTTTAAGAATTAGGCTAAGATTAAAATTTGAGTAGATTAAGAATTTCAGGAAATCGGGCACATAAGAATCTTACCACCTCCTCAACAAAGAAAATCTTTCAACGTGTGAATTATGCAATTGATTCTCGTTATCCAAAAATAGGATCTTCCTCTAAACCAGAATGTAATATAAAATCCAATTAAATTATTTGAAATATACCAAATTATGTAGTACATTATGAGTTTGTATAATTTCTTTGTTATACTTTTCATAACTAATAACTAAAAACTTTTCATAACATAACTTCGAATTGATTTAGAGCTAAACGATACTCAATGGCTTCGAGGATTAAGAAAACTAAACGCTAAGGAAGATGTAGAGTTTTCCTAAAAGTGAGCAACGCTTCAGCAAAAGCCAATAACAAAACCAGTTGTTTCAGTCAACGCTCAAACCGCGTTGGGTGCACTCGTTCTCGTTTACAAATTGATAAAGAAAAACTTCCCAAGACACTTAATCAAAACAATCTGGGACATGATCACAAACAGAACATTTACAATGACCGAAGGTTCCCACACATCGAACAAAGAATTCGCTATAAAAAATGGACTCCAACAAGGTACAGTCAATTCCCCATTACTCTTCAGTATCTACAATAGCGACCTACTAAACCTCTTCGACCTGAACAAATTCATCCATAAACGCTCCATAGCCTTCGCAGATGACCTCATCATCTACGTAACAGGCCGCAAAACCAAAATGGTAAAAACAGAATTGCAAGAACTTTTCGATAAAATCAACTACTACTACCACACATGGAAATTAAGAATCAACGCAAATAAATGCGAAACCATACTGTTCAGACCCAAGTCAAGCGAAATCGGCCCAGCAGAAAGAGAACACTGTAAAAAATTTCAAATAAGAGAAAAAGCAAACGAAGGAGCATCAATACCGCACAAAAACTGCGTAAAATACCTGGGCATAAACATAGATGACAAACCAAACTATAAACAACACATCGAAACCCAACTCTCCAAGGCCAATAAAGCATTTTGGAAAGCTAAAAGATTATTCTACTCCAAACAACTCAAAAGCAGAGTAAAAATTCTATGCTATCAACCTCTAATCAGACCGATCTTATCCTACGGCTGCTCAATCTGATACAACATACCAGCCTCACTAATGGAAAAAATTCGCGTATTCGAAAGAAAATGCATCAGAGCTTGCCTGAATACCTACAGATCTGAACACAGCGGATTCAGGAAATACGTAAAAAATAAAAATCTACGACCTAGCCAACATCCACCGCATAGACTGTCATATCCTAAAACTAATAAGAAACCACTTCGCGCAAGCAGCAAAAATAAAAGAAAATAGCCTAATATACAGTGCCCTATACCCAAACGACACATACTACAAAAATACACTCATAACTGGCCACATCTCCCCAGAAGCGTTCCTATACCTAAACAAAAAAAACTACATCCAAGACCAAAACAATATCCCAATAATCTATTACATGAAAAGAAAAATAGGGATCAAAACTATACTCTACGAGGAAAACTTAAACGGACAAACCGCAGACAGCAGATGGAGATACAACATGGCCCTCCCCCAAAAGACACTAAAGATAAACACAGAAAAAACACAAAAAAATATTGATGGATACCAAATCCATAATAAAAAGTCCAAGAGAAAAAAAACCTCAAATCGACAAAAATTCAACACTGCCCTCGAGTAACCCAGGAGTAAACCTTGTAAATATTGTAAATAAACCTATGTAACATCCACCTTCCCCCTCTTCCTCGCCCCCCCCCCCCAAGTCCCACAGTACACAAAAAGCAGACTACCGTAGCGTCCTGTTTTGCGGCCAAGTTTTTCAGGACAAAAGCAA
Organism: Bombus dahlbomii; assembly: GCA_037178635.1. Lineage (NCBI taxonomy): Eukaryota > Metazoa > Arthropoda > Insecta > Hymenoptera > Apidae > Bombus > Bombus dahlbomii. The sequence continues at coordinate 576,954 of CM074118.1, forward strand.
CACAAAAAAAAAAAAAAAAATAACATAAAAGCTCCACTTCCCAGTGACTTAAATACAAAAACCAACCCAATAATATAAACGCAAAAAATTGTAAAAACTCCGACACACAATATAATAAGGCTACGTCGTACCGTCGCGCATCGGTACTTTTGCCTAACCTATCTTATTAAAAATTCATTATTTATTGCAATTTACAAAATGTATCAAAAAACATATCTTGGCATAAATAAACAAAAAAAAAAAAAAACACTCGTTCTCGTCCGATCACGAAAGTTAAGCAACGCTGGGCACGGATAGTATTTAGATGGGTGACCGCTTGGGAACTCCGTGTGGTGTTGGCTTTTTTTCTCTTTCCAATCTTTTTACTTTCCTTAACGATCTACTTTCAATAATCTATAATTTAAGCATCGAAAAAAGTAATGTTTTGGTTTTACCATACATTATATCATTCGTATTTTTACACACATTTATATTTTTCTAAATATTTTTTTTTTGTATATCAAAAGCTGTTGAGGCTTATCTCGGAATAGAGAGCGAAAATGCGTGGATGAATGTATAATGGAAATATATTTAAGCAAGTATAAGTACAAGTAGAGTGTATGGTAATCCAGATCCGCAGCGTTATTTTACTATGAAGCTTCGAAGCCATGGGCTTATGAGTATTTATATAATTACGAAGAACTGGCCTGTTTATACCCCGCTGTAGCATCTATGCATGGTACGTTCCTAGAAAAGGCTATGAGGCCGAGATGCCCTTCAAATTGCTTTAGAGCTAAGCAATACTCAATAGCTTCGCGGACAAAGAAAACTAAACGCTAGAGAAGATGTAGTTTTCTTAGAAGTGAGTATTACTTCAACATCTTCCCTAAAATTCGAAACCTTTACAAACAATTACTTTTTAATATCATTCTTATTTTTCAGACCCAATTTTTGTCGTAAATGTTGAAATCTTGATTTCGGTAACGCTTTCGTAAATATATCTACTTGTTACGTCGCGCAATAAGCCCAAGGAACCACCATAAACCGAATCTCCTTAGCTTAATCTCTATTCATATAAGTATTTCGGTTTATGAATGGTCCTTAGAATAATCCTTAGGTTTATTGCACGCTCTTACTAATTTCGGAGGAAGCGGATGTTTGTTCAGCGAAATAGCAGGTTTTTCTCATGAACAAGGATACCCATGAGCCACATCTGCAGGAGACTTTCTTAACCTTAACATTGGCTATAACCAATGGGCATAGCGGATCGTTACCCTCACTTTTCTACCGAAAAGTGTGAACAACGAATCCGCGTTTTTTGTTCAAAATTCACAACATCCACACCGAGCTTTCCTCCTTAATAGTACGAGACGGGTCTATTACTGTTCTACCAATCTTCGGGCAGTCAAGTCAACTACTGATCTTCAAATCGTTGGGTATTCAAGTTAACTCAAGAAAACTGTTCTTCCTATCTTCGGGCAGTCAAATCGTAAATCGTTCTTCAACATAGCAAGGCGAGTCAAATACTATTCTATTCTTTAACATTCGAGTAGTCAACTTTCCGTTACGACGAAGTCAATCAACTCCTGATGCAATAACAGGATATCGTCATCACTACAGTCTACGCGAAAACAAGTGTTGTAAGTTATTGTAAATATATATATTATAGAACTGTAGACTACAATTTTATTACAAAACAAACACCACTATTATTATTATTATAAGAAATAAGGGGATCGATCTGTTCGTGGTGTCGATTATTATAATCGTAACGGGAATTTACGACTCCCGTTGACGCGCTTCAACGCTATTACGTCTCCCCGTGACTGGACGAAAATACAGCAAGTGTTTATAAATTTATGAAAAATGTGGACGCACAAAAGTAGAGAAAATGCATATAATGCCTCAAAACTTATAAAATATTAAAAATATGATATTTGTTGCTATAATATTTAGTAGGCAAAACGGACCTGCTGCGGAAAAATGGTATATAAAAAGTAAGTGTAAAAACCACCGTGGCATAATTCTACATCAATGAAAATTTGTAAAAAAAAGTTCGTGCGAAATTGTCTTTGAACATGATTTTCAAGATCAAATTTTTTTATTGGAACGTATTCAACTCATCGATGAAACCAAATTACAAATTATCTCGTGAAATATTAGGTTGACAACTAAGTGATTGCGGATTTTGTCAATACCATCTAATGGCAAAATTTGCAATCACTTAGTTGCCAACCCAATACGTCCCGAAATGGACCAATCGCGTATTAGTATTAGGTTGTCCGAAAAGTTTCTTTCGTTTTATGAGTAAATAATAGACGCACGCCGTTTTTTTTGTTTTATATTATTTTGTCAAATTACGTACGATCCATTTTGTCCTATTGAGATAATTGTTGAAATAATTTGAAAAAAAAACGCGACATTTCACAGACTTGGTTTCACGTTTGTATAAAGGTGTACTGTTGTAAAAGCACGTTTGCGAAAGAAAGACACTTTCCAGACAACCTAATACTAATTTTCAACCACACTTAGAAAGAAATAACAAAAGTATGAAATAAAATTTTAACGCAACGTGCTAAAGCATCCAATAATGGTTAGAGCAACAAATTGAAACGTCGATATTGTTTGAATAATTTCAACTTCATCATGTATCTTTACTTACACTTCAAAAGTGAAGCGTAAAACGTAACATGAATATTCGTCGACCGCGAATATACTGCGTTTGCATGTTAAACGTATTAAAAATTGTAGCAATAAGTAAAGTTTTAACGATTTAAATTATTCTGCATACATTTGATGGAAAGTCCCTTCACTTCGATTTCATTTTGTTATTTGTTGTGAACATGTATGGTTTTACTAACAACTCTGTTATATTTCAAACTGAATAGGTATTAAAATACGTTGGGATTAAGTATCGCAGTTTAAGGTCATTACCACCTAATGGCAAAATCCGCAATCTACTTAATTGGCAACCCAATACATAAGTACGAGGCTACAGTCAAGATAGTCTGGACAATTATGTAAATAGAAAAGCGGACACCTTACCGATTGCAATGAGGTTGAACTATATTGTGAAGGCCAATATTTTGAACAATTTTCACCTATAAATGTAACCGTCACTCCATTTCTATTTACGAGATATTCATAAAAACAGTTTAATTAAATTTAGTTTCCTTACACTTCATCCGGGTTACTAATTTCGGTGGCCGTATTTTTATATAAACTAAACTAGCCCAACCTAAATTTGACACATCAATGCTGATTATTTTTAATATAACTTTAAAAAAAAAAAAAAGAAGCAAAGAAGGAAGAGGATAGATAAATTGGATTAGATACTGAGAAGAGACGAAGAAGAGGAAGAGAGAATAAAGCGGGATATCTATGCGGGATAAATTCGGTAACTTATAGCAACTAATCTGTATAAAATTAGTCCTACACCTCTTAAATTTCGAATTTTTGTTGTCACTTCAAGTTGTCAAAGTACCAAATTCTACGTTTGTTCTACATTCTTTCAAAGAAATAATGATTTATCTTGAAAGGTTCCAGAAATAATCCCCAAGAAAGTGAATTTTTTTATTTTATATACAATAGCATATAGTAAAATGTTCTTTGAAACACATATCTACACCTCTAAAACAAACCAAAACAAAAATTTGGAGACCGAAACGCGAATACAAGGGTGATTTTACTTTCGAGTGGCAATTTAAGAAATAAAAGAAGACAGATGTACTGGCTAACTAGTCGAAACTCTAAACTTGGCATAGAAAATAAACTAAAAATCTACAAAACCATAATAAAACCAGTTTCGACGTACGCAATACCACTATTCCGGGGACAGCAACAATGAGCCACATAAATAAATTAGAATCGCTACAATCGAAGTTACCGAAAACAATAGTGAACGCCCTATGGTATGTCAGAAACGAGGATATACGCAGAAATACTTAAAAATACCAACGGTCAAAGAAGAAATCGGCAGGTACGCAGAAAAATACAAGGAAAGAACGGCAACACATCCGAACCAGCTGACTGCCGAAGCGAGCGAAACTCTCATAGAAAGAAGACTAAAAAGAAAACACACCACTAAACCTCACTAAAGAAATAAAATAGTAAAACTCGAAGATGGCATCCCGTTGGGGGTAGCCATCCACACGTTATTCAGCAATAAAGCTAGAAAAATTGACCGAACAGCTGGACAAATTGTAAAGTACAAATTAAATAATAAAAAAAAATTTAAGAAATGGGGGACCAACTCCATATAGTCGAACAACTAACAAGGGACTCTGAGGAAACAGGAAGAGATGGCAAGCTGGGAAACGTAATAAGCAAAAGATAGGATAGAAAGATTGTTAAGCAACTAGAGAAGCTGAAAAAAAAAGAAAAGAGAAAGTCAGGGCGTAAACAGACAGAAGAGAGTTTTAATAAGCAAGAAAGCGTGCAGTAAGTAGGATAATTATTAATCACAGTAAGTCGAAGTTTGAATGGAAGAAAAATAGAAAGAATGAATGATTGGAAATGCGTGAATAAAGTAGCTTTGTAAATATATGTATGTAGCTATTTGTAAACCAAATCCAATTCTCGGCTGTAAGACCGAAGAAACAGATATATTATATAAATAAAAAAAAGAAAATAAATCAATAGGGTGGTCCAGATTAAAATTCGGTCGTCGCGTCTGCGCCGCGAAACACCGCCGGTTACACTAGCATGACTTAATTATTACTTCATGTGATTTTGTAAGTGTATCGTAAATTCGACTATTCTTTATTATTATTTATATTTATATACTGCTATGGATATACTTTCGTGTATAACTCAAAAGTTAAGATCCCGTGTGATTATCATTAGATTACCTGTGTGGGATATGTATATGTATTTGTTAACTTTAATTATTGATATGTAGTATATTACATTATACTACTAATATTATAGTTGTTTTATTTACTAACATTATATTTATTCGTATTTATATCATATTTATATTAGTATTACTAACATTATAATTATACTATTAATTATTATACGTAATATACGACGAAGAGACAGAAAGACATAGCGCAGCATTTCATATATCGATAAATTTATTGAAAATTATTTCCCATTAGCATTGTCGTCTGACAATGTTTAGTACAATCCATAATCCATTCATTTTTCTTCTTTATTTAGATAATATTGAAAATGGTTATCCCTCCTACCAATGGGTTAAGCTTAGTGAGTTAAGTTTAGTTGGACTATATAAAAATGCGGCCACTATATAAAAATGCAGAATGAAGTATAATTGTATCGAATAATTGTAACACAAATTGTATCGAAGCTTTTTGCGAATATCTCGAAAGTTGAGGACGAGCTGCAGTAACATCTATAGGAAAAAGTTATTCAGAATGTTGACTTTGACAATATTATTCCAAGTTCATCAAAATTGGCGAGGTACGCACTTTTTATATAATTCTACACAATATAATTTATATATAATTTCAAATAATATAATTTTTATATAATTTTCTATATAATTCCATATTATATCAATCATACCATAACTCGCACGTCTATTAGTCAATCTTTAAAATTGGATGTCGTTCCATATGGAACGAACGAAGCCATATTCCATTCTCGAATTTTCTCCCCTGGCTTCTTATTTTTATTGAAGAATACTTCAAATATTTGACTCGACAAACAGTTGTGTAACATAGTAAAACTGTAATTATATAAGTATCCTAAAAGTTTTCACATTTAAGTCATATAACAATGTAACAATAAAACAACTTAGGTTTGGACATATTTGAATAATCCAATTGAATCTTTAGAAGTAGTTCGTTTTTATTTAAAATTATAAATAGTCAAATCTCTTCTTCTGTAATAATACAACTTATTTATTTGTACGTTTCTTCAAAAACTTTTATTAACTAATACATGTTGCAAGGCGTCACAAGACGATTGTGAAGCTTTCGAATCTTCAGAAATAGTTTAAGAAAACGACACCTGTTTATAGCTAAGAACATTCGGCTAAGACTAATCGCGTAACTTAATTCTCAAGTTATTCAGCTCAAGTTATCAGAATTGCATAGATTTTAATAATTAAAGTTACGAGGCTTGCATTAACATTTCCTGCAACTCCTTGATTTCGCATCAGTTTCGTTCGCACGTTCCAACATCCGAAAGATACCTTTCCAATCTCATGGCTTCTCGATTTCGCGTCGAATTCGACCATGAAATTTCAACCTCCTGTGGCTCCCTGATCTCGCGTCAGATTCATCCGCACGTGTCTCCATCCTGAAGGGTCGCTGATCTCTCATCGTGTTCGCCCTCGTAAACAATAGTCCTAGCGGCTTGCTAAACTCGTATCAGGCTCGTCCGCGTATCTACAACCGCACATACATTGCAATCGTATTCCAGAAAATACCCTCGCTGATCTCTCACGCTGTTCGAAACTCTGACTAGTAATAACATACATGGGACAACAAGAGTGAGGGTTGATAGAAAAGAGATAGGTATAAAAAAAAATAACTTCAATACTTTAACTAATTAGAATACGTGACAGATTAACAATAAAGAGGGTGAGTAAATATGGTAAAGTAGAGGATGCGAGAAAACTATCAAGGAGTCTAGCAACGGAAACTGGGAAATCTCGAAGGAGACAGAAGTTAAGAAGACAATTAAAGAGAGAAGAGAAAACGTGTGGGAAGCATTTGCTTTAAAGCAATCATCAAACAAAAGGGATAGATCTGTGGGATAAAATGAACAGACTGCATACTTTAACAATACATGGATAGCAGAATTACGAGTAGATGAAAAGGTCCGTTGAGAATTGTGGATCTTAATTGCCGAAATAACAGTAAAAGAACACTAAGGTTGCATTAGAATTCATATCAAAATAGTTTTAGATTTATTTAATAAATGATTTCCAGAATCTTCGGTCGATATACATTTGCACGCGTCTCGGTACTTTCTTTGTCTCACCATCTTCCATACCAGACTGCCAACGAAACAGTTACATTCATCTGTTTTTCGAGATGCCGTGCACACTCATATTCACATACGTGTGTCACTACTACGTGGCCAATCTAGTCTAGCACACAAAACTATACAAATCTCAATAAGGTCATTAACAAAATATTAGCCGAACCCATCAACCTAAACATAAATAATACTCTCAATCGACAGAAGAACAGAAAAAGACACAAAAAAGAAAGATTTAAGAAGATAAAAAAGAGATATTACTAAAGAAGAAATGGGGAAAAAGACAATAAAGAAAGTAAAAAAGAACAAATCTGCAACTCCAAATACGAATTTTTACAAAAACTGAACGGCATTCATTTATCTACAATTTGTTCATTTTTGTCCAAACAAAATTTTCGCTTAGAAAATTCTTCAAAAGAAAATTACCAGATCTTTTACATTTTCATTCGGTGATAATCTTTTTAAAGAAAAGGGTGAAAATTTCTGTTGTACAAATGTAGAAAAATCGTAGACAAATGAATCCTGTTTAGTTTTTATAAAAATTCATATTTGAGAAATTCACTCAACCGAGAAGACGGGATTAAATATGCAACTATTAAAAGGTTCTTGACTGGATACAAACAGTCTTCTGAATATACGTAACAAAGTATATAATACAATGAAATTCCTTAGAAACTGCAAAAAGGGAATAACGATTTTTCAACGATAAAGAACAATATGACAAAGGGATAACTTTGGCTAACAATGTAGAAAGATAATGGTGGTAACAGTGACCAGGAAGATAAATAATAGTGCATAAAGGTATAATATTATGAACAACTTGCAAAATGGATAAAAAAGATGTAGGGCTACAATGTATATCCTGACAATTCTGACTATACACGTCACAAGAAGGCTTTGAAACGATAAGAGAGGCAAGAAATGTCAAAGTTATCTACGATAATGTAAATCATGAAATTCTGGTAAAGATCTTGGAGAGAAATGGACACCCGGACAAATTGATAAGATACATTAAAAGATGTCTAATAGAGAAATAAGACACTTCAGAAAAGATCGTGATCCTATTAAAGAAGAAATAAAAAAAGGCTTCCACAGGCATTGGTACTGAGCTGTTCTCTATATGACGTTTACATTAGAGAAATTACTAATAGTATTAACACTTAGCCAACCGAACAGGGAGATTTCCCTTCTGTGAAGAACATCGCTGCGTGACCGAACACGGAGATCTTCCTTTTTTACTTTAGCAACGCTTTTTCTTTTTTCTTTTTTTTTTTGTTTACCTGGAATTGTTCTCAGTTAATTGAGCAACTTTTTCTGCTTTTATAAAGTACGGTATATAATGAAATACGCGAATTTAGTGGTGTTAAAATTAATTAAAAAGTTACACTACTAGTTATGACTAAATAAAGTTATAATCGAACGATGCCACGCTGCAAAACATATTAAAATGCATTATGAATTTTTAATTTCACGTTCAAATCGTGTTATTTATCTTTAGTTATCTTTAATGTTTTCAATTTTACCTATATTTTTTTGTACTTTTAATATATACTTTTAATTTGATGTTTTGTATAAACAATATGTGAAATCGTTAAATAAAATCATTACCGCAAGATATAATTCACCATTTAAATAATTTTTACACTTCGTTGATTTCTAAGTAGTGAATATTAGTCCTCGATACTTGGAAAAATGCGCGGCCGGCAGCGAATAGGTAGACTTGTCCGAGAGCGGTGGAAACGTATAGCTCGCTGTGGTATATATATATTTCGGCGGCACTTACTAGATTTTTTTGAAGAGACCGCGGAGGGCTTCCGCTAACACCTGTCAGCACTGCGGAGAGTGCAAGGACACGGCTCAGCACGCGTTGGGGTTTTGTCCGGCGTGGAAGGCTCCCCGTCGTATTCTGCGACTAGCGATTGGCGAGAGATTGGACCCCACGTCAGTTATAAAAACGATGCTGAGGGCGCAACAAGATGTTCCTTGTAGTCCGCTCCTATTGCGAAGAAGTAATGCTCGTAAAGGATCGAACAGAGCGGTAGAGGATGAGAACATCCCACCCTTGAAGGGTTCCGCGTCGAAGGGTCATAGGGGCCGACACGCCGAGGAGGATCTAGGATCTCGTCAGACTTTCACGACGGCCCAGGAGATAGCGTTGAGACGTATGATCCTTCTCAATGGCCAAACTAGACCTGAGGAGTGACCCACTCAAAATGGGAGAAGACGCAGAAGTGCTACGGCAGCAATTCGAAACAGATCACGGGGCACTCCTTAGGTAGGCCATCGTGGAATTTTAGTCGCCTCCCAGAAAAGCGGCGGGGTGTCTACGAGGATTTCCCCGCGTATATATACAAAAAAAGTTACTTGTAATGATCAGGAACTTAGGACTTACCCTTTTTTAGTTTTCTTATTCCAGTATGTATTAGTCGAGTCAGAGCGTTTCATGAGAGTTTATTTATTGTTACGGACGTTGGGTAAGACGCGGAATTTCCATGCAGACCATTCGCAGGTCGCAACGTCCCCTCCTGTGCCAATAGCATAGGAGGTGCTGACTTGCAGAAGGAGAATTACCAATCACATTAAATCGATCACCATGCTTATAAATTCGGAAATATTTGGATAACTAATCCGTGTATCTTATCTCCGCTAACATCTCTTGTTGGATGTGTCACCAAAGCTTTCCCTTGATCGAATCGACGCTGTTCATTGAGACATACTTTCAAAGTTACTTCCAAACTTACTTTTCGAACTTAGACTCAAACTGAAATATTAGAAACATCTTACATCAAACACATCATATATACGTTTATATATACGTCATATAACACGTTTATATACAAGCTGTAAGTACTGTATACTGTAAGTACAGTAACATAAAGTACATAAAGTAACTAACAATTTTTTCTTACTGGCGAATAATCTCTATCAACCTTTTCTTGTGGCAAATCATCTTTACTGTTACATCTTTTTGAGCATTGGATTTCGAACAATATATGTCAATGCGAATCTAGATGTTTGATCCATTGACATCATGCAATCAAAAACGAGATAGATAAAAAAATTTCATATACGACACAGAATTAGTGATTAAATTTACACTATTAATTACCAAATTCCAGACTTGAATAATATGATCATAGGTAAAACTTGGATACATACTGGTGGTTAGTAAGTGGCATTCTGGATCAACTTCAGTAAACGTATTTCTTTGAATGATGAAATTAAAAATGTTATACGAGTGGCGATAATACCGTAAACAGTTTAAAATGTAATTAGACATGATATTACTTATAAGCTTGTAAGAAGTTTCTATTTATAAATTAGTTAGTTAACTATTTTGTTTTATCTTATTTATATTATCATATATTACTTTATTTCCTTTTATTTTATTTTGTTTTTTTTATTTCATTTATTTATTTTATTTCATCAATATAACTTTCATATGCACTAAGAAAGGATAAAATAATCAATGCAAATATTGTAATTAAATATAAGAAATTATTATAATCTGTGAGTACTTTAATTTTAAAGCCATTGGATTGAATTCATTATAACTAATATTTTATTGAAACTGCGGCATTTCAGTTAATATCACACGGTTATTTTGTATTTATTATTATTATTATTATTATTATTATTATTATTATATTATATTATATTAAAACTGTTTTGTGAATAAACGCTAAAAAAAGGTACACATACAGTTGTGTATCGAAATCATTACAAAGTCACGTAGTATCTAAACACCCGACGCAACACTTAAAACTCGCTTGTTAAAAAGTAGGAACATTGCTGTCAATGATATTAGTATAGTCGTCTGTGCTACATGTATCAACACAAGCGTCGGACGCATATATCAGCTGGTGTTGCTACGTGAGTGGTGCAGACAGGCGATGAATGTTACCCATACAATTCGGATTTAAGACTCGGACTCCGGATTTCAGACGCAACCGCGTAAGGCGCGGCAGTACGACTAAGGAAATTCCATCTTTAGACAATAGGGCCTTGTCTAGCACTCTTTCCAGGAAAAGCGTGCTCAGATTGCAAAACACCTCAGAACAAAAAAGACCAGTAAAGTAAGTTAAATATAAAGAGGCATTCCAAGCGTTAAGTGAGATTGTTTTCAATAAAAAACAAATTTTTATTCAAAATCCAAACGTATTACTTTGTATATCAATTTTATAAATAAAAAGAAAGGATTAATATATCCTTTCGAACTTTGCACACTGCACAAAAATACAGAACATATTTACTCGCAACATATTTTAATAAAGTTTCATTTGCTTGAAAAGGAACAAAAGATTTTGTCGACATTTCTAAAACATGATCGAAATTGATTGCAATATACTTGCGTCTGCAATTTGCTACTGAAACAGATGATTATCAAATACTTACATAGTTTAAGGCGGACTCAATATTTAAAAATTTTTGAAAATCAGCTAGAAGTAAAATTTTCAAAATTAAAAGACAGACGTGTGTTTATGATTTCGAAAAATTTAATTTTCGAATTAAACAAAATTTTATTTAGGTATGTTAAACCTTACACATTAAAACTCAAAAGGAGCAACTCGATTACAAAAATAGTTTCTGAATTCTATTTTCATGAAAATGAGCAATTCACGTAAATTACATGATATTTCGCTGAAAAAATTCCTAACTTCGACGTCAAAAAACGATCGATTTGATGTGGAATGACCCTTATTGGAAAACAGAAGCGTGTTTCTTCATCGTTTCAGTATATGCAAATGAGTCTGAGCCATACATCAGACGCTACCATCTGATGCTTATACCGTCTTTTCTATTGTTACTTAGTATTCTACCTGGCACTTCGAGACTGAAACAACTGAGGTTTTACACTTTCTTCCTGTGATCCTTGCTTTTCTTTATTCAATTTAATTTAGTCAGTTTTTCGTAACATCCTACACCTACGATTATAAGCAAGCATACGGGTAAATAATACATAGATAATAACAATGGATAATGAAGAATAAATAATAAATAAATAGATAATAATGTATTAATTAATTAAATGCTTCAGATAGAACATTTTAATTTTATAAAAGAAGCGAAATAGGACATTTTTATGTAGAAACAACTTAAAATCATATTTAATTAATAGTTTTAAATATACGTACAACTTATACATAAACAGAAACATAGTAAGGAGAAAATAAAGAATAGAAGTGAAAGCTAGAAAGATTTGTTAAGAAATTAGTGGTTTCATAACAACGTATGTACGTGGTTTTACAATAAAATGTCCTATCTATATTTAAAGGTAGAACTATCTAATTTACGATATTCCGTAATAGAACATTATACTTTGGTAAAGACATCTAAAAAAACAATTGGAATAAATAAAGTAAGCTGTTTCTAGATCCTCTATGCTACATAGAATTCTCTGACTTTGCTTAAAAGGTAAAAAACATGGAGAACTTTGAATATTTCAAACAGTGGTTAAAAATAACAATTATTGCCAAAATTCTTACGAGAGAAGTTATTTAAAAAAAGTTAACTCTCCTTGGCAATAAAAAAACCTATTAAATTATAAAAGATGTTTTGAAAAAATTAAGTGATTAAAAAATATTAATTTTTGAATGTTCTGATTACGAATAATCATTACGAATCATCTATGATCTCTACGGTTACCGATAACTATTATCAACGATGAACAATGTTTTTGGTTATTCGTAACCATTACTGTAATGGAACCATTTTTAGTTATTTATAATCATTATCGGTGAAGGAATTTTTATGCAAAAAAGTTCGAGTAATTATAACGATTATTTGTGATCAAAACTATTTAAAATAATTGTAAGATGCTAGCGTTTATACTATAACTTTGTAAATTTGGGTTACAACTGTCATAGTCTCTAATTTCAACACATGTTAAAAAATGAAAAGATGCTATACAGGACGTTTTAATTAATTGTAAGGAGCACAGTAAAAGAAATTTGGTCTTAAAGTTCGTTTTTCTTCTTTCCTTCGAGAAAATCCAAGAACGCGCTAACTGTGTGGAAATACCTGGAATCCTTTTAGACGCATCTTGAATGGCGTTAGTGTCATTGCCAATGTAAGGAAGTAAAGGAGTGGCAGTTAGAGTCGAAGAAAAATCGAAAACCACTGAGATTACTACGGAAATGGATGGAGTTAAAAAGATAAGAAAATCGGAAATTGTCCCAAGGATACGTCTGTTAGTTTCTAATTGAGGGTACTTTCCCAACTGTTCCGCAAAAGGCAATGTTGGTAGTAATTGCTAGTAATAAATGGATATTCTTGAGATTACAGAAATTAGGTAATAATGGTTCTAAGGAGTTTATAATATTTACCGATCGTTTTGGAGCGTTTACGGAACATTGTAGAGCACTGGATAATAAAATTTAATTATAATACAGATCTGTATATATTATACATTATATATTATACATCAATATATATATACAGTATATTATACAATTATAATCCGTATTATAATTAATTATAATACAGATCTGAAGAAAATCATGTTGAATTTCTGAAAAATGGTATCTAAATATGTAGATATGAAGAAAATTGTGTAGCATAGTATAAATTTATTGCACAGAACCATATCGCGTAATTAATAATGCAATTGGTAAACGGATATAATTAAATGATATTGATTGTAAAGATTTTGTAAGTTTCACTGGATATTTTGCAGGAGAGAGCATGAACGATGAGAATCAAAATCTGTGTGTAGGTAATGCAATTTGTGCTTGCACTGACATGGAAAAAAAATAGACGATATAAGATAATATTTTTTCGTTTGAGGCTTCATTTTCCAAGACAATTAGATTTGAACTTTATACTTTATGTAAAGTATAACATATTTTGCTTAACTGATTAATTTTCCTATTTTATTTACATAATATTAAAAATGATTATCTCTTTATTCAACGGGTTAAGTTTAGGTTGGACTATATAAAAATAATACTCCAAAATGAAGTGTAATCGTAACATAAATTGTATTAAAGCTTTTTGCCAATATCTTGGAAACTAAAGCCAAGTAGCGATAATATTTATAAAAAAAAAGTTGTCCAGAATGACGACCTTGACAACACATTTCCAAACCATGAAAATCGGTGAGGTCTGCCCTTTTGTATTTAATTACTTAAATAAGTTTTATATTAACATAATGAAAAATAATACGATATATATCTCAATCTTTATTATTTATTTGTTAATAATAATAACAAGAACACCATTATTGTTGACAAAACAACAACGTATGATTCGTATTATTCATTTCAACAATATATTATTCAAGGCTCGAACAGTTTCTCTAAATAGTATAACATGAATTATATATATATTAGCGGATGATATAATGTAGCTTTGTAAATTTAGACAGTAATACGACTGAAGATTGAGCTGATGTAGCAAAAGCTTACGGTTGTTTGAAACTAGCAACGTATCCAAATATGCATGCGTTCAATTGCATCCACTCGACAAATTTCATCGATTAATTCCGAAAGTAAACGTAATATTGGAATTATACCTTGGGACAATGTTTACAACAATTAAAACAATCTAAAACAACCTTTAAATGCTTGATTTTCAAAGAAAGTGGCCTAGTAAAAAATCACTTTTTTCGTGATAAATTATTTATTTGGAACAATCTAGGACAAATGTAGAATAACTTGGAGCAACAACAAAAAATTCGAGATTTAAGAAAAGGGGTACTAACTACGCATACTGAATTTATATCTAAAAATCTGCCTTCTCAAAATACCTGATACGTAAAACAATGCACGTAAGTTTTTGTTACTATAATTGTGTAATTATTTCGGAACTTTTAATTCATTAATTAATACTATTACGTTAATGGCGAAGTATTCTTGATAGCATCGAAGTAGGATTAGTTTAATGATAGCAATATTGAGCATTGGATAATTCGAAGGAATAAATGAATATTAGAATTTTCTTTAGAAATATACAATTTTTATATTTGGCGTTGTTTATGAAAACATTCGTTAAGGATCCGTTCGTTCGCTGATTAAATAACAGGTCCATTCATTGCTCGATAATTAAAAGTATACAACAAGGATCGTTTTAGCTAATTTATCTAATTGGATTACAAATTCCTTAAATTAAGGACATTTCTCTTCATTTTGACAATAATATCGTATAATAACACGGATATAAGGCTGATTTTCCTCTTGCATCGATGTCGTTTGTCCGGGCCATGCTGTAGTCTTCAAATTTTTGTTCTGGGTTGCTCCAAGTGATGTAAGTATGTGTTTCAAAGAACTTTTTACTGTCATACTATTCTATATAAAATCAAAATATTCGCTATCAAGAAATAATTTTTTTTAATTGGATTATTTCTGAAACCTTCTGAGATAAATCATTATTTGTTTGGAACAATGTAGAATAAACGTAGAATAATTCGAAACAACTTTAAAAAATACGACATTTAAAAAATTAGATGCTGACTTTATACAGGCGGAAAACTTGCAGTTTATTTTTACGATCATTTTTACGTAACCTTAAAAGTTCAAGACATTGTATATTATGTCACGCGTTTATTCTTCGTCCATTAGATCTTTACACAGCTGAACGAATAGTTTCCGTGAAACGGTCTCATATCAACAAAATAGCTACGAATAAAAACTGTAAACAAATATGTTCGATCGACAGATTGAAAATTTAAACGGATTTCCCGTTGCTCCAAATGCCCTAATTTTAATGTTAACGTTACTCTTGCTTCTTTAAATAATATAAGTAAATTTTACTTTATGTATAAAGGGCAAGTCATTTCCGATCAAAATAGATAATAATTTAATTATTACTATAGAAATCAGAATTATAGTGATCTTTATTTATTGTGCTTGAACTAGAGAATTATAACTATTTAATTAGAACTTAATGTAGTAATGTGATACAACTAAGGGCAACTAAATTGATAGTTCACAACTCAACTTACAACTTACGAGTAACAGTCCGCAACTTACGAGCAACGATTGACCCGCAACTACCTGCAGCTCGCTGGCAACTGCCACTAGTCACAACTCAGTCATAACTTCAACTACGACTATTGACTACTGATCATTGACCCCTCTCTCCACCAACACTTCCTTTTTATACCAGACTTTTCGATATTACTACAACGTACACGTGTTTTACAACTGTTGACTCAAGATGGTCACGTACACCTTTCTTAACACGTTGAATGTCACGCCAGTTTTACAAGGTTTGGTCGTGGCGCGACGATGAATTTTTTATTATGCGATACATATGATGTTGAAATTTTACCTACGATTCATCAATTTCACTCGATTCACTTATTTTTACGATTACCAATTGTCTCATATTGTTTCTTCGCGTTGTTAAATAATTGTTCTACGTTGTTACGTCTCGGGTCCTGCCATAAACCATAATTCGTCCTTCGATCATACTTATTCAGACCCGCAATAATCTTAAATAACCGTCACAATATTTAGTTTTTTTTACTTTACAATCAAGGTCCTTAATAATTGCCATCAAGCATCTTTCAAAACGAAACGTTCCTTAGGGTTATTGTTCATTGAAGTAAAACGTGGAAAAAGCGAGTTTTTCCCATGTTCAACAGTAAGTCACTGGTGGGTGGTGTACATAATAGAACTATATTTCATGTATAAATAAAACTGTTTATATATGTTTTATACTGTATTAATTTCGTCACACTATTGTAATAACGATAGTAATAATAAAAATTGTATAACTATTTACATTTGTTCAAATTATGTGTTTCTGCCAATCTTGGTGCGCCAGTCACCGGTGACCCTCATGGCATTTAACGTGTTAATAACCCAATGTCCTAAAGGGTCAAGGGCATATGGCTCATTGGGATTTCCTCAAGAGTTTTTCCGCGATACTACATTACTTTAATAATTAGTTTTGATCATTTATCAATTTTATTTTATTCATAGTTATTTCTATCTTATTTAAAAAGAAAGAGAAACTATAATATAAGATTATTAAATCGAAAACAATTGCATGGCAATTGTATGCAAATGAATATATATAATGTTTTTAAAGTAGCAATGTTGAAAAGTTTTCGAGAAATTTTTTAAAAGATCAGCAAAGCACCAAGTCGATGAACGTAAAAATGAGAGAAACTAAAAAATGCTTTGCTCAATTGATAAATTGCAAAATGTAGATGTATAAATGATTAGTATAATATGAAATTGCAAATATCGATCAGCTTTTCATTTCCTATTTAATTGAAAATTTAATTAAAAATTACATTCATTAAGAATGTTTTCTAGAAGCAAAAGATTTAGTTACTATTAATATTTTTTCTGTTCCAATGTAGACAATTTTAATATAAAAAGGAGAAAGTAGAAAATGTATAAAAAGTCCCCTTGCTAGTGAAATTAAAAAATGTTCACAAGAAACCAAGAAGCAATTTAAAAAGAATAGAGATAGCAAATATTTTAAAAACTATATCTAATCTTTTTTCCAAGCATAAAGGAGAAAGCAATAAAGATAAAGATATTAATTTATACTATAAAAGCAGTGCATACACAGACACAGTAAATAAAATACAATAAAACTTCAAATAAATAGAATCAACAACTTTTCTATTTTATTTATCGTATTTTGTATATTAATTATATATATATATATATATATATATATATATATATATATATATATAATAACATGATGAAACAGTCAGTTTTTTTAAACGCATATAACTTTCTTCGCTTCTTAAAATTCATAAACAATTTTCAATATCTCAGCCTATCGGAGAATACAGATAGAGAAGTTATTATCATGCCTTTCTATAAGCGATGCTCATTTATTTAAATATCGTTCGTCTCCGTAAATGCACAAGAACATGTAGGTACTTTGCTCTAAATTATTATCACGCAATGAACTAGTATTTAACGAAACAGAAATATGCAAGTTTCTTATCCCTCGAAATCTAACAGTTCTCACAAAGCAGAAACAACTTTGAATCAGAAAGCAAAATGTACTCTCGAAATGACAAGGCACGTAACGTTCGACAAGCATAAAGTAAGCAGCGCTTTGAACATCATTATCACGTGTTTGACACGTGGAAACGATATCACGGCAAATAAACATCGGTAATACTTCGTAAAACTAATCTATCTGTCGTATTATATCCATGAAACAAGCAAAACGATTTCTCGCGCTCCACAAAGTTCAAACATCGTTGGAGAGAACGCGAACACGAATTTACGCTGACGCCAGCTCGATATGAATTAAGCAAATAAGTGTGGAATATACGCACTCCTAGCAAAATTCACTGGATGTTAACCTATCAATATCTGCGACACAGCTCCAGCCGATGGATGATCTTTCACCGCAATGTTTCGTGTATATCGAAATTCAATAACAGATATAATATAAGAATTAACAACCCCACCAAAACCCATTAGTTACCCAATTACTTGACACGACGCATCAGATCCGCAAACTAAAAGACAATACCCTTTAGATTTAAGCAGTAGATTCAAGTAATAGAATCGAACATAATATAAACTCTTATAATCCAAGTTATAGTACCACGCCAAAATAATTTACTTATAATTCTCGATGAAAATTGATTGTAAAAAGTCTATCAGATAATAAAAAAAAAAAAAAGTTTCATGTGAATCACAAACATTCCGGCCAAGCGAACGTGTAACGAACAAATATTACCCGCCACGATGTATGCGCGCGGCATTGATAAACTATAACTGGTAACTAGATTGGAGAAAAAAGCGCGTTTAAAACAAATGTACGAACCTTGTTCCGATAAGTGCTCGGCAGGCAAGCCCATTGCGCGTAGCTCATATGAACCATCGCTCAAGAATTTCTTGTTATCTCGTGAAATCTCTCTTCGTTGTAACTATCCCTTGAACTTGCACTCACATCAACACACCATCATTTACTGTTCAGTCAATTTAGAGTTAATCGACACTGGATATATTATAGAGTAAAAGATGAAACGAAAAATAGTTCAAACATGAGATTTAGGAAGAATGTAACCATACATAAAAACAAAAAAACTAGTTTAATGATAATAAAGTGAAAAGTAAAAATAGTTTAGAACTAATGGGAAATTACAATAAAACGTAAACTGTCCGACAGTTGCGCGTCAATTTTCTATTTAACTGTCAGAGTGTGATTTTAACGTTTACTCCGCATGACTTTCTCCGCGAGAATCTCCGATTTCCGTGAAATGAAAATGTATTGCGATAACTGAATATTGCTCGATTAAATCTTACTCGTGGCGATATTTATCGCGGTATTTATCACGAGAAACGAACGCGCGAATAATCGGTTTAAAGTGACACCGCCTTGCAACACGATAACGAATTAACCAGGATGAATGGGATATCGTCGATTATAAACACGCTATTCAGGTACGATTAACATTCAGTCGCGAAACTGTGATAGAAAATTATGTTAACGAGTATTTTGGCAGGTTTTCTTGATCACACCAGTGAGAAAACATGTGCACGTTTCAAAGCGTTACTATTGCTGCTCAGTGCGCGAAGGATACGCTCGGTGATTGTACTGGAGAGTCAGCAACTGCTGCCACTGGCCCAACTCAGGGAACCTCGACAACTGCTCGTTAAGAGCAGTCGAAGCATACGGGACCCTCAGGCCCGTACGAACAAGCCAACGAAAATTTCGATACACGTAGATCGAAATTTTCATCGTTCCATTTTTTTCTAGTATTTAGGTATATTTTTCACTGTTTCATACGTCTGAAAGATTTTTGAAATATATCGTCCAAGATTTATTTAACGAAGGAAAATAATAATTAGAAGACAAATATTTATGCAAATTCATATTTTTATAACTAAGGAAATAAATAAGTAGAGAATTGCTCACCTCGTCAAATCTTAGAACGAATACTATATTTCGAATGTTTTATATATTTTTGTATACTATGTGTATTCTGTGCATTTTTGCCTTTTTCTTTATAAATGTATAAAAATTTGTATTCTAATAATAATAAAATGAAATAAAATAAATTATAGTCAATTTGGATTGTATCAATACACTGTATTAATGCATGCTTTTTTGCAAACAATTTCAATAAAGATATTGTTTTTCTTCATAAAGCTTTATCATGTTTTCGAGCCTTCTTCGTAATTAATTTATGTAATTGAATATTTATTGACTTATAATTTATTTTTAAATGTAATTCAATAGCCTCTGTCTGCTCTCGTGTTTCGACATTATACAGTGGTGCGAATAATTACAAATTCAACGCCACTTTTTGATTTTTCATGATATTGAAAAAAAATTGATAAAATCGGTTATATAATATTTTATAATGAAAGACAAAACGGAAGATATAACAAAAAAAAAACTGTATTCTTTTGAAGTCTGCAAAAAATTAAATTTTCTCCTAAAATTATATCTTGTTCTGTGAAATTGTATTCTGTGAAAAGATATAAACTCAATGTTAATTTTGTTATGTTTTCGTTCGATATTTAATGGATCTCCCTTTTTTTTTAATTACTTTTATTAATCTATTAAATATACACTATCCACTACCTTATCTGAAGTTTCATTTTGATGATCATTATCCGTCCACGCAGATTTTATTCCTTTTTTTAATTCAACGATGTTTTCTGTAATTATTTATACAGTGTTAAAATAAAAAATGACTTTTAAATGCTTAAAATTAGAAATTCTACTTGATTGAATATATTTGATTAAACATCTTGTGTAGCTAATAGCCTTCCACACGCAGAATGACGAGTATGGTATTTTAGAAAATTTAAAATAAAACATGTATGTGATAGTGTAAACATATTTTAAGGTAGTATATAACGATACTTCAGCACAGATAATTGATAATTTTACATAAATTAGATGAAAATAAGTATCTCAAGATCATTGTATTTATTAAAATTTATTTTGATTTGCTCCGACATTTATTTACATTACTGCTTAATAAATCTAATAAATTCTACTGTATTATATTTGAATATTTTTCTATATTTCCATAAAGCAAAATGCAAATTAATACGAAATAAATGAAAAGTAGAATTTTCATGTCTTAATATGCGATCTGTATTTTCATTATTTCAAATATGTAATTTATTTGTGTAATTCATATAAATTCAACATTTTAATTTCTTTCATAATCTGTTACGCTGTTTTTCAAACCTTGAAAAATTTCTCTATTAAATTTATTTTTATAACGTTATTTAACCCTTCTGTAATATTCTTAACAATGTTTTAAAAATGTTTCAAGTGATTTCATATAGTTTCATATGATCCTCCTTACATTGGAAGAAATCACATTGTTTTATTTATTTTAATTGTCCCGCGCATACTGTACACTAACTTCATTACTAATTTCTTTAAACATGACACTTCGAAATAAAAAACAGAACACACCAAATGATATATGTAAATATTACTCGAATAACATAATATGTTTGAAAAAACTGTAACACTCGGAACAAAATATTATAATACTTGTAAAACATAGAGTTCCATTCTCTTTTTAAACTTTTAAACCAAATTAAAAATCTTTAACGATAAGGCTAATTTTACACCTAAACTTCCATCTTTATTATAAACTCTATGCACATGTAAAGAATTTGAATAATCCTAAATCATCAGGTTTGCTAGTAAATAGCAATACAACAACTATTCACACTATACCAATATGTAATTACCATTATTATTATTATCATGTTTTGATTGTAAGTTTCTTGAAATAAATATCAAACAAATAAATTCACAAATACATAATTGTTACTTATAAAAGATTTAAGAAAACTATTATTTGTAGATTTCTCAATAAATTTTTAAAATACAAAGGAATGAAAACACAAGAAATAAATTACAAAGATAATTTTCATATGCTCTAATAACAATAGCTGTTCAACCTTGTAACGCAAAGGTAATATTCTGTTTTTTTTTTTTTTTTATACATTTTAGTAATTGACAATAAACTATAAATTTTAATAAGATGGGTTAGGCAAAAGTACCGATACGCGACGGTACGACGTAGCCATACTATATTATGTGTCGGAGATTTTACAATTTTTTGTGTTTTAATTCTTGTGTTAAGTTCTTTGGATTTAAGCCGCTGGGGAGCGGAGCTTTTGTGCGGTTTTGTTTTTAGTTGTTATTTTTGTCCTGAAAACTTGGCCGCAAAATAGGACGGCAAAGTTAAAATTCTGTACGACTGCAAAAATGATAGCTTCACAAAGCTGTACTTCCATCCAATTATATTTCACCTAAATAAATTGTATCTAAATCAACAAATTAATTTAGACTTGGCAAGTCCACTCAAAATTTTTGAGTTTTGAATTTTTATATCCTAACTTCATTGCAATTTTAACGGATAAACAACCTCTCAACGTTTCAAATAAAACTTTGATGTAATGTTATGAATAAAAATTGTAAAACGAAAAATCACGCATATCATATACGTTCTTATACATTGTTCTCAAATATAAGATAACTAACTTTTTGATACGATGACAATAACGTCAAACGACAAAAACGTAGAAATATTAATATTCCCATAGCGTAGTCGTATTTAGAGTTACGAAGTAGAATGTTGCCCTCATAAAAAGTAATCATAAAATTACAATCGAAAACTAATGGTAGCTAAATTTTATTCTACTTGTAAACAATTTTTTGTCTTTCTAAAGCTGAATAATAATATATAATATGTAGAAATGTCATTATCTAAATACAATATTGTACGCTAACAGATAATTTTCACGTACACAATACATATAGTCAGTCAAAAAACACTCTTTAAAACAGAGTAACTTTTTTTAAAATTAAACCAAACGACGAGCTTTTTCGAGAAATTGCAAGAATTGTTTTAACTAAACGACGCGCAAAAAAGATGTTTAGAAAATTGAAATTGATAGGAATGTTGGTGGAAGTACTACGGATCACGTTGTATAACTTTTTTCTTGAGCCTATAATGAAAATGTAGAAAGTACATTTTGTAAATATATGCCAACTACATGCTGAAAAATTCATCGAAACCGGTTGATACGAAAACAAGCAACAGATATCAAAATTTATTACAGTCGTAGGTCGAAAGTTATGAAAAACTGAAAAATTCTAACTGACATAAATGTTCAAAGTATGTTGTCCAAATTCTCATCACAAGCACAGATAAAACTTTTATTTTTTATAAAAGTGACTTTTACTTTTTTCGTCGTCATACCTACCAATTTCTATTTTCTCAAAATTTTGTTTACACGTCAACTAATTTTTTTAACTTCTCAAGAAACTTGAGTCGTTTGGTGCAATTTTAAGTTAGTTAATTAAGTTGTATAAAGTTATTGTTTTAAAGGGTGTACGAAGAAATTTTTGTCTGACTGTATCTGTTTGTTTGATATCAATTATTATACAATTTTCTCTACAATTTTATGACTTTTAATCCACATCACATTTATGTCAAATGGGAACCATACATAGCTATAAACTATAGATATAAATACCATCAGCCAATATCATCATTTACTCTACTTAATATCATACATTATACGATTCAAATGAAATGACAGATTTATAACAAAATAACCAAATAGCAAGAAAGATAAAACATATTTAATTTGTACTAAACGTTAGCATGAACCTTTTGTACAATCGAATTGTAATTATTAATGGAATTTTATAAAGTCGTAAGTTACAATTCATAAACATATTAGATAAACATCAACAAATATATTTAATAATCTGAGAATGATAACACTAAATATTCTAGAAGAAAATAGCTTTTCCTCTATCTTCTAATCGCGACTGCTTGCAGATTTCAAAATTCTTACTAATTCAGATAAACCTTTTCTAGACTAATTATACAACACGTCTCAAAGTACCTTTTAGAGAAATGTGTCATATTGTTATTACATTTTTACAATATTTCTGACTCGTCTGAATCCCATGGAGACATAGAAACCCATTATAAATTGAACTACATGTACCATTTTTTATTTGGTCTATTCTTGAAAAAAAGGTCCTCTCCGTTCTCAATTTAATTCCTCTATCTATATGCCATATATATATATATAAATACAATATACAATATGGATATATGTGTGTGTGTGTGTTTATATTTATAATTAGTATACCACATTATTAAAGTTATTTCTATATATATTAGGTTGTCCGAAAAGTTTCTTTCGTTTTATAAGGAAATAATAGACGCACAATGTTTTTTGTTTTATATTAGTTTATTGAATTATGCACGAACGTAATAATAGAAATAGAGCGAAATGGATCATAGCTAATTCAATAAAATAATACAAAAGTGAAATTATTGTTCATCAACTGCTGTTTATCACTTTATAAAACGAAAGAAATTCTTCGGACAACCTAATATGTTTTCGCCTTTGTATTTTCTGCAGAATATCCTGAAGCACAGGGTGCCAGGACTACGTACGGACGGCCCTGAGCAACGGTCCGCTCTATAACGCTAACTATCGAGAGGGCAAGGCATAGACGCGTGTTTTCTACGCTTCGCGTTATGCGGGCGTAACGATCGAGCGAGCGTTTCATTTTGAAAGGGGCGAAGTAGTAAAACGAAGCAAAGAAAGGGGCAGACGCATGCCGGCTTGCACATGAGTCACCGATTTACCGAATGATCAATGAACTAAGCATGGCCCCTCCTTGCACTCGGAATGCACACGAAACACGCACTGACAATGCATCGAGAAACCAAGAGACAGCGATTATTCGAGAGAACGGTGCAGTGCGAGACAGAGAAGAAAAGAGGCTCATCAAAATGCTATTAGCGACCATTTGCCCCTTTGCTCGTTGAAATTGAAAGCATATGTATCCTCCCTGCTGGCGATTGTTCTTGGAAACGCGTGTCCGTACGTGTGTGACGTTGCTCTATTCATTATCAATAAAGCAGCAAGACATAGCACACTGAGCAAGTTGCCCAAGAGTGGCAGTGGATGAGAGAAAACAAACGGGTAGGGAGATATGCGCATATTCGAGGCAGTGGTTGATTCGTGGAAGGAAATTTTGTTGGAAAATTTTCAACTACACAGGGCGTCTTCGGAGAAAACCAAATGCGATAAATGGAAATGTAGCGTCACATGAGCTAGAATCATTTTGTTTTGTCTCGTTGTATCAATATCGTTAGGAAACACATAATGTAATAATAAATGAACTCCAGGCAAAACAAAGTCGCCGCTATATAAATTTGAATTTTCCGACTCACCCTGACCAGTATAAATAAACGGACGCGATCGCAAGCGCATCGATATCTACGAGTATCTATGGAGCATCTATCGAGTATTTATCAGCGATCTTATTTTGCCACTTATACACTATACGAGCGTCTCAGCGAATATTCTCTGTATATTAATTTTAATTTATTTAATTGTTTTAAATATACTCGACGATTTCAACAAAGAGCAATCTCGTCTAATAAATCTCACGATCAACCATCCTCTACACAAGTCCTCTAAAGAAACGATATACAAGTATCGTTCAGAAGGTAATATCCGTTTATATATAGAAGTCTTATGAAAGGACGCAATGTGCTTATAGAAAGTCAGCTTCATTCATATATTAACGTAAAACATATCTACATTTAAATAACTAATATTGTCAAAGTGTTATTTGTTTAAAATGTTGAAAACATTCACCCAGAAGAAATTCGCTGTTACGGTTAAATCATTCATAAGACAATGAATGCAGGAATTCCGTCCTGTTTTGCGGCCAAGTTTTTCAGGACAAAAACAACAACAAAAAAAAAAAGCTCCACCTCCCAGTGACTTAAATACAAAAACCCAATCCAATAGTATAAATACAAAAATTGTAAAAACTCCGACACACAATATTATAAGGCTACGTCGTACCGTCGCGCATCGGTACTCCTGCCTAACTTATCTTATTCATAAAAAAAAAAAATCATTGTTTATTGTGATTAGTAAAATGTAACAACTATCTTGGCATAAATAAACATATATATAAAAAGGATGCAGGAATTCAACACGGGTAGAAAAACTGTATGATAACGTTTTCGCCGTCTGTCTCTCATTAACCGCTTTAGTGCCAGAGGTTTTCAAGAATCCGTATCGGACGTGCAGCGAGATGGTGCTGCTTTCTTTTTTTCGTTTATGCAGATGGTTTACAATTATTTGAAAAAAAAAAAGTAATTACGAGAGGAAACTCTGATATGACTCGCGACGAGCTACATTCGGAACTGAGCGCGTTGTGGAACAACGCGATCGCGCTGCGTAGCGCTAAAACGGTTAAAGAGGATCTCAAGAAACACGTTTGCGATTTTATTACAAGTTCTTTTTTTGTCTTTTTTTTTTTTTTTTGAACGTATTTGACAATCAATTCTCATTGAGAATTATAAGTAAATTATTCTGGCGTGGTACTATGTCGTGTTTAATAAGCGTTTAACGTTTGTTTGATTCTAGGTGAATCTACTGCTTAAATCTAAAGAGTATTGTCTTTTTAGTTTGCGGATCTGATCCGTCGTGTCAAGTAATTGGGTAACTAGTGGATTTTGGTGGTTGTTAACTCTTATGTTGTATCTATTACTGAATTTTGATATTTCTTCTTTTACTGTGGGTATCTCGAGGTCGCGATGTATTGTTTCGCTGGTAACATACCAAGGTGCATCTATTAGGATCTTAGTTTTCGATTGGAATCGTTGAAGAATTTCAATGTTGTAATTACTTGCCGTTCCCCATAGTTGGATCCCATAGGTCCAAACAGGTTTTAATATGGCCTTATATAGCACTATTTTAGTCTACGCGCGTAAGTTTCATTACAAGTGACATACAAATCGTCCTTTAACAGAAATTAAAATTCTTGGACGAATAACATTTCCTACGAAACTACGAAATGATTTAAAGGATGGCGTTTAACGATGATTAAATGTCGAAGGTATAGAAAAACTTGTCTCACGTTGCGATAATTATACAAATAATTATCGTGGTGATTGTATCGAGAAACATCAAGTATATATCCTAAAGTTAGAAAGAAATTTTTTTTAAATACATTTGTATCGTTGTTATGTCAAAGTGGGCATTTCTTCACGATCATCGAACATAATAAAGCTGTAAAATCGATCAATAACCAAAGTCATAGCTAACGCTGTATGGATACACGTTGGCACCTTTACAACTTTTTTAAATCAATTTTTATCATCAGTTAATAGTGTAACAATGAATTGTATAGAAGACGTTTTTAGAATTTAAATTAAAAATGAGTTATAAATTTACAAAAAGATAATTTTTTAAAAATGTATCATAAAAAAAGAACAACTTTCGCGCTGACATTGTACATCCCTAAATAAGACTCTAAGTAGATGTTAATTGTTGTGATCATCGAAATTTATACTTTAATGACTTAATTGACTGATTTTATGACCTCATTACCTACATCCTTCTCGCATACTATAATTTTATCATTATGAATTAAAAACATTATATGCACTATAAGTCTTGGTACACTTGTTTCTTTATTCATTTCAAGAAAGTTAGATTCTACATGTGTGTAATTGGAATAGAGCAATTGTTCTTTTTTTATTTTATTTATCTCGTTTATTTGGATATACTAAAGAAAGCATAAATCATAAGTAAACATAATAAGTAATAAACACAAGAAGTAAACATAAATTCATTCGATGTTTTAATGATCATTGCCATTCCATTTTAGAAATCGGCGCGGAATCTACATACCGCTGTATTCTGTGTTTGAAAATTTAAAAAGCATTGTACATAGAAACTAAAATTAATAGTTGAAAATACTGGACCAGAGTGTCGTAACAACTTGTTCGCCCTCACTTAAGTAAAGTGAACAAAGAATATGTTGAAAATGAATAAACGTGTATGTAACATTTCTAATTCAGAGTAACTTGCAAAAGCTGGTAAAATTTTTCCGTTTTCTCTCGAGACATTCTATATACCGTGTATGTTATGGAACAGTGCATATTTGAACAGACACAAGTATATTTCGAGTTTAAATGATAGGTTAAACGCGATTCAAATCGCGAGATCTGCTTGGAACATTTCTCCGAGAAGTTCATAAGATTTGTCTTTCCACGTGTAATAAATTTCATCCTGTAACATCTTTAAAGAAAATTGGTTCACGATATTTCTTTCTGTCGGATACTTTCGCGTGTTCTCAGTCGAACGTAGGAAATAAACGAAGTAGTATTGGGTTGTCATTACCACCTAATGACAAAATCCGCAATCGCTTAGTTGCCAACGCAATATTTTAAATTCGTCAGATAGAGCGAACTAAACGGTAATTGTATGAAATATTTTCCGTAATTCGGAATCTTCTGGAAAAAATTTTGGATAAACATCGAAATGGGTTTTATGTCAGGAAATAGATTTATTTATTTCAAATTCCACAGAATTCAGAAATTCCATATTAATATACAATTTAGAAAGATAAATAAAATAAATTGATTTCTGTAGTTATTCCTTGTAAAATATTTATCTTAAAACATTGACTACATTTTATAAATGTAACGCGGTATAATTTCTGTTAAAAAAAATGT
This sequence comes from Bombus dahlbomii, assembly GCA_037178635.1. Taxonomy (NCBI): domain Eukaryota; kingdom Metazoa; phylum Arthropoda; class Insecta; order Hymenoptera; family Apidae; genus Bombus; species Bombus dahlbomii. Next base: position 605,377 of record CM074118.1, read on the forward strand.
TCATTTATCAATCACTCTTAAAATATTTGACGTAATTCTAAAATTAATTATAATTTTCCCGCCACTGTAATATTTATTTCGGTTAAACTTTACTTTAGAAGATAAAAAGTTATAGTCTTATTTTGTAAACCTTTAGTTTGCAATATGTAGAATCTGAAAATATTAATTTTATGAAAGAGGAACCCATTGGTGCAAACACATGATTATGACCATGTACTATTGAGATTTTTAAGATATTTTACACGTTGCTTTGATGACATATTGCTTCGATCTGTCATCTAATTGGCTCGATCATATGAGCTTTGACTGAACTAATTCGAAAATTAGTCTACAGCAAGTCGTCATCCACGTACATCTATTTACAACCAGCGACTACACTCACTGGACGAATTATGGATAGAAGCCAAAATGGTGTTAACCATTACAATATCCATGTACTATATATTGGTTTATAGTTTGAGTAAACAAAATTAGATAAAAGTAGAATTATATTTCACACAAAGAATTAACAAAAAAATATTTTTATTCTAATTAATAAGTGAATAGACATTTTAGAAAACAGTTTACGTGGTGAAATTTGCCACTAAGCAAACAAATAATTTTTGTATATAACATTTGTTTGTATTACGAGAAGTTTTCACGATATTAAGAAAAATACGATTTCCATTCCCAAGTTACAGAACTGTCTCCACCCTACAAATATGGATGATTGCCGATACAAAAAATACGGATCAAATATTTTTTCGAAAACTATATCATCTGTAAATTTCATTAAAATCGGTCATTAACATTTGAGAAATCTTCCTTGTTAGTTCTTTCCTTCTAAGGATACGCTTGTTTTCTTCTAATACGTTGACATCACTACTTGTAAGTATTGCCTCTATTAAGATAAGTTTCAATGCTCCGATTGTATCGTTAAAATTTATATTTTCGTTGTGATTTGTCTTGGAAAACTTAATTGTCTGTTGTTCCATAGATGTTCCTTGAGTTTCTGGGTATGGATTTTCATTTAAGAATTTCTCGTAGAATTTAGGTCGTTGTAGAAATTTTGATTAGTCTAATTTCAATGCTGTGTTCATTAACACTAGAAATACCGATTTATGCTCCTCCTCAATGACTTCAAACCAACTAATTTTTTTTCTTTTCTCTTTTTTTTCGGCAAAGGAACATTGCATTGTAAGAATTGCATTTCACTATAATAACAATAGTATTCCCAAATCGCCTCCTAAAAGTCTCAAGTCTACACCACCATGGTGGAAATTCGAATTAGTCCACAAGAATAAATATCGTCTTCCGATCAACTCAACCATCCCCAAACTTGCACAGTCATCGCTCACGAGTGCATTGCGAATCGATGAATTAGTTAAAGATTTTAAGTTGATAATAAACAATACAACTGACCTTTCGTTCCCGAAATCCAAATCTGAAGCGATGCCAAAAACCACACAGTTCCTTGGTGGAATGAAGTTTGTGAAACGACAATTAAGAATACCAAACGAACGTTGCCAGGTAAATATGAATGTTGTCAGACTTTCGAAAAGCTCGTCGCCTTCAAGAAAGCTAGGTCTAAATCGAGGAAAATAATAGGAGGAAGTAAAAAGCAGTCATGGCTGGACTTCGTACCTTCAACTTCAAATAAAAGTCTTTGACAAACGAATCCAAACCTATACAAGGAAATAGTTACAAGAGTAACATCAAGCCTCCTAAGTAAACAAAGTATGTCAACCACTGGCGATCCCGTGGAAATTGAAAATTTATAAAATCTTATAGCTTACAAATCCATAAAGACTCGGCGTATAAAAGTAAGGCCAATACCATATTATCACAATCTTTAGAAATAAAGAATCGAATCTCACAAGAATCTTATATAATGTTATATAAGTAAGAGATATCTTCTTATTTATTAATATTACATTTAACCATATATGATAAATATATTTTTATGTATTATATAAGTATATTACATATTTAAACATATTTATTTAATATTATATAATATATTTATATATTATATAAAAAATATATTTATCATATATGGTTAAATGTAATATTAATAAATATACATATAATATAAATATAATATAATATAATAAATGTAATATAAATATAATAAATATAATATAAATATAATAAATATAATATAAATATAATAAATATATTTCTATAATATATTTAAATATATTATATATATTTTTGTGTATTTAATTATTCTTCATTTGCATAAGGGGCCGCCTAGTGGCGCTTAAGAATTTGGAGGACAGTATTCACTGACGATCTGGGTAGTTTAATCGAGAAAATAACCACAAAATCGTGCGGGAGCGACCAAAACATCTACACCTCTGGTCAGTACGAGCAACTTAACCTCCAAAGAACGTAACAGCATGCGCCTCATGGTAACTGTGTGAAAAAATTTGATGGTCTCTATGAGAGGGATACCCTCTGCTACAAGAGAAAAAGAAAAAAGAAAAAATATCGTGTACAAAGGTGCAGGAAATCAACGGAGTCTCACCCACCGCGCCGTACGAAAACCATAAAGTGGCGCTGTGCTGCACACGAAGAAGTGCAAGCAAGACCGCGTTAAAAACAAGCACAACAACCAAGGAGCAGTAAAAGCAGCATCCAACAGCTTGACAGGAAATATTAGAATCTTAGAATAAAGCTCTTAAACAATTGGACGAAGACATCACCATCAACCTAAAATATCAGCTTAACATAAACCAGGGAGAAAAGATTCCTACCCTACCGACGGCGAAAAAATCAGAGGCACACCGACCACATTTATCAATCAATAAGAAAACAAAGAAAACATGGAAAGATGGCTCCAACCAATATATTCATTGAGTCAAACGAAAATGGAGAACATAATAATGATAGAACCGATAGAACTAAATAACCAGTTTAGCCATCTACGAAACGAAGAATCAAAAATATAAATTCAGCAAGCGAAGAAAGAGAAAGCGGAAAAATAGAGAGAAGCTAACCTCCAATCACGACCGTCAAACACAGCATTCAAAGAACAAATAAATAAAATAAAACCGTCACCAATATACAGCTAATAAATGAGTATTAAAGGCATAACACACAAATTCGACAAATCTCGCACCATAACCAACTTCACCTTCAAAAACAAATAAACACTCAATCACTCAATGTATCAACTCATGCAGTTACATCACGAACGTATATATTACACAAAGCAAATACTACGTGTTCACACCAAAAAACATAAGACCAAAATCACTCGCTACAAGAAATCCTGTTAGATATAATCAACATGAAAATACCAAATTAAAAAATCACAAAAATAAAATTCAACGTCGATTCAGGGGCATCAGAATACTTCTTTATGCAACATTCAGTTCCAAGCATTACCAACAACTGAACAAAACTCAAAAAAATTGCATATCAAACAGTAACATGGGAACCATAGATGAAAAGCAGATATTGCTGGTTCGCAACTGCCAATGAGTAGGACATTCCAGCAAAAACTGTAAACTAAGATACAGATGTATAAAATGTCTCGATCAACATTTATCTGAACAATGCAATAGAACAGACATAGGCATCCAGCAAACTACGAAAGATGCACATTCTTAAAATTTGCACGAGCGACAATAAACGAAAAACATAATTGAGAAAGAGAAAAGATTAGGCACAGTCCGCAGGACATCCAAGTATGTAAACTCACAGATCATAGCCCGCCATCAAACGAAACAAAACCCACCAGCATGCAACATAACCTCACCGAAATTACGCTCGTAACACAATAAAGACCGAGATAACAAATATACACAATACAAATCTCCCGAAGTGAGAAGAAACAACACTACCGAACATAAAATGCTTGCTCGAAGGCTTCAAAAACAAAATAATAGATTTCTTCTCGCGGTAACCTACAAATACAAGCAGACACCAGAACCAATGAAAATCAATTTAGCATTAACCTAAACATTTTATAGAATTAAAAATCAGACACCTAAATAAAATCTAACATAGCCAACTTAAAATCAACAATAAGGAGCATAAGGAGATACAACCTAAAAAAGTTCCTAGACTAAAAGAAACTAGACATACCCTTACTTTGCGAAATTAAACTAAACGATAAACTAGTGCAGATTGCAGCATACTAAGATCGAACAGACCGAACGCCAAACAAGAAGGAGGTATAGCAATCCTAATAGAGAAACATATACCATACATATAAATACACCCCACCGCAATAAAAAGAAACAAGATATTCGAAATCGTGATACTAAAGACCACACGGAAATCAACAACACTACATCATCAGTGCGTATGGCACGAACAACAATAAGGTTCAAATAGAAAAAAGATGGAACTCAGTGTTCTAGGATCTAAAATTCAACGAGATCAGTAACTATTATACCCTTGCAACAGAGAGACACAGCAGCGAATCTCAGAGGCGATTTCACTCGCAGTTAGGGAAAAGAAAAATAAATACACTATAAATTAAAAATACGTATATATGTATGTAAACATGTATCATTTCTAAGCGCGGGCTCCTTCCTGGACATTTGTACAGCAGACAACAGAATATATCTAGTACGGACAATAAACGGCAAGCTACAAACCGTAAATTACGATAGCGATCACAAAGCAATAGAAATTATGGCAACAACAGTAGGAGACCTAGGAATCATATGGTAGCAATCACCAAACACGATCAGGCTCCAATACAAAAAAGCTGACTGGACCAAATTCGAAAAACAACTAGAGGAACACTAATCTAGGAAAAAGTAAACCTAACCAACGAACAAACCGCCAATTACCTAACAAACATTAACAACTTAATATATTCCGCCGCACAGAAAATCGTACGAAAAAAACACTATGGGAGATAACTTAAAAAAGTATATAAAGAGGAGGACAGAAAAAGTAATCGTAACTAATCGCATAACTCGACAAATACAAACTACGCAGATACAGTAGCGAAATACATATGCCTCAGAGCATACTAAAAAGAACCAACAACAAATTCGTAAGGAATTCAGAGAATCCGTCAATCAATACCAGGAAGAGAAGCTAAGATTCATCAGATAGTCATCAATATTCACATACATACACATGGAATAAAATGTAAAGAAACACGAGAAAGCTACAAAAAAAAATTATTTCGTTTTATACTCGAAGGATTAATTAATCTCCCGTTTTATGGAGTAATCTGTAATAATATCAATTAATGTATAATCAAATGACAAATTATATCTATCGCGTTGAATAGCTCTTTTAAGTTTTTGCTTTCATTGCTGAAATAATATTAGCCTTGCAAAACATTTCTAATCATTTTAAACACACCTGGTGAGCAACCTATTTGTTTTCGCAATAGGCATACCCAACCATGCATTTTAAAGGAAATATCTTATATAGTATATTAGTATAGTAATATAGTATAGTAATAGTTAATTAAAGTAAGAAATATCTTATATAATTATATAGTTATATAATAATATTATATAAGATAATATCTTAGATACTGTGGCTGTTCCTGACTGATTTCGAGTTATACAAAAAAACGAAAGCATTAGGCGAAGGATATTGTGAATATCTTTTCTGAACGAAATCTCCACTACTACCTTGTTACGTAACACGTTTTAGTAGCTTTAGAAAGTTGGTAAGAAGGTAAAACAGCTCTGGAAAGATAGAACCATTTCGACAGCCAAAGACAATTAGGAGAATTCTATAAACATAAAGTTAGAGTTAATTATAGATTTAGTATAGATTTAACTTATTCTGCAGTAGATTTTTTTTAGCCTTTTAATTTCTAATTCTTTGAACGTTTTTATTTCCTTTATTTTTGTATTCTTTGTTACTTTCTTAATTTTTTTATTTAGTTCCAACGTGAGTGATTTGGATGTGTAATTTGTGTAGTGCGTATTGTATGTATCCTGTTCATACTGCATTTCGTTGGCAAGAAAACAGAGGCTATATCGAACATTTATTGATAAGTATATTATATATATTATTTATATTATAAATATAAGACGATTGCTATTTCCCTGTGTGATCTTCCTGTGGACATCCGCGAATGGGACAATCGTGATGTGTGAACTTTGTATAAACATTGTTAATATATGCTTTTGTTTACTAATTATTTATGGAAGCAAAAGATTAGAGGAAACATTAATCCCCCCCTACTAGGAAATCCCATAGGAGGTTTTCAATATGCCTTTATGGATGTCAATCAGTAAGCAGGTTTAATGTTCAATCTACGAATTTTTGCTGCCGCAAGAATGTTTTCGCGCAGGATGGTGTACGTTACCAAATGCCATAGTCCTCTTCTCTTCGACTTGTACATAACAAGCTGGTGCTCATGTTTCCTTCGATTTGAAAATCACTGTGCATCCCTCTGCTCAAGGTGACCTACTTTCATCCGTGTAAAGAGATTTGCTCTTGCACAAGGACATTTCAACCGATCTTTAATTGTGGATAAGTAAAAATGAAGCTGCAAACGCAATTTCTTTATTCCTGATTTTTGTCTAATTTGAACTTCAAAAATCACCTCTTAAATCTTTTTACACCTGTAGCTGAATACGTTGTATGTAGAAAAAGGCAAGTTATTGTGCTACTTATCATGCCAATAATTACACAGCCCCAATGTGGTTCAACTTCAACACAGCTGGTTGGAAAATAATCAAAAAGTTCGAAAGAGCTTGGGCCAGATATTGCATTCAGAAAAACCGATCAGCGAAAACTCTCTTAAATACATAAGCAACAAAAAGAAATATAAAGGAGCAGAGATACCAAGAATAAACAAGCACGCCATCGGAGTACCAAGAAAATACAATAATCTACAGTCTCAGAAATAGACACCGCATACCTAAACAAATCCCTCACCATAGGCTACATAATAGCTCAAGAATACACCAAACTGAATCCTATGAAACTAGTACAAGACAGAACAACATTCCAATCCTATACCACTGACCAAGAAGCCACGGAGGCAAAATAAACAAGACAAAGAAAGGAACCAAACCTTTCACACACCTACTGTTACGTCCGGTGACTCTTTACGTTCGAGGCGGCCACCAGCTGTGCACATAGAATTAAGCGGATCGCAATAATCCTAAAAGACTGTCATAAAACGAGGCTTTTTGATTTATCGTTAAGGCTGTCAATTGGCCCATGTTTCTTGGAATTCCATCCGCAAGCGACCAGTGATGGGGCGATCACCACCGAGTAAGAGTTTTCCTTTGAGATAGCATCGTCACCGGACTTCGTTGGTTCATTGACTTTAGAACAGTCAACATCTCTTTACCGGGTTTCCACCCTTCAATCAGTCACCTACTTAACTTATACCTTACGCACTATCTTCTCTACAAAGTTGTTGGAAATATATAATATCTTTGAATTGTTAATCAAGCATTCTACTCATTAAACTGCTAATCTAATCGAAATAGGGGATCGATCAGTTCGTGACGTCGATTGTTTAATCGTAACGGAAATGTACGACTCCCGTTGATGCGATTCCTCGCGATCGCGTCTTTCCGCGGCTGGTCGAAAAAACACCTACAGTTATTTAAATATTTCAGAGAAATGGCAATATGTAACAGAGAAGATACCGACAGGACACACGAAGGATACTTGCGGCTCACAAAACTGAACAAAAAAACACAACACAGAAGGAAACGAGGCAAAAGAAGTCAGGAGGCAAAGATGCAACAATAACCACAAATCAGGGAAGAAGATGCAACAGAAAGACAAAAGCAAAATATATCATGCCGTCAATAACGTGCAATATATAAATATTGTAAATAAACCTTAATATATAGCCTAGGATCGAGCTTAGTTTAATTTAATGGTTTTTCTTATATACTATTGTATATTTTTCCATAAGACTCTCTGACATAAAAGACAAGACAAAATGACAAATAACTTGTACACAGATACTATTTATTAAAATACAAACATACTTATACATCACACACAACACACACCGAGATCTATATATAAACCCATGTAACATCCCCCTCCCCCTCCTTCTCATCCCACCCCATCACAAGTCCCACAATACACAAAAAACAGACTACCGTAGTGTCCTGTTTTGCGGCCAAGTTTTTCAGGACAAAAGCAACAACAAAAAAAAGCTCCACTTCCCAGTGACTTAAATACAGAAACCCAACCCAATCATATAAACACAAAAATTGTAAAAACTCCGACACACAATATAATAAGGCTACGTCGTACCGTCGCGCATCGGTACTTACTGCCTAACATATCTTATTAAAAAAAAAAGTCATTGTTTATTACGATTAATAAAATGTAACAACAATCTTGGCTTAAGTAAACATATATAAAAAAAAAAAAACACCGAGATCTATATAAAATGTTTAAATCGAATATGTATAAGTATCAATAAGTATAAAGAGTTAGGGTCTCACCTATTCTTATTGATGCAACCAAGGACTGATACCCGATGATAAATAATCGTTAGAAAAAAAAGATTACGATGTAACCACTCGACAAGTGGAAGCTCTGGGTTCAAATCCCGGTCCAGCAACCCAATCAGCAATTGGCTGAATATTTTTTTCCCTACAATATCAATAGTAGGTCTCGTACGCCCAAAGTTATGGTACTGTACCTATTTCTGTTTAATTCTATGTAGAAGCGTATGGGTACACGTATGTTGAAAATCGGGACGAGTAGGAAGAAGTTTCGGCGGAATCGAGCAGAATCTCGATACTGTCACGAGACACAAGAAATCACGAAACCGATAGATCGCCGGTGATCTCCTCGCGTCGCAGTTCGAACGTTTCACGAATAAGATGAAGAAATTGAATTTTGTATATGACAATATACAAAATTATTATGCAAATCCAACAGAGTGACGGTTCAAAGTATTACGAAAGACTGGGTTTTTATAACGAGGTTTTAGTCCCTCTGGAGAGGTTGTCGTCTGGTGTATCTCAGAGGCGCCTGTTCCGTTACTATTTGGCTATTGTTTCGATGCCTGTGGTATGTAGGATGTCTAGCCTATCCTATTACTGTTTCTGAGCAGGCGGCCTTCTTGAGCGTGTGACAATACAATCGTATCGCCCGGGCTCCCAAAAGCTTCGGGATTCCAAAACTCAGTTCGTCTCAGCTGCTTAAAAGCCGGTCTTGTTAACAAGCAGATAAAGAGATAGAAAGAAACAATGATAATGAGAATAAACCTCACATGAATATATATCATGTTTCGAGGGTTTACGGGAGAAAGAAGGAATGTCAATTTTAATTAATTTCAAATTTAACGTTTATTTTTTTCGTATGCTTCCGTATGTACTGTTGATACATATCGATATCTCATCCACCTCATCGATTTCGATGATTTTTGAATATGTTGCAGAAATCAACATTTTGGAGAATCTTCTCCTGTACATGAAACCGCCGCTCGCCCTTAGTTTTTGAGACATTCGCAAAAAGCTGTCTGTACTACTACAGTGAATTCTGCCTATAATTGTGCATCTGTGGCAGCGTACGCGTCAGTATTGATTGCCAGTGGCCTTACAACGCGATGTGATGGTCGCATAAAGTAACGCCAAATCCAATCCTAATACTTATCTTTTGTTTATAATTTATTGACATATCTTCTTGTTACGTTTGGATTAGATGCTATTCTATGCAACTAATACGCACGCAGACGATGCAACGGGTGCACAAATACAGACAGAATTCACTCTAGTTGTATCGACAGTTTTTTTGCGAACATTTCAAAAACTATAGCGGAGCAACGGTTTTATGTACGAGAAAGAGTTCTTCAAAATGTTGATTTCTACAACATGTGAAAAAATCAACGAAATCGGCGAGATGGGTGATATATATGATAATTGATTAATTGATTAAAATAATTAACACTGTCTATATCGCAGTACGAATTACGATTTTCGGAGTTTTACGATAGATATAAGAAATGCAGTGTACATGCAGTATACAACGAAAAGATAATTCTGATTTTTTAGAATTTAATGTCACCTCGGGGAGTAAGGTAACGCTCTCGCTAAAAGTTGGAATGTAAAACAATTAATTTATTTTCCCAGACGATTGTATATTACTTAAAATTATAGATAAAAGTTGAAAATAATGCAGAATAAAATTAATAAAATGATGTTTTGATTTAATATATGAGAAGATACGGAGGCTTTATATACTGAAGAAAAAAATTGTTTATTTCTTGAGAAATCTCAAAACTTAATATCCCCTCATTTTCTCGTGGATCCTTCATCTAAAATCGGGAAGAAACATTATTTCTATTCTGATAATAATTTTAAGTTAATTACAAAATGGTGTAATAACTTCACATACACGTGAAAATATATATAAAAATAATAAGTAAAATAAAAAGTTACAAGCAACTAAAAACATTGCATGCTACAAACTCGACATAAAGAAATCAAATGTCCCGTAATCATAAATTTTGCGTGCAAAAGACATGACTCTTCTATGTTTTCCAGTAACAAATTTGTCCTGGTGTTAGTAACCGTATCCCAAACGGTAGAAAGTAAGCGTTTGCTCGTCGTTTGTGTCGTCGTGCGTTTTTCGCATGCAAATTTCGGATTGTAAGATATTTGGTTTCTTTGTATACAGTTTGTAGCGGACAATGTGCTTTTGATTGTTTATGGTTTTCTATTTTACCTTTTGTACATAGTTTGACCTTTATGTGAAGTTACTGTACATTTTGTAATTAATTAAAAATTATTATCGCGATAAAAGTAACTTTTTTCTTTACATTTTAAATACGATATTTGTTTATGTATTATTGTGCATTTCTATTTCTTTATCTCCTCTTAATAACTGGATCTCGAACTGTAGATCCGATCCTGTCTGACTTTCGCCCAGCTGACACGAAGTTACACACTATACATAATGGAAGGGGTACGAGTATGAGCTGGGATAGAAATATCGATGTTTTGACCTTACATAATATTGATACTTTTAATAATAATTATAGATAGCAACCGTCCTTAATAGCCGTAATTTTTTTGTTTAACAAACATTTTATTTTTTGGCCATATTAGAAAGTTTCTACAAATGCTTCTTAAAGTGAAGTTTTCTTTGGTATATCTTATGATCTAAAAATAAAAAAAAGAAAAAAAGTTAAGTTATATAATGATCATAGTTTGAATATATCCAAAAGTATTTGAAGTGTTTGTGTTTTGATTATAATACACAATAAGGGAAAGTGAAATGTAAATTGGTAGAAATAGGAGGTTCTTGATTGGTAGATTTTATTATTATTTATTATAATTTATTGCATATTATAATTTTATTATAATTATAATTAATTAGTTATAATTTTATAATTTATTTATACATATTATAATTTATAATTAAACCATAAAATGACTTCGGTTATTCCTTCAGATACCACGAAAGAAACTGAATAAAGAAAAGGAAGGTTTAAGAAAGAATTATTCCGGAAAAGATGCGACACAAGCTATTAAAGCAATCAAATTAAGAAAGTTTGGCCACTTTAAAATAGCAAAAGTATTTAACATGTCACGATCAACTATAATCCCGTATATGCTCCAAAGTTATTAAAGATATTAGTACTAACAATGTAGCTTGAAACAATTTTTGGAGACGACCTCGAAACCCAATTATTTAATTACATTTAATTACATCTTGAAAATGAAATAAAAATTCCATGAAATAACTAATAACGATATCAAATTAATAGACTATTAACTATCGGTTAAAAATGATATCAAGTATCCTTCTCAGAATAGCACGGCAAGAAGAGACTGGATAGACTGTTCTTTGACCCGTCGTTAAGACAAGATTTCACTGAAGATATTAAACAGACCCTTCGGCTGCCAGAACTATCAGCCTCAGTAGAGAAAATGTAAATGCTCTTTTGATACTATCGATTAAGAGTATGACAAATATTGTTACACTTCTGATTGAATTTACAATGTTAACGAGACAATGCTTACCGTTGCACAGTCAAAAATATCAAAAGTTGTTGGCCTAAAGGAGAAAGGCAAACAAACAGCAGCAGAACCTGATACATTGGTGATGGTTGTGTCCTGTTGATTACCTGAATGCGGTAGGAAATTTTGTGTCGTTTATAATCACTTTTTCGAGGAAAAATGAAAGTAGGCGCCGTGTATTTGGTTGGCAACTAAGTGATTGTGGATTTTGTCATTAAGTGGTAATGATACCTCAACTCAATAGATCGATCTGTACATATTATCCATCTGACTGAATTCAAGCACCGCTCTTTACAAAGTGGTTCCTACACTTCAATAATTTTATTAAACCTCTAGAAGAATCTTTTATCTTGTTGATATTAAATGGACATTACAGCCACATCCATAATTTAAGCGTAATTGAATTGGCCGAAATGAATTTTGTATCAATCGTATACCTACCAATCACATCCTACAAAGAAACTTCGGTTTCTTCATAAAACTTTCATAGGGCCATAGAGAACTTACTCTGTAGTAAGTTTTGAGGAGGTGCGATAATTTCTGCATCAAAAACAAAAAACATTAAGGCCTTTTGATGTAGCAGGACTATTAGAAAAGACGTACATGAAACTACAAAGAGCTGAAATAGCAATAAACTGAACCTAGAATTATCCACTGAACAAGGAAACTTTTCCAAAAGCAAATTTTGCTGCATTAACTCGGAATGCAGCTTCTTTGACTGACGAAGAAAGGCAATTTGCAATTGAAAATAATAATAAATAGAATATTATACTATCCTAACTCCATCAACAACTGTAGCTAATGTGATTGGCACTTCCAATATTCAAATTCTTCCAGACACCGGCCCAACATCAAGCACTTCGATCGAAATATCCGAATTGGTAAGTCCTGATCACATATCGGCAATCCCATCCATTAAACCCAGGGCTATGAATGGATTACCGTAAAGCAGGAAGTTCTGCATTATTAATGAATCATCATATAAGGATAATTGCCTCTGCGACATCTCGAAAGAACCTGCATTGCTTAGTAAAAGAAACAGGAAATCAATAACGACAGCAGTTAAAGTAGATGGTTTGACTAAAAGCCAACCAGACAAGTCAAATAGTCAATCAGAATCAAACGATGCAACGTGCGTATTTTAAAACAAAATATTCTCTGAAGCGAATCATAAAAGCGAATTGTGAATTCCGTGCCTATCATGCCACTTATGGAGCCATAATTGTGCGGCTCCAGAATATATAATCTGCGTATGCAACTATTGCAAAACAAATTAAATTCCGTTAATTGTGCTTGTCTTATTATATTATTGTAGTATCGTGGACGAGGGGCCTGGGGGGTGTCGTGCAAATTATAAACAAGCGGTTGCTGAACATGTACGTGGTGGCGCTAAGACAATAGATATGAGGCTAAGACAAAAGACAAGGGGTTGCTAGAGGACGATAAACGAATTAACAGAAGTATGAGTTGATAAGTCGGAGAGTGCGGATTGCATTGTCGAAATAGTAGTGTTGTTAGCGTTGTTGAGAGAGAGTTGAATCTGCGTTGGCGAGAGTTGTTAATTAATTATCTAGTTGTTTTTAGTTATTATACGCTGGTTACAATTAGTTCATGTTAAATAGCCATTGTTTTCTGTTTAATTCATGTCTGTTTGATTCATTTACTATTAATAAACTAATCATAATAGTTTACGATACTACATTATAATTTGCGTCATTATTAATGTTCTAATTCAGTTTTAATTATACATATATATATAATTAAACATTATATATAATATAACTTATAACAACACATATAATTTAACATTATATATATGTATATATCTACATATATATAATGTGTTAATAACAATTATGGTAGTTAACAATTATGATTAGTTTATTAATAGTAAAAAGATTAAACAGACATGAATTATATATATATATATATATATATAATTAAAGCTGAATTAGAACATTGATAATGACGCAAATTATAATATAGTACCGTAAACTATTATGATTAGTTTATTAATAGTAAATAAATTAAACAGACATGAATTATATATATATAATTAAAACTGAATTAGAACATTAATAATGACGCAAATTATAATATAGTATCGTAAGCTATTATGATTAGTTTATTAATAGTAAATGGATTAAACAGATATGAATTATATATATATATATAATTAAAACTGGATTAGAACATTAATAATGACGCAAATTATAATATAGTATCGTAAGCTATTATGATTAGTTTATTAATAGTAAATGGATTAAACAGATATGAATTATATATATATATATAATTAAAACTGGATTAGAACATTGATAATGACGCAAATTATAATATAGTACCGTAAACTATTATGATTAGTTTATTAATAGTAAATAAATTAAACAGACATGAATTATATATATATAATTAAAACTGGATTAGAACATTAATAATGACGCAAATTATAATATAGTATCGTAAGCTATTATGATTAGTTTATTAATAGTAAAAGGATTAAACAGACATGAATTATATATATATACATATAATTAAAACAGAATTAGAACATTAATAATGACGCAAATTATAATGTAGTATCGTAAACTATTATGATTAGTTTATTAATAGTAAATGGATTAAACAGATATGAATTATATATATATAATATAAATAGTAAAGTAGAGATATAGTAGAGATATCCAAATTTCTACATTCAATTTTTCTATTTATGATTATACTATGACTCTCTACATAGAAAAATAAAATGGGTATCCCACATTTGTATCCTCTCTTCTAGGTATACGTGTGATACCTGAATCGAGTTTCCCGAAAGTTTAGGGAGTTCGAACGATACGTTCCGATACTGGGGACGATCTGCAACACCTCTAGCACGTTGACTGCCGCGCGTGTTTTCAATGAAATGTTCAGGCCACGAGTGTGGTATAGATCATTTCGACCAAATGGTTTCTTGTGCCACCACCAATTAGAAAAGGACACAAATCACTAGAGATTAAAGTCCGATTTAGTAATCTCAAAATAAAAAGTAAAACCAAAAACATAAAAATGAATGGGCTGTTATACATATTAGGTTGTCCCAAAAGTTTCTTTCGTTTCATAAGATGATAATAGATGAACAACAATTTCTGTTTTATATTGTCTTATTGAATTAGGTATGATCCATTTCGTTCTATTTCTATTATTACGTTCGTGCATAATTCAATAAACTAATATAAAACAGAAAACATTGTGCGTCTATTATTTCCTATATTATATATTCCCAAACTAGCAAAGATAATAAATAACAAATTTTAAAGTAATATTTTATACTCAGAAATTAAATTCATAAGTGAAGAAGCTCCTTTTTTTCCTGACTTCCTTCTGACTAACGCGGATATTGCAACAAATTTTACGGAAGTTTGATAAGACACGAGCTTTTCTAGTTTGTACAATTTATTTTAATGTGAAGTTTGCCAACTAGAACTTCCACAGGGAAAAATTTCTCTTATGCAGAAACTTTTCAAATATCGCGCTGTTAAAGAAAAGTAATTTGCTTCCACAATGACACAAAACACATGTGCAGAATGTTGGAAAATAATTTGTCAAGAGCATCATAGTTATTTCACATCTCTGGATAAGTAGGGATCTGCCAAAAAGTAATCACAATTGACCTTGACTTTAAGGTCAAATTTATTTCACTGTATCATATTCTACTCATAATGAAGATAAAATATCTCACAGAAACCATGTATCTCTTCTGTTGGAAAAAAATGTTAAAGATCCATTAATTTTCGGACTCGCTTTATTTTCAACGTGTTTACGTTTTGTAATCGGATACAGAGAAAATAACATCCATAATCGTACGTAGATAAGTTAATTCGGGATGTTATTCTGAATAAAACGTATCTAATCCAAACTATATTATTATATCTACCTTCCAGTATATTATGAAATAGGGGTAGTATATAACATGTCCAGTATCCTAATACAGCCTTATTGATTTTTTGAGAGTACGATAAGATGATTCATTAATATTTCTCGATCCAGTTCTGGTCGTCTTGGATCGCTAATTTGTAAGCATATAGGTTTTCTTGTCTTGTATTGTACTATAATACTCGTCACAGTTTTCCTTTTTCCAGACTTTTATTTCGTTGTCTATGGGGCATTTTGATGATTGACCAGAACTCCCTTGCAATTTCATTAGTTGCTAAAACGCTCTTTTGGTTGTTTAAATTGTTAAGGTAAAAACAAATAGTTTAAAATTTATTTACGAATTATCCCACTTTATACGTGCGTTACTCTCTGAAGGACTCGATAACCTACTCGCTAGGTTGTTTGTTTTCTTCAGATGATTCTGATCACTTCTAACGGCTTTTAAACAACTTCTAATCGCTTTTAATCGCTTTTGTCTCAACTGAGACCAAGAGGTCCTTCAACGCTCACATACACTTTCACACGTACTGTATAAATGTATCATCTACTTAACATAAATGTTTTTTTTTTTTTTCGCTTTTATTAAGTTTCTTTACATGTGCTTGCTTAGTTTCGAGCGTTTAGATTTCTATTCTTTGATCATTATTTTTCTTTCATCTATTTTTACCAATATCTTGCCTTCTGTTTGAGTTTTCCCTATTCTCCGTTGAATCGTGGTTTTCTATTCTCAAATCTCCTCTCAAGTCTCCCCCTTCTAACGTGGCTTCCATTCCTAGTTTCCTTACTGCTGTTGAAATTATCCAAATAATTAGTTCATACGATTGCTCACTATCATCCATTTCGTACTCTATAATGTTCTTCTTCTAATCTCTTTGTGTATTGTTATGTACAGCCTGGAGAGACCATTGACCCAAAAATTGGTTCCAAAGTATCGCGTTAAGTAGTATTTCGCAAAACTAACAAAACCCCATCTCTATTTTCATTTTAATACTATCTCATCTTTTCTCTTAATGGCTACCAAGCTTATCTCATTCTGCACATTATCACTTGCAAAGGACATCACTCAAGTGTGATACACTGATTTTGATAAAACGTTACAGATATAATATGGCTAAAAATATTCGACACGTTTCTTTTTTACGGGTCATCGTCCACATTTAGGAAATGAAAACAGTCGTCAAAGTTGACGTTGAAATCATATACTTAGAATATCTCGGCAACTATTCGAGATAGAAAAATTTGATATGAGAAATTTTGAAGGAGACATATGATTCTCATAACAGATTTTGAAAAAGTTCGTATTTTTAAATATATAATATATTAAAAATTGTTACTCCTTTGCTAATATTTTTTATATTTATTTTTATTTGTATTTATTTATTTTTTCTAATATGTTTCGTATCATTATTTGTATTTTAATATTTATTAATTTTCACACAGTTTCTTTCATAGACCACACACCTGAACTCAAAATACGAATAAAACAGAATTTGATTTTTCGCAAATTAACAAATATGATTTGTATTCTTTATTATATTTCGTTGCGCTGTCTTGAATATTACGTGTGTGATATTTGTTGCTATGGAAAGCAATAAAAATATATTACAACTGTACAATATAGTATATCTAATTCATAAACCATAATTTAGATGAAAAAGATATAAAATCAAACAATGATATCTAAAACCAATAATTATTGTACAGTGCATACGAAATATTTTTTCCGATACTTTAGTTTTTTCAGAATATCATAGTATTTCGAAAAAGCACATACATGATTCAATTCATCTTTCTAACCATTATAATTTAATTACTTCAGATTTTCATGTAACATCAATTTTCAAATCCAAAAAAACTTGTTTAAAAAAGAAATTATTTACATGTAATATATTATTGGATGATAATAAAATAAGTAAATTTATTTCCCACCTTTTCCCAAATTTAATTTCATATAAAAACAAACCTTTGATTATTCGTGACAGGCACTAATGTGGTTTTGTTATCTTTATTGAAGATTGAAGACTGATAAGAAGCTCGTTAATCTTACTTTTGATAATTGACTTGCCATTAATTGACATGCCCCAATAAAATTCACGTACTTACAGTTAATATATAAATACTTATGAGCAATATTATACACTCTAATTAAACATTTGATAATATTCATTGTGTCTATAGTACATTTTAAAACAAGATACTGATAAATATTTTTGTAAGAGAGGTGCATAGCATATCTTTTATAAACGTCGAATGGGGTTGTTCACGTCTTGGAATATCATAGTCTCCTTCTTCACGCCCATGTATCGTTCGGATTGAGGAACACGGTGCGCCCCGTTGCTTACGCTAACCTCCTTTCGCTCGTGTACGGAGGTTTGCTCGCGTACAGGGATATTTTGGTCGATTTTTAATCGTCAATAACTAAAAACCAAAGCCGAAAACTCAATTTTTTTTATTCTTGATTTTCGTCTTATTTCAGCTTCAAAAATCACTCCTTAAATTTCCTGATACTTGTATAAAATCCAAAGGAAAGACAATGAAAAGGACAAGAAAAAGAGCAGCAATAGTCACATAATATACAATATAATAATTAAATGTAATGTAATTACAAAAATACTGTAAGTAAAAACATAATTTAAATAGTGCGTAAAGCTCTAATTGTATAAAAATTCTTTGAAACAATGAACATTGTTATATAGAATTAATATTATTACTGAATTTGCTACAGAAAAAGGGAATCATATCTGTAAATATATTGGATAGGTTTAATATTCGATTAACTGGATCACTTAAATCATATTTAGATCTTAATGTAGCCTAATGAAATAGTTTTCTAATTTATAAAATATTTTTTCTAAAAGTTTTTAAAAGAACGTAATAAATAAGTTGTAATAATTGAGGAAACGAGATTCGATTATTTATAATTTTCATATTAAGCATATTTTAGCAATGATTGGTATCATTGAGATTATCAAAAAAAATGTTCTAACCAAATGTTTGTTTGGTTCATCATTCATTCGGGGGAACGTTATGCGCAAATTATTTTTTGCGGGTAGAGTAGTGGGGAAGATTTTAGGGATTTCACTTTTTTCAATGGAACCATACATTTTTTAAGACATTAATCGATCTATCTCGGCATTCCTTGTAAAACGGTATTAACCTATTTCTGTTAAAAAAAACTACTAATTTAACAGATACTTTAATTTTAATTCATTAAATTCAATATTTATATAATATCCATATAAATATAAAAACAAATAAATAAAATAGATTGCGTCTACATTACATTTAATAAACAATATTATTATATTAATATATATATAAAAGGATTTTTTTCTAGTGGAAGTAATTATTATAGATTAATTATTAGAATAAATATTATATAATATAACTATATATATCATATGATATATATATATATATTATATAATTATGTTTCTAAATTTTTTCTATGACAATATATGCAAATCAATTTTTCACCTTTCTTTCTTAAATTTACTGATTGCAAAAGCACGAAAAACACTATTCTACTGAGAAAGCTCAGTAATTTCTAAAAATATTAAACCTAACCCCTTAAGTACAATATACTGTGTATCGACTCACAGAATTTTACAAAATTCGAGGCCAAGGTTTTTTCTACAGATTTCCCAACGTTCTACAAAGTTTTATCCTATTCAAAGAATACTTACGCTATTCAATTAATGCTATTCAATTATGCTAACAAATTTGCTTAATATTATCATGCTGGTGAATAGATGAACAGTGTTTAATTTTTTCTAATACCTAAACGCAAGAAAAATGGTAAACAAAATATCTAATGAGCTGAAATCTTTCCTTCTATATATTATTCTTATATATTTTCCTCTTTATGGTCTTCTTATTATTTAAATAATCCTAAGATGCGTTATATATTTTCTTTATGTGTATTTTTATTAAATTAAAATCATTAAATTTAATTGAAATCCTATATTTCATAAACTTTTTGACTAACTTTTAAAAACTCTATTACAGTTAATAATAATAATACAAATCTCTGATATATATATATTTTTCTCTATTTGTTTTTTTTTTTTTCTATTTAAATAATGTATCATAATTTAAATAGATTCTATTTTTATTGTCTTTCTACCTTTGAGCAAGAAAGTATTTTATATGAAATAGTTGAAAAAAAGATGTTGACATTCAATAATTTTCAAGAGCTTCAGAAAGACAAATAAAAAGACAATATTGATGATATGGAAATAGTTGACGTATTGAATTTTAAAATCACGACATACTGAATTTAAAAATTACATACGTCGTACCATTTTTCATAGCTTATTATAAAGACCTAGAAATTTGAATTTACATAAAATTCCTACCATTATATAAATTTTCAGAAACCAGAGTCGTCAGTTGATCATACAGAATATTTGTAAAATCGCTTCGTCCCATTTTTACACGCAGTCCGGTATATTGCGTTTGGTTTATCGTAGAAAATTGTAGATACGGCAATTTTTACGTCGACTCGTCGTGAAGATAGAAACAGAGAGAGAGAGAGAGAGAGAGAGAGAGAAGAGTCCCTATCAATATTCGCCGCGAGACCTTGGGAAACACGGTGGAACGTTCTTTGGTCGTGTCCAGAGGTAAAAGTAATCGATCGCGACGCCTGCAGACTCGCGCAGCAGAACTGCAGACCTGCATGCCGGGCTGCATAAGAGTAGGCGTGACTCAAGCAGCTTTAAATCCAAACTACGCCAATATATGCTGTAATCATGGAGAAAAGTGTTTGAGCAATTCAGAAATCGAGTTCGTTAATCGAAGTTACAGCAGAATTTTTACTTGCAAAAAGACTACGGTTAATTTAACATTTTTCAAACTGTAATTACCACTTTCGAATACTAATATCAAGTTGGTCGTCGTGAAATTACTAGTCTTTCTAATAGATCTATACCATTTTTTAAAAAGATGAATATTAATGGAATTTGTTAAAATTTTGGAGGACATTTGAAATGAAGTTTTCTTTAAAATGGCAATTGGGAAATAAAAACATCCTGTTTCTCATTTAACACTTTCAACACTGTAACAGATGTAACCGAGGATTGATATTTTTCTGAAATAACAATTGATAAATAAACCAATTCTTTTGGTAATTTAACACCCTCTGGACTGTAATTAATTCGAACTCTGATATCAATTTCATTGCTGTAATATACAATTACTAATCCTTTCACATATCTGTAGCATCTTTAAAAAAAAATAGTATTAATAGAATTCATTGAAAGAAATTAGGAGTAAAATTATATTAATTTAACTCATTTTACATTGTTATTAATATTTTTTGAAAGTGATATCAGTTTAATTGTAGTGAAATATAAATACTAGATCTTTTAGTTAACGTTTTCTAAAAATATTGGTATTACACAATAATATTACATAACAAAAATGTAATAATAATATCATTATTATCACATTATTATTAATAACAATAATATAAATATATTATAATAATAATACAGAAACAAATAGTACAAATATATCAAGAAATTTATTGATTTCTTTTTTTCTTTCGTCACTTTTATTCAAGTTATCTAACAGCTGTTACGTAAACGAAAACTTCGGTTTTGGGTAGATTATATAAATCTTTTACCATTAATTTAACAAAATCTTTTACAATTTATTCAATACCGACATATGTATATGAACGTTTAAACTTTCAATGAAATTATTTGTTTATTTGACGTATTAAACTCAAAATTTGGTTTGACTTTTATCGATTATTAGGTTTAAATCAATTTTAACAGAAAATTATCAATGAAAGTCAAGTGTAATTGAACAATTTAAGTATAAGAATCCCGATAGAATTCATATATGAAATTAAGAAAAAATGGTGCAAATAATTTATCATAAAAATCACTTTTTTCTTTAACACTCGATCTTTGGAAATTTTATCCTATTTGTAAGGCAGTAATAAAATTTCCTAAAGTATTATTCAGCAAAAGCTATGAATAATTTGCTTTCATTAATTTTGTAGTTCGCTGATCATTTTTCTTAAAATGTTAGGTGCACAATAGAGATGTAAAAAAAAATAATTAATCATTCTATACACATGTTTCAAAAGCCGCAACATAATACAAGTGTTTTGTTTACAATTTCATAAATAATGATATAATAGATCAAATTACAAAGAGGATTTATCTTCATTTCAAGTTGTATACATGAAACGTCTCTATTTTTCACTCGTTTTGTCAGGCTTGACATAAATTATATTTCATAAGCAACCATGTCATAAGATTTTAACAAGCATTATATTTCAAGTAAATATTTCAATCAAAATATATTGAAAATATAAGTAGTATATATATATATATAAAATGTAATATAAACAAAAATATATATAAGAAGAAATATGCAATGCTAGTTAAAATCACTGATACATGCTGGAGTTTAAAATATTACAATAAAATTCTGCAAAGTGTAAAAAAATCAACATTTCAGAGAAAGAACACGCCAAATCATATTATCCACTTTTTTAAAAAGATACAGCTTCAAATTTTTATATATTGTTATATATTATCAATCAAATCATCTTACAAATATCCTTTTCTTTTTGGTTTTTTGGTTTTGGAACTAAACATACATTTTTCAAGCCTCTTCATAACGTTTGAAATAATGCTTGTCATAATATTTGCATATTACTTGTTTTAACAGTTATACCTTTGCCTTCTATGAAGCTCTGTCAATTATATTTTTAAACCTGATTCCTCCCATTTTTAATTATTTTATTGGGTTGGTAACTAAGCGATTGCGGATTTTGTCATTAGGTGGTAATTGTTGCCAACCCAACAATTACAATAAGGAACACTTAAAACAATGTTATTTGTTGCAAAACATTCTTATCACACACCGTGTATCTAAAAATCTATCAGCCATCAGCATCTCACATCCTGTTTCACCCGCACTGTCTTCCCCTTAACTTAATTTTCAGCGAGCAATAAATAGCCAATACCAGCAAATGACAAAATCCGCCATCACTTAGTTGCCAACCCAATAGCAACGAACAACGATAAAGACATACACTAGGTATATGCATGGACTAGATTTTCTTATAAAATGCAGAGTAAATTTGTAAAACATACGATGCCTTATTTAATTTTTTGACAAAAAAACTTGCCACTCTAAAGTATAAAATTAAATAATAAAAGATATACGTATATCGAACTGTTTTCATAGAAACGTAACGTTTCAATTACTATAAAATCGATACAAGAAAGAGTTCTAGAACTGTCTCGGAAATAATAACGTTTTGTAAATAATTAATCTAGAAGCAACGTGTATAAGAAGCAAAAGAGAAATCGTTATAGAAACAGAAATTCCTTGCAAGAATTATTCAGAATAAAAGTTCATAAATAACGTAAAAAGCAAAATCCATAACTGTTTTCGACCTCCACTTCTTATATTTTACAAAAAAGTTAAACAATTTTATTTTTTTTAACAAATTCATATAAAAGTTTACAAAACAAGTGAATCTGTGCAAACACTTTCATTGATCACTATAAACCTATAACTAATCGTACTAAAGACATCTACGACGACATAAATATTATTGGGTTGGCAACTAACACTTAGTTACCAACCCAATATATCAAAATCCCCTTTTAGTCATAAAGTGACATTAAAATCAGGAAATCAACAAAAATGTACTTATCATGTTTTTTCCTATAATCTTCAAATTTTTCATAATACAAATTATAAATTATACGAGCTACTTTACAATCTATATATTTATAAATTTCTCATCATTTTTATCTTCAATTAAGTCACTTTGCTCTTTTTCTATCCAAAGGCTAATTTTCAATTATAATAGAAAATCGAATCCCTAGTGAAACAACTTCTCGCTTCTTCTAATTAGAACGAACCTTTAATTCGTCTATCGGGGATCTCAAATAACAAGTTGGAGCAATTTCCAAATCCCCGGTAATCGCATCCGCAACGACCAGCTCCAACTTGTTAACTGAAGTTATCTGATAGCGCAGCAACTTTCATTGCAAACGCTTGCCAGATTAAATTACCGTACAAAGATTAATTTCTCGAAACACGTGAATCGCCGTAACCGTTGCGACACGCGGCAGAGAAATTTCACTTCTATTTCGGATTTGTGGCAGACCCTTAGCCCCGATGTATTCAACGCATAGAGGGCGGCCAAAGCAATCGGTTCGCGTGTTTCGAATTCCGTACGAGATGTTCCGATGCGAACACTCGCACCTCGTCAACGTCTAATTTTAACGATCGTGGAATTCGAAATTCCGTTTAAACGTGCATATGCTATAAGAGAAGAAAAGCAGAAAAAGTGCCTTCGCTTTTTATTTAACCGTTCGACAATCTGAAA
The DNA here is from genome assembly GCA_037178635.1 of Bombus dahlbomii. Taxonomy (NCBI): domain Eukaryota; kingdom Metazoa; phylum Arthropoda; class Insecta; order Hymenoptera; family Apidae; genus Bombus; species Bombus dahlbomii. Next base: position 629,584 of record CM074118.1, read on the forward strand.
AAATAACGGAGAATTCAGAGTGAATCGTTAAAAGGTAATCATCCTTCAAACTTTACGATTTTTTGGATTTGATATTAAAATTATTATCCTATAGGAACCTTCAACTTTTTACACACAAAAAAAAAAAATAAATAACGATAAAAATATGATTTTTGTTGATTTTTATGTCGCTTGATAGTTAAGAGGAAATATTTTAATATGAAAAAGTTAAAAAAAGGAATAACCTGATACATTCCAAGATACGAGCCTTTTGAAAATGGATGATAAATTCACAATATTTTCTAAGATTTAAATAATTTTAATTTAGTTGTTTCTCTCTCTCTCTCTCTCTCTCTCTGCTAATGTTATTTATATTTTTTAAATGTTGAAGAAGGTGAAAAAATACGAGATTTAATCCTAAAATAAAATAAAAAAGATAATTTTGTTGTAGAATTAGTTGCCAATGTGTTACACTTTTAAAATAATTTTCCGTACAAAATAGGAAATGTGACTTATCGTGTTTTTTACTTTTACTGGCTTTCAAATATTAAGAATTGCGTTTATTATATTTGACAGCTTAGCCGAGATTTCTCTCATTATTATGAAGTCAATCAATGTGGTATTGACGCTAAAGACTGATACAAAAATTTACTATGACTTTCCTTGTTGTATCTATATTTTTTTCATTTACAATAATTTACCATACCACATACCATAATTCTCTCCTAATTATTGTTATATATTTATGTGAAATTAATGCCAGAAATATCACACGTACAATGATAATTTTTTTATTCCAATAAATTTTTAACTAAAGAATTTTCTAAAATAACAGAAATTCGAATCGATTTGTTCTTTAATTTCGTAGATTCCATAGAACAAACTTTTGACTAATAGTGTCTATGTGTGTAGGTAATATATATACAATTAGTAATTAAAAATTAAAAGGTACGATTTTTCTAGTGTCCATATCCTTATTTTGATGATAAAAATCTTTTAAACAGCGAAGCTATTTCGATACATCGAATTATCATGAACATTAAATTACCCTTAAAACAATATTTTCAAAAGTGACATCAGAAATATTGTAAAACTTACTGAATTAACTTTTTGAAAGTTATTTTAAGCTTATAAATAATTAAATAATTTTAAATACTTTTTTGCCAGTTTGAGTTTTATTGCAGAAATCATTATATAAAATATGTGTGATTATAGCGTCAAATGACCGTCGTGTTACGAAGACCGATATATAATACAAAATATATGGAAATAAGTCATAGCCGATTTCTTATAATTAGTGTTGAATGTACTTTTTTTAAGTATATGTAGTCCCTTAATAGCAAATACTAAAGATTGATAACTTATACCAATAATTACTATATTTGCACAAAAGATATGCATCAGATTGAAGAAATTACATTTTTTCAATTTAGAATACATTTGACATAATAAAAATACAAAGAACATTTGATATAATAATAATAATTTGAAAATTAAAGATTGGTATTTTATAAATGATACATTTTAGTGTCATGTACCCACCGTAATAAATCATTTGCATAAATATTTTTCACTTAGAAGTAATAGGAGAGTAGAGACGGAATCATACGATCGAATATAATTTAATTTTGGACAGAACGTTCAAATTGTACGATATTTTTCATACGCACAATTATTAATTTGTATTTATTCTGAGAAAACTAAATTAAACAAAACGTTTACTTAAACGTTAAATTAAACAAAAAATTGACGAAAAACTTTAATTTATTGATTTTCACTTGTTTTCTGACATTTCCATATCTTTTTTGTATTTTCAATCGTTTCAAATTAATAGCATGTAGATAGATAGAGTCTGCTTGAAATACTTAAAATTTATAACTAAGAAACGCACGTCTAATGGAGCCATAAGTTTTGAATTTTATAAAACTTCCGCTTCTTTCGAAACTGTCAGTAAAAATACGCATTAGTCAGACTTTTCTATCTTTCTTATGTGTTGTCATCATTTCCGATTTATAATTAACCGTTCATAATTAATAAAAATATTGTTTCTCACAGGCTGACAACAAACTCGATATTGAAAATATTAACTACATATATTTTTTTATATTCTAACCAATTAAAAATGCATTTACTAGAAATGTATCATTCGATATCAGTCACGTTTTAAAATGCAATAAAAATCTCAACGTTCTTTCATAGAGTCAAGAAACTGATCGTACCGTGTGGACAATCCTTCATAACCGTAACAGTGTTAAGCAACGCGAGCTGCATAATAAGGGCGACAATCTACGTTTCTGATTGGGGTCACACAAACCGCTATTAAATAAGCAACGCGAATCAACGATGACTAGATCAACGTAACTAGTATTCATTGCCTATGTTTCAGAAGATACGACTATAACCAGCATACAGTTTTTTAATAAACTCGATAAATTCGGAATTAAATTTTCCTTGGCATCTGATATTCGAACAAAGTATGTTGTAAATGGATTTCCTTATTTGGGAAAAAGCGAAAATGACCTTCCTCAAACTGCCGAGTTTTATAATAAAACAAAATTTGCGGTTGATATAGCAGACCAAATGGCAAAAAAATATAGCATGAAGTCGGGATCAAGAAGATGGCCACTTCAAGTATTTTTTAATATTTTAAATTTAGCTGGCATAATTGCCTGAACTTTATATAAGAAAAGCACGGGTGAGCAGATATCCAGAAAAGATTTTATGTTTCTATTAGCAGAGGAACTTGCCGCTGACAATGAAAAATCACGGATAGAACGTAGAGCATCTGAGATCCGAAGTACGTCAAAGAACTCGCCTTATTCACGCAAATGGTGTCAGATAGGGTACTGTAATAATAATAAAACCATAGCCATTTGCAATCTTTGTGAAAAATATGTATGCTGAAAATTCACGGAGAAGAAATTTTACGTTTGTAAAAAATGTGACGAATGATAAATTTTGTACTTAATAATTTAAGTTGTATTTGTATTTTATTTATTCTATTGCGCTTATTACGTTTATTATTATATTATTATATTATACTTTTTATATTTACCAATGGGAATTTATTTTAACATTCTTGTTACCAAAGGTTTTGGTACTGAATATTCTTCATTATTCTACTTATTGTTATTATTAAAATTGTTATTATATAGTTTTTATGATCTCAGATCATGGAGTTCCTTTTGTAAGATAATAATAGATCAATAAATGTAGAAATATTCTAGTATTACGTATTTTTTAAAGACCAGTCATTTCGACTGGCTTTGGTAGAGATAGCTACGTTTCAAATGCCGCTGGTTCTAGTGTTAAAAAACACGGCAAAAACTATTAGAAACAACCTTCGATCTCTTCAGGTGATTGCGATAAATATAGCGCACACGCGTTCCTTGGAACTCGTTTGTTTTAAACGAAGCGATTTATTGTAGCTTCTGTGTAAATTGTCTGTTTCTGAAATCCTGATAGGTAAACGTTTCGATCTAAATTTTCTAAATCGGTTAAATCAATAAAACGCGTATACAGGCAATCATCTAACACATTATACAATTAAATTGGAAAGTGTTGCTAATTAGTTTTTTGTACGCAGGAGCGTAAATGTCATGTAACATAATCAATTTTGCTCTTTTCAATTCAACCATATGTTTTTTTAATGCATTTTGATTAATTGATGCAAATCGATATTCTTTATAAAGTATTATTGATCTACAGATGTCGAAAAGCTATTAAATTAATAGATATCTGAACCTTTTAACAAGGAAATAATCTTGTCTTTTATACGATAAATTTTACAAAACAGAAGTTAAAATATCTGCTTAACAGCTTTTTGGCATAAATAGGTCAATATTTTTTCATAGAACATCTCGAGATCCACCGATTAATATGTTAAAAGATATGTTTCCATTTAGAGAAGCAAATTTGATCTTTAAATATTTATTTTATGTTATTTTAATATTATTAGTGTCCGGCTCGGAACTATTCAACTTACGTGTCACAATTATGTTTTCGACGTAATTGAAAATATTTCAGCTACCATTCGTAGGTGACTTTTCATGTATGTGAGAAAAACATACCATCATTGCGTAAGTCCTACTTTTAGTAGCTCTACGTTTTGAATGCTTCATATATACTTTTATATATATTACATATATTTACATGTATGTACATTGCGAGGAAAAAGTTTTCCATGCAATTTACCGATTTAATTTAACCTCGTTCGAAGATTACTGGAATGTTAGTTTTACACTTTTTTTAATTTAACTTTTAAAAGCACACGTTTTACGTTATTATCAGATTGCTAATTTTTATGTAAATTTCGCCTATGAACTTTTACTATCTACTAATTCACCTAGTAAAGATTATGACGAGTACTCTGCTTTAAAAATATTATGTATTTTTATATCGAGTTTCGTATAAATGCATCAAAATCCAAAGTCTACTCATTAAGCGTGAAAAATTTGTAACTATGCTATAAAATTGCTTTTATTTAGATAAAGAAAAAAGAATCGAAGAATCTGAAAAAGATAGAGGCCGTATTAAGACATATGCAAACATTGCATCTTAACACTTTCAATTTTAACAAAAAGTCAACTGTAACAAAAATCTTTTTAATGTCCTCTTTATGCTAGAGAAAATGACTAAGACCAACAATTATTTTTCCAATATGCAGCTACACCGAAAAAATTAACGAATAGATTTAACGGCATTAGTTAAAATGCTATGAAGTAATAACTATTTCATGAATAATGTATTTACGTGTGATAATAAATATTCCAGGAACACTTTAATGATCTATAGGTGTTCTGAGTTCTGACCGACTTACACATATTGTCGGATCTATTTCAGTTGAATTACGATGCCGTCATCGCCGAACATAAAAGCAATATGTAACCGTAACCTCTGAAATATAAAACTAGATATAATGTGCGCACTGTCTTTCAAGCTAATCAATATAGTAACAAGGATTACATCGAATAACATTAGGTATAGGTATACGTATATTTTTAATTTTTAGCACTGTTTGTCATAATTTCATTACTAGTTTGAAAAAGAATTTTTGTTGTTATTGTCAAACAGATGATCACCTAATTTATGGAAGACACTAGTAGTACAAATACTTTCCAAAACAATCTATAACATTGGTAGTATCTGTTTACTTATCTACTTAAGTATATATAATCTTTATTATGCGTTCAATAAATTATTGTGTTCTTATTAAAGTAAATTGATATTTCCCGGTTCATTGCAGTAATTGAAAATGTTCACGATAGTTTTTCAAATACACTTCTTCCACTATCTAAAGGAAATATTGTAATGATCTACACTAAAGGAAAATGTAAGAATTCCTGCTTTGATTTTAATAAACTTTTAACCAAAAAATTAATTACATGAACTTTTATTAAATATTTCTAATTCAGCTACGTTCCTCTATATATCGAAATTATACAACAATTATCCAATAACTATACAACAACGATCATACAATTTGCAATATATGAAAGAATTTTAATCATTTGAAAAGATGTTTTAAATGTCTATTAAATCATACATACGAGTATAAAAATTAATGTAAAAATTAACCTAAGATGTAGAGGTATATGATTGTTATTATACATTATAAGATACATATATTACATATATTAAGATGTTTAACATAATTAACTTTCATCCAATAAAAAATGATGTTCAAAGTATCATCTTGCAAACAGAATAAGAAATAAGAATCTATTTCGCCAATCTCTCAATGTCGCGCTACGTCGACAATCGAGGTGTGTCGACGCATCCGACGTATCGTGATTTCGTGACGCGTAACTTGTTCTTACTTCCGGTGTCGCCTAAGCAGAATTAAGGTCGATTTATACGCAACCGTGCCGCGTCCGTTCCGTGACCGGCCGTTTATGCGTTAATATTTATGGACGATCGGGGATCGGGGAACGTACTCGAGATAAACGTGCCACTTGGAAATCAAGCATTATAATAGAACATACAACAAAATGCCATTTTTAATTGAAGACTTACAGTTAGCTATAATAGTGATACTTCTGGACGAAGAAGAGGAAGAAAAAATAGAGCAACGAAGGAAGAGAAAACGATTTAATTTACATAACGTTGTGGACTAAACCGAGAAGAAGGAAAATTTCGTCTTCAAGAGCAATTAATATGTCACGAAGAGAAATTTCATGAATATTTCTGTGTATTCTGTAATTATTAATCCATAATTTTTAATCGTTGACGAAATGATTAAGTTACCTTTTACCAGAATCAACGTTGTATATAGTTACATGGGTTGACAACTAAGTGATTGTGGATTTTGTCATCAGGTGGTATTGACAAAATTCGCGATCACTTAGTTGCCAACCTAATATGTGTGTATATTTATTTATTATCGCACCTTAATATCAGTAATTGTTAAGCGAGTAAACTATTATTTAAACTCAATATTATCGTTAATATTCTGAGTCTAACACATAGTCGTGATTTTTGTTCTATTGCAAACAAGCTTGCCAGTTGGAATAGTGTCTCACCCTGAAATAGTACAAAGAATAAAGTATGGTTTACTTAGTATAATTTATCTTATTAACTAATAGATACTTTATGTATAGTATATTGATATGCACAACTTTATTTGGACAATTTTCTTTGAATAATGAAGAATATCCCGAATTTGTCAATCCGACATGTTCAATATCAAATAAAATATCGTTATCAAGGAGTAGAAAACAGCGTATCGATGACGATTCCGGAAGTACAAAAATAAAACTTTCAGTAATCGTAGATAGCAAATTTTGTAAATATTTGTGGCAGCACTCGACAGCAAAAATACCACTCGACACTAACTAGCGTCGTACGAAGGCAGCGCAGTAGTTAGAGCCTTAGATTACGAACGTTCGTAATTCGGGTTTAAATCCCGTGGACCGGAGTCCGATTTTTCTTCCGCGGCATCAAAAATGAGAAGAAAGCAGCGATACCAGCGACCCGCAGCAGAACCTGTCTCACTCTACACATTATAACAATAGCGCACTATCGCCACAACTAATACCGGCAAAAGCGGCTACTACAAACAAATAATATACCACCTCATATTTATCAGAGAAAAGTGAAACGAATGGTGGTAAAATTGTTTAGATTAAACTGTACATCGAAGAATGTTTCAATAAGCTGTTTTGGAAATTCATTATTTAACTTTTTCATGCATCCTAAACGGCAATATGAAAAAGAAACATTGCAATAATACAAAAGGCATAAAACTTCTGTAGAGCGAGAACGCTTGGAAGCAAGAGAGCTTCCCTACCGAAGTCATCTCAAAAAGAAACTTTTCAATACTATTGGGTTGACAACTATATTACCACCTAATGACAAAACCCACAATCATTTAGTTGTCAGAAAACTTGATTGTATTCGTATGAGATTAATTTAAAATGTAGCTTCAGTTCCAATTCAACTACTTTATAATGAAGCTACTTTACCTGTATCTAGGGCAGAGTTAGAAATTCTATATTACATTGTCCGGAAAGTGTCTTTCTTTCGCAAACGTATTTTTCACAACAATGCACCTTCATACAAACGTCCAACTAAATCTGTGAAATGTCGCGGTGTCTATCTCAACGGAACAGAATGGACCGTTCCTCGTAAAACGAAAGAAACGTGTCGGACAACCTAATACATTTGTTATGTGAAAAACAGCAGGGTTTATATCTTCCATATCAGAATCCATCGATAAGAAATGTTTTTTTCTTATAGGTCATAATACGCCATTACCAACGTCAGCAGCCGTGAAGAGACTATCTTTTTATTATGCAACGATAGAAAAGGAACCGGAGGCGCATGAACTCTCAGATGAAATATTTTTAATGAAAGTCATATTAAAAGCGTACTGTACTCCCACTCGCACACCAAGATCATAATTTATATTCACTTGCTATGTAAATATTTTTTCGTTGAATTATTCAACAAATGTGGATTTTATAAAAACTGTTCAATATCATTATAACTACCATAACACATATCAAATTTCTGAGTTAATCATGCCTACCGATTACATTTGCTTTGATTACTTCAGTTATTCATTAATCATGATTGCTAGATTACTTAATAATCGTGATCATTAATTATGAACATGATTTTACGTTAGTCATAATCGTTAATCAAGCAGATTACTTTTTTCCCAACTCTGATTTATAACTATGGAGACCGAACCTAATCCGGAGCATAGCCGGAACATAGAACGAACACGGCACGGTTTTATCGACCTTTAGCTAGACAGGAAACATATGCAAAATGAGTAAACATATTCGTCATCGATTTTCCATTTCTGTATTTCGAGTAACTCACATTGATCCATATCGACGTATGTCGTAGACCGTGCTCTTCTTCATTCGTTTGTACAAACAGAATATGTTTGACATAAAGTTACTATGTATAATTAATATTTCGAAACAAATTTCTAATAAATTCAGTTACTTATTACTATTATAAAATACTAATAAGATATAAAAATCATTGTTGAGAATTTTGGATCTTAATTGCCGAAATAATGGTATAGGAACATTAAATTTACACTTAGAATTTATATTAGAATAGCTATATATTTATTTGATAAACGATTTCAAAAATATTCATCGATACACACTTGCACGCGTCTCACCTTCTGCCATACCAGACTATTAACTGAACAGTTTACATTTCTTTGTTTTCGAGGCGCCGCACAACTTCCACACACTCATATTCACATACATGTGTAACTACTACGCGGTAAATCTAGTCCAGCACATAAAATTATACATATCTCTATAATCATAAATATGATTTATATATGATTTATAAATATGAATATTCCTGTTCGTAAAGCGTAACATATATTGGGTCGGCTATTATATATTGGATTTTGTCAATGCCACCTAATGACAAAATCAGCAATCACTTAGTTGCCAACCCAATAGTAACAAACAACGATAAATACATACACTAGGTATATGCATGGACTAGATTTTCTTATAAAATGCTGAGTAAATTTGTACAACATTACGATGCCCTATTTAATTTTTTAGTAAAATAACTTTCCACTTTAAAGTATAAAACTAAATAATAAAAGATATACGTATATCGAACTGTTTTCATAGAAACGTAACGTTTCAATTACTATAAAATCGATACAAGAAACAGTTCTAGAACTGTCTCGGAAATAATAACGTTTTGTAAATAATTAATCTAGAAGCAACGTGTATAAGAAGCAAAATAGAAATCGTTATAGAAACAGAAATTCCTTACAAGAATTATTCAGAATAGAAGTTCATAAATAACGTAAAAAGCAAAATCCATAAGTGTTCTCGACCTCCACTTCTTATATTTTACAAAAAAGTTAAACAAACAATTTTATTTTTTTTTAATAAATTCATATAAAAGTTTACAAAACAAGTGAATCTGTGCAAACACTTTCATTGATCACTATAAACCTATAACTAATCGTACTAAAGACATCTACGACGACATAAATATTATTGGGAAGGCAACTAAGTGATTGCGGATTTTGTCAATACCACCTAATGGCAAATCCGCAATCACTTAATTGCCAACCCAATATTTACAGATAAATTTAAGGATGCTTAAATTTATAATTTATTGATTACAAGTTTTTCATCTGAAATTATATATTAATTTTTACATTTCCTAACGTCACAGGCAAGCATAATTCGTTTTACGAAATCTATAAGATAATGATCTATAAGTAAATCGAAGCTCTTGTGGAGAAGTTTCTCCGAAAATTCTGATTTTCTCTGACACATTGTCTATACGATAATTGCGCAATCGTGAGTGTTTACTATTAAAGTACAAGTGAAAAGACGTATGACATACGATATATTGCCAATAAAATCTGCAATAGGATATCCTTAACGTCTTAGGTACGATGCACCACTATAGCGGCTCACTCCACTGACTCAATCGCTCAGCGTTTGAACTAATTGATCTTTTTCATTTGTCTTGCTTCACACTTTTCTTGTCCTCGCAATGCTTTATAACAATATACAGGCAGAATATATATCTTTGTTCCTGATACGCCAGTGTCAGATATCAATTGTTGCTTTCCGTTAAAATAAATATACCATTATTAGATGTTCTTTTTAACATGCCGATCCGTATCCTTATAATTTTTTAGAATCTTCGACCTGAAAATGTCGCTTCAAAATAGAAAACGAAGAGCAATTTGAAAAACACTATCGCGCTATGAGTGTGAGAATTGTCCGTGTGTGGGTCCATGTGTTTTAAACCGTGCTTTAAAATATATCACACTCAATTGTATTATTAATTATTAAAATAAATTATTAAAGTTAAAGTATATGCATCATATCTTTAAGAAAAATTATAATTTAATTATCAAAAATTTCATTCCAATGTGCTTGCATAGAGAACAGCATTATCTGTCACACACTGTAGTGCTATATATAGTTTATGCGTAATTCGCGTCAAATTCTACTGTATAGAGAAACTGCCCACAATTCAACCGTATCGAAAAGGTTCAAAGATAATCACACGTTTGTGTACACATTAAAAAAGAAATTTAAATAGCAAACAAAAAAATTAACGCATCATATAACTTTTGTTTCTAAATAAGAATTGCTAACACTGTATAGATTAACTTTGTTTGCAATTTGGATAGTTAATTGAAGCTTTTCACATAAACATAAAGATTTATGTATATATAATAATATCATATTTAATAAATCATTTTATAATTTCTTTTATATAAATTTATGGATTCCATTTTATATTATGTTATTTTCATGCCTAAAATTCTTTGTACGTGGAAGGGTATGCTGTCCTTCCTTAACATGAAAGTGATGTGATTACATTTGACAGTATACCCTTTTTCCACGGATTTAACCAGTGTCGCTACTAGGCCCAGTGGCCTAGGGGGATTTCCCTATTAGTGGACGTTTATGGTTTTCCTTGGATACACAAAAGAAATAATGTCTTGTTTTTGTTTATTTTGCATTAATTACAGATCAACTACAATAGAAATCAAAGTACAGAAATAAGATAAATAAAATTTTCATAATATTTAGATTAAATTAACATTAATCGTTGGTTATTGATTTTAAAGGAACCTAAGAATAGAATAGAAACCATAGAATGGCACTTAATATCGGATATAGCGAAAATAAGTAACGCAGGGCAGCTTCAAAATAATTTACAACGATCGTAAAAATAGTCATCGAAAACGCTCAAAAACGTCGACACAAACCATTCTATTATAACCATTGAATCCAACATTCATCAATGATCCCTAAGCAAACTACGCAAACAGTTTCTTCGTTTATATTTTCCGATTTCAGTACACTGATTTTATATTCTTTCGTCTATTTATCTTTTTAAATCTACTTTCAAAATTTTTCTTCTATTCTTTAACACATTTTTCACTTTCTTTCTCTTAAAGAAATAATTTATAAAAATACGAAATTTCTTTATTTCCTTTCCCTTGATTCATAGAATTTTTTCATCTTCAACTAAATAACGTAGATTTTTTGAAAGAATGTTGCTAGAAAATGTATAACCAGAGAGCGAATATTCATGCAACTTCATACTATTCAAAAGAATGGAAACAAAGCAAATATTTGCTTGATTTACTAAATATTATTATGATTGCTATCTTAAGTTATAACGTTGTTTCTGTTAAATAGTGTAATTTTATTTATTTATTTAAGAAAGAAAACATTTTTAGTTATTTTTTAAAAATGTCTAAAAATTGAAATTTTTTTAAATCTGCCTCTTAACAACTCAACAAATGGATGCAATGTTTAACATTGTGCACAAGCATAGTTACAGCGATGAATGCTGCTTTACGTTTATAGGCGCAAATGGATTAAAGATCACGTCCTGTCCCTCTATTAGGCGGCACTCCTATATTTGATACGTTCCATTAGGAGATGAACTGATCGTTTCCTTTAGTAGGGAGCCTTGAGGTCTTTCTAATGAATTACTAGAAAATAAGCAAAATATGTGTAAAAATTTACGTGTTAAAAAGTTTTGTTTTTCGTCACAACAAATGTTACTTTGTGCTTCAAAATATATTCTACGTTTAACAAAGAGTTACCCCGTTGACTGTGGATTCGTTCTTGAACCTAACAATATTGTCATTAATATCTCGAGTGTCTAATCACCATGATTATTTGTCAAACTCTGTAAAAATCATATTTATACCAGTAAATATAATCTCTATTGTACAACAACGATGGCTAGTCCGAATGAAAATTCGTTACACGCCCCTAAACCTAACTATAACCCAAGATATATATATATATATGTAATGTCGTAAATCTCAGGATAAATCAGATGATCGATTCTGAAGTTTGAAAATCGAGTTTATTGTAAAGATACTTAAATGAAATACAGAAGTAAACAATAATTAATACCAATCTGTGACAGTAAAAAATAAATAACAAGTTCTGTGCAATGCCTACCTCAAAATCGAGAATCGATTTTCAACGCCCTGAGCTACCGATCTTCTCCGTAAATCTTCAATATTTTAAATAATTATTCTGTGATTTTGTCTATCTCTGATGTTGCTCTCTGTCCGTCCGTTTGGGAAATGAGTGTCTCTCAAAATGGTTGTCCGCAAAACAAAAGAAAATCGCTCTGTCCGTGAAACAAAGAAAGTCGTGCTATCCGTAAACAGAGAGAGTCCCTATCACACATGAACTCTGGGGAGTTTACATAGATATATATATAGATAGATATAGATATAGATGTAGATATAGATATAGATATAGTGTATATATAATTTAAATTAAATTAAAATTAAATTAAAATTGAGCCAGAATATTCTCAATTTTGATTTGATAAACGGCAAAACTACTAAGGAACTTTATTCTAAAGCAATTAGAATACTTACTGATATACAATGCCACATTACGAATCAAATACTTTCCAATTAACTAAAATTTTGGCGGGGCAGGTAGTTACGCTCGTTTAGGCACAGGAGTGAAGACGATGCGTGCGAGTTCGAATCCTCGTCCTGGAGATATATTTTCAAGGGATGAAAAACCAAAATCTCTCTTAGAGTTAATTACACACCAAGCAAAGTACAGCTTTTTCCTTTGCTTACTTTGCATGTGTGTGTAGTACTTTCTGCGAGTGCTTGGTATTAGAGGTGCTGGGGAGAAGCATCTAGGTGCTGGGGAAGCACCCCCAGGGCATGGGGAATCACTGGCAACTGGGTCCCGCCCGTGGAGGTTTTAGTCGGTAAAAATCCGGCACGTCTTGCTGCTCTGTGCCTCCGCCTGCCCACAGGGTAGTAAGGTGTCTATGAAGATTTCCTCCACGAAAATCAAAAAAAAAAAAAAATTTTTTTTTTTTGCGATATGAAAGGGGAGAGACGTTTAGCACTCCCCTAGACAAGGATGGAACACATATATAAATGGTACACTGTCGCCTTTCGGCGCCACTTACTTAGATTTTTTTTGGCGGGACCGGGGAGGACTTCCGCTATTCTCCGAATAACGCAGGTGCACGCAGGACACGGAATATTCGGGAAATACCTGCAGAAAATCGGAAGAAAGGTGACGAACACCTATCACCACTGCGGAGAGTGCACGGCCCAGCACACGCTGGAGTTTTGTCCGGCGTGGGAGGCCCCTCGTCGTATTCTGCGACTAGCGATTGGCGAGAGATTGGACCCCACGACGTCACTTATGAAAACGATGCTGAGAGGCAATATGAATTCCTCGCAGTCCGCTCCTATTGCGAAGGGGTAATGCTCGTAAAGGAGCGAACAGAGCGGGAGAGAGTAAGAACATAATCATGAACAGTAAAATACTGTCGATTGTATAAACAATTTAAACAGCACAAAGCAGAAGAACGTGGATAGAATAACCTCATAAATAACAATTTTTTCATTATTATTCTTTAATGCATCAGTTAATTGATCAATTTCGTACAAGTATCTATAGTTTGATTTGAACTTGCTGCTCACAGTCAGACTGCGGATGTTTATGTTAATAAAATATGTCAAAATGTGCAAATAACGTATGCTGAATATGTGTTAATAATATGTCAACATATACGAGAGTATTTAAATATATGCAACAAATACAGAAAATATGCTATATTAATTTTATTATTTAAATGTAATAATTAACAATTACAATTTAAATTAGAATAACTTACGAGTATTTTTTCAAGATTATTGAGCATTAATTGATAACGTTTATCGCTTAAGATCACCTTATATATATAAACTGAGAATGATCGTTCATCATCGTAAGACGTAATCGAGACATATTTAAATTTGCTGCAATAGCATACTTCAACCTTCAACTGTCTGACCTGGAAAAATTTCATTAACTTTCAAAATTATTTGGAATTTGGTATTTCTTGCTAAAACTGCATTCCATTTTGATACAATTTTGACTGCGCAAGTTCCAGGAATGCTTCTGAAATATTTATCAGTGTCGGTCGTTACACTTTCACCGATTCAGTGAAAGACATTCCAATTATTTCTAGTTTCTTTACGTTGTCCAAGAAAATCCCAAAGTGGTGAGAGGTGTACATGTTTGTTTATATGGTAAAGTATCGGGATGTTGTTTTGGTCTTGGATATAGTTATGTTTGTCTAGGTATAAGAACGCTTCTGGGGGGATGTGGCCGGTTGTGAGTGTATTTTTGTAGTATATGTCGTTTGGGTATAGGGCACTGAATATTAGACTATTTTCTTTTATTTTTGCTGCTTGCGCGAAGTGGTTTCTTATTAGTTTTAAGATATGGCAGTCTATGCGGTGGATGTTGGCTAGGTCGTAGATCTTTTTATTTTTTACGTATTTCCTGAATCCGCTGTGTGCAGATCTGTAGGTATTCAGGCAAGCTCTTATGCATTTTCTTTCGAATGTTCTCATTTTCTCCATTAGCGCGGCTGGTATGTTGTACCAGATTGGGCAACCGTAGGATAAGATCGGCCTGATTAGGGTTTGGTAGCAAAGTATTTTTACTCTGCTTTTGAGATGTTTAGAGTAGAATAAGCTTTTTGCTCTCCAAAATGCTTTATTGGCCTTGGAGAGTTGGGTTTCGATATATTGTTTGTAGTTGAGTTTGTTGTCTATGTATATGCCTAAGTATTTCACGCAGTTTTTGTGCGGTATTGATGCTCCTTCGTTTGCTCTTCCTTTTATTTGGAATTTTTTGCAGTGTTCTCTTTCTGCTGGGCCGATTTTGCTTGTTTTACGTGTGAACAGTATTGTTTCGCATTTATTGGCGCTAACCACTGCGCTGCCGTCGTTCGATGCCAGTTAGTGTCGAGTGCCGCCACAGTGGATTTTGATAAACATTAGATTTTGAATCAGCAATTCATTCTGAAGAACATCCTGTGCTGTTTTAATTACTAGCACATCATTGGCACCGAAATATTTAACAACATCTTTAATATGCCCCAAATAGCAGTGTGGTATAAAGTATAGCTGTCTCAAGCCAAGTATCTCATCTTGTTGAAATTGGTTCAGGTGATAATAGAATGTTCTCTAACATTCGATCCAAAGTGATGCTATTATAAACACTTTTTTAATAGAAGGTACTACATTATTTACTAATGTAAATGTATTTCTCCTTCACCTCTATATAATTCATCAATTATACACGTTAGATGCATCATGTTTGGATAAAATATTTCAGGTGTTTTCCAGCTTTCATCATACCTACATCTGTTATCAACAATAACACTGTTTCTTCGTTATCATCTGACCATAGTATTCGTATTGCCTAATTTACGCAGATGCGTAACTTGTTTGTTTTAATCCCTTAAAAAAAGATATATGGGAAACCGATATTTGATTCTCAGAGATTTTTCCAATCATTAATTTGGCTATGTTTCGATCTATTTTATCTGTTGTCTCATCAACAAAAATCCACACACTGTTTTCAACAATATCTTCTCTAATATTGTAAGTCGCCAATTTACAACAATCACCAAGATAATTTTTACGTAACGTCGAATCATTTGGAATAGTTTGTTATACTTAGCTAAAAAATTTCGTAATATCTCGTTATCAGGGCTTCACCAAGATATATTAATAACTATACATATCCATATAAAAGATGTTTTCATAAATATAAAGATCTGCAATTTCGACAATTTTCCAACATGCGGTAACGGGCATTATTCTCAACTGTTTCCTACACACGTTACTGACGATCGGCCTTAATTTTCCACATACATATTTGCAAAAAACTGTCCATGCTACTATAGTGAATTCTGCTTATAGTTGTGCGTCTGTGATAGAGTATGTATCAGTAATGGTTTCGGGCCGCCGGCCGCTTATCTCCTCTATATAAATGAGGGTCAAGCGAGCCCGTTAAAGACCCCGTGCACATCGAGCATATGCGAGGTCGTAAGAAACGTCGGTTACAACTTCTAATTCAGTTAAAGGTAGATATCATCAATATATTGAATTTGGGTTTGAACTAGTTTTTTAAACTCGGCTGAAGCGGCCTGCAACGCTTCCGTAAAGTAGTAACAAATTATATTGTTGTCTGTTACCTATTACGGCCATATTTATGAAAATTAACCGAAAAGCGAACATCGCACTTTTAAGTGAGTTATAACGAACATTTCTTGCAGCCTCGTATGTGCACGTTGTGTATGGGTCCCTTAACACGCCCGACCCTCGTTTATAAACAGAAGATAAGCGTTCGGCGGCCAGCGACCAATATTGATGCCTACAATATTGTTGCCACACATGCACAACTATGGGCAGAATTCACTGTGTTGATACCAACAGTTTTTTGCGAAGATGTATCTCGGAAACTAAGGTCGAACGTCACCAACATGTATAGGAAAACGTTGCTCGCAATGACGCCTCTCGCTACATATTAAAAAATTATCAAAATCGGGGAGCTTGAGTTCGTATACACCTATACATTTATTATTGTTTAGTATTGTTTAGTATCTTCGAATTGTGAAAATTCTCCCATATTATTTTATGCCTGAACTTTGCTTCATGTCTACGAGAATGCATATTTCAGTGTTGTATGAACTACGATTTCTTCTCACAACGAATTTTATCATATTTTCACACTAAACAATATTTCCGCAACTCGTGAAACATTGTTCTGTTATTGAGTCGTATCTAATTTTTCTACGTCTCCTGTTCTTTACTTTAAACGTTTCGTATATTTCATTTCAGTGGTATTATATCTTACTGGCGACAACAAATCGCGATATCTGATTTAATTGAATCTACAGGATGGTCTAAAAATTAGTCCCCACGATTTTTCAAGCACTTCCAATAGTCGGAATAGTCCAATAGCTTCCCATCAACTACAAATGCAATGTTAAGAACTTAAACAAAATTTTACTTCAATGAGGAATCAAAATCACCTTCATTTTTTAAAATGGATCAATACACTTTTGCATACGGCATTCGATGAATTTATAAATTCTTTGCAAAAAAGTATTGGGTCGAAAAATAATTAGTTTAAAAGATATTTTAACCGCAATTTTGTGCAACTTATCGTACGAAAGTTTTCTGTTCTTATCTTTCCCTTGTGTTTCATGAGATAAATTTTATAATATTAAAGCTAAAATATTTGTTAAAGTAATGATTTTCGGACCAAACTACCATAATATCTTTTTGTAGAAAATTAAAAGTGCATTGAATGGAGTATAAAAAAAATGCATCGTTCCATCTATAAAAAAATATAGGTGACCTGGACTTTTCATGGAAGGAAAACTTGTTTCGAAATTGATAATATTATAATTTGTAATAGATAGAAAGCTGATAAACTTTTATTCAAAATATATCTTTGTCCGACTATCGAAAGTGCCTAAAAAATCATGGTTACCCTGACTTTTAGATTATCCGATATATTTAGTTTCTACAAATCGATTATAACGTATATTATAAATTATACAATATATTATATATATGGTATACACAAATGTATGGATTAGTAATGATTCTTTAAAAGAGAGGGGTTAGGTTAGGGGGAGAGAGAGAGACAGACAGACAGACAGAGACAGAGAGACAGCAAGAGAAGGAGAGTATATGTATGTATGTATGTTGTATGTATGTATCTATCTATGTATGTTTGTATGTATGTATGCATGTATTTATGTATATATTTATGTTGTTATCCTTTTAATGAGTCATTACTAACCCATACATTTATATATACGATCACTTAATTAGAAAACTTGGGAAGATGATACACGAATTGAAAAACGTTAGCATCAGTTTTATGAACTTATCATAAATGTATATGATATATGTAATATATTTCTACACATAGTTTTATAACAAAATATGAGGCAAATGTTGACAAAAGTGAACCCAAATGTAATGACCTCAACCTTGGCATATGTTGTCGAAGACATTTCTCTAAGTAATCTTCGGATATGTATGGTAAAGAAACACAGCAAGTGTTGTACGCTTGCTTCACTCGCTCGTAAACATCTAGTCCACTCGAATAACAAATCCACACATAGGCAAAGCAGGCGAGCGAGGAATTTTTAAGAAAGATATTTCTTGACCGAAAGTAGAGCCACTTTTCTCGTATGTGGAATTGGTATTGGGTTGTACTAGACTTTTACGAGTAAACGGAGCTCGCGAAGCAAATGAGGGAACGCGTGCGATGTTTCTTTAAAATAACAACTGGGAGATAAATGCGACTATCGCGTCAGCTACGTCCGTGTTCACATATACGTACTGGCATATGTATAGGCAGACTGCAATGTACTTAGTAGTACATATTTCTATATTTTTGTAAATAACTGTTTGAGGAATATCGAGCGACGACTGAAACCTTCTGAAGGTAGCATATATCAAGGTCAAAATCATTGGATCTGCCTCTCCTTTTGTCAATATATTTACTAACCGATTGAATCCCAAGCAACGCGATCACGCTGTTTAGATTTTGCGTCGAAATTTTTGTATTTCGTATTTTGTATTTTATTGTTACCTTCTCAATAATTTTTATTGAACAAAACTTAAAATATTCATAAACTAATAGTACGCATATATAATAATATAGATGTATTTTATAAAAATAACAAATATGACGAGCACTTTTGTTTTTTCAAAGACCCGTAGGACTCAAACGTGTAAATACGCTAAACATATGCAAAATATGCAACATAAAAAATAAATTTCTGTAATAGTCTAGCGACAAAATAAATTTTACGTACTTACATCCTATTGGAATATGCATTTGCATAAACGTTACAATTGCTAAACCAGTCTTTTCCAGAAATTATAAAACTCAACTTATGATATCAACTATTACGCTAATCAACTATTATAATACTTGAAACGACTCTAAACAACCAATTAAAAAGAGTAACCATCTTCGCTATTACAAATTTTATATTCTACGATACTGATCTCGCACAACATGACGTTCGAATACTATGTATAAATGTATTCATAGCTCGTGAATTCATTGAAAAATAAACGTCTGATCATGATACGGACACATGTTCTCCTACACTACTTGTACATTCTTCTAATCGCTGGGTACACACGATATCTACTTATAATGAAACCTATATGTATCAAGAAGTGCAAAAATTAATCATTTTTCGATGCATTAATCATCATAATAACGATATGAGATAGAAGAATTTTCTATTTGTTGAAAGTGATTTATTATAAATATTTATATTGTACATTATGCATAGATATATATACATATATATATTTCCTATTTCAGAAATTTTTTAACTAATTAAATATTTATTACTCACTGATATAATATATTATAAATATTAATACACATTCTTTTATAAAAATTAAGATTCGACCTGTTTTCCGTAAATAATCATTTAATAAAAATTCTCTTTTATATATAATCGATAATTAAATAATGAAAATATTATAAACATTTCAACTTTTCATGATACAAAATTTAAGAATTCAAGTATTCGGGGAACTAAAAACTGGGCCGAACTTACCAATTTCAATTATCTTTAAATATGTTGTCAATACTGAACAATTCTCCCCTGTACATATAAATACCACCGCTAGACTTTAATTTTCAGATTATAAAGCAAGTTATATTTAATATTATATGTATTATTTAACAATTCATTTTATAAATTTTTATTCTCCGAGCAATTTTTCAATGATACGAAGTACATTTGTTACATGTACATGACCAAATGTAGATTAGAATAAAGTTCAATATTCCATATATCAATCAATTCATCGAAAATTGTTTCATGTTAGTGTTGCCGGTCGTCTAATAGTGTTTGGGTACTGTTCTAAATCAACCTACATATATAGCATTAATTTTTGTTTTCTATTTAGACAATATTAAGAAATTATGTCTATCGTAATCTAAGTTTAGATAGAATGAAGCGTAATCCTAACCTAAATTTAGTTGAAGTTTTGTACGAATATTTTGGAAAAGAAATGCGGCGGATATGTGGATAAGGAAACAGTTCTTCAGAATGTTGACCTTGACAACATATTTTTAAGGTCATTGGAATAGGTGAAATCGCCTCTAATCTCAATAATTACCAATTGAATTGCCTAGAATTCTTAAATAATTAAAACATTTTACTAATTCTTCATTTTACATATATATCATCATTAAATAATAAAAATGTTAAAATGTAATGTTAAGATTGCTCTGTCTAGAATTTTGGAATAATTTCATTGGTTTTCCATTTTTATCGTCAAAATGAAATTTTCGTACTTTTCTATTGTCTCTTCTGTAAATATGATTCCATTTTTGAATGTACTTGTACTTATTCAAAATGAACTATTTAAAAATTGCTCACACGATATGGATAATTAATCTAATTGGCTTTACAACAAATATTAATCTATATCACTAATGTTTTCACTTATTATTAGTACTTTCATTATATTTATTCTCTTTATTTCGTTAGTCTTATTGCTTACATAAGCAATTCCAAATAAGGTGATACCACTGTAAGCCTTTAAAAAGAGCACAACAAATAGTCAAATACATAATCCCATTTCAACGTGATCTTGTTAAATTCGATTTGATAGACATTCTCTTTCTCTGGCTAGAAGGAATGGCATCCAATTATTATCTTAGAAAAAAATAGATAATAGATTGTTGAAATATTATTTATTAATAAAACCAATATGTCTCTTCTTTAATGTGTTAAACTCATACAACCACACGCTACATGTTTAATGGAATAACTTGATAAGATAACTTTTACTACTAGTAAAAATAAAGGAAAGCAAATCAAAAACAAAAATTACAAAAACTAACTTCCGCTACTGAAACTATTTCAAACAAACCTAAGAAACTATTTTACAAGGAAATAAGTGAAACATTTCCTCTGATACATTAACATTAATCCACGATTCTTTCCCTAGATATAAATATTATAATCATTTTTTAACTGAAAAAGAACAAACGTTTATATTGATATTAAGAAATTTCAAAAGCTTTTCGAAAAACAGAATAAACGCTTCCAAGAACGCTTTTTTAGTATTATCTTATTACAGAACAATATTCAATCATGTCAAACAAGTACAAGAAATTACTTTACAAAGCGATCAACGAAAACATTCTTCTGGCACGTGAATCTATGGCTCTTTCCTTGCATAAAGTCAACAGGAGTGACTAATGTAACTAATAATAATGCTATTATTACATTTAGATGAGGTCGGTTGTCGTTCAAGAATGAGTCGTGCCAATTATGCTATCCGCCTCTCTCTACTTAGTCAGAGAACATTCCAAGCTTCGTTTAATACTGCAACAGTAAATTTTGCAGACATAAACATCATACGTACGCCCTTGACATTGCCAGCAGCGACAACCGTGACACGTTAACGCGACTAGCTGCCAGGACAGGCCACGCTCACCTTTTGCGTTTTGTTGCGTAACCGTACACGATGGACGGAGCTAATTGCACAAGGACCTCGAGGCGCTCTTATACCGCGCGTGTCTGCGCACCGCATTACGTCATAAAGTGCACACGGTTATTTCACAACGTTCTTGTAACCTTGAAACGCGATGCCAATGCCGACTGTTTGCCGTTAACAGCGTATTCCGGCGCAAGAGTTCCGTAACAGGTATTAACAACGATTAGCATGAATAATAGTCGAAGCTGTTCTCCGATATTTACAAAATTTCATTAAGCTATTACATTTAGATCGCGTAACATAATCAAATGGCTAGTAATTTGTAGAATAATATTAATAATTATTTACAAAATGCTTAAAATATGTTATGAACATCGTCATTCTGAACAACTTTACTCAATACATGTTACAATTACTCGGCTCAAATATCTTTATCTCTATGTACTTTTAATACTATGTATTTTTTATACATATCTTTTATATTTTATTATTTATATTTTATATCTCCGTTACTTTTAATGATATGCAAAAATACCAAAGGAATAAACCGTTCAATTCGAAAAACGTTATAATAAATAAACAATATTCTCAAAGTCATATCCTTCGAGATCAATGTTTTCTTTTAACGGCACTACACATTTCCATCATCGTAAAATAATAGCAGAGACCGAAACCAATCCATTGATCTATAACACTATGGACCCTAACGTGGCCTTGAATACGAAAAATTAAAAAATGTTTGCTAATAGATGCGAATAATGAAACAACCATAATACAGAGATTACCGAAGGAAAGTTTATCGTAACAAGTGTAAAAAATTAATTTCGTTAATTTCTAACCACTTGCTAATTTGACTGCGAAATAAGCATCGTTCATTTGCGAGAATTTTTGCTGTTAGAGAAGCACAAGCTCAAATCTTCGCGTGTTTTAACTTTCTCGAAAAAGTCTTCTCTTTAATAAACCTCACAAAAGGGATTCAGGCATTGCAATACGAGAGTTAAATTAATTTCCATTTCGTTCAACCGGCTTGTGTAAATACGAATTCTGTGAGGTATCTCATCGTATCTCAATTGCTTTCCTTGTTCTTTGTTCTTACATTCGACATATTCACAGCAGAGCGATCCAAAATCAAGTAATAGTAATATTAATTTGTAGAAAGTGATCGTTAATAAATTTTAAAGTACGATATAGAAAAAGATATTTAATGCATTAAAAATGAAAATTACCGAACGAAATAGAGAAAAGGTCTCGATATTTGTAAAAATATGAACAATTTCATTGTAATTCCCCAATAACTATTCGCGAGAAAAAAAAAATCGAATGCAATCTTAAATTAAGAAAAAATTACATGATAATTACATTTCATGATAAGCATCATCCAGGATAAGGTTATTTAAAAACTTCTGCTACGAAGCTTCAGGAGCTTGTAGGAACATAAAATCGTCGGGTGAAAGCGCGAGGCTCGCTTTCTCGATAATCGTCTTTCTTTTATTGTGACATCAAATTTGAAGTCCTCCGACGGCAACCAAACCGCTCTGTCTTCTCGCCTAAAATTATACTTCTAGCTCATCGATGTCGAGTGACATTTCATTGTGGCAGTAAGCGTATATGTTACACTGTTGCCATTCTCATATATCCTCGCGAGCGTGGGTTTCGAGTTAAGTGCATAATTCTGTATTATGACGATTCGTTCGCCTGAGAAGAATATTCTTGACAAGAATGTACTATCCTGAGCTAATTTCTCTATCATTCAACTGCAACAATTTATCTCTGGATAAAATCACTTTTTGTTATTTCTTGCTGTAAAGGAATGTGATATGGACGTATCCTATTACCAAGTAAAATAAAAACCTTGAAACTGAAGATTTTCTGACACCACTATCTCAATTTATTTTTCTAGTAGATAAGAGTAGATTTACAGTAATTGCTGCCAAACCTTAATAGCATTATTAACCACCGAACGTGTTCTTCTTTATTTTGATAGTTTGCAAGAGTCTCTCTAAATATGTCTAGGTATTTTTTTTAGGTATAGTTGGCATTCATCTAGTACTAACGTTACATACATCTAACTGTACTCGAAACTCGTTTAAATGAATCTGCACAATACCGAAAATTGACTAACCTCTGATCATTATCCTGAAGTTGCCATAATTTAGCATCAATAACGTTCATTTATACCGAATGTAAATCTGGTTATGTTATGTTCCTTTCGCTAATAACCGCTTTGATACGACGCTTAATAGCAATACTGGATTAATACATTTGGAATTACATATAGGATGGATTAATACATTTCTGAATTTTGTATATTCACCGTTACGTGAAGGTCATATTATAAGGTCATGTATTGGGTTTCAATTTCAGCTATTACGAGATGATGATAGAAATATGTAATCTCATTAAGGGAAACACTGATGAGATTGCAGTCTCAAAAAATATAACCTCGAGAAAATTTTTTGTTTGTCATAGCGTTCTTCGAACTAAACAGTTTATTCCTTTGGCACTTTTGCATATCATTAAAAGTAACGAAGATGTTTTGCAACAGAGTTAACTATATATCCACATCATAACATAATAATTATAATTACCTATTAACACTGAATTTTTGTATTAAAAAAAAATAAAAGCGAAAGATGAAATCTGTATTACAAAGATTCGTAATCGAAACATTTAGCAAATCTTTTATTAAACAACTAATGAATAAATTGCTTTTAACTGATGAACATCGCTGTCAAAATAATGAACAGCAATAGAATAACGTATTAATCTTGCAAATCGTTTGATAAGAAGATTGTGATTTATTAAAGCGTATTAAAATCTCCAGAGGTAGCATCAGTAATCTACCAATGAATAAGCATTGGTGGATAGCTCCATAATCGTGACAAGTTCCATATACATTAAACAATCACATATGTATTATGAATACATATTCAACTACATCACAGACTATAAAAATATAGAATATTTGAAAAATCTAGATAAATAGAATGCTTTCAATTTTAAATTTAAGTAGAATAATATGTATCAACTTTTTAAAAATAGTTAAAGTGATATTTTTGATCGTGTGGAAGTTACTACATATTTTTATTCATAAAGACAACATTTGTTGGAATTTATGTAAGATAAATATAATCGCAAAAGTATGTCTTAGGACATTAGCAAGAAGAGTAATTAGTAATTCTTTTCTTTTTAAGACGATTGTATGTATTCCTTTAACGTACGGATATATATTGTTGAGGTTGACTGACAGAAGAACGATGAATTTGTAATAGAAAAATATATTGAAACAAGCACAGGTATAAGTATAAATGACGGGGCAGGCAGCTACGCTCGTTTAGGCACAGGAGTGAAGTACCTAACATAAGTAAATTATACGAGGCAACCATCAACAACCCCCTAACCTCCTTCTGCATAAAAAACAAAATAATACCAGAAAACCAATTTGGCTTTAGACATAAACACTCCACAATTCACGCAATAAACAGACCAACGTCAGACATCTGCTGGGCACTAAATGCAAAACAACCAGTCACCGCCCGCTTAATAGACCTCGAAAAATCTTTCGACACAGTCTGGATCCCAGGTCTCATTTACAAATTGATAAAAAAAAAATTCCCGAGATACTTAATCAAAATAATCTGGGACATGATCACAAACAGAACATTCACAATGTCCGAAGGTACCCACACATCGAACAAAGAATTCGTTATAAAAAATGGACTCCAACAAGGCACAGTCAATTCCCCATTACTCTTCAGCATTTATAACAGCGACCTATTAAATCTCTTTGACCTGAACAAATCCATCCACAAACGCTCCATAGCCTTCGCAGATGACCTCATCATCTACATAACAGGCCGCAAAACCAAAACGATAAAAACAGAACTTTTCACTAAAATCAACGACTACTACAACACATGGAAACTAAAAATCAACCCAAATAAATGCGAAACAATACTGTTCACACGTAAAACAAGCAAAATCGGCCCAGCAGAAAGAGAACACTGCGAAAAATTCGAAATAAAAGAAAGAGCAAACGAAGGAGCATCAATACCGCACAAAAACTGCGTGAAATACTTAGGCATATACATAGACAACAAACTCAACTACAAACAATATATCGAAACCCAACTGTCCAAGGCCAATAAAGCATTTTGGAGAGCAAAAAGCTTATTCTACTCTAAACATCTCAAAAGCAGAGTAAAAATACTTTGCTACCAAACCCTAATCAGGCCGATCTTATCCTACGGTTGCCCTATCTGGTACAACATACCAGCCGCACTAATGGAGAAAATGAGAACATTCGAAAGAAAATGCATAAGAGCTTGCCTGAATACCTACAGATCTGAACAAAGCGGATTCAGGAAATACGTAAAAAATAAAAAGATCTAAAACTAATAAGAAACCACTTCGCGCAAGCAGCAAAAATAAAAGAAAATAGTCTAATATACAGTGCCCTATACCCAAACGACATATACTACAAAAATACACTCACAACCGGCCACATCCCCCCAGAAGCGTTCTTATACCTAGACAAAAAAAACTATATCCAAGACCAAAACAACATCCCGATAATTTACCATATAAAAAGAAAAATAGGGACCAAAACGATACTATACGAGGAAAACTTAAACGGACAAACCGCAGACAGCAGATGGAGATACAACATGGCCCTCCCCCAAAAAGACATCAAAGACAATCACAGAAAAAACATAAAAAAATATTGGTGGATACCAAACCCATAATAAAAAATCCAAGAGGAAAAAAAAAATACCCTCGAATCGCTAAAAAAAAAAAAAAATTCAACACTGCCCCTGAGTAACTCAGGAGAAAACCTTGTTAATATTGTAAATATTGTAAATATTGTAAATAAACCCATGTAACATTCCCCTTCCCCTCCCAAATCTCCCAATACACAAAAAACCAGATTACCATAGCGTCCTGTTTTGCGGCCAAGTTTTTCAGGACAAAAGCAACAACAACAAAAAAAAAAAAAAAAAAAAGCTCCACCTTCCAGTGACTTAAATACAAAAACCCAATCCAATAGTATAAATACAAAAATTATAAAAACTCCGACACACAATATTATAAGGCTACGTCGTACCGTCGCGCATCGGTACTCCTGCCTAACTTATCTTATTAATAAAAAAAAAAAAAAATCATTGTTTATTACGATTAGTAAAATGTAACAACGATCTTGGCATAAATAAACATATATAAAAAAAAAAAGCTCGTTTAGGCACAGGAGTGAAGACGATGCGTGCGAGTTCGAATCCTCGTCCTGGAGATATATTTTCAAAGGATGAAAAACCAAAATCTTTCTTAGAGTAATACACACCAAGCAAGTACAGCTTTTTCCCTTGCTTACTTGCATGTGTGTGTAGTACTTTCTGCGAGTGCTTGGTATTAGAGGTGCTGGGGAAGCACCCCCCTCCCCCAGGGCTTTAGCTCGGCGGCGGATGTTAGCGCCGAGGTAATCCGGCACGTAGCGGAAACAACTAAAATCGCGACGATGTCGACAAACCTCAAAGGGACATACGTCCGTGCACTCAAGGATGCTGCCTCATACTTCGCCGCGGCATGGAGAGACCAGGTGGCGAGGAGGACCGAGCCGGTACACAGCGGCGGCGTCGCATCCGCGGGACCCGTGGACGGAAGACTAACAGCGCTAGAGGAGGAGAACGCGGCCCTTCGCCAAGAACTGTCACGTAGGCCCGCATGCGGCCACGGGTGCCCGCGGTGTAGTGACGCGCCCCCCGCACCCGGGCCCACACCACGGGCGGGCACGAGCTGCAACGAGCGCATCGACGCCTTAGAAAAGAGGATGAACGAGCTTGGACCATCGCTGTCAAAGACCATCGAGGAGCGACGCGGGGATCGACGGCCGCGTACCGCAAAACCACGAAACAAGGCGGACTACCCGGCCACCCTCCGGGCCACGCAGGTACTGACGTTCGCAAGAGAGCAAAGGGGGTGACGAATGGAGGGTGATAGAGCTCAGGAGGAGGAAGAAACCGGAGAAGAAGCAACGGAAGGAAACGGTCGCCCCCAAAGAAACGAAGAAAGGGACGACCGCGACTGCACCGGCCAAGACCACAGAAGCGCCGAAACTGAGCGCCACCACGACCGCGACAAGGAAGATACCGGCACAGGCACCAAGGACGGCCACGCTCCCCCGCACACCACGAGCATCCGCGGTGACTGTTACGCTGAGCAAGGGAACAAGTACGTCGTATGCCGACGTACTCGCAACGGCGAGGCAGAAGATCCCGCTGACGGAGGTCGGCGTGGAATCCGTTGAAATGAGGAAAGCCGCGACGGGCGCCATAATCATAGGAGTCCCTGGAGACAGGGACAGAGGGAAAGCATCGCGGCTAGCGGCACGACTGACCAAGGTGCTAGACCCGACCGTAGTGAGAGTCGCAGCTCCGACGAAGACGGCGGAGCTGAGAGTGGTCGGGATAGACATCTCGGCAGACAAGGAAGAACTGCGACGAGCACTGGCCTTGGCGGCGGGATGCAGCGGCGCGGAAGTGCAGGTTGGGGAGATCGGCACATTCAGAGGCGGCCTCGGGTCGGCGTGGATCAAGTGCCCGGTGGCGGGAGCTCGGAAACTAGCCCGGGAAGGAAAAGTGGCGCTGGGTTGGTCCAGAGCCAAAATAATAGCCATACCGACGAGGCCCTTGCAGTGCTACAAGTGCCTGGAGCTGGGGCATGCACGCGCGACCTGCGCGTCCGTTGTGGATCGGGAACATCTGTGCTACCGATGCGGTGAAAGCGGACATCGCGCCAAAGGGTGTCCCGCGGCTGCACCCAAATGTCCCCTGTGCGAGTCGCTCGGGGCACCCGCCGGTCATAGAATGGGAGGGGTAGCATGCGCTCCCCCACTGACCAAGAGGAAGCGTCCCATCCACAAACCAACCGTCGCCACGGGAATGACACAGAGGAGCACCGCCGAAATAGTTGGTGATGGCCGGGAGGAGGCCGTGGATTTGAACGAATAAGTTCAAAAGCCTCCTTCAATGCAACCTAAGGAGAGCGAGGCGGGCGCAAGACCTGCTCCTCCAGACCATCCAGGAAAGCGGGATCGCCCTCGCGGTAGTGGCCGTATCGTGTCCCTGATGCACCCAACTGGGTCGGGGACTTGGACGGATTGACGGCCATAGCATGGACACCAACACTGAGCGCCCCTGGTATTCTACTCGACCGCGGCAACGGCTACGTCGCGGTCGAATGGGTCAGAATAGCGGTAGTAGCGGTATACGTCTCCCCCAACAGCGGCTTAGCCGCGTTTGGGGACTTCCTGGACCGGGTCGGCGAGTGCGTAAGAAGGTGCCTTCCCCGCCAGGCACTCGTCCTCGGGGACTTCAACGCCTACTCGACGCAGTGGGGAAACACCAGGACTACCACGCGAGGAAGATGGCTGACCGACTGGGCCGCGGGCCTTGGGCTCCTTCTAACAAACAGGGGCTCGGCAAGCACCTACGTGGAGGGGGTCTTCCGTGATGGACATAACCTGGCTCATCCCGGAGTTATACCGGAGGATCCGTGACTAGAGGGTCGCCGAAGGAGTCGAGACACTGTCCGACCACCTCTACATACGGGTGGAACTGGCCACTGACAACGAGGACACCAGCGACACCAGAGGAGGAGCGAACCGGCCCACCGCCGCTCAGATGGCGTCTCAAGGGAAGAGACAAGGAGATGCTGCGGGCGGCAGTCATCGTATCGGCCTGGAGCTGGGATGCCCAAAGGACGACCGCGCTGGGAGGCGTCGACGAGGAGGCGGAAAACCTCAGAAGATACATACCAACATTTTTCTAATTTATTTATAATTTCATGTAAATATCTCAGGAGCACATAAAAAATTAAACAAACTCTAGATTTTAATAATTGTTGATGCTATATTGTAGATCTATGAAACATCGAATAACTTATAATACTTCCAAGACTATCAGATGACCATTTTCTGGCGGGACAGCCAGCTACGTTCGTTGAAGTCTCGAACCCCCCCTCCCTCCTCATCACACAGTACACAAAAAACAAACTACCGTAGCGTCCTGCTTTGCGGCCAAGTTTTTCAGGACAAAAGCAACAAAAAAAGAAAAAAAAAGCTCCACTTCCCAGTGACTTAAATACAAAAACCCAACCCAATAATATAAACACAAAAATTGTAAAAACTCCGACACACAATATAATAAGGCTACGTCGTACCGTCGCGCATCGGTACTTTTGCCTAATTTATCTTATTAAAAAAAAAAAATCATTGTTTATTATGATTAGTAAAATGTAACAACAATCTTGGCATAAATAAACGTATATAAAAAGAAAAACGTTCGTTAAAGTCTCGAACTGAAAACGACGCGTCGCGAGTCGAATCCTCTTGCCCGAAATATATTTTCATCAAAGGATGGAAAGCCCAAAATCTCTCTCTTAAAAGTAATATACCACAGGAAAGTCGGGGAGGCCAGTCTCTTTGACTGTTGTGTGATACCTTTACCTACGAGTTGATGATAGCTTCAAGACCAGCCGACAATCATTAACTCGCGCACTAGTCTACCGTCCCGCCCGTGGAGGTTTTAGCCGGTAAGAATCCGGCACTACCTTCACACCGCCCTGCATCCCCCGACCCAGGGCGGTAAATAAAGTGTCTATGAAGATTTCCTCCACGTAAAAAAAAAAAAGAAAAAAAAATTAATTGAATTTTTTTTATAGTATGGAAGGAGAGACGTTTAGCACTCTCCTAAACAAGGATAGAACACATATATAAATGGTAAGACATTGACGTCTTTCGGCGGCACTTACCAGATTCAAGGAGCGGGCAGAGAGGGAGAGGAAGAAAAAAAACTCTTATCATTGTAGAGTAACGCGACGGAGGGCCTTGGCGGTCAGGCGACCCAGGGGCGTTCCACTCTTGCCCCCTCGGACCACGACTAGCAGGGAGGGTGGCACTAGGAGCAATGGCCTGCTCTAGCACCAAATTAATCAGTTACGAAACTTATAGGATCGGCTCATTATCAAGAGAACGCGGGGAGTGCACCGGCAGTAATTCGCAAAAGGTCCCGGGGCATTCCTGTCACACGCGTAGGCAGACCATCGTGAAGTTTTAGTCGGTAAGAGTCCGGCATTGCTCTGCTGCTGCCGCAGCGGCGGAGTATCCATGAGGATTTCTCCACGTACAAAAAAAAAAGGAGATTATCATTTTCTATTTACGATGTTACAAAACTATCGTAGCCCTCAATTAATTTATAATTTTATATCTTTGATTTATAAATCTTATAAATTTATATGCAATATATTTAAGATACTTGAATAATGTCTCTCATATAAATATCACAATATTTTAGTGTATAAAACTGTATAAAATGGATATTGAAATAAATGAAAAATAATAAAATAAAATTGCGGGATGTATACCTGTTTTCTGATTATCGCATTTCTATAATCTACATACATATACAAATATCTGTACATTTACACATATACTATATATTACCTATGATAATTATACTACAATAGCTCACTTAGATACAAAAAAGTTAAACAG
This sequence comes from Bombus dahlbomii, assembly GCA_037178635.1. Taxonomy (NCBI): domain Eukaryota; kingdom Metazoa; phylum Arthropoda; class Insecta; order Hymenoptera; family Apidae; genus Bombus; species Bombus dahlbomii. Next base: position 660,933 of record CM074118.1, read on the forward strand.
AAAAATGGTATTTCTCGAGAAACGTTCTTTTCCCACTTGATATACTGCAAGTTACAAGGAAGTAAATTTTTAAAGAAATTTTAACTTTCAAGAAAAGTGAACACAGAATTTTTATTATTTTTCATCTGATTACTTTTAGATAAATTTGTATTTTTTGAAGGCTTTTGTACTTTGAATAAATGCAAGGAATTCAATGAATACTTTTCGTGCAAAATAAAAATAGGTGAAATTTTGTCTGCAAAAAAAATAGTTATCGTTTTTTGGATAAAAGCAATGCTGCAAAATTACAAAATAACATTGAAAATTAAATGTTAAAGTTTAAAATCATTTCTTTAAACTTTATCATTTTTTATTATAAATAAAAAATCGCTGTTTTCGATATTATTTTATTCTATGTGAAAAAATGTAATTTGTTTAGTATTTTAGTAGCTTTTCATAAATACGACAATTGTATAAACGAAAACGAGATACGCCAGTATTTCAAATAAGTCCTCAATCACAAGATTACAAAATATCTACATATTTATTTATGCATGGAGAATGTTGCTGAAGAGAGAACAGGAATCACTAAACGAAACAAGTTGTACAAGGTCAAAAGAAATCGATAGTCGGTTCTTTGGAAGATATGCTTACAGAATTCCTAAAACTCAAGGAAAGCTGCTTTTAATGATTCTTAGAATAATCTACCATAAGGAAAGAAATACAACAAACCGTTCACAGTACGATTCTCAAATATATGCGAATTTATCGCGTTTTGTTGTGACATTTTTTAAAACTTTTATTCTATTCGATTTTTCTATACATTTATTAATTTATGTATAACTACTTATACATAATTTATGTAAAACTAATTAAAGCTATTAATTTATGTAAAACTAATATTGATTATATCCAACAATCGAGTGTGAACTATGATGCATGTATAGATTATACACATATCTAATGTTTATATTATATAGATACCTAATTTTTATGAAATGTTTATAAAAATAAAAAAAACTTATTTAATATCATATGTTAATTAGATATAACTTTTTAAAATAAGAATTTAAATTAAATATATATTTTAGATTGAATATAACAAATGAAATGAACTAACTGGTGATACCTAGCAGAATAAAAATATGATATGTCTTCTAACTGATCCATCTACCATTCAGGCACATTTGTTCATTTTAATCTTAATACACAATATGTATATGCATTACCGGCCAGAAAATATTAGCTTGCCTATTTGTTACATTTATTGCGAAAACTCTAACAAATGTCTCTTTATATATTATATTATTATATTATATTATAAATATATTATATTATTCTATATTAAATGTATAATACGAATAAAATAACAGATTCATAGTATTGGCTTGGCAACCAGGTGATTAGATGGTAATGACAAAATCCGCAATCACTTAGTTGACAACCCAATAAGTTGACAACCCCATTCAATTTCTACTAAAACATGTGTTTTAACACTATTTGTAACCAATAAAGTAGTATATATTCTTTAACAATATTTTACTCAGCATTTCACCAAATTCACCACAATTCATCTGAATACTTGGTGGAAGTACTAAGATCAAATTACAATAATCTACAATACATACTTATCGACCTAAACTATAAAATTATTCGTATTAACAATAAAAAAGTATTTGTATTAAATATTAGCAACTATCTTAATAGTTATGTTTGGCAGAGTATGTGCTGTTATTGAAAGCGTTCAGAAATTTTTCACATGAAATTTGTTTGACTTGATAGAAGAAATTTAATGAAATATATAATAAATATTATAAATCTACATATTCTACCAAAATTCGTCTATAAAATCAAATAACTTTCCTGTGAAAAATTTGTGTCCGTAGATTTAATGAGAGAAGTAATGAAGTATACATTTAAATGGAACATATATATTTGTATATATTCAACAAGCTAATACGTCTAATGTATTTGAACCGCAAATTATAGACGTAATATATTACAAATTACAAAGACGTGCCTTAACGCGAAAAAAAATGTTAAGCAGCAGCTTAGTCACGACTTGATAGTTTAATAGTTGACATTCATTATACCTCTATTGTACCTTAACAGTAGTTCAACATCGTACAAAGCAACGTTATTTGGAACATTCATTTTCTTATAGTACCTACTCACTTTCCTTTCCTCTTTTACCGCATTACCTACCCTACCAATATTTATGACTTATCTTTTTTTATTTCGTTGTTATCCTTCTCCTATCTATAGTCTCCTTCACTGATGCTTTTAGATTTTCCCATTCTTGTATTAAATACTTCTCCCTCCTCTTTCAATATCTTGAAGTTTGTTGCAATTTTATACCTGTTTATGATTTCTAAGTTCCATTATACTTTCTCTTCTTCTATCTTTTTACCTTCTTCTAACTTATCACTATGATTAATGGTTAGTAATCAAATTCTACTCTATTTCCTAAATAAAACTCTAATTCTGTCAGTTATGACCTGTTGTGACTGTCACCACTTCATTGATCACTGATGTTCCCCTCTTCTCCACTTTATAAGTTTTCTTCTTCTCCTATTTCTGCTTTCCAACTATTCCAACTTCTGCTTTACCTTTTTGTTATCCTTCCCATCTCTCTGTTGCTATACATTGTCCAGATAATCCATATTTCTTCCTCCATGTTTGTTTTTCTTCCTGCTAGTCTATTTCATTATTCTAACCTAACCTCAATCTCCTTTAACTCCTGTCACAGCCCCACTGCTTGCAATTCCCTTCCTTTTCTCTCTTTTTATATAATAAACCGGATATGTTAAACGTGTTGGTTTGTTTAATAAAGAGACGAGTGATGAATTCGTAATTGTCTGTTATATTAAAATTAATACATGTACAAGTACAGAGATAGTGTATGCCTGTCGTAATCGTCGCTCGCTCGAAATTTGTATATCGATGACTCGTTATTCAACGGTATATGACACCTTAATGGTTGTCCTAAAGAGTAATCTTAAAAAAAAAAATTCGTCTACTTGTATCGACTGGTGTTATTATAAAACGTTCAAATGTAACTCCGGTAGCCAATTACAAATAATGACGATAATATTTTGTCCGGCGTTCGTTTACCTTTGAACCTAGCAAACCAAAACAACGTTGGTATTCCAAGGCACAATAATATGAGTTTCTACCGATTCAAATCTTTCGTTCATTCATGTGCCGCTACAGATATAAATAGCAAATATATTATAAACGGCTTTCTATAATTAGGAAAAGATGAAGGGACAGAATCTTCAGTTTCGCTTGGGAACGCGACTAAACTTTTAGCAAAAAGAATTACGGTTGTTGGAACAATTCGCGTAAATATATAAGAGCTACCAAAATTGGCAAAACAGACAAAGAACGATATAACACGCTTCTCAACAAAATTATATCGTTCAAATAATTGTACTTCGACAATTTACAAAAATAAACCACATAAAAAAGTACTGATTTTTAGTTCAATGCATAGATACATACAAATGGAAGAAAATGATGCCCGTATACCAGAGACAATTACATTATACAATAGCATTATAAAAATACATAAATTATACAAATTGTATAATAACAGGAAATTCGGTGTAGATGTGACCGACCAAATGACCAGAAAATACATTGTAAAATCTGAATCACGGAGATGATTTGTACAAGTACTTTTCAACATACTACACTTAGCCAGGATAAATGCATGGATTTTACATAAAGAAACCACGGGAGAAGGAATTTCGAGACAAGAACTTTTCTTTCAATTGAGAGAAGAACTTGCCACCGAATATCAAAAAGAGCAACAGCTGGGCAAAGAAGATCCAGCGGAACCAGTCACAAATGTAAGTACAAGTTTACGTGAACGGAAAATATACAAGATAAGATATTTCAAAAATAATAAGACTAACAAAATCTGTCTAAAATATAAAGAATAAAATATAAAATATAAAGAAATATAAAGAATGTGGAAAATGTGCTATCCAGAAGCCTATAACTTGTAAAAAAATAAAGGGAGGTGGAAAAGAATAAAATGTACGTTATTTATTTCTAAATAGAAGAAACTATATTCTTTCATTATCAAATTCGTTATTATCTTCGTTCTATATTAAGAAATATAAGTTGTTTCAAAGAACGATCATTTGACCTTATTTTTAAACAAAAAGATTTAACAGATGCATCCAATCGTCGATTTTATATCTTCGAAATTTTTATTTACCTTCTCCAAGACTTCTATTATTAACACTAGAACTACCGATAGTTAACACGAAGCTATTTCTACCAAAACCAGTGAAAATGACTGATCTTTAAAAAATACCTAATGATAGAATATTTTTATATTTATTGATTTATTACTTTCTTACAGAAGGAATTCCATGTTATGTAGTACATTTTTGGTATTATTAAGTCATCTGGAACCATGATCCCTAAACGAGGATCGACACATTTATAAAATTGTAGAATCAGTCATTTTGACTGGTACAGTATTTCTAGCGTTAGCATCTAGCGATCGATCCAGAATTTTCCTGATAACTGATACCATCATATCGAATGATACGCGGTAAAAATTTGAAAAACGTGTGGCAAGTTGTACGAAACGAAGAAACTGATTAATTGGGGTTCGATAAACAGGATTGCAGGACTCTTTTACACTATACAAGTGCCAGTCATTTTGACTGGTGTTGGTATAAGTAGCATTGATACAAAATTATTTCGAGTTTGAATACACAAAAAATAAAATAAAATTCATTATATTATTTTTTTAGTTGTCGTTGCGAAACTCGTTACATCATTGCGGAAAAAGATATAACACGAAGTAGGAATTTGAAAATAAATTTGTAAAACTAGTCAATTCGACTGGCGTGGTAGAGTTCTAGCGTTAATTGTTTCCTCCACTCCTCTACCTGCTCCCTCCCTCTCTTTTTCCTCACTTCTTTCCAGTTTTTTGCACAACTCCTCTCCTTCTTTTCCCATTTATTCTATATGGATTTTATCTTCCGGGTCAAATTACTTATTGCATTCTTTACCTCCTTTGTAACCTTTTTCCTCCTTGGATGATCTCTGTCCTAAAACATCCTATTCTGTTTATTGTTATCTACACTGCCCCCCTCCCCTTCGCCTCTTCTTCTCTCTGAGACAATTTCTTTAATATCCCTCTTTCTCTTTCTTCCTCACTAATCTTTGTCCTTGAAGTCTTCCTCTACGTTTCCTTCAGTTACGGCTTTCCACATTTCAGGCAGTTTTCTATCGTTGGAACTCTTTTTATCTTTGCTCGCCTTTAACGAAGGTCCGTCCCTCTCCTTCTTCTCAAATTTTGGTCTATCTCCGATTTTGTCTCCTGTCATTCTTTTTTTTTATTATGTTTATTTAAGCCAAGATCGTTGATACATTTTATTAATCATAATAAACAATGAATTTTGTTTTTTTAATGAGATAGGTTAGGCAAAAGTACCGATGCGCGACGGTACGACGTAGCCTTACTATATTGTGTGCCGGAGTTTTTTTACAATTTTTTGTGTTTATATTATTGGGTTGCGTTTTTGTATTTAAGTCACTGGGAAGTGGAGCTTTTTTTTTCTTTTTTTTTTTTTTTTGTTGCTTTTGTCCTGAAAAACTTGGCCGCAAAGCAGACGCTACGATAGTCTGTTTTTTGTGTACTGTGGGATTTGAGAGGAGGCGGGATGAGGAGGAGGGGGAGGGGGATGTTACATGGGTTTATGTCTCCTGTTATTCGTTCACTATTTTACTGATTTTACACCTCATATTGTTAACGTCTGTCTATATTTCTTTACCTTTAACTCGTCTTTTTTTTACATTTAACCTTAACTCTTTATGTAAATGTAATCTTACTTTCCTGTTTTACCTCATCTTACTTATCTATTACTTGATTATCAATAGACTTAAGGTCTCAATACTTTTAAATATTATTTACTAGAATTTACTACAATTCTTTAATTTTTAATATGCGATAATAATGTTATTACTATAACTAGAATATCTATTATTTGATTATCAATAGACTTAAGGTCTCAATACTTTTAAATATTATCTATTCGAATTTACTGTAATTCTTTAATTTTTAATTTTATATGATAATATATAACAAACACTTACCACTCAGAAATAAAATACGATATGATACAACGCTAAAAAAATAATTCAAAATAAATAATTTTCTACAAAAAAATAATTTAGATATCTTTTATTTAAAAATATTGCACTAATATCGAATGTGATATCAACTTTTGAAAAGAATCTCATAATCAGAATTTCACCCTAAATATCCTTGGTAATAAGATAATTCACAATTATAATTCTGCTCGTGTATCTATATATTGTTAGACAATCTCTAATCTCATGACCTAAATCTTAAAACTTAATACCATGTAAAGATACTTAAATAGACTGAATAAATCATACCACAGTAGAACCTCGTTTACCCAATAGGTCGTTTCGATAATAAGTTAAAAAACAAGTTCGTTGTAGGAAAATAAAATTATTTGCTAGGTTATAGATTACTCGTTTTAATTTTAATTTTTAATATTGTAATAAGCTTGTATAAGCTTGTTTCCTGATGATTATTCTTTGTGTAAATTATAATATTATGCCAAAACTTAATTTTACAAATATTAATTAGACTTATTAAAATGTTTATAAAAATATAAAATTTTTAATATTTAATACATAAATTAATATGAGTAGTAGCAGATCTCTAATATAACAGGTATTTTGTTTCAATGTGATCCTCTTTAGAATTAGTATGTGCTGAAAATAATATAATACTGCGATGTAATATAATGTGCTATTGCATGCTCTTCGAGTATATCATTTAAATTATTGGGTTGGCAACTAAGTGATTGCAGATTTTGTCATTAGGTGATATTGATAATAATTTATTTCTCAAGTAAGAGAAATTTTTTGTAATTTATTTACAAACAAGTTTATTTTCAAATAAATTGATCTGTTGCTTTATTTGGAATAATTATTTGATCTTTTTTCTTATATTTAATCCTCATGCATTCTATTTTATATCATAAAGTTTATATCATAAAGTTTATAAATAAATAGATTTATTTTTTTATTCGTTCTACGAAATATGAAGAAAAAATTTAATAAACTAAACAAAAGGTTAACACAAGCTACTGATATAAATTACTAGATTCGTGAGCGACTTTAGAACGACCACGTGATACAAAGATGTCGTCCAGTATTACATCTTAACCAAACTTCGATAATTCGGACTATATGTGTAACGAACATGGCGTGGTTTTGAAATCGAAGCGTCTTATTTGTCCGTGCCAAGTATCAAATTACTGGCAACGTTCAAAACATCGATGGCTCGATATTTATAACAAGGTATATTCAAGTTGCATGCCAACAGTTTTCGGGCCGAAAAGATTTTGAAATACGTCTCGAACTTTAAATTATCTAAATTTTAACACTCTACTGAAGTTTTATGTAATACATGTATAAAAATGTATTTTAATTATAGAAGTACGGATGAATCAAACTGCAATTATTATTTATACTTTATAGTCATCAGAGCTACATATAATAATATATTATAACCGATAATAAAGCTGGCTTTTGAAATTGCCGAACTTCACAGAAGTAATTTGTTGCTTGACAAACTTCAGACTTTTCAATTTTTGAATTACAAGTCAGATTAAAAAGGGTCTAAACCAATAGAAAGACTTCCTATGTTAATACAATTAACGATATTTAAACAGTAAGAATATGTAGTAGTACATATAATAAATAATAATATACATCTCATATTTCTATGTTCTCTTAATAGGTAATTTAACGTTATAGTCTGATAATTGTATAAAGTGATAAATATTGCTTATAATTAATAATTCGTTATTAATTTATATGCTTCGGTAAAATGTACATATTGTTATTACAAATGGACTAAAGTGTCTGAATATTTACGTATAAACTACTTTTAACATCCATGCATTATTTTCAGTTCATGAGTTTCAGTAATTTAGGAGCACAAAATTTAATGTCTATATACGTATGTATATTTCATTTTATTCTCACTGTTATATTTTATATACTATAGCTTTATTCATCTATTTACGGGGTACGTCATTTTCACTAAATCTCCAGAGGATACGCGAAGCATTAAAGACTGAGAATCACAGTATTTTAAAATAAATTTGAAATAAATTTGAAATAAAAATATAAAAATGTTTCATGCCCGCTTATATAAAGTATTTCAGTAGACATTGAGATTCTCTTTATTGTTTATTATTTTAAACAACTTTAGCTCTAATCAACTTTAATCTCATAACTTTTCTGATTCTCAAATCAGAATTAGCTTCAATTTCATCACAACCTTTTTCGGAATTTCCAGATTTATAAAAATAGAAGAAGTCAAGGAATCCGAAGAAAAATTATTTTCTCTAAATGTATTCTAAAAAAAATTAATTTATCAAATTATCTTTTATAAAGTCAAATTTCATTTCACTTAAAAAATGTTTGATAAGTGACAAAATTAAAAGTGTCAAAAGTGTTAAATTAATAATTTAGTAGTAATTAAAAATGTATAGCTTCAGGTCAAATTAAGACGCAATACACAGAAATATTCCTATATGTATAATGCAATAATAATTTACTCGAATTAAAATAATAATAATGGATATATTAAGAATAGCCTAACAATAATAATTAGTCTATTACATAGGTACAGATCTACGCAGTAATGACAATTATGTCGTTATATCTAATTAAAATGTTTCTAATTATATTAAAATCCTACTTTAAAATATTTATTATAAAAAATTATTTCAATTGGAAGAAATAACTATATATTATAATATATTAATTATAACATTCCTAAAAAAACGTAACATTAAATTAAATACCACAGTACTTTATAAACTTTACAGTTTATTCACACCGTGATATAACGCGACTGAATCTGAATAGTTATCAATGACAACACTACAAAGGTTTGTCGCCACGAGCCTGAGTTAACGCATCTATGTCCGAGCAAACGATGCTAAAGTACGCGTGACATTGAACAACGTAGAACCAACGTCAAACGATACACGTAAGTATACGCGTGATAAACGAAAAACAAATAAATCTAACTGTAGTATATATGTATTAAATGGTCGATATTCACAGTTAAGTTACGTTCAAAAGATCGTTAATCGGCGTTAGTGAAACGGTCGATGAATAGACTTACCCTAGAGATACGAAGGGGTTGATGCAGGTCATGCCCACCATGCATACGAAATCCCCACGGAGAGCCTCCAACAAGGGTGACTTCTCTTGCACTCATCCCGCCTCTCTTATCACTCTCCAACAACCACTCACTCGCGTTTCAATCCGAACGCGAGACGCAGCTACGCTGTTTGCTGATACAGACGCCACGCCGTCTCGTTTTACTCGTCTCGAGTTGACCAACGAGGTCGTAGTTCGCGCTCCGCAGCGCAAAATCGTTGATCGCGCGTAATTCGTCTTGTCAACGCTCACATTTCTCGAATAACGCCTCGCGAAATTTCCCTGCTATCATTTATTATCAACGTTTACTCGAATGGTAGTCAGTACTCCTTAATCAGCGACATTACCGACCATGCATCATCTTTCAACGAACGAACGACGAAAAGATTACGGACGAAAAGTTCATGGACGACGAATCATGCAAATTATTAGTGTTATTGATAAAACAAAGGATAAATTTAACGACTCACGATGTTCTTGGTTATCAAATTACGAACACGAATATATACTCACTGATGACAAGAAAATTGGAACGAACAAAGACACGAACTACACTCGTCGATGGTTCGCGGAATACTGACATGACGGCGCATTCCCCCTCCCTATAATCGTCGGCGCGCCACCCTCACTTGCCATCCTATGAAACTCAAGCCACCCGGCGAACACGCGTGCCCTCTCCTACAGCTACGATCAACATTTCTTAACTTACGATTCGGATGAACCACTTGTAGCTAGTATTATAAATATAGAGGAGACACGTTTCTATTCGGTCGTATTATTTAAAGGTCACAAGAGAAAAACTTAATATATTTTCAGCAATATTTTTATTTTAATATCACTTTATAATAAAAACTTATTTAAAAATCAGATGAACCTTTTAGATATAAAGATATCTTTCACACAAGGACATATTTTATAAACCGAAGATATAACTATAAAAAAATAATATTTTAATATTATAACAAGTAAGTAACCTCGAAATAAGCAATATAGAGTCGAGATCGACTGGTTGCTTATTATGAATCACATATGCTACTCGGCTTGACTTTGTTTTCGAACACAATAAGAAAGAACACGTAGAACGAGCGACAGGTTGGGGATAGCGGTGAATTAAAAAGTGATTGGCCGAGGAGCATATAACACTTCAGAATCGCTAATGCTAGAGTGAGAGGACATTATACATATTCTATTCATCTTGTACTAAACCATGTTATTGTTCATTCGATCATAAAAATTGATGGCTTCTGGCTTTACTAAACGCGTTTAACTTTAAAATCAAATAGCAGACATTTTTGGTAACAACTTTGGGATTGTTTGACAATGAGGACTGAACCTTAAAACTGCGTGTAGAAAATGAAAGACATTACTTATCGCGTTCTTCTCCTGTACTCTTCATTTATCATTATTTTTTGAAATATTTATATCGTTCTTGAAAATCCATTAAATTTTAAATTGACAATTACAAAATCAATGCCACAGGTTTCTAAACAACCATCATTAAGAGACAATGTAAACTGATATAATCTTCCATCTTCATCCTTTTAATTAAAATTTGACACTTTGTTTAACAATTTATAATCATCAAAATATTTTGTAGAATTTGTAAAAAAATCTTATACATTATTTAAAGTCTTTCAATGCTTTGTCATCAGTTTGTAGGATCAACTTAAATTATAAATTATTAAACGATATTATTTTACTTATAAGTATCCTAGATACTAAGACTGATTCTCACTTGAACAATACTTGCATATTAAACTGTTTACTTTCGCTTTAATACTAAAACATAACTTTTAACTAAAATAAAATAAAAAGGTCGACTGTTGATTTTTGATATATATAAAGGTTCTGCTAATAATAATACATACGTATTGAAATAAAATAAAAAGTTATATAAAAAAAAAGAACAATATTAATTCAATATATTTTACAGAATGCCAAGAAACTATGTTTATCCTTTCATTACTTACAATACAGTACTAATGAAAAAATATAATTCTGAATGAAAACAATTATCAATGAAAATCTTTTTCTTGTAATAACATTTCAGACATATTTTACTTTGCTTGTGTATTAAATTTAGATATATAATAGGTAAATAATATTTTTTAAAATGTTAAAAAAAAGATTTTTTAACATATTTCACAAAATTATGGAATGCAAGAATATAATAAACAATTATGACAAAAGTATCAAATATATATTTATTGTAACTGTACAGTAGCTGACAAAAGTTTAAGACGATGATTTGTAAACCGGATTACAAACATCTTATACACATATTGTTTTTCTATTCGGTTTGTCTCTCTGGAATAACATAGCTTGACCTTCGTAACCTCAGACCGTCAGCTGTTAAATACGAATAATGTAGAAGTTACGACAGTTAGTCACCGCTTAGCACTTGTAAACAGTGGGCATTAGTTTAAGACGATCTGTGTAAAACGGGAGTTTTTGAACATTTTGATTCTAGAATGTCAAAATCATTGTTTAGTATAGTTTTATTGCTTAAAATTTATTTAGGTAGGAACAGACTATGGGTAAATCGAAGAATTTCCTTAAAGACGAAAAGGAACAAATCGTAAGGCTGCGAAAGCAAAGTAAAACCTCCATCGAAATAGCAAATATAGTGAACAAGTCAGAAACGGCTTGTAAGCAAGTTTGGTATAAATTTTTAAAGGCAGACATGTATTGGGATCAACCGAAAAACGGAGGATCACGGAAACACAACGCCGAAAATGGATCGCCGGATTCATCTATCGAGCGAAAAGGATCGTTTTCATAGTGCAAATATTGCTGCGGAGAGTTTTAGGAGTCGAAAAAGACGACTTGCATTTGCTGAAGTTTATAAGCATTGGACATGTGAAGATTGGCAAAAGGTCTCTCTATGTCGTCTCTTCCGACGGGATACGGTATGTTAGACATCGAATTGGCGAAAGTTTGAAAACACAATGCGTTTTAAGAACTCTTAAACATGGTGGAAACGTTGTGGTGTGGGCGTGTTTTTCTCGAGGCGGTTGTCACTACCGGCGCATTTCAAAACCGATAGGCTGATGACAGGGATAAAGATATGGCGGCATTCGGCGACAATATATATCGCCGAAGCGAAGTGCCTAATGAGCCATCAATATCCCAATGGTCCTCCCGCCGAATGTTCGAGAAGGAGGCGTGCGTAGCAACGGTCGCGGACGCCTACCAAACGCGTGGGTAGTGGGAATATTGAGGGGTGACAAAGGAAAAGAATCGGATCCGATCGAAAGTCAAGTTGTAAGAGCTTCAGTCTTGCAAAGTCACGGTTGCACTTCGGAAGTAAATTGTCACTAGTGTAAACAAATAAATAAATAAAGTGTAAAGAAATAAATTCTCTCTTTTTTTATTTTCATCTGCGATTTTTTTTTTATTTTACGTGACACGGTCCTGGTTCGATATGTCGTATTAATGGAATTGCGGCGGCATTCGACCACGGAACTTTCCAACAGCTTCACGACACAAAGCGCTATTCCTTTCAAAGCATAAGATTGACACGCCTAATGTACCATCGATATCCCTACGGTTCTTTCGCCCAATATTCGGAAGAATGTATACGCGACAACCGTCGCAGGCATCCAATAAACGCGTGCATAGTGGGGATATGGAGGGGTAACAAAGAAAAGAATCCGTTTGGCTTCGAACAAAAGATTCATTCTGTCCCGAGCTGCGAACTGCGAACGGTTTAGCGTCATAGCGAAGCAAATACAATTCGAGATACGTGATTATTAACTCTTGATAGTTAATCGTTGATCGTAAATTGTTGCCTGTTAATAGTTTAATAAACCTTTTTTGTTGAACATCAAGAGTATTTCCTGTGGGCACCTTCACCAACAGCCACCTCAGAATTATAGGCCATCTTCAATACATGGACATACTGAAGAACACAATGTTACTTTTTACACGCTACAATATGAGTGATGATTTTATTTTTCAAAATGATCGTGACCCGAAGCACACGGCTCGGGTTGTGAAACAGTTTTTTGAAGAAGAAAATATTACCGTGTTGCCGTGGCCGTCGCAATCACCAGATATTAATCCAATCGAGAATTTGTGCAGCATTATAAACAAGACAGTACAAGGTTATAAATCAACAAATTTTAATGAACTTTACAATTGAAACAGCTTGGAGTAATATTATGGTAGATCAATGTAAAAAATTAATAGATGTTATGCCAAGAAGATGTACCGAAGTGATAAGAAATAACGGTTATTGGACAAAATATTGAATTTATACAAAAATTGTGTATATTTTCTTACCAAAATTAATATTTTTTGTGTAGTCTTAAACTTTTGACCGACGAAATATTATACAGATTTCGTTCCTTTTTTATAACTTAACAAAATATCAAAATGAAATTTTTTTTGTAAATATATAAACAAATGTCTAATCAGTTAATACCAAAAGTAGAACACTGTATTTATATTTTTTATGGAAAGTAAATCAATTATTGATTTTTTCCATTTTGTCTTAATCTTTTGTCCGCTACTGTATATTAGGACAGTTCTTTTTACTATTTTTCGTTTTGAAGCTTTTTAGATCTCTCTTACCAACCCTTAAATTGCACTTTGTAAAAAAAATAATACAAAGAGGTTACAAGTCACGTCAAATAAGTCCTAAGGTTCCTCAATTTTTAATCCTTTGCACTCGACAGCCTTTTCAGTCGGGCGTAGCAGTAACTCGAGGTAAATTTGCGCGCATGTGACGAGTGTCTTGTAGGTAGGTGGTTAAGTGACCTTTCGTTCTTTTGCTTTTTTTATAGAATATATAAATTAATTACAACAAAGAAATAAAGAGGTATATGACAAAACATAAATTTAATTCTATAACATGTTATGAATGTAACCCAAGAAGCATCAATTTGAAGGCTTAACATAATTATTAAATTGCGGATGTTTATGTAAATTTAAACTTTTAAGAACACGGACACAGAACTGGAATCTTACACATAATTCATTCTTACATCTATAACCCACTTACGTCATGGCCCTACTTAAAGGGCCATTTGAAGGCATCAGCGGCGTTCAACTGGTCCCCATCACCGCACGAGGTCGGTCGTAGGTGCAGTAAATGACATCCAAACTCTTCATAAAGTTTGTCAAAAATTTACTGTTCAAAACGATTGATAGACAATGTAACCTCGCAACCATAGCATCCTACATTCTTTATAACAGAGGAAAAAAGTAAAAAGTATTTATTTAAAAAAAAATTATTTAGATTAAAATGGAAATTAAATCATATTATTTCTCGTAGAATTCTTTTTATTTTAGGTCGATACATAATGGCACATCGCAAATATGGCATTTAAAGACCGTTTCTCTTCGAGTACGTTTGGATAAGCGTGCAACGCATCGCTTTGGCGTTCTGCCTCCCTTTGCCGGAGTTGGACGTATCCGAATAGGAAAATGCCTGCCAGTATATCGCGTTATGGAATCATTAGATGCCTCACTTACTTTTATATTTAGTAGATATTCGCTAATAATTTCTGCGGCTAATTGTTGTTTAAAAATATAAAAAACTCGATCCTTCTTATGATTTTTAAAAATTACATAACTGTTTAGTAACAACAGGTCTATGAGGTAAAAAAATATTTTCATATAGGCTTTTTCACATCTTCGCATAGTATGAAATTTACTTAACATTTGAACATCAACATCAACTCCACCCTGAGTATATTCTGATTATAATCAATTACTATTGTTGGTTCTGCACATTTTTGTCCGGTATGTCGGTTTGTTTTCTCTGTTTCAGCAAATTCTAAGCTATGCATAGTTGTTAATAAAACGACATCTTTTTTACATAGAAGACAGTCGCAGCGCGCGGATTAATCCGCGCTTGGATGCAAATGGGTTCAATTTTCCATAAATATATAAACATCTGTGATGCAGTAATTATACTTTCAGTAACATTAATTTTCAACCGCTTAAACCATTATAAATCAACCAAAATAAATATATCAAAATAAAATATAAAATTATGAATTTTTTTTTAGTATTCGCACACAGACTTATTCTGGCAAATCCTTTTTTTTTTTAACAACCCACTGATCGTATTTATCATATAAGTGACATAATGCAGGTGATTTTTTGTCCTCTTTATTTTTTTCCTTATTGCAATACTTGTCCAAATCGTCAATAGATGCCGTTTCAATTGTATTAAGTATCACGTTTGGATTTTCTTTGATAAATTTTGTAATTTGCATGAATGGTGTATCCACTTTTTTGTTGGGTTTTTCATATTTACTACGTTCAATGCGGATAAAGTCATTGCCGTGCTTCTCAAAGTTATGTATATTATTCGTAGTCGTCCATTCGATATTATCTAGACGCTCGCTGTTTCTATTATTAACAATACAGTCATAAATTTCATATTTATCCAACTGACAACGATAATAGTATTTTTTACTGTCTTTCTTTGGTGAAAGAGTTTCCATATACTGCGTCATCAAATATCCTGCCAGATCTCGTTCATCGTGAATTTTATGAATATCGAAATCGTGGCGTACGGAAGAAAGACCAATGTATAAGAAATTAGCGTATTTACAGTCGGCACTAAGCTCTACTTTCGCTTCGTCGATGGTTCGTCCTAGAGTAGCGTGATATGTCAGCGCATATGGACGTAAAGGAAATTGCCATATATCATTTCTATTATTTATCATACCGTTTTCGAATAACCATTTACGATAATCTGGTAAAATTTGATAATAATTAAGCTTAACCCGTTCAATTGTTTCAACGCGATTTTTATCTTTTAAAAAACGGATTTTCAAATTCACAATTTCATTGTCTTTAAATAGTATATCCTCCAAGACAACAACATGATGGAAACCTTCTTTGTTAACGTATATATATTTGTATCCTTGTACTATCAGCAAGGTGGGAAAATATTTATTACCAGGAATATCACGAGGGAGCTTGGTACTATGTAGTCCACAACGAAATGGTACTTCATAATACACTATGTTTTTCGACTTCAGATAATGAATAAAGCGATATAAACGTCGTGTAATGTTACGATGAGTTTGAGCGATGTAAATAGTATCAAAACGTTCCTCAGTGAAATATTTACATCGAAACATAGTGTATAGATGGTAACGTAACTTGTAATTCAACGGAACGTTCCCAGCAGGTTGTACTTGCTGCAGAAGTTCATAAAAATTTACTACATTCTCTCTAAACACGGTATCATGAATTCGTATGTTTCCATTTAAATTATTTATTGTCAAGTCCTTCAATATCTGAATAATATAATAATTACTTTTCTTATGAAATGCAGATCCATTGATAGAATTTAATTGCATAGCATCCCCAGCAAAAATTAAGTGCAGCTTATGTTTAAGGGACAGTATGTATAATAAAAGCAACATAGCCGGTGAGGGTATAGTGTACGTGTCTAAAATAAGAACAGATGTGTTCTCAGCGACAAATATTTTACAGTACAAGATTAACTTATAAAGTTCTTCGATCTTATCTTCACTGGACTTTTGAAACATTTGAATTGCTTGTTGATATGATAGATTGAAATGATGCATACAAAAAGATACAGACGTGTACGTCTGTATTTTCTTCAACGAAATTTCACTTGCCTGGTCTTTCCGGAATACAATAATCTTTACTGGTAGTTCCTGGTAGTTTACAACGAAATTACACAGAAGAGACGTTTTACCAAATCCACTTGGAGCATCGATCATGATAATTGAGTTCCTTCTTTGCTTTAATAATTTGCATATATTATGCGTTTGCTCTTGGTATTCGTTCAAGTACGCTATATCTAGCTCCATCTCTTCATTCATACATCTGGTACAATTGGATTCACCGATAGTCAATAAATCGAAATCTTTCAACTCTTGCATCATAGCGTCACTCATCCTGTCACTTCACATTTGGATATCGATAAAAAAATATTTCATAAAATTACAACGTTTAACATAAACATTTAAAGAAGAATCTTTCTTACCTTTCTAAATAATATTATCCACCGCGTTGTTTTCCTTCTTCGGATGTTTAAAACATCTGCAAGTATAACACAATTGTTAGATAAGAATCTAAAGTGATATTAACACTTTACCGACCGATGGCCTATTAATCGGCCTTTTGTCGCCAATAATCTTTCTCATTATTTGAGCAGTAATTCGTTATTTAGTACTAAGGTACCTTGCTCGGTTGTATCAGTTGCGTTGCTTTCTAAGCTCCCATAGTTTTATACCAATTTGAAAAACGTATTGTTCGCGAAGAACAAAAAGAATGGTATTGGAGAGTCTAAACCGAAAGAGAGCTGGCACCAGGGAGAATCTGCGCCTGAGATACCGATCGGACGTGCATATGCTGTTGAATCGTTAGCGGTCGGTAAAGTGTTAAGTATCGAATATATAGATATTTTTATGCCTCGTATCTGAACCATTATAGATTACCTTCTCGCATTCTTTTTATCTTCTTAATTTTTTCTCTTCATTATACACGAACATTATAACAACTATTCAGTATCGATAATAAATTAAGCGATAATTTAATATTCTTGGATATAAACTGTCAGTGATTATCGAATGAAAGGCAAAATATGAATTATATGAATAAATACGAATATATATATGAATTGTCGTACGAAATTAGAAGATCATTAAATTTTCAATGAAAAAAACTTTACTACAACAACAGTTGTTTTTATCTTATATAACTGGAAAGAAAAATGAAGATACTTCTTCTTTTCGAAAATCTTACAAATTCAAACGCCTTTATGGGCATTGCAACATTTTTTTTATAACTGAAACCACTATGTACTTGAAGATCAAATATTTACCTTCCCTCTCTTTACAACAGCCTTTTAAAACTTAATGCACGACTTTTCATCGCTGTATTTTTTCGCATGTATTTTTATATTGAACTTTAAATGAAAAGTATGCCGTCAACATTAGAATAATCCAAAGTATACATCACAAAGCTCAAACTATAACTGTTATACCTCATAATTAAAAAATTATAATATAAGAATTAATATCTGTGTTTAAATGATTTTGCTTACGAATAATCATTATAAATAATTATTGATGATAAATTTTTTTGTTGGTTACGAAAAACCGTTATCAATGACGAAAATTTTATTTTAATGGTTACCGATAACTACTATCGATGACGTGAATTTTTTTTTGTTACCGATAGCCGTTATCGATGACGCGAATTCTTTTTTGTTACCGATAGCCGTTATCGATGACGCGAATTCTTTTTTGTTACCGATAACCGTTATCGATGACAGGAATTTTTTGTTATCCATAACCATTGTCGATGACGGGAATTTTATTTCGATTACCGCTCACCATTATTATCGACGAGGTACAAAGTAGATGTGACACGGAATGCTTTTTCGTATCCGACATTTTGAGGATTACCCAGGTGATACACTAATATCACAGACGAGTATTTCTATTCTTCAACAGTATAGGACGAACTTGTGGAATCATTCTGTCCCTTCCAATTTCATGAATTTTTAAATATGTTGTAAAACTTCTTGAACAACTTCTCCTATATATTGTATATATAACCGCCAGTCGGTCTTAGCTTCCGCGATATTCGCAAAAATATGAATTCTGCTTGTAGTTGTGCGCCTATGACAGCGTATGCGCCCAACAATTAACACTGACACAATATGTGATATAAATCAACATTTTGGGCAACTTCAGGCGACATATGCCCCAGCATTGTTTGTTGGACGCATACGCTGCCATAAATGCACAACTATAGACAGAGGTACATTGTATCTTGTACCTCAAAAACTAAGCGAGTGGACGGTTTTATGTATAAAAAAAAGTTGTCCAAATGTTAATTTGTATAATACATTCGAAAAATTGGAGAACGGATCTCCTCTACGAGTTCTGCAAAATTTTTATCATTTATAATGGTTATTCGTAATTAGCACATTTAGATATAATCTTCTTTAATTTCATTTTATTTATTGAGAAATTTCTTTAAGGTATAGGGGTGCCTTCTATTTAAATACAAATTAATTTCTATTTAATGATTTCTCACAAAAAATTCGAAGATATAACTATTATTTTGCGGCTATACCACAAGGAGCTCGCATGATTGAATTTGCACATGTCGCGTGCGTGTGTTTATTGTTTAGTTTGTAGACTTCGCAACTGTCGTCCAAGCTTTCCACGATACTAGAAATCATAAGACAACGATATTATTTACAATCGCATCAACCTCTATGCATAAAAAAAATAATAAAAAAACATATGTAGGTTATTAGCGACTTACAATTAGTTAGAATTATAAATTGAGATTTGTAATTTTTGGAAAAAATTGCTTTATTTACTAAGTTTTACATAATTATCAGAACCCAATACATTAAAGCGATTAGATGTAGTATAGTATCTATGCAGGAAAATTGTTCATCGGAACGTATATTTCCGATGATACTTTAGATCGCTAAAGTTGAAAAGCTTATGAACATTTGACAAAGGTCTTAAATGTAGAAATTTGCGAAAGATCGTGATCATACAGAGTGCTAAGCGTTACGGGACAAAACAAATCCTGCCTTTCTCTCTCGCTTATCGCTCCGTGTGTTATCACGGCCTAATCGAATATCTCACACTCGCCGGTGTAACGGCGTAACAGCTGGGAAATAAAACATAACCTAAACCTAATTCAATACTTATGCTCGGAATTTCACCGCATACACACTATCAAATACAATAGGCTAAGAGTTTCAAATTTTAAAAAAGGTATGATCAAAATCCACTAGAGCACTGATCAACAGATGAATCGAAGAACAACTCCCATTTTCGGCTTCAGAAAGCTCACGAACCCTTAAAAAGCATTATTCTATCCAAATATTTTCCTGCTTGGATACTGTACTAGAGCTAAGTGATTTATTAAAGAGGAATTATAATGGAATGCTTTAAGCCATATATTCTCTAACAGTAGTCGAGATATTTTAACACTCTTTAGCATATTTATAGTATTGACATTTAACTTTTACAATTATCCTTATTTGAGATA
The DNA here is from genome assembly GCA_037178635.1 of Bombus dahlbomii. Classification (NCBI taxonomy): domain Eukaryota; kingdom Metazoa; phylum Arthropoda; class Insecta; order Hymenoptera; family Apidae; genus Bombus; species Bombus dahlbomii. Next base: position 681,180 of record CM074118.1, read on the forward strand.
TAACTCAAGAAACTTACTACTATAATATATATACTATGTTATATATACATGGAGGGGCGATAATCGTTGTACAATCGGGCAGGGCGTGATTCGACGTGCAAAAATAGAAACAGATTTGGTATCATATTTTTTCATTTTAAGCTTCGTTTTCGAAAAAAGTCGACTTTGAAGATTTAACAAATATACTTAAATTTGGTTAATTCTTGATTGCACATGAGTCAATAGTCGACAGAGTTTTAAACTATATTTGAAAATAAGTGAAAAGTGCGCAATAAAACTTGTTCACGAAATATTCGAATTTCGAGAAAAATAAATCTGAAAGTATATTATGTATGTGTACAGAACCAGTTCGTAATTAAACATGTTTAAACCTTATTTTTTTTAACGAGGTCTTAAAAAGGTTTCTGAAAAGTCAGAAACGGAGCATCGTATGAAACAATTTTATTCTATATTTATGACTTATTTTTCACGTAGAATCATCCTACGTCACCCTGTATGTACCTACAATGACAAACAATAAAGCGTATATTCGATACTACATTTTCTTCGCACTTTACGTTTCGAAAGAAACATTCTCCCCTTCCGTAATATTAAGATTGAGATTGAACTTGAAATTATTTAATATCTCTCATTACAATAATCAAGAGAACAAACCATATTATCTTGAAGAGACTATTTTTATATAAATAAAAAAATTTATTGTGTGTGCAGCGGGCGTAGTGCGTGTGTTACGCATGTTGTATGCAGTGTAGCAGTATTATACGTTGTTTATTATTTATGTCACCATATTTATTACAAAATGTTACATATATTTGGAGAACTTTCGGACATGCATTTTTGTTACGGTGCGGTGGACGGCAATGGCATAAAAGCGCAGCGTTTATACGGCGAAAAATATAATGGCACTATGCTCAGCGCAATGATATCTCGCAAAATAGACCAGCGATTGCAGGGTACCGGTATGTTAAAACCTGAGCGACAATGTGGGAGATAGAATGCTGCACCATATTCAGGAAAATTCCAGGTTAAGTACGATGATTATTGCTACTGAAGAAGGTACCAGCAACAGCAACGTCTAGTCTGTATTGAAGAAGGAACATCTACACCCGTATAGATTTCAGAAAATTCAGAAGTTAAAAACAGGAGATTTTCTCACAAGAAGAAATTTTTGCAAATGGATGAGTTGGAAAATCCAACGCAAATCCTATTTCTCCGTGAGTATATTATTTACTGATGAGGCAATATTTAATAAGTGTGAAATAACAAACAATTTTTTTTATTATTTAATTTATACTTTGCAATTTATCCATCTGGGCATTTGGTAAATATAACAAATATATGTAACGAATATTTCTGGGCACGTAAAAATCTACACGTACTACGAGACGATTCATGCAGGATTATGCAACATCACATTCTACCAACGCAGTGTAAGAACCTTTGACCAGCTGTTTTGGAAACAGGTGGAGCGATGGGACAGGACCTGTGCTTTAGCCTGCTTGGTCCCCAGATTTAAATCCCCTCGACTTTTACTTCTGAGTACACATGGTAACAATACGGCAAAATTTTAAGGGAAAAGTCAGGCTCTGTTTACAAAGAAACAAAGGACATATCGAACATTTATTGTAATTTGATGTGTTTTTTGAGGACACTCGCGGTCGAGACTATCGTGACGCGTTTGTGATTTTGTTGTGGACCTTTGCAGACGGGAGAATCGCAGTTTACGTGTCTGAATATTGAGTCTTCCTTTCTACGACTTGTAGGAGGTAAGCTGCTGCTTAGGTATCGTTCGGATTGAGGATGACAGTGCGCCTCGTTGCATTGGCTGATCTCCTTTCGTTAATGTAAAACGGTTCGATCGTGTGCATGGGTAAACCAATTTAGATGTACGAAATAACATTATGAGGAACAGCAGCAATGAGCCACATAAATAAACTAGAGTCGCTACAATCGAAAATATTCAGAACAATAGTTAACGCCCCATGGTATGTCAGAAACGAGGATTTACTTAAAGACATAAAAATACCAATGGTCAAGGAAGAAATTGGCAGATACGGAAAAAAATACAAGGAAAGAATGGCAACACATCCAAACCAGCAGGCTGCTGAAGCGAGCAAAACTCTCATAGAAAGAAGACTGAAAAGAAAACACACCACTGACCTCACTAAAGAAATAAAATAGACAAAGCCAAAGATGATATCTCGTTGAGAGTAATCGTTCATATATTATTTAGTGTAATGTACAAATTAAATAATGAAAAAAAAAAGTAAAACCCATATAAATAGAAGACTAAGAAGAAGGCATGACACTGACCTCGCTAAAGAGATAGATAGATAAACTGGAAGATGGTATAATAGTCACCCACATGTTATTTAGCAATAAAATTAGACAAATTTACCAAATGTCCAGCTGGACGAATTGTAAAGCACAAATTAAAAAAAAAAAATTTAACATTCGTCCACGCTGACGATTGTACAAGGAGTAACCTAGTATATTCGTATAGTCACAGACGTAAAACCGTTGAAGCCCGCTAGCCTGTGCGCTAGCAAGGTAGAGGACGTAGTATACGACATCCTCAAATGGCTTCGCTATCTCTTCCTAGAAACAGGGATGACGGAATCCAAGCAATGGCTGCGAGCGTTCGAAGCTTCACGTTTTCAGGCAAACGTAAGACGTCAAAGCTCGCTGGCTCACACACCATATGAATTTAATTGTGTTTAATTTATGGCACACGAGTGCCTCCCCACATCCAAGGGTGACAAAAACCAGGCGGCCGTCCCAAGCACACGAACTTTATGCAAATGAGCTTTTATTGTAAGAAAATGTAAACTTATGCCAATACTAAAGCTTAACACTGAAAACTAGCCTTACGATGATACGTTGAACAATATCTTAATATCAACTGAATTGTAATATAAACTAATATCACCTGTCATTTGTAATACTTCCTGCAGAAATTTAATACAAATATCGTTTGCTGCTTATCTATCTCTAATTATAGGCTTCCAAATACTTTTATGACTCATCGACTTTTTTTTATTATTATTATTTAATTTGTACTTTACAATGTGTACAACTGGAAATCCCGGAAATTACATGATTCATCGATGATTTGGATTTGTATCAAATGTACTATATATGACACAATGTATATGCATCGCATAGTACATATATATATATATATATATATATATATATATATATATATATATATGTACTATGCGATGCATATACATTGTGTCAACCATTTGACGCATGTGCTGCCACAATCCACACCTATAGGCAAAATTCAATGTCCGATGCCGACAGTTTCTCGCGAATATCTCAGAAACTAACCCGCTTCAATCTTTATGCGTATACGAACAATTTGTTTAAAATGTTAAGCTTTACAACATATCCAAAAATCATAAAAATCGGAGTCTAGTCAGCCTTTCTACAGTTTCAGCTAAAATTGGATACTATTATACTATGGTAGTTTATTAAATTCGTTTTTTACGCTAATCTAAAAAAATCTAAAGAGATTGTATGACGTGATCCTCTCGCTAATTAAACCTTTAGATTTTAAAGGCAATTCTTTACCGATCACAGTGTCATGCCATGATAATGCAGTCAGTACATATAAACTATCATCAAAAACTGATATAAAGCTTTTATTATAGCGGAGTAGCTATGTATGTGTGTAAAATAAAAATAATGTAATATGATCTGTTGTGTGATTGGCAGCACTGTTTCGAATTAAGTAAGAAAATCTTTTCTATAATTATCAATTTATAATCATTTATAGTCTCCATTTACAATTTAGTTGTAAAAGATTTCCAACAGAAAGAAAGAAATTTCATCTCACAATGGAACCTCGCATGATTTTAAATAATTAAACACAGTGTCAGAAACTTTATTTTACTCTAAGGAAATAAACATATAGTTATGTATGTGTAACGAATGATGACATATTTAATTAAGTCTCCCCGCTATACATACCTATATTCTAGAATCTCTATTCTAGGTACCTATTCTAGACTATATATTATATTTTTTTTATTTTTATGTTGTTAATACTATATATCATGTAATCTACAAGTTAAAGCTTTTTATTATATTGTAAAGATGTTGTCCTTTTCTATTTTTTTTCACGAATTCACTATTTACATATAAGAAAATCACGTACATATAACAAACTAATAAAATATTTAACTAAAATATTGAATTTGTCGAAAATACCAGATCTTTCGTTCGTATCATAAATTGAATAATTAAATATATTCATAGAATAGAATGAGACTGAACTTTTCCTTGGGGGAATCTAGTTTTATTAGGTCTATTTTATTTAGTTTTGGAAACCACCAGGTCAAAAGTAATACATATACGAAATCAAAGGAGAAATTTCATCTGGAAACAGATGCGCAATTGGGTTAGGTTTGGACACGTAACAAGTTAAAGTAACGTGAAAACTATGCTAAAAGTACTTGATTTAACATTTTCTTAATTTAATTATTTTTATTATTATTTTATAAATATTTTATTTATTTAATTCTTTATTTTTTTTATTAATGTAATTTACAATTTGTCCAGTTGGACAATTGATAAATAACTTGATTTAACATACGCATAACTTTTGAACCGATATATTCCTAGACTTAAAAGTTACATTTTTGTATTCCACTCGTTGGGAATTAAACAATGTAAAAGAAAGTCAATAATTTCTGATCTCCCAAGGTAAAGTTTAACTATAAAAGTTAAGAGAAACATTATTGTATGTAATTATAAAATGATTCGTTCGAATCAGTATAATTTGCACCAAAATTTCAATTCCAACATATTTCACGAAATCAGTCATGAAATTTAATATTTAGAATGTTTATTGCTTAATCTAATTAAACCACAACTACGCTATAATGCAAGTTGATCTTCGATTCTGATCTAGCATAACCTCTCTGTCAATTCGCACTGTTGACCGATAAAGATACATTTGTCAAATCGTATATCAGGAATTACTCCGAGAATAATTTATCGTATCACATAATGCTTTATCAGGAAATCAGGAATTGCCCTTTTTGCTATGATATTTTCACTTCAACATTAGACAAAAACTAAACATATAATGATGCAATCGATTTAAATATTACTTTAACATTCAATTCATGAAGCAAAAAATGTTCATAAGAGTAGATATATGCAGTTGAAGATATATATTTGTTCCTAATACTAAAACATTGAGTATAAAAAAAATTCATCAACATTTTTTTCATCAAAGTTCCTTTAGCTTTCATTAGTTTTTTGTAACATTTTGTAACATAGGTTATATAATGAGATCATGAAAAGCAGTTATTATATAAAGACATTAATTTGTATCTCTGCACTTTTAATCACTTCATAATAAGAGAACTTTTATATGCAGAATGGAATAAAATTAAATATTATCTACTTACACTATTTTACACTATTTTATAAGCCAATTGGTACTAGCACTATTTATTCAGCCAATTTGAACTTAATTATTTGCAGACAGTATCCACATAAAAAAACGATCAAAACAACAGTTTAACACAGGAATAAAAAGACGGAGGACCGACTCGAGATACGCACTCCACGAAGTTATACGGTTGAATGCGACGTAATCCTCCTCAACGAGAACGCATGCTGACTCAACCCTGAACGTGGCATTGCTTTGACGTCCTGGCAAATCAGATAGCCAGCTTGTCTGTATGTGTTAACTATGTATGTACATACGTACTTCGTTAGTATCAAGAGATAAGAAATTTGTGCCTTTCACAGATCAAATTCTACTATGCAATCCTTAAAGTATGATCCAATAAATTAATTTATTTTTTTAAATCTTCGCGCATATTTTTTCATGCACACTAGCTAATCATTACTAAAATGACCGATAAAAAAATGCCATACGAATAAATTTATTTTGATTATGTTAGGGCACACATACACATATGTTTAATGCAGGATTATCCACTTAACACAGAATCCGCTCGCATGGGAACGTATGACAATGGCAACAGTTTAACAATTCTCCTATGTTGCTTACTGACAATCATGTGTCGTAACTCATCTATGAGCTAGAAGTAGAATTATATGTATATCTTATAAACTGTAAACGGAGAGAAAATGGCAATACCTACGTTTATGGTTCTGATTGTATCCAGACTAGTGCTGCACTATGCGGTCAAGTGCTGAACGTAATACATGATCATTACACGATTTTATAAAATAAAGGGTCTGCCTCGTTTGGTTGCACGCTAGCATAGATAAGAACCTATTGAATACCACGCTGCAAGAACCTATTTAATTGTACGTTTCAACGGAAAAATTCATATCTACTTTTCCGTCCGAGATAGACAAATATGAGGATAAAAGAAACGCGCAATAACTAAACTAATTGTAAGTTCTGTAAGAAAGACAAATTAATTGTTTACTACATTCTTTTCGAAAAAGAAAAAGAATATTCCCTTCCAAATGATTATGGATCAATGGAACGATACGGCGATTTTAATATATTTTCCATACACCATTTAAATTTAATATTAACTCTTGATATTCGGCATGTCAATTGTACTAGCATGGATATTTTTTCATCGTCGCATTGAATCACATATTTTTTCTTAGTACGTACTGTTCTAGCGTTTGTTGATAGGAATTCAACTGTTGTAAAATGTTATAAATTTGTCAGTTCCTAAGAAATCAAGTGAGCTGAAGTTGCTAGCTACCAGCTATTAGGTTGCTATAAACGCTGTAAACAAATATCGAATTTCTTATCTCTCATGATGCTTCTCAAATTGCCAAATATTACCGAATCGTCAAAACTCATTTTAGTCGACATACTTTAATCTACGAGTGGGAATAGTAAACATGTGTATAACAAATTCATTTTATTTTATTGGATGCTTTAATTTTTTGACTAAACTTTGTTTCTGGGATCAATCTTTTTTAACCCGTTTTGCATCTTCTGATAATACTCGATGAATAGAAACTATAATACATCATATTTCACACTACACGTGTGATATCACATCTGAAATATAAAAGTTTTTAGTGTATTTTAGAGACAAAATTCAATTCATAGACAGTCCGTGGATAAAAATCTAACCTATATTGACGATTGCCGGCAGACATGCATTCACAATCTCTAAAAAAAAAAAAAAAAAAAAAGAAAATCAAGAATAGAAAAATTGTGTTTTCGGCTTTGTTTTTTAATTATTGATAATTAAAAGTTGGTCGAAATATCCCTGTGCGCGAGAGATTTTCTTACTCGAACGAAAGTAGATTAACATAAACAGCGGGGTGCGCAGGGATCCTCAAATCGAACGATACATGGACAGTAGCTTACCTCGTACAAGTTGTACAGAAAAAAATTGACATTTGGAGACGAAAACCATCCTGCCCGACATTGTGCAAAAAAAGTAGATTACTCTATACCTATATTATTACATTATTCCTTCCTACTCATTAAAGCCTGTAACGGCATATTGAGAACAGCCTCGTGGAATTTTGAAGACAGCAAAGTCGAAAATGCAATTTTTTATTTTTGATTTCCATTTTATTTTAGATTTAAAAGTCAACCCATAAATTGTTTTACACCTGTAGCCAAATACATTACGTTGGTTCCTCTGTGCGATTATGACCCGGTATTTTCTATTATAGCAAGAAAAGGCAAAAGTAGAAAATTTCAAAATACATGCTCTTTGTCGAAATGTCGTAAAGGATTGTTCAGAAATCTGACAAAAGCCAACTTCATTTTTTTTAATGGAATTATACAGTTTTTAATACATTAATCAATCTGTCATGATATTTCCCATAAAAAGTTGTTTCCTACATATTTATGTCGAAAACCTATTAGTACCGAACAAACAAACTTTTAGAAAAGTTGAAATACATAAATAAAATCATTAAATTCTTGATTCCTGTTAAATATTGATAATCAAACATATCTATATATAACTAGCATTTTGCGGTGGAAAATGTTTTCGTCATGTTAATATTAATTATTTATATTTATATTTGTGATATCCAGTTCCAGAAGTGAACGTATGTACTTATTGCTTAAAAATCGTTGCGTGTCATAATCGTGTGCATACATATCATTTGTTTGATATGACGGTCGTTGCTGTGACATGATTGCGTGTCAAAAGGCGATCTGAAAATACAGAATGAACCCATCGATCATTCATCGATTTTTTGTCGTTACATCAAAGGCGATGAGTGTGAACATACAAAAGATCAAGGTAGTGAAGCGGTTACGACAGAGACAAAGCAAGTAAGTCACTTTTCTGCATATCTATGGCCGACGGTTGTACTAGTCAGGCATAATAATCCAGATATAGCAGCCATATTACTACAAGAGCACATCACAAAAATAGGAAAATGGCTACAAGATAAACAAATAAAAGCAAACCCCAGTGAATGCAACCATATCACATTTACACTAAGAAAACGGAAACCACCAAATATCCAATTGAATGGAACGCACATAACACAAACAAGGTAAGTTAAATACCTAGGACTCCACTTAGCGCACAACTTAGATGGAAGCAACATACTAAATCAATCATAGACAAAATACGGATCAAAAGAAGACAAATATAACTATACTGTATATATAATATAACTATAATATAATATAACTATATGTACTGGTTAACTAGTCGAAGTTCTAAACTCAGCATAGAAAATAAATTAAAAATCTACGAAACGATAATGAAACCAATTTGGACGTACGGAATACAACTGTGGCAGTGAGCAACATAAATAAATTAGAGTCGCTACAATCAAAAATACTGAGAACAATATTGGTAATAGTAGAGAAGGCGTACATGACCATGATCGCGGACGCCTAATGAACGCGTGTGTCGCATAGGAAGAACCATGAAATTGACAGATCACCGGTGATCTCGCGTCGTAGTTCGAACGTTCCACAAGTAAACTAAAAATTCGAATTTTAGATATGATAGCGAAATTTTATTGTACGAATCCAACAAGTAACGGTTCACAATGTCATAATAAAAAGATATTGAATGCCTATTTGTGAGGTTTCTTGTACTAAGGTTAGATCTCTCTGGAGGGGTTATCGTCGGATGTCAATCAAACGCGGTTATTCCGTTATTATCTGATTATTGTTTCGATGGCTGTGGCGTGCAGAATCCTTTGTCTACCCTGTTAGATAGTTTCTGAGCGTGTGACACTCGCATAGACGGTACTCGATATGAATATAAAGAAGAAGAGTAACTGAAATGTGACAACTACGTTCTAGGATGAAATTTAGCCGCTATGCTTTCGTCAAGAAACCCAAGATCTATAATCTATAATATACATAATACTTATGTCCTTTTAATTTGCTTTCCGTTTGTCATTCTGCATGATGACAAATACGAAAAAACAAAGATATTTGAATACAATGTGTCCGTTTTAAATATGTACACGTGATTATTTCTGTATCCGAAATAAGATAAAAACGTTTTAGATGAAAGTTGTTTAACTTCATATGTTGTATGTTGTCGGGTGCATGATTCTAAACAACCTTTTCAGCAAACATGTTGATAGATCATTCCTGCATCGATTCTATCTGTTTTAGAATATGTTGTTTGAAGCATCGATCAGCCCCAGTTTCCGAGGTATTCGCAAATGTAAGAAAATGTGGAGTTCGAACGCGTCGAAGAAAAAACGTCAACATTTGGTGGTGTCATAAGTTAAGCCCTTGCCCGTACAGTGACGTGGGCTAACGTTCTGTGATTGCGATGCCTAGTACATACTTTCAAACATTCTTTGTACAATCGTCAACGTGGACGAACGTCGAAGTAAAACCACGCGAATTCGGCATTTCCCAATCTACAGAACATGCTATAAACGTGACTACCTTAACTCGCTTTTAGTATTTTCTCGCACAAAAGCTGCCGGTACCACTATTCTGCCTATAATTATACGGTCTAACAGTATATGCATTAGGTTGATTGCCAGCCACTTTGCGACGGCCGGGTGCCATGATCTGACCCAAACCTAACTCTTGTTTTCTGTCTATAGCATATACGGTGCCGCACAAAAGTATTTAAATGAACATAAAAATTTTATTAAAACCAGACCAAAACTAGAATTTTTTAAAGGAGTTAGAAGGGTTAGTTGATTAGATGACGTGTGAAAAGAATTTTGAAAATAATTGTTCGGAATCATGTCCTTGAAGAGATATCAAAAAATCATTGAAATCGGTGTGTGATAAGGACAATGATTATCAAAAATTGATCACGTCAAATTATTTTCTCCTTAAAACCATTCAACGTTTATCTGAAACATTTTTCATAAAAATCGTTATTTATGCAGCAATCGAAGTGGTTTCATTCATACGTGCCACACGCTATATACATACTTGCACTTTTCTTCTTCATTAAATCTTCATAAAAGCGTCAATGTGGTTTATGTTACATAAATAACTGTTATGACAATATGGATTAGTAAAGGTTATTCTAGTGAGATTGCGTTTAAATAATGTATAAAAAAGATCTCAGGAATTGATAACATCTTCGTTATATCATAGTAGAAAATATAAGTCGATAAATACATTTTTATTTGATATATAATTGAACTTATCTCGTAGGAAAATTTAACCGCTGTCATCAAATCATTAAATATTCTAAAACGCCATGTAATACATACGTATACATATACCGCTATTGGTGTAACCGTGTAACTACATATAACATATAACTAGAGAGATATTTTTACCACAGATTTTTACTCCTTTCCTTTATCACACTCGTCTATGACTTTATCAGCTTTATTACTTGAATTGAATATAATACCTACACTCATCGCTATAAATAGAATAAAAAGAGAAACGCGCCTCTCGTTTTCGACAGATGATTTCATGTCCCTGCACACTCACGAAGCTAATTATTCGCATTTTTGTAAACATCATAAGCCTTTTTTTATTTTAATGGAGATATTTCGTTTTTAACTTTGCATCGCATCTTTACAAACATCATAACCATTTTTCAAAATGTTGAGTTTTACAACATACCGAAAAATCGTCGAAATCGAAGGGTAATTAGCTTTTTCACGATTTCAACAAAAATAGAAATTAATTTGTTTGTAAATAATTAATTTTTTAATTAATTGGAGTTGTAATTATTTAGAATTGAAATTAGAAATCTCCGTGCCTGGTTCTCAATGCCTTAATTGTTTTTATACATATAACCTGATATAATTATACTTCTAGCAATTTCTAACAATAGACGGCGCACATGTGATTGTGTAGTAAGCATACATGATATACTTTTTCCATCCTCTTATGTTTCCTAGTGCGCGAGATGAGAGTTAAATGGATAATCCTATATACACACAGGGTGTTCGGCTACGGATGTAAAAATTCGAAAATTCCATGATGCCAAATTTTTGATGATATGCTGTTAGAGATTTTAATAAATAGATAGATGCAATGTTTAATTTACGATTTTTTTTTACGAAAACATCGCGCAGGACAGTTTACGTCGTCAAATATCATAATCTTTTTCTCTAGGACTTGCATGAGGGTGCCCATGTATTGTCCGATTTGAGGATTCCTGTATACCCCATTGCTTAACCTAACCTATTTTCGTTCGTGTAAAGAGGTTTGCTCTAGCACGTGGTATTTCGGCTAATTTTTAATTGTCAATAACTAAAAAACCTTAACCGAAAACGCATTGTTCTTATTCTTGATTTTCATCTTATTTTAGCGTCAATAATCACTTCTTAAATTTTTTCCACCTGTAGCCAAATACCGTATACATAGGGTGATTCAGAACTGTACTAAACACTAACATATACAAGTAGAAAAGGTCATATGGACATGTGCTCTATATATTTTGGTTTGTGAATGGATTTTCGCCTCGTTTTCTTTTTACAGAGTGAGATTGAAATATGAATTCATTTGAGTTTTATTTTTGCGGTCATTTCAAATTTATTGTGTATTCGACGCAAGTGAACACTGTACAGGACCTGCGAGGATGAATGGATGTGAGACTATTCGAAAAAGTCGTATTTTCGTGCGAGTACGGAACTTAATGTTAACCTGATTCCTTAGCTGGGTATTTTGCAACAAGACCAACCGATCAAAAAATCGATTAAGATAATATGAAGTAGATAATAGGTAGATTAGATAGATAATATTAATCTATTAACAAATAATACAAGAGTGCTCAGTCCATATACGCCAGTTGTACGTCGCATGACGACATAGAAAAGGATAGTTGAGGGAACAGCGAAAGTAGAAAAGGATAGTGTGTCGGCCATATATGACAAGCCGACATAAAAAAAAGACTATCGTAGAAAAAGAAAAATTCATAAGTCCAATCAGCAGCGACCGTTTCATGCGAAAGTAAATATATAAAAAGTCAACAATGACAAACTTCTAACAAATACAGTTTTTCTAACTTACGCATGTGGTCTGCAGGCTGGCCTACTAAATAAATTGCTGAAGAAAGAGGAATTAATGGATTTAAAATAGACAAAGTTTGACCGTATCATAAAGTCACCCCATTGCTCTTTCTAACATTTTTTAAGAATGGTCAAAACAGTATTTGATTAGTCTAACACGCGATGGAGCAGATATTTTTGTTAAGGAAAACGTCAAGAAAAATTAGAAAATCATGTTTTGAGCCTAACATAACAAGGCGGAAAAGTGTGGCAAAACACGGAACGGCGGCAATGGTACTCAATAACGGTGAGTAACGTTCATACGCGTTTTGCGGTTTTGTTATAGGGCAAAGTATCCGTCAATATTGAGTATCACTGTCGCCGCCGCGTGTTTTGTTAAACTGTTTTGCTGTTTTATTAGAATCAAAACATAATTTTCTAATTTTTTATGCTTTCTTAGCAAAAATTAGAGTTAAATTTTCTCCTAATAAACTAAAAAATATAAGCAAAAACTGGTGCGTTTCAGGTGTCATTTTTACTTTGATCGTTATTTAAACATGTTTAAATATTTATAGTGCAATAACAATACGTATCATTTTATTTCAGAGCGTCCACAGAATCTTTTCATTTCAATAGCAACTCGATAGCTGCTACTGTAAAAACACAAAACATGTCCAAAGTTAAAAATTTGTAATTTTTTCCAAAATTAATTTTTTTGAAAATTAAGAGTTCTGGGGAAAAAACTGCAGATTCGCGTTTAGCTCGCAAAAATCTACAAGAATATCCTATTGAAGGTTGCAAAATTAGATACCTATTGAGCAGTGTAATTAAAAATAATCATTGATTAGATTACAGTCATTCAAAAGAGCTACTTTCGCCTTCCTATCGGTGAAGAAACACTAATACAACAACCAAAGCTTTTTATTTCAAAAATATACCGAAATCTCGTACCGACAGTTTTTGAGAATATCTGGGAGACTGGAACACGACGACGGATACACATACGAAATGTATGTACATATGAAAATATTTTTAACATTTTGACTTTGATGTACGTTGAATGCCGCTTAAGTTTGAGTCAGACTTATCTACTTGGAAATAATTCATTCGGGAAGATATTATATACTCTAGCTAGGATGAGTTTATATATTTCACATTTCGATATTTAAACAAACTTTTACAAATTGTACAATCTTTTTTTTCCGCGTCACATCCACATGCTCGGGTCGTGATGAGTTTGAGAAAGATGAGAAACGATTTTTAGTTTCTTTTACCATGATACTCACAAGTGTTATATTATTAAACAAATTCGGAAGTGTTGCACATTTCATGTACTGATGATTTCAAATTTCCCTCCTAGTTCATATATCGCAAAACAAAAAGCCAAGTTCATCAAATAGTAATCATTTGTATGCAATATTTGTATGCATATGTATAATTACTTTCTATGCAGGCGGACCAATGCCGAGTACATAACGTGATCATTCGTAATAACCAAAACAATAGAAAAACTAGACATCATCGGCACCCACTTCGCCAAAATCCACACACAAAACGAACACATGGGCCGCGAACAACTAAACAGAATCATCATAACCGAAACAAACAAATTCAAAAACGAAATTAAACAAGACACAATACTAAACAAAACAGTCTGCACATTCTCAAACGAAAACACCTCAGATAACCCCAAACAACCAGAACCAGAAATAAACTATTTCACAAACTACAAACAACTAAACAAAAACTTCGCCAAACTAAAGAATAAAAATTCCTCAGGCTTAGACGGCATTCCAAACATCCTTCTCAAACACCTACCGAACAAAATAAAATGGTACTACACAGTACTCTTCAACAACGCGCTAAACAACACATACTTCCCCCAAAAATGGAAAAAGCCAAAATAATAGCCATCACAAAAAAAGACAAAGATGGCTCATCTCCCACAAACCTACGCCCGATAAGCCTCCTACCTAACATAAGTAAATTATACGAGGCAACCATCAACAACCCCCTAACCTCCTTCTGCTTAAAAAACAAAATAATTCCAGAAAACCAATTTGGTTTTAGACATAAACACTCCACAATTCACGCAATAAACAGGCTAACGTCAGACATCTGCTGGGCATTAAATGCAAAACAACGAGTCGCCGCCTGCTTAATAGACCTCGAAAAAGCTTTCGACACAGTCTGGATCCCAGGTCTCATTTACAAATTGATAAAAAAAAAATTCCCAAGATACTTAATCAAAATAATCTGGGACATGATCACGAACAGAACATTTACAATGTCCGAAGGTAACCACACATCGAACAAAGAATTCGTTATAAAAAATGGACTCCAACAAGGCACGGTCAATTCCCCATTACTCTTCAGCATCTATAACAGCGACCTATTAAATCTCTTTGACCTTAACAAATCCACCCACAAACGCTCCATAGCCTTCGCAGATGACCTCATCATCTACATAACAGGCCGCAAAACTAAAACGATAACAACAGAAATGCAAGATCTTTTCACTAAAATCAATGACTACTACAACACATGGAAACTAAAAATCAACCCAAATAAATGCGAAACAATACTATTCACACCCAAAACAAGTAAAATCGGCCCAGCAGAAAGAGAAATCTGCAAAAAATTCGAAATAAAAGAAAGAGCAAACGAAGGAGCATCAATACCGCACAAAAACTGCGTGAAATACTTAGGCATATACATAGACAACAAGCTCAACTACAAACAACATATCGAAACCCAGCTCTCCAAGGCCAATAAAGCATTCTGGAGAGCAAAAAGGTTATTCTATTCTAAACACCTCAAAAGCAGAGTAAAAATACTTTGCTACCTAACCCTAATCAGGCCGATCTTAACCTACAGTTGCCCAATCTGGTACAACATACCAGCCGCACTAATGGAGAAAATGAGAACATTCGAAAGAAAATGTATAAGAGCTTGCCTGAATACCTACAGATCGGCACACAGCGGATTCAGGAAATACGTAAAAAATAAAAAGATTTACGATCTAGCGAACATCCACCGCATAGACTGCCATATCTTAAAAATAATAAGAAACCACTTCGTGCAAGCAACAAAAATAAAAGAAAATAGTCTAATATTCAGTGCCCTATACCCAAACGACATATACTACAAAAATACGCTCACAACCGGCCACATCCCGCCAGAAGCGTTCTTATACCTAAACAAACATAACTATATCCAAGACCAAAACAACATCCCGATAATTTACCATATAAAAAGAAAAATAGGGACCAAAACGATACTATACGAGGAAAACCTAAACGGACAAACCGCAGACAACAGATGGAGATACAACATGGCCCTCCCCCAAAAAGACATCAAAGACAATCACAGAAAAAACATAAAAAAATATTGGTGGATACCAAACCCATAATAAAAAATCCAAGAGGAAAAAAAAAAAAAAAAAAAATTACAACACTGCCCCTGAGTAACTCAGGAGAAAACCTTGTTAATACTGTAAATAATGTAAATATTGTAAATAATGTAAATAAACCCATATAACATCCCCCCTTCCCCTCCCAAACCTCCCAATACACAAAAAAAAAAAAAAAAAACAGACTATCGTAGCGTCCTGTTTTGAGGCCAAGTTTTTCAGGACAAAAGCAACAACAAAAAAAAAAAAAAAAGCTCCACCCCCCAGTGGCTTAAATACAAAAACCCAATCCAATAGCATAAATACAAAAATTGTAAAAACTCCGACACACAATATTATAAGGCTACGTCGTACCGTCGCGCATCGGTACTCCTGCCTAACTTACCTTATTAATAAAAAAAAAAAATCATTGTTTATTGTGATCAATAAAATGTAACAACGATCTTGGCATAAATAAACATATATAAAAAAAAAAAAACATAATGAGAAAATGTTTCCCACTAAGCAATATAGAGGTAGTTAACTTCGACAAACGCCATCTTTAGACAACTAGAGAAAATATAAATCACAAACCATACTTTCTGTGCATCACAGTTGCATTGTAAATCATCGATATTTTATGAAACGAATATTTTCATATATGCTTTTCATATTCATATAAGCGTTAACTTTTCTTGTCCGTAAAAAATCTTACCAACATCTTAATTTATACTAATTGCCTTTCCATACATTATTTTTAATACAATTTCGCTATACAGGCATCGAGGTATCGTTGTTGGTACAATCAGCAAGAAGGTGTTTCTAAGTGAAGAAAAATCGAAGATATAGAATGTTACATTAAAAAGTGCATTTATTCGCGTACAGACAATAATAATGATATTTAAAAAGGATAAGAATACAATATAATAAATGCAATATCATGATTTGAAAACAATACGATACTGTTAATGCTAAGTACACTGCTTGATTGCTAATGAATGTTAACCGTTTTCTATCGGTGCTGTAGGTCAACTATCAAGATCGGCAAAATTCGATTATGACAATAAAATTTTTCATATGACGTTTAAATTTGTTTTCGAAGAAATCGACTTCCAAAATTTGTCAAATATATTTGAACTTAATGATTGATAGGTTATTCTATTTGTGAAAATAAGTAAAAAATTTAACCCAACATTTTTTCATATGTTGTTTCGTTTCTACAAAAGTAAACTTTAAGAATTGACTAAGTACGCGTATACCAAACCAGTTCTTAACTAAATATATTCAATCTCTATTTTCTTGAGAACGGGGCCACGTAAAATAACCTTGTACTGATTGTTTACTCATAGCAGCTCATACTTAGTCGGTAACTAGCCAAATTCACATATACCAAATAAGTATATCAAGACGGTTTTCTTGAAAACAAGCCTCAAATGAGAAAATCTTATTCTATATTTTCGACTTACATTTTTCTCATGTATTTACTCTAAATATAATTTGCACACTTTATGCAAATTGCACATACATACATATTTATATAGCAAACAAAGAAATATAACCTAAGCAGTTTATTTTATTTCTTTACAGTGATGACCAAAATTGAACATTTTTAACAATATGCACATTGACTCAGGTACACAATATTATATTGCAACTAATGAAGTGGTACATAAAACTCAACATCATATACTATCTTTCAAAGCCTTATAAAGGTTTTTTTATATTTTTTATATCCTGGAAAATAACAAATTCGTTGTACTCAGTTTTGTATCACTTATATATTCAGTTGCTTACTAATATCTAAGCATTCATAATTACAGGAGCTATTGCAAAACATTGTTACTTTATGTTATTATACCTTCTTACAATATCAATTGTGTGATTCATGAAGTGTTTCTTAACTTTTTGTAAACACAAGATCAATCAACCAATTAAATGGAAACCAAAAATAAAATAATTAAAAAAAAAGTTATGGTTTTTCCAGAAGAATAATTGCAAGAGGATATAGTGTTAGTCATTCTCTAGATCAGGAAAAAAAAGATTTTAGACTAAATAATCTTTTTCATATGGTAACAAAAATATTTCGTGCCAATGCACAAACATCATTTAGAATCTGATCAGTTATTAACATTGTAAGAAAAAAAGTTATTTGGCACAACATTTTTTTGTTTTCCATTTATAATTCCATGTCTAGCTGCAATTAATATTAAATGAATATGGATTATTACACATATATTTCACATGTGATAATCATATATATATATATGACACATATACATGTTTGTATATACATACATATGTATACAAACTTTTACCCAAATCTTTATTAATTTTTAAATATTATGCTTTACATATGACATATAAATACAAATATTGATCATTTCTACAGAGGAATTGATTGTAAATATCACTAAATGAAATTAAAAAGAAATATTGAGGTTAGATTTACTATATTTATTAATATTTGTCAATACAGTAATATTATTTATTTACTATATTTATTAATATTTATTAATACAGTAATATTATTTATGTACACATTTATGGTTCCAGGTTGTGATTATACGTATAAGATTACTATATCGTAAAGAAAATTATTGTTACATAATGAATGTTATAAATGCATACATAGAATTATAAAATTAAATTCGTATGTAATATTTACCAAATGTCCAGCTGGACAGATTGTATAGTACAAATTAAAAACAAAAAAAGAGAGAGAGAATTGGTCGCTTACTCAGATTTTATCTAAGCAATAATGGCAATTATACTTTACAGATTTACCATCAGTGACGGAACTGTTTATACACACATAAACAGTTGATCTCGAAAATATTCGAACATTAGCATAACTTTGATTTCCATGTCCTATATCAGAAATAAATACAGATAATGTTGAGATAAATGTCAGGTTGGTATGATCACCAGTTCCTACATGCAGGATTGGTACGACTACTTACGACTCTCTTCTGTCTTTCCACTTGCCAAGTGTCTTTTATCTGAGTGAACTACAGAGTATACAAAACTAATCTCTGTCAATCAATTAAATATCGAACCCCAAACCTATTGAATAACAGATAAAACAACAAAAACGGTTTGCAGTATATTGGAGTATAATATGTAAAGGCCAGAAAGTAAGAAACTTTTAACTTAAGACAAGCTTGTTCAAATATTAAAAAAGACGTTGAAAAAGGTGAATTTTCATGTCTCAAAAATATTCGGACACTTATAAATTGATAAAAATATTAAAGTAGCAATTTTATATCAAAGTTTAATAATTTATTCGACATCCCTTTGGTTTAATAACATGTTTTAAGCAGTTTGATATGTTGAAGATTATTTTTTTATTAGTAATCAATGCTGTATTTTATTCCTCTATTGGAGGAATTTATTATTTTTGTTTAGTGTCTATTGTCCTTGTTTACTAATTCTCACATATGGTCGTATATGCGTAAAAAAACTCGTTATCTCAGTTCGATAACTTAAATTTGTAATGTATTGTATATTTGTACATATTACATATACAATAGCACATATAACATATAATATAATTGTACATTTTTCTTTGATTTATGTTCCAATACAGACAATAAATTAGCATCTTTTCTTTTTTTGTCTATTCACATACAATATTGTAAAAGTATATGACATAAGATATTACTGTTACTTATGCATTACAAGATGGGTCGAAGATTACAAGATGGACATTTATAATTTGTAAGTATAACAAGACATATCAGAAATTTAAGTTATCAAACTAAGATAACGTATACATAACCATTCCTATGGAACAAACTGGACTGTAGAATTAACAAAAACAACAATAAATACTAAAATAAAATGGTAAATTCGTGTAATAGAGGAATAAAATATAGCATTAATTACTAAAAAAAATTTTTTAACATAATAAACTGGTTAAAACATGTTATTGAATAAAATATTAAACTTTTATAAAAAATTGCTATGTTAGTTTTTTAACATTAATCTACAAAGTGTCGGAATATTTTTAACATATCAAATTAATTTTCTTTTCAGCATGAAACAACAGTTTGTTTCAAGTCAAAAGCATTTACCTTCTGATATCTATATACTATATGTCAATATACTGCAAAACATTTTTGTTGTTTTATCTGCATCTATTTCTGATAAAGAACTTAAAAATTAAAGTTATGCTATCGTCCGAATATTTTCAAGACTGTTTGTATGTATGTATAATATATATTACGTATAATATATATGTATATAATGTATACAAATGTATGTATGTGTATATATGTGTGCACATATATATGGCATATGCTCATATATAGCATATAAATAGTATGTCATATTTTACAGGTATGGTATAAATATATACATACATACATAGTGATAGTATATTCATTTTTAGAAAAATAAAAATGACGCATTTGAAATATAGATTATACATGTCATGTCATAGTTAAATATAAGTATGGCGCAGGGCGTTGGCTTGTGTTTTGTCTTGTCACTGTTTCGATCGATAATTAGTTTGAGTATTCAAGTTGATCACTTAATATCAGCTACTTCTTGTGTTGATAAATTTTGCGCATCTTTTCTTTTATATATTACCTTTTAAAGATTGTCGCTATTACCTCCACAAAAAGTAAGGTTGACTAAAAAGGATAAAGAGATTGAGATTATATAAGGTTTTCGTTTTGTCAGACGCGAGGCGCAAGCTCCGATACCCGTGGTGGGATGGTAAAGGAGGCGATTAAAAAGTCGAACAGCAGAGAACGAGGTTGTCGTTAGTTGAGTGGACTAGTTCAAGTTCGTAGCTTGCATATTTTATTGGACTTAAGTGTTCTTGTTATTTATTATTTATTTAATGCTATAACAAAGTTGTTTGTGTCAGATAACAGATAAAGTGAACGATTCGAAATGGATGATAAAAAAACAGGTCAGTGTATAAAAGATAAGGATTTTGTTTCAAATAGTTTTTATTAAATGTAATTTAATGTTACAATTTAATATAACGAACTATTTTTTTATATAATTGCATATGTAACAAGAACAACTGGCAACATATTATATGTATATTTATAGAATTTATATTGATTTTGATATATTTCTTTTGTTTAAATAAAATGATACATGATTTCTATAATTTTACTTCTTTGTCATGTATAACTGTGAAGTGTTAATGAACTTTGTTCAAATTCTCTTCTTCTATGTTTCATTTATTAGAACACATTGTCATGACACCAAAATGTAAGACTGCAAATTCTACAACTATTATAATAGAAAGGCAGGCTTTAGAACCTCCAACAGAAAATGGAAATGAAAACAACGTTCATATTGCTGGAGGAGATCACAAAGGAATAGTTATTAATAAACAAGCAATTGCTGGTATATAATGTTCTATCATTATTTAACATATTAAAAACAATGTTAATAGACAAAATGTTACCAATATTACAACATTAATAGAATATTATATCATAAAATTTTTATAGTTACAAATGGTGAAATTCATCCAGCACATCTTTGCTTACAATTCAGAGTATTCTTAGTGAGTGCTCAAAGTGGAAAACATACACAAGAATCTAGAACTCTTCAGTTTTGGTTTGTAGATACACTTTCAGAAGCCGAACACCCAAGTGTGGCACAAGAATTCTTCAGAGAATTAGTTACACCTCAAGAATTTCCAAGAGGTAAAATTTATTTAAGCAGTTGATAACGTTGATAATTATAATAGTGTCTATAATCTATAATTAAACCATCAAGTTTTTATATATAGAATATTGATCTATTATAGTATATAGGTGTAAGGCAGTTCTAATTTTGTTAAGCATTACATATTGGTAAACAACAATAATCTATTTTTATATTATCATTCTAAAAGAATATATAGATTATTGTTTCAGGTAGTGAGAATACTGTTATAGCTATAAAATGATTAAAAAATAATATAAAGTACAAATAAATATTTTCTAATATAAAAGCTTTTTTTGTGTACTTATATTGCAATAGTACAATTGGGTCACCAGATATTTCTCTCAGTAGTACCATAGTAATATATAATTACAGTATATCTAATTCCAGTAAGTTATATGGGTTTGTTACAGATTATGTTGGATTTATCAAGAAAATAATGAAACTAATGTTGCATAAGTATTCTACAATTAAAAAGATAGAAGTAGAATTAAAACAGCTTGAAGAACCAGTTAATCTTCCAACTAGACCATGTAAGTACAATATTACAATTCTTTTTAATTTTGCAATATCTTTTTAATTTTATTTATGTTTTATTTAAATTTTTGTATAGTTTAAGTAATATTTTTCTTTGTAAATGATATCATATAAGCTAACAAGTAACAACTAAGTGTTCTAATTGAAAACATCATTACTTATATACAAATCATACTTCATAACTGTATTAATTGTTTAATTTCAATATTAAAAAATTATTCTCAGACACAAATTTACTGATATATGCATTTAATCATTCATGAAAATTATTTTACACACATATTTCTTTTACATTATTAAAATAACTTCAAAGTAAAGAGTAGTACCAAGATTTATTTGATTTGATTCATTGAACTAAGTGATCTTTATTGAAAGATATTGGAGGAGTGTGTCTCAAGTATACATTACAAATGAAACTAAAGGAAATGTGTATTTAACATTTGTGCTGCTCATGTTACTTGTATGTATGTACATGTTCATTCTATATGAAATAAATGTGTTATTTTTAATTTCTGTTATTCACAGCTGATACTGGTCATATACTGTTCACAGTTCTTCCATATAAGAAAATTAGTTGGAAATCAGGTTGGAGATTATGAAGAAATTACATATTTTATTACGATTTATGTTTTTTGATATTTTATATACAGGCTATTATATAAAATGCAATAACAATGAAATATTTGCCGGTCAAAAACTTGAAGAAAAGTTTCTCATAGAATTTCTTTATCTATTTAATTTTATTCTAATTTTATCGAATTTATTGTTATTTACTTTATTAGTGATAACTAATGATAAATGTATGTATGTTGAAAAAATAGTGCAAAAGGTTTTAGAAAAATAAGTAAATATAAAAACTGTCTATCTGCACATTGACCGGTAAATACATGTTTTATTGGTTCATGCAATATAGTAGTTATTATAACAACATTGGCTTAACATGATTTTTTCGCATTAATCCAATATTAAACATTTAATATATATTTTAGTATTTATTTTACTTAATAATGAAAACAATCATTTGTGATTATTCAATTTGCTTCTTATCCTATAAAATATGGATCGATTGACTAAAAAGAAAGATTGGATATACACCATTAGAGATATGTACATATCTTATTCATGAAATATATCATGTTTGTAATATGAATGCATGATTATGAATGCCATAATATTGTTATTTTGTTTAATTCGAAATTTTAACACAATGTGAAACTAATTAATACTATACATTTGAAAATAATATAATCAATTAATATGTTTAAAATATTATTATTATGTGTAAAAAAAGTATATTTTTTAAGCATTCAGAAGATTTATTTACAGTTTAACATATACATATTAGTGATTTTATTATACCATATGCAATACTCTTTATTGTTACTTTGATCTTAGTATAACATTAATGTGTCTATAAATAGTATTCGTGGTCACTTACTACCATATAAAATTTTTAGACTTCATTTCTATGTCAATAATTCTACAAAAAGTAGTAATATGAAAATTACTACTTTTTACAAATTAGTAATATGAATTACATTTTTATTCTAAGTTTGACGTCACATATGTTTAGCACACACAAGTAGATACACAAAGGCTGTAGTTCATTTTATTTATAAAAAACTGAAAAGTTTCTCACAAATAATTTACTTTTTAATGAGCATTTATATATATTTTGCAGAATCATGAAATATATTAATGGAATAGTGATAATATTTAATTTTTTTGTTTGACAGTATCAACAGATGAGACAGTTATTGGTCAGCTAGTTGAACTGACTTTAGAAAAAGTGTTGGAACTTATTGAATCTGCTTATCCAAATCCAATTACAGTGACTGATATAGCAAAGTATGATCTTTACTATATGAATTTTATTAATTATTCTTGCACTAAAATATTAATGTAATTATAAACAATGTGTGGTAATTATTGCAGAGAACATGGTTGGGATCCTTCTGCTGTCGAAATAAAATTAAAAGAATTACAAGAGAAGGGTGTTGTTAAAGCGATGGAGCATGGAGCTTTTACTAGAGTTGTACACCAAGATACCCAAATTCAAGTAAATTTTATTTTTATTATTTTGCAATAAATTTATAGTATAGTGGCACTATTTTATGTATAATTATTTGTGGTAATATTAATTATTACTAATAATTATATTGGACATTATATATGAAAAATTATTGTATCTCTTTTCTTAACTTTTCTTAGGTCGTAAAACAAATGCCAACAATCGCAAGTGCAAAACAACCTACCATAGCAATTATTACTGCACAGTATTGTGAAAAGTTGGCCGTTGATTCTATGATTGAAAACAAAGAAACATTTGTTCGTTATACTACTGTTGGTAAGATATATTTCATTTAATAACTCATATTTATTCGCATAGATTTTATGAATTAATCTTCAATTATATGGCAGAAGGAATATAAAATAATATGATATGAAAATTTATTTTCAAGATACAGGTTGCTGTTAATATTTTAATATTAAATGATTAAATATAAAGAAATGATATTGTCAAATTTTAAGATCAAAGCAGACTTTACGTTTCTTTACGTTATTTAAGGTCTCTTTATCTTTTTTTAGAAGTTAATGTATGTATAAGAAATTTCGAATTTCAAGTATAATTATGGAACTTTTTAGTGTATTAAAGAACACTAAACACTAGTGTATTAACAAGTTTTCATTACGGTATTATAATTATAGTATCATATATTAGTTGGCGGTAAAGGTACAAAATGTACTGCCTATATATATATATATATGAAAATGCATGAAACTTTAGGTACGGCAAGCTCACCTGATGCGACAGATGGAGTACCGCGAGTGACATGTTTTGGTAAAGTAATTTGTAATATAGTTCCTCTTTCATGTCAATGTCCTTTAACGTTATAGCTTGCCAATTGCTTGTATTCAGGAAGTGTCGCAATGGCACTATGCTGTGAAAAATACATATTATTAGATATTTTTATTAAAATACTACTTCGACGATGCCGCAGAAACAATATACATGCCATATTGCTGTGTTGCAATGAAATTCATTCAGATTATCATCTCATGTATCATGTCTTCATCTTCAACCATTTACTTTCTCAGCAATATTAGCAAATTAAGTTAAATTTATAGCACACACATACTAAAGCCCAGTGCAGACATGCGACTATTGCCGTTGCTATCTTGCTGCGATCATATGTCCTTCTTTGCTGTGTCTGTTAAGAACAGTAAAGATAAGCATATGATTGTAGTACAATCATAACAATGAAAGAGGCACGTTTGCACCAGGACTAAATGGGTATGGTTCAGAACTATCACAGGTTATATCTTTTGTTCATGTGTTTTTTGTTTATGTGTTTTGTTTGTATAAAAGATACTGTTATATCATTTTATTTCCTTCTACTTAAGACTGGTATTAACTTCTTTGCATTATTACTTCCATTTTTAAAACAAATAACTAGTTAACACTTACAAAACTAAATTTTATTTTCCGTTGCTTTTAACACAATTTTATATATAAATAAATTTATAATATAATGATATTAATATGTATAATGTATACATATGGATTTTACTGTGTATTATTATCTAATTAATCCAGTACTAAATACGCAACAATATATTATACATTTTTTATTATTATTATATGTACGTTTACACATACATTGGTTACATGAATATAAATGTTTGAAAAATACTGAATTATTTGTGGGATGTTAGTTCAATTAGTAACTTTTTCTAAAAATAGGAAGGGTGTGTAGGAATTAAATGATAAGTTTTACAACTATATTTTTTATACCAAACACAAATGTGTTATGATAGTTATTTATCACTTCTTTCATTTCAACTAAAAAAAAATTATAAAAACAAGTTGATAAGTTTTCGGTGTCTTCGCTTTATTTCTTATTGATATTCTCATACCGGAAACTTTTCAATCTGCCCTTATATTTGACATACTGAGAAAATATATGAATTACTTATATTTATATCTAGTAATAGGTACTGAACACGATTGCATCTGTATGGAATGAGTTATTTTTAATCAATTTAGTCACATCATACATACACAAATACAATACCAGTTTTTTAATAGTAGCACAGTGCACATGTATCATACACATATTTTAAAATTACTAATGGTAGAGGATTTTTTCGATGCAAAATAAGATTATTTTTGTTATAGGTGAGTCAAATGTTTACACATTAGGTAATATTGGTGCACACAGAATTGTATGCACAAAGTTACCAACTGTAGGTCATACAAGAGAAGCAATGACTGCAGCAGGAAATACAACTACCAGATTATTAGGTAGCATTTAAATTGTTCTTGGTTTAGTTATAATTGGTACGCTTGATTATAATCAAATATTTTACTTTTTCTGTAGGTACATTTCAGAAAGTTGATTTCGTTTTCTTAATTGGAATTGGAGGAGGTGTACCACATTATACAGATTATAATAAACACGTGCGACTTGGTGATGTGGTTATATCTTATCCTATTCCTCTTAATAAGAAGTATATTTATGTTTATTGTGAAAGTGCAAAGACAAATGAGGGTGGAGATTATCATTTTGAAACCAAAGAATATTGCCCACCAAATTTATGTCTTCAAGAAATTGCTGTTAGTCTTAAAGATCAGGTAGGTTGTTACACTTTTACACTTGATGCAGACGAGCGATTTTTGCTCGCGCGATATGGTTGGATCATATGTCTTTTTTTGTTTTCCTAATTACGAACATCGAAGACAGGCATATAATCGCACCGATATCGCGCGAACAAAAGTCGTTCGTCTGTATAGGTCCTCAAATTTGCAACAAGAATCTAGTACAGTTATTAATGATTCTTACTAGTCGGAGAATGAGACAAATCCTCCATGGCAAACGTACCTGAAGGAAGGTTCAGATATTTTAACTAATCAAACGGAGCATGATTTTAAACCACCTCCACCAGAGTCTGATAAGTTATACATGGCTATTGGCGAAAGAGATGTTATTGAAGTTGCACATCCTACTGCACCTGCAGATGCGGCGAATAAAAGGTTATTACTGTTTAATATGTTATTTTTAGTATATAAGATTATTATTTTTCAGCATATAATTATAATTATGACCTAAGTAAATATACATGTATATTTTTTTAAAGTTATACAATCTTATAAAATCTTCAGCAGTGTTTTCTGTTTCAAATATAGCAAATGTTGATAAAGGGCACTTAACTTTAACATATACTGTGAAGGACACTCTCCTGAGTTACCTCTGTAAAGTTTTAGCCGCCGCTCGTTATTTTTTAGAAGGTTACTAACAAAAAAGGATTGATGAAAAGTAATGTATGGTAAAGAAACACTACGCGCGTTGATCGCTCGCTCTACTCGTTGGTAAAAATCTAGTCCAATCCAATTTCAATTCTACATATGTGCAAGGAATTTTTAAGGAAAAAGAGTTTTGATTAAAAATCGGGCCTCTGTCGCCTGTGGAATTGATATTTGGTTGGATTAGATTTTTACAAGCGAGCGAGCAACGAACACGATGTTTCTATGAAATGAAGACTGGAACATAAGCGCGACTATCGCGTCGGTTACAATCACATACGTATATTTATAGGTAGAATGCAATGTACATAGTAGTAGTAATATATTTCTGCCAATAACTTTTTGTAGAATAACGAGTGACGATTAAAACTTTCTGAGTGTCCTTGATAATATATGTCAAGATAAAGGTCATTAATGCTAGGTCCCCTTTTGTCAACATTTATCATTATGTTATATTCTTTTATGTCCAGAACAAATGGCTGTCCACGAATTCACTTAGCACCTGTAGCATCTGGTAGACATATTGCACGCGATGATCAGCTTAGACAGAAATTTGCAGCACGATTTGGAGCCCTTGCCTTTGATGCAGAGATGGATGCTGTAGTCGAAAGTATTTTGGGTAACTGTCGTGAAAGTTTTGCTGTTATTCGAGGTATTTCTGATTATAAAGATGGTTCTCGTATAAAGGAATGGCAGCCTTACGCGTCCTTAGCTGCTGCTAGTGTAATGAAATCTATTATTTGTGCTATGGACCCACCTACTAATGTGTAATACACAATTTCTGATGCTCGTTTTATTTCATTCCGGACAGCATTTTATGTGATAGTTGGTAAAAGTATCATCATTTCGTGTCTTTTATATCGTATCGTCGATTTTTCAGTGCAAAGTGGACCAACTTCTTTTATTGGTTAAGAGCAATCGTTCTTTCAATTAGCGCGCAAACAGCATAATTCAGAATTACTTAAGGAATAGCTTATTCTTCTTTTTCTCTTGTATTTTTTAAATCGTATTTAATGTGATATGGATGAGTTATTTACTTGATAAGCAGGAGAAAATAAGATCGACCAAATATATAATGGTCATAAATTAAGATGCACCAAGTGCATTTTAGTTATTTAAGAGAATTGTAGTTAGTATGAATGATTTTAATCTAGTGACTTTAGAATCAAGGACAATTCTATTTCACGTTTCCAAATCGTTTTCAAAGAATTTCCAAACTGCTAAAAAAATGGAATATGTATTTGATTGATAAATGTGCTAACTTACTTTTAAAATTTATTTCAACATGGCTATTTGAAAAATATTTTTACAATTTTTATATCTAAACATAACTTTTCAATATTATTTAATAATATATTTATAATATCGTTGCATTGATTATTGCTACACTTATTCATTTTCTAACGTACTATAACATCAATTTTATATAATTTGATGGAATATTAACGTATGGTTTTGCAGAATTATTCATATACTCTTTGTACTTTTCATATCTCGCCTATTGCCTATTGTATTTATTTAAGTATAATATCGAGAAATTTGCATGTACTCAAGAAAAATCAGGTCAATGATTCTAAAACTGGTGCCATCTTTATCCTTTCGGACACAAGATTATTAACAAATTTTTACACAATGGATTTTTTTGAAACGAAGGAACCATACTTTTGAAATAATTACGTAATTTAAATTATAGCAATGAGGCTCTTGATTATCAAATATTAGCAGACAGGATCCGAAATAACGTAGGTGTGGAAACCACAGAAAGCTTTAAATAAAGTCTCGGTATAGTCAGCAAAATAATTTAGATGTAGAATATATCTAAGAGTAAGGGCAGAAAGTACATTTGGCAGTATGTATCTAAGCACAATCAAATTATCATTCAAAAAGTAATTGTCCTACAAACTATTATATGTTTGTCAGAGTATATTACCATTTCACACAAGTCTGTCCACTTTCTCCATGGAGGGTATAGTAAATACATCTATACATTCAAATTTGATGAAAGGAAGAAATATAAATAAATAATGCCGCCCAAAACTTTAATCGTACTTCAAAGAAGATTAAGAATTTGATCTTGATAGTTATATTATTAATTATTATTATAAAATATGTTTGCTTTCTAACGTGTTATGATTTTGAATGAAAGGTGTATGATTTTGAAACAAGTATAGATTTTTGTTTCTTAACAAATTTTAATTTGATTCCTGAGTTATGGCAAAATATTTGCATATACAGGCTGTGTCCTCTAGGATTAACCACTATTTTTCAGACATTTCTAATAATTCGTCAAAGAAATGTTTTGAACAAAAGTTAGTGAATTTTCGGTTCACAACACATTTGAATATTAAAAATGTCCAAAAATTTTTCCCAATAAAAAGGTCAAGAGCACCATATGTTTTGAATTTCACGGAGTTGTAATTTTCGTTAAAATGAATTCAGCGGTCTACTATACAATGACTTCGAGATGACTTTGCAAATTGAAAACTGATTAACTTTTGCTAAAAAAAGTTTTTTGGTAGATTGTCGAAAATACTTAAAAGATGGTGTTCAATCTTAGATATATCCTGTATAGAATATACGCTATATAAAATATAATAATATTAAAAACGTGTACATATTTATATTATAATAACTCATTTCTAAATTATGAAATATTTTGTTTTAGTATATGATTTCTGAGTGCAGAAAGCGTTATATTTATTTTTATAATGTTCTTTTTAAAGTTTATTATTATTTTGCTATTACGTTGCTGTCGCTACTTTGACATTTGTAAATGTACATCTATTTTTTTTTTACTCAGAATTCTTAACGTAGACCAATTTTTATTCAACTACAATTATGTAATTAGCACTTTAACATAAATGGTAACATGGAGAAAAGATGTTGGTCAGGATATGTAGAATGCTGGATAGAACTCATTTTTCTTCTGCAAAGTTTGTTAAAATGTGTCTATTATTGTTACAGCATATTTAAAATCTGTTGCAACTTTATAGTTTATCTTTTTGTACTATATTTAGTGATACACATAATTTGTCATGTACATATTTTGTATATTTATGAAACAGATCATCTTTACATGTTTCCAAATGATAAACGATTCGCTACAGATGGTTGTGATTACATGTTTATGCTTCATTATCTTAAAATTAGCTTAACTGTTTCCTCTTCTTGCTATTGCATTTTCATATATTCCGATTGTATAGCCCTACAAAATCAAATTGTTGATACATATAATAAATCGGTACACATTCTCATAAGGAAACAATATATAATATTTAAATGTTTTTGTTATCATTTTATAGAATTATTATTTAAAAATGAGTATGAAGTTTAGAGTCAAATGAAGTACGTGTGGAATTTCCTTTATATTATGTATCTTTTTCACTTTTACGGTGGATAGTTTATGAGATATCAATACATACATAGCCAATATTATTAAATATTATTTATATTTCAGAAGTAACTATTTGTGGATATATATATGTACGTATTTCAAAAGATATCGTTTTTTAAAATTATTAGATAACGTTAATCAGAGATTTCACGGTCATTGTATGTACAAAATAAGACTTTTATTTTTCATATATAATTTTCTTCGTTGCTTCTGTGCAATATATTGTTGGATCTCGCACATATAAATTCTTTCCCTATTTTAAATTGTACTTTTCCATCTATTTTCTTTGATTCTGTCTCCTCTATAACGTTGCCAAAGTAGATTATGATGACTATGATAAATAATCCAAAGTCTGATTTTAATAGATTTAAACCAAATTTTATCAATTAATCGAATTATTATGAATTATGCATTTTTCTAACAAAAAGTATAAAAGTATTATAAATATTTTAAATTTGCTAGATTTGATTTTCAGTTTTGTTTTAACTTCTTTGGTGCGATTAAACGTTTGGGCGATGATATATGCACCAAATATATTAAAAATTGTACAATTAATTAACATTAATTAAAGTGCCAATGTGTTCAATATATTTGGGTAGTGCAGAAATAAGATAGATCTTTCTGGAAGATGAACGAATATCTTTATGTTATTATTCAATTCTATCTCGATGCATTTGATTTATCACTACCATAATTTATTTGGTATTAGAAGCAATTGTTACAGTAATAATTGTGTATAACAATATTTGGGAAGAAATAAGTTTTTCCTTTCGAGAATGTTTTATTCGTTTATCTTCTAGATTAATATTGCTGTCGTCTGCATTAGAGACCAACATTACTGAATTCTACTGCCTATTTGAAATTCCAACATGGATATTCAAATACTTGAAAATTGTTTTAAAAAGAATTCGATAACATCTAAGCTTTGTTAATAACTCTAAATGTAATTTCCTCGCATTTTAACGTCTTTATAGATTCTAAAGCACAGGGTAGTATACGAGAACTCTATATTTAAGTGACATTGAAATATTCAATTCGAGCATAAATCTAAAAACTTAGGAAAGTAGTATATATACATTTAAATATACCTACATACGTATCGTTGGTAGCATTAAAACCTTCCAATTCTAACATCATGGTGATAATCAATCTGCAAATTTTACAAGTGACATTGGTCGAGTTTTTTCAATGATAGTTGACCGCTAATCAAAAGTCATTATTTATTTATTTATTTATTTATTTATTCGTTTATTCATTCATTCGTCCGTTACATTTGAAACAATTGCATTGTTTGGTGCGTTCCACTAAACCGTTAAAATACGTCTAGGGAATTTTACTTTTCTTTCGAAAATGCTATTCTATATTGTTTTAAATGTAAGTGCGCGTGGACGTGCAAACAGAGGAAAAAGATAAAGACGTGTGAAAGATTTCTAACGGTAGGAAGGGCCTCAGGTCAATTTAATCGATGAAAAGTATCACTTGTTGCGTAGAAGCACATTTTTAAGAAAATTCTATGAAATATAGAGAGTATCAGCTATCAAATATATATGTACGTATTATTATAAATATAGTCAAATATGTATAGGTATATATCTCTATTTCAAATATTTAGTATATGATACATAATATATATAATATATAAATCGTGAATTCTATTACGTGGTGAAACATTAAATTCAATTTACCTGATAATACAGATTCCTATGTAAGGCCTAAATATTATGTACGAAAGCAACAAAACTTTGTTACGTATTGTGTTTTAAGCGACGAGGTTTTCAACCTCGAGCTTCCAAAATATCTATCTATTTACATATATTTACGTTACATATATTACGCGCTTTCAACACTAGTCGCACTATTGTGTTTTCCGTCTATTTATATGTAGGTATGTTTTAAATTGCAAATACTACTGCATACGCATACATATATAGTGTATAACTACGTCCATTTAATTTATATTTCAACGAAATTTTATTAGCATCTATAACGAACATATAATCGCAATGGATTTCAATTTTGTCCGTTCAGGAAAATGATTTCGAATATTAGCATCTCATTTCGATGTCTAAGCCATAGAAATTGTTTTCTCCATTATTTCACGCAAGTTTCGCAAAACTGAACGTTTACATTATACGATTCCAGTTTAACAACTGGCAAATGTACTTGTGAATGCTTATTTAGTACATAGCGCGCGATGAAGTGAGCTTGAAGACTTCAGAAATGAAAAATTTATGTTTCTAGCTTGTAATCCGAGTAGTCTTCCGGCCAAAAAATTATTAATCACGAATGTCTTTATCTAAGACCTTGGCATTTGAGTTTTGCTGTTATCTGTCTCGAATACGAAAAAATGCCTGATATGGTCAGATGGTAAAATGGGTATTACCAAAATGTTTTCACAATACATTTCTCTGATATCTTTCTCTAATTTAAGTAGATACATTTATTATGGAAAAGCTATGCATATATATGCATATGTGTAAGAGTAAGATAAGTCGAGTCGTTTTCCAAATTATCGAATGTTTCTTTATTAGATACGAAACCCTTTCGCTTTTTTATTTGTCGTTTTTCTTATCTTTTATCAAGATTAGTCGCTTCTTTAGGGACTTTCAATTTGTTTCTAACGAATTGATATTAAATTCATTCTTTTATGATTAAGAATTACTCACTTGAATCTAATAAATATCTAAATCTAACAAAATTACATTAGAAGTTATTTAGGTTATTTTAATAAATAATTTCGACAAATACATAATAAAAAATAAAGTCGAGTTTACATTTTTCTCAACGATAATTTTGACGTACTTCGTATCATGTTCGATTATCTATATATTGAGCTTATATACAGGGTGTCCTAATATTGATAATAAAACCAATACATCAAATAATAAGTGGAAAATATAGAATAATTTGCTTCTCATCTGACGCTTTGTTTTCGAGAAAATTGTTTTTGAAAATTATTATTATTTGTTTTTGAATATAAGTAAACAATCAGCAGGAGGGTATTCTACGCGCGGAAATAAATGTAAAATGTTGAATAATATTTTTCTTTTAAGATCAAGTTTCCAAGAAAATAGATTCTGAACATGTGTGTAGGTATAATAGATTAATTTTCAAATTACTTGAAAACGAAGTGTTTTGCGAAAAAAATATTATTTTACATTCTTAACTTATTTTCATCTGTAGAGTAGCCTTGTTACGACCGTTCGCGGAGAGACGCCATCGCGGTGAAAACGCGTCAGCGAGAGGCGTAAATTCTCGCTACGATTCGATTAATCGACGCCGCGAAGTAGTCGTTCCCCTTGTTTCGGTTAGGATAACAGGGGTGGTTTAATGAATTTAACACTGTGTTAACAGGTTAATATATCGTATATATTCAACAAATAAATCGTATAATAATATAAATGTCACAAATTGTTTGATGACGAATGCGGTTAATGCGTTACAGAAATTTGACTCGACTTTTTATATTTCTCGAATCGATTAGACTAAACGACTTCGTTCGTTAGAGCTCTCGATGTATGCCGTGTGAGTTTTCAAATAAGACTGATACCCTTAAACCGATTCTTTGTCTTTCTGGAAGACAACCCCCACTACGCTAGGATCACGCCACCGATCCCTCCGATTATCACGTATGTCGACTTCCTTGTGAAAATAAAATAACGGTCTGAAATCGACGGTTCCGGAACTCGCGGCTTGGTGGCGGCAATTATGCGCTCGTAGAAACATTATATGTCTTTCGTCAGGCAGATAAAAGGATATATCTGCTACGCTGGAGGGCCGCGAGCGACGGTTGGAAATACAATCTATACTGGGCCTCGCGGCGTAACAAGCTTCTTATCGATTATTCGTTCCTATTTAGCCTGAAAGTAATCTAGATTAAATATAGTTGACATATGTTCAAGTTTGATTTTTTTGAAAGCAGGCGTCATATGAAAAAATCTTTTTCTATATTTTCCATTTGCTTTTTCGCCTAGAATCATTTCCTTGTCGATTGTACTGTACCAATACTGAGACATCTTGTATACAAATATTAGAATTTATATATTTTGGTGTCATTAATTTCGCGAAATTAATTTCTACGTATTGTTACTTTGAAATAGAATTTTATAATATTGCACTGGCTATAGAGAACAGAATTACAAAATTTTAAAAAAGCTGATCGTATTTAAAGTTACGAATTATTCGATAAATATTCTGATTATACCCATGTCATGACCAATGGCATTTTGCTAGAATTGTAATGTCTACAGGGGAAAAGTAAAGAAATTGTTGTATCTAACAGTAAGTTACTTCATCGCGGAAGAGAAACTGTGATACTATCTGGACTTTTCTGCGTGAAGTAAGATAATAAGTGGAAAGAGCCATAGTATAAAATAAATCGGTTCCATAGCATTTGATTTCGTTACGAAATAGATCGTTAAGAAAGTATTGTAAAACTGAAAAACAGAAGAACGAACGTATCGCTGAAGTCTTATTAGAAGAAGTTCAATAGAGATACATAGTAAGCTCTGGAAGCAAAGAACCAAACAGTATCGTATACTTTTGTTTATTACGAGCATTTTTTATAACAATTAATTTTTTCTTAAAAATGGTGATGACAATTATGCAATAATGTTATACGTAAAAGTGTTACACATGATGTGTTTATCAAGTAAAATTTAATATTTAGTTGCATACAATCTGTACAGTAACAAATTGTCTTTATCGGTTGAATAATTAGAAGAATTTTCAACTTGAAATTTTATTCCATGTTTTAACATATTAATATAGTAAAAATATATATTAGGAATGATAAATAATCTTTTAAAAACAGTTTAATACATAAATACTTTATAAACACATCGTGTAATTTACGTTTTTCTGTAATGCAATGTTGCAAAAACTGCATGTATTATTACGTAACTTTTATGTAAGTTATACACAACTACTTTTAGTTTAAATTAATGAAAACTTTTCGTGGTGTAAAATTCACTTTTATGTAATAAGAACTCTGGTATTTGATGGAAAAATCGTTTCAATAAATAGAGGTCCATTGTTCTTATGTTTATTAACATATTCATGTCCAATTAAGATTCCTTTATAGTAATTCCGATTTCGCTATAATTAATCTAAATATCTTCAATAGTTTGTTAAAATAATTTGATAGCATTGAAACTTTAAGAAGAGATTAACTTCTTTCTTTATAGTGGTCTCTTTATCTTTAATTTTTTATAACAAAAAATTTGAAAGAAAGAAAGTGATTACCAAGCCGGATAATAAATTGTATGTACTTATGATGAATCTTTTACTAATTATTTGCTTTCATATAATTCTTGTACGTAACGTTAGTTTTAATACTGAATCAAATACCTAAAACCAAATTATCTTTATTTATTTAAAATATTATAACAATCATTTTACTATCTCTTTACGTTACTCAAGTGTAACACACCTATTTTGATAAAATTTTATTACCTCTAGTGTAATAAAAATTTCCATCCCAAAGATGTTTTGTTTTGTTGCATTCTATTGTAAGCGGCGCACACGGTGGACATTTGCCATAATTGGTTTGGATTTATACAAAGATGCTATAATGCACATCGCCCATTGACATCGGTGCTCTGTCTTGAATAGATTCCCACATATTTTAGCAAATATGTTCTCAACATCAGTTTTGGACAACTGTTTTCGTCTTCTTTGTATTATACAAATTATATAAATAACAGTAATACGTGTTGAATATTTTTGCTATGGTATGTGTCTAGTAAGTTTCATCAAAATCGGTATGTTACACTTGAGTGATGTTCCTTGTTAGTGACATTTAATTCTAAATGTTCAAATTAAATTGTTATTTAATTACAATGAAATTTCATATATTTTTATCGCGCTTGTACATGTTGTTATTAGAATACAAACAGTTGCAATAGTTTCAGAAATCCTGTTACTTGGGGGGCACGAGGCGGGTATGGGTTCTCGGTGTATAGGACCATGCCCCGAGAAACCCCGATGGATCTGATGCTCTCCTATAGCCAGATGGCGACTGGTCGGAACTTCGGGCACCCGTCAATCCGCCGATCCGGTGCGGAGAGCTTCGGAGAAGTTGGTGGGCCCGTACCCGTCAAGACCACTCACCTCACCTTCTCGTGGGGCCCCCCGTCACCCTGCACCAACCTCGACCGGGACAGGGTGCGAAAGAGTGAGTGGCACCAGAATGGAAACTTTTGTTGACGACTCGGCGACCAACAACAAAAAAGAAAATGGATGGCAAAGATAAAAAGAAGAACGTCTACGGTGCAGGGAAGGGAGAACCTAGTACCGGCGCAGTTGTGGGTAGTAAAGTGGGCCCCGCTGCGTCGTCACCTCACGACCACGGCCGTTCGAAGGTGGACCGCCAGGTCCCCGGACGCGTCTCTACGCCTGGCGAGGCGTTAGGAAGCAATGGGGGGAAAAAAACCGAAGAAGCCCCAAGCCAAACAAGGAGGGGACTGCGGAGTACCGCAGACAGGACGGAGGACATTTTCCTCGCCCCGGCTGAAGTCAACACCACACTGCCGACGGCGAGAGGACTTCGGACGCGAGTAAAGTCCGACGACGAAGAACCGGTCGCATCATTCGCGTCCCGCTCATCACTGCCCTCGACAATGTCCAGAGGGAAAAAGAGGAAGCTAACGTCGCTTACTCCGGGCGTCTCCGCTGAGCTGGCGTTGAAGATCAGAGCTAGCTCGACGGCGGATATTAGTGCCGAGGCAACCCGGCAGGTGGCGGAAATAATTAAAATCGCGACGATGTCGAAAAACCTCAAAGAGACACACGTCCGTGCACTCAAGTATGCGACCTCATACTTCGCCGCGGCATGGAGAAACTGGATGGCGAGGAGAACCGAGCCTGGACACAGCGGCGGCGTCGCATCCGCAGGACCCGTTAGCCCGGGCAAGGCTAACAGCACTAGAGGAGGAGAACACGGCCCTTCTCCAAGAACTGTCACGTAGGCCCGCATACGCCCACGGATGCCCACGGTGCAGTGACGCGCCCCCCGCACCCGGGCCCACACCACGGGCGGGCACGAGCTGCAACGAGCGCATCGACGCCTTAGAAAAGAGGATGAACGAGCTTGGACCATCGCTGTCAAAGACCATCGAGGAGCGACGCGGGGATCGACGGCCGTGCACCGCAAAACCACGAAACAAGGCGGACCACCCGGCCACCCTCCGGGCCACGCAGGTACTGATGTTCGCAAGAGAGCAAAGGGGTGACGAATGGAGGGTGGTAGAGTTCAGGAGGAGGAAGAAACCGGAGAAGAAGCAACGGGAGGAAATGGTCGCCCCCAAAGAAACGAAGAAAGGGACGACCGCGACTGCACCGGCCAGGACCACAGGAGCGCCGAAACTGAGCGCCACCACGACCGCGACAAGGAAGATACCGGCACAGGCACCAAGGACGGCCACGCTCCCCCGCACACCACGAGCATCCGCGGTGACTGTTACGCTGAGCAAGGAAACAAGTACGTCGTATGCCGACGTACTCGCAACGGCGAGGCAGAAGATCCCGCTGACGGAGATCGGCGTGGAATTCGTCGAAATGAGGAAAGCCGCGACGGGCGCCATAATCATAGGAGTCCCTGGAGACAGGGACAGAGGGAAAGCATCGCGGCTAGCGGCACGACTGACCGAGGTGCTAGACCCGACCGTAGTGAGAGTCGCAGCTCCGACGAAGACGGCGGAGCTGAGAGTGGTCGGGATAGACATCTCGGCAGACAAGGAAGAACTGCGACGAGCACTGGCCTTGGCGGCAGGATGCAGCGGCGCGGAAGTGCAGGTTGGGGAGATCGGCACATCCAGAGGCGGCCTCGGATCGGCGTGGATCAAGTGCCCGGTGGCGGGAGCTAGGAAACTAGCCCGGGAAGGAAAAGTGGCGCTGGGCTGGTCCAGAGCCAAAATAATAGCCATACCGACGAGGCCCTTGCAGTGCTACAAGTGCCTGGAGCTGGGGCATGTACGCGCGACCTGCGCGTCCGTTGTGGATCGGGGACATCTGTGCTACCGATGCGGTGAAAGCGGACATCGCGCCAAAGGGTGTCCCGCGGCTGCACCCAAATGTCCCCTGTGCGAGTCGCTCGGGGCACCCGCTGGTCATAGAATGGGAGGGGTGGCATGCGCTCCCCCACTGATCAAGAAGAGGCGTCCCATCCACAAACCAACCGTCGCCACGGGAATGACACAGAGGAGCACCGCCGAAATAGCTGGTGATGGCCGGGAGGAGGCCATGGATTTGAACGAATAAGTTCAAAAGCCTCCTTCAATGCAACCTAAGGAGAGCGAGGCGGGCGCAAGACCTGCTCCTCCAGACCATCCGGGAAAGCGGGATCGCCCTCGCGGTAGTGGCCGTATCGTGTCCCTGATGCACCCAACTGGGTCGGGGACTTGGACGGATTGACGGCCATAGCATGGACACCAACACTGAGCGCCCCTGGTGTTCTACTCGACCGCGGCAACGGCTACTTCGCGGTCGAATGGGTCAGAATAGCAGTAGTAGCGGTATACGTCTCCCCCAACAGCGGCTTAGCCGCGTTTGGGGACTTCCTGGACCGGGTCGGCGAGTGCGTAAGAAGGTGCCTTCCCCGCCAGGCACTCGTCCTCGGGGATTTCAACGCCTACTCGACGCAGTGGGGAAACACCAGGACTACCACACGAGGAAGATGGCTGACCGACTGGGCCGCGGGCCTTGGGCTCCTTCTAACAAACAGGGGCTCGGCAAGCACCTACGTGGCATGGAGGTGGTCTTCCGTGGTGGACATCACCTGGCCCACCCTAGAGTTATACCGGAGGATCCGTGACTGGAGGGTCGCCGAAGGAGTCGAGACACTGTCCGACTACCTCTACATACGGGTGGAACTGACCACTGACAACGAGGACATATGATTTAGTACTAGCCGAACGAAGCCGACTATGCCATACCTGGAGTAAAGACTCATACTGGCGCGAATCAAATGATTCCATAATTTAGCCACAATCCAACGCCCCCACTAGGGAGCGGCGCGCAAGATGGTCGGCGCGCGACTTGGAAAAACCCTGCTCAGTGCTTAGCACTGAACAAGTTGAACCTACCCTTTACGGGCAGCAGCTCACTTAGCCGGCGCACGTCGCGAGCATCACGCTTGCGCCGTTACCAGCGGGGGCCACGGCGGGGGGGGGGCAGTTACGAGCGGAGCTGCCAGCACATTGGCTCGGTCCCAGCAGGTTGGCATCACCGCCGATTATAGCCTGCACCGTCACAGCACCCATTACGGGTACCGCTTGCACGGACGATCGCAGGGGTGACAACGAGGGCACCAGCGACACCAGAGGAGGAGCGAACCGGCCCACCGCCGCTCAGATGGCGTCTCAACCAACAAGCTGCGACCTTCTGCCCCCCGCTGACCGCAAACATGGACCCAGGGCTGCTGGATAACGTCATCTGGACCCTGTTCTCACGGCAGAACAGCTGCGCTGGGTAACCAGGACTGTCCCCCTCCACTACCTCTGACGACGACGACGGGGTGGCGCCGGCAGCGACGCCATCTGAGCGGCGGTGGGCCGGTTCGCTCCTCCTCTGGTGTCGCTGGTGTCCTCGTTGTTAGTGGTTAGTTCCACCCGTATGTAGAGGTGGTCGGACAGTGTCTCGACTCCTTCGACGACCCTCCAGTCACGGATCCTCCGGTATAACTACGGGGTGGCCCAGATGATGTCCACCACGGAAGATCCCCTCCATGCCACGTAGGTACTTGCCGAGCTCCTGTTTGTTAGAAGGAGCTCAAGGGCCGCGGCCCAGTCTGTCAGCCATCTTACTCGCGTGGGAGTGGAACGAGGAGCTTCGAGTTACCGAGGAGGAACTGCTCGAAGCGACAAGGAGGATGGCATCCTGCGATGTGGCGCCGGGTCCAGATGGAATTCCGGGCCGAGCTTGGGCGGAGACGATGGACATCATGGCGCCCCGCCTGTGGCATCTTTTTACTAGATGCCTAAAGGACGGCGTCTATCCCCGGGCATGGCGAACGGCGAGGCTAGTCTTACTGCGGAAGGAGGGCCGCCCGCTGGATTCGCCGTCCGCATACAGGCCGATGTGCCTACTGGACGAGGTGGGCAAACTGCTTGAGAGGGTAATAGCCGCCCGCCTGGAGTCCCATATGACGCGTTGAGAACCCGGGTGGCACGACAGCGAGTACGGGTTTCGACGAGGACGCTCGACGGTGGATGCGGTGGGACGAGTAAGGTCCATGGCGGAGGACATGGTCTCCCGGAAAGGAGTGGCTGGTCATTAGATGTCACGAACGCATTTAAAACCATCCCTTGGGCGAAGATAGTGGAGACACTGCGCTACTATGAGGTGCCGGCGTACCTTGTCAGGGTCATCGAGGCGTACCTCAGCGACAGATGGGTGACATACGCTAGCAGAGACGGAGAAGTGAGAAGACCGGTCGAGCGCGGCGTGCCGCAGGGCTCCGTGCTAGGGCCCATCCTGTGGATCACCGCTTACGACCGTGTCCTTCGATGCCCTATGCCACCGGACACGGGCTTAGTGTGCTACGCCGACGACACCCTGATACTCGCTGGCGGGCGCTGGTGGAACAAGACCGTCAACTTCGCGGAGGACGCCGTGGCGTGTGCTGTGCACGCCATCCGGGGACTCGGTTTCAACGTGTCACCGGCCAAATCCGAGGCCCTGTGGTTCTTCAACCAACGACGCAGAGGAACCCCTCCTCCCCGTCTGACCGTGACCATCAACAGGGAGCAAGTGCGGGCCGGATGAAGTACCTGGAACTTACCATCGACAGCCAGTGGACCTTCGAGCCGCACTTTGAGCTCCTAGTCCCGAGGGTGACTGCCGCAGCCAACGCTTTATGCGGCCTACTGCCGAATATCGGCGGAGCGGGAGTAAGTGTACGCCGACTCTATGAGGGAGTGGTCCGGTCCCGAGTCCTCTACGGGGCCCCTATATGGGCCGAAGACCTAATGGCGAGCCGCTGCAGCCTGGTACTTCTGAGGAGGCTGCAGAGGACGACCGCCGTCCGCACAGCGAGAGGGTACAGGACTGTATCACACGCGGCGGCGACCGTGCTGGCCGCGTTCCCCCCTTTCAAGCTGCAGGCCCTCACACTCCGACGGGTGTACAAGCACCTAAGGATCCAGCGCTTGGACGGGCGACACTGGACGTGCGGGAGGAAGCCAAACTGGAAACCTGGGAGCGATGGCACTCCCGGCTTCTCGAGGAGGATGTTGTGCGGTCACACCGGGCCGTCCGCGCCGTGCTCCCTAATTGGGAAACCTGGAGGAACCACGGCGGTGTCCCGCTGACCTTCAGGATGACGCAGGTGCTCACCGGCCACGGAGTATTCGGGGCGTATCTGCTACGGATACAGCGGAAAGTGATCTCCATCTGTCACCACTGCGCGGACGAGGAAGACACGGCGCAGCACACGTTGGAGCTTTGTCCGGCGTGGGCAGAACCGACGCGTCCTACAGCTTGTCATCGGCTAAAGCGTAACCCCCGTCAGGAGTACACTGCTGTCCGCACCTTCTGCGAGCAAGTTATGCTCGCAAAGGAGCGGGCGGAGAGAGACAGGAAAAGAACGCGCTATCCCGCAAGAGTGACGCGACAAGGAAGCTCCGCGCGCAGTAGGGGGGCGGCACAGCCGTTGCCCTAGGAGCGTCAAGACCAAGGATCTCGGCGCTAGGGGGTGTGGTCCCCCCTAGCGGCCGAATACAAACAAGGACGCCTCCCTCGACCAAGAACAGCAGGGAAAACACGACGAGGGGTGCCCCCGTGGTAGTAATTCGCAAGAGAGCCTGGGGCGCCTCTACCAAAACGTGAGGATGGCCACCGTGGAGGTTTTAGCCGGTACGAATCCGGCACTACCCGGCGCCCTCTCCCCGGAGGGCGCGGGGCGCCTATGAAGGTTTCCCCCACGAAAAAAAAAAAAAAAAAAAAAGAAGTCCTGTTACGTAATTTTACTTCATTTTAATGAAACAAAGAAACTATCTACTTTTGTGTAGACTATTAAAAAGTCACACATACAGCAAGTATTTCGCATGATCAGTTGCTGTTTGTCTTTCCTTTTCCTACACATTTCTTTCTATTTTTTATATTAAGAATTTCAATTTCCGTGCAATATACCATATACTCAGAGTTGATGTGTTTAAACAATAAAATGAACCTGTTAAATAATTTATTTTTATACTTACTGTTAAATTATTATAGTAGACTAAATCGTTCAACATTTTTATGTGGAAATATGTAAACTATTATAATTTTTCACATTTAACAGCTTGTGAACATATTAGAAAGACACTATATTTTTCTATAAATTCAATGAAATTAATGTGAAATTCTAATGTGAAATTAGAATACATTGATATTCAAAATTAGAGCATGATCTATAATTTATTATGATACGCGACATTTGATCAGTCTTCTAATAATTGAGAGGTATGAAATTTTGAACAATTCTCTTTCCCTTTCATTTTCTTTCTCTAATTTCTCTTCTTATCAGAATTCTTTCAGTTGGTAATTCCTTCAACTGCAAATCACGAAAAACTGAGGTAAACGTTATTGTTGTTATCGTTAGTCGCGAACACATGTTGTATT
Source organism: Bombus dahlbomii (assembly GCA_037178635.1). Taxonomy (NCBI): domain Eukaryota; kingdom Metazoa; phylum Arthropoda; class Insecta; order Hymenoptera; family Apidae; genus Bombus; species Bombus dahlbomii. Next base: position 724,467 of record CM074118.1, read on the forward strand.
TTATTTCATTTTACAAATAACTCAGACGCATGTATATTTATTTCTCTTGTTCCCCGTTGTTCATCGTGTTAACCATTTCATCTTTCTCGGTCGTATCCTTTTTCTCATTTTCCTCGCCGATTTTTATAAATGGCGCCACTGTCAATTTCTGCAATTCTTGCGCATTTTGCTTGTTTGACTTACCATACTTATTCCATGGTTGTTCTTTTGATGTTCCAAATATCAAGCATATAATAGTCCCGACGATAGAATTAACAGCAGCTATGATGAAAACTAATCGCCATTGCGATACAGTTTGCTGAAAAATATAATATAAATGATAAAACAATATTATTTCAAAATTTCATTAATTATTTTATTCTTTAACGTAATGTTTATATAATTGTCTGTAATACAAAACAATGTTTTACGAAATTTTAAATAGTTTCAAATTACAAATTTACAGATTATTTCTTACTATATAATAATATAGTAATATGGAATACCATATTACAATGGTTATACAATGTTGTAATTTGTTGTAAAATGTTATATAAATATTATAATAAAGAATAGCACCGTTTTAAATTTCAAAATAATGTCATTTCATATTTAGCATTGACTTTTTAGTTTTATATACTTGTACATAGTATTTCTATTGGGTAAGTATCGTTTCTTAAAAATATTCATCTACATATACTGAATCAAAAAGATTTCCATACAATGGAATCTTTTTTAATGTTAGTAACTCTATTATATTTATAAATTATAATTTTCTACGAACCAAAGGCATTTTGCTATAAGTAAAGAGTGTTTAAGAGGGAAATAATCAAACATAAGCAATTATACCTACAAGAAATTAACACTTAGCCAACCGAATAGGGAGATCTCCCTTTTTGACTTTAGCAACACGTTTTCCTTTTTTTTCTTTTTCCGTTATTGTTGTTATTATCAGTTATTGTTTACCTGGAATTGTTCCCAATTAATCGCGCCACTTTTTCTGCTTTTATAAAATACAGTATATAATAAAATATACTAATTTAGTGGTGTTAAAGTTAATTAAAAAGTTACATTATTAGTTATGACTAAATAAAGTCATAATCGAAAGATACCACGCTGTAAAAAAATATTAAAATGCATTATGAATTTTTAATTTCACGTTCAATTCATGTTATTTCTCTTTACTCATCTGTAATGTTTTCAATGTTATCTATATTTTTTAATACTTTTAATACATACTTTTAATTTGATGTTTTGTATAAACAATATGTGAAATCGTTAAATAAAATCATTAGCGTAAATATAATTAATCACTTAAATAATTTCTAGACTTCTTTGTTTTTCAAGTAGTGAATATTAGTGGCTGATACTTGAAAAAACGCCCGGTGGACAGCGTACAGGTTGGCTTGTCCGAGCGCAGTAAAAACGTATAGCTCGCTGTGTTGTGCGTGGTTGGCTAAGTGTTAATCCTTTGCACTATGAATTTTATTTCAATTTCGTTAGTAGCAGTTCCTAATACTTTTAAGTGTTTTATTTGAAATTATTTTACTTTAACTAAAAAATAAGACAATTTAAATAAATAAAGGAAGAAAAAAATTCACTTAACCCTTTCGCTTCGGCAGTCCAGTCCGCCGAAGTACACTCACTGAACGGAAGAGCGCGCCAGAAATGCGCACAGTGTGCGTGGTTGCTGTATATACCGTGTATATACTGCGTTTTTCTAAGTCTTAAATAACAATAATTCTTGTAAGAACCGTATATGAAATATCGTTTCACTGTCAATGGATTTAACAGATTTTTTAGCACGAAACAATACACGATCGTTTGGATGTTTGAAATATATTGCGTAACACGATTTGATGATATTGTTTCAACAATGAGTAACATTTAAGAAGTGATTAATCCAATATATTAATAAAATCAACAGAAAATGTTCTGTCGATAACGAAAAAATATATTATTGACTACAGATGGCACTGGTATATGCCCGATATATGGAGTACCGAACTCAGCATTCGTCGCGTGGTCGCCGCCTATAAGCGGCGCTCGTACCAACCACAGGTTATCTCGCGGGCGCAGCCTATAAACGGTACTCGAAGCGAAAGGGTTAAATACACCAGTTTTATTCGGATACAATTCTGGTTTCCTTTCGCAGCACGTTTCACAAGAAAAGGTACACATGAAAGAATGTCGAGTGGGACTCGACAACGGAGATGCTGAGATAAAACCTGATATCGAGCCACACTCGACATAGGAGTGCAAAGGGTTAAGATAATCGTATTTGGAAACAACTATGTATATGTATTAAGTTAATTAAAATAAAAACCGAGAAAATTTAATTTCAACAAGAACCATAAATTTTAAATGTTTTAAAAATTAAAGCAATATATGATAGCAAGCTCTGATAAAAGCTTTCTGAAAGATAGAAAAGAAATGATATATGAATAAGTTTTGTTCAATTTTTATAAGACAATTTTATAAAACTGTCGAGAATCATATTAATCCACAATTTAGTACGGAAGTTGTACTTTAATTTATGTTATTATAATTATTATAATTATAATTATATTATAACAATTATAATATTATTATTATAATTATATATATATATATATATTATAATTATTTTGATCATGAATACGATTCTAAATGTTATAAAAAAAGAAGTAGTAAACGCTTAAGTGATTAAGAGTAGCTCTGTTAATGAGAAATGTATCAAAATATGCGTTATCATGTATCTTATCATTATATTTGTCATTATGCTTTATCTCAAAACGTAAAAAATGATTATAAAACCATTCAGCTCACAAATACCTTTGGCTGTAACAGAATTGATTCTTTCGTTCGTTCTTTTCGTATTGTCACTGTTTATTTTCACATATACTCTAGCAATTTTTTGTGTTTATATTTTTCCATATTGAAGTTAGTTAAATATTTGAAAAGTATTAGAATTTAAGCATCGTAATATCTGATCATTAATAAAAAAGTAATTATTAAAATTTTATGATTTAAAAGTTTGTATGATTTTAAATTTATTAATTTAATTAAATTAATTTAAATTGAATTAATTTAAAGAAAATGTAAACATGCGTGCAATTTTTAGGTAACTTCTGAAACTAGCTTATCGAATATGAATTAGTTTTGATAAAATCTCGAATGCTGTATGGATTATTATATCCATGCTGTTGCAAAGCTATATTCATATAACCTATATTCATATTCCTAACCTATAACCTAACCTGTAACCTACTAACCTATATTCATATAAAGCAAAATAGAAAATTATTTTATATTCATACTTACATTATTGTTCGTCAAAATACCAACCACTGCTGGTGAAATGAATCCAGAGGCTATTATTATCATTCCGCAAAATCCAAGAAGAACACTAGCATAATTCGGACTCAAATCCACAAAAGTCGCCAAGGGACCAGCGGAAATCGCACCAGTTACAGCTATTCCTGCCATCATGAAGACTACCGCGAGCGTCGGATGACATCCGCTATAGCCCAAAGCCAAGATGAAAATCCCGTGCAAACCAATACATACGAACAAAGCCAGTTTTCTAACGTTGGTTAAACCCATCTTATTGGTACGTATGAGCCAGTCGCTCATGATCGAGTAATAATACGAGAAAATCATTCTTAGTATATGCGGGGCTCCAGACAAAAGTCCAATCTGCAAACAAATTTTCATTACTGATTACTAAACTGCCGAGCAAGTTTAAATAATAAGTAGAGGTTTATTTCATCTTCTAAATAATCTAAATATTGAATACGTTACTGAATGAGGAATTTATGCAAATCAATCTTATTTTGTAGCCGACAGACAAAAATTAATAACAATATATATATATATATATATATATATATATATATATATATATATATATAGAGTAAATAATTTTCTTTTTGGTTTTGCTATCACAAGATACGTAATAGAGAGATTCCTCTCTGTATATGGTATATTCCTCTCTATATAGGTTGTCTGAAAAGTTTCTTTCGTTTTATGAGAAAATAATAGACGCGCAACGTTTTTTGTTTGATATTTTTTTACGTACAATTACGTACAACCCATTTTATTTTGTTGAGATAAACACTGCGACATTTCACAGACTTGGTTTCACGTTTGTATTGAAATTCAAAATCAAATTTTTTTATTATTGCAACGTATTTTACCCATCACGAGGAACAAAAGTGTGGAAAGAACCGTAGGGCGCAAGATCTCTCCTCCCGAAAAAGATGTTATTGTTTTAATAATTCATAGACTGACTCTAACCTCAACGTGTTGATATTATTAACGTGTTGAATATAACTAACCCTTGCGCATTGCAGTCAGATGCAAGGAAAAGTAGCATCTATCGATATAGGTTAATACCCTAAATCATTATATATTGCATATTTTCCTTTCTTTATTTCTCTTCTTTTGTTTTTTCTGTTCCCTCTTTTTCGCTGTTTAAATAATCCCAAACTCGCACTTCTCATTTTAAGGTTAAGTTTCTCTTCAAAATTATCTATGATTCTTCGCTTCAGGTGATAAAACCCACGTTTAATTCGATGTATCCCACTCCGGCTTCTTTTTTGCTAATGATTATTCTGATAGATATTTGGAATCACAAGTAAAACAGCAAAATAACAAAATCTTTATCTTTTTGTATATATATTTGTTTTAGAATGTAATCGACAGAAAGTATACTCAGTTTGACGTTATTGTGTAACGAATGTAAATTATCAAAACAAACTATGTACGATATGTTTTACTTCGCAAAGAAAGAAATCCAAATGTGCTGAGTCTGAAGAACAAGGTGTCCGTGAGGAGCGCGTCTACATTCTGTCCACGATAATATAATAAAATGGATAAACCGATTACCTTTGTTAATTTGTTATGGAGTCGTAAACGTAAAAATCGCCAATATGGTGCACTTATTATAAACGTAAACACGTAACGTGATTAGATCTTTCAAATTGTTGCATCTGATTTTTCGCGTGCCCAATTATTGATTGAGGGTGCTATATAGTTGCATCCAATGGCAAAAATTTCGCCGTGTGACATATCCGTTTAGAGTGCTCGAACGCGGCGAATTTTATAAAATTGTTATAGCATTGTTAATTTCCTCCCTGATATTTTATGTAAGTTTGTTAATAAGGATAATTAACCTTATTAATTCTTGATCACTAAATTCTTAACTTAGTCGTTTAGAACCATATTGTTGTTCCGTCTCTGCACATAAAGATCTTACATTATTCCTGTATTTTGATATATCTGTAATTTCCTGATTCTTTGTCAATAGCACGTTCTACCGATCAAAATATGTCGGATCACTTCCTTTACATCTATTTTCTCTACACCCTATACCTGTTTACCGTCCCTTGTTTCTACCAAATTTTCTTTTTCTCTCTCTTACTACTCTTTCCTCTTCCTCTATATCCTTCCCCTCTCCCGCCTTTACTATCAGATTTAGCGGTTGATAGTTTGACTTCATTCACTCGTCTATATGTAATTAAAATATGTCCTTCTCCTTTTTCAATCTTGCAGTATTGATCATTACATAAACGATAACCGACGCTCTGCTTCTTTTTATCTGCATCTATTTCCCATCTTCATTCCCTTCTAGTCAGCTTCTACTCAGAATGCACAAACCTTTTTTGTGTCCATTTAATAATCTCTTTTTTTTTGTATTTTTCATCTTGTTCGAATTTCTAGTTATCAGTTCTTCCTCGTCTCCTCTGACCTACATATTTCCCTCTTTATCACAGTTCTAGCGTTATAATCCCGCCAACTACTATTACTTCTTCGTCTACCTGTTCATATTCTGTTGACCAGACATTCCGTATCTCCTCCTCTACTTTTATTTTCAGTTCTATTAAACCTTTTATTCTTCTTCTCCGCTATTTCGAAGGTTCCATCCTTCCCTAACATATGTCAGTATGTTTCTCCTTGCTAACTACTTCTTCAAACAAATCATCTGTTTGGTAATTTTGCTTTGAATGTTTCCCACTTTTTATGCTTTACCCATATTTTTGTCCAAAGTAATTAGACTTGTCTACATACCACCAGAAGCTTTTGTCTTTGTCTACTAACCCTTGCGCATTCCAGGATGAGAATCTCTTTTTCCCCTTTTCGCACTTTGACTCCCTCCGTTGATTCCTCTTCCCTTTCCTTTCATAAACTCTCTTTCTCCTCGTACTATAGCTTCTTATATCTTACTCAGACTTTTTTCCCCTCCATTCTTTCCTTGTTCGCTATTTCTCTTAGCCTTTGCGCTTTCCTTTGCTCACCCGTTAGGTCATGATCGATAAATATTTCCCTTAATCTTATTTTACTTATTTTTTGTATATTATTTCTTATTGTATCTCCCAACTTTTCAAATGCATTATTACTACACGTTCTCGTTCTTTAATCTCTATCCCTTTTATTACTTTCTTCACCTGAGATTTTTCTTCTACAAATTCTTCAACTTTCTCTTTCGCTTCATGCATCCTCATCTTTAGAACTTTAGTCACAATATTGTTTTGTCTTTTTATTCTCTTACTTTTCTAACTTCTTCTAAATAATTTTCATCTTTCTGTGTGTTTGGATTTGTTTCCACTTTCTGGGGATTTGTCCCGTCCTTCCTGTGGTATTCTCTGCACTTTTTCTTCTTTACTTCCCTCGTCCAATATCTTTCCAACTTTCACCATCATTTCAACTACTAATGGCTTTTTTTTCTGCCGTTCCTTCTGCTTTTCTTTTACTCTTCGGTATAGTTTCCTTTATTATTCCTGCTTATCTCTTCTCCCTTGGTTCTCTACGGCGTTTTCTTCATATCCATCTTCTCTTTCCTTGTTTCGTAATTTCCACTTGTATTGCTTCCATCTATTTCCTGATCTCAGTCTATCTTCCAGATTACTGTTAATTTTTCCACTGTTATTGTTTTTCTTTTATTTCCCTCCGCAGTTGATGGTCTGCCTCTTTTTCATTTCTCACATTTTGATTAGCATGTCTGCTATTAACCTGTTACTTCCTGTCATCTTCGTTCTTTGATCCATACCATTTTCTTCTTCGTTTTCCGATATTTTGATGTAGTACTCTGATACATCCCAATTGTTCTGCCCGTAATCAACGTTTTACTTAACCTATTACGTGGTTTTTATTCCGTATCTTTTTCTCCCCATTTTCGCTTCCTATCATCAGCTCTTTCTCTTCACCTGGTCTCTATCCTATCCTTTGCCTCTTTATTCGTTTCTAGCTCTGCTTCCCTTTTCTAAATTCTACGAGTTATTTTTTGTAGTTTCTACTAAATTTGTTTGTTGAAAGATTGCTGTGCTTTTTATAGTCGTTATATCTCATTTTGTATTTAGCAGGATCGAAGCATTGTTATCTTATTTATGATGTACTATTACCAAATAATAAGATAATGTGACAGTTATTTAGAAATGTAGCTTCTTCGCCGATTTCAATGATCTTGAAACATGTTGTCAAGGCCATCATTCTCAACAATTTTTTTCTATACATGCCATCGCCGCTCGATTTTAGTCTCCAAGATATTTGCAACAAACTTTTGTTAAGTTTATCTTATGAATATTCATTGTGGCGTATATTTTGACGTAGGCGAACACGCTTAACGGTAACCATATTCCTATTAATATAACCTAATCTACACAATAAAGATGAAAAGTTAATGGGTTATAGATTGCACTAAATTCATGTGTAGCAGTTAATACTGTCGTAGAGGTACATATATTACCAGTTATAAGCTTTGTGGAAGTATCTCTTTGGAATTTAAAGCCGAGCAGCGGTAACACGTACAAGAAAAGGTTGTTCAGAATGATGGCCTTGACAACATATTTCAAGGTTATTGGAATTTGTGAGGAAGACACACTACTAAATCATTACTTGTTTTACAGTAGTTTTCGACTACTGAAGAGAATTAAAGGGAATTGTTAAAAAATATTCTTCTTTTTCAATAAGATAACGTTAGACCTTATGTACTGATGAAGAGTGCACTCAAAATAGTAGAGTTTAGTTGAAATTTCCAATGTTATACCCTCTTGTCTTCTAGAGGGTCCAAAAATGAAACATTTTAAAGATTTATTTTTGTTGATATTATCGTATTTTATGAAGGAATTCATTTACAGAAAGGAAGAGAAATTTATCAGTAAAGAGCCCGTGAGAATGTTGGATAACAAAAAATTATCAAAAGGGACAGTGGTTATGTTATTGAAAATTAAATAGTTCTATAAATATGGAACCTACATTTTATGTCATACTTTATAAAATTGTCAATTGTAGAATGCTTCAATTCGACATTAGATGTACATCTATCTAGATAGATAGATAGCAAAATCTTTGAATATATAATGCTTCACAAAACATGTTAAGCATTCAACATTTTAATAAAATTGTAATAAAAAAATAAACTGTTTATGAAATTATGTTTCAGAGGATATGTTTTTACCGCATTGATATTCCATCCGTGAATGAAGTTAAAGTAAGTTGGAGCTTGAGTCATTAGTGTGAGAAAGCCCCATGCTTGGCTCCAATGAGCTATGATTGTAATCCAAACTGGACCAGATGTCAGTATATGTTTCCAAGGTATAACAGTTTGTTTTTCATCGATCGAACTACCAAGATGTTCCAAAATATATTTTTTCTCTTCGTCAGATATTCGAGGATGTTGCTGAGGTGAGTCGTGCACGAGGAATAGCCAGAAACAGTACCTTGGAATTATTTCTTATGTCAAGATCTGTTTCTTGTAGTATAAAGAATATTATAGTATAGTATAAAGTATAGTATAGTGTAATATAAAGAATGTTATAGTATAGTATAAAGTATAGTATAGTGTAGTATAAAGAATGTTATATATTTTATATATATATATATATATATCTTACGATTATCCTCTCAGAATAACCACCAATTTTTTGTCATTTTTGATAATCTACTAAAAAATGTTTTGAGCAAAAATATATATAAAATATATAAAAATGTCCAAAAACTTCCTTTTTCAACACAAGCAGAAGCTAACGTTAAGGCAAATTTGACGATTACTATACTATGACCTTACCAAATCACTCCAAGTAATGATGTTATATAAAATGCAGTACCCCAACCGAATGTACTACTAATAACTGCGCAAAGGGGGTAAGTTATAGCAGCACCGACAGAACTACCTGAAAAGTAATATATTTAAAAATCTGTCCTAGCGCGGAACAACTAGCAATTTTCTTTTCTCTTAAGAAATGATTTCAGTCGTTATGATACGAGTAATTAAGAATTAAAACGTTGAGAGTAAAGGTGGATTAGTCCCACTACATAATATAATTAATAATATGTCGTCTACAATAAACGTGAGCACAAATTAGTGTAACAAGTAATTTTGTTGTAATAGCTAGATCTGATTTGGATGAAATGAATGTCTTCATTTTTGTATGATTAATACAGTTTATTGGAATAAATTAATACCGTAATCTCACATTCAGAAAGATGCGGTTTAATCCACTTTTCCTCTCAATGTCTCAATTATGATTATAAGAAAGACTAACTAAAATTAATTAATATTAGAATTATATTCATATAAAAAAATCACAATATACCTGAAAGACAATAGTCGCTCGTATTAGGAAAATACGAGAATGTAGAATGACAAATTTCAATAGAAAGATTCTCGAAAAATATCGACATATTTTTATGCTAACAAAAACCAGGATTCTAAATTCTATACATCAGAATCTGGTCTATAGACAATTAACTTTTAGTGTACATATAAAATTAAATTAATCAACTTTCACTGCAATTGTCTTTTTTGCTATACTATCGAGATAACAAAATTTAATGCATCAGTTTTAAGTTTAATGCATTTTTTCTGACAGAAGTCTCAAATCCTTTTGATATCTTTATTATTTTCAAATAAGTGTTAAAATTTAGAAAACATTCTACTGTAGATAACAAACGTACCTAACATTTTTTAATCGAACACTTAATATATATATATATATGTGTGCGTATAATACAATAATTATTATATTACATTAAAATATCATAAATATTTCAGATATTTTATGCAAATTGTCTGCTAGAAATATACATATATTGTAATATGTACAATTATTATATATAATTATTAAATATACATATAGATAAGTACATATATGTATTATGAGATTGTAGATACTTTACCCAAATAGGAACTAACAAATTTGCTTCTCTCATTCTGAGGAATCCATTTGGCAGTCATGTCATGCATAGAAGGCCATATAACACCCTAAATAAATAACTTCAATCGAAAACTGTCTGAATATTTTTCGTTTGTACAACAACGATAGTTTTATAGATAATGCTCGCAATTATATTTGGACTAGTATTGAAATATTTTCATGTAATTATAATACTAGCCATTTTTATTTCATCGAGTCATCATTCTTTTGTTGACTTACCGCGACCAGGCCCTGGAGAGCCCGTAGTGTCACAAGAGCATAAAGGTGATAATGGGTCATAAACGGAATAAAGAAGCCAAGAATCGCTGTTAAGAGATTTCCTAAGCCGTAAACAAGTTTTGTACCATAACGCCTTGCTAGAAGCCCTCCAGGAAGTTGCGTCGTCCAATGCAACCAGTAGTAAGCTCCCAAAGCTAAACCTTGCTGATGCTCGGTCCAAGCAAATCGATTATCGTCCTGAAAACAATATTCAAACCCAGAAATATCATTAGTACATCTGTTCTTTTTTTTATTATTATTTAATTTGTACTTTACAAATTTGTCCAGCTGGACATTTGGGAAATTTTTCTTAACTTAAATTAGTACATTTGTCAACACAATTTACATTTATCGAATTAAAGAATTATATATTATCTATATAAATATGAAGTATAAAATTAGTTCATTTTCATCAAATAACTTTGTGGATTTTTGAAATTAATTTTTCAATAATGGAATCTTAAATTATGCCTTTAATAAATAAAACATGGCTTAATTTTGGATTAAGTACATATATGTTTCTATATATAGCTATATTTTTAATAGTAGTAACTTATTTTCGAATAAATGAACAAATGATATTTTCAAATCACAAAATCAACGGGTATCAATTTATTAGTCAGAAAATAATAAACGTCTTTACACAAAATATTTCAAGTTTTAAGGTAAACTATTTAAGTATTTGTTCCATCTTAACGTTAAAAGATTTTAGTTTATTTTACGATATCAAATGAAAGAATATACGATAAATTGTTTTTATAATATTTAAACATGTTTTTTAAAATATTCGAGAACGTTAACCCGGACCGAAAATAATTCGACACGAGAGAAGCTTGTTTAGGTGTATGAACGTGAAAATGTAAAAAGATGCGGTCTGGAATATATAATAATCATTAAAAAATGATGAAATGAACAATGATTACAATTATAATTATTATTATACAGAAAAAGTATAAAAATATACGTACAATAATATCTCGCTCCAAATGTGATGTAGTAGATATTGTAGTCTCAAGTGTGTTGTTACTATCGTCTGTTTTATTGTATAACCGTAGATTTTCGATGTCACATTGAGAATTTGTTGCCAGCTTTGGACGAGGTATTACCATCGCTACTATCGTCAGATTCAAGTTGATCCGCAGCATATAATTTATAGCGAAACCGCAGAAAACAAGATACCAAAGCACGTCCCGGCATGATATCAGTTCTTTTTCTTGAATGCATTTAATTTATTTGAACACGTTCATGTATAATAAAATATAGTTGGTATTGTTTTTTATAATAGAATTGGATAATTATTATTTTAAAATTAATTCGAATCAACTGAAATACAAATTTTAATAAAGTACAGTATCTACATATACATGTACATACATATACAATGCAATACTTTTACTTTGAAAGTTTCAATTTCATTTGTTTTATTATCAAACCTGTTTCTGCTATGCAAAAGAATTTATTAATACCAATAACTTGTAACTCATGATTTGTAAGATCTCATTAATAGTATTAACTGAATTGTGCTAAAGGGCGCTGGTTTTATTGATCGAGATTATCAACGAGATGATTCATTGACCAGAATTTCGTATTTAAACTATTGAAACTATTTTTAAGAACTACAAAAATATAATAAATTATAATTACCTATTAGTATGCATGGTCTCTTAATCTGATTAATGATTAAAGAAATGAATTAAATAGAAAACATCGGAAAGTTTGTCTAACTTGAATAAAAATTAAAGAATATATAAAATAATAATGTTGAAAATGACAACGTGAGTTCGCGCTCGTCATCGACATGAAAGTGCGCTAGTTACAATAAATAGCAACTAGAAGATAGTTCTAGATACAATCGATAGATTTAATCGATAGGTTTAACGTGTTCTTTTGTTTTTATCCCTAGTCCATGTAAGGAAGCGCAATAAAGGTTTTTCGGCTCAAAACAGTGTGACAGATTTATTCAAAGAATAAAATAATAGCTAATATGATCCTAGCTCTGAATACAGAAATAACAACAAATAAGATAAATATCAATGTTAATGAAAACAGGAGCTAGGAGCTAGAAGATATCGTGACGTATGTAGACAAATTGATAAAATTAAATTAAAATAAATTTTAGGTTATGTCTTTATCTTAGTCTTACAGCAGGATGAAACGAACATGAAGATATTTAAAGCAAAAGGATCGTAATGTAATATAGTTTAAAAAAGGATCTACAGTTAATGTAAAATATCGATATTTCTATCGAAAGTACTCGACTGCCTTGCTACAAAAAGTTATGATACCTTCTTTGCTACAATAAAAGAATGATTGAAAGATATGTAATATTCAAATGTGAGATGGTACGAAATATCTTTTTCTATCGTGTAATATATAAATAAGTTTTTTCATATTATTTTATTTCAAGGTAAAAGATATGCAATCAATGTGAAGAGTCAATCATTTCATTGACTCATTTACATTGGAAGTACCCGTTCGAATTCGCTAATAATGACGAAATGCAAGAATAAAATAATTTAGCGATAATTTTGTGCTAATACTGGCATCTATCATATCACGAAAATTTCAGACAACCAGACGAAATCTAAGAGTAGTAAGACAATAAAAGATTTATCACCCATAATAACATCTGTTATTATTTTTTATTCTTCCTTGTCACGATCATACAGGAAGATCAAGTGATATTTTCATATCTGTTGGTATCTAAGGTATCTGTCTAAAGTAAGTTGGTATCTATATGTAAAACAATCATTCTTATGGTTACGTAATTTGATAAAAAGAAGATGAATAACTGTTAAACATTGGCAGACTCGTACCAAGTACAATCCTTTTCATGCTTAATTTTTATTCAATATATTTCAATTGAAGATTATAAGAAAAACCATTATAACCGAAAGATTTCGTTGACATTTTGATTTTAATATATTAATATAAAATAGTTAAAAATGGAAATAATTTGTTGGGTATGGACGAAAATATAATATTTCATGGCAAATGATATTTTAAAGCTTTAGATACTTAATGACTCTAATACTTGATTACACACGATATTTTTTAAATTATAAGAAGGATAGAAAAATATATGTTTAGCTCCAAGATCAAATGAAAGGATAATTTTGGTAACATAAGATCGATTGACAACATGCAAGATTGAAAAATTCCTGTTGTATTAAAAAAAAAAAAAAGAAACGTGACTTATGATATTCTTTCTTTAATCTTCAATTTTCAAAAATGATATATCAATTGAATACACATAATTCTCATAAACATACTGCAATTATATACGCATATCGCGCAGTTACATTTAATTAAGTGAAAATGTGGTGCACCTGAAAACACAAAACTTTTCGCATGTAACAAATGCAGATGTAAATCATTTTTTATTGATAACATGACATCGATTCCATCACGTTGCGATTTTAGTTTCCGATTACTACAATAAAATACGTAAAGTTTAACTAAAAAGTAAAATAACCGAATAATTATTGTAATAAAATAACATAAAATCAATTAATAAAGTAACAAAATTCGATCGAACAAATATTTACATTATTTACAAAAGCTATGATCTCAAATTTATATGACTGAAGTTAATGATCATTCTCTTCGGTACAGTTGCATTCATGTGCAATTTCAATTACTGAAACTCAGCAATCTTCGCGTGGAATCGTGCATTTCTCTCGCGTTTCCTATTTTTCAGTAAGAAAATGTTACTTACTATTGGCCATTTCGTCGATTTCTTTCCTTCACAGGCTACGATACTCCGCCAGTTAAATCGAATGAGGGAATTACGCACACACGCGATGTCTTCCGCGAATAGAATTTCTTAAAGAAAAATCTTTAAGATCATCAACGTCTTTATTCTACGTTTAATTGATAAAAGGAAGCTTTATTCCGCATCAATATCGAAAGGATACAAAAATAGTCAGACGTTTCTTGGAATCGTGTCGAGGTATACCGTTTTCTGTGAAAATACCTATAATTCCATTGATTTTACGGGAAGTCTCGCGTCACGATGATTATTCATAGGAATATTGTCCTTTGACAGATTTTGTTAGACGTTTCGTGTATCTCTAAGTGTGTGTTAATCAGCTAGTGTCGCGGAGTATACTGCATGATTGTTCTTCGGCTATAATCACGCGTACCCTGAGGAATCTTTCTGCGAACCTCCACCCATGCAAAAATAGTAGATAACGAAAGTTACGCTGTGTTCCGTACGTTTAAAATCCAAGTTTATTCGTTTCTTTGTCTCGTTGTTCGACGAGGCTTGTGTCTGGTTACGCTCGTTATTTATTGATCGTTAATTTATTTATTGATAGAGCATGCTTGTAAATCAGTCGTTCCACGAGATATCTGTCCATTTCTTCGATACATAATTTTAGATCGAACTTTTATGTAGAGAACTGAGTAAATTTAGAATAACGTCCCTAGCCTACAATAATATTTTCATAATTTCTAGATATTCAAAAAAAAATTATATTAGATATTCAAAAAATATTCTATTACTATTATGCATGAAAATATAGTACGGAAAAGAGAAAGAGAGCTTGTTCTATTTATTACGTTTTAAAAATGATTGAACGCTGAGTTCCAGATTTAGTAATGAAAATTGAATGTTGCATATTTATATACTGTCTTTCCTTATGTTATTCCAATTCATGGTATTAACAGTGTATCTGAAATTATAATCATATATTTCAAAATTTTTTATTATACTTGAATATGATTTCATGTATCACTCTATGTATATATTTAAATGATTATCATAATTTATAACACATATTATGTATAAATTAAATATCACGGAAATATAAGTTTTTAAATTATATATAATTTGTTAATATAAATGAACAATATTTTTTAAATATTATCCTTATTACACAAATCGACGAGAATCGATTATACGTTTCAAAATCATGATTTCTTCAAAATTACTGTTTTCTCGTAAAAATAATTTATAATAATACATATGTGTATTTCATTTTATAATTTATCTGAGCAACTACCATGTGAAATTTATTTATGATTTATTTAAAATGTTAGAAGATTGACTTATACTATGAACATTTAACGTAATGTAAGAACATTTTGATATTTATCAATATGTTCATTCAACCATTTCGAAGTATTACGAATTTCTAGTCTTATGAATTGAATAATATATATGTGTATTTCATTTTATAATTTATCTGAGCAACTACCATGTGAAATTCATCTATGATTTACTTAAAATGCTAGAAGATTGACTTATAGTATGAACATTCAACGCAATGTAAGAACATTTTGATATTTATCAATATGTTCATTCAACCATTTCGAAGTATTACGAATTTCTAGTCTTATGAATTGAATAATACATATGTGTATTTCATTTTATAATTTATCTGAGCAACTACCATGTGAAATTTATTTATGATTTATTTAAAATGCTAGAAGACTGACTTATGACATGAACATTTCACGCAATGTAAGAACATTTTGATATTTATCAATATGTTCATTCAACCATTTCGAAGTATTACGAATTTCTAGTCTTATGAATTGAATAATACATATGTGTATTTCATTTTATAATTTATCTGAGCAACTACCATGTGAAATTTATTTATGATTTACTTAAAATGCTAGAAGATTGACTTATACTATGAACATTTAACGTAGTGTAAGAACACTTTGATATTTATCAATATGTTCATTCAACCATTTCGAAGTATTACTAATTTCTAGTCTTATGAATTGAATAATACATATGTGTATTTCATTTTATAATTTATCTGAGCAACTACCATGTGAAATTCATCTATGATTTACTTAAAATGCTAGAAGATTGACTTATAGTATGAACATTCAACGCAATGTAAGAACACTTTGATATTTATCAATATGTTCATTCAACCATTTCGAAGTATTACGAATTTCTAGTCTTATGAATTGAATAATATATATGTGTATTTCATTTTATAATTTATCTGAGCAACTACCATGTGATATTTACTTATGATTTATTTAAAATGTTAGAAGATTGACTTATACTATGAACATTTAACGCAATGTAAGAACATTTTGATATTTATCAATATGTTCATTCAACCATTTCGAAGTATTACGAATTTCTAGTCTTATGAATTGAATAATACATATGTGTATTTCATTTTATAATTTATCTGAGCAACTACCATGTGAAATTTATTTATGATTTATTTAAAATGTTAGAAGATTGACTTATACCATGAACATTTAACGTAATGTAAGAACATTTTGATATTTATCAATATGTTCATTCAACCATTTCGAAGTATTACGAATTTCTAGTCTTATGAATTGAATAATACATATGTGTATTTCATTTTATAATTTATCTGAGCAACTACCATGTGAAATTCATCTATGATTTACTTAAAATGCTAGAAGATTGACTTATAGTATGAACATTTAACGCAATGTAAGAACATTTTGATATTTATCAGTATGTTCATTCGACCATTTCGAAGTATTACGAATTTCTAATCTTATGAATTGAATAATACATATGTGTATTTCATTTTATAATTTATCTGAGCAACTACCATGTGAAATTCATCTATGATTTACTTAAAATGCTAGAAGATTGACTTATAGTATGAACATTTAACGCAATGTAAGAACATTTTGATATTTATCAGTATGTTCATTCGACCATTTCGAAGTATTACGAATTTCTAGTCTTATGAATTGAATAATACATATGTGTATTTCATTTTATAATTTATCTGAGCAACTACCATGTGAAATTTATTTATGATTTACTTAAAATGCTAGAAGATTGACTTATAATATGAACATTTAACGTAGTGTAAGAACATTTTGATATTTATCAATATGTTCATCCAACCATTTCGAAGTATTACGAATTTCTAGTCTTACGAATTGTAAATAATATTCTCATTTCATGAAACTTTATAATATTTCTTTTGTTTTATGAAATTTTGATATCTGAGTCTTGTTATTCGAAATTAAAATATATTATATTATGTGATTACTAATCCTGTATATGTACATTTTGATATTTCTGACGTATATCAGATTTTGGGAATCTTTTCCCACAGTTTTCCACAAGAAAAAAATCCAGTGTCCCGACATTTGATAATTGAGGATCAAAGAATCAACTCTCCTTGTCTTGTTCCTTAATGAATAATTGTTGAAAATAATGTTTATTTAACGTAATATCGTTTCAAAGGTTATTTTGTTATTATATATTTTTGCTATGATCTGTTAATATATTATGTACAGGTATACAACATATGTACAGGGTGTATAAAAGGTGAGAATAAAAACCACCATAAAGCGATTCTATACCTCTGTATCGGTGAAGATGTGTAAAAAACTGTATGTACAAAATTGATCTTTAGCATGATTTACAATGTCAAGATTTTTTTAATGCAGCGTATTCTACTCGTCGCGAGGAACAAAAGTCTCAAAGGATCCATAGATCGCAAATGACCGTATCTCATGAAAAACGTGTTAAAGTTTCAATGATTCTTAAACTTCATTCACGATGTGTTTCTATTTATGTTTACATTTAATGGGAATGTAGCGTGCTATTTCCAAAGTAACAGGAAATTACAGAATAGTTTGTAAAATATATCAAAATATAGGAATAACGAGTGGAACACAGAAGTGTGATTCTCAGCGGCTATTAACAATTTCGTATTCAAGAATTAATATTAATATTATAATTATATTAATATTATATTGATATATTAATCTGTTCTTCTTATATATAATAATATATATTATATATCAATATAATATATTATTATATATTATTATTGTTATATATTAATATAATATATATAATATTAATATAATTAAAATGATATAATTATTATATATTATATATTAATAATATATTGGCATAATTATATATTAATCTTTTCTTCTTATATATAATATATATATATATATATATATTAATATAAGAACAGGTTAATTATCGCTTTTACTTGTGGTTATCCACTGTTGAATGTATATAAAATAAGTCACACGACAATGCGACGAATATTAAAATCACAAAAATACCTTATAAAATTCGCCACGTTTGAGCACTCCGTCCAAATGACTATGCTCTCGACGAAGTTATATCGTTGAATGCTGCATAAATTGTAACGCGTTCCACATTTTTTAAATCGTATATTATTTACGGATAGCAAAAGCAATTCCTCTAGTTGTAGTATCCTCGATCGACAAAATGCCAGGATTTGAGCTTACAGAAATCCATATGCAATGGTTGGAAGATTCACCATAAGCTTACGGTCAGGAATTATGGGGAATCATATTATTGATCCTAACTATCTCTGGACTATATCGATAGGAAGATATTTGCGATTCTTACGCTCACATTTCCTAAACGTATTACGTGAAATTATACCACGGCAGAGTCGTCACTTCGTTTATCTTATGCGCGATGTTACTTCGTCTTATAGCAATGTTATAATTTGAACAGAGTACATTAGTTAAATAATTAGATCCGATTGAATGTAGCTTCTACCATGAAATGTCAATGCGTAATGGTGAGAAGAAATTTAGTGAAAATGAAATAAGAAACGGGGCATTAAATGTTTAAATGTATAGAAAGAGAAAAGGAAGAAAAGAAGAAAGAAAGGAAAGGAAGATATGGGATATATTAGGTCGTCCGAAAAGTTTCTTTCGTTTTATAAAGAAATAATGGATGCACAACATTTTTCGTTTTATATTTTATCGAATTACGTATGATCTATTTTGTTTTATCAAGATAAAAATCACAACGTTTGACAGATTAGGTTTCATGTTTGTATAAAGATGCGTCGTTGTAAAAGTCGTGTCTGTAAGGGAAAGACACTTTCCGGACAACCGAATACAATAATGCTATTTTTATAAATGCTATTTTTCTTACATTCGACTACAGAATGTAAATACGTTGTAAACAAAGCCAGTTTAAAAATGATTAAAACTTTAATATTTTTCTCCCAGGAGAAGAGGTCATTTACGACTCGTGTTCCTTTGAGATTTTGCTTACTTGTGGTGAGTAGAATACGTGGCAATAAAAAATCATGTGTTCTCCGACCCACAGATGATTTTTACATTTACTTTTTGTACACCTTGTACATAGTATATATTTCTTTCTTATTTTTTCTCATAGAATATGCGAATATGCTGTTATCATTTGATAAGCAAAATCTGAGACAATTTGTACCTTGAAAAGACTACAAAGAAAACACTCCACTGACCTCATTGAAGAAATAAAATAGTCAAACTCGAAGATGGTATCCCGCTGGGGTTAGCCATCCACATGTTATTTAGCAATTAAGTTAGAAAAATTTCAGTTTTTCCAGTTGGACAAATTGTAAAGTACAAATTAAATAATATAAAAGAACTTGTGCGTTACAACACATTATCGTACACATAAGATAGAATTACGTTTTGTATGTGTTTTAGTATACGTGGAAATATCATCAAGAGTATCAAGAGAACGACAAAGATTTATAACTGATATTACGCACAGCGGATCTCTGGGTCTATAAATCATCGATATCGTAAAATTTGCTGATTGTAAGTAGTAATAGTAATACCCTTTTTGAATAACAATACGTTTATTGATATATTCTAAGTATATTCATTTTATTTTTATCAAACAATTCAATAATTAATTAAAGCAAAGACAATGTTTTTGCAAACAAAATTTATTTTAAAAATTGTTCTGGAGAATATAATTCAGGAAACTAATGAAATCGTAAAATAAATTCATTTTGCATTTATTACTTGTCTTTTTGAGGCTCGAGTTACTTTTCATTTTTAACTAAAGCAATTCAAATTAAAATAAATTGAAATCGTGTGTTTTCTTTCTTAAGCTTATTTGATGTAGATGGATACAAAGAAACGCGTGGATAAATTCTAAGGTATTGTAAGTATATATATATTGTGAATATTAAAGTACAAAGTGTGGAATACAATGTAAGCTGGTCCAGATCCGCACGGTAGCAATGTTACCCTGAGACTTATGGTCTGTTCTCCACGCATTCTTTTGTCTATGCGCTGTCGATGGCTTCGGTGCTTGAGAAAACCGAAGATCAGATGTAGAGTTTCCTTAGAAGTGGCGATCACTCCAACACCCTCCCTAAAGCTCTACATCCTTACATACATTTATCTCTTTGTAAATATTCGAAGCTTAATTTCGTCAATGCCTTTCTCCTTACCATTTAAATTAATTTATTACTAAAAAAATACTACGAGAAGACTTAACAGATCACGTAGAGTTTTTCTTTTTTTTTTTTTTTTACAAGTGATAACCACTCTTTAGTACCCTTCCTAAAAACTCTACGTCTCTACAAACAATTACCTCTTAATTTCCCTTTTATTTGTCAAACCTAATTTTTGTCTCAAATATTCAAATCTCGGTTTTGGCAACGCCTTTGTACATATATCTGCCAGTTGTTCTTCGCTTGTTACATACGTTACATCAATTTCGTCTCTATTGTATAAATCTCGCAAGAAATGATATCTTACATCAATATGCTTACTTCTTTAATGGAATTCTGAATTCTTAATTAATTTCGCGGCACTAGTATTGTCTACATATAGCATATACTTAAGGACGACTATTTTACATTCAAGAAATATTTTCTTTACCCACACAATTTCTTTCGCTCCTGAGGTTGCATTGATATACTCTGCTTCCGTCGTCGATAAATCTATACATTGTTGTCGCTTACATTGCCATATAATGGCCGCATTCGCATACTTACATACAACGCCTGATGTCGACTTTCTTGTTTCTCTGGTTTTTCTACAAGAATATTTTCATGGTGCGATTTCATTTCATCATGCATAGCCGTTTCTCCTAATTCTTTCTTTTCGGATTCATCGCTTCGTTAAAATCCACCGGTAATTTTTCCGCTACGTACGTTGCTGGACCACCATAAAAATCGGTTCGTTTGATATTATCTCTATCTCTCAATTGTCTCACATTCTCGTTAGTTACATGAGGTTGTTTTTCACTCTCTGCGCTTTCATACGTACATGCTCTATCGCTCTGCGTACACACATTTTCAGAGTCCTACCCAAGCCGCCGAACCGAGCGGACGTGTGAAATAGTGCCTCCACAAGTGCGACAAGTGATGCAAATACCACCAATCAGACTGTTAAACAACGGCGATACGTATATAATAAACAGAGCTGCAAACTCAGCAAGCCCAACACAACGAGCAAACGAGGAGCATGATTGCTCGGATACATGCGAGTCAGAAATGGAAATCGCAGAGGCGAGTGACGTGAGGAATGACACCAACATCGATCTATCACACCAGAACGAAAGCTGGAAGGTCGTAACTCCCAGCAAAAAAAAACGCAAAATAACAACAAACACAAATGCTAGGGGGGCTGCGGAAACAGAGGGGCAACAATGGCTGCAGGAAATTCCACTCCAAAACTCCTTCAGCGCACTGCCTCAGGAAAAAGAATCACACCAATCAGTAATACAGAAATTACACAACGCCAAACCACCACCAATCTACATAGATGCACACATAATAGACCCCCTCATCGAACAGCTAAATATCACGGCAGGCAATGAGAACTACAGCATAAAACAACTAAAGCTTGACCAAGTCAAAGTGCAAACCAACACCCCAGAAACCTACAGAAGGGTGATAAAAGTGCTAAAAGAAAAAAACGCCGGATACCATACTTACTAGCTTAAAACCGATAGAACTTACAAAGCAGTAATCAGAGGACTGCACCCAATGACAAATACAAAAAATGTATGCGAAGAACTAGCCAAAATCGGACACCAGGTAAGATCAATAAATAACATAACCAGACATGACACTAAACAACCACTACCGCTATTTCTAATAGAACTTGAACCTAAAAACAATAACGAGGAAATTTTCGAAATTAAAAAAGTTCTAAACACACTAATTACAGTTGAACCACCCAGACACAAAAAAGACATACCACAATGTATGCGGTGTTAACAATATGGGCATACAAGAAACTACTGCGACAGAAACCCGGTATGCGTCAAATGCGCAGAAAAGCATTTAACAATAAACTGCCCATACACAGGAAAAATAAAGGACGTAAAGTGCTACAACTGCAATGGAAACCACCCAGCGAGCTACAAAGGCTGTACAGTCAGAAAACAACTTCAACGCAAACTCTTTCCGCCACTCCGAAGCAGGACATACAAGAACTGTCGCACACAACAGGATAGCGCAGAAACTGAGACACCAACAAACGTACAGCATGTAATGAATATCAACTACAATAATACCAATATCTCTGGTAGCCGAAGCTACGCGCAAGTAACCAAACAAACAACATCCCTAGACAACCAAAACCAAAACAATAACACCAACGACGCTACAGAAATCAAAGAACTACTAAAGCAATCCATTAAAAATAGTGATATGCTAACAAATATGATAAGCGAACAAAATGCAGCCCTCAGACAGCAAACGCAACAAATCACAACCATGTTACAACTTTTTACAAACGTGTTAAGCAAAAAATAAAAAACGGACATGCTCAAAATAGCAGCCTGGAACTCCAACGGCCTGCAACAAAGGGCCCTAGAAACCAAAACATTTCTATATCACAACAACATCGACATATTACTCGTATCAGAAACGCAAAAAGCTACATAAAAATACCCTACTACACTATATACGACATCAAGCATCCCTCAGGAAAAGTACATGGAGGGACCGCAATAATAATAAGAAACGACATCAAGCACCACCTACACAGCCAAGTTAGTAAGGAATATTTACAAGCAACCACCGTTACTGTACAATCTAGCAGCAACCAACTACAGCTGTCAGCGGTATATGTACCACCGAGACACACACTAACAGCACAAATGTGGGACGAGTACTTTCAACAACTGGGCGATAAGCATATCGCAGCAGGAGACTACAACTCAAAGCACACACCATGGAGATCAGGAACAACTACACCTAGAGGTAGAGTCCTGGAAAAATACATCAAAAATAACAATCTCAATCTATTATCCACAGGCGGCTGACAGACCTGAGCAAAATCCCTGACCTACTTGATTTCGCAGTTACATAGGGACTAAATGGAAATAAAATAAATATGGCACCCAGCCTATAGACAGCTTAGCTCCGACCATACACCCATAATAATTACATAGAGAAACAAGCCAATACTCTACAACAACTCAGAGACGCTATGCAACAAATCCACAAAATGGCAAATATTCAAAAAAATAATTGAGAGCACAATCAACTGCAACATCCCACTGAAAACACCTGAACACATCGAACAAGCAGTAACAACACTCACAGAAACTATACAAGAAGCAGCAAGGGCAACCACATTACCTGAATCAACCATTAGACAAACAAAAATAATTCCGCCAGACATCCTGGAAAAAATTAGGGAAAAAATGAAAGCGGAAGCAAAATGGCAAAAACATAGAACAAGAGAAAACAAAAAACACCTAAACAAGCTTGCAAAAGAAATAAAAATCAAAATAAAAGGACACAACAACAACGAGTTCACAAAGTTCATAGAATCACTATCTGCACACGAGAACTACTACTCGCTATGGAAAGCCACAAAAAAAATAAAGAAGACAATAAAATTAGCTCCAGCAATCAGAAAAGCAGACAACACATGGGCAAGAAGCAACGAAGACCAAGCTGAAGAATTTTCCAACCACCTATGCAACGCATTTACACCACACAACATCAACAACAGCAACCTCAATCGTCACACGGACGAGTATGCGCCAACCACTAGTTCCGCGACTGACAAGCAATACACCATACCTAAAACAACAGCTCAAGAAATTAGAAATATAATCGAAAAAACAAAAAACAACAAAATACCAGGAATTGAGCTAATCAATGGCAAAATCTTGAAGAACCTTCCTCCAACAGCGATAAGACTTATCACAATAATTTACAACGCAATAATAAGAATCGGCTACTTTCCTAAACCATGGAAAATAGCCCAGATCATAATGCTGCCTAAACCAGGCAAAGACCCACACCAAACATCATCCTATAGACCAATTTCACTACTTCCCGTGCTTTTCAAAATATTAGAAAAAGTGATATACGCCCAACTAAAAACAATAATAGATAAGGAAAAACTAATACCGGAACACCAATTCGGATTCAGAAACAAACATTCCACTATAGAGCAAATGAACAGGATTGTCAATGAAATAATAACAACACTTGAAAACAAACAATAGTGCACAGTCCTCTTCATGGACATAGAAAAAGCTTTTGATAAAGTAAACCACGAAATACTACTAAAAACAATCAAGAAACAATTCCCGATGCAAATACACCAGCTAATAAAATCATATCTAAACAACGGAACCTTCGTAATAAAAATCAAAGACGCATACTCAGAAGTCAAAGACATCGAGGCAGGGGTTCCGCAAGGAAGCGTCTTAGGACCAATACTATACACACTCTACACGGCCAATATATCAACAACTACAAATAGCAAAATATTGACATTCGCCGACGACACAGCTGTACTAGTTAGGCGCACTAACCCAGTAACAGCAGTCGCATTATTACAAAAACATATCACAAAAATAGAAAAGTAGCTGCAAGCTAAACAAATCAAAGCTAACCCTGATAAATGCAATCACATCACATTCACACTGCGAAAACAGATACCACCAAACATCTTCCTGAATGGCACGCGAATAAAACAAACTAGGCAAGTCAAATACCTAGGGCACACATAGACTCACAACTCACATGGAAACAGCACATCAAATCAATATTAGACAAAGTACAGACAGCAAGGAGACAAATGCACTGGCTAACAAGTCGAAAATCCAAATTAAGCACTGAAAACAAATTAAAAATAAACAAAGTAATCGTAAAACCAATCTGGACCTACGGAATCCCGCTATGGGGAACAGCAGCAATGAGCCATATAATCAAAATCGAAACAATGCAAGCAAAAATACTCAGAACCATAGTAAACATCCCATGGTACGTTAGAAAGGAGGACATTCGGAAAGACCTGGGGATACCAACGGTCAAGGAGGAGATTAACAGAATTGCAAGTAGGTACAGAGAAAGAATAGCAACGCATCCGAACCGGCTGGCAGCAGAAACGATCGACGCAACAAGCATTGAAAGAAGGCTAAAAAGGAAACACCCAACAGACCTCACCAAGGATATAACCTAGCATACAAGACAATGGTACCCCGCTGGGGGTAGCCACCCACATGCTATATTTATTTTTGTTTTTCTTTTTTTTTTTATTCACTTCCAGCTAAATATAATACTTTACCAAATGTCCTTCTGGACAAATTTTAAAAATCCAAATAAATAATTAAAAAAAAAATTTGTTCGTTTTTTCTTTTTATGTTTTCCAAGATCGTACTTTGTATTCTTGGGTCTACCGTTGTGATTGATTGTGGGTGATCATGCCATTGTGATAAGCTGGTTTCCTGTGGTTGTAGTACCTCAAATCTGTTTTTTTGTTGGTATTGTTGGCGCGAGGGAGTTTATTGTTTTTTCATGTTATCGTTCTTTTCGATGGTGGCGTCTTGGGTGTTGTTTCCTCCTGGGTTTGGTGAGAGAGTTTCTACTTCTGTGTTTTGCAGATTGTCTGCTAGTCCTTTGGTTCTGGTCACCAGGTTAGGTTGTGGATTGAGTTTCCGCGTCTTATGTGCGGAAAGTCTTACGCCATTGTTGATTTCTTTGGTTGTTTCTTGCGTGGTTGTTTTTCTTTTGGTGGTTTTCTTTACGGTGGGTTCCGTTATTTTGCTTTCAGCTTCATTATCGATGTCACCTATTTTTTTGTTTATTTTTGTTTCATTTTATTTTATTTATTTTATTTTTTTTATTTATAGCGTTGGTATCACTGCTATATTTTCCACTTTTGTCACTTTGTGTCACTTTTTTTTTTTGCACTTTCACTTTATGTTTGACTAGTTTGGCGCGTGCACTGTTTTCGCTAAAGATGTAGAATTTTTCTAGAAGTGAGCATCGCTTCAGCAAAAGCCAATAACAAAACCACACGTTTCAGCCAACGCCCAAACCGCGTTGGGTGCACTCGTTCTCGTCCGATCACGAAAGTTAAACAACGCTGGGCACGGATAGTACTTAGATGGGTGACCGCTTGGGAACTCCGTGTGGTGTTGGCTTTTTTTATTTTTCCAATCTTTTTTACTTTCCTTAACGATCTATTTTCAATAATCTATAATTTAAGCATCGAAAAAAGTAATGTTTCGGTATTACCATACATTATATCATTCGTCTTTTTACACACATTTATATTTTTCTAAATATTCTCTTTTTTGTACATCAAAAACTGTTGAGGTTTATCTCGGAATAGAGAACGAAAATGCGTGGATGAATGTATAATGGAAAAATATTTAAGTAAGTATTAGTACAAGTAGAGTGTATGGTAATCCAGATCCGCAGCGTTATTTTACTATGAAGCTTCGAAGCCATGGGCCTATGGATATTTACATAATTACGAGGAACTGTCCTGTTTACACCCCGCTGCACCATCTATGCATGGCACGTTCCTAAAAAAGGTCACAAGACCGAGATGTCCTTCAAATTGCTTTAGAGCTAAGCAATACTCAATAGCTTCGCGGACAAAGAAAACTAAACGCTAGAGAAGATTTTTTTTTTATATATGTTTATTTATGCCAAGATCGTTGTTACATTTTACTAATTATAATAAACAATGATTTTTTTTTTTTATTAATAAGATAAGTTAGGCAGGAGTACCGATGCGCGACGGTACGACGTAGCCTTATTATATTGTGTGTCGGGGTTTTTACAATTTTTTGTATTTATATTATTGGATTGGGTTTTTGTATTTAAGTCACTGGGAGGTGGAGCTTTTTTTTTTTTTTTGTTGTTGCTTTTGTCCTGAAAAACTTGGCCACAAAACAGGACGCTACGGTAATCTGGTTTTTTGTGTACTGGGAGATTTGGGAGGGGAAGGGGGGAACTAGAGAAGATGTAGTTTTCCTAGAAGTGAGTATTACTTCAATACCCTTCATAAAACTCGAAACCTTTACAAACAATTACATTTTAATACCATTTTTATTTTTCAGACTCAATTTTTGTCGTAAATATTGAAATCTTGGTTTCGGTAACGCCTTGGTAAATATATCTGCTTGTTACGTTGACGACTCTCTAATAATGTCGCCGTTGAGGATGTCACATAATTTTAAATGATAACAGATTATTCCAGTAAACGGTTGGCTTTATTAGTAGCACAGTTAGATTTTTTTGTATAAAAGTATTACAAGAACTGTCCGGACCCGTCTCGTACCATCAAGGAGGAAAGCTCGGTGTGGGTGCGCCCTTTTGACCTTAGAAGTGAGAGTAACTATCCGCGATGCCCATTGGTTACATTTATTTTTGTTTTTCTTTTTTTTTTTATTCACTTACACCTAGATATAATACTTTACCAAATGTCCTTCTGGACAAATTTTAAAAATCCAAATAAATAATTAAAAAAAAAACATCTTCGCGCTCGACAATTTTCGGTAAAGTTATATTAATGAATTTTGCAGTTTCTAGTTCGGACTTAAATATTACGTCACGGCTCAATATTACGTATCTTACGGTCGGCACGTACACTCGATACCCTCGTCCGTCATCTAGATAGCCTACCAAATATCCTTCGTTAGCCTTTTTGTCAAGTTTACTTCTCTTTTCCGCAGGTATGTGTGCAAAGCACTCAGTACCGAAAACTCTAAACTTTTCTACATCTGGCGATTTCGCGTACCACAATTCATATGGTGTTTTATTGTCCTGTCCTGTTGGCCCTGTCTTATTTATGATACGCACTGCTGTGTTCATAGCTTCGGCCCATAAAAACAACGGTAGGTTTGATTTCGAATGTAGCATTGACCGGCCTGCCTCTACTATTGTTCTATTTTCTCCTTCTGTAACGTCATTCTGTTCAGGAGTGTATGGGACGTTAACCGTGTGCTTAATTGCCTGGCTTCTTAAAAATTCTTTGATCTCTTTATTTTTTAATTCTTTCCCTCCAACACTATGAATTTCTTTGATCTTACTATCGAATTGGTTTTCGACTTCTAAACAAAAAGTTTTTAGCTTTTCGACTACTTCTGACTTATGTCGTAAGGAGTAAATCTTGGTGAATTTTGAAAAATCGTCTTTAAATATAAGAAAATACAGTTTCTTTCCTAATGACTCGACTTCCATAGGTCCACAATACATTCGTATAAATAATTTCGCGAGGTTTAGTCGCACGCTTGATTTTCTCGTGAAAATTCGATCTATGATGTTTCCCGTATGCGCAACCTTCACAAAAAAAGCTACTATCCTCTACAACTTTTATATTCGAATTCTTTAAAAATTCCTTAACGTGTCTGATGTTTCGATGACATAGCCGTTCGTGCCATAACTGCAACGTGTCCACCTTTGACTCCGCTCTATTGCTAAGATTGCAAACTGACGGTATGATAACATATCGACCTTATATAAATTTTCGATAAGCGAACATCTTGCTATTACTTTCTGATTTTGTAAAAATATACATTTTTCCCCTTCCTTTAAAATACAGAAATCTATACCGCTCCTTGCGACAGATCTAATGGAAAATAGATTTCTTTTCATACTTGGTACATATAATACATCGTTCATTGTACATGCTATCCATTTGCCGTCCCAAAAGTCTCTACTTTAATTTTTCCTTTGTCGCACGCATCCATGAACCTACCATCGCCGATCTCTATCTTCACCGTGTTGTCGTATTTTTCGAGGACGCTGAATTATTCTTGTCGTCCTGTCATGTGATCCGTAGCTCCCGAGTCGATTATCCAAACATCATGGTTTGCCGCATGTATCGTTGAGGTGCTTCCCAATGGACCAATTCCGCTGTGATCTCGATTTTGATTTCTGAGTTCCTGGTTGTCTCTATTGTTGTTTCCTTTATTATTTTAAAGCAATTTTTACCGATGTGGCCTTCCTTTTACATATAAAGCATCTAGAACAATCTGTTTTTAGATGTCCAACTTTTCCACAGTTGAAACAGCTTCGTCCTTGTTTCTCATATTCAGATTTATTTGATTGCCTCTGCTGTTACCTTTTACGATTATTACTTTTTGTTACCAGCGCCACCGATGTTTCCTGGTCGTCTTTCTTCCATCTGATTTCTTCTGCCATCAGTCTGATACTAAGCCTGTCTAGGGTCTTCTTTCCTTCTTCCATTGAATCCCACGCACTCTGAAAATGGTCAAATTTGCTTGGTAACGCCGATAAAATGCGTGTTATCAGCATTCTTTCGGCAATTTCACTTCCAAGGGCTTTCATCTTCGCCGCTATCAGTTCCAACTTCGACAAGTTGTGGGACACATTTTCAGATTCTTCCCATTTAAAATTGAAGAACTGCTTCTGGACCATATTTAGATCTTCGTTCGACATCATATCATATACTGCGTTTAATTTTTTCCACATTTCATGTGCTGTTGTGCAGCATAAAAGAAGATTTCCTTCCTACCGAGGTCACAATTAATTTCCTCGCTAACCGATCTGCCTTCAAAAATCTTTCACGAGCGATTCCCTTTTCCGCGCTGTTATCCGAATGACACAGATTCCCTTCACACACGTTGATCAGGTCGTCATCTTCCCCCAAAAGTGTACGCACAATAAAACGCCACTGGTGCCAGTTTTCTTCGCCACGTAAGATCTCGATCTTCGCACTTGCTGATTTCATTTTAGCTATCACTATCGCTTACTTTACCAAGCACAACACTAACACTTTATTCACTTCGCGTTGCTACCTTACAATTTACAGTATATAAGTATATATATATATTGTGAATATTAAAGTACAAAGTGTGGAATACAATGTAAGC
This sequence comes from Bombus dahlbomii, assembly GCA_037178635.1. Lineage (NCBI taxonomy): Eukaryota > Metazoa > Arthropoda > Insecta > Hymenoptera > Apidae > Bombus > Bombus dahlbomii. Next base: position 754,773 of record CM074118.1, read on the forward strand.
TAGTCTAGATCCGCACGCTAGCAATGTTACTCTGAGACTAAAAGAACCCTGAAGCCAACGTCGCACATGTACCGTTTATGGTCTGTCCTTGACACATTTTTTGTCTATGCGCTATCGATGGCTTCGGTGCTTGAGAAAACCGAAGACCAGATGTAGAGTTTTCTTAGAAGTGGCGACCGCTTCAACATTCTTCAAATTTCGTAATAACAAAATTTTGTAATATAATTGTGACAGTTTACAAAGTAAAATCATTTTCAAATTCATACTTTGCTTATTATCTGTATACGTTAACGAAAGAGGTGGAATTTTCTGTCGATGGAAACAAAATGTCTAGTGCCGCGTAAGCAATTATTCGCAACTAGTTTGATCATTGGCAAAGTAATTATCGTTGAATTACTTATTATACAGTTTAAAAAAAAAATTGCTTTAAGCCAATCATTGCATTCATGTATGGAATTATAACGAAACGATCGGTTTGTTGCTGAAATTCTCTCACCTTTTTAATAACCTTGAAATAAATAAACTGCATGCATTCATCCTTAATAATAAGTGACAATAGTATGAAAGTAAAAATGGTGATAAATTTGTGAAAGATTAGAGTTTATAATGTTCAAGTAATTACTGGTGAAATGAACTACCTATGGGGTTGGCAACTAGGAGATTGCGGATTTTGTCAATGCCACCCAATAACTCAGTTGCCAACCCAATAGCAACGAACAACGATAAAGACATACACTAGGTATATGCATGGACTAAATTTTCTTATAAAATGCTGAGTAAATTTGTAAAACATACGATGCCTTCGTTAATTTTTTGACAAAATAACTTTCTACTCTAAAGTATAAAACTAAATAATAAAAGATATATGTATGTCGGAGATGAAAAAACACCGGAGCCTTTCTTTCGGAATGTTTGGGAAAGTCCCCAATACTTTAGTCCAGACTTTTTATTATAGCCCTACTTAAACAATAAAATTGAGAAATAGCTGATTATGAGTCGAGTCAATTATGATTATCCGAGATTTATGACAGTGGGCTTGGGCTCGAAGTGACATAATGGATCGTGACTGAACGTAGCCACGGTCACAGGAGGGACGTATAACAAGCAGAGGTACAAAGTAATTAAATAACTCCCATTAAAAACAGGAATTGACTTGAGGAATACGGAGAGGAGTATATAAGGGCAGTTCCACTTGGACTGAGATTCAATTCGATAAGTTCGACTAGTACAGAGAACGCTTGTCCGTGTATTCGTTATCGAACCTAAATTCATCGTCATAGATAGCGCGATAACTTAATCATCGACATCGTTTGTTAACGTTTGTAATACATTCCCATAAATAAAATTCATCTAATACAAGACAACTATGGACAACTTGCAGCAAGATTCATTACACGCCCCAATTTTCAAGGACATCACGACATGTATACTGAACTGTTCTTATAGAAACGTAAAGTTTCAATTACTATAAAATGGGTACAAGAAACAATTCTAGAACTGTCTCGGAAATAATAACGTTTTGCAAATAATTAATCTAGAAACAATGTGTATAAGAACCAAAATAGAAATCGTTATAGAAACAAAAATTCCTTACAAGAATTCTTCAGAATCGTAAAAGGCAAAATCAATACCATAAGTGTTTTCGACCTCATGTCACCTAGTAAAGTAATTCCCCTAATTTTTTAAAAAGATGAAGCCCTTTAGTCCAATTTTAAAAAAGTTATTCTGTTTTAAAGAATGTTCGAACAATTGCGTAAACCAGTGTACATGGATGAGAAATCACAGAAAAATAAATGTTTTAAACTGTTCAAATCTGGATAAAAAATTTGTTTTTAAATTCAATTGTCAATATGAAAACAGACTGTACTATTGCCTAGCACAAAACGGAAAACATTTCGAAAACATACTATGAAGATTTTGCAGGACTGTTATAATTCTTTGTGTAATAACAAAGTAGTGTAAAAAAGTGGAATTGTTACTGAGTTTACCTTATCATCTAATAATAAACAGAAAGATAGCAAAGAAATCTCGTTCGTAGCAGGAGTCTACTTTGAAGGTAATGAAACGGAAATAAATTTGTATTTTCTTAAATATCTTTTTAGGATGAAGTCTAATAAAAACAATATTCCATAAAAGTCTTGTTATTTAGTTAATTGCATTTTAGGGGCTCCGTATAAATCCGAACCAGACCACCTAGCGCGTCACTCGCAATAGGAACAAGCGCCAAGTATCACGGGTAGCTGCTATTCAAATGGGTTGAATAACTTCGTTGATTGGACGAATCGCTCGACTAGACCCGAGCGTCAATAAGCCGGCCTATCTGTGTCTAGACCAGATAAATTATTACAATAATAGTGATCGAAAGGAAAAAGGAAAAGGTTGTTCTGTTTTTCTACTTCAGTAGAAAATCAACAAATTTGGATCTATTCTAGCAAACTTTTCGTTTGACAAACTACATTACAAACTACATTATTTGTTATTTGTCTCAACTACTGGAATCTTTTATCTACTGGACTAAATTTCCATGTTCATATATGGTAACTTCTTAAATTCTTTGTTACTTACCTACTGTATTGGCCGTGTCTGAACCAGCCTTTAGAAACTTGTCGGAAACATATGTAGTTTGACAATGGTATGTTATCCCGCTCTTCGACTCATTATGTTGTAACGTATCTTCTTCCGATTAACTTACTATAAACTTCTAATTTTGATTTTGAAGTTTTAAAAATTCGCGCTTTACATACAAACATCATACGATAGAGATCTTTGGAAGTTGGTCGATAAACTAAATTTGACTAACGGCCTTTTCGGTCGGCCGTAGCAGCAACTCGGTGATTTTGCGCGTATGTGACGAGTATCTTGTAGATAATATAAAATGATTTTATACAAAAATACTTAAAAAACGTTATGTTTTAATAATCTATATATATATTTACATATTTCAACATATTTTTTAATATATTTTTTGTATTTTTTTATGATAATTTACAGAACATCTGCCAAGATGCATCCTTGGCTTATCAAAACAAGTATCGCAATAGTAAGTTGTTTCGTATTTTTCTCCTGCTTTCTTTCGGTAAGAACACATCTTACAATACTTTTTCGTTCTTGTTAAAATTACATGGAGCTTTCCATTTAACCGAATTTCATCACGATTAACAGTCGACGTCGAAGCTCGATCGCGAGATCGAATGGAATCGGGAGAGACTCATATCGTTGTAGCTTGAAGTTCCAACCTTGTTTTGGTTTGTTAAGTTCAAAGGTAAACAAACTTTCCGCCTGAGGAGGCGGGGCCGTTATATAGTGACATCCAGGTTAGGATACAGTTGATTAGAATTTACAGTTGCTGGCGTTTGTAGCCATCCTGGTCCACTGTGTCGATGTTTATTTGATGCTGGATTGTTCTTAAGTTGATATTATCTATGTACAAGAGCGTCTGCTGGTTCCGCGTCAAACGGACTATATGAACCCTGGTTTCAGGGGAGTAGTTGCCAGCTACTGCCTACTGGCCTAGTTTGTTTCTGAGAGATGTCACCATGCTGGGACTGTGCAAGGAATGCGCTGGTTCGTCCTTCCTCGCGAGTTCATTGGTCGATCTGATAGGCCAGGTGGAATGGTTTCATTGCTCGGGAGGGTTCCTTTCTTCATAGTCTGATAGTTGACCTCCCGAAAGGCTTCGATAATGTGACTCCGAAGTATCAGATTTTTGATTATGTTGTGAGTTCGTTCCAGTTTCTCGTTCTCGTCTTTCTTTCGGCTTGCTTGTGCTGGATGTCATAGTTGATGAAAGGACGTTGGACGTCGTGGCGTCCGTGATTGGAACTTGGTTTCTCATTGGAAAGTGTGCTGGCTTCGTTGGAGGCGAGGGCAACTCCAGGAAGAAGTTTGAGATCAGAGACTTGTTCGATATGACGCTCTGTGGACTCGGTAGAGAAGCGTTGAGGTCCGATGGAATGTTCTGTAAATTACTGATACTATGTAAGTGATTCGTCACGGTGTCAATAGCAATAACCACAAGGAGCATCTCGACTTGAATATATTTTATAACAAGTAAGGGTCGTAACACTATATTTGCACAGTTAGTGGCCGCTTCGACCGAGGGATGGATTCTGGGTTATGTAAAGAGTCATCGGAGGTACCACGACCAATTCAAAAAAATATTGATCATATTCTTCAACGTAGGTTTGCTTTATTGAATATCTCTTTGACAGCAATTCTAAGTAAAAGTAACAAAATAAAAATTTCTAGTAAAAGTAGGTTTACCATAAAGGAATTTATTTTATTTGATAGATCGTATCGCAATATATTTCTATTTGGTTGGCCTAATTAAATCGTAACTATGCTATAAATAACTATAATTAATAATCGAAGAAGGGGACTATCGGAGCAGAAAGCACTAATTCAAACTCTGTTCATCGCTTTCTGCAGTTCTCATTATTTGCTTCAAGATACCGCATTAGAGAGTAAAGTGTGCAACACATGATATTAAATACAGTAATTTCTTATCATAAAGCAACCGAGTCGCGATAACAGTTAATGTATGCATTTCAATGCGCTAGGTATTTCACAATTGCCAGTCACGATGTAGATCTTATTATCTCCGATTTTAAAAATACGTGTACTTCTGTTTTTGCAAACTATCATACATTATCTTATCTTACTTTCTATTTCTTATCGTGAAAATTCAAATATGTTTCTTCTATCTCTTTATTATCATTTATTTATGCTAATTTCCATATTTACATGATCTGACATAAAACATATTTATTAAAATAAACAAAATTGCTTGATAAATAGAGAAAGAATGTTATTATTATAGTGACATAAAATAACAGTCTAAATGAAACTAATATTGTTAATAATTAAATAAGACGTTAGATGATGGCCAAAAGTTATGTTTATTATTTGTTAAAATTGAAGTTATTTAAAACATATTTATTACGTAAATTAGCTTATTATTTTTGTAAATTAATTATGGTTTATTTTCAGTACAATTATATAAATTTAATAATTTGTGGTAAACATCCTATCAAGAAATTAACAATTTTTATAAATATATCACAGAATGTTATTAACAATGCTTTGATAAAATTGTTTATTTGATATTTAAGACGTTCGTTACCCATCGATTCTGATTTTTAATTTATTACATTATGAGAAATCCGTGTAATATATAAACCGTATAATAACTACGAACTTAACAGAAGATTGTATTTTGGCATAAGAAATACTATATTTTGGAAATATTACTGGTATAAAGCATAAAGAAAAAAGTCACGGTTATAGGTGGCAACAAAATGTTACATAAACTATTTACAATTAGATTGCCTCAACGATGGAAATTAGTAGAATATTTTGCGAAATGTAACATAAATTTAGTACGATCTAGTATTGCACGTGGATGCATCAGATCTATTATTGTACAGGATATTTCACCTGACCTGATCATTTTAAATATCTCTCTTATTTCCTATGATAGGAAAACATATCAAAGAAGGAGAATATTCGGTTCGAAGGGATAAGTGTAGTGATAGGCAAAAAAAAATTCCTCAAGGTCACTTTTTTTCTTCAAAATTCCAAGGTCATCGAAGTATTTTTAAATGAGACTACATATTTTCATTACAACGATCTTATAGCTCGTAAGAAAATTAATTCAACGATGTGCAATATGTTGACCTTGAAAAAATCTTTTTGTCTATCATTACATTTGCATTTTCGAATCGAACTCTTCCTTTGATATTTTTCCCTATCATAAAGAATACTTATGACGATCAAGTTAGGCGAAATACCCTATATATTCCATATTTTCCTTTCCTTACTTTTTTCTTTCTTCTTCTCCTCGATATTTCCATCAGGTTACTCCTTAAAATACGTATTGACTTTGTACGGTAAGAATATTCAATCGGAAGTTGTAATTGTTTAACGGATGTAATTTGTTTACGCGAACCACAAACAATTTCTGCTTTCATAGAAAAAGATTCACTACCTTAAAATCCCATGAACAAAGAGGCTGCATGTGAAGAACAAGTCTGCATTCTGTCTACGGTGACCAGTTCAAAAATTACGTTCAAAAATTGGCGAATCGGCTCGTGATATATAGTAATTTTATGTAATTCGCTTAAGAGATTGAAGCGTAGAAGTTGCAAACATGTTGTACTTGCTATAGACAATGGCAAGTGAACAAGACGAATAATATAGTTCCTAATAATTCCTACCTTCGTTGATTGTGAAGAATGAAGAGACTGATTACGGAGTCATAAAATGACAATTGGATGGCTCTGTGTCAAAAGAGAAAGAGGACCGTAATCAGACGACAGTGGAAAGGTGTGGGCGCTACTGACCTGCGGCCGGTGGCAACCCCTTCAGAGGACCCAAACCCTAGCACGTGAAAACGCTCCCAAAATCAGCACGCGACTTTGTATCGCAAGATTTTGAATCGTACACACTCTGTCATAACACTCTGAGCAATTATTCTGTTGGATCTAATAAACTCTACTATCGTATCTAAAGCACCGAATTTATTTGCTGATTTGTGAACGTTCGAACTACGACGCGAACCAATCACCGGTGACCAGTTAATTTAGTGATTTCTTGTATCTCCTACGCGACAACGTCAAAGGAAGAATTAAAACAAAAATTATTAGAAGAATGTAACTGAATCATGTAAAATTATTTACAAAACATTATAACATACGTGTCAAATCGATTACAACATGTAATAAAGCAAAAGACTGTCCAAGAAAGTATTGACTTTTAAAAAATTCATATAATATATATCTGTTTTTTTTTATGTAAAATCATTGTAGAAAATTAAATGTCCGAATATTTTCGCGAAATAATACATTTAGTACATACATACATTACGAATAATACATTTCCTAATGTATTATTTGTTACGCCACAAATTATTTGGTTTAAGTAAATAAAATTTGTGTTATCGTCGAGAAGAATACATGCTTTATTACGATAAAAAACAAAAAGTACATTAATTTAATTATGGTAAAATATACAGATTAGTAGTAGATAGCATATTATAGTATCCGAATATTAATAAGATAAGTCACTGTATTTCACGACGTAATCTGTAATTTTTTGTTGCTTCGCATATAGCATACTACTTTCTTATTAAATGTGAATATAAATGTATAAATGTGATGAATAAATTCAATTTCAGAAGAATTAAAATTTCAACATTTTTTCTAAAGAAACAGTCGAGCTGCCTACCTATGATTCTTTTGTTACTTTTCATCTTTGTAATGAGAAGAATACGATGCAATAAAAAAGAATTGTCTTTAAAAATTAATTTTGCACAAAATTTTGTTTACAAATCTGTACCGATTTAGAGGTGTATAGTCGCTCTATTGTGGTTTTTACACTTACTTTTTGTACACCCTGTACATACTTCGTTCGTTACCTGTTCTGGTGTTATAATCCCCCCTCCACCCTCAACTATCATTAATGCTTCGCCTATCTCTTCCTGTTCAGTCCGGCGTTAACCTATGACAATAATTTACGGTGAATACCCTATACACAGTGTTTACGTGAATAGTTGAAATCTAAATATTTCCATTATCCCATTTATTTTTTATTTGTTAGGTGTCTTCAATGTTATTTGAACATCTACTTCATTTCAATTCTATTCTCACTTTTCTGATTTCCATTTCTCTGATCTTGAAAACATATTCTACTATCGTCTAGTATAAAATGGAGAATATTTTGAAAATCCTTTATGAATATTGTCCAAAATTATTGTGATTCTTTATGTAATGAAAAAGTAACGTAAAAAGGTAGAATTGTTATTTATTTTATTTCATAATTCAATAGCGATTAGAAAAGTTAAAGTGGTTTGGTTTGTACACGTAATTTTCCATTCTGTACTTCGAAAATAGTAAAACGGAAATAAATTTTTATTTTAATTAAATATCTTTTTAAGATGAAGTCTATAAAAGATGGTCTGATAAAAAAGTATTTTCTTTTTTTCCCGTAAAATAAGAATCTGAAGACAAAAGTGTAATTTCCATTTAATAAGAGGAAGTTGACGAAGGAAGTTGATCCAATAAATAAAATTTCCTCTTCGAAGTCATGGAACTTTTATGTATCGTAACTTTAGACTTGAAATTATCAGGTAAGTACATTCGAATTAGTACATACCGTATACATAGGGTATACACCGGTACTATCGATGGTTACTTTTACTGTTACGTAATCGTCATTTATGAACTGGTCTAGTCGTAATTGAGCAAATATAAAAAATTTGCTAATGGATGTAATTTCCTTCTGTCGCAACCTGCGTATATGGCGTAACATACAATTTTCTTTTTAACATTCTTCGAGTACGAACATGACCGTATCTACTTACGAATAGAGTCAGAGTTGGGCAAAACGTAGAGAACAAATATTTGAAATCCTATTTTAAACAATAGTTTTACGGATCAAATAAAGCGGTATCAGGTTTAAATAAAATAGTACTTTACATGAAGTGAAACAGAAAATAAAATATTTTTCTTTTCATAACCTTGTTACGGGCGGAGAATATCTGGCCTCCAACTGCACTTTTTGAATTCTATGAAACGGAAACAGGAACATCTATATTTTCAAACATTTATCTATACAATGAGACACAATGGCGGTTTTGAATATTTCTGATGAATATCTGGAAGGTACTGTCCCTGAAAATTTTGAAAGATTATATTTTCCATATACGTAAAATAAACTCTTTGAAGGTTATGAAAAGCGTCACCGCGTTACTTTGCATCGTGTTCATTAAGAACTAGCATAGTGAGATTGGACTAAAGCTTTCTTTAATCCGCAAGATAACCTAAATTCTGTTCGAAATTTCTACAGGCTGCCCTTAGTCGCAGAAAAATCCCAATGCGTCGAAACCGTGTGCCGAAAAAAGGAAGGTAACACATAATCACACTCACTTATTCGCAACTTACACACACTTGTAACTATCGTTTGATTACAATACACATATCTATGTCTCTGCATTAACTCGAGTATAATTATTTAAACTCTACATTCAAGCCCACAATCCTATATAACATAGTTGAATGTATCCACACGATACGACTTTGGCGTTCGAATTGCGTCGATTTTTATCAGGTGATCAGTTTCCTAATTTCGTATTAGATTCGTCTCCACTTTTTCCAAACTCCTAAGAGTTCTCTGGCTTCGTGTCGGGTTTATTTGTCCTATTTTCCAATCTGATAGCTTTTCGATTTTATATCGAGATCGCCTGTGCTCTCTTTCATAATGACTTCCCGATTTCGTATTATATTCAGTCACGCAATTTCCGTGACTTAGCTTCAGGTTCGTCCGCAAATGATTCCATTCTAAAGGCTTCCTTATTACTTATCAGCTTTGTTCTTGCGAACAATAATCCTAGTGGCTCCCTGACGCGGCGTCAGGTTTAACCGTATATCGTGTACCTGCTAACACTGCTGGCACGCGACCATTGAAAATGCTGTGTTTGTTTAGTATTGTGTTGGTAGGTCGGTTGGCTTGTCGGCTTTACGATGCGATATGCAGTTAGGACGTAGCGTAACCTTACTTCACGCATTTGCCTTTCACGCTGGTCGAAGCCCAGGCTCGTAAGAATCTGAAGCGTAAAATAAAATATTTAAACTTTGAATTTGGCTATTAAAGTATTAATGTATCTTTTGACAATGAAAATAAACTGAACATAGAGACAATGTCAAAGTGCAAAAAATCATAATCTTCACATCAAGTATTGGTTATTCGCATAGGTTATAAATTGTATCATTCAAAGTTTTCATTATACAGGTTCGTTACATTGTGGATAAAAAATCAATTTAACGAAACAGTTTTTCAACTGCAGCAGACCACGTTGTATGATGTATGTTTTAAAAATAATTTCTTCATATGTTTGTATTAATTGTTAACACTTTAAATTCATGATTTATTACTGTCTTACTTTTATTATTTTTTATTTATTACTGTATTACACTAGGTTTTTCTGTAATGGAAAGTATTTATGTTTCATATGTAACAGGAAATATTTCATATTTATGTTGATAGTTACAATGAAAGATATTATATCAATATGGCATCATAAATATGCTTCATTAAAAGGACCATAATAAAAATATGAAATAGCAACAAATTGCTATATTTCGATGGAGCACATAAACAGATTGGTGACACATTTACTTTAATAATATAATTTTTTTTTAATAATACTATGCAAGTACAATACACAATAATAATACTTTAGTAATAATATTCATTTTAATACCACTTATATGCTTATTTTGATTTCTATTATGTAATAAATCTGATATTTTTCCTTCAAAGTCTTCCAGCAAAGAAATTCCGTGATGCGACGTTTGAAGTCCAAATGAATTAATTTTGGAGATCAAATAATTGATTCCCAATCATTAATCATCAGCAATATCGCCACCTGGTGTTTTGATAAAGGGAAGGGTGTCAAATACTAAAATGTTAAGAAACAGAATATTAATAAAGATATTGCAAATAGATAAATATATTTTTAGTAATAATATTTGACTTAAAAAAATAAAATATCTATTTACATATACGCTGTTTCCCTCCTCCCCCTCTCTTTCTCTTAAGTTGAAAGTAGCATCAGTTCAATGACACATTATGTAATATGTCACTGTATAATATATCATTAAAAATATATGATGATTAATTACTTTGTTCAAATTTAAATAATTAATTAAAATTTGTACACTTTAATATTTCATAATTCTATACGATATATATTCATTATTTTATTTTTTGTTCTACTCATTTTGTTTTATATTTTATTTTTATTTTATAATTATGTATATTGTATATGACAATATAATGAAATACAATTAAAAAAATTATGGCTTATATTTACAAGTATGTTAAAAATATTAAATATAAAAGTATGAGAAAAAAATGACTTAAATATAAATATTATATACAACATACATCTCAATAGTAATTAAAATTTTATTTATCAGAAAAAAGTAATAACGATATATTTTCAAGTAAACTTTTTTTAAATAAATAGCTAGTATAAACATAATGTTAAATTTCTAAGAAAAATGAGGATATTGATATATATATAATTTCTAAGAAAAGAGACATTCTATCATATTAATTACACACACGCATTTCATATGTTTATATTTTATAAATGGCAAGCCTTCTATTTTTTAATTTCTTGTCTTATAAAACTACTCAGTTCCATATATACATTTAATTATAAGCGTGTATATAATTTATTTTCCCAGCTTTTTGACGCATATCGAAAAATTCATGAAGAGGTGCATAGAATATTTGTTATACGCAGTGCCGGCCCTGCATTCGAATGACATATACTTATGTACAATGTACATTTTTATATTGCAAACTAGTCACTGACTACACAACTTTCTGTGATTTCATCAGAAGTGTCTGTCGCTCGGCAGCAACATAACATAAACAAAATATCTTTTATTTGGCACAAAAATTAAATTAAATATTGCATCTCCCTATTCGATTTAACAATTGCATAGGGTAATAAATATTAAAACCCCAGTTGCTTTCTATATGGGATAAACTAAATCAACTACATTATTAAATTATCGAATTATCAAATACAATTTATTTTTATTATTTTATTTACTAATTACCAAATATAATTACTAAATAGTCGCAGACATTCCATTAAATTAATGTATAAATATGACACTAGAAATTTAATAAAATTGTCTTTTAATTCGTTATAAGACACAGTTTTATATTATGCTATATAAAAAATAATTCTTGATACATAATTCTGCATCTATAAATTTCTACAAGTTATATATACCGTAGTATTCTACAGTTATATATACCTATATGCTGTTTTGTATAATAATCTTGGTATTTTATATATTTGCAATAATTTTATTTTGAAAGAAGAATTAAGAGAAAAAGAGAATTTGTGTCTGAAATAATAAGACATATGACATATGATATGAAATAAAGTGACATAAGACTAATTTTGAAGGATATTGTTTTGGCATAATAATACTTTTTAATTTCACAAAAATGATCAGAAGTAGTAAAATATAGTGCGATATTTAATATTTTAAATTAAAAAGTGAACTTTTCAATATTTACTTTTTACATATTTTATACTGGTTGTATGTTATATGTTATGTAGTAATACTTTAGGTGTGATATCTCATTCTTCATTGCTTCGCGATGGTAGTAAGCATCAATTTTACTTGTAATACATAGATAGTAAACTAAATAAGTTCGTATGTTTATACGAAGTCATTAACCTTCTGTGTGTGAACTCTAATCGTTGCAAACGTCATAATTTAGGTTTAATTCTTGCTTATGACTCTGATATCATGAATGAGATACATTTATCAAACAGAATGAAAAATAAGATAGAAAAGTTACTACAATATATGCGTATACTAACAAAGAATAAATAAACTTTGTTCTCCTTTATATAGACTTGATAATTACGTACAAATCTAATGTATTTTGATGCCAATATACAGAAGTATATTATGTTTAATAATAATGTGTTCACTTTTTTTTTTACTTTCTTTCATATTTTGTGAAAGTAAACTGTTTTTTTCTAAAATTATACATAATTTATACAAATCTTTAAACGATCCTAATAGCCAAGTTACCACTTATTAATATAATCTTCATTTTAACAGAAATTTGGCAACCTTTTAAATCAGTAAATCATATTTTTACTGTTATTCGTATTACTCATGTTTCCAGTAAAAATAACAAGTTTATGATTTAGCGATATTCTTGCGTCATACCGTTTACTCCACTTCACATATGAATTACTGAATGATTAATTAGAGTAGATATTTTTTTGTTCAAACGAATAAAGATATCTACTACATTTTGGAAGAACACAAATAATTTTTTAGAATGTTATTACTTCAATTTATTTAACACGTCAAAACGATGGATTTCAAGTTTTCTGTTTTTGCAATTACAAAAATTATACGTACCTGTTTATTTTCATCATATCACTTGAATTATAAACATCTGTTTATTCAATTACAAAATTCAGGCATTTAAGCATTTAAGCTTTATTTCATTTTAACATTTTGATTTAATTATTTTATTAGATTATAGGAGCCTATATATGTACATTACAGATTAGTCGTCCCAATGTTAATAAATATTGATAGAAATACAAGTTACACGGGTTACAATCATGGTTCGCATTTATTACAATCTCCTATTGTATTCATTAATAATCATTACTATTTTATCTTAACTAAATTCCACTGTACTATATAATTTATTAAAATATCTAATACATACTCCACAGTATCAATCAATTAAGTAGACTATCTAATGCAATTACTTAACACTAGCCATATTGATATGCTTATGCAGTATTGAATGCTCGTCATTTACACTTCAACCTTGACAGCGTTATTTTTAATGCAGACAAACTCGGCATACCCCATATGATTTCATCGGGAATGGATGCTACGTATATAAGAAATTTACCGTTTTATCAATAACTCGATGAAATTGCCTTGGCTTTTGAATCATCATCATTCGAACGAAGCTTTACTGTGCTTGCATGTATGTTATGTTTCTAGTAAAGAAATGTGCGGATTGAATACACGTATCACGGGATATATGTATATATGTGACATATAGTAGTATGCACGTATCAACCTGACACTGATTTTATATACTCGTCGTGATTTTATTGGATGCAGTTGGCCCACGTCCCCCACACTGGCAATGAACCAAAATCTAAATAAAACAAAGACAAGTGAATGGGTCCAAAAATTGATATAGGCTGTACCAAAGTTTAAATAATGTTTTATGAAAAAATATTATCCAAAATATATTTTTAAAAATGTATAAAAATAAATATAATATAATGTCACATAATATTATACAATATTAATATTTTATTATATTATATTTATATTATAATATGTTGCATGATAAATGGTTAATAATAATAAATTTGTAAATAAGTTGTAGATAATAAATCAGAAAATTATAATTCATTATAATATTTATATAATAAATAATATATATGTAACATATGTAAAAAATTTTAGTTTTTGAATTTTGTTTCTGTTACTTTTAGGGTGTAACGATATTTAATAATTAGAGTATTGGCGTTTACGCAAGTTCATATATTTGTAAGTATGACTAAAGAAATGGAATTTAAATAAAGATTTATTTCCTAGACATTATAATGTATGCTGTACTTTGGATATCTTACATATTTTTGCATATTATGTACATTTTACGCAGATATCTTGAAATTTTTCACAAATCAAAATCAGTAACCTATTAGAAACAGCTTCCAAGAAAATATTATCCGTGAAAATATGAAGAAACACAAATTTATCACTTTGAAATATTTTTTTCATAATTTAATAGGCTGCTCATATTGTTTACATATTATATGTGCTTTGGCATAATTTACTATCCTTGTCACATCGTGGTAGTTTTTACGCTCCAGTTTAATTAAAATTATACATAGAAACGAATATTGGTTGATTCCTTCAACATTGCTTCTTAATATATAATATTATATAACATATAATACACAATAATATCAAGAAGGAATTGCAGTGTACTCGCTATATCTCTGAAACATTCTTTTATATCTCTCATCTGCTATTTAAGGGATGTCTTGAAAAAATTTATTACAAAAAATGATTAAAAAGTTACTATTTTTATTAAATTTCTTTCATACGTATCTATGTGTAAAAAATATGTTTGTTCTACGTATTTGAATAGATATTTAGTTTTTAGGCTATATCGTAAAAGTTTTAGGCCACGTACATATAAAACCGATTCAAAATAGATCAGAATATTAAATGATAATTCAGGTTATCATATCGACTGACATTATATTCTTATTAGCTTCCTAATGAAGTTCCCATTCCATTTGACAAGATGTAGGACTTTTGTTATTTATGCGACTATTCATCAAGACATTATAGTCGAAAGCAGTATACTTCACTCGGTTGATATTCTAATGAATTATTTCCTTAATAATCTATGTAATACACGTAGATTAGATTTGATTTATAAATTTAAAAGAAAATAATTTTATACCATATTTAAGGAGGAAAACATAATTCTTGATAACTGTATATGTAATACGATGTATTATAATTATTAATTATCTAATACCCATACTGATTGAAGTTCAATTTATGTTTTGCCGTTCTAAAAAATAATTTTTCTCGATTAAAATTATGTTTTTAAATAATTCATCCAAAAATTCTATAATTACTTTACTGAAACAAAAATAATTCACATACCATTTCGTTCATTTTTCTTTATATTCCTTACAAAGTCATATTCTTTATTTAATATATTTCATACGAAAAAATTTAGTCCAATAATGTTTCAATATAAAAAAAAAGCACTACTTTTTCCCTAAATTTTATTCGACTTACTTTTTACATGAAAATTCAAAACGCATAAATGTTTGTATCTTTTTTTCAACACTTTAATCCCTTTTTTTGGCCATGGAAATTAGAAGAAGCGATTTTTAGATTTCTATTTGTAACCGTGTCAAGTTTTCTACAATTTTGGAGATTAATTCTATAATCATATCTTTTTTGTTTATTTATGTTTTTGTTAGTTGAGCTGTGCCGCGCGACAAGTTACAAGTATATTTCTAGAAAGAAATATTTCCCGCATTTACGTAAGCCAACGATGATCGGAGGGGAAGCTGGCCATAGAGCATCGACGCCGCCGTTGCATCTAGCGGCTTGCTTTCGGGTGGACAGTCTTAATTCTGCTTCTGAACGAGTCGCATCGTCATTAGTTTTCTTCTGGTACATCGTATTCAGTGACGTCTCCATATTTCTTTCTTTTTTTCCGTCTCTGTTTCCTTCGACAGATTTAGCATTGCACGCATAATCACGACGTCAAAGCTGCACAGATCTATTATTTCCTCCTTATCAAGAGATATTCTTGAACGAAAAGAGAAAGTCACGACAAGTATTAAGATAATGTACTTAGTTTAATATTCCATAAGTTTTAGTTAGTTTGTTTACTTTGTTTGCAAGCGGAGTTTCTGCCTTGCCAATCGAACGATACCTGTTGGACTACAAGAAATCGACCAACGTGCACACACGATTCTACGCAATGTACGTATTTACTTTGTTCAATTTATATTTTTCAATATCCTTCTTTCTACAATTTTATGTCAAAGAGTTATGTCAAAGTTGGTGTCAATTTGATCTAGCGATTACATCATTGATGTGTTTAAGATGTTTAACAGATAATTATTCGTTTCTTTAAATTTTTCTTAGAACTGGGATCAATGCTTTTTATTATCAGATCTTTCTAAATTTACGAGATTTACGATCAAGTTATCGTAATTCACTATATTCTTTGTAATACATAATAGAGCAGAAAACTATTTATTAGTTACCTAAATCTCAACCAGTTGATCGTTTAATAATTACTGTTGTAATTACTGTAATTAATAATTAATGTTTTTGTAATCGTACCGTTTCTATATTCATACGTAGTGATTGAAGAAATAATTTCTTTTTAATGTCGTAAAAGTTTTATGTCGAAATACGTATATAAAATTGCCGCAATGCTGTCGGTTTTCAAAGTTTCCTAGGAATGCCAAAATTTGTAATTTGTTAGAAAATTAGTGTAACATTTCACTTGTCGCCATTTCTCGCTTTACTTGTGCTAATTTAATGTTAATTACTTCATTGATGCACCCTTGACAGACCAAATCTACCGAGTAAACCTCAGCATAATTTGCCATGCAATGTCTTAACGTAATTACAATCTTTCGATTTATGTTAATTTGAAAATTAAATTTTCCAGGTAACTGCTTAAATTTATAACATATTTTTAAATACAAATTTAAGTTGTTAAGTTTTAACGTCAATTTGTAATCCCATATAACATACATATATATTGAAAGTTATTATTCTATTCTATTCTATTCTATTATATTATATTATATATATAAAATTATAATATACATTTATAAAGTGTAACCAACGTGCACACACGATTCTACGCAATGTACGTATTTACTTTGTTCAATTCATATTTTTCAATATCCTTCTTTCTACAATTTTATGTCAAAGAGTTATGTCAAAGTTGGTGTCAATTTGATCTAGCGATTACATCATTGATGTGTTTAAAATGTTTAACAGATGATTATTCATTTCTTTAAATTTTTCTTAGAACTGGGATCAATGCTTTTTATTATCAGATCTTTCTAAATTTACGAGATTCACGATCAAGTTATCGTAATTCACTATATTCTTTGCAATACGTAATAGAGCAGAAGACTATTTATTAGTTACCTAAATCTCAACCAGTTGATCGTTTAATAATTACCGTTGTAATTACTGTAATTAATAATTAATGTTTTCGTAATCGTACCGTTTCTATATTCATACGTAGTGATTGAAGAAATAATTTCTTTTTAATGTCGTAAAAGTTTTATGTCGAAATACGTATATAAAATTGCCGCAATGTTGTCGGTTTTCAAAGTTTCCTAGGAATGTCAAAATTTTTAATTTGTTAAAAAATCACGGTAAACAGTCACAGTAATTGAACACATTGTACTCTGTACGTATGTAACATATTAGTAGTAGTAGTAGTAGTGGTAGTCGTAATAGTTTACTAGATTCTTTATGGAGTTACAAAACTTCCTGTTTACATCTTAACCTCTCTTTATGCACAACTTCGTATCAAAAAATTATACATCGGACGTATCTTCACAGCTAAAATCCATATAGGGAACGAAAAGAATATACACCTTAGGTACTCTTTAAGCTATACAAAACTATATACATTTAGTTAAACGAATCAGAAATTTTTGCAATATCTACACTTGCAATAAAACACTTAACCTATATATATAACTTAACTTGTGTATATATATATATTATATTGGTAACGTAATAACATTTTCGATGAAATTTAAATTTGTAATAAAGAGAAAAAGAAAATATATATATATATAATATTATATAAAATAATTTAAAAATACATATTGAAACTGTATAATTTTTTATCAAATTCCTGCGTTCCCTCCTTATTTGTCATATTTTTTAATATAAAACTAAAACTATAACTAAAACTATTTAATAAAAATATTAATAAAAATTGAACAAAAAGATTAATAGAAGTGTTCTTTACTTGTTAAGGATTTGCTTCCTTAAACGTAATAATACATTTTTAATAATTTAAAATTAATAATATTTTTAATTATTACAATTCTGCCACACGCATACGATACATATATTGCATCCTTAACATTGTTGTTGCGATAAAAAAAATTAGTTTTACATTTCTGTTGCCATTCAAATTTCTATTCCTTTTCTTTTTCCTTTTCTATAATTAATTAATATAATTAATTCTATATTTTAATTACCCTTTGGTGATAAGACCATGAAATAATGCGTACAATTGCGTTGTAACGTTACTGAAAAGTATAAATAAAGTAACTTACATATTGTTTTACAAAAATGTAGTAGAATAATAGATATTCTATAGAAAATATCTTTTTATTTATTTTTTCGTTTCACTACGAAAGTCAGAAAGAATTTCTATGATTTGGAAAAAGATATTATATAAATCTTTGGAAGTTTTTATCATGATAAATATTAAGACATAGTATTTGTAGTAGTGTCGATTGCTACTAGAACTACGAGCCGGCGGCTAAACTAGCAATCTATTAGGTTGGCTAGTAATATACCAACGAAATCAAAATAAGAGCTATGCGTATATTGCATAATGCGAAGAAAAAAATTAACTCTTCTATAAATTCTATAAATCCATTCAAATATCGAAAGATAATAAACTTTTCGTAAAAAGTTATAAAATAGCTATTTTGATTATTATGGCCTGTATTTGTACAACACTCGTTACAAATTAAAATTGAAAGTTATCCAGAGTTCCCTTATATTTGATTTCGATAGATTTCAAGGAATTTCCTGTAGAAAACATGCCGAGTAGCAAAACCAGAATCGCTATAGTTGGTGGTGGAGTAGCTGGACTGGTGGTAGCTCGTCATACAGCCGCCAAATTGGACACCTACAGTCTTACGTTATTCGAGCAAACCGATCAAGTCGGTGGTACATGGATTTACACTGATGAAACCGATGTCGACAAGCATGGACTACCGGTTCATAGTAGTATGTATAAGAATCTAAGGTTAGTGCAACATTTCATTTGACATTCTAGTCGCCGTTTCTCGCTTTACTTGTGCTGATTTAATGTTAATTACTTCATTGATGCACCCTTGACAGACCAAATCTACCGAGTAAACCTCAGCATAGTTTGCCATGCAATGTCTTATCGTAATTACAATCTTTCGATTTATGTTAATTTGAAAATTAAATTTTCCAGGTAACTGCTTAAATTTATAACATATTTTTAAATACAAATTTAAGTTGTTAAGTTTTAACGTCAATTTGTAATCTCATATAACATACATATATATTGAAAGTTATTATTCTATTCTATTCTATTCTATTATATTATATTATATATATAAAATTATAATATACATTTATAAAGTGTAACCAACGTGCACGCACGATTCTACGCAATGTACGTATTTACTTTGTTCAATTCATATTTTTCAATATCCTTCTTTCTACAATTTTATGTCAAGGAGTTATGTCAAAGTTGGTGTCAATTTGATCTAGCGATTACATCATAGATGTGTTTAAGATGTTTAACAGATAATTATTCGTTTCTTTAAATTTTTCTTAGAACTGGGATCAATGCTTTTCATTATCAGATCTTTCTAAATTTACGAGATTCACGATCAAGTTATCGTAATTCACTATATTCTTTGTAATACGTAATAGAGCAGAAAACTATTTATTAGTTACCTAAATCTCAACCAGTTGATCGATTAATAATTACCGTTTTAATTATTGTAATTAATAATTAATGTTTTCGTAATCGTACCGTTTTTGTATTCATACGTAGTGATTGAAGAAATAATTTCTTTTTAATGTCGTAAAAGTTTTATGTCGAAATACGTATATAAAATTGCTGCAATGCTGTCGGTTTTCAAAGTTTCCTAGGAATGTCAAAATTTGTAATTTGTTAGAAAATTAGTGTAACATTTCACCTGTCGCCATTTCTCGCTTTACTTGTGCTGATTTAATGTTAATTACTTCATTGATGCACCCTTGACAGACCAAATCTACCGAGTAAACCTCAGCATAGTTTGCCATGCAATGTCTTAACGTAATTACAATCTTTCGATTTATGTTAATTTGAAAATTAAATTTTCCAGGTAACTGCTTAAATTTATAACATATTTTTAAATACAAATTTAAGTTGTTAAGTTTTAACGTCAATTTGTAATCCCATATAATATACATATATATTGAAAGTTATTATTCTATTCTATTCTATTCTATTCTATTATATTATATATATAAAATTATAATATACATTTATAAAGTTGACAAAGAAATAATAATTCCCGACACGGTCCAATCAGTGGTGGGCAATGTGGGTAGTTTATGTTCACTATTCAACAATTTCTTTGCACTTTGCTAGGCAGCAATGTGTAGCGAATAATGCTCACATTATTGCCCGGACTATGTCGAGTTTACATACCCTGCACCAGTAACATATGATAGTGGCACAACTCAAAAAATTTCAAATTTGCTTCTATTGAATATCTACACTATGTTTGTACTCTCATCATGTAAATATTTATAATCTCATCAGTTTTGATTCAGAGGGCAAGATTATTATTTATGCTGTCATCAGTGTGGGCTTAGTATTACAGCAACGTTGGCTCACCTTCAATTATTTTATGATGCCATAAGTGGAAGGTAGTACTGCTTTCGAGAATAATGGCATATTTCGTGTCAAGTCAACCTTATAATATTGTTAAAATGTCTCACGAAGATTTCTTTATAAATTTTCAATCGCCTCTCCACTAAAATTCACGTTTTCTCAGTTCCGTTACTATGAAAAGCGAAGCAGCGATATGTATACCTTAAAAGACGGCGTTTACGAGATTACATTTATTAGATAGTTAATGATGTAGATGTTATTATGTAGATATTATCATCCTTGATATTAGCATTGCAATAAATATAAATACTATATGGCCGTAATTGATACGTTCTGATATTAGTCAAAGAAATATATTTGCGTTATTAATTTAGTTAAGTTGTTACTATAACTTGAAGGCATTGTTACATTTTTACATTGGCTAGTAATGCAATGCCATTGAACTTGCAATAATTAAACTATATTCGCGCTAAAACTCACAATTTAATGGATAATATGAAAATAACTTTGGTAGAATATAAAGATGTTTCCGTTTACATCGTTTGCCGAACAACTTGCCAAATGAAATTTCAATGCCGCCGTTTTTCTGAATAAGATTACGTACAATTTCGCTGCAGTGTAAAATTATAGCGAAAATTTTTTCGTATATTTTGGAGAAGCCTTTTTATATTTTGGATAAAAAGTGAAGTAATTTCGGCAGGAAAAATAAATAAAAGATGAAAGAAGATAGAATGTCTGAGAAACAAAAAGTAAATAAAAGGTGGAAGATAGAGCAAAAAGTAAAGTAAAAATTAAATAAAGAAGAAATAAAGTGCAGAAAGTAGTTTACGAAGCGAAAAATAAATGAAAAGTAAATAAAGTTAACTTTAACATTAGGTAACGTAATAAAGTTAACGATAACTTTTAAGTACGCATAATATTGAAATTGAATCGTGCGTAGATTACAAAATTAAATTACACTCAGATTGGAAAATAAAAAGATATCATTTTTATAGTATTTTTATAGTTCTTGTTCGAATTCTTTTTTTATCGTTTCAATTAATTTTATATAGTTGAAGTGTGCAATAATACAAAAATTTCAATTAAGATATTATATAACCACAGTGTTCATTGCAATGATATTGTAATAATTAGTTAAAATTTTTGTATTATTGCACACTTCAACTATATAAAATTAATTGGAACGATAAAAAAAAAATTCGAACAAATACTACAAAAATACTATGAAAATGATAGTCTGTAACGAAGTCAGTTTGAACAATTGTGCTTTATCTGTTTTGATATTTTAAATAATTGAGTAAATAATTAATAACATATGAAATACTTAACGTACGTTATTGTCTTACTAAAACATAAACGATCAAAATGTGTAAAAATTACGAACTATAATCTTTAGATATTACGTCGTAGAACTTTCTTGCTTAATTTTTCCAACTCTAATTTATTGCTGAAATGAATATTCTTGTTGTAAAATACATATCAGTTTGAGCATATAATTACGTAAGAAAACTTAATAACAAAGTCTTACAATCTTTTAAAATATTAAAAATTTTAAAAATGTTTCTTAAACATAATACATCAACATAAAACAAGATATAATTAATAACGCATAAAATACAACAGAAGCGAGAGGAACGGAAATAGAGAAGTGACTAGTGCAGTTATAATAAAACAAATTAATAATAATCGTTATATTTGTTAATCCAACAGTAACGAATATATACTGCTTTTACGCTCATTGCAATACATTGTAAATCATAAAAATTATTATACATTGCTTGCATAATTAAAAAATATCTTATCTAACATAAGAATAAAAAATATTTAGAATTTACTGATAGAAATTGGAATAATTGCTTTTGCAGCAAACGATTTCTAAAACGATATTATTTGTACTGATCTTTTTATTTGTACTATACTATGCGACAATATACCATATTATACTAATATATTATACGATACTAGAATGATAAAAAAATTCCACTTGAATGGGATAATCTGTCACAGTGGAATAGTACAAATGGCAAAATACGATAATTTCGGAATTGAATTCGAATGCAAAGCAAATATCGTTGACAATTTGGGTTATTCGATCAGCGATGCAAACACAGGATCATCAATCGTATTCGTTTTTACGCCATTTATACAGTAATGATGGTTCTAGACAGTCTAGCTGGTTGCGATAAACTTTGCTGACACGCGATACACTTCTTGACATAGTAATGAGACAATCGCTTTGGTAAGCTGTTCCGGAAATTGTTAGAAATGAAATAAAAAATATGTGATAGCAATAAAGCAATAAAATATTAAGCGTATGTAGTTTGAAGTTCTTACATACAAAATATGTTTCTCTGCTTGCTAGTGAAATGTTGCAATTTTGGTTTTGGTGGTCTGTATTTATGAAAAAATGAAGAACCCTTGTGGCATGTAGAAAATGACAAGCTGGAAATGATTGAAAATTAAATTAAGTAAATTAGCTTCCATGTTAATACAATAGATAGGATAAATTTTAGGAAAGTAGTATAATAATAGGTATTTGTATAACAAACAAAAAATGAAAATTGTGAAATACGTAGGAAACCTCGGGGATACATTTCTGAAGATAAGATTGCATGTTAGAATTACAATCGAGGAAGTTCACAACTCAATAAAGTAGTTTTCTGCTGATGTTCCTTTGGTAATATTACTTCATTGATTTTGCCATTATCGCGACTAGTCGGTCGTTCCTTTCAGTTCATTCCGTTTAGAGTAATACTTAATCTAAACGTAACTATAAAAAGAAGTTGTACCATGATTCAAACTTAACGAATCGAAAGGTCATATTCAAGTTTAGAATTAACGAACAGTTACTGGAGTAATTACTTTGCTTCGTTAGAAGAATATTTTACAGCTATTCTACGATTTCAATCGTATAAAATATTCATTTCACTTAATATTCAAATTATTAATTATAACGAATAATAAATAAATTGGTTAATTGATCGATTTCTGTGTTTTATACAATACTTTAAAAGAAACTCTGCATTAAAAAGAACAAGTCAACTTCAATGCTCTTTAATAGGATCACAGTCAATTGAATTTTTGTTATCATTTATGCTGTAATCAATGTAATACTAATAAAAAACATATGTTACAACGTATTATGTACTGTACTATTTTACTGATAGAATAAGAATAGGAAAAGGAAATATTTTTGTATTTATTTTAATCAATTAATGTAAGATAAGTAAATAGCTATAACGCATGATATTCGAAAGCAAATGTTTCAAATTCTTCTCTTACTGCAGAATTTTATGATTTTCTCCTTTAAAGTTTCGATGAAATTCACGTTCGCAGATATTAACAAATAATCTTCGCGTAAATTTTAGTTCTGTGTTATAAAAATGTATATGTTTTATTTATAAATTATCATAAAAATGTCCTTCAAAGTTTTGTGATTTGTAATTTACGTCTTATATCGATAATATTTGTATTGATATCATATGCATATCGTAAAATTACCTGCTAGCTCGGATGACATAGTGTTGGCACTATGAATATGTCTATTTTTACGTCTGTATTCTGTATTTTTATTTCTACTTTAAACAATTAATTTTTATCTAAAATGAAATTCGTATATATTTACCTTCTCGTCTTTTACTTTCCAAAATTATGATTACTCCGGTTTCAATAAATTCTTCTGTACAACTTGATCTACGTACCATTATCGTTTACATATCAGAGATGTTCTCTTGTAGAGTGCGGCGATTTTAATTTCCATAGCAAAGTTCTTTCTTGTTAAAGTTATGACTCATAGATACATTCGTAATGATTAATATTTGTACATTTTGACGATTGTTAAAGGTTAAGGAAGATGTGTATTGCGCATATAAAATTTGATAACGTACGATAGTACGTACATATATGGGTCATATGTAATTACACGTATACAGTTTTCATGATTTTTCTTTTATTATAATTAGATTGATTCTTCGTCGATCTGTATGGAATATAGAATTTATTGCAAGAAGACCCTAATAGGTTATGAAGATGGTAGGCTTGCAACAAATTATACCTAAACATACCCAAGTACCAAGTGATGAGAATGTTTCTTAAATACGAGGAGAATTCTGTTTTATTCTTACATTCTTGACGGTTCTTACCTATCTTCTGGTATATAAAGCGCGCCATCTAGGTTTCCTCTATAATCAGCGACTGTTTTACCAAGCATATCGCTAACATTATCGACAAGGCAAATGTATAAATTTGGATTTATTTTTTGATTTTCTAGGGATTTTAGAAATCCCTACGCTTTAAAAATTCTGTATAATTGTTTGGTCATATCTTACTTAAAATATGCTGGTATCATACGATCAAGTTCCTCATTAAAGCAGATATATACATTCAGTTTCTTATAAAGACGACATAAATTTCTGTGATTTACATCAGGCATCAATGATTATTTATAAATACAGTAGAATACAGTACTGACACGTAGTTGTGATACTTTTGTATTGTGATTGTTCAATCCACAATCGTTATCGCAACTATGTGTCAGTATATGCACAAAATAAATGTGCCGATACTGGAGGAAGATGGCTGATATTATTTTTTTATGCAAAGTTGTCAATGATCTCATTGACAGTCTTCTGGTACTTCAGCTTATTCATTTCGATGCTTCTTCGCATCCTTTACGCGATACTTCGGTCTTCGGTGTTGATTTCTGCATGAGTGATCTTACATTTATCGACATAGTTAGAAAAAAATGCAATTATGTAAATGGTATTCCTGACTGTGTAGATCTCTTTCCTGGTTCTTTATGTAAGTCCAGACGATCAGCTTTGCATTTATTTTACACTTGATCAATTATTATTCGTTAGTTTTCCTTTAACTTGTACATTTAACGCTTTTTTTCTCTTTGCAACATGTTTGTAAATTACTAAAGAAATAAGATAATATACGGAAAGTTTGCTTACATTACATATTTTTAATTAATACACAAAAAAGGAAAATTACGTGTCATCGATTAAGAATTAGGGAAATTATAAATTGGGGAATTTCTGAATTAAATTGTTGCATATTATAGCAATTTTACAATCGATTCAGGATCGAGAATGTAACAATCAAAAATAAAAGTAAACATTTAGAAGTCCAGACGATCAGCTTTGCATTTATTTTACACTTAATCAATTATTATTCGTTAGTCTTCTTTTTCGACTTGTACATTTAACGCTTTTTTTCTCTTTGCAACATGTTTGTAAATTACTAAATAAATAAGATAATATACGGAAGGTTTGCTTACATTAAATATTTTTAATTAATATACAAAAAAGGAAAATTACGTGTCATCGATTAAGAATTAGGGAAATTATAAATTGGGGAATTTCTGAATTAAATTGTTGCATATTATAGCAATTTTACAATCGATTCAGGATCGAGAATGTAACAATCAAAACTAAAATTAAACATTTAGAAGGCCAGACGATCAGCTTTGCATTTATTTTACACTTAATCAATTATTATTCGTTAGTCTTCTTTTTCGACTTGTACATTTAACGCTTTTTTTCTCTTTGCAACATGTTTGTAAATTACTAAATAAATAAGATAATATGCGGAAGGTTTGCTTACGTTAAATATTTTTAATTAATACACAAAAAAGGAAAATTACGTGTCATCGATTAAGAATTAGGAAAATTATAAATTGGGGAATTTCTGAATTAAATTGTTGCATATTATAGCAATTTTACAACCGATTCAAGATCGCGAATGTAACAATCAAAAATAAAATTAAACATTTAAAAGTCCAGACGACCAGCTTTGCATTTATCTTATCACTTAATCAATTATTATTCGTTAGTTTTCCTTTGACTTGTACATTTAACGCTTTTTTTCTCTTTGCAACATGTTTGTAAATTACTAAATAAATAAGATAATATACGGAAGGTTTGCTTACATTAAATATTTTTAATTAATATACAAAAAAGGAAAATTACGTGTCATCGATTAAGAATTAGGGAAATTATAAATTGGGGAATTTCTGAATTAAATTGTTGCATATTATAGCAATTTTACAATCGATTCAGGATCGAGAATGTAACAATCAAAACTAAAATTAAACATTTAGAAGGCCAGACGATCAGCTTTGCATTTATTTTACACTTAATCAATTATTATTCGTTAGTCTTCTTTTTCGACTTGTACATTTAACGCTTTTTTTCTCTTTGCAACATGTTTGTAAATTACTAAATAAATAAGATAATATACGGAAGGTTTGCTTACATTAAATATTTTTAATTAATATACAAAAAAGGAAAATTACGTGTCATCGATTAAGAATTAGGGAAATTATAAATTGGGGAATTTCTGAATTAAATTGTTGCATATTATAGCAATTTTACAATCGATTCAGGATCGAGAATGTAACAATCAAAAATAAAATTAAACATTTAAAAGTCCAGACGATCAGCTTTGCATTTATCTTATCACTTAATCAATCATTATTCGTTAGTTTTCTTTTTCGACTTGTACATTTAACGCTTTTTTTCTCTTTGCAACATGTTTGTAAATTACTAAATAAATAAGATAATATGCGGAAGGTTTGCTTACATTAAATATTTTTAATTAATACACAAAAAAGGAAAATTACGTGTCATCGATTAAGAATTAGGAAAATTATAAATTGGGGAATTTCTGAATTAAATTGTTGCATATTATAGCAATTTTACAATCGATTCAGGATCGAGAATGTAACAATCAAAACTAAAATTAAACATTTAGAAGGCCAGACGATCAGCTTTGCATTTATTTTACACTTAATCAATTATTATTCGTTAGTCTTCTTTTTCGACTTGTACATTTAACGCTTTTTTTCTCTTTGCAACATGTTTGTAAATTACTAAATAAATAAGATAATATACGGAAGGTTTGCATACGTTACATATTTTTAATTAATACACAAAAAAGGAAAATTACGTGTCATCGATTAAGAATTAGGAAAATTATAAATTGGGGAATTTCTGAATTAAATTGTTGCATATTACAGCAATTTTACAATCGATTCAGGATCGAGAATGTAACAATCAAAAATAAAATTAAACATTTAAAAGTCCAGACGATCAGCTTTGCATTTATCTTATCACTTAATCAATCATTATTCGTTAGTTTTCTTTTTCGACTTGTACATTTAACGCTTTTTTTCTCTTTGCAACATGTTTGTAAATTACTAAATAAATAAGATAATATATGGAAAGTTTGCTTATGTTACATATTTTTAATTAATACACAAAAAAGGAAAATTACGTGTCATCGATTAAGAATTAGGGAAATTATAAATTGGGGAATTTCTGAATTAAATTGTTGCATATTATGGCAATTTTACAACCGATTCAAGATCGAGAATGTAATAATCAAAAATAAAAGTAAACATTTAAAAATAATTGTTAAGTAATTATAAATTTTTAACGTTAAGTAATTAATTGCTTCTAAAAGATTTCATTTATTTTAGGATTAAATAATTTTCTTCATAAACTATCGTAATATGTTACAGAACAAATCTTCCTCGGGAAATAATGCAAATACCTGATTTTCCAATGACACATGACGAAGGGCCATCGTTTGTTCATCATAGCGTAATTCGAGAATATCTTTCGGATTATGTAAAACATTTTAATTTATATCCGCATATTAAGGTAACGAGGCAGATCAATCCTTAAATGACAAAATTTAATTTTAGTATCTCACATATATATGTGTTATCTTATTTTTAAAAGTATATTTTAAAGTATTAAGTAATTCATAAAGTTTAGTGTACCATAAAATAAATAATTTACAATATAAACATTTGTACAGCAAATTATTTGTTAAAAACTTGTTGAAATTATAAATTGTTGTTGAGAAACTCCTATTGTATCGTTTGCATTGTTTAATTAGAAACAGTGTCCAAATTTAGCGTTTCATCATTTGGCAAAGATTCCAATTCAACTATATATATATAATTATCATATAAAAATATATAATTGGTATATCTGTCAAATGATGAAATGCTAAATTTGGACACTGTTCCTAATTGAACAATGCAAACGATACAAAAGGAGTTTTTCAACAACAATTTATAATTTCAACAAG
This sequence comes from Bombus dahlbomii, assembly GCA_037178635.1. Taxonomy (NCBI): domain Eukaryota; kingdom Metazoa; phylum Arthropoda; class Insecta; order Hymenoptera; family Apidae; genus Bombus; species Bombus dahlbomii. The sequence continues at coordinate 783,648 of CM074118.1, forward strand.
TTTATAACAAATAATATGATACAAGCTTTAAATATTGATTACCAGAAACGTTATAGACTTTGCCAATATAAAAATATTTAATTTTAAGTTTCACAAAAAATTAATTATATTATAAATTATATTTCAGTTAAATACAGTGGTAAAGCACGTGGAACCAGAAACTTTGAGAAACGGTCAAACAATCTGGATGGTCACGTACGAGGATTTGGAAAGCAAAGTAGAAACAACTAAAACGTTCGACGCCGTGGTCTTGTGTAATGGTCACTATACTGTAGGCCATATTCCACACATTCCAGGAATTGAAAGTTTCCCCGGCGAATCTATACATAGCCATCAGTACAGGGTACCGGAAGTGTACACAAGGAAAAGAGTTTGCATCCTTGGTGCCTCTTGGTCTGGTATCGATATCGCCATAGAAGTCTCGCAATACGCCGAAAAGGTACACGGAATTTCATTAATGTTACTATGTTACTTTGCCGTAGCTTGTTTTTATAAAATGCTATGCGATTACTTTTTTTGCAAATCGACATACAATAGTTTATTTATTCTAGTTTTGTTTCTAGCTGTAGACGTCTCAAATAATATACAAGTAATATACAACAAAAGCTTCCATGCATATATTAAAAACTATTCTCTATGATTTATTCCTTTCCAACGGAGATCTGGTTTTATTTTTGTTAAATATGTTTAATTAATTTTATAGTTTTGTAATTAATATTCATTATATTATAGTATTATATATTAACAGTTGTGGGTGTTACCTGCGATTATATTATAATCGTTTCGACTGTATCCAATTAAATCAAGTGGATGTAAATCTCGCGACTAAATCAAGTTAATAAAATGCTATGCGATTACTTTTTTTGCAAATCGACATACAATAGTTTATTTATTCTAGTTTTGTTTCTAGCTGTAGACGTCTCAAATAATATACAAGTAATATACAACAAAAGCTTCCATGCATATATTAAAAACTATTCTCTATGATTTATTCCTTTCCAACGGAGATCTGGTTTTATTTTTGTTAAATATGTTTAATTAATTTTATAGTTTTGTAATTAATATTCATTATATTATAGTATTATATATTAACAGTTGTGGGTGTTATATTATAATCGTCTTGACTGTATCCAATTAAATCGAGTGGACGTAAATCTCGCGACTAAATCAAGTTAATATTCTTTATAAAAAGGAATATTACTTTCCCTTGTTGGTGTTATTAATTTGAATCGTGTAAACTATGGTTTAAGAAAGCAATGGTTGTGGTATTTTAAAATAAATGTCTTGCTAATAGTGATACAAAAACAGTGCTACTCTAACTAAAGCTTGTTTTGAATTTGATCTGCGTTGTTTTTGCCATGAATCTCCCAATTGTATCAATGCCGATACTTACGTGTTTCTGTGTTTTTTAAGATTTCTCTGTATACATGAATAAGTTATTTACGACCATGATAGAAGGCATCATCGTTCGCAAAAAATTATTCCTCATTATCAGTATGTACTAATTGATTGAAGAGTCGTGTTGTAATATGCAATTTGTTTGTTCTCAAATACAATATTAATTGCTTTGAGATTAATTAATTAAAAGTGGTCTTTTTATTAATTGTATATATATCTAAGCAAAATATTTTAAGAAATAGTTTCAAATTTAGCTCATTATATATTACATATATTATTATTATATTATACTTAGCATACAGTGTAACAAAATACTATTTAATTCGTTCGAACAATGAAAAGATCATTTTGATGGTGTAAGTGATTTAGATAGAGTGCTTATATTATATTATATGCGAAATCTTTTTCTTATATAAATGAAATACAATAATATCCAAATATAAACGTTACTGTAGCAAGCTTTTATCTTATTTGAAAAAGGCAACATTTGAAAAATTGAAAATTCAAATAAGCTTTTTCTGAATGCGTTTTCATTATAACTACATTATTGAGAAACTTACCTATATCTTCACCGATCCAGGTATATTTAAGCCACAATCTACCGGAACCAGTCGATTCGAGAATGTCGAAAAACGTAGAACAGAGGCCTGGAATTCAATCGGTTGAAGGAAACATATTCATCTTCCACGATGGTTCCACGGCTGAAGTAGACAACTTCATATATTGCACCGGTAAAATGACTTGATCTCCTTCGTACATATAAGTGATCGAGGTATCCCAAATTAATTATACATAAGTAAGTGGAAGTTTGTCAGGGCCCTGTCGAATTTTCATTTTTTAAGATATATTGAAATATTTGAAATTCTTCGTGTTTTTCTATTTTCTAAGTAAAATTAGATTATACAGATTATTGCAGAATAACGATTAAATGTTTGGAATAAAGATAGCACAAAAATAGCTTCAATTTCAAAACAGTAAATTTCGATTAAGCAGGGTTTTATAATTCTTCAATCTATATATCATACTTTATTTTTATCATAAATCATCAGATTTATCAATATATTCTAATATTAATTCCCACTCTTCCATTTGAGCTGGTATCTTTCTCTTAATAATTTAGTTTAATTAAATTATTTTATAAAATTTAATAAAATAAATTACTCCAACCTTGTATATTTGTTTAGTCCCTCGGTAGGACCCTGACTTTCTCAACCGACCATTAATTGATACCTTTTAACGAAATCTTACGTTTTCAGGCTATAAATTTACGTATCCCTTTATGTCGACTAAAGTCGAGATGCGTACGGACAACAACCACGTCGAGCCGATTTACAAACACCTAATACATATGGATTATCCGAATTTATTCGTAATGGGCCTGCCGGGAATAGTAATTCCATTTCCTATGTTTCACCTGCAAGCTCAATATATTTTAAGCATTCTCGAAAATCACATTAAATTACCTTCTACCGAACAAATGCGTGAAGAATATCAGACGGAAAAGAAAGCTCTTCTCGACCTTGGAATTCCGGTATACATTTTATTAATTTGCATTTCTTAATATACATAATACCATTATACCTCCTTTTTTTTTTTTTTTTTTTTTTTGCGATAAGGATTGAAAATCACTGCAGTATATCTGTTAGGTGATATTTTAATCTTTAATTTTTATTTGCCTTGCATGTTACATGTGTTTTTAATCTCTTAAGTCATAAGATATCGAAAAAATTAGATATCGATTCGGGTGGAAGAGTTATTTTTTAAACGGATTCGAAGTAACAGATTTTCATTTTCTACGAAGAAAACCACTTTCATATTTACATCAAATTAAATTAAATCATTAATTATCTGATATTTACAATTTGTATTATTGTATTTTATTTTTTTCATTATTTACAAACCTCAAAGAAGGTATTATGTTATTTTACAATTCTGATAGATAATAATTAAAACCATAACCATGGATTTTTGCCTTACATGGTACATGTCAATTTTAGAAACCATAATTAATAATTTTCAAATTAGTAAATAGTCCTGCAGTAAGATGTAAGATTTTTGTTTCATTTTATACTATTTTCACGATAAGATTAACTTAGATAATACCTATAATTACAATGATGTGGCAGCTTACTATAACACAATATTGTTTGAATATCGAAAACGCGATTAAGAAATAAAACAAATTAATATTTTTACAGCTAAGACATATCACCAAGCTGAAGGAACGGCAATGGGCGTATTACGACGAAATAGCCGCGGCTGCGAATATCGCGAGTTTCCCACCAGTGATTCGAAAAATTTACGATCATTCGAATGAAATGCGTGAATTGGATTTCACCACGTACAAGAACTACCAATATCGCATAATCGACGACGAAAATTTCGTAGTGTGTTATTGTAAACCTTGTTAAGCCTTAAACGCGGAAATCAAACAGAGATGTTCTAATTAATGAATGTTTTGCATAGAAATCGTTGAAAGTTCGCAATTACTTGGCGTTCGATGATATTTCTTGTGTTTTTTATTCTATTAAGCTCAAGATCACTTTAGCGTCTTTGTTTGTTTAGCACTGAAATACTATGAAATACTAGCGCATTATGTCTACAGTCTAGATAAAGCAAGTTAAAGGATGATAACGTTTCGCATGCCTCTTTACGAAATAAAGCGTGTGTCGAGACGAGAATGAACAGACGTAGTTGCGAAACCGAACGCAGCAAACAAAGCTTAAGAGCGAATATTTGTTCTATAATGGTGTTTGATATATTTCGGTATCGTTTATATATTTGAGCGAAACTGCGAAACTTGTACGTATGTGTGCATAAGGAACGCGTCAATTGCACTATACTTATATCAATTAAAAATTGAGGAATTTTGTGAAATTGTTAAAAGATCTTGCACATAAAGTAAAAATCTATGTTAGTATGTGGACTAACGGGTTAATTTACTACTATGACTTAAATCTCCTTATTAATTATATAATTATGTTATCTGACTTTAATTATTTGAGAATAATATATAGCATTTTTTTAAATCTAAAATTAAGTTCTTGGAATTTGATATTATAACAATATTAGATTCTTTAGAGAAATTTCAGGAACATTGATTGGATGGTGAAACAAGAAACTTCAAGCAAGAAACAAAATGAGTACAAAAAACAAAATGAATGAAATAAAACGAAAATCTCTTATCTATCTGCATCTTTACCTCTTCTCTATATAACTGTCCGGCTACAATTATAAAAAGATATGTAATAAGATAAAAATCATGCGTTTTCTGCTTTGTTTTTTAGTTATTGACAATTAAAAATTAGCCAAAATATCCCCGTGCGCGAGCAGAAAGTAGATCAGCCTAAGCAACTGATCATAGATTAAGCATTATACTTGTCTATTCATTAAAATCCATAAAAGCATATAGAAAACCATCCTATGGAATTTTCGAATAGAGAAGATTAATATTTTCTCTAATCGTTTGCCTCCATAAACAGTTAATAAATAATTGCACATATAAACAATGTTCATACAAATTTCATACACGCACCACACCGCCCCGTCTGTGAGTATTTACAGAAAAATCGCATGCGCATCAAGTATTCTTGAAATGCTACTAAATGTGGTCGATACCTATTTGCATACAAATTACTAATCACTGCATATTACAATATTCATATACATACACATGAAATAAAATATGAAGAAACCAAAATAAACTACAAAAAATATTGTTTAAATTTACACAATGCTCACAGGATTAATAAAGGTTTTACGGAGTGATGTGTAATAATGCAAATTAACATATAGCCAAATTTAGAGTTATATTTATCGCGTTGAAAAGCTCTCTTACGTTTTCGTTTTCGTTTTCGTTGTCGAAATGATACTACGCTTGCAAAATACTTCTCACCATTTTTAAACACATCTGTTGTGTTGCTTGTTCGTTCTCTTAATAGTCATACTTGCTGTTGAAAGAATAGATCTGAGATATCGTGACTCTCTCTGGATAATTTCGAGAAAATTATACAAAGAAAACAAAAGCGTTGGCAAAGAACATTGCGATTCTTCTTCTAAGTGAGAACTTTCCACTATTACCTTGTTACCTAATATGTTTTAGCGATTTTAGAAATTTGATAAGAGGTTGATAAAACAGTTCTGGAAGGACAGAAATATTTCAACAGCCAAAGAGAAACATTAGAATCGTATAAACATAAAATTGGAGTTAATTGTTGATTTAATATAGGTTTAAGTTATTCTACTATAAATCTATTTTGGGCCTTTTCATTTTTAGTTCTCTGAACTTTCACATTTCCTTTATTTCTGTTTTCTTTGTTGGTTTCTTAATCTTTTTTATGTAGTGCCAACGCGAGTGACTTGAATGTGTAGTGTGTGTAGTGTGCACGGTGTGTGTTGTATGTATCGTGCGTATTGTATACCTTGTTTGCAAGAAAACAGTTGCTATATTGAATATTTACTGTAATATAAAACAATTACTATTTTCTGAGCCTGAGTAATACTTTCGGTACATGTGTGAAATTTGTGTAAACATCGTTTACATCTGATTTTATTTATTAATTATTTAAACAGGCAAAGAACGAGAGAAAACATTACTCCTGTCTATTCGAAAATTCCATGAGGCGGTTTTCGATATGTTGTTACAGATTTTAATGTGTAGGCAGGTTTAATGTTTAATCTACGATTTTTTTTACGAAACGTTACGCAGGATAGTTTACGTCTGCAAATGCCACGACAACTCTTCTCTACAACTCGTGCAGCAAGTTGTTGAGACAAGCTACTAGCCGTATATCGCTCAATTGGTGGGTCGTTGTTCAGCCCGATGCTCAGACTGATCTCCTTTCGCTCGTGTAAGGAGGTTTAGTTCGTGTAGGCGTTTTCTCTATTTGTTCGTGGACATTTCGGTTAACTTGGTCAATAATTAAAAAACAAAGTCGAAAACGCAATTTTCTTATTCTTGATTTTCATCTCATTTTAGCTTTAAGAATCACTCCTTACATTTTTTGCACCTGTAGGCGTTTCATATATTGTATATTATTTCAAATGTACAATAGGGAACTTATTTTTAACTACCATTTGTTTTCCATTTAGCAAATTTAATATATACTCAGTGAATATAAAACGAACTAAATTATCTCTACGCGCGTAAAAATTGTTATTACTCAAAATAATTGCGTATTATGCTTTTGTTTCTGACATCCAAACTTAAACATTGAAAACGGAAAGGATACGTTACGACATGTTCGTTCTTTCTGTAAAGAAAACGGTTAAAGCGCATTTCTCGAATATCGTTGCGATGACGACGATGATCGTGCTACTACTTATTAAGTAGTAAGAAAAGAACCGTAGTATGAGAACTCGGTACGCTGTAGAGCATTACTCTCAATGAGTTTTTATAACCTGGAATTTGTCTTCCGTATCGTATCAAATAATATTATTGAAAATTTGAGCGGTGCTGTCAGATCCATAAAATGTTTAGTTGCCGCTGATCAGCCAAATCACAGCTCTTATCGGCAATGTCGTGATTACGGTGCAATAGCAACTCGACAAGATATTACAGTGTACTTAATGATTTTGCACTAAATCTTGGCAACGCTTTGCAAGATTACGCATGGCTGAAAAAATTATTACAGCACATTGTGATTTATCATGACGGCGCTGGAGAGGACCAAGTACGTATTCGATCGTACGAAGACCAAGCTAAACAGTATTTGCTTCTGCACCTGTTAAAATAATGTTTGCAATAGTTACCAAGCGAATTAGTTTCTTTAAAAACTTCTTATTTTCAATAGAATCATCGATAGAATTAATACTCATATAATGATTCATATATTCAATAGAGTCTAGAGGTAACAAAACACCAGGTACTTACAATAATCGATAATGTCACTTATAATTAATCCATTTTCTTTTTCTCGTATCTCGCTTTAAAGAGTGAGACGAAGTGCAATGACATCTGCGCATACAGGCTACTGCGTAAACCTAAAGTGCACGAAATGATTATGTTTCTTTATTATTCTGTTTACTTACGTTACTTACTTGGGGCGTTTTAAGGTTATAATCACAGCCAATAAACGAATAATATTTAATACTGTGTAGCGACTGATCAAATTATTATTACAGTCACAGTACGTTGATTTCTGGTCACTGCAGGTGCACGATAGCCGCTACTTTGGATTTTAATCCACTGTGTCAAATTCGACATGAGATAGAAACTGTAGGAAGTGCGGTTATCTATCATTTATAATATATATAATACACATGTCCGCTTAACTCGCTTTTTGTTTGTCATTTCGCACGATAACAAAGATTTTATATTCAGTATGTCCATTTTAAATGGGCACACGTGATTATCTCTGTAAATATCAAAAATGTGAGAAATGTTTCGGATGGGGGTTATTGAACTTCATGGGGGAACTTAATGAGGTTATAAAAAAGTGTATATGTTACATTTAAAAAAATTACATTGGCACTTAAATTTCTTTAAATAAGAATGTGAAAAGAATGAAAATATAACATATACACTTTTTTATAACCTAAACGATGCAATATTTAATATTCTACAAAAATGAAGATACTTAAAGTCGAAAAATTATTAATCTAAGAAATATTTTAACTTCAATCTTGTAAAACTTATCGTATGAAAAACAAGTAAAACATAAAAGCACTGTATTTCCTTTCCTTAATCCTTTGTTCTGCCCGCTAACTCCCGATTACTCGGACCACAATAAACAAGAAGGTCGGTCACGCGTCGAGCCATTTAGCTGTGTAGTCGTGTGCTCGAACTTGCGCAAGATGTATGCGCGTCTGATGACACGTATATTCCTGCGCAACGAAAGGAATTGTGAAATGATAAACACGTTTGGGCACAACTAATATGTTGCGAGGTAATTATGATCGATTCATCAGTGAAAAATAATTTATTATTTGAAAGTGTATGTATCAATGACAATGTATCAGTAACAATTTGTAAATTTATACTTACTTTACATTAATAATGCTTTCAGAAAACTCGTAGAAAATTAGTAATCTTCAAGTGTGTGATATTTTTCGAAACGATGAAACACAATAGGAAACACAATATCGCTATGATCGCTATCATTATCAGAAGGATCTACCAAATCACTATCAGCAATAATAACATACTTCTCATTACTATCGTCAATTTTAGATTTTCTATTTACCGATATGGCAGGTATAAGTGTCGTTTACTTCTTTTAACCGTTTGAGTGCCACGGAGCGATTTTGCGCTTCTCCTCTGTCTCTCGAACAGCGCCAGCGCTCTAGGCTGCGAAACCGATAACCGCCACACGCTCGGTTTTTGTCGATGCGCGACTTTAAGGTTATCACTTTATTTTAGGTAAAAGTAATGAATGATACTAGTAAAAGAAGAAATTTTAATTTCTGTTATAATATATAATATATAATTAAAATGCACAAATATGCTTGTCAAAGCATAATGCATGCAAACCTTTTTTACATTCTACACAAATTAGTCTACACCTTTTTATAGTACTGTTTTTTGTACTGCAAACTACGCAACGCCTCAACTTGCGTCCTGGTAGTTTTTCTAGTCCGTATAGAAAAAAAACCTCAAATCGACAAAAAATTCAACACTGCCCCTGAGTAACTCAGGAGAAAACCTTGTAAATATTGTAAATATTGTAAATAAACCCATGTAACATCCCCCTCCCCTCCTCCTCATCCCTCCCCCTATCAAGTCTCACAGTACACAAAAAACAGACTACGTAGCGCCCTGTTTTGCGGCCAAGTTTTTCAGGACAAAAGCAAAACCACAAAAGCTCCACTTTCCAGCGGCTTAGATACAAAAAATTCAACACAATAATGTAAATACGAAAAATTCAACACAATAATGTAAACACAAAAAATTGTAAAAACTCCGACACACAATATAGTATAGCTACGTCGCGAATCGATACTTTTGCCTAACCTATCATATTAAAATTCATAGTTTATTGTGATTTCTAAAATGTATTTAAAAAAAGCAAATCTTGGCATAAATAAAAGAAAAAAAAAAAAGAAAAGTGTAGGATAGGATCTCTGGCTGCGATGTTGGACGGTTAGAGATCATGGAAGGCAATAGCCTCCCTATTTGCAACGCGTTTTTTTTTCTTTTTTTTTTTGTTATTATCAGTTATTGCTTACCTGGAATTGTTGCCACTGAATTACGCCACTTTCTCTACTTTTATAAAATACAGTATATAATAAAATATACCAATTTAGTAGTGTTAAAATTAATTAAAAAGTTACACTATCAGTTATGACTAAATAAAGTTATAGTGGAACGATACCACGAACAAAGACAGGATTGTGAAACGAAAAAATTAAACACGATAATTTAATTTAGTAAGAAAAAGACTGCCTGATATTTTTATTGAAGTTATACAGAACTGTAAGAGGTCTACGAATTGCTACAAAGTTGAAAAGCCGGAGGTTTTTTTTATAACAAAAGTTGCCTTGTAGTTTCTCGCAAATAATTAAATATAATAAAATTATTATTACAAATCTTTCGAAAATATTTGTAATTTCTTACAGTATCTATACTATATTATTTTAAAACGAAATTTTATTATAGGAAAGAATGATTTATAGAAAAGAAGGTAAAGCAATTTACATATAAATTAATCTTTTTTATTTCATTTCTGCATATATGAAATAGAATATTAGATAGACTTCTATTCAACGAAAAGGAATTTTTTCCTTTCACATCGTCTCCAGAGAAATTAATTTTTTTTGTCTCATTAGCAATCATCTAATTCAACACATTTTTGGTGCTCGTTTCTAACATATCCATCTACACACTCACAGCCTGGAACGCATTGCTAAAATATAAAATAATATTTAATCTATTGTTGTATTCGATACAAGTGACTTATGATTAAATAACTATTAGTATGTAGTACTGCAGTATTATTTTATGCTATACGAAACAATAATATGTGTAACACATTTTCGATAGACTTTAAATACCAACCAATGTGCAAATTCCAGGATAAGGATTCATGCAAGTTAGCGGGCAGGCAGTACCGCAGTCATTCCACACTTCGTTGACTGGACAGCTCGCCTGGGTTACTGTTTTCATTTGTTAAATGATATTAGAGATTTGTAAGCTTGTTAAATAAATAAATCTTTTCAAGTTTATAGTACTAGAAATTAATATTTTTAGTTTAAAATTAATATTCTCTGATGAATGTCTCAGACTCGATGTTGAACACTACTCATTTGTTAAATGATATTAGAGATTTGTAAACTTGTTAAATAAATAAATCCTTTCAAGTTTGTAATACTAGAAATTAATATTTTTAGTTTAAAATTAATATTTTCTGATGAATGTCTCAGACTCGATGTTGAACACTACTCATTTGTTAAATGATATTAGAGATTTGTAAGCTTGTTAAATAAATAAATCTTTTCAAGTTTATAATACTAGGAATTAATATTTTTAGTTTAAAATTAATATTTTCTGATGAATGTCTCAGACTCGATGTTGAACACTACTCATTTGTTAAATGATATTAGAGATTTGTAAGCTTGTTAAATAAATAAATCTTTTCAAGTTTATAGTACTAGAAATTAATATTTTTAGTTTAAAATTAATATTCTCTGATGAATGTCTCAGACTCGATGTTGAACACTACTCATTTGTTAAATGATATTAGAGATTTGTAAACTTGTTAAATAAATAAATCCTTTCAAGTTTGTAATACTAGAAATTAATATTTTTAGTTTAAAATTAATATTTTCTGATGAATGTCTCAGACTCGATGTTGAACACTACTCATTTGTTAAATGATATTAGAGATTTGTAAGCTTGTTAAATAAATAAATCTTTTCAAGTTTATAATACTAGGAATTAATATTTTTAGTTTAAAATTAATATTCTCTGATGAATGTCTCAGACTCGATGTTGAACACTACTCATTTGTTAAATGATATTAGAGATTTGTAAACTTGTTAAATAAATAAATCCTTTCAAGTTTGTAATACTAGAAATTAATATTTTTAGTTTAAAATTAATATTTTCTGATGAATGTCTCAGACTCGATGTTGAACACTACTCATTTGTTAAATGATATTAGAGATTTGTAAGCTTGTTAAATAAATAAATCTTTTCAAGTTTATAATACTAGGAATTAATATTTTTAGTTTAAAATTAATATTTTCTGATGAATGTCTCAGACTCGATGTTGAACATTACTCATTTGTTAAATGATATTAGAGATTTGTAAGCTTGTTAAATAAATAAATCTTTTCAAGTTTATAGTACTAGAAATTAATATTTTTAGTTTAAAATTAATATTCTCTGATGAATGTCTCAGACTCGATGTTGAACACTACTCATTTGTTAAATGATATTAGAGATTTGTAAGCTTGTTAAATAAATAAATCTTTTCAAGTTTATAGTACTAGAAATTAATATTTTTAGTTTAAAATTAATATTCTCTGATGAATGTCTCAGACTCGATGTTGAACACTACTCATTTGTTAAATGATATTAGAGATTTGTAAACTTGTTAAATAAATAAATCCTTTCAAGTTTATAATACTAGGAATTAATATTTTTAGTTTAAAATTAATATTCTCTGATGAATGTCTCAGACTCGATGTTGAACACTACTCATTTGTTAAATGATATTACAGATTTGTAAACTTGTTAAATAAATAAATCTTTTCAAGTTTATAGTACTAGAAATTAATATTTTTAGTTTAAAATTAATATTCTCTGATGAATGTCTCAGACTCGATGTTGAACACTACTCATTTGTTAAATGATATTACAGATTTGTAAACTTGTTAAATAAATAAATCTTTTCAAGTTTATAGTACTAGAAATTAATATTTTTAGTTTAAAATTAATATTCTCTGATGAATGTCTCAGACTCGATGTTGAACACTACTCATTTGTTAAATGATATTACAGATTTGTAAACTTGTTAAATAAATAAATCTTTTCAAGTTTATAGTACTAGAAATTAATATTTTTAGTTTAAAATTAATATTCTCTGATGAATGTCTCAGACTCGATGTTGAACACTACTCTTACAAGAAATTTTCCACAGTCTGCTACACGTTTATTTAAATATTTATATATTTAAAAGTTATGTAAAATATAAGCAAGATTCGAAAAATACTTTAGACACAGTTATGAGTTGACAAAGTATATATTACAAATAAAGTTCTAACACTGCGAATGTTATTTAAATGGAACAATATCTTAAATTAGAAAAAAAATTGCTAAAGATTGTAAAACGAATGCAATTCTGATTGATGATTCATTTAGAACGAATTCGATAATAAATTAACATGTGCCTAACTTTATGTATGTAATTTTCCAAATGTATGCCATCTTGTCCTACAGTTCTATTTAGGTTATGTGGCAACAAGAAATGTAAATTTTGTTTGTTTGCATCAATAATAAATATTAAAATTCTAAATAAAATAACAAAAATTATTTATCCAGTATATTCTTTAATAAAACTATACAATGCTACTTAAGATACTTTCTTCACTGAATATAGGTATTTCCAATAAAATGCAGAATTTTTTTCCCAAAATCCACAGAATAATTTACTTATAATTCTCAATGAGAATTGATTGTAAAATTCTTCCAAAAAAAAAAAAAAAAAAAAAATTACACACAAGGAAACGCTTTAGATGTGTACATGCAACAAGTTCAATAATTATTCAAAGTAGATACTTACAAACAAAATAGGTTGCCATGATGACGAACGAAGCCAGAAGGAAGCGACACATTCTGATTAATGTATGTTTTTCGTTGGATGGCCTGATTGAATGTAATAAACATTTAGTCCGTGGCTGCTTTTATACAATCTGAAATATCCTGTTTATCTTTTTACATTTGGTATTGTTTACATAAGATTTATATGATGACGAACAATACGACCTGAGAGAATGAATAACAGATTAAAAACAGATTGCTTGCATTTTATCAGCATTTTACTGTATTAACATATATTGACATTTTTTCGTGCTGATTTATTATTTGTGTAATTACGTTTTATTGTAGTTATTTCTTTACAACTATTGGGTTGGCAACTATGTGATTGCGGATTTTGTCATTTGCTGGTATTGACAAAATCCGCAATCACATAGTTGCCAACCCAATAATACGTCATTCATTCAAGAAATATGTTTCGTTTTCTAAATTCTGTTGGAATGAAAAGCAAAATAGGTTTATTTGAAGGGGTGTCCTGAATTAGAACGTTCTAAAACGTTTCTTTTTGTGATTTTTTTTTAGAAGGGAAAGAAAGAAATGAAGTTATTCAATTTTGAGGTATAGTTTCATATATGTTTAACGAATGCAAAAAAAATTTTTTTAAAGTAAAATAAAAATTCTAACAGATTTCTAAGCCTATTTCATGGGCTGTAGTTTTCAATCGGCGTGTAAGATCCACCTCGTACTTTTTGACTGAAACGAAAAACCAAAAAAGAATTAAATTGTTATATATTTTTCTACTCGATGAACTAAAAAAGTTCGTCAAAAAGTTTATTTAAATAATTGTTATAGCACCTTGAAGTTTATTTTTTCTTTTTAAAAAACACATTTTTTCTTTAAACCCGCCAAAACTTTTAATTTCGCTCTATTCTCTGCCTTTTTTTTTAGTTCGTCGGGAAGAAAAATACACAATAATTTAATCTTTTTTGGTTTTTCGTTTCAGTCAAGAATTACGAGGTGGATCTTTCACGCCGATTGAAAACTGTAGCCCATGAAATAGACTTAGAAATCTGTTCTAATTTTCTTTTTACCTAAAAAAAAATTTTTTTGTATTCGTTAAATATACATAAAACCATGCCTCAAAATTCAACAACTTCATTTCTTTCTTCCCCTTCTAAAGAAAATCACAAAAAGATGCTGTTTTAGAGCGTTCTAATTCAGGACACCCCCTTAATACATCTACAGAAATACGAAAAAAGCAGAAATATTTAGTTAATTCCGATAGATTTCAAAATATATTAATTCATAGATAATCATGAAAAATTTTGCACCGATATTCATAGTGTACGTTTTGAAAAATAATTAATCTACATACATGTTATCTTTTCTAGATTTAAGTATAAGATTCAAATCGAATCAAGCATACGATAAACACTTATTATTCAAATTATACCACGCCAGAATAATTTACTTATAATTCTCAATGAGAATTGATTGTAAAATCTTCCAAATAAAAAAGAAAAAAAGATGTTATCTTCTCGGTACATATTCATACAATCTAACATAATATGATGATAAATTTTAAACAAAATTTTGTATTTCATCATGTATACTATTATCTTCATTGTATATAATTTCCACAAACAGTTTGACATGATAATTTCATAACATTGAATAAAAATAATAGAAATAAAAAATAGAGATAAAATAAATAGAATTTAGCTGATTTAAAATACAACTAAAATAATTTTTCTGTAGAGCCAACAATTTTTTCTGACCTGTGTCCAAGTGCAAGAAATTATGCAAATATGAGATTTCAATGTTTGACATTTACAGTGAAATGTATTTTATAACTAGAAATGAAGACAGAAACTATAAGTGGTAATGGTATTGTCATTATAAGCATCGTAATTGATATTATAATATGTATGTATACTTAGATACATATATATGTGTAAGATCGTAGATCTTGGGGATAATTCAGGTGATCGATTCTGAAGTCTGAAAATCGAGTTTTATTGTGAAAGTAGTTAGATAAAATACAAAAATGAACAACAATTGATAACCTTCTGTAACAATAAATAACGATAAATAACATAGACGCGAAATAACAAGTTCTATACAATGTTTACCTGAAAATCGAGAATCGATTTTCAACGTCCTGAGCTACCGATCTTTCTTCGTCAGTCTTCAAAATTTTTAGATAGTTATTCTGTGCTCTTGTCTGTCTCTGATGTTGCTCTCTGTCCGTCCGTTTGGGAAAAGAGTGTCTCTCGAAAATGGTTGTCCGTAAAACCCTAAGAGGGTCGCTCTGTCCGTGAAACAAAATGTCGTGCTACCCTTAAGAACTCTAGGGAGTTTACATATGTATATATAAAGAATATAAAAGAATAAGTTGATTAAAATTTTGAACACAAATACAAATTTAATGTTAATTATTCTCACTTTTTTAACCCTTAACCCTCCAACTTTTAATTGTGAATATCGTTCGGCAACTCCAACTTATTTTCATCGTGCTCCGACTTGCAAGTTTTTAAGTCATACGATAAACACTTATTAAACACGACATAGTACCACGCCAGAATAATTTACTTATAATTATCAATGAGAATTGATTGTCAAAATTCTACCAAATAAAGAAAAAGAACAAAGAAAGATTTTAAAAAGAGTAGAACCCTGCACATCAGTAGTGCTTGATGAGAGGCACACTCGAAGCGTTAAATGTTAAGAGGAGATATAAATTTGTAAATTTATCAAATTCAAAAATATTATTCAAACAACTTTGACATTTTTTTAGGAAAAAGCACGTTTTACAATACACTTTTAGTTCTTTATTAACGGAAATGAAAAAGTTATCGATGTACAATGGAAGCTAGCCAAACTAAAAAGGAGAAGGGGAATAAAAGTAGATTTGGAAAATTCACGTACAAAACTAAGACTAATTAACGTGAAAACCAATAGCAACTGGTTAGAAGATCCGTAAACGCCAAACAGATGTATATAACATTATAAAACCATAGTGATGAGAATTTACAAAATCATACTACTTTTATATCAAAAACTATACATTAAATGTAATATAAATTAAATTAAACGAGGAAACTTTAAAACTACATATAAGAACTAAAAAACATATAATGAAACAATTGGAAGGTAAAATGAAACTACAAGAGCTCGATTCGGACACATACAGGCTAGTAAGAAAAATTCTAAAAAATAAAAATGTAAATTATTATACCTACTAAGCAAAGGTAGAAAAAGGTTTCAGGTGATAATAAAAGAATTACACCCAAAACTTTTTTTTTTTTATTTGGTAGACTTTTTACAATCAATTCTCATTGAGAATTATAAGCAAATTAAATACCCAAAACTTAACATAGAATATATCGAAACAAATCTGTTGGAAAGGAGGCACTAGCTATACAACATAATTTAGTTCAGCAAAAGTGTCGCATTAATATCATTGTCAATGTTTCTCTCTGAACTTGAATAAGACAAAAACAACAAGGAAATTTATGATACCAATGTGGTATGTGATACGTTCATAAAAGTAGAAACGCCAAGAGCTAATAATAATATTATTAGCACGAAAAATTATTGTAATAAATTACCGACTCGTGTCAAATGTTCAGGTATGTATCTCTCGATTAATAGCTCATATGTAAAAAAATAAAAAAAAGGTAATCTGTGCAAATTGCAAAAACAATCATCCGGCAAGCTACAAATGTTGGATTGTAAGGAAGCTGCAAAAAAATTATTTCTTCTAATTATCACCGGACATGCTGTGAAGCAAATAATAATATAAATGGATTCTAACAATTTTTAAACGTACAAGAACCAAATATCGATTGCATTAACAAGTAACAAATCTTAAGCAAAAAATGATAAAAGAAAGCAATAATTAAAACTTAAAAAAAAAATATATAGAAAAAACCTGAATACGATATAATAACAGCAAAAATATTAAAAGAAATTCCGGACAAAGGAGTAAGATTTTTATCTTCAGGTTAGGGAATTTTCCACAGATATGGATATGTGCAGAGATAGTGTTATAAAAAGCAAATAAGAATTTAAAACCGCCATCCGCTTATAAACAGTATCTTTCCTTCCAATTATATCTATATTGTATTTTGGTTTTTCCTTGAATCTGTTAATCGTATATTGTGTCGTGTCGAGTCACTACTTAACTAGGATTATTTTTTCAACCATTATTTAAGAACGGATGGCTTTAAACCAGACGTAAATATTGAACGAGACGAAGACACACCCCCAGCAGCGTCAGGCTTTTAACCTTTCTTATTTTTTCCCACTGAGGAATTTGACAAAAACTCTTCAAACCATTCCATAACCAGCTATCGATGCGACAAGCCAACTTTCTTTTTCTAGAAATTCTCCGTCAACCACGAATAGGATAGAAACAAGAGGAATCTTGCACTATTGGGTTGGCAAGTAAGTGATTGCGGATTTTGTCATTACCACCTAATGACTTAGTTGCCAGCCTAATATATTATAGTTTAAATGTATATGTTAATATTAAAACTATTCGATTCTTCGATCTTTACTATGGAACCAGGATGCAAAATAGTAGAGAAGACAATTGACAAAAGATGAATGGATGAAATAATAGCTAACTACCTTTAATTTTTTTTTTTTTTTTGTACGTAGAGAAATTCTCATGGACGCTCTGCTACTGCAGCAGAGCAGTGGCGGACTCTTATCGACTAAAACTCCACTCGTCTACGCGTGTGACAGGAATGCCCCGGGACCTCTTGCGAATTATTGCCGGTGCACTCCCTGTGACCTCTTGATGGTGAGCCGATCCTAAAAGTTTCATAACTGATTGATTTGGTGCTAGAGGAGGCCACTGCCCCTAGCACCACTCACCCTGTAGTCGCAACCCGAGGTAGGCGGCGGCGGAACGGTCCTGGGCTGCCTGACTACCATCACCCTCCGCCGCATTAAAAAAATATTTTTTTTTCTTTTTTTTCTTTTTTTTTTCCTTTTTTTTCTTTTTTTTCTTTTTTTTCTTTTGTTTGCCGTTCTCTTTTTTCTTTATTTTTTCGTGGAGGAAATTCTCGTAGCCACCTTATACTCGCATTTGTTCTGCGAATCACCGAAACAAGGCGGGGCAACGGGTAAGTACGGCCGGTCGGTTCTTACCGGTTAAAAGCTCCACGGACGGGATCAGTGCGAGTTAATAATCATCGGCCCTGATGGATGGGGGTGCCCCCCCTCTACCAAGCACCCACCACCACCAGGTGCTCTTTCCAAGCACCTCTACCAAGCACTCGCAGAAAGTACCAAAACACAACACGCAAGGGGAGCTTCTCTGACTTACCTGTTGTATATATTTACTTCTAAGAGAGATTTTGGGTTTTCCATCCATTGGAAATATAATTCAGGGCGAGGATTCGAACTCGCGACGCGTCGTCTTGAGTTCTGGGCCTTAACGAGCGTAGCTGTCTGTCCCGCCAATAGCTAAATACCTAATTCTAGGCTAACAATGTGGATTTAGAAAGAATCAGAATACAGTAAGATAAATATGTAGGTAAAAACAGAATGACAAGCGACGTAATTAAATCAATGGAAGAAGGAAAATACTATACCGTGTTTTTTCTCAATGTGGAAAAAGTTCATATATTATTTAGTGTAATGTACAAATTAAATAATGAAAAAAAAAGTACAGTGCTAAACGAAGTACAGAAAATTCTAGATATGATGTTTTAATTACTTTGTTGATAAAAGTAAAATTTCAGTGTGATGAATAAACATCGATAGCCCATAGCGCATATGTTCGTGAGGCGATTACTTTCGAATACTTATTAGAGTCACTTAATAACCTTTTTCACATTTTCAGTGTCGTCCTGTTTTGTGGCCAAGTTTTTCAGGACAAAAGCAACAAAAAAAAAAAAAAAAAAAAAAAAAAGCTCCACCCCCCAGTGGCTTAAATACAAAAACCCAATAGCATAAATACAAAAATTGTAAAAACTCCGACACACAATATTATAAGGCTACGTCGTACCGTCGCGCATCGGTACTCCTGCCTAACTTACCTTATTAATAAAAAAAATCATTGTTTATTGTGATCAATAAAATGTAACAACGATCTTGGCTTAAATAAACATATATATAAAAATCACATTTTCAGTGTTATAAATTCCGTATTCAGTCATCTTTTTCCTTTTTTATTATTATTATATTATTACTTATAATTATATTATTTATTCCTTTTTTATTATTATTATTATTTTATTATTATTATATTACGCAGTGAAACATTTGTTTCGGATAAGC
This sequence comes from Bombus dahlbomii, assembly GCA_037178635.1. NCBI lineage: Eukaryota > Metazoa > Arthropoda > Insecta > Hymenoptera > Apidae > Bombus > Bombus dahlbomii. The sequence goes on from CM074118.1 coordinate 803,038, forward strand.
TATTTGGGATCGTATCTGAAGCTGTAAGTAAAGCATATCCACATTGGTTTATTGAAAATGAAGGTGTTGGACATCAGAAAAATATGGTCTATTTAACTATGACGGTGAAAATTCATAAAGGTATGGAAAATTTTATAGAAAAATTATATTACGCTATAGCGCTTTCGAGGCTTCGAATACCTACAAAACATTAACTTCTACCAAAAAATATGTAAACAATAACGCTATATATAACGAAGCATTATTAACGTGATAATTACCTCGCTGATATCAGCTCTGTAGCAGCACATGAGTTATCGGGAGATTCGAATCGGCAGAGACTCGTATTGTTGCGCCTTGGAGTGGTAACATTGCTTTGCTTTCTTAGGTCTAAAGGTAAACAAACTCCGGACAAAACATTATCGCCGTTATTTCTAATCGTCAACCGGAGTTACATTTGAACTTTTTACAATACCATCGGTCGATACAAATAGACGAACGTCTTCCCTAAGACGATCATTATAGCGAGTCATACAGTGAAATAACAAGCGTAGAGTTGAACAGTAACGTTGAGCGAGTGACGATTACAACCGACATACACTATCTCTGTACTTGTACTTAAAGTGATTTTAATATACACTGACTATTACAAATTTTATCACTCGTCTCTTTAATAAACCAACCAACAAGTAGAATAAACCATCTTAGCTCGTAATTTTTCGAATAAGGTACAATATGTTCCACATAATCTATATATTCCTTGTCTTTGTTTTCAAACTGAACAGTATCTAGAATTTATCTGCAAATCCGCATATATTGCATCTGAAGCATTTATTTCCTGAGATTCCTTAGATCTAATGCATCATAAGAAATATTTACCGATTACGCGTATCTCTGTACGACAAATGTTTGTTATATACAATGTATTGTATATATAATGACTATATATAAACATATAAATTATAAATTATTATTATTACATTTTTATTTTTATTTGCTATGTATTATTATTATTATATTTATTATATTATTAGTATTATTTAATTAATATTATATAGTATACATATAATAGTAATGATATTATAATAATATAAATATAATAATAAATAATAAATAATACATAAAAATAATAATATTGTGGAAGATGGTTGGTCGTGTGGTTTAAGTGACAAGATACCTCAATATTGAGAACCGTCAAATATATTTTAAAATAATAGATACAGAGAATTTTCGCTAAGACGCTCGATACTAACTGATTGGCTAATAAAATCGCTTGAGACTGAGACTGAAAAACTGGTCATGTTACGATCACGTTCGCTTATTTATATTAGTCGGGGGTCTACCGAAAAATTTAAATTCGCCTTTGTTTGACGGTCGCCCGTAGCGGAAATTAGCGCCCCCTGTTGGAATTCTTTGGAGAATCCCCAATATTGTAGCCTTTACAAAACAACCCAACACAACTGTTCGAGACTTGAGATAACGAGCTTAGGCTCGAGGCGACAACTAGTTGCCTAACGTAGCCGCGGTCACGGGATGAACGTTTCACCTAACAGAGGTATAGAATTGCATAGCTCTCCTTTAAAGAATTAGCCGTACCGACACTTAACAGTAAACATTCCAACGGCCCCGTGGCTCATCACACACAGATCCTATTCTTCGGACAAGATGATCGCCAGATGTCGATGCATCGTTCTCAGTTAATGTTCAGATAGCCTGAGGGACCGCTACAAATCTTAGGATTTAGTTAACTAAGGTCCTTCAAATTGACAAACAGTCTTTATTCTATCAGTTCGTAAATCTGTCACCTATTGCGGGAAGATACGGGAGATCTGCTTTCCTCACGTACGACGCTTCCCGCTAGGAACTCTCTCACAGCATCTTTTTCTAACGGCAAAGGACTTGGATTAGGGGCGTGTAACGAATCTTCGCCTGGGTTATTCATCGTTGTTGCACAATCGAGATAACGTTTATTATCACAGATACAGATAGTACAAGATCGACAAGTGACCGCGGTAACTAGACGCTAATGACAATGACCTTAGGTTCGATATGACGAATCCACGGTCAACGGGATAACGTATATACTTTGCCTCAAAGTCTAAGTTGGACTCGGTTTACTCCTCGTGATACAAGGATCACTTGATTAACTCTTTGTTGAGACGTGGATTATTCACTGCTCGTACAAACACACTAGGTATCTGGCTAATGAGACTGCAAGAAAGGGAATGACTTTCCGTCACGACGACGCTGTAGAGGAAAACTATGATGGGGTATGCCTAAGGGCACGAGATCATCGGATTCGTCGAGGAAAGTCTCCGCTCAGAGGGTGAGGGAAAAGGACGTTGCTGTTAATTGGTTAATTTCTATGTTGGCGGTTGCAAAAGGATGCTAGCCGCCCTTGAGAGAGAGCTCGTAGCGGGGAGCGTCGCACGTGAGGAGAGCAGACTTCCCGTATCCTCCCGCAACAGGCGACAGATCTACGGGCTGATAGAATAAAGACTGCTTGCCAATCTGAAGGACTTTAGTTAACTAAATCCTAAAATTTGTAGCGGTTCCTCGGGTTATCTGAACATACTGTGAATCATGCATCGACGTCTGGCGACCATCTACGTGTGGCGAGCCACGAGGCCGTTGGAATATTTATTGTCAAGTATCGGTACAGCCAATTCTTTAAAGGCGAACTATACAACTCCATATCTCTGTTAGGTGGAACGTTCATCCCGTGACCGTGGCTACGCTCGGCGACCGGTTGTCGCCACGAGCCTAAGCTCATTGTGTCAAGTTTCGAATGACTGTGTTTGGGTTATTTCATAAATGCTACAGTATTGTGGTTTTCCAAGTAATTTCAACGGGGGGCGCCGTTGTCCTTTCATCTCCGACACGGCCATCATGACCGTCACACGTCCTCGGGTGTATCTGGAATATTGGGTTTTCCCAATGTTAGACTCGATATAACTGGTGTTGTTTACACTTTAACTAAGTGTCAAAATAGGACAAGGGTCCAGTTTGATAACAAAAATTTTGATCAGATGTTTGATAAGGAAAGAGTTAAAAGAGTGCGGAAATCCGTAACGTAATGATTAGTATTCGAAGTACTAGTTGCATTCTGTGAATTATCAGTCCGACCGTAATGACATGATGGACCATTCTCGATTTCGTACCTGGACGGCTCTCACTTCTCTGGATCATGTTACCACACTGAGCGTTTGTGAGAACACTATGTTAGATGTTATTTCCATAGTGCTAACGATACCTGAATTGAATTCGGTAACGGTGTGTTGATCTCGCATTTAATTTCGCTCGATCCGACACCTGATTACCACTCTAGACATGTGTGAAAACATTGAACTTCGTCGTATCGCCACACTGGACGTTTGTGAGAACACTATGTTAGATGTTATTTCCATAGTGCTAACGATACCTGAATTGAATTCGGTAACGGTGTGTTGATCTCGCATTTAATTTCGCTCGATCCGACACCTGATTACCACTCTAGACATGTGTGAAAACATTGAATTTCGTCGTATCGCCACACAGGGCGTTTGTGAGAACACTATGTTAGATGTTATGACCATAGTGCTAACGATACCTGAATTGGACTCGGTAACGGTGTGTTGATCTCGCATTTAATTTCGCTCGATCCGACACCTGATTACCACTCTAGACATGTGTGAAAACATTGAATTTCGTCGTATCGCCACACAGGGCGTTTGTGAGAACACTATGTTAGATGTTATGACCATAGTGCTAACGATACCTGAATTGGACTCGGTAACGGTGTGTTGATCTCGCATTTAATTTCGCTCGATCCGACACCTGATTACCACTATAGACATGTGTGAAAACATTGAATTTCGTCGTATCGCCACACAGGGCGTTTGTGAGAACACTATGTTAGATGTTATTTCCATAGTGCTAACGATACCTGAATTGGACTCGGTAACGGTGTGTTGATTTCGCATTTAATTTCGCTCGATCCGACACCTGATTACCACTCTAAACATGTGTGAAAACATTGAACTTCGTCGTATCGCCACACAGGGCGTTTGTGAGAACACTATGTTAGATGTTATGACCATAGTGCTAACGATACCTGAATTGGACTCGGTAACGGTGTGTTGATCTCGCATTTAATTTCGCTCGATCCGACACCTGATTACCACTATAGACATGTGTGAAAACATTGAATTTCGTCGTATCGCCACACAGGGCGTTTGTGAGAACACTATGTTAGATGTTATGACCATAGTGCTAACGATACCTGAATTGGACTCGGTAACGGTGTGTTGATCTCGCATTTAATTTCGCTCGATCCGACACCTGATTACCACTATAGACATGTGTGAAAACATTGAACTTCGTCGTATCGCCACACAGGGCGTTTGTGAGAACACTATGTTAGATGTTATGACCATAGTGCTAACGATACCTGAATTGGACTCGGTAACGGTGTGTTGATCTCGCATTTAATTTCGCTCGATCCGCCACCTGATTACCACTCTAGACATGTGTGAAAACATTGAATTTCGTCGTATCGCCACACTGGGCGCATGCAAACTCGTTCTGGTAAGTGCTGTGGTGAGAATGATCCTCTGAGACCGGGCTACTCGCATCGTCATAGTCACTGTTCTCGTCATCACCGCAGACGTCCAACTCAGTAGGAACGCGACTATCTGGCATTTTCTTTAATCTATCATGGCTGTATTTATATGACCGTTTGCCATCTAACGTTTTTAAAATGTACCTATCTCCTTCCAAAATTTCTGCTATTACAAATGGGCCCTTAAATTTCGGATCTAGTTTCGTTAGATTCCTTTCCTCATTTTTCTATAATACAAAGTCACCGAGATTGAATCTAACTACTTCGGCTTTTGTTTTATCGAATCTTTCTTTATCGTAGCGCTGTTCTTTATATTTTGTATGGCCTGTTGTCTTACGTTGGAGATATCTATTTCCTCCTCTTCGGTATTCTCAGGTAGTAGTAACCCGTAGGACCTTGCTGTTTTACCTATTAATAGTTCTAGCGGACTCCATTTATTCGCACGATTAGTGGTGCAATTTAAAGCTAATTGTATCTCGCCAAACGCGTCTTGTCATGATCGCCCGGTCGTTTCTACTGTGGTAAACATATTCTTTAATGTGCCCATAGTACGCTCTACCTGTCCATTCGCTCTACTAGCACCGGTTGCTATTAGGTGGAGTTTGATTTGTTTATCCTGACAAAAATCTTGAAATTCTTTACCGGTAAAACATCTTCCTTGATCCGCTATTATCCGAGAGGGACTGCCGAATAGAAATATGGCAGACTTAAGTGCCTTGACGGTGCCAAGGGAGTCTAACTTTCGAGTATGGTGTAGATATACAAATTTGGTAAAGGCATCGATCAGAACAATGCCGTATTCTTTCGAATCGTTCTTGCCGCTCAGCTTTCCCGTTATGTATATGTGAACTGTGTGCCACGGTATGCTGGTCTTAGTTATGGGATATAATTCGACTAGTACTTTACCTGAATTCGCCTTAGAAATCTGACAAGCATGACAGTTCTCTACGAATTTGCGAACATATTTCGCCATCCCTTCGAACCAGTAATATTCGTACAGTTTCTCGAGCGTTTTATTGACTGGTGTATGTGGTTAATGACGGACCACCTAAAACCTCTCGGTACGATGGGCAGGCAGAGGGTTCTGCCTCTCCTTTGTATTTTACGGTAGAGGGTACCGGATCGTAGCTCATATGTACTCGCAATATCTTCCGCGAGCTCAATTTGCGTTCTGCAATTTGTTGGCGATTTCGGAGATTTGGGGGTCGCGACGTTGTTCCGCTAGTAGCCAATCTTCTGAGATTTCGGCCAGATTAATTTTCTTTTCTTCGGTTTTATTGATCGGGGTACGGTCGATATCTACAGGGTTACGCGAAAAGAAATCTACGTGGGTCATTCGTTTACCTTCTCGGTACATAATGTCGAAAGTAAAAGTTTGCAACTAAGCCCATCACCTATAAACCCTATCACTCAGATTTACTTTATTGCGGGCTGCCTTTAACGAATTACAATCAGTGACAACGAGAAATTCCCGTCCGTGCAGATAGTGGCGAAAATGTTTAACGGCGTTTACAACTACCAGCGTCTCTAGTTCATACGAATGATACCTGGATTCCGTGGGGCTAGTTTTCTTACTGTAATATTCTATTACCCGGTTTTTGCCGTCAATCTTATGCATTAAAATAGCTCCATATCCATCCGAATTAGCGTCAGTATGTAATTCTATCGGGTAATTCGGGTCGAATATTATTAACACCGGCTCATTAGTCAGGACGGAAATTATTTTTTGCCTTATAATTTCGTGTCTATCTGTCCAAGTTAAATTTTTGTTACCGGAGGTAAGCGCACACAACGGTTTCATTATCTGTGAAAATTTATGGACGAATTTTCGAAAATAGGAGGCTAAACCTACGAACTGCCTAAGTTGAGTGACGGTCGTTGGTACGGGTAAAGAACTCAAGGCTTGTATTTTACCCGGATTGGGGCTAACTTCTCCGTTATGAATTACGTATCCGAGATAAATTACCGACATGGTAAGAAAAGAACATTTCGAGAAATTGAAGGAGAACCCGGCATTTACGAGGGTATTTAGTACGATGTGCAATCTCTCTAGAGCTTGGTCTACCAATTCAGTAATAATTAGAACGTCATCTAGGTAGACAACGACGTAAGAGTAGGCGAGGTCGCCCAAGACATTGAGAATAACCCTCTGGAAAACGGACGGTGCATTTTTCAATCCAAACGGCATCGTTATATACTCGTATTGCCCGTCAAGGGTGACAAACGCTGTATACTCTATAGAATTGAGATAAATGGGGATTTGATGGAACCCGCTGGCCATGTCCAGGCTAATGAAGTATCTCGCCTTTTGCAATCTCGCGATTTGGTCCGCAATAAGAGGTAGGGGATACCGGCCCGTGACCGTATTTTTGTTTAGCTCTCGAAAGTCTACGCACAACCTATCCCAGCTGTCCCTTTTCTTTACGAGTAACATAGGGCTCGCGAACGGTGAGTTACTAAGCCTTATGATTTCTGTCCTAATTAATTCGCTTATTCGCTCACGTACTATGCTTCGCTCTGCCTCGCTAAGTCTATAGGGACTTCTTTGTACGGTGATGTTAGAATCGATCAAACGTATTTCTAGCTGTCCCGTATTTACGCGTGTACGCGGGAATCCTGCAATAAACGAATTCTTAAATTCTTCGAGAATGGAAATCAGTCGGTCTTTGTCGTCACCCAGCACCTCGGTGTCGACTTCATTAATATCGATTTCATTTTCGGCGGTTTTATTACAAACATTGATATGTTTTGCCCTGCAAATAGTGAGGCTATTTTGGGTAATATTTATGACAAAACCTTGGCTTAAAATTTCACGACCTGTCATGATGTCGTAATTTAAATAGCTGTCATCGAGGATATGGAAAATTATCTCCAACGCAAAATCGTTAATACGTACAATGGACGAAATTTGAGATGTACAGTTAATACGATTGTTTCCTATCCGTCGCATTACTACTACGTCGGTCATTTTTCTGTCGGAAAATTTCGAGGCTATGGACTCTCTGATTAGCGAACATTCGGCTCCAGAATTGAAACAAAATGAGAACGACTCACACAAATGGTTTAATTTACCAGTTGGACAACCGGTCGCCCAGCGTAGCCGCGATCATGGGATGAACGTTCCACCTAACAGAGATATAGAGTTACACAGCTCCCCATTAAAGAATTAGCCGTACCGACACTTAACAATAAACGTTCCAACGGCCCCGTGACACGCCACACACAGACCCTATTCTTTGAGCAAGATGATCGCCAGACGTCGATGCATCATTCACAGTTTATGTTCAGCTAGCTATGTAAAGTAAAAAAGATTGGAAAAATAAAAAAAGCCAACACCACACGGAGTTCCCAAGCGGTCACCCATCTAAGTACTATCCGTGCCCAGCGTAGCTTAACTTTCGTGATCGGACGAGAACGAGTGCACCCAACGCGGTTTGGGCGTTGGCTGAAACCTCTTGTTTCGTTATTGGCTTTTGCTGAAGCGATGCTCACTTCAAGGAAAACTACATCTTTAGCCACAAAAGCTCCGCTTCCCAGCGACTTAAACACAAAAAATTCAACGCAATAATATAAACACAAAAAAATTGTAAAATCCCCTACATACAATATATTATGGCTACGTCATACCGCCGCGCATCGGTACATTTCCCTTATCTTATTAAACTATCTATCTTATTAAAATTAACCTATCTTTAGTTTCAGTGGTGTCGTCTTGGGTGTTGTTTCCTCCTGAGTTTGGTGGGAGAGTTTCTGTTTCTGCGTTTTGCAGAATGTCTGTTAGGCCTTTGGTCTTGGTCACCAAGTTGGGTTGAGGATTGAGTTTCCGCGTTTTGTGTGCGGAAAGTCTTAAGCTATTGTTGATTTCTTTTATTGTTTCTGGCTTTATTGTTTTCCTTTTAGTGGCTTTTTTTTACGGTAGGTTCCGTCTTTTTGATTTCGGTGTCATTATCGATGACACCTATTTTTTTGTTTATTTTTGTAATCATTTTTATTTTATTTACTTTTTTTTTCTTGTGGCGTTGGTGTCACTGCTATATTTTTCACTTTTGTCACTTTTCTTTTTTTTTTTTTTTGCACTTTCACTTTATGCCTGACACGTGCACTGTTTGGACTTGTATCTGTCGTCCCTTTTTGGGCTGAGAGGTCCGTCCTGTTCGGAGGTTCACGGTAGAGTGTGACGAGAACGAGTGCACCCAACGCGGTTTGAGCGTTGGCTGTAACGTATGGTTTTGTTATTGGCTTTTGCTGAAGCGATGCTCACTTCTAGGAAAACTACATCTTTAGCCACAAAAGCTCCGCTTCCCAGCGACTTAAACACAAAAGATTCAACACAATAATATAAACACAAAAAAATTATAAAAACCCCTACACACAATATATTATGGCTACGTCGTGCCGCTCTGTACTTTTGCCTAACCAATCTTATTAAAATTCATAGTTTATTGTGATTTATAAAATGTATTAAAAAAACATCTTCTTTAGTGTTTAGTTTTCTTAATCCTCCAAGCCATTGAGTATTGTTTACCTCCAAATCAATTTGAAGGACATTTCGGCCTCATAGCCTTTTTTAGGAACATACCATGCACAGATGGTACAGCAGGGCATAAACGGGCCAGTTCTTCGTAATTATAAAAATACCCATAGGCCTGATAAGTAATTTTAAATGATAACAAATTAGTTCAGTAAATGGCTGGGTTTATTAATAGCGCAGTTAGTCTTTCCTACAAAAGATTACAAGAACTGCCCGGACTCGTCTCGTACCATCAAGGAGGAAAACTCGGTGTGGATGTGCCCTTTTGAACTTAGAACGCGGATTCGTCGTTTATATTTTTCGATAGAAAAGTGAGGGTAACGATCAGCGATGCCCATTGGTTAATAAATGAAACTGTAAAGGCAAAGAAAAGCAGATGTGGCTCGTGGGCATCCTTGTTCATTGGAAAAGCCTGTTATCTCGCCAGACACGTGCTTTCTCTGTAATAGGTATGAGCGTACAACAAACATAAGGAGATATGAAACTAAACAGATTCGGTTTATGGTATCTCCCTAGGTTTGTTACGGGTCAGCGTAACAATGTGTAGGTCTTGGCGCCCAGATCATGAGGAACCTTGCAGGGACCATCGCATCTGGCGTTACACGTGCCAAGCTGATATTTGATCCGCGACAGGCCCATGGTTTCGAAGCTCTGTCGTAATGTAACACTGCCAAATTGTGGACCTGGATTAGTATACACTGTACTTATACTTACATTTATATTTACACTTATACTTATACTTGCAGTTACACTTATACTCAAATATTTTTCCATTATACATTCATCACGAATTCCTCAAACAGATAATTTCCACAAAGGCGGTGGGAAAATTCTTCAGCCTCCTCTTTGTTGCTTCTGGCTCATGTGTTGTCTGTTTTTTTTCTTTTTTTTTTTTTTTGGTTGGTCGAATTAGTTTTATTATCTTCTTTATCTTATTCGTGGCTTTCCATAGGAAATAATTGGCATTCTCGTACGCAGAGAGTGAATCTATGAATTTCGAAAATTCGTTATTATTATGATTCTTTATTTTACTTTCTATGTCCTTTGTAAGTTTGTTTAGATGTTCTTTAGCTTTCACGTGTTCGATGCTTTGCCATTTTACTTTCCTTGATTTTGTCAAGGATGCCTTGTGGAATTTTTTTTGTGTGCCTGTTATTTGGCTCATAAGTATTAGTTACCCATGCGCTACTTCTATAATTTCTGTTAATGTTGTTACTGTCTGTTCGACCAACATATCTGATATTCTTTTCAAATAAAAACTAGGAAATAAACACATACGTTCGTGTTCGCAATTCACAGTCACATATATTTTCATATAGGCAGAATGTTATGTACAAGGTCCCAAAAAATTATATGTCATTGCTTTTGGGGAGTGGGTGTGACTCTACACCTTCAAATCGGTAGTGATCTGTTAAAAAAATGATTCGCAAAACTGATTTTGGGCGTGACTTTCGAGATCAAATTCTTTACTGCCTCATATAGTACTTATCATGAGGAACAAATGTCTCAAAGGAATCATGGTTTGCAAATGACCCGTTCATTTGAAAAAAAATATTTAAGGTTTCATTAGCCCTTATACTAATTTTGCTATTATATTGCGATAATATATTACAAATAAAAGACAACACAAGCACAAAAAAGTAAATAATAATAATACGATATTATTATTGTATTAATACGAAATTAAGAATATGAATGTAATAATAAATAATAAAGTTTAGGAAGCGTGCTATTTACAGAATCGATGGGAATTATTCTTTGCTCTGTATATTGACAAGAACTAATGGAAGATCACAGCGTGAAGTAGAAGTTTCAGATAATCGTGATTAGGGTTAGGTTGATTTCTATTCGACGGTCGTTGTGTACATTGACGTAAGAAAGAGCAAGTGTCGTTTGTGCAGTGCGTGTATAAAACTATTGATGTATTTGCGAAGAATAACTCGACGAGTAGGAATTTCACAAGCGGCAATAAGAAAAATAATACGCGAAGAAGGTCTATGTTTTTATATGATTCGTATAATGCAAGAACTTTGTAGGATAGATTATTTCGTTCGATGATAATTTTGTCGCTGGACGTTAAAGAAACTAAAACACAATCCACACTGTCTTCAAGATATTTGGTTTACGAATGATTGCAGTACTTTTAGCCGCGACATTCTTAATCACCAGTATGCCAAAATTGTGGCGTATGAGAATCCTGTCATCGTGACACAGAGGCCGCTTTGACAGGCTCGATCTATTCCATATCTGACTCTAGCATAAATAAAGACACTTTGAAAATTGAACCAATTGAAGTCACATGTCCACAAGTAAGTAGGTATTGACATTGATGTTTTTTTGTATCGTATCTGAATTTAAAATACGAACAAAATTAGTTTGAGGATTAAGGAGACTTTAAATATCTTTTTCTAAGAGAACAGATTTTTGATAAAGTAATATACTTTGCAATAGTAAAAAATTTCGCACTGTTGATCATGTTCAGGAAATTTTGCGGTCCGCTTTTTTGACATGTAAATTTTTTAACACGCTTTACATAGTAGCTGTAATATGTTTCTGTTAATAAATTTCTAAAGACTAACGAGTGAGGGCTAAAATCTTCTGCAAGTTAATCAGGAGTATGTCATTGTAAACATATATCAAGACCCAAGGTATTGGAGCTGGCTTCCCTTTTGTTAGTATTTATTTGACTACGTAATTGTATTAGGTTGTCCGAAAAGTTTCTTTCGTTTTATAAGAAAATAATGTATGCACAACATTTTTCGTTTTATATTATTTTATCGAATTACGTATGATCCATATATCAGGATAAAGATTACAACCTTCGACAGATTAGATTTCATGTTTGTATAAAGGTGCGTTGTTGTGGAAGACATGTTTGTAAAAGAAAGACACTTTCGGACGACCTAATATATATGTGCAATTTGATCCGCTTCAGTGTAATTTCGGCCTATTTTCGAGCAAAAAAGGGTAAATGTAACCAGTGCAACGTCTCCCTTCTTTTTATCTATGTACCTTTGTGTTTCATCTAAAAATTATGTTAAAGTTTGCTTGGGACATGTTTTCGCTCTCATAAAAATTCAGTAGGGTAATAATAACTCCATTTGATTTTAGGATTGAGTTCGACTCTATTTTATTTTGAATTTCTTGAATTTCCTTATAAGATCTCGAATATGTTACTGATCCGCGACACACGAGTCATAGGACGAAGCGAAGCGAGAGCGACTCATGTCGTTGTTTTGCCTCGGGACATTGACACCGCCTTGACGCATGAAACACAATGACAAACAAACTCCGGGCAAAACAATGTCGCTGCTACGTGCAACCGTCGATGAAACGTGAATTCGAATTTTCTGACCCTTCCCCGACCAGTATAAATAAGCGGACACGAGCGCGAGCGCTAGTTAGTTACGAATAATTTTGAATAATCATTTTGTAGGCGATTATCAGAGAGCATTTACGAGTCTTTATCGAGTATTCACAAGCGATTTACTTCAGCGGGTTAAAATCTCCTGTACGAACGTCTATCGACGTTATCCGTTAATTAAATAATTGTTTTGAAATACATTGGACGGTTGCAACAGCAAGCATCCTGATTATTTCTATAATCAATATACTCATACATCCGGTATCGGCAACAGCGCGTAAACGACGAATGGCAGTCGCTAGGATTCGTTAGAAAATCCTTGACTCCCGCGCGATTAATTCTGTACATAGAATAATTTGAAATATATTTGACAATATCAAGGATCAACTCGTCTCGTCATTATTAAAATCATCCACCACAAATCCAAAAACAGAATAAGAAAAAGAGAGAAAAGGACAAACAGAAAATTAAATTGCTAACATGTTCTTCTATAATAATATTTTAACATCAATATTGTAATACGCAATGTGAAAATGAAAAAATAGGAAGCAACCGAACGACGAATAAAACTGAATCACTTCGCTGCTTGTAAAGATAACTTTTAGTGTCATAAACAGAAGTCAAATAACAAGTGGCATAAATTGAATTTACCCGAACTCTTCTTGAAATGACAAGATGATTCTTTATTTTGTCAAAAAAATCTCTACGTATTTTCCATTCGCATTCGTCACTTTTTTCAATGGCGTGTCTATCGCTACGTCGAAACTTCGTCGGGTAGCAGTTAATTTCATTTAAATTAGAGAACTATTCAGGAACGTATACACAGCAACGAACCAGTTACCCTGTTATTACCTCGTTCTCAACGGTTCAAATTTCAGGGACCACCGACTACTTACTCTCGACCAAGTACGTCATAATTACTCGGGGAAGTATTGCAAACGAAAGTTGTAACCAGACGTGCCGTTAGTAGCCACTCGAGAACCACCATTTTTCGCGAAACTTTATTTTCCCCCCCTGCGCGCTCACTTTTCTTTTTCTTTTTTTTTTCTTTTTTTTGTTTCGCCATCTCAGCGTTTCTAGTTCTGGCAAATTTTTCTGTTCCAACAAGGAATTCGACGGATCAGGAAACGAAACATACTGCCTCGTATCACTAGAGACAATAATGTCCTAATTTTAAGAACTATTGTAGGTAGAAAATATATTGTATTCCAAAAATACTTATGTTAGTAACGCGACATGCTATTTTTCGTTACTATTTACGTTAGAATTTTCCATAGTGTTGAAATACTTTCGTGAGAGACTATATAACCCGTTAAGAGGTCAATAGCGCCGCGATATCACAACGAGGAGGAGCTTTGTCTTTTGCATTTTGGAAAATCTAACCAGAATGCAAGAGGAGCGAGTCAGTTAACGTGGCGTCCGTTCTTTCAAATCTTGTTACGTAACGCTTTAATTAAGACGCGATCTATCAACGATCCCGAATCGACGCAACCCTTCCCCGACGATAATCAAGGGCCTCGTTAGACTCTCACTTTCTTTGGAATTAAACCGCAAAAGGGGCCTGCAATTTTGCCGTACAAATGCCACGCCGTAGAGCGAAATTCCGATATTATTGACGTAATCACGAAACGATAACGAGACACCTTTTGACCGGGACTCTGCGAACGAATGGCGTTTCGTTTCCAAAAGGAATTTCGTTTGGCGAAAATTTAAACAAAACCTGAAACAACATGGCGTTCTGCAACTGTTTTTAATTCTTTAAGATAAAGAAGATTGACGCAAAGTTTTGACGGGATGAAACTTTACGATAAATTCAGGTGAAGCGATGCGAACTTAGAGCGAAGCTTATAATGGGAATATTTGCTTGTCTGTTGTCATAAGATGAGATATACAGAATATATTAAAAAATATAGTATATGTAATACGAAACTTCGTATTATTCATGTTATTATGAATACGGTATCATAATATGTTCATATATTTAAATCTCATCCTAAAGAGATTATTATATGTAGAACACACTTTAACTGTATTTTGAATTCTTGTTTATCAGATCACAATTGATGAGTTCAGATTAGAATGATTATCCTCATTTGAAATAATCTTGTGACTGTTACTTGTTAATACACTTTACATCTATTGTACATTTTAAATATGGTACGCAAAATCGAAGTTACAAGGAACATTAATAAGAATTCAATATTTATATATAATAATAATAATAATAATAATAATAATAATAAAACAACTCACCCAAAGCCAATAGTTACGACTTCTTTTCGAAGATCTATTGAAATCTCAAGTTCGTTGTTTGAGACATCGAGTTACCACAAAACATAAACATCATTCTATTACAGTCGACGTAAACAAAAGATGACGGATTAACAAAATATTTTTCAAATTCTCGGACAACAAACACAGGCTTACACACTCACTGTTTTAAAGTCACACTCTGTCGTCGAACTTTCGCCAAGTAACTCGATGCTTCTCTCGAAATCAGTTTTTTACGAAAATACATACTTGACATGTTATTGCAACCGAACGTAAATTTCTCGCGAGAGATACCTCGATATCGTTCATTTATGCGTCTCTCATGCGTCTCTCAAATGCGAATTTTACAATACACTTCGTTTAAGGCACGCCATTTTGCAAAACGATTATCGAAAGATGACTGCTTACAACGAGATCGAGAATAAATTCGCAGGAAGCTAGATGCCGCGATTTCTTCCCGCGTTTTACTTTTTTCCGAAGCTGTGATTGGTTGACTTCCTGCTGCCATATTTAGTCTCGCCAAGAATCACGAATACGTACGTCGGAAGCAATGCGGAGTAATTGTTTAATTTATTTCATGATATTATTTAACATATATTGTGAAAAGTTCGGAATATTCGGATTCTTCGGTTATCGTTTCATCGTGTATTAGCATTATCAGCTCTCGGTATGGAATTGACAAACAGAACTTTCTCATATAAAGTAAGTCACATTAAGTATATGTATATTGTTACGACCCGTTCGCGGAGAGACGCGGTCGCGAGGAAACCGCGTCAGCGAGAGGCGTAAATTCTCGCTACGATTCGTGTAATCGACGCCGCGAATTAGTCGTTCCTCTGTTTCGGTTAATATATCGTGTATATTTAACAATAAATTATATAATGATAAAAGCGTCACAAATTATTTAACGATGAATACAGTTGATGCGCTACAGAAATTCCATCCGACGTTACGATATCTCTTAAAGAATTCGTTAGACTGAACGAATTTAATTTCAGTCGTCAGACCTCTCGATGTATGTCGTTTGAATCTTCAAATGAGACTGATTCTTTGTCTTCTCGAGGAGACGACCCCTACTACGCTCGGTACACGCCACCGTTCGCGCCTATGATCACGTAGGCCACTTTCTCTGTGAGAAAAAATAACGGACCGAAATCGACGTTTCTGAAACTCGTTGCTAGGTGACAACTATGCGCTCGTCGATACATTGTATATTTTTCGTCGGGCAGATAAGACGATCTGTCTGCGACGCTGTAGGACCGTGAGGGACGGTTAGAAATGCGATCTATACAAAGCCTTGTGGCGTACCATATATGTATAATCTAAGCAATGCAATTCAGAATTTTCCTATTTTAATTGGAATTACTTATCAAAATACAGACATTTTACCAAGTATTTATTTTATAAATCTTATATATATATAATTATATATATTAGAAATTTTTAAAATACAATGCAATAGAAATACTTTCGTGTGCTATTCGATAGTTTACATTTCACGGATCCCGTGTTACACTCGCGTTGATTTCGTTCCCGTTTCCAACGTATAATTGTAGCGTCAGTGATTCGCGTGACGCGACGTAACTTTCAATGTTCGTTTTTCTTCGTTTATGCGTTGTGTGTTCGTTTAAATGAAAATGTCGCGAGTGCTGCAACAAAAATCATGGAAAACGGAAGAAGAATACGGGAGCAAAAGGAATTCCAGGCTGCACCAGAATGCCCATTGCCCAACAGGGTTTCGTTCCATGGTATTTCAGCGGGGTAAGCTATCTCTTTTAGTACGCTTCAAGTTTTGAAACATTTGCACTAATTTCACAGAGGAACGTAGTTTGTACCTTCCGGGCGTCATATTATACGCTTGTTACATAAAATTTCCAAATATCTTACATTTAAATGGTTGGATTATTTACTAGAATAAATAAGACAACATTGTTTTTGATTTATTGTTAATGAATTTATAGAACCATATTGTACTATCGCTTAAAAGTATCCCAACATTTGGTTACTTTCGATATTATGTTATTTAATTGCGCAATCAAATTGACAATATGTGTCGATACATAATGATTACGGTCTGTATTATTATCCTATTCCTATGATGTGGTTTTAACAAAGTTCGTGACAAAACGGCCAGAAAAAATTCTTTATTCTCAGACCCTATAACCTCTAAGAATCGAATTACATATACAAGTTTCTTCTTTACTTGTACAAAGACTAGCATTATATTAATTCAAACAGTACCGTTTAGGACATTTTAATGAAAATCGGGTACATATATAAATACCAATGACGTGTATATTAATTTCGTGCACTTGTAAAAAATAGATTTGAATTAATATATTATTATTTAAGAGACGTTGATATTTATCGGGTGGAATCTGTAGTCATTTTAATATTTAATATAATTAGATACAGTGAATATTGATTATCCTTGCAATTGAGATTGTTTCTAATGATTCAATCGTAATTTCAAATTACCGTAATGGCGAGATGGAAATCAATTACCCTACGTTTCGCTACAAACAGGTGGTCACTGATTTATGATTTGACATACGTCGTATTACTATAATTTCACGAAATCTTGAAATTACTTGGAAAATTTCTCGAGTTGCTTCGCGACGTAATCAGGCAATCGCGTTACGTTAACTGCCTTTTATAATAATTTGAGAAAAGTTGAACTCGATGTCTTGAGAAATTCAATTACGTCTGTTTCAATTTACTGAAACAATGGAATTGTCATTTTACATTATATATTATTACATATTACATTATTATATGTATTTTCGCGGGAAAATCCGTGGAAATTTCATTTGAAGTATTTCCTACGATGATGTAGAAATTTTAAAAGCGTAGACACGAAAAAGGTAAAGAAGAACAGGCAGGTTAATTAATTAAAATTTCTCGTATTGTAAGAGCTGTGAAACAGCGTAATAACTCTGTCAGAGGTTTGTTTCCTAAAGGGCTGATGATCGCGGCAACGACACGCGACGTAACTAAATTCGCCAGCGGATTATATTGTCGAGTCTTATTCCGTGCAATTAATCCGGCCTCTCGAAAAGCGGGCACGTGTTCAATTAAGGGAGTCGCGCGAAGGAATAAGAAGGCGGTGGTGTTAATTAAAAGTATCGCAGACACGTTTTAGCCTTATGACGAACTTATTATGACTGCCTGCCTTAACGATCAGCAGGAACAACGCGGAAGTAACAAAAGCCTGGTCAGCATTTTCCTCATAAATCAGAAATTATTTATTAATTACTGCAATTATCGTAATGCTTTGTTCCTTTAAATGAACCGTGAAACTCACTTAGGGTTGCAAGTAATGTGTGCATTTCAGGGCCCAATTTTTTGGTCGACCGCGCCATACCCCGAGTAAGAACTCGTACTAGCTTCGCATCTAGGTGTGCGTTTTCATTCTCGTCTATTCTCTAGCGCCCTCTGTCCGGGGAACAAAGCGCATACATGGGCGATGCGCGACTTGGAAAAACCCTGCCCTCACCTTGCGGCTCATTGGACAAGTTGAACCTACACTTTCGGGTAGCAGTCGCTTAACCGACACCACACGTTGCATGCATCGCGCCGCGTCGTTACCAACGGGGACCACGAGGAGGCGGAGCTGCCAGCATATACCTCGGTCTCAGCTGGTTGGCTCTCCAGCCGATTATCCCTGCACCATCTCGGCACCTATTTGTACGGGCACCGCCTGCACCGATAGTTTGCAATTTGAAATATCTGCGGGTAGTCTCGTAGATTTTGAATAGAAATTTCTTTTATCGAAAAATACATGTATGTTTTGACCTATATATAACTTTGTACTCTTGTAACCTAAAATGAAAGTTCAAAAAAAGGGAGGTTGACTCTTTGAGAAAAAAATTCATTTATGTCGATACTACTTTTACAAATGTACTAAGAGCAGCAAGACAAATTATTGACGAAACACAGGATAGTCATTTCCGATCCAAAAGAAAAATGCAACTAAAATAATATGTAGGTAGCAATTAAGGCAACATGCAGTATGCGAAAAGAAAAATAAATGTAGAAAGATATACAAAATCAAAGAGATTTAAAAATTACAAAATTCCCCTGTGTTATGTCTAAAATGGAAATAATAAAGTCATTGAAATGATCCATTGTTTCAGACTCATATCGCTTTTCTTTATTTCAGAACTGCTATAAACATTTTAAATATCATTTATGTCTGGATTTCCTCGCAAAGTTCTCGAAGAATTCGTCAAATGATGTCATCAAAAATATAAATAATCGTAAAAATCTATATTTGTGTTTAAAAGATACACGTATAAAGAGAAATAGAATAATCGAGGTCGGTGAAAAAGAATCAACCTTCTTAGCAATGGCAAGGCACATCCCGCAACTGATACAAGCGGAAGAGAAATCGACTTTCTTTTGTATTGTATTGTATTTGAATCTTTTGTACTACTCCAAACTCTGTTGAGTCACAGTAATAATAATAATCGGATGTTGAATTCTGCTCGTTTTTACTTGAAGTCTGCTCGTTACCTCTTTGACATTTGGAGGATCATTTTCTGCCGAAACCCGCTCCATCTGATGTTAAAATCAATAAAAGCAATATTACGATAAAGACTGTTATCTCCATTGTCGTCGACTGTCGTCAAGTCTTCGATTTCTGGTCTCTCTTTCTTTGTTATTTTCACCTCTATTTAAAAAGAAGAAAATAAAAGAAAAGCGAACAGTTTCGTCTTTTTTTGTATGCGAAATGTTGGAGACCGCATTTCGTCTTGCTCTTATCTCCCACGAGAAACAATCATGTCACAAGAGACAAGAGTACGATAGAAGAGAAAAGAAAATGTTCGTTGTGAAATATACAACAAAACTAAAACATGTAGATGAATCACGTGCATGTCATGAATATTCCGCATCGTTTCTTCGCCTTTTCTTCATTTTCTTCGCTGGTTGCTTCATTATTAAGGACAATGATATAGTAATTATTTCCAAAATTGTACATTTTGAAATGGTAAGAAAATCAATAGTACAATGATAAATATACGATTTTAAATGTTTTTCAAATTCCTTATGTTGAGGTTACTGGGTGTATATGAATACAAAGGAACGTGTGTACAAACCGTAAGGTAGAGAATATATATATATTTTTTTTTTTTTTTAATATGAAAGTGTAAGTACAAAATTCGAAATATATATGAGCTGATCCAGATCCGTACGTTAGCAGCGTTACCCTATGACTTAACAGATCACGTAGAGTTTTTCCTTTTGTACAAGTGATAACCACTTCGACATCCTCCCTAAAAACTCTACATCTCTACAAACAATTACCTCTTAATATCCCTTTTATTTTTCAAACTTAATTTTTGTCTTAAATATTCGAATCTCGGTTTTGGCAACGCCTTTGTACATATATCTACCAGTTGTTCTTCGCTTGTTACATACGTTACATCAATTTCGCCTCTATTGTATAAATCTCGCAAGAAATGATATCTTACATCAATATGCTTGCTTCTTCGATGGAATTCTGGATTCTTAATTAATTTCATGGCACTAGTATTGTCTACACATAGCATATACTTAAGGATGACTATTTTACATTCAAGAAATATTTTCTTTAGCCACATAATTTCTTTCGCTCCTGAGGTTGCACTGATATACTCTGCTTCCATCGTAAATAAATCTATACATTATTGTCGCTTATATTGCCATGTAATGACCGCATTCGCTTAGTTACATACAACGCCTGACGTCGACTTTCTTGTTTCTTTGTCGCCTGCATAGTCAGCATCGCTAAAGGTTTCCAGACTGCCTGCCTTCATATATAAGAGTCCCATGTCTGCGGACCCGTTCATATAGCGCAAAATTCGATTGACTAATTTCCATTGATACTTATTTGGATTCTCTGTATGTCTCGACGCTATATTTGTTGCAAAGTCAATGTCCGGTTTGTAAAAACATTAAGTTTCCTATGGTTTCGTGGATTCGTCATATCGAACCTAAGGTCACTGTCATTAGCGTCTATTTACCGCGGCCACTTGTCGATCTTGTTTTTTTTTTTTTTATATACGGTTATTTAAGCCAAGATTTTATTAATCATAATAAACAATGAATTTTTTTTTTTTAATAAGATATGTTAGGCAAAAGTACCGATGCGCGACGGTACGACGTAGCCTTATTATATTGTGGGTCGGAGTTTTTACAATTTTTGTGTTTATATTATTGGGTTCGGTTTTTGTATTTAAATCACTGGGAAGTGGAGCTTTCTTTTTTTTTTTTGTTGTTGTTTTTGTCCTGAAAAACTTGGCCGCAAAATAGGACGCTACGGTAGTCTGTTGCTTGTCGATCTTGTACTATCTATATCTGTGATAATAAACGTTATCTCGATTGTACAACAACGATGAACAACCCAGGCGAAGATTCGTTGTACGCCCCTAATCCAAGTCCTAACGCCAACCGACAAATATAAAAGCAAGGATCTGCGTTACTCTGATAAAATTTTAAATTTGAAATAAATTTTGTGAAACCTTCTGTCCAACATCTTGGAGACAGCTTTAAGCTATATAGGCTTTTTAATAATGTACAAACGCGATTCGTACCATCATCAAAACCTTTAGGCTGTTTCATATAGATGTTTTCTTTCAGAATTCCATATAAAAATGTGGCTTTAATGTCAAACTGTCCAAGGTGTAAATTATTTTTGGCAGCAATATTCAGCATTAATCTAATTGTGTCAAACCGAGCAACGGAACTATATGTTTCCTTATAATCTATGCCTTCTTTCTGTGAACATCCTTTTATCACAAATATAATAAGAAACCACTTTGCGCAAGCTGCAAAGATATAAGAAAATAGTTTAATCTTCGGTTGCTTATTTCCACACGATTCATATTACAAAAATACACAACAGGCTACATCCCTCCTAAGGCGTTTTTATATCTAGACGAAAGAAACTGCCTCCAAGACCAAAATGATATCCCAATAATCTACCACATAAAAAGAAAAAATAGGGATTAAAAGAATACTCTACGAGGAAAACTTAAAAGGACAGACTGTAGACTCTAGGTGAATATACAACATGGCCCTTTTCCAAAAAGATAGCGAAGACAATCACAGAAAAAACATAAAAAAATATTGGTGGATACCGAAACCATAATAAAAATAACAAAAGAAGGAAGCACAAAGCGGTAACGCTGAAATCTCCCACCGTGTAAATAGTGTAAATATATAAATATTTTACATATCGGAAATAATCTCTACAGGACACGCCCTTTCCCCCTCCCCGTCCGCCATTTCCCCCTCCCCGGCCGCCCTTTCCCGTCCTTTCCCCCTCCCCGTCCGATCTCTCCCATCCTTTCCCAAAATCCCACAGCCCCACCGAAACCAAAAGCAGGCTACCGAACTGCTCTGTTTTTGCGACCAAGTTTTCAAGACAGAGATAGGAAGAAAAAACGATATCATATGTAAGCACCGCTCTACGGCTACTTAAATCCAAATTACAAATTATAATGCCAAAAAAATGTAATTCTGACACACATAATATTGTATGGCCATGTCGTACCGTTACGTATCGGTACTTTTTCCTAAACCAACCCACAACCGAAATTCATTGTTTATTGCGAATAACATATACGTGTAATACCCATCTTCTTGGACAATAAACGTTAGAAAAAAAAAAGATCAATCGTATAAATATACACATAGACATGCAATATTTAACGCAACATGACGAAATTATACGTTATTCTATGGTTTCTCTTAAAAATACCAAGCTAGAACTAGACGTAAATAAAAAATCATTGCTTCTAGAAAGAGTTCAAATATCTTCAATGTTTTTTTATTTTAAATAATTTTTTCTCTCGCGCCGTACTACTAAATAATGTATTGAACAATTCGATAAAATAATTAATACATTCTCAATTGAAATTAAAATATTATATGAATTGTAAATTCTCGACGAGAACATCGCAGCGTCACTAAATCTTTGTCAACAAGTTTTTGTTTTCACGGGAGCTCTACAATACCAGACTCGTGCAAACACGTTTCGATTCATAAACAATGGTGGCTCTTTCACACCGTTATCGCTCTATCCTCGGATATGTTTACGTATAGAATTTTGGTCTGTCACAAGCATTTCCGAATATTTATAAGAAAAATGTCGTTTATAAATAAGAAACGAACATTCGCAGTATAATTCTTTCAGATGGATGTATTACATTTAGAATCTTTAGAAATGCTTGTCAATATCGGGAAATATGTTACAAAGCACAAATAATATTTCAAATATATTCTATTTTCGTAATATAATATTTTTTTATCGATGAATAATTTTATTAGGAACAGCAGTATTTTCTGGAATAACGCTAACTTCTCCCATCCTTCTTTGTTAATGCAGTTTTACTTTCGGAAAATTTTTGTGACCGGCTATAATGCCGTCTTGGATTCAGTATCTGCTATGTAATGTTTTTATAATTTAATATTTTATAGTTAGATTTACTTTTACGTTTTCAAAAACGTGCTTTGGCACGTGCCTAATGGCATTGCCATTAATATTTTATAATATTCTATTGCACGTTATGTTTCATATTTGAAAACATTATATCTTTCCAACTTTCTATTTATTAATATTAATATAATATTTGTTTAATAAAGTGACAACGTATAAGCGCAGATATCTTCGTTTGAGATTCAGTTTTATTCGTCAAAATGATATTAAATCATTCGTGTTTACTTTTTATATCTTTTACGTTTGTCTCACTGTTCAGCCTAACGTGTTCTTTTTGTTTTGAAACATTATATGTTTATTACTGCGAACACATCCTTGAGTGTTCCTGGAATTGGACGAATCCTATTCGTGTACGTATGGATAGCCGACAACTCTAGTCCCCTACCCCTTCGCAGCACGAATTCGTATGGTAAATCGCGGTGCGGAGTGTCAGTTTAGCGTGGATAATCAGAGGGATTGGACGTATATCCAACCGTGTTATTTCGCGACAGGTGGCTTTGGCACTTTGGTGAACATTTTTCTACCGTTTAAACTCACACGTTTAATCTATTATTTAATTACCTTTGTTTTTCCGATTGTGTTTTTGGTTGCCCCATTTGCCGGTAGATCGTACAATGAGTTTTCGAAACAGAATTTGACCATGATCATTGCTTCATTTTCAAATAATTTGTTCTTTTTATACATTTGTTTTAATATTTCACTCTTTTTTGTGCAGATTACTATTATTTGATTCCGAGGGAAGCTTTTATGTATTAGCGTGATACTGTGAAATTCGACAGGACGGGACGAAAGTCAAAAGGACGCCATGGTGATTAACGATAAATTTGATAACTTTTCGTCGAAATGAGGTAATATTTATTCACTATTAAATCAAATCTGTTTCGTAATTAATATCTAATATAACAAATTCTAAATTCACGGTTTATTAAGAATACCAAGATGAAAAATGCAAGATTAAAGAAATTATTTTTTTCTTTCTAATATATTAAATTATGTTTCCGAAAAAATTGAGTAGATTGTTTAACATTAATTTAACATAGATTCCCTCGGTTCTATTTCATTTGAGTAAGAAATTCAAATAACTTTTGCGTTTTGCTTCATTATTCGTAAATTGTCTGTAATATAATATCGACTATTAATTTCGCCTTTCTTAATAACTTTTATTACATTCGAGAAAGTACGTTATCGTAGACAAGTTTGAACAGTTTGCACATCGCGTTTTTTTCGTATTGCGCAGCTTTGTTTAACGGTCAGAAAATGTGCGCCATGTTGCATTTGAACGAAGTCACGTAATGAATAAAATATTTGAAGTTGTAATGGCGGACATTCAATTTGGCGGATAACTTTTATAAATCAATCGTATTATGAAATATTCATATACATATTTGATAATAATAAAAAATACTTTGAAAAATATTTTAAATATATTAACAATATATTTTCTGTCGCATTTTTGGTATAATATTTATATGTATGTTTTCGTACTCTTGATATTATATATGATTCTACCTATGGTAAATAAATAATTAATTCGTAGTTCTAAGAAAGCAGTATTGTCGTAAACAAATACTCGACAGAAAAAAGAAAAAAATTTCCTTTCTCTATCCCCTACCTCTAATAATGTTTTTCTTTCAGAATATTTTTCTGATCGCGCGCAATGCGGTCGGTAGAATCAGTGTTTACTGCGTTAAATCACATTTAATATTGATTTAAAGTATAATAACTTTAATTAAATGTAATTATAATAATCAGATGCGAAATTAGAGTCAGTGTGTTCGCCGATTGTCAGTTGACATAACGGACGCATTAGTCTATTATTTCTTTTTTTTTTTTTTTTTTTTTTTTTTTTTTTTTTTTTTTTTTTTTTTTTTTTTTGTTAAACATTCGTTCTCGGTAGTAGAGTAGCAGGTCTCGTAAGAGGATAAAACCTTTCCTGGAACTCAAGAATGTAAGTATTGTCGTACATTGTATTTTAATTTATTTATCAAACTAAAATCTTAAAATTTTGTTCTTGAAGTACACAAAAAGAATGCTTGACTTTGTTCAGAACTTGTTAAAGTTCCACTTTTTATGTAGTAATTAAACTGTATTAGATTTTCAATTCCTTTTATTATTAAAATTTCAAGTTTGAATAGAGTTTTATTTTTCGTTGTTTTAAGTTTTCTAACAATCACAAGTATTTTTCAAGAACAGATTATAATATTTAATATGTTCTGTTACAGGTTTTTCATAACTTCCATCTTTTTCTTTTTCTTTGGGAAGGATGTAGCGGTGTTCCAAATTTAAGCATGTAAGAATCTTCACATTTTGTATTTTATTAACTTTATTCCTTGTATTTCGCTGTAATTATTATTAATTAAGAACTGAAATCTGGTTTTAAATTTTTATATGAGAATTTCAATTCCAATTTTAATTAGAGTTTATTATAATTTTAATTTCTTTTGCTATTAAAGTTTTAAGTCCTCATAGAGTTTCATATTTTATTATGTTAAATTTTTTGATCAACCGTTACATTTCTCAAAACAAATTATAATGATTCATATTTTGTTAAAGGTATGTCACTTCTTCCCCTTCCTATTCTCAGGAAAGGACATAGTGGTGTTTCAAAAGCCAAATATGTAAGTAACTATGTATTTTTTATTTTATTTATATTGATTCCTTATATTTTATTAAAATAAATGATAATTAGATAATTTAAAAAATTACGAGTAAATTAAAATATTTTATGTCTTGTTACAGTTTTCTTCCATCGAATTCGACGATTCGAATGTGTTGGCGACTTGATGACGAACCCTTTGGATCAGAACAATATCGAGGACAACATTCTTTACGTCTAATCGTGAGTCGCATGCGTTTTTGTTCCTCCGGTCACTCAATCACGTCGAAGGACGAAAGGTCCGAATCGACACGGGTGATTGGTTGTATACGTAGAATTTTTTACGAGCATAGTGACCACGGGTCATAATTATTATACCTGTGAGTAGTAACATTTTTGTCTATATTTTATTAGTTTAGGATAGGTTTTCTTGCACGTCGCGTTTTTAAATGTGGACGATAATATATATATAATATATATAAGTATGATATTTACATATTACAATATAAAGTATTTTGTGTAAGTAATATAATGTTGACAATAATATAATTATATATTATATTATTAGATATAACTAGTGTTACGCCGCGAGTCCCAGTATAGATCGTATTTCCAACTGTCGCTCGCGGCCCTCCAGCGTCGCCAGAAAGGTCCTCTTTCTGCCCGACGAAAAACATACAATGTCTCGACGAGCGCGCATAGTTGTCACCAAGCAGCGAGTTCTGGAACCGTCGATTTCGGATCGTTATTTCATTCACTCAAAGAAGTCGGCATACGTGATCATCGGTGCGATCAGTGGCGTGATTCGAGCGTAGTGGGGGTTGTCTCCCAGGAACACAAGGAATCGGTTTAAGGGCGTGAGTCTCATTTAAAAATTCATACGGCATACATCGAGAGCTCGGACGAACAAAGTCGCTTAGTCTAACCCATTCGAGAAATATAAAAAGTCGAGTCAAATTTCTGTAACGCATTAACTACATTCATCGCCAAATAATTTGTGACATTTTTATTATTATACGATTTATTTGTTGAATATATACGATATATTAACCTGTTAATACAGTGTTAAATTCATCAAACCACCCCTGTTAAGGGGAACGACTACTTCGCGGTTTCGATTAGCCGAATCGTAGCAGCGAGAATTTACGTCTCTCGCTGACGCGTTTTCTCCGTGAACGGTCGTAACAACTAGTATACATATGCATATGATTGAAAATTACGCAATATATTAATTATAATTATTTATAAAATCAAATTATATTCAATATTACTATATATTTATGAAGACCAAGTATCCATGTGAGCATATATATGAGTATTGAAATAAACGACGAAACGACTTCGTTTAAGTATTTTGTAGTGAAGAAGTCTGATACCCTCAGACTTCGTTAATATGGAAATTCAATTCTGATTACGATGGTATGGAGCAGTGTTATTATTTGAGTATACACGGTATATTTAATAGCATAATTTCAGTAAAATTCGGGATGTGGAATATGATAGTATATGTGAAAGTCTAACTTTGTCTGTCCGTTATGATAAATATTATCAAATTTCACGTGCAAGAAAACACTTCGCGACAGGCTGGTTTCAGAATCAAAACAAATTTTGAACGTTCCTTTGTGTTTTCAAAGATGCGTTTTGATAATGATGTCGCCTGAGGATATTTCGAGTAATAGAGTTCAGTTAGAGTCCATTGTTGTTCATTGATATAAATATTAGTTGCATTGAATCTTAGTTTATGTTTAATAAATGTGTATGTTCTTCGTTAATTATCTTCATTCAGTTTAATAGTTTAATTGTTCATTAAAATAATAAAGTAAAATAAAATATAGAATTGTTAAAATTTGAAATGAAATTAGATTGCAAAATCAAAGAATATTAGCCCGTTAGAAATGTAATAGATAGACTAATCATATTTTTAGCACAGGATTTTTCAGGTTTAAGCCCTTCCATGTTCATTGCCAGAATCTCACTCACGTGACCAGGTGTTTCTTGGGTGGGAGGAAGGCAATGGGCATGATGAGTAGTTTATAAGTTTAACAACTTTTTCAGCGACTGACGTTACGTTAGCGTATCGTGCACGACGTATTTTCCACTATGTGTGTAGTTAGTTAGGCTGTGGATTGCGTCGCTTTTGCTATTCATTATGATTTTGAAATAGTTATAGATTTAGAAATATGAATCCAATTACCAATTGCCAATTGGAAATAGCAGTGTTAATAAATAGTAAAATAAAATAAATAATCTTGAAATAGTAATGGATTCGAAAATATAAATACCACTACCATTGAAGATAACAGTATTAATAAATGGGATTAATAAGTGGTTTATAAATAGTCATATTACTAATCTCAGTATTAAACTACAGTGATAATTACATTGATTAAAATACGACGATCTATTCTAGTCAAATTATTTCTTTGCGTGATATATATATACACGATTATATACGATTATGAGTATTTCATTAGAATAGAAATTTAAATATATTTGGATAATTAAAGTTGAAATATGCGGAATATTTTTACGCAATGGTCGCTAGCCATCGTCAGTCATTTTCAGGAAAATGGTACGTACTTTAGAGTGCGAAAATTGTAGGTCAAACTCGGGTGTCGGAGGCGTCCCGGGACGTCTCTCTAGTGTAGGTCTTTGCGCCCGGGTTATGTGTGAGAACCGTGGAGTGAATGAGTTCGTTTGCTTCTTTTTCCATTTTTAAAATTTTAAATATAGGTTTCCGGGTAAGATAGCTAGCATATTTTCTGGTATGAGTGTTAACTATAAGTAGCTAGGGCCGGGCACGTTGGCACAGTCTCTCGTGGAGTAGGCGCGTTTTCGCGTGTCCAACCTGTTTCAGGATATTTGATTTGAAAAATTGACGGTGAAGCAGGCATCACGAATGGAGCATACCATTTGTCTTGAGCTTTGCCTATCGGTGTTTTTAATATCGCGGTCGTGGTCGCGAGTACGGAGTGGGTTCCGAAACGAACGTTTATTGCTCGAGCACGCATATGCGAACGAACAGCGGTCGCTACGATCGTTGGTCGTCCATGTGCTCTGGGAATAGCATTCGCGATTTATCTTTTTATTTTACATTTTTAAGTTATTTTTTGGTTTGCGATTAGAAAGTCTCGAGCCTAGATTTAAGTTTCAGCGGGCATCGCGCCCGAAGAAAGAAGAGGCTATGAGCCGAAGAGGCCCGGCAAACTGCCATTCAAGAGGGCAACTACTAATGGTTCTCCATCCTCTGGATCATCCGGAGCATGGAAAGTCATTCTTGTTACTACTTTGTCACTATGCTCGCTTTAGAGTTTGTAGTTTCTTTTTCAGCCGACGCATATTGCTTCATCATTATACGGGGCAAATCGCGGTTTTCTATTAGTGTTGCGAATAATTAATTACGGTTGCTAATAATTAATTATAGTTGCTAGTTCAAATTTCGCGTTTTGAATTAGAGTTGCTAGTTACAAATCCTCTCGCGTATTGCATTCAAATAGAATTGCATTTACTTTAGTGTTACGAACTCCCAGATAGAAAATTAGATTTTATACTTCAGTTAATCCTATAGTTTCGCGAATTAGTGTTTCGTTATTTTCCCATCGCGATTGTTCTTATTACTTTGATAGGGTTGTGTGAATTAACGATCGCGTTTAGAAGTAGAGCTGCGTTCAAGAAATGTCCCAAATTCTTCCACTAAAGTTGTGGAAGTGTGTTCCAGTGTGCACCTTTATCCCAGATAAGATCGTTCATCGCCAACCATCGCACTGGATCTCTTTGACATTAGTGTTGCTTATGTTTAAACACGAATGAATAGATTAATATTTATTAGTGTTGCGTAAATAATTCTAATTCATCAAACTATCGTACTATTGTGCTTGCTTCCGCGTATTTTATTTTTTTCTTTTTTTTTTTTTTTTAATGATAAAATAGTGTTGCAAATATGACAAAACACATATCGCGATTTTCTTTGTGAATTCCTTATTTTATATTTGAATTTGGAAAATAAAATTAGTGTTGCGAAATACAAAGATATTTATGTCGAATAAATGGCCTTTCTGGCAACGGAACTGATTTATTTTTCAGCTCCCTTAAAGTACCAGAGCGTCTGTTACAGAAAATACTGCTAAATGATATATTTATTTGCTATTGTTAGTAGCGTGAAAGAAATTAACGAATGATTTTATTAAATTCTTTTTGGTGTATTGTATTTCAGGAAAAATATAAACAATCTTTTAATGAAATGTTTCAAATGTTGTTATTTCTATATTTAGAGGTGGAATCACAATAGTTATTACTATTATTGTAGGGTAAATCTATCACACCGTTCTGAGCTGGAAAACCTTTATTACACACATTCACATGCACCTGGGGGGGGGGGAGAACAAGGGAACATCGTACAGAACTATCGATTGTATCTAGAACAATCTTCCAGTTACCGTTTTTGTAACCAGCGTATCCGCATATAGAGAGCGAGCATGAACTCACGTTGTCATTTTCAACATCAAATATATGTACATATATGTAATTTGAAAATTTTCTGGGGAATCCAAACGTGTAAAATAAATAATCTAATTGATAACATTCTGCATAATATTAACCTATTTGGAATATAGTAAAAAAAATTAAAGTTTTTAAAACTTTTTATATCAGTGATTGCTCGTTACTTGGATTGATTCTTCTTTAATAGTTCTCTTGATATTATTATATACGATTTTTTTAACATTCATGTAATTTTATAAATGTTCGAATATGCTATGCATATATCAAAATTCATTTACGATGTTACGACCTTTCGCGGAGAGGTGCGATCGCGGTGAAAACGCGTCAGCGAGAGGCGTAAATTCTCGCTACGATTCGGCTAATCGACGCCGCGAAATAGTCGGTCCCCTTATTCCTTGTGGGATAATAGAGGTGTTTGATTCAGATATAACTGCAATCTACAGTTATATAATATATATATTTACACCGATTTACAATACTTATAGCGTGGGCAGGAGTTGTTTGATTTCCTCGTAACGTTTGACTTCGTCGTATCGGAAAAATACAATGGTTGAGAGACCCGAAAGTTGCTTTAGGTGATGTGTTGAAAAACAGTAAACTTGACTGCTTAACGGCTAAAGAAACAGTAGTCTTGACCGCTCGATAGCTAACGAAACAATAACAAACACGTCTAGTACTATTAAGCAGGAAGTCTCGATGTAGGTGTGCCTTTTTGAACTAAGAACGCGGATTAGTTGTTCATACCTTTCGGTGGAAAAGTGAGGATAACGATCTGCGATGCCCATTGGTTATAGCCAATATTAATAAACAAAATACGAGGAGAAAGTCTCCTGCAGATGTGGCACGTATGTGTTCTTGTTCCTGGGAAAAAAACCAGCTATTTCGCTAGGCACATCCGCTTCCTCCGTACTAGCAAGAGCGTGTAATAAAGCCAAGGACCCTTTGCGAACTGAGAATGTTTATGTGACTGGGGCTCAATAACTAACAGACCCGGTTTACGGTGGTTCCTTGGGTTTGATGCGGGTCAATGTAACGATGGGCGGGCCTCGGCGGCCCGACCATGAGGGACGTAGCAAGGACCATCTCGCGCGACGTAACATACGTTATAGTTCATTTTCTATAAAATCTTAGTAGATGCACTTGGATTTGTCATTTTATTGATAATAAAATTTATATTTTTATTTCTCATTAAGATTGTTGGTCATTAAAATAAAAGAAGTTATGCATATGATTTTAATCACATCCTTCATCTTGGTATTTCTAACAAATTTTCTATATTTGATACAAATTTAAATCCACATTTGGATCTCAAAATTTAAATTTAAAATTCAAATATGAATTACTGTGAAGCTAAAATAATGCTTTGATAATTTGATTCCCTTATATATAATATGTTTTGTTTTCAGCGTTATATTCTCTGAAGGTACCAATCTAGTAAATAAGTTCCTTGCTTGGCGATACTGAGCTCTGGCGGGGACTCTTCTGCCGCGGGCAGACGACCCGAGACGTTAGTCTGGCAGTAGCTGGCCGAGAGGTGCGGGAGCGGTGGCGCTCCGACCTGCTCGCCAAAGACCAGTTCCGTGGCCACCGGGCCGTTAGATCGGTCCTGCCACATGGGTAGCATTGGTAGGCTTATGGGGGTCGTGGGGCTTTCGCTGTCTTTCCGAATGACGCAGGTGCTCGCAGGACATGCAGTATTCGAGAAATACCTGCAGAAAATCGGAAGAGAAGTGACGAACACCTGTCACCACTGCGGTGAGGGTGGGGAGACTGCGCAGCACATGTTGGAATTTTGTTCGGCGTGGAAGGCCCCAGGTCGTATTCTACGATTAGCGATTGGTGTGAGATTAGACCCTTGAGAGATTAGAGATTAGACATGTGAAAACGATGCTGGGGGAGCAACAAGAGTTCCTCGCATTCCGCTCATATTGCGAAGTCGTGATTCTCGTAAAGGTGTGAACGGAGCGGGAGATGGTGTGAACATCGCACCCTTGCAGGGTTTCGCGCCGAAGAACGGCCCTGCGTCGCCCTAGGTGGTCATAGGGGCCAACATGATCTAAATCTCCTCAGTCAGTCAGAGTGAACCTCTTCAGCCGACCGTGAAGCTCCGAACAGGACGGACACCTCAGCCTAAAAAGGGACAACAGGCTCAAGTCCACACAGTGCACGCGTCGAACTAGTCAGGCATGAACTGAAAGTGCAAAAAAAAGAAAAAGAAAAGTGACACAAAGTGACAAGAGTGAAAAATATAGCAGTGACACCAACGCTATAAATAAGAAAAAAACAAAATAAATAAAACAAAAACGATAACAAAAATAAACAAAAAAATAGGTGTCATCGATAATAACGTCGAAAACAAAAATACGGACTCCACCGTAAAAAAAGCCACTAAAAGGAAATAATAACGCCAGAAACAGTCAAAGATATCAACAATAGCGTAAGACTTTCCGCACATAAAACGCGGAAACTCAGTCCTCAACCCTACTTGATGTCCAAGACCAAAGGCCTAACATTCTGACATTCTGCAAAACGCAGAAACAGAAACTCTCACATCAAACTCAGGAGGAAACAACACCAAAGACGACACCACTGAAACTAAAGACAACATGAAAAAAACAAGAAGCTCTCCCGCACCAACAATACCAACAAGTAACCGATTCGAGATACTACAACTTCAGAGATCCAACCCAATTCAACGGCATGATCACCCACAATGAAGCACAATAGGAGACCCGGGAATTCGAAGTACGATCTGAGAAAACATGAAAAGAAAAAACGAACAAATACGAAACAGAATAAGAAACCAAGGCATGTCCCCGGCTGGAGCATCGCCCACCCACGATAAGGCAAGGTACACACAGATGGACGCCCCCCTCCCTTCACCACCAAGGAGGCTGACAACACCTCAAGACCAGCCCATCCCACCGCGCAAATCAAAAGACCCATCCACAACGATAACGTCATCGAGGGAACAAACACAACGTGGACAACCCACCAGCCACCACACGGAGAAGCAAACAGACGCCCCCTCACCCGCAAAAATAAACAGACCCCCACCAATTAACATAACCCTCCAGGACCCAAAAGGCACCGTAGCAATCATACAAGATACCCTGCAAATCAGGAACTTTCATATTAAAAGGATACACGCAGGTAAACACATATTATATCTACAAAACATAAACGATTTCACCAAAGCAAAAGAAACACACTTATCACAACCGACACAGCATTCTACACATACACTCCCAAATCACAAAAACAACACACATATTTACTAAAAGGACTAGACAATAGCTTCACAGAGACAGAAATACTAGACGACTTACAAGCCCTACAAATAGACGACATACACTTTACGAAAGTGTCACGTTTCTCAACAAGAAAATCAAGGGAGAACAACATATTGCTCCCAATCTACATAGTTCAAGCTTCCCCCAATAATAACATCAGGAAACTATTAAAAATAAATAGACTTAACTGCTTCAAAGTTACATGGGAAAAAATCAGGAAAACCAACGTTACTCAATGCCACAAATGCCAACGAATAGGTCACACAGCACAAAACTGCAACCTAATTTACCGTTGCGTGAAATGCACTGAATCCCATGGGTCGGGCGAGTGCAAAATAAAAAAAGAAGACGCAGTAACCAAGGATAAAATATTCTGCATTAGCTGCAAAAACTACGAATACCCCGCGTCATACAACGGGTGCCCTAAAATCATAGAACTACGAAAAGGGCTAGCTGATAAAATCAAAAAAGAGAAAGAAGCAAAGATAAGACGAATCGACCAGATAAGCCGAAAATACACCCCAGAACGAAAGTTCTCCGACATGGCTAAGTTACAAAGAATATCAAACCAAGTAAGCGAAACCACACCGCAAACAATAAGTTTAGACACGCGCATAAACCAAATCCCAATTGCAGCCGATAGCATCTCCCAATCAAACTTTTTTAACGTTTTGGAAGACTTCAAAAACAGTATCCTCCAAGCGATAAAAGAAATAAAAAAAACGCTAACATCGCACGAAGAAGGGTTCGATATCATCTTCAACTCCTTAGATATCACAAACGACAATTAACCAAAACCTACTAAACAAACAACTACAGGAGAGAACAAATAAATTAAAACATCTGAAAATAATCGCAATAAACACCAACTCCCTAATTTCAAATAAAAAAAGATACAACATGCTGACCCTAATAAACAAAGAAACCCCCGACATCGTACTTATCTCAGAAACAAAATTGAACAAAAGACACAAGGTATCCTTCAAAAACTACTCCATGATAAGAAACGACAGACCAAACGCAACTCAAGATGGCGGGACGGCAATCCTCATAAAAAAACCCCTAAAGTTTAAAAAAATCCTTAACGACAAAATTACAAGCTTCAAAATCCTTGAAACGTCAATTATAAAAATAAAAATTAACAATAAAGAAAACTTACTGATCACCGCAGCCTACGCAACCGACGGAAGCCAAAAAGCCTTCAACGATGAATTCAATAAACTTTTTGAACTTCTACAACTCGAAAAACAGGAAAACTACCACATAATAGCAGGCGACCTAAACGCAAAACATACAAGCTGGAAAAACCTTCTAAACAATACGAGAGGAAACTTCATCACAAACTGGCTAGACAGTAAAAGTATACACTAGAGAACAAGCCTTTACAGCTCCGAGCTACCCTCTTATCCAAAAGGAGGCTCATACCTGGACATATGCTTAGCGCGACTAAAATTCCAAAACCTACGATCAAACAATACCCTCAAGAACCTTGACTACGACAGCGACCATAACGCCATAGTCTTCCATATAAACAGGAACACATCCGACTTCCTAGAGCACTTGAAACTCAACCCGAAACTCCCAAGTACAACTTCAAAAAGACAAATTGGAGGAAATTCCAAAACCTACTCGAACGGAAATGCGACCTAAAGATTTACAACGACGTCAACCTAACAAACACACAAATCGACACATACGTAGACGAAGTAGAAAAGCACATACAAATCGCACACCAAAAATCCGTTCCAATCATAAAACAGAAAAACTCTTGCGATCCCTACATCAACAATAAAATACAAGAACTGCAACGAGACAAAAGCCACATACTGTCCAAAATAAACAACATAAAATACAATTACTCTTACGACAAAAGAGGGGAATAAGAATTCCTAAAGTACCTACTACACAAAATAAAAGCACGACAGAAACAAGAATTCTCAAACTCTATAAACAATTACTGGACAAACACGATAAAAAACATGCCCAAAAACGACTCAGACAACATGTTCCCACAAATAAATCAAATCTTCATATCAAAAGAACAAAACCCCATGCCACCTCTCAAATTACCCCCTGAGAAAGCCCCCCTCATCAAAAAAGCAGGTATAGCACAACACCCACAAAACATCGAGGATAACTTCGTAATAACTAAAACAGCAGAAAAACGAGAACACCTCAGATAACCACAAACAACCAGAACCAGAAATAAACTATTTTACAAACTACAATCAACTAAACAAAATCTTCTCCAAACTAAAGAATAAAATATCCTCCGGTTTAGACGGCATTCCAAACATCCTTCTCAAACACCTACCGAACAAAATAAAATGGTAGTATACACTGTTTAACAACGTGCTAAACAACACATATTTCGCCAAAAAATGGAAAAAAGCCAAAATAATAGCCATCACAAAACAGAATAAAGATGGTTCATCACCCGCAAACCTACGACCTATAAGTCTCCTACTTAACATAAGTAAAGTATACGTGTATATAAGTATATAAGTATATAAGTGTATATGGTATTACGTTATAACGCATTACGTTATATAGTATATCGTTATATAGTATAACTTTATAACGTCTTACGTTCAATAGTACAACGTTATATCGTATTGCGTTGTATGGTATTACATTATAACGTATATAACACATCTGGATTACCATACACTGTACTTGTACTAATACTTACTTAAATATATTTCCATTATACATTCATCCACGCATTTTCGCTCTCTATTCCGAGATAAACCTCAACAGCTTTGATGTACAAAAAAAAAAAAGAATATTTAGAAAAATATAAATGTGCGTAAAAATACGAGTGATGTAATGTATGGTAATACTAAAACATTAATTTTTTCGATGCTTAAATTATAGATTATTGAATGTAGATCGTTAAGGAAAGTAAAAAAGATTGGAAAAAAAGCCAACACCACACGGAGTTCCCAAGCGGTCACCCATCTAAGGACTATCCGTGCCCAGCGTTGTTTAACTTTCGTGATCGGACGAGAACGAGTGCTTTTTTTTTATATCTGTTGATTTAAGCCAAGATTGTTCATACATTTTATTAATCATAATAAACAATGAATTTCTTTTTCAATAAGATACATTAGGCAAAAGTACCGAAAAGTACGTACCGCGACGGTACGACGTAGCCTTATTATATTGTGTGTGGGAGTTTTGACAATTTTTATGTATATATTATTGGGTTGGGTTTTTGTATTTAAGTCATTGGGAAGTGGAGCTTTTTTTCTTTTTTTTTTTTTGTTGTTGCTTTTGTCCTGAAAAACTTGGCCGCAAAACAGGACGCTACGGTAATCTGTCTTTTGTGTACTGGCAGACTTGGGTGGGGAAGAGATGAGGAGGAGGGGGAGGGGGATGGGGGATGTTACATGGGTTTATTTACAATATTTACAATATTTACAAGGTTTTCTCCTGACTTACTCAGCGGAAGTGTTGTATTCTTTGTCGATCTGAGGTTTTTTTTTCCTCTTGGATTTTTTATTATGGATTTGGTATCCAACAATATTTTTTTGTGTTTTTTCTGTGTTTGTCTTTAATGTCTTTTTGGGGGAGGGCCATGTTGTATCTCCATCTGGTGTCTGCGGTTTGTCCATTTAAGTTTCCCTCCTATAGTATCGTTTTGATCCCTATTTTTCTTTCTATGTGATAGATTATAGGGATATTTAGGTCTTGGATGTAGTGTTTTTCTTGTCTAGGTATAGGAACGCTTCTGGGGGGATGTGGTCAGTAGTGAGTGCATTTTTATAGAATGAGTCGTTTGGGTATAAGGCACTGTACATTAAGCTACTTTCTCTTATTTCTGTTGTTTGCACGAAGTGGTTTCTTGTTTGTTTTTTATGTATTTCCTGAATCCACTGTGTTCGGATCTGCAGGTATTCAGGTAATCTCTGATGCATTTTCTTTCGAGTACTCTTATCTTCTCCATTAGTGCGGTTGGTATGTTGTACCAGATTGGGCAGCCGTAGGATAAGATCGGTCTGATTAGAGCTTGGTAGCATAGTATCTTTACTCTGCTTTTGAGATGTTTAGAGTGAATATCCTTTTTGCTCTCCAAAATGCTTTATTGGCCTTGGAGAGTTGGGTTTCGATGTGTTGTTTGTAATTCAGTTTGTTATCTGTGTTTATGCCCAGGTATTTTACGCAGTTTTTGTGCGGTATTGATGCTCCTTCGTTTGCTTTTTCTCTTATTTGAAATTTTTTGAAGTGTTCTCTTTCTGCTGGGCCGATTTCGCTTGACTTGGGTGTGAACAGTATTGTTTCGCATTTATTTGCTTTGATTTTCAACTTCCATGTGTTGTAGTAGTCGTTGATTTTGGCGAAAAGTTTTTGCATTTCTGTTTTTATCGTTTTGGTTTTGCGGCCTGTTACGTAGATGATGAGGTCATCTGCGAAGGCTATGGAGCGTTTATGGATGGATTTGTTCAGGTCGAAGAGATTTAATAGGTCGCTATTGTTGATGCTGAAGAGTAATGGAGAATTGACTGTACCTTGTTGGAGTCCATTTTTTATAGCGAATTCTTTGTTCGATGTGTGGGAACCTTCAGACATTGTACATATTCTGTTTGTGATCATGTCCCAGATTATTTTGATTAAGTATCTTGGGAAGTTTTTCTTTATCAATTTATAAATGAGACCTGGGATCCAGACTGTGTCGAAAGCTTTTTCGAGGTCTATTAAGCAGGCGGCGACTCGTTGTTTTGTGTTTAGCGCCCAGCAGATATCTTCTGGAGGTTTTTTATGAGGATTACCGTTCCTCCTCCTTGGGTAGAGTTCTGTCTGTCGTGTCTTATCCTGGAGTAGTTTTTGAAGGATACCTTGTGTCGTTTGTTCAATTTTCTTTCTGAGGTAAGTATGATGTCGGGAGTTTCTTTCTTTATTAGGGTTAGCATGTTGTATCCTTTTTGGTTTGAAATTAGGGAGTTGGTGTTTATTGCGATTATTTTCAGGTGTTTTGATTTATTTGTTTTTTGCGGTAGTTGTTTGTTTCGTCTGTTTCGGTTAATTGTCGACTGTGATATCTAAGGAGTTAAAGATGATATCGAACCGTTCTTCGTGCGATGTTAGCGTTTTTTTTTATTTCTTTCATCGCTTGGAGGATACTGTTTTTGAAGTCTTCAAAAACGTTTAAAAAGGTTGATTGGGAGATGCTATCGGTTGCAACTGGGATTTGGTTTGTGCGCGTGTCTAAATTTATTGTTTGCGGTGTCGTTTCATTTACTTGAATTGACGTTCTCTGTAGCTGACCTTCGTCGGAGAACTTTAGTTCTGGGGTGTATTTTCGGCTTATCTGGTCGATTCGTCTTATCTTTGCTTCTTGCTCTTTTTTGATTTTGTCCGATAGCCTTTTTCGTAGTTCTATGATTTTGGGGCACCCCTTGTATGATGAGGGGTGTCCGTAGTTTTTGCAGTTAACGCAGAATATTTTATCCTTGGTTACTGCATCTTCTTTTCTTATTTTGCACTCGCCCGGGCCATGGGGTTCAGTGCATTTTACGCAGCGATAAATTAGGTTGCAGTTTTGTGCTGTGTGACCTATTCGTTGGCATTTGTGATATTGTGTAACGTCGTTTTTCCTGATTTTTTCCCATGATACTTTAAAATAATTTAGTCTATTGACTTTTAATAATTTTCCTATGTTGCTATTGGGGAAAACTTGTACTATGTAGATTGGGAGCAATATGTTGTTCTCCCTTGATTTTCTTGTTGAGAAACGTGACACTTTCGTAAAGTGTATGTCGTCTATTTGTAGGGCTTGTAAGTCGTCTAGTATTTCTGTCTCTGTGAAGTTATTGTCTAGTCCTTTTAGTAAATATGTGTGTTGTTTTTATGATTTGGGAGTGTATGTGTAGAATGCTGTGTCGGTGTGATAAGTGTGTTTCTTTTGCTTTGGTGAAATCGTTTAAGTTTTGTAGGTATAATATGTGTTTACCTGCGTGTATCCTTTTAATATGAAAGTTCCTGATTTGCAGGTATCTTGTATGATTGCTACGGTGCCTTTTGGGTCCTGGAGGGTTATGTTAATTGGTGGGGGTCTGTTTCTTTTTGCGGGTGAGGGGGCGTCTGTTTGCTTCTCCGTGGTGTGGCTGATGGATTGTCCACGTTGTGTTTGTTCCCTCGATAACGTTGTCGTTGTGGATAGGTCTTATGATTTGCCCGGTTGGATGGCCTGGTCTTGAGGTGTTGTCAGCCTCCTTGGCGGTGAGGGGTAGGGCGTCCATCTGTGTGTACCTTGCCTTATCGTGGGTGGGCGATGCTCCAGCCGGGGACATGCCTTGGTTTCTTATTCTGTTTCGTATTTGTTCGTTTTTTCTTTTCATGTTTTCTCAGATCGTATTTCGAATTCCCGGGTCTCCTATTGTGCTTGATTGTGGGAGATCATGTCTTTGTATTGGGTTGGATTTCTGAAGTTGTAGTATCTCGAATCGGTTACTTGTTGGTATTGTTGGTGCGGGAGAATTTCTTGTTTTTTTCATGTTGTCTTTAGTTTCAGTGGTGTCGTCTTGGGTGTTGTTTCCTCCTGAGTTTGGTGGGAGAGTTTCTGTTTCTGCGTTTTGCAGAATGTCTGTTAGGCCTTTGGTCTTGGTCACCAAGTTGGGTTGAGGATTGAGTTTCCGCGTTTTGTGTGCGGAAAGTCTTAAGCTATTGTTGATTTCTTTTATTGTTTCTGGCTTTATTGTTTTCCTTTTAGTGGCTTTTTTTTACGGTGGGTTCCGTCTTTTTGATTTCGGTGTCATTATCGATGACACCTATTTTTTTGTTTATTTTTGTAATCATTTTTATTTTATTTACTTTTTTTTTCTTGTGGCGTTGGTGTCACTGCTATATTTTTCACTTTTGTCACTTTTCTTTTTTTTTTTTTTTTTGCACTTTCACTTTATGCCTGACACGTGCACTGTTTGGACTTGTATCTGTCGTCCCTTTTTGGGCTGAGAGGTCCGTCCTGTTCGGAGGTTCACGGTAGAGTGTGACGAGAACGAGTGCACCCAACGCGGTTTGAGCGTTGGCTGTAACGTATGGTTTTGTTATTGGCTTTTGCTGAAGCGATGCTCACTTCTAGGAAAACTACATCTTTAGCCACAAAAGCTCCGCTTCCCAGCGACTTAAACACAAAAGATTCAACACAATAATATAAACACAAAAAAATTATAAAAACCCCTACACACAATATATTATGGCTACGTCGTGCCGCTCTGTACTTTTGCCTAACCAATCTTATTAAAATTCATAGTTTATTGTGATTTATAAAATGTATTAAAAAAACATCTTCTTTAGTGTTTAGTTTTCTTAATCCTCCAAGCCATTGAGTATTGTTTACCTCCAAATCAATTTGAAGGACATTTCGACCTCATAGCCTTTTTTAGGAACATACCATGCACAGATGGTACAGCAGGGCATAAACGGGCCAGTTCTTCGTAATTATAAAAATACCCATAGGCCTGATAAGTAATTTTAAATGATAACAAATTAGTTCAGTAAATGGCTGGGTTTATTAATAGCGCAGTTAGTCTTTCCTACAAAAGATTACAAGAACTGCCCGGACTCGTCTCGTACCATCAAGGAGGAAAACTCGGTGTGGATGTGCCCTTTTGAACTTAGAACGCGGATTCGTCGTTTATATTTTTCGGTAGAAAAGTGAGGGTAACGATCAGCGATGCTCATTGGTTAATAAATGAAACTGTAAAGGCAAAGAAAAGCAGATGTGGCTCGTGGGCATCCTTGTTCATTGGAAAAGCCTGTTATCTCGCCAGACACGTGCTTTCTCTGTAATAGGTATGAGCGTACAACAAACATAAGGAGATATGAAACTAAACAGATTCGGTTTATGGTATCTCCCTAGGTTTGTTACGGGTCAGCGTAACAATGTGTAGGTCTTGGCGCCCAGATCATGAGGAACCTTGCAGGGACCATCGCATCTGGCGTTACACGTGCCAAGCTGATATTTGATCCGCGACAGGCCCATGGTTTCGAAGCTCTGTCGTAATGTAACACTGCCAAATTGTGGACCTGGATTAGTATACACTGTACTTATACTTACATTTATATTTACACTTATACTTATACTTGCAGTTACACTTATACTCAAATATATTTCTGTTACGCATTCATCACGAATTCCTCAAACAGATAACTTCCACAAAGGCGGTGGGAAAATTCTTCAGCCTCCTCTTTGTTGCTTCTGGCTCATGTGTTGTCTGTTTTTTTTCTTTTTTTTTTTTGGTTGGTCGAATTAGTTTTATTATCTTCTTTATTTTGTTCGTGGCTTTCCATAGGAAATAATTGGCATTCTCGTACGCAGAGAGTCAATCTATGAATTTCGAAAATTCGTTATTATTATGATTCTTTATTTTACTTTCTATGTCCTTTGTAAGTTTGTTTAGATGTTCTTTAGCTTTCACGTGTTCGATGCTTTGCCATTTTACTTTCCTTGATTTTGTCAAGGATGCCTTGTGGAATTTTTTTTGTGTGCCTGTTATTTGGCTCATAAGTATTAGTTACCCATGCGCTACTTCTATAATTTCTGTCAATGTTGTTACTGTCTGTTCGACCAACATATCTGATATTCTTTTCAAATAAAAACTAGGAAATAAACACATACGTTCGTGTTCGCAATTCACAGTCACATATATTTTCATATAGGCAGAATGTTATGTACAAGGTCCCAAAAAATTATATGTCATTGCTTTTGGGGAGTGGGTGTGACTCTACACCTTCAAATCGGCAGTGATCTGTTAAAAAAATGATTCGCAAAACTGATTTTGGGCGTGACTTTCGAGATCAAATTCTTTACTGCCTCATATAGTACTTATCACGAGGAACAAATGTCTCAAAGGAATCATGGTTTGCAAATGACCCGTTCATTTGAAAAAAAATATTTAAGGTTTCATTAGCCCTTATACTAATTTTGCTATTATATTGCGATAATATATTACAAATAAAAGACAACACAAGCACAAAAAAGTAAATAATAATAATACGATATTATTATTGTATTAATACGAAATTAAGAATATGAATGTAATAATAAATAATAAAGTTTAGGAAGCGTGCTATTTACAGAATCGATGGGAATTATTCTTTGCTCTGTATATTGACAAGAACTAATGGAAGATCACAGCGTGAAATAGAAGTTTCAGATAATCGTGATTAGGGTTAGGTTGATTTCTATTCGACGGTCGTTGTGTACATTGACGTAAGAAAGAGCAAGTGTCGTTTGTGCAGTGCGTGTATAAAACTATTGATGTATTTGCGAAGAATAACTCGACGAGTAGGAATTTCACAAGCGGCAATAAGAAAAATAATACGCGAAGAAGGTCTATGTTTTTATATGATTCGTATAATGCAAGAACTTTGTAGGATAGATTATTTCGTTCGATGATAATTTTGTCGCTGGACGTTAAAGAAACTAAAACACAATCCACACTGTCTTCAAGATATTTGGTTTACGAATGATTGCAGTACTTTTAGCCGCGACATTCTTAATCACCGGTATGCCAAAATTGTGGCGTATGAGAATCCTGTCATCGTGACACAGAGACCGCTTTGACAGGCTCGATCTATTCCATATCTGACTCTAGCATAAATAAAGACACTTTGAAAATTGAACCAATTGAAGTCACATGTCCACAAGTAAGTAGGTATTGACATTGATGTTTTTTTGTATCGTATCTGAATTTAAAATACGAACAAAATTAGTTTGAGGATTAAGGAGACTTTAAATATCTTTTTCTAAGAGAACAGATTTTTGATAAAGTAATATACTTTGCAATAGTAAAAAATTTCGCACTGTTGATCATGTTCAGGAAATTTTGCAGTCCACTTTTTTGACGCGTAAATTTTTTTACACGCTGTACATAGTAGCTGTAATATGTTTCTGTTAATAAATTTCTAAAGACTAACGAGTGAAGGCTAAAATCTTCTGCAAGTTAATC
Source organism: Bombus dahlbomii (assembly GCA_037178635.1). Lineage (NCBI taxonomy): Eukaryota > Metazoa > Arthropoda > Insecta > Hymenoptera > Apidae > Bombus > Bombus dahlbomii. Next base: position 846,607 of record CM074118.1, read on the forward strand.
AGGAGTATGTCATTGTAAACATATATCAAGACCCAAGGTATTGGAGCTGGCTTCCCTTTTGTTAGTATTTATTTGACTACGTAATTGTATTAGGTTGTCCGAAAAGTTTCTTTCGTTTTATAAGAAAATAATGTATGCACAACATTTTTCGTTTTAGATTATTTTATCGAATTACGTATGATTCATTTTGTTCTATCAAGATACGGATTACAACGTTCGACAGATTAGTTCTGTTTTAAGGGCCATCCATAAATCGCAGATACTTATATGAATAGAGATTATGCTAAAAATATTCGGTTTATGGTAGTTCCCTTGGGTTTATTGCGGGTCAGTGTAACGACGATGTGTTGGCCTTGGCGGTCAGACAAGGTACAGTGTGCTCCAAGGCGCTCCATTCTGTGGGTGTAATAACAAAAATTGTATTAAGCGTAATTTATTTAAAACTTTATTAAAAAGCGATAACATAAATGCGAAATACAAAAAGCAATGAATTACAAATTATAAATTACAAATATTATTCACTGCCCAGAAAAATGAAACATTAATTTAATTGCATTAATTGGGTTATTAATTTTGTATTAGTTATGAAAAGTGTAACAAAGAAATTATACAAACTCATAAACTGCTACATAATTTGGTATATTTCAAATAATTTAATTGGATTTTATATTACATTCTAGTTTAGAGGAAGATGAGAGGATAATGAGAATCAATTGTATAATTCACACGTTGAAAGATTTTCTTTGTTGAGGAGGTGGCAAGATTCTTATGTGCCCGATTTTCTGAAATTATTAATCTACTCAAATTTTAATCTTAACCTAATTCTTAAAATTACGGTTTGATCGGGTTTTCTTCTTTTTTTCCCCTCTTATCTTTTATTATTTATTTTCTTCTTTTTAAAAGAAGAGATTGATGAAACGAGATGATGAGATTTAAATTATAATGTTTGTGTTATTTCTCTAGCCTTATAAATTTCATATAAATTGATAAATTTATAAACACAAGGAGAAATGGAACCTAAATGTAGATTGTTCACTCATTCAATTTTGTAATGAGGACTTGCTTGGATATTTCATATAGATAGATATGTACTTTCGCATATCAGATGTTCAGTTACTTTAAAACCGTTCGTGAAAAGATATCTACGTTCAATATGGAAAAAAAAAGAAAAAAAAAGAAAATATGAAAAAAAAATAAATTTCCTGTAAATGCATAAACATCTTCAGTCTGTCTCTAAGATTCACGGCACTTTTTAAGTACTGTCGTCTGTACATTATTTTGAAATTACTAAGATAGCTTTCGCATAATTACAAAAAATAGTAGATTGATGTTTACAGTATTTATAAATAATTTCGGTAATACGTGTACTCTCATGCTAATCTCAGATCGTGAGAAAGAATCGAGACTTATTGATTTCAAATTTGATACCTGTAATAAGTTATCTTTATAGCGTTAAAAATTTAAAAAAAGAAGACAGAATTAAGCAAGTAGAGCGCGAATCATCTCTGTTTATTCAACAATAGACTTCAGTATTCGCCAATTAGTACGTTTGGCAAGTCTACTTGTGTTTGGAGGTTCAAGCAGGCAGCTACATTATTTTTTTTTCCATCATTAATATATACAATGAACTATCATACGACTAAATTGCAAGCATGTGAAAATGAAATTGAGTTCTGTATATGACTGCAAGCCAAAAAACATACTCGTGGTATTTGTTAGTCTACGAATAGTGGAAACGCTTTAGTGACTTCGAATAACAGCTGAATTGGTGTTTTCCTCATTATATAATATAAATTGCCATCTGATAAATTTTTAGTCGTGCGAGATTAAATGTATTAAGCTCTTTCTTCACTTTTCCCAGGCTAGACTAACTCCATATCTCAACGTCCGCCAAACTATTAGGTTGTCCGAAAAGTTTCTTTCATTTTATAAGGAAATAATAAACGCACAATGCTTTTTGTTTTATATTAGTTTATTGAATTACGCGCGAACATAATAATAGAAATATAACGAAATAGATCATACTTAATTCAATAAAATAATATAAAACAGAAATTGTTGTTCATCCATTATCACCTTATGAAACGAAAGAAACTTTTTGGACAACCTACTAATACTTTTGTACTGACGTGACTTTCATTATACCATTGAGTGTTGTATTTTCATCTTTGCGAAAATAAGTGCAACCAGACTTTATTTTTCCGAACTTTTTAAAGACTTATTATGGCTTGTCCATCAAAAAACCATAGCCATACTTTTCTTTCCTTCTTAAGCTCTGATAATTCTCCCTAAATGACTTTAAAATTTGCGTGTGAAAATAAATAACTAAGAATCAAATGAGTCGCTGACTCTCTAATTATAGGTAGTTTCATAGAAAGCACTTTTTCTTATAGTAGTGAATAGGAAAGTCTGAAACTAGCGGTTGATGCGTTAACCGAGCGTTCTTTCGTGAATCGACCGGCTACGTTCTCACAATCGTTTAATTACAAAAGACTTCTCCTGTCTGTACTCCATGTCACATCACGTTCAGCTTTACGCTCGAGGAGAAAGCATTTGTTGCTTGGATGTCGCAAGCTTCTTATTTCTTCCCTGTAATTACGAAGAAATTACATAACGAAATTACATAAGTGAAACGTTTGTGGTATTTTCATAATGTTGTGCTTTTCGATGCGACCAAGGCAATTTGTTTCTTTTAAACTTCTTCCTTTCTTCCATAACAAGCAGTATATGCTTTTTAAGAAATGAACTAAACCTAATTCAAACATATATATATACGTCGGGTTGGCGTTAGGGCTTGGATTAGGGGCGTGTAACGAATCTTCACCTGGGTTGCTTATCGTTGTTGTACAATCGAGATAGCGTTTATTATCACAGATATATTATCACAAGATCGACACAAGAGGCCGCGGTAATTAGACGCTAATGACAATGACCTTAGGTTCGATATGACGAATCCACGGTCCACGGACTAACTCTTTGTTAAACTTAGAATAGATTTTTGAAGCACGAAGTAACGTTCGCTGTGGCGCTCGGTATATACTGCACGTAAAGAGGATGTGAAGCTCTCCAAGAAGATCGCAAGAATAAAAGACTGATGAAAACTTTCCTTTCCTTACGATCGCGTTCGTTTTGTTGAATATTGGCCGGGGATACCAACAAAATTGCAGCCGCCGTTGCTAGGCAGACCCGCGTGGCTGCGACATTGCTCCTGCTCGGGGTTTGATTGTTAGCACAACGTGTATTTAATAATATTGGCACTTCTCCGTTAGGTGGAACGTTCATCCCGTGACCGTGGCTACGCTCGGCGACCGGTTGTCGCCTCGAGCCTAAGCTCATTGTCTCAAGTTTCGAATGACTGTGTCTGGGTTATTTCGTAAATGCTACAGTATTGAGGTTTTCCAAGTAATTCCAACGGGGGGCCCCGTTATCCTTTCATCTCCGACATATATATAGGTTATTAGGCACTAGATATCATAATGCTGATTAAATTGTTTTAAATCATGGCTTCGTTCACTTAGAAGTTACTTGCAAAGTAGCATTGGGCGATCTAATTGCAGTGGTCTAAGAGAGCAATTCGATCGTCTTGTAAAGGACAAGCTGAACAGCCCGTATAGAAACGTGTTCTATGTATTTTAGCATGTAGACCTTGTCACGTTTTATAATTCACGCGCATAATCAAAGCTTGAGATCATTTCATGTTACATCGTCAGCAGATACATTGTACAGCACGTGTTGCTACTATTGGAAAACACGTTTTTTTTGCAGACTTGCCATTTTTTGTTCGAATAAACCGAATGATAACGTTTTAGTATAAGTACATGTTAAAAACACGATATAATTTTTCTCTCGGTCTCTTATTACGCACTTATCGCACTGTTATTACAGTGATACGCTAAATAATATGTCATTGGTCATCACATTCATATAACTTGCACGTAACTGAAGAACACATGAAGAAACTATTTTGGTTAATTTTTTATTTTTAAGTTATTTAGTTTGACTACATTTGAAAAAATTAAAGCCAGATAAATCTATGGAATCTATAGAATTCAAATCAAGGATATATTTAATATTATAATAATTGACATTTTTTAAGTGTTTAGTAGGTGCAAAACTGCATCTGTGATCTCATAATCAAATACGATTTACCGTTAGAATTTATCATTTTTAGAAAACAAAATTCATATATTGCAAAATGTTGACATGAATGATAATCGATTCTAATGTAAATTAAAAAACAGTATTTGCAACATTATCACTTAATTTGCGAAATTGATTACTGTAACTTATGAACGGCTAATAAATACCTACATATATTATGTATAACTAATTAGAATTAAATCAATGTAATGAAAGTAAGTGTATGTAATTGTGCTCTTATCCTAATAAACGTATATCGTAATTTTACAAAAAATATGCTAATGTTCTTATTAATAGCAAAAATAGATAAAAAGTTTGATACCAATCAATTTGATGAATATAATAGCATAAGTGTCAAAAATAAAGTTGTACAAATGGTTAGAGATTTATACAAATTTTCAATAAATAATAGAAGTAAATTACTCATTGCTTCTTTCTGGTTTCTTGCATTATGTTATATAAAATTGAAAAGTTTGCAGAAATAATGACACGATTGTTATTAAATAATAGACAACAGTTTTAAGAAATAGTATCTTTTGAATAAGACCACGGATCAACGACTATGAGTTCCACAACTTTTTCAGTTTGAAATACTTTTTGTGCTAAAGACCTGTGCTATACCAAATTAGATACTCTTTCGTGATCCTTATCACGTACGATATCAACCGTAAGGTAATTTATATAATTTATATAATAATAATTTAATGTAAAGTAAATTATTTTAATAACATAGTTTACAGCTTAAGAAAATATCCATTAATATAACACTGATATTGAACGTATGTAATAATATTAAATCGTAACGATAAACGTTCCTTCCAAATTTAAACGAATGAAAAATTATAAATATCGAGATATGTATAATTTTATGTGCTTGACTAGACTGACCGCGTAGTAGCGATACATATATGTGAATACGAGTGTATGGAAGTACGAGTATACGCGGCGTCTCGAAAACAAAAGAATGTAAACTGGTCAATTAACAGGCTGGTATGGAAGAAGGTGAGACGCGTGCAGGTGTGTATCGATGAATAACTTTAAAATCGTTTATCTAATAAATATATAACTATTCTAATATAAATTCCAAGTGTAAATTTTTAGTGTTCCTATACCATTATTTCAGCAATTAAGATCCAAAATTCTCAACAATAAAAGGGCTTATAGTATAATAATAATAAAAGAAATTATAGTATATTCTCGTAAAGAGCAACGAGAAACTTGCAACAATATTGATAATATGCGATAAACGTTCTCGAATAACCCATTGGGACTTCATACTTTGGTAGGCTTTGGTATTCTTTTTTTTTTTTTTTTTTTTTTAGAGGAAAGATATTTATCTCTTGTTTATGCATATATAGGGAAGCTAATGACTGTAAAAGACACAAAAGCTTATGTAAGCGGCACATGAGTCAACGGAAAATTCGAATTGGGAGAGATTCATATTATTGTGCGTTGGAATACCAACGTCGTTTCGGTTTGCAAGATCTAAAGGCAAACGAACTCTCGACAGAATATTGTTGCCGTTACTGTTAATCTTCAATCAGACTTGCATAAGAACTTTAACAACATCTGTCGATATAAATATACGAACGTGCTCTCTATAATTGTTTTCGAGTTGAAATGTTGAATTGTTATCATTCCTGCGATCGATATAAGAGTTTTGATCGAACGACGATTACGACTGGCATCCACTATCGTACTTGTACTTGCATTGATTTTAATATAACTTCGAATATAACTGACTATTATGATTTCATCACTCGTTTATTTATGAAACCAACCAACTCGTTTCATACCACCTCACTTAGCTGTTATATCTGAACTAGTATGTATAGCCCCTGTAGATTGTAATATACATAATGTGATTTCATATAACGTGCTTTTCGCATTATAAGGAATTCATTGTTTGTAACTATATAACTATATAACTATATTATTTGTAACTATATAATTATATAGTTGAAAAATCATGGTTTTAAGGCATTATACAGGATGTTTCAAAATAAGTGGACAATATCTAATGGACGGATTCAGTACCTAAGGACAATAAAAGATATTCATATCAACATATGTTCGTTCCATTTGATCTTGTTTACGAAATATATTATATAGTTTTGCATGCATTCGTTAGATTTTTATTCGAAGGGTTACTTGAAATCTACCGAGTACTTCGTACTTACTGAAAATGTTGAAATACTTCGCCATAAAATTCAACAAGTTTTTCAACGAACTCCAGGAATATCAGAAGGTGGTCATCTGCTGAAAGAGTCATCCCATCAATAGCAAGACGTCTCCATGCATGCGTTGAAATGCAAAAAAGTCATTTTGAGCATCTCCTATGGAGGTAATCCGACAGGAAATAATAGAACATAAGACACGCTGTATCTCGCGAAAAAGATTAAATAGAATAGGATAGGATAATCAATGTATTTTCTCTGTGTAATTGGTATAAAAGATAAGTTTGTAGTTTGATGCGAGCGAGTGTGTGAGTTATGAGAACAGATCAAATTGTATGGAAAAATCTGGTGGAGAGAGGGAGTGAGGGGGGGCGAGGGAGGAAGGTGAGCGGCAGGACGGCGGGAGGGGGAGGGGGAGAGGGAGAGAGATAGGACATATATGAAGAGAAGGCGTAAAACGTAAAAGTAAAATCCAAAGATTCTTGAAACAATTTAATACTTAATCTGTATAATTACATTGTGTTATTTCAATCTGAGTTTCTATTCTTTTGTATGAAAAGCATTGTACATGCATCGAAAATCTAACAGTTTTTGCATGCTGAATCTGTCCCTTACGTACTTATTATTAAACACAGAGACATTACAAAAGAAGAATTTAAGATTTATGGTATTATAGTTTTCACTAAAGGGAATAAACAAATATTTAATTATTATACATTTGATATAAAATTATAATTTTATATACGTCTCCTTTAAATGAATTTAAATTAATTTAAATGAATTTAATTAACTCATTCCTAATGAATAGCGTAATTGAATTGTAACAACGAGTAGATCATATACATACATCATGCAATAATGCAACAGGGTAATTTTGAAATGTTTTCACTGTTATAAGTTATATATATTATACATAATTTCACAAATTATGTATCGAACTGAAAGAAACACAGAAAAGACAAAAAGAAGGAATGACGTTTTATATTTTACTATAACTTTTGTTGATATCAATCTTCTTCATTACCATGTTACTTTCAGTTTTTACAATTAGCATAATTTATATAATTAGTGCAATTAATATGCATTTCTAGTAAATACATATTTTATTACAATTAATGTAATTTTTATTGCAAATTGATACAATTTAGTAATTATAACATTTTTTTTAACATGTAATACGTTGCCACACTGTACTAAACATGTTTTATCTCTTTCATTAAGTGTTCGACCGACTCGCGAGCACCGGTGTCCCACGTCGTTTGCCAATGATCAATGAAATTAACTGGTACCGGTCTCTAACACTGCTGAACAACAAAATGTAGTTTGATTCAGTCCTTTTTGAAGTGATTGACCGTCGCCGTCATTGTCTCCTCTGCCTGGGTGATGGGTTTGAAGAATATCGTGTTAGTGATGCCTCAATTGTGTTTTAATGGAACTCTTCGGATACCTGGGGGTGTTAAGAGAGGTGTCCAGAAAGGTGTCACAGATCGAATGGATGTTGGGCCGCTACTGGTGTCCCGAGTCTTGATTCAAGCTTCTATGATCTCTATGTAACAATGTATGGTGTCGTCTCCCGCAGATACGACAGGATGATGTGGCGGTGCAACTCCGAATTACGTGTCCTAGGTTCAGGCAGTTGGTGCATGCTGATACCTCATAGGCGGCTAAGAAGCGTTCTCTGACGGATTTTGCCTTGAAGACAGGGCATTTCCAAATTTTATGTTCTTCAAGGCAAAATGGACAAAAAGGCTGCGACGTGAAGATTGTTACTTCCATATCTTTTAATATATCGCAGCGCTGGTATAAAAAGTCAATAAATTCTGTGATTGTTGGGAAGGGTGTATTTTCTGTTATTACCTTCCATTTTGACTTGGTCTCGCGGTCTAACTTGGACGTGAATAAATATAGTAGTACTGTATCTATTGTCGGTTGTTCGAGCACTTGCAAGGCGTTATAGTGAGTTTGTATTTTTGTTGCATAAGATTGTAAATCTTGATATGATGTTTGCCGCAAAGGAGCTATGTTAAACAATACTTTTAAATGTTTAGCCACGATTTTAGCCGTTTTATGATTTCGTGTTACCAATGTTTTCTGGGCGCCCGATGTGTCCTGAGAATTTGGTTTATTACTTTTGGTTGTCTGCCCTATTTGCGTGTTTGTATTATTAATTATATATAATGCCCGTTCTCTACATTTATAGAACTGCTGCTTTAGTTTAATATGTTCCTGCATTGTTTCGCTATCGTCCACATCGTCCAATTCGTATTGAGTTTCCCTAAAAATCACAAAGTCTTTTCCTATGTCTTCTAAATAATATTGAATGGCGAGTACAGATCTCTCCCTCTCATAGATATTGAGGGCAGCTTCAAATCCCTCCAATTCTTTCTTAAACACTTTTCGTTTCCATGCCAACTGTTTAAGACGCTCTTCTCGACTATCGGCCATGGTGGATTTCGATAAATTTAACGAGCTCATCTTGTAATTGTGATATTAACGTTGTTCCGGCTATAAGTAACGGCGTTGCTCGTTACTTTGCAGCGGAAGATTTTCCCTTCGCGAGGTTGACCCTCTGGTTGTTGGCAGTTGCTGCGTTGATGATAACGGTGGAATCACGTGACACTGTGAGATTCACTACTATGTCACCGGTGTGTACACTTTTTCACTTAACGGTTTAGTGCACACGAATCCGCTTCGAAGGGCGCTAACGAAAATCGTAAATTCTCGTTACGATTTGGTAGTCGACGCCACGATTCAGTCGCTCCCCTATTTTAATCAAGATAGTAGGGCTGGTTAATCGATTGCAGCACTGAGTTAACACTTTAAAAATACACTTTTTATTCCAACAACTTCTCGTAGAATATAACTTTTGGAGATATCAGTTAAGACGTCGACTAATAGACAATAAGTTAAACATTGACTGAACATCCTACGCGATACAAGTGAAGATGGTAACTAATGAAGGAATGCAAAGTAAGCGAAATTCTGTGACGATGACGCCGAGGAGGAAAACTAGCGATGGGTGTGTCTAAGGGTACGGGATAAGCGGATTCGTTGATGACAATTTTCGTTAGAAAAGTGAGGGCAACGGTCGTCGCTGCTAATTGGGTAAGAAGAAAGGTTGATGGGTAAGGGAGGGTACTAGCCGGCCCCGAATGAAGGTCGCTCGGGAGAGGTACTAAACGCGAGAAAAATCAGATTTCCCGTACTTTCTCGGAATGATAAGTTACGCTAATGACCGCTTCAACTTGGATGATCTTGAGGACCTTAACTATACAAAATGCTAAAATTTATGATGGATCCTTAGCAATTTGCATCATAGCTCCACATAAGAGGACTGATCCCTATCACGCGATAGGATAATGTTTTTTCTTCGTGTGATAGGTATGAAAAAGAAGTTTGTAGTTTGATGCGAGCTAGTGCGAAAAATGCGAGTGTGTGAGTTATGAGAACAGATCAAATTGTATGGAAAAATCGGAGAGAGAGAGAGAGAGAGGGAGAGAACGTATATGAAGGGAAGGCGTAAAACGTAAAAGTAAAATCCAAAGATTGTTGAAACAATTTAATAGTCAATCTGTATAATTACACTGTGTTATTTCAATCTGAGTTTTTATTCTTCAAGCAAATCAAAGCATTGCACACGCATGGAAAATGGAAAACAGTTTTTGGATGCTGAATTTGTCCCTTACCTACTTATTATGAAACACAGAGCTATTACAAAAGAAGAATTTAAGATTTATGGTATTATAGTTTTCACTAAAGGGAATAAACAAATATTTAATTATTATACATTTGATATAAAATTATAATTTTATATACGTCTCCTTGTATGAATGTTTAAATGAATTTAATTAACTCATTCCTAATGAATAGCGTAATTGAATTGTAACAACGAGTAGATCATATACATACATCATGCAATATGCAACAGGGTAATTTTGAAATATGTTCGCTGATAAGTTATATATATCATACATATAATTTCGTAAATTGTCTCTTCATTTCTCATTGTCTCAAGATTATCGCGTTGGTGATGCCTCAATTGTGTTTTAATGCAACTCTTCGGATACGTGAAGGTGTTAAGAGAGGTGTCCAGAAAGGTGTCCAGAAAGGTGTCACAGATTGAATGGATGTTGGGTCGTTAGTGGTGTCCCGAGTCTTGATTCAAGCTTCGGATCTATGCAACAATGTATGGTGTCGTCTCCCGCAGATACGACAGGATCCGGCGGTGCAACGTCGAACTACGTGTCCTCTGTTCAGGCAGTTGGTGCACGCTGATACCTCTTTGGCAGCTACGAAGCGTTCTCTGACGGGTTTTGCCTTGAAAACGTTGCATCCCCAAATTCCATGTGGTCCACGACAAAATGGACAAGATGACTGAGAATGCGAAGCGACGAATATGCGCCCTCGTTTGTAACGTGCTGATCCTGTAGATGCTAATATATCGCAGCGTTGGCTTATGAATTTTAGAAATTCTGCGACTGTTGGGGAGGGTGTGTTTTTTGTCATTTCCTTCCATTTTAACCTGGTCTCAGGAGGTAACTTGGACGTTAATAAATGTAGTAGTATTGTATCTACGGACGGTGGTCCGAGCACTTGCAAGGCGTTATAATTAATTTCTATCTTTATTGCATAAGATTGTAAATTTGCATATGATGTTCGCCGCAAAGAAGCTATGTCAAACAATCCTTTTAAATATTTATCCAGGACTCTAGCTGGTTTATTGCCTCTTGTTTTCAACGTTTCCTGGGCGCCCGATCTGCCCTGAGAATTTGATTCATTACTTTTGATTTTCTGCCCTATTTGCGTGTTTGCATTATGAACTATGCGTAATGCCCGTTCTTTACAATTATAGGACTTCTTCTGTTTTAGTTCAATATGTTCCTGCATTGTTTCACTATCGTTCATATCGTCCAATTCGCATTGCGTTTTCCCAAAAGTCACGAATTCTTTTTCCAATTCTTCCAAATAATTTTTAATGGCGATTATACATCTCTCCCTCTCATGCATATTCAAAGCCTCTTGAAATGATTCCAATTCTCTCCTCAACACTTTTCCTTTCCGTACCAACTGTTTAACACGCTCTTCTCGACTATCGGCCATGGTGGATTTCGATAAATTTAACGAGCTCATCTTGTAATTGTGATACTAACGTTGTTCCGGCTATAAGTAACGGCGTTGCTCGTTACTGTGCAGCGGAAGATGTTTCCTTCCCGAGATTGACCCTCTGGTTGTTGGCAATTGCTGCGTTGATGATAACGGTGGAATCACGTGACACTGTGAGATTCACTACTGTATCACTGGTGTGTCACTGTTTCACTCGACGGTTTAGTGCACATGAATGTACCTCGAAGGGCCAAAAATGTTCGACCGATTTCTTCTTGTCCTAGAATATAACTTTTGGAGATATCAGTTAAGACGTCGATTGATAGACAATAAGTTAAACATTGATTGAACGTCCTACGCGATACAAGTGAAGATGGTAACTAATGAAGGAATGCAAAGTAAGCGAAATTCTGTGACGATGACGCCGAGGAGGAAAACTAGCGATGGGTGTGTCTAAGGGTACGGGATAAGCGGATTTGTTGGTGACAATTTTCGTTAGGAAAGTGTGGGCAACGGTCATCACTGCTAATTGGGTAAGAAAATGGTTGATGGATACTAACCGGCCTCGAAAGAAGGTCCCTCGGAAGAGGAGAACTATTTCCCGTACTTTCCCTGAATGAACAGTAACCGTAATGACCGCTTCAACTTAAAATATATTTGAATGGTCTTGAGGATCTTGACTGTACAAAATGCTAAGATTTATGATGGATCCTTAGCGATTTGCATTATAACCCTACTTAAGAGGATTGGACGGTCATAGGTTCGGTAAATGACATGGGAATTATTTATGGAGTTTATCGAAAATTTACTGTTGAAAACGATTGGTAGATAATTTTACATTCGCAAACATCGCATCTTTCGTTCTTTTTATAACAGAGGAAAAAGGTAAAAATTATTTATTTAAAAAGAAATTATTTAGATTAAAATGGAAATAAAAAGAAGCAGTTGCAGATGCAAAATGGATGCAAATGGGTTAGGAATATTGAAGATATGCAAGGAAGATGTTTAGACATTTACGTCCATCTTGCTCGAGGGATGGATTCTGTTTGATGCAGAATGGCACGGGACGTTACATTAAGTACTATAAACACTCGACGTTTTTATATTTTATGTTGCAATAATCTGTACAAAACATTTGATAATAGATAATAGATAATCATTTTCAAGTTATCATCTTATAATGTTGTAACTGTAACTGCCTTCAGCGAGATCACTTTCGAAGAACTAACACCCAACACGTCCTCCACCTCAATGCTGTTCTCTACGCAAGCACATTGGAATGAAGTTTTTGATAATTAAATTATAATTTTTCTTAAAGATATGATGCATATACTTTCACTTTAACAATTTACTGTAACAATTAATAATGTAATTCAGTGTGATATATTGTAAAACACGGTACGACACATAGTTCCACGTCACAATTTTCACACTCATAGCACTCATTGAATGTTTCTCAAATTGCTCTTCGCTTTTTATTTTTTAGCGACATTTTGAGGTCGAAGATTATAAAAAATTATCGGCGTGTTAAAAAGGGCATCTAGTAATGGTACGTTTATATTAACGAAAAGCAACAATTGATATCTGACACTGGCGTATCAAAAACGAAAACAAGAACGTTGCGAGGGCAAAAGAAGTGTGAAACAAGACAAATGAAAAAGATCATTTACTCAAACGATGAGCGAATGAGTTAATAGAGTGAGTTACTATAGTGGCGCGTCGTAATATAAGGTGACATCCGCGAAGGCCACTATAGTGGCGCATTGTGCCTAAGAGGATAATTTTCAGTGTTGCGAGATCATTGACCCTTATGTCTGCTTCTATCGACAGGCTTACCAAATTACAACAGTTATATTAAAACTTATTCAAATGCTATCGTTAGCAATACAATTTGTACATAGTAGACAAGTATTATTCATAGTATATTTCGAAACATTAACAAATATCGTGCAATCCTGTACTGGTACTTTCTACCATAAGTTGCCTAAGATAATCATTTTGATTTTTATTAACTGCTTCGTAACGCACGGTATCGCTATAATGTTTGCTATTAATTTTAGTTGCAAAATCGCTAATCGAGAATGATATTGCATTTCCTGTATCGAGAACTACTACTGTTTCGCTTATACCGAGCTGTATCTTTGCAAACATCTTTGCGAACGATTTCGTATCCTTTATGGACATTTAATCGAATCCACATATAATATAAGTAATAAATTGTAAAACGACGCTTGTCGTATCTCTTAACGTTTAGTAACTTGGCGTTGGCGATTTAAAAAAAGAACTTATCTTAGAGCCAATTAATACTAGGACAACGTTCTGTTTTAAATTAAGTTTCATTACGGTTGGATGTAAAGTGTGAAAATTACTGCATGTTGCAACTAAGCAAAGACCATTATCGCTACATTTTAGTCAAGCGTTTGAATGAAAAAATTTTGTTACATTTGCATGTCAAAATATAAGTTCTCCAGATAGCGTACAAGCACGGAGGATAAACTGAGACAAGCTCATACATTTTTATTACAAATTAAAAATTTCCCGTTTCGTAAGTTGACAAATCGATCGTGCGGATGATAAAATTGATCGATTCGAAATTTCGTAGCCTATTTTGATATGACTATTATTTACTTATCACAGAGCCTCGATATATTGCAATTTTCGTTAATGTTATAAACAATTTAAGAAAAATGAACTTCTTCGCATTGTTTACTAATTTGCGATTTAAAAATTAGGGTTATCGTAACGTACATCTCATTTTATAGATAATTTTATTAATTACAACTTTCTACTCAAACCTTTTCACGTACGACAAATAATTTTTAAGACACGAAGGGAGATTTAAAAGAGATCGAGAGGAAAATTGTTTGAATAGCTTATTTTGTTCTAAATGTCATCATTCCAAATCATGTTATGCATAAACATTTCTACTATCAATTTGTTTCAGAAATCGCTTTTTTAAGTTTGATTGGACTTTGATTGGACCAATTGGACTTTTAAGATAGTAGACGGTTTAAGTGGAAATAGGAGCGTCGATATCGGCAGATCCTGCATGAAAGACGAAGGAAATTTTTCACGTAAGATCTTAATTTGGGAGAAAAAGATTTTTCCTGTCAGGCTCCAATTTCAAAGGAATCTAAAACAAACAGATATATATATTAGCGTAAAGAGGGGAATATCAGAAAAAGGGGAAAATTACATTAATAAAACGCCGTAAAAGGAACGTACATTGGAGAGAAAGGGTCAGGATGGTTGAGACCAAAGGCGATTATAGACGAGTCGACTGATCATGAGCGGTACAAATACAATAATTTAATTAAATAGGTTAGTAAAAACTACAATATATCCAACTTTTTATATTTTCTGGACAACTAAAGCCCTTCTACCAATCATTGCTAACCGACTGAACCTGTCCCAATTCATTAGTAGTCTGTCATATCTGCAACATCCCTCGGATATTAATTTACCGATTAGTAAGAACATTAAAATGTGAGTTTTAGTTTACTAAGGTGTTAAGTCACATGTTTGGTAATAACGTATACGCGTACGCATAGTAAAAATCAACCAAAAACTATATATTCAATGAAAAATCAAACTTAATGTAACTTTTTACATGGAGCTACAGAATGTATTTAACCATACTTGAAAATGGCACCGAGAAATACTGCACAGTTGTCTCCCTACAATAACATACTAAGAAAATCAATCTGAAATGTACTTTTTTTACATACGTTTATTTATGCCAAGATTGTTGTTACATTTTACTAATCATAATAAACAATGGATTTTTTTTTTTAATAAGATATGTTAGGCAAAAGTACCGATGCGCGACGGTACGACGTAGCCTTATTATATTGTGTGTCGGAGTTTTTACAATTTTTGTGTTTATATTATTGGGTTGGGTTTTTGTATTTAAGTCACTGGGAAGTGGAGGTTTTTTTTCTTTTTTTTTTTGTTGTTGCTTTTGTCCTGAAAAACTTGGCCGCAAAACAGGACGCTACGGTAGTCTGTTTTTTGTGTACTGTGAGACTTGTGAGGGGGAGGGGGATCTGAAATGTACTGCCGCCTTCAAACATGCTCTAAATAAATTCTTATTACTGAGTGTTATGTCGCGTGAGACAATCCGCACGCTATCCCTCGTTACCTGGCCGCCAACGTTCCACGTACCGTTATTCAGACTCTCAATAAATCTAAGGACCCACTACAAAACGTAAATTTTTTGACATTAATACTTTTAACGTAATCCTTTTAACTTGAAAGAATATCTAATCCTATAAGTGTTTTATTTTATGAAGGGTCCTTAGAACAGTCCTTAGATTTATTGAGCGCTCTTGCAAATTACAGAGAAAGTAGGTAGTTACCTAACGGTAAAAGTTCATTCTTCTCATAAACAATGTCGTTGGTAGAAGGCTTCCTCCGTTTATTCTCATTTATTAACGTCGTTCAAGACACTTAACCTCATTTTCCTAACGAAAAGTGTAAGCAACGAATCCGCTTTCTTTGTACTTAAAATCCACCCATGCCGAGCTTTCCTTCGTAATAATACGCGAGCAATCAATCGACAGAAATCAAATCGCAATATCAGCTCGAGAACAGTCAATTGTCAGCTAGAAAACAGTCAAAACACAGTCGCTAATACTAAAAGAGTCTCAGGCCGTACTCACTCGTAGTTTGATAGTCAACATACTCACACTTGTATCAAACATTGAAGTTATTGGATTGTTGGAAATATATATATTATAATCTGTTAAAGTCAGCGTTATACTCAATCAACCACTCCTATTATTCTAATCGAAATAGGGAATTGATCTATTCGTGGCGTCGATTATTCGAATCGTAACGGGAACTTTCCGCGAACGGTCGAAACACAGGGTCAGATAAACAGAGTTGTATAAAATGAGCTTTGCTATTTTCTTCGTGAGACAGGTTAACCAGCTACGCTCGTTAAGGGCCTAAGCGGTAGAAAGGACGCGTCACGAGTTCGATTCTCGCCTCGATAATATAATTATATAATATTTGCGCAATAGACGGAAAACCAAAATATGTCTTCTTAGAGTAATTACAACGGCAAGTGGATCCCTTGCCATATGTTTGCGTTACTTTCTACGAGTGATTGGTGAGTACACCAGACTGAGATTCGACTCGTACTAATCTACCGCTCCCGCTCGTGGAGGTTTTAGTTGGTAAGAATCCAGCACACTTGTACCGCCCAGTGTGTGTATTTGTATAAAAACATATTTTCTTCGTGATCGCGACTAATTGAATTTGTTTTTTTTTTTTTTTTTTTTAATTTTTTTACATTTCACCTAGTAGAATAATCCCCCTAATTTTTTAAAAACATTGAAGCCCTTTAGTCCAATTTTAAAAAGGTTATTCTGTTTTAAAGAATGTTCGAATAATTGCGTAAACCAGCGTATATGTATGAGAAATCACAGTGTTACGCCACGAGGCTCAGTATAGGTGGTATCTCTAACCGTCGCCCGCGGTCCTACAGCATCGCAGACGGGAAATATACAATGTATCGTCGAGCGCATAGTTGTCACCAAGCAACGAGTTCCAGAAACGTCGATTTCGGTCCGTTATTTCATGCACACAAAGGAGGTGACCTACGTGATCATAGGCGCGAACCGTGGCGTGACCCGAGCGTAGTGAGGGTCGTCTCCCCGAGAAGACAAAGAAATGATCGAAGGGCAATCAGTCTCATTTGAAGATTCAAAGGACATAAATCGAGAGGTCTGACAATTGAAATTAAAGTCGCTTAGTCTAACGAATTCATCGAGAGATATCGTAAGGTCGGGTCGAATTTCTATAACACATTAATTGTATTCATCGTTAAATAATTTGTGACGCTTTTATTGTTATACAATTCATTGTTGAATATACACGCTATATTAACCTGTTAACACAGTGTTAAATTCATTGAACCACCTCTGTTATCCTAACCGAAACAGGGGAACGACTAATTCGAGGCGATTATACGAATCGTAGCGAGAATTTACGCGTCTCGCTGACGCGTTTTCCTCGCGACCGAGTCTCTCCGCGAACGGTCGTAGCACACAGAAAAATAGTTTTAAACTGTTCAAATCTGGATAAAAAATTTGTTTTTAAATTCAATTGTCAATATGAAAACAGACTGTACTATTGCCTAGCACAAAACAGAGAACATTTCGAAAACATACTATGAAGATTTTGCAGGACTGTTATAATTCTTTGTGTAATAACAAAGTAGTGTAAAAAAGTGGAATTGTTACTGAGTTTACTCTATCATCTAATAATAAACAGAAAGATACCAAAGAAATTTCGTTTGTAGCGGGAGTTTACTTTGGGGGTAATGAAACGTAAGTAAATCTGTATTTTATTAAATATCTTTTTAAGATGAAGTCTAATAAAAAGAATATTCCATAAAAGTCTTGTTATTTAGTTAATTGCATTTTAGGGGCTCCGTATAAATCCGAACCAGACCACCTAGCGCGTCACTCGCAATAGGAACAAGCGCCAAGTATCACGGCTAGCTGCTATTCGAATGGGTTGAATAACTTCGTTGATTGGACGAATCGGTCGACTAGACCCGAGCGTCAATAAGCCGGCCTATCTGTGTCTAGATCAGATAAATTTATTTTATTACAATAATAGTGATCGAAAGGAAAAAGGAAAAGGTTGTTTTGTTTTTCTACTTGAGCAGAAAATCAACAAATTTGGATCTATTCTAGCAAACTTTTCGTTTGACAAACTACATTACAAACTACATTATTTGTTATTTGTCTCAACTACTGGAATCTTTTATCTACTGGACTAGATTTCCATGTTCACATATGGTAACTTCTCAAATTCTTTGTTACTTACCTACTGTACTGGCCGTGTCTGAACCAGCTTTTAGAAACTTGTCGGAAACATATGTAGTTTGACAATGGTATGTTATCCCACTTTTTGACTCGTTATGTTGTAACGTATCTTTTTCCGATTAACTTACTATAAACTTCTAATTTTGATTTTGAAGTTTTAAAAATTCGCGCTTTACATACAAACATCATACGATAGAGATCTTTGGAAGTTGGTCGATAAACTAAATTTGACTAACGGCTTTTTCGATCGGCCGTAGCAGCAACTCGGTGATTTTGCGCGTATGTGACGAGTATCTTGTAGATAATATAAAATGATTTTATACAAAAATACTTAAAAAACGTTATGTTTTAATAATCCATATATATATTTACATATTTCAACATATTTTTTAATATATTTTTTGTATTTTTTTATGATAATTTACAGAACATCTGCCAAGATGCATCCTTGGCTTATCAAAACAAGTATCGCAATAGTAAGTTGTTTCGTATTTTTCTCCTGCTTTCTTTCGGTAAGAACACATCTTACAATACTTTTTCGTTCTTGTTAAAATTACATGGAGCTTTCCATTTAACCGAATTTCATCACGATTAACAGTCGACGTCGAAGCTCGATCGCGAGATCGAATGGAATCGGGAGAGACTCATATCGTTGTAGCTTGAAGTTCCAACCTTGTTTTGGTTTGTTAAGTTCAAAGGTAAACAAACTTTCCGCCTGAGGAGGCGGGGCCGTTATATAGTGACATCCAGGTTAGGATACAGTTGATTAGAATTTACAGTTGCTGGCGTTTGTAGCCATCCTGGTCCACTGTGTCAATGTTTATTTGATGCTAGATTGTTCTTAAGTTGATATTATCACAGCCTTATGTGCAAGAGCGTCCGCTGGTTCCGCGTCAAACGGACTATCCTGTATGAACCCTGGTTTCAGGGGAGTAGTTGCCAGCTACTGCCTACTGGCCTAGTTTGTTTCTGAGAGATGTCACCATGCTGGGACTGTGCAAGGAATGCGCTGGTTCGTCCTTCCTCGCGAGTTCATTGGTCGATCTGATAGGCCAGGTGGAATGGTTTCATTGCTCGGGAGGGTTCCTTTCTTCATAGTCTGATAGTTGACCTCCCGAAAGGCTTCGATAGTGTGACTCTGAAGTATCCGATTTTTGATTATGTTGTGAGTTCGTTCCAGTTTCTCGTTCTCGTCTTTCTTTCGGCTTGCTTGTGCTGGATGTCATAGTTGGTGAAAGGACGTTGGACGTCGTGGCGTCCGTGATTGGAACTTGGTTCCTCATTGGAAAGTGTGCTGGCTTCGTTGGAGGCGAGGGCAACTCCAGGAAGAAGTTTGAGATCAGAGACTTGTTCGATATGACGCTCTGTGGACTCGGTAGAGAAGCGTTGAGGTCCGATGGAATGTTCTGTAAATTACTGATACTATGTAAGCGATTCGTCACGGTGTCAATAGCAATAACCACAAGGAGCATCTCGACTTGAATATATTTTATAACAAGTAAGGGTCGTAACACTATATTTGCACAGTTAGTGGCCGCTTCGACCGAGGGATGGATTCTGGGTTATGTAAAGAGTCATCGGAGGTACCACGACCAATTCAAAAAAATATTGATCATATTCTTCAACGTAGGTTTGCTTTATTGAATATCTCTTTGACAGCAATTCTAAGTAAAAGTAACAAAATAAAAATTTCTAGTAAAAGTAGGTTTAACATAAAGGAATTTATTTTATTTGATAGATCGTATCGCAATATATTTCTATTTGGTTGGCCTAATTAAATCGTAACTATGCTATAAATAACTATAATTAATAATCGAAGAAGGGGACTATCGGAGCAGAAAGCACTAATTCAAACTCTGTTCATCGCTTTCTGCAGTTCTCATTATTTGCTTCAAGATACCGCATTAGAGAGTAAAGTGTGCAACACATGATATTAAATACAGTAATTTCTTATCATAAAGCAACCGAGTCGCGATAACAGTTAATGTATGCATTTCAATGCGCTAGGTATTTCACAATTGCCAGTCACGATGTAGATCTTATTATCTTCGATTTTAAAAATACGTGTACTTCTGTTTTTGCAAACTATCATACATTATCTTATCTTACTTTCTATTTCTTATCGTGAAAATTCAAATATGTTTCTTCTATCTCTTTATTATCATTTATTTATACTAATTTCCATATTTACATGATCTGACATAAAACATATTTATTAAAATAAACAAAATTGCTTGATAAATAGAGAAAGAATGTTATTATTATAGTGACATAAAATAACAGTCTAAATGAAACTAATATTGTTAATAATTAAATAAGACGTTAGATGATGGCCAAAAGTTATGTTTATTATTTGTTAAAATTGAAGTTATTTAAAACATATTTATTACGAAAATTAGCTTATTATTTTTGTAAATTAATTATGGTTTATTTTCAGTACAATTATATAAATTTAATAATTTGTGGTAAACATCCTATCAAGAAATTAACAATTTTTATAAATATATCACAGAATGTTATTAACAATGCTTTTATAAAATTGTTTATTTGATATTTAAGACGTTCGTTACCCTTCGATTCTGGTTTTTAATTTATTACATTATGAGAAATCCGTGTAATATATAAACCGTATAATAACTACGAACTTAACAGAAGATTGTATTTTGGCATAAGAAATACTATATTTTGGAAATATTACTGGTGTAAAGCATAAAGAAAAAAGTCACGGTTATAGGTGGCAACAAAATGTTACATAAACTATTTACAATTAGATTGCCTCAACGATGGAAATTGGTAGAATATTTTGCGAAATGTAACATAAATTTAGTACGATCTAGTATTGCACGTGGATGCATCAGATCTATTATTGTACAGGATATTTCACCTGACCTGATCATTTTAAATATCTCTCTTATTTCCTATGATAGGAAAACATATCAAAGAAGGAGAATATTCGGTTCGAAGGGATAAGTGTAGTGATAGGCAAAAAAAATTCCTCAAGGTCACTTTTTTCTTCAAAATTCCAAGGTCATCGAAGTATTTTTAAATGAGACTACATATTTTTATTACAACGATCTTATAGCTCGTAAGAAAATAAATTCAACGGTGTGCAATATGTTGACCTTGAAAAAATCTTTTTGTCTATCATTACATTTGCATTTTCGAATCGAACTCTTCCTTTGATATTTTTCCCTATCATAAAGAATACTTATGACGATCAAGTTAGGCGAAATACCCTATATATTACATATTTTCCTTTCCTTACTTTTTTCTTTCTTCTTCTCCTCGATATTTCCATCAGGTTACTCCTTAAAATACGTATTGACTTTGTACGGTAAAAATATTCAATCGGAAGTTGTAATTGTTTAACTGATGTAATTTGTTTACGCGAACCACAAACAATTTCTGTTTTCATAGAAAAAGATTCACTACCTTAAAATCCCATGAACAAAGAGGCTGCATGTGAAGAACAAGTCTGCATTCTGTCTACGGTGACCAGTTCAAAAATTACGTTCAAAAATTGGCGAATCGGCTCGTGATATATAGTAATTTCATGTAATTCGCTTAGGAGATTGAAGCGTAGAAGTTGCAAACATGTTGTACTTGCTATCGACAGTGGCAAGTGAACAAGACGAATAATATAGTTCCTAATAATTCCTACCTTCGTTGATTGTGAAGAATGAAGAGACTGATTACGGAGTCATAAAATGACAATTGGATGGCTCTGTGTCAAAAGAGAAAGAGGACCGTAATCAGACGACAGTGGAAAGGTGTGGGCGCTACTGACCTGCGGCCGGTGGCAACCCCTCCAGAGGACCCAAACCCTAGCACGTGAAAACGCTCCCAAAATCAGCACGCGACTTTGTATCGCAAGATTTTGAATCGTACACACTCTGTCATAACACTCTGAGCAATTATTCTGTTGGATCCAATAAACTCTACTATCGTATCTAAAGCACCGAATTTATTTGCTGATTTGTGAACGTTCGAACTACGACGCGAACCAATCACCGGTGACCAGTTAATTTAGTGATTTCTTGTATCTCCTACGCGACAACGTCAAAGGAAGAATTAAAACAAAAATTATTAGAAGAATGTAACTGAATCATGTAAAATTATTTACAAAACATTATAACATACGTGTCAAATCGATTACAACATGTAATAAAGCAAAAGACTGTCCAAGAAAGTATTGACTTTTAAAAAATTCATATAATATATATCTGTTTTTTTTATGTAAAATCATTGTAGAAAATTAAATGTCCGAATATTTTCGCGAAATAATACATTTAGTACATACATACAATACGAATAATACATTTCCTAATGTATTATTTGTTACGCCACAAATTATTTGGTTTAAGTAAATAAAATTTGTGTTATCGTCGAGAAGAATACATGCTTTATTACGATAAAAAACAAAAAGTACATTAATTTAATTATGGTAAAATATACAGATTAGTAGTAGATAGCATATTATAGTGTCCGAATATTAATAAGATAAGTCACTGTATTTCACGACCTAATCTGTAATTTTTTGTTGCTTCGCATATAGCATACTACTTTCTTATTAAATGTGAATATAAATGTATAAATGTGAAATAAATCCATTATAAAATATTAAATTAATTATATTTACTTAAATTATAAGTAATTAAATTATAAATAAATTCAATTTCAGAAGAATTAAAATTTCAACACTTTTTTCTAAAGAAACAGTCGAGTTGCCTACCTATGATTTTTTTGATACTTTTCATCTTCGTAATGAGAAGAATACGATGCAATAAAAAAGAATTGTTCTTGAAAATTAATTTTGCCCAAAATTTTGTTTACAAATCTCTACCGATTCAAAGGTGTATAATCACTCTATTGTGGGGTTTTTACACTTACTTTTTGTACATCCTATACGTACTGCCCTCGTTACTTGTTCTGGTGTTATAATCCCCCCTCTACCCTCAACTATCATTAATGCTTCGCCTATCTCTTCCTGTTCAGTCGGGCGTTAACCTATGACAATAATTTACGATGAATACCCTATACACAGTGTTTATGTAAATAGTTAAAATCTAAATATTTCCATTGTCCCATTTATTTTTTGTTTGTTAGGTGTCTTCAATGTTATTTGAACATCTACTTCATTTCAATTCTATTCTCACTTTTCTGATTTCCATTTCTCTGATCTTGAAAACATATTCTACTATCGTCTAGTATAAAATGGAGAATATTTTGAAAATTCTTTATGAATATTGTCCAAAATTATTGTGATTCTTTATGTAATGAAAAAGTAACGTTAAAAGGTAGAATTGTTATTTATTTTATTTCGTAATCCAATAGTCATTAGAAAAGTTAAAGTGCTTTGGTTTGTATCACTTAATTTTCCATCCTCTACTTTGGAAATAGCGAAACGGAAATAAATTTTTATTTTAATTAAATATCTTTTTAAGATGAATTCTATAAAAGATAGTCTGATAAAAAAGTATTTTCTTTTTTTCCCGTAGGATAAGAATCTGAAGACAAAAGTATAATTTCCATTTAATAAGAGGAAGTTGACGAAGAAAGTTGATCCAATAAATAAAATTTCCTGTTCGAAGTCATGGAACTTCTATGTATCGTAACTTTAGACTTGAAATTATCAAGTAAGTACATTCGAATTAATACATACCGCATACATATGGTATACACCGGTACTATCGATGGTTGCTTTTAGTGTTACGTAATCGTTATTTATGAGCTGGTCTAGTCGTAATTGAGCAAATATAAAAAATTTGCTAATGGATGTAATTTCCTTCCGTCGCAACCTGCGTATATGGCGAAACATTCAATTTTCTTTTTAACATTCTTCGAGTACTAACATGACCGTATCTACTTTCGAATAGAGTCAGAGTTGGGCAAAACGTCGAGAACAAATATTGGAAATCCTATTTTAAATAGTTTTACGGATCAAATAAAGCGATATCAAGTTTAAATAAAATAGTACTTTACATGAAGTGAAACAGAAAATAAAATATGTTTCTTTTCATAACCTTGTTACGGGCGGAGAATATCTGGCCTCCAATTGCACTTCTTGAATTCTATGAAGCGGAAACAGGAACGTCTATATTTTCAAACATTTATCTATACGAGACACAATTGCGGTTATGCTAGAATAACAGTTTTGAATAATTATGATGAACATCTGGAAGTTACTGCTTTTTTGATATTATCGGTGCGTTATGTGCAACAGCATCCGCTGGTTCCGCATCAGTCAGCGTCCGCATCCGTCCTGTTTCGACTCTGGTTTCAATGGAGCAATTGCGCCCGGAATTGGCAACATTATACCTAGTTTGTACCTGAGAAGTGTTACCACGCTGGCGCCATGCAAGGAATGCGCTGCTTCGTCCTTTATGGTGAATTTGTCGTAGGGAAGGCCAGATGGAATGATTCTACTACTCAGTATACGATAAGTATACGTAACCCGATAGCTTGTCCATATTACTCCAGGATGACTTCGATAATACGACTCCGAGATATCGCAACCTTGATGATGTTTTGCGAGTTCGTTCGAGCTTCTTAGTTTGATTTTCGTTTCGACTTAACGCGGAGATTCTGATTCCGGCCATTCGCAGGTATGATCCATCTCAAAGGTGGCAGAGGTGGTGTCTTCATATTCTGATCTGGTGTCTTCACATTCTGATCTGGTGTCTTCACATTCTGATCTGGTGTCTTCACATTCTGATCTGGTGTCTTCACATTCTGATCTGGTGTCTTCACATTCTGATCTGGTGTCTTCACATTCTGATCTGGTGTCTTCACATTCTGATCTGGTGTCTTCACATTCTGATCTGGTGTCTTCACATTCTGATCTGGTGTCTTCACATTCTGATCTGGTGTCTTCACATTCTGATCTGGTGTCTTCACATTCTGATCTGGTGTCTTCACATTCTGATCTGGTGTCTTCACATCACAATGATTCTCCAATGCGACATTCTTAATCGCTAATACTCTGCAACACTTTGCAATATCCTGAAACAGATTCAATATGTTTGGTGACGTCGAATAAGGTTGCCTCGATAATGATGATGCAAATGTGATTACCGCTATAAGAGATGTTGGACGGGGTGGTGAATGGAGCCATGATGTTGAAGAATGTTTTGAAGAATGTGTCAAACGAGGTGTCAAACGAGGTGTCAAACGAGGTGTCAAACGAGGTGTCCAAGGAGGTGTGAAAGGAGGTGTGTAAGGAGGTGTCCGAAGAGGTGCCCAATGATGTGTCGGAGATGGTGTGGAACAAGGTGTGGAACAGAGTGTGGAAGAGGGTATTGAAGAGAGTGTTGAACGGGGTGTTGAACGCGGTGTTGAAGGGGGTGTTGAAGAATGTGCAGAACGAGGTGTGAGAGGAGGTGTGCAAGGAGGTGTGCAAGGAGGTGTGTAAGGAGGTATCCAAAGAGATGCCCAATGATGTATTGAAGGGGGTGTCGACGAGGATGTCGAAGGTGTTGAAGGAGGTGTCGGTGGAGGTATCGAAAGAGCTGTAGAAGGAGGTATCATAGGAGGTGCCGATAATGGTGTTGGCGCTGGACTGGATGTTCGGTTGGTTGTGCTCGGCCGATTCTTCCCTTCAGTTTCGTCCCAATGCAGAATCGTGCGATGATGAAGTCCGCATATACGGCAGATTTCGGATGTGCACGAAAGAATCGAGTGCCCCTTCTTCATGCAATTGGTGCACACGGTCAATTCTTTGACGTCTGTAAAACGTTCCTTGACTGATTCCGCATCGGAGATGTTGCAAGTACAAATTCCGTGCGATCCTTGACAGTTTGGACATGTCAACGGAAAATGCATACTGGTGAATGTGTTTCTCTGTAGGTCTTCTTCTTCTTCTGGCGTTCGTCTTGCCGGAGTAGCAACGGATGTCGTTAGGACATGATTTGCCTTTTTTTCAAGGAAATCTATTAGATGAGTGTACGGAGGCATTTCCTTGTTCGGTATAGTGAGCTCCCATTGTATTATGGTATCTGGATTTAATTTAGACAAAAATAGGCTGATGATAATGGTGTTTGACGTAATTGGGTCACCTAAGTTCTTCAATGCGCGGAGATGTAGTTTCATAGTGTCGATTAAATTCGTTAAGGCTTCCGGTGTTTCTTCGGTCAGTTTAGGATAATCTTGCATAGCGGCGAAGTGACGTAGACAAGTCTGTCGTGGACAGTCGAATCTATTCTTGAGGGCGGCCATAATGTCTGTATAACTATTTTCAGTGCTGTTCAATGATTCAATATACTGCGCTGCTCTATCAGTTACAGATGCTTGGAGATAATGTAATTTCTGTATAGGCGTCAGTTGCTCGTTTCGATCCACTATGAAAGAGAAGATTTCGTAGAAAGTATTCCAGTTTTCGATGGTGCCATCGAAGGTGGGTAAACGTACGTTTGGTAATTTCATTGCTGTCGGCCACGATGTTGCGGATGATTCGATTCTTATAGATGTTTCAAGTGGTGATACTTGTGCTTTATCAATGAGTTCTATTAATTTTGTGTCCAGGGCGTGATAGAAGTCTAAGATCATTTCTAAGGGCGAGATTTCTTTTTCGTCGAGTAACTCTAATTTTTCTTGTACACGGTTGAATTTGCTCCACACCTCGTCCAGGTTTTTGCGGTATGACATCAAAAGAGCTTTGTTCGGCTGACTGCACTTTTGATATTCGTACAGTCGTTTCGAAGTGAATTTGAGTCGACAGAGCAGGAAAGCTCGTTTCCGAATCAGTAAATTGATTTGTTTCTTGTTATTCATGTTCCTGGTGAAAAGGAGGTTGCTCATTGCGAGATTAAGATTATTGGAACTCGCTGTACTGATAGTGATACAGTCGCGTGACAACACTATATGGCTGTAGATGTTACTGGGGTGTACACTATTTCACTTGACAGTAGCGCACGTAATCTGACACGAAGGAGCAAAGTATTCGACTGTCCGCGGAGAGACGCATATGCGATAGCACTGAATTAACAATACACTTTTATTTCAACAACTTTTTCTCGCAGGATATAAGTTTTACAGATATGGTTAAGATGTCAACTGATAAACAGTAAGTTAAGACACTGACTACTCAAAAAGTCTGAAGCAGCTAAATTTCTGTGACCATGATGCCACGCAGAAGAACTAGCGACTATCTCTAAGAACACGAACCGATTCGTTATTAACCATTTTCGTTAGGAAAGTGGGGGCAATGGTCATCGCTGCCAATTGGCTGAGAAAAAAGATTGGTAGGTAGGGAAGGGTGCTACCTGAAGTTGAAGAAGCCTGAAGAAGGCTCTGGAAGGAAGGCTTTGCCAATGGAAGGCGAGAGAAACCAAATTTCCCGTACTTTCCCGGAGTGGACAATAAATCAATAAATTCAATAAATCTGTTTCAATAAATCTATCAATAGAAATATTTTCAATTAAAAAGATACTTGTTTGATGTGAAGGATTTTAATTTAAAAAGTACTAAAATGTATGGTTAGTTCTTAGGAATATCGAGATGTCTAAAGCTCTGCTGCACCTATAATCTCGCAGAAGATTAACAATTTGTCGTGGTATGAAGCCGAGGTAACTGTATCGATGAAATTCTCCTTGATATTTAATTTTCTTCTTGTTCAGTTATATTTTTTATACTCGAGAATGATATGCTTGAAAGTTATACGTACATTGCATTCTTCATATAGCCTGGTAGAAGAGAAGATATTATAAAGAAGATATGAAAATGATAGTTTGGTGTGTCCAGATTTAATTCAAGTTATTGCCAATTGTTATTTCCTATTAAATTTAAAGTTTGTTATAAGACCGTAAATGTGTCCTGGAAAGTGTGTATAGGGATTAATTGTCCATACGAAACATGGATGCAATTTTCGCCTCAAAATCGACAGGATTCATAGATATAGCTGTGTGAAGAAACCCACGCTATTGTTACTATCTTCCCACATTTGACTAGTTTGTTATATAATTCCTGAATTACCATGTACATTGCCATGCTTTGCATCTTAGATATTTGAAATAGTGGAAAAAGAATTTGAGAAAATGATCAATTCAGAGTGAAGGAAACGACCAATAAAATTGAGTGCCGAGAGAAGCGTACATGTTTCAGTCACACAAATACTATTGAAATCATTCAGGCGATATTTAATTTTTTTTTTTTTTTATTATTATTTAATTTGTACTTTACAATTTGTCCAGCTGGACATTCGGTAAATTTTGTAACTTAATTGCTAAATAACATGTGGATGGCTACCCCCAGCGCTATACCATCTTCCAGTTTGACTATTTTATTTCTTTGGCGAGGTCAGTGACATGTTTTCTCTTCAGTCTTCTTTTCGTGAGAGTTTTGCTCGCTTCAGCAGCCAGCTGGTTTTTCTGCGTATTTTCCAGTTTCTTTTTTGACTTTGCGTATATCCCCGTTTCTGAATCCGTATTTAATTGATTTATTTTCAGTAAAAACAGCGGCTACTGTTCCAAGATTATCATTTTTAGAATATTGGTGTAAACGTGCATGAAATCAGGGCATTTAAAACAAAGAGCATTAAACAGATTTTTCCATTCCTGAGCAGACAGGATTCTTCCTTCTTGTATATTACGAGCGATAAGTCGATAACGCATGCTTTTAGTGCCCAGAGAGACACTTTGTAAAATTTGTTTTTTTTTTTTTTTTTTTTTTTTTTTTTAATAGCTGATAGATTCTAATTCGTCAAGATACAAAGGTTTGTCAATTAGAAATCAGACTTTGTTTATAACTTTACACTTTGGTAATTTCATTGCATTAAGTAATTATTTTTTTTATTTAAAATTATATTTAACTGCTAGAATTACGGTGGAATAATATCTTACAAACATTAGGGTCCCTTTTTTTATCGTTGGTAATTTTCATCTTTAACGTATTAAACATTTTCTTCAAAATTTGATAACGATTTTTGTCTAAATATGATTTCTGTAAGGTGTGCTGTTGTATTTCAGTTGGTTATTGAATAATATTGGAACTGAATAAAAAAGATTAAAAAATAAAAGATTACAAACAAGATTAAATTAAATAAAAAAGTACAGGAAAATTACAAGTACAGAAAATTACAAAAGTACAGGAAATAAAAAAGGTTCAAAGAACTAAAAATGAGAAGGCCCAAAAAAATCTACAGAAGAATAACTTAAACTATACTAAATCTGCAATTACCTCCAACTTCATGTTTATACAATTCTAAGGTTTCTTTTTGGCTATTGAAATTATTCTGTCCATCCAAGACAATTTTAGCCTCTTACCATTTCTAAAGTTTCTAAAAATTCAAATTTCTAAAATAGCTAGAATGTGATATTTATGGAAGAAAAGTTCAATTTGAGTCTATTGGTAGTGAAGAATTCATTCAGAAGAAACATTTGCAAAAATGCATTTCATTTTCAATTGTTTCCTGTCTGTTTATGACTTGGACAATACTTGCCTCTCTTGGAAAAGTTCAACTTTCCTACCTACTAAATTATAAACCTTACGACGCGGAGCTCATTAAGAAGCTAATAAACAGCCTAAGTACCAGATGGGTCAGGTCTAAAATAAACATATAGTGTCAATCAGCAATGTCAGAGAATAAGTGCTCACGAGAATATGCAAGTACAAGGTTTGAAATAATAGACTTCCATCCCATTAGTACTACGGTAAGAAGGAAAACCAGGAAATAGAAAGTTGGTATATAAGGACCATGTAAAGGCTTCTTGAGAATCTTACAACAGGTTTGATCAAAACGTTATACTCTTTGTGTTACACTAAATCGTTTTAACTAGACATAACACTATTCTGTATCTTAACGGACTAGTGATTCTCTCCGTTACTAAACGTTACTGTATGAAAAAGAATGGAATAGAATGCTAATTATTCCATTATTCATTTCTGCAATTAATCAATGAACTGTACAATACAAAATCAAAGATTAAAATAAACGTATTTAAACGTTGACATAAACCTACGAAACATACTAAGAGTGAAAATAAATAACCTAAACATACTACTACTCGGTATCTTTAATTTACCTCCACCTTGAGCGTTAATCTCGTTCAAGGTTCGTGATATCAACCGATCAATTGCAACCTAACTGACCGACACTTCGTTAAGATTCAAAGATGGCATCCCGTTGATATTAGGTTAGGGGTTAGATTGAGGTTAAGTTGTCCGTTGTTTCTGCGAGCAAGTGATGCTCGGGAAGAAACGGACAGAGAGGGATACAGACATAGCCTTGTAGGGTAACGCTGCGGAGAGGGATGGCGGTCAAGCGACACAGAGCCGCTTCACCGCCGTCTCAACGGGCCGCGATAAGAAAGGCGGATAACGCTAGGAGCAATGGCCCCCTCTAGCCAAAATCAATAGGTAGGAGAATTTTTGATTGGCTCGAACGAACGGACGGCCACGCGAGGGGGTGCGCTGAATCAGATAATTCGCAAGAGGTCCCCGGAGCACTCCTGTCAGACGCGTAGAATGGCCATCGCGGAGTTTTAGTCGGTAAGAGTCCGACACTACTCTGCTGTTGCCGGCGCAGCAGCAGCAGCAGAATATTCATGAGGATTATTTCTCCACGTTAAGAAAAAAAGATTGAAGTTAGGTTAGGTTAGCATACTTTTAACTAGTCTAAGAACCCGCCATAGATCTTAGAATTTCTCTACCTAAGGTTCTTCGAACGAACAAATAGTAATTTTCCTAACAGTCCCTAAATCTGTCTACCACGGGAAGATACAGAAAATCTGCTTTCCTCACGAACGACTAGAGATAAACCAATTAACAGCGACGTCCATTTCCTTCACTTTTCTAATGAAGGCTTTCCTCGACGAATCCTATGATCTCATATCTTAAACCCCATCATAGTTTTTCTCCGTAGTATCATCGTGACGGAAAGTCAATCGATAGTTGAAAATTGATACGAACTCTTGTAACGCATCGTCTAGAAGTTGTAACCGCGAACCGCTAATTCTAATCGCAAGCTATACGCAAATGTGCATCGAGAGTATTTGTTGATAAATATATTATTAAATATGCTTTAGTTTTTCTTCAGCACATATCACGAGCTATCCGCCTCATACATTTCGAAATAGGTAAGAAAATCAATAGTACAATGATAAATATATGATTTTAAAAGCTTTTTATATTTCTTACATACTTACAATTAATCAAATAGCTTAGTATATAAAACAGTGTACTTATATCATGCAGCTGCAATTCTAATTCCAAGGAATTTCTCTGGAAGATCGCGGCGAAGAATTTGCTTTGTTAAATTATTACTGGTATACTTCGTCAACTTGTGATATATCGATACAACTTGTCAACCATCATTTAATAGATTCACGCTAATAAAAACAATTCGTAACTATTTAATAAGAAGCAGTATATTCTTAGTTATTTAGAAATTTATTTAATGACGTTTAAAAATACAAATATTTTTAAAAATTATAATGTAAATACATATATTTCATTTCATGTTTTACTAATATATCTCTAATTTAGATTAAATATCTGAAACTTGAAAGAAACTTTTAAAACTTTCAATATATCGCATACGTTTCAAATTTAGTGCATAGTTCTTAGGTTAGAATACCTTCGCTTTCCAAAGATTAATCTTAGTATATAGATTTAATGCATCGTACAATAACCTCTTTTAGTCATAAAATTTTTGAAATTATCTATATAACCATAATCTTATTGCATGGTGGATATATTAGATTTGATGGACTATATTTTAATTTTATTTTATATTACTATTATTAGAATAGTAAGTAGAAAGATTACGTATATGCATTGTTGCATAGTACGAATAAGCATACAATTTTTTATATTTCGCCTGTAACAGCAATTTGTAATTCTGTAATTGTCTTCACATAATACTTAAAATTCGCATTTTAAAATCATAATGAACAATATGTTCATTCTGAAAATATTTGTTAAAATACTAGATTTTCTTAAAGAAATCATGTTTGTTGATGTACGCATATATACGTATGCACCTTAGTGTTTAAATTCTTATAGTTATTTGATTTGAAAATGTTCAGTTCATCAGTTCGTAAAATGTAAGAAAATTTTTATGGCGTTTGGTATTTCAATTTCTCGCGCGCATTGCATAGAAACGAAGCCTCGCTGCCTCAGCCAATTAAGAATCGGCTAGGCTCACTTTTGGCGGGATATCACCATTCTACTGTCGAAGAGCGAGATGTCAAGATTTGTCGCCGTTCGAAGCGTATAATCTGAATTTCTTAGTACTTCAGTTGCTGTTAATTACATTTCATACATTACTATTAGGTTTGCTGAATTAATATCTACCTATTTAGTTGTTTATTAGATACTATTAACAAAAGCTTATATAATCTTTCGAACTTTTTCCGTTTTCCTCCATTGGTAGTTTATTTAATTGTTTTCATTACCAGTAGATTGTATCATAAACTTTTGAAACAGAATATAAGTTCGCCTATTATTTCACTTTAATATAATTTGTTCTAATTTCGTAGGTTTATGTCAACGTTTAAATACGTTTATTTAAATCTTTGATTTTGTTTTGCAGAAATGAATAATGGAATAATTAACATTCTATTCCATGCTTTTTCATACAGTAACGTTTAGTAACGTTTGATTTATGTTATACACATTTATATGACAATCATATATAATATATATAATATATTTAAAACGTAATATATTATAACGTAATACATTATCAGGTAATAATTTACATCTCCTCTTACTTAACAGAAGCTCGACCAGCAAATGCATGGCGTAGAGAGGGTGTTCCGTCGTCGATATTATATGGGACACTCCCAACGCGTTCCGACGGGTATCGAGCTGGAGAATAGCTGATGGCGTCAGACCACTTCTATATTCACGGAGGTCGGGCCGAAGACAATGCCCGCGAGAGAGGTCCGCGGTATCCGGAGAATGGAACGCTCCCACCCGCCATCAAGATGGCGCATCGAGGATAAAGACAGCGACATGCTCCAGGCAACAACCATTGCCGCAGCCTGAAACAGGGATGCCCATTGAGGGAAGACAAGCGTGAACAAGGAGGTGAAGAACCTTCGCCGAGACATGAACACGGCATGTGATGCGTCGATGCCGCGCTCCGTGCCTGGTACTTGACAGAATCCGTACTGGTGGACCGAGAAGATCGCAAAGCTAAGGACGAGCTACGTTCGGGCCCGCAGGCGGTTACAGAGAGCCCGCCGTCGGCGGCATCGTGACGAGGAAGAGATCGCCCTCTGCCACGAGGTATATAAACGGGAGCAATACATCTTACGGCAAAGGATCAAGGGAGCTAAAGCCCAACCCCAGATGGATCTCGTCCAGTCAGATAATTCCGACTCGTAGATGCGTGGAAATCGTAATATTATATAACGGAATACTATATAACATAGTACAATATAACATAGTACAATATAACATAGTACAATATAACGTAATACAATATAACGTGATATAACATAATATTATATAAGGTAATACAATATAACGTAATACATTATAACGTAATATAATGTAATATGGCAAATCGTAATATAATATAACGTAATACATTGTAACGTAATACATTATAAAGTGTTATAATGTAATACGAACTATCATCATTTTATATTGCTCTAATTATAACTATTACAGTCTGTTAAATCCTAACTGGTTACTCAAAATTTTCCCAATTTTCTTCATTCTATCGTTTCTAATGAATAATAATGAATAATAATGAATAATAATTTCTAATGAAAAAAGGCGACTATTTTTCAATTGTATCTTGACTAGCCAGCAAGTTTTGAACGAATTATAGATTATAATGAGAATCAATTATTTCACGTAATTGAACGACGCTGAATCCTTTCTACATAAAAAATAATGTCCCTTTACAAAAATCGTAGCACGAGAGAATTGCAAGTTTTGACATACTTGCCATTATTCAATCCACCATTGATAGGGGCAGTTTTTTGCTTTTATTATTTTTTTCTATTATATACATATATATTTTATATATATATATTTTTTTTTAACCAAAGCATGGGATAATTATAGGACGTTAATAATCTAGTCTGTCTGAATTGTGTTAAATCCTAATTACTGAGCAAGGACGGGTGCCTCCATCAGAAACATGGCATTGCTAGTGTTCCCTTTCTTTTTTTTCTCATTGTTTATTTTGTTTACGACAATTCGTCGAGATTCGTTTTAACACGACAACCATAGATACCACAGGACTGCACCTGAGATTTTCCCACGTCACCTCATTGTATTTGTTGCCCCGTATAGGTTTCGTTTTATCCCTTTCGCCATTCTCCTTATTTTACTTCTTCTTCCCTCTTAATCCCACGGTGTACGCATATTGTGAGAAGACGAAGATTTTTTGAGAGATCGATCGGTCGTTCGAACGATCGACGACTAACGACATTCACTGAATCGAATCACACGACTGGTTTTTCGATTTCAAAATTGAAAATAATCGTCACCTGGTCGCGATTCGTCCAAGATGAAAAGGAACCAAAATAGATTATTTGTAGAGTTTACTTTAAACCTCATTTCGAGTCAGTCTACCCCTCGCTGCCTTTTGTAACAACTTTCGATCATTTTTCATTCAATAAAAATAAATAAATGGGATAGCAACCTTTTTGATCTTTTTTTTAAGCATCGTGTACAAAATTTCTGTTATACATGTAGAAGGTTACTAAACGTATATTATCACAGGCTGATGTAATTGCGTTTTGCATGCATAACGTATGCAATAATTGTCCATAATCCAGTGCCCCAAATGGCCTCGCATAAACGCAGTGCTCGACTCTCCATGCTACCGATGCTCCAATGGAAAGGGAAATTTTGATAGCACACCATGTGGCCAACGTACAGCAGTAAACCATTCATACCTACGAATAATCGAATATAATCGTTTTTACATTTATTGCAAAAGAGTGTTAAAACAGTAAACAGGTTGCGCACCAACCTGAATTTTTCTTAATGCTATCTTTTAACAGTCTAATAAAACGTTTATTGTTATATGTTAAGTTATAGTACATCTGAATCGTTAATTAGAAAAATATCTATTTGATATCTGCTGGCTAGTAAGATACTAACTGCTTTGAGAAGTGTATCGAACACGATAATGGTTTAGAAAACTACGTTTTTCTCAGTAGCATTAATTCTTCAAACAGGTCATAAATGGCGCGAAACCTGTTTAGTGGTTGCGTAATCTCGTGAAAGTCATACCAGGAATACGAAAAGGTCCACCGTTCCAAACCTTGACGACATCTACGAGCAAGTAGCAAGCAGAAAGGAAAGCCAAGGAAAAAGACGTGGTTACGAATACGAATGACAGTGACCTGCATATATAATAGCAAATAAATACGGTTTTATAATGTAATTGGTACGACGTTGTCCTTTTTTGGAAACGTACCATAATTTTTTGTTGACGGGAATTACGTTGGTAAAATGAAGAACGCATCCTACGCAACTGAAGAATGCAGCCCATGCTAACCATCTGACTACACGTTCTTTCCAGTCTTTGTAAGTCATCATAATTATGCCAGCGTGTAGGCCAAGAAAGACTTGGAATGCCGCTGTGAGGGTACCTTGATCAACATAGTATTTTGAAAATAATTACTTAGAAATGTCGAATGTACAATATTCATTTGCACGTGAAGTATGTTATTATGGAACTGTGAATTTTATCTTTCTGAAAAGTAAAATTGGAAAGAAGTTAAAAATTCTTCCTAATAGATTTAAATAAATTTGTGCAGTGTGAGATTTTGGAAAAGAAAAATCAAGATAACAATTGAAAATCCGCCGAATAAATTTTCACAGTACTTTAATGGAAGACAGTGTACCCAGAATTCCTTCAGGATCGTACGGTCCAGATTTATAAACCGTAGCTGAATGGTGCAAATGAGCTTCTTTAAGTATCATTCTATCAATGTAGCCTGTTGCACCGCCCACACAGTCAAAGTATTTCGCGTCGTCGTGAAGACCACCGGGACCAAGATATCCACTAAGAATAATCGCTTTTGATGCTTTCGTAAAAACACAATTGTCATTCATTAAATCATACGTACATACGTGGGGCATCCTGGAACGTTTAAGCAGAATGTTA
The DNA here is from genome assembly GCA_037178635.1 of Bombus dahlbomii. Lineage (NCBI taxonomy): Eukaryota > Metazoa > Arthropoda > Insecta > Hymenoptera > Apidae > Bombus > Bombus dahlbomii. The sequence continues at coordinate 882,942 of CM074118.1, forward strand.
TAACGCAATGAACGACCACAATCACGAGCATCACGCACCATTGAGGAAGAAGTAGAAGAAAATCTTGCACTTCTCGCAACATTGGAGACTATGAATGAAAATGAAATATTTTGTAAATCAATGTTTCCCAGAAGATATATAAAAATATTTGATACTTCTACAGGGAGATACATAAAGAAAATTTTCACTTATAAGTATGTATACACTTACTTGTATCTTGCTTGGTCTTCTTGATATTAAAAGGAAATATAACAGAGCGACAACGAAATAAGTTATACCGAATCGTTGCAGAACACCGAATATGCGAATGGTTTCAAGCTGGCCACCTGTGCTCACCGTATTCAGAGACAATCCGATTAGAAATAAAAGTATGCTCCTCTGCCATATAAAAAAGTAAAATATAAATAAATTAAGATCAAAATACAAAGTAAAAATTTTAATTTGCATAAATTCTATATTTCCTACTACAACTGTTTGAATGTAAATTACATTCTACCAGTTTTTCTCTGCAACTGTCCGAATGAAAATTACATCCTACATTTTCCTCTGTAATTGTTTCAATGCAAACTAAATTTTATATTTATCCGTGAAATTGTTATCAATTACTTTGACGATTCCGTATAATATGTGGCGTTTCGGTGTCATGCGCTTCATCTGACTGGACATCGCTATGGGGATACACACGCCCATGATCCACATAAAGCAAGGGAACAACAAATCTCCCGGAAGTAATCCATTCCAAGTCGCATGACCAAGAGTCCTATAACCACCCGATCCATCGTTCACGAATATCATCAACAACGTACTGGCCCTATAACATTAAACTTTTCTTAAATACTATAATATTTTGTGGGGAGCGATTTTATTAAAAGAGAAATAAATAGAATAGAAATATTTACCCGCGCACCGTGTCAATCGCCTTCACTCGACGTTTCGCGGGTTGCTTCATCGCGCCATCATCCACCTGACTTTTCATATACTTCTTCCTGCATACGTGCCACAGTGATTTTAAGCCAGACAGACCAAATAGAACGAGTAACAATACTCCAAAAATAACAAAAAGCTCTGAAAAAATTACACTTCTGTCAACAAGATGGTTAAACACTATTTTGCTGTAATCTTTTCTACAATCAAGTTACTATCGTACATCTTAATAAATTAAGTCAGATATAACATGACTGTTATCTACAACGATTCGATAAATATTTATAATCATCGAACGAATCTGATATTGCGATACAAATAAATAAAATCTGGATAAAATCTAAACACAGATTTATACATATAACAATTATTGGTTATTTTTCAACTTTGATTAGAAATTCTATTTGATGTAGGGGGCCTTACCTGTATAAGGATAAGTTGGCGCGTTCAGAACCTTTATGTCGCAGCTTCGATTTAGTATCGAAAGTTCGTACACACCGAACTGTCCAAGGTTCGGAGTCAGCTCACAGATCACGTTGCTGAAATGTGAAAAAAATGTAAATCGTATAAAACTGGACGGCGTTAACTTTAAGACACGTTGAATCGTGATACTTCTTTCGGTCAAGCAAATGTACCTGGTATTTTTAGCTGATATAAATTCGTTGGGATCCTCGGCATCCAATACTCTCAAGCTCGTGGATCGAATAGTATCGATCGTCACGCTGGAAGTCCAATTTACTACGATCTGCTTAATTCTAGTATATGGACACTGTAACGAGATTATTCTCTGTGGTATAACTACATTTTTATAGAGAAAAATATAGGTCTAGATTAAAGAAGTTGATTAATTTCAAAATCCCAACATTAAGAGGTTATCGAACTAACTGCATTTATTAATTCATCCTGTATACCACAAGTATCACACCAATGAATTATTTCTTTCGTATAACGGTACGACATAATAAATCGAAAATGAAAAAGGATTCGAAGAATAGGTCTCGATTAAAGAAGTTGATTAATTTCAAAATTCGAACATTAAAAGGTTATCGAACTAACTGCATTTATTAATTCATCCACAAGTATCACACCAATAAATTATTTCACTCGTGTAACGTTACGATATAATAAATCGAAAATGAAAAAGGATTCGAAGAATAGGTCTCGATTAAAGAAGTCGATTAATTTCAAAATTCGAACATTAAAAGGTTATCGAACTAACTGCATTTATTAATTCATCCTGTATACCACAAGTATCACACCAATAAATTATTTCACTCGTGTAACGTTACGACATAATAAATCGAAAACGAAAAGGGATTCGAAGAATGAAAGAAAAAGAAAACTAACCCTCAACGCTCAAGTGTGCATCTCAAGCACCACCGATGTGCGGCGCTCTACTTTTTAAAATCTGACAGTTAACACTTTACTGACCACTAGCGGTTCAACAGCATACGCATGTCCGACCGATAGCTTAAACGTAGATTCTCCCTGGCGCGGGCTCTGTTTCGGTTTAGACTCTCCAACACCATTCTTTTCGTTCATTGCGAACGGTAAGTTTTTCAAATTGCCATAAAACTGTGGAAGCTTACAAAGCAACGCAACTGACGCAACCGGACAAGGTATCTTAGTACTAAATAACAAATTACTGTTCAAATAATGAGAAAGATTGTCGGCGACAAAAAGCTGATTAATAGAGTATCGGTCGATAAGCGTCGGCGGCAAAAAAACCGATTAATCGGCTGTCAGTCGGTAAAGTGTTAAAAACTTGCATGATGAGAATAAGTTGGAGTTTGCAGTTGGTATTCACAATTAAAAATCGAAGCGTTAAGGGTTAACTTCTTCGTCTGTATCGTAAAAAATATATTACTGAACGATGAATTTTTATGCAAATTCATATTTTGCTGAGCGCAATTAGAAAAGTGGAACCCCAATACCGACTTTTTTCATTCTGTAAATATTACGACGATTAATTTACTATAAATGTTTTCCATGTGTTCGCGTATTTAAATTTATAAATGTATAAACTTAACTTCAAATTTAACCAATGATCATGGTTACCTGTGACTCCAATTAACATTTGAACACATTCTTGGAATATTCGTAGGAAACGGTATCGCACAGAACCAGGCAAAAGTATACAAAGCACGAAAAAACATAAAAAGAGCGTGTCCTTGCGTGACTCACCAGCGCGCAATCCGCGGAAAGCAGATAGAGCCAGGCGTTCGAATCGTCTGTGCGTAAGTTGATACAGGCCTCGTCGTATCCAAGGGTGTCCTGGTCACAGATCCACTCGTCCATTGTCTCCATGTCACGCTGAATAGAGAATAAACGCTGAATAAATAACAACTCGCGGTGCATACTTCGAAAGTCGCGCGAGGAATCACGGCTGATGGCTAGATTTAACACGCATCCTTAATTTGGGAGAAATGTTTACAACACGTTCCATATACGGCAACTGGGAAAGTGGAACGCTAAAAACCGAATTTTTACCATGAGTTCTTCTGCCATTTATGGTATGATAATAAAGTATCTAGATGAAATAAAAATATTTTTACGCGGCACAAAAAGAAAAATATTTGAATTTTCGCTTGAATCCATGAAATTTGAATTTCTTGGTTAATTTCTCGACGAGTGAAAAAAAAAAATTATTTCCGAACTATAATTTGATATTTATGTACACAAGATTGTTACTTTAAAGTCGTTGATATCGTAGAAATTTAATCTAAGAAGAATCGATATTCTATGGATAAAGAACTTAGTGGATGAAATTCACCGCTGTCTTTCGCCTAATATTGCATCGTTATGAAATAACCGACACGCTATCAAGTAAGTAATTTCTATAGTACGTTTAAATACATTCATAAATATAGTTGGTTTAAAGAAAGAGAAAAAAATAAGAAATTAATAGATAAAATACCTGGTATTGTTCTTCAGAATCACAAGTAGATGCGCATTACAAATGGTAGGATCTCAGGAAGGAAAAATGTCGGGCAGTCGTCACGGGACGAAAAGCAAAGAACAATCGGTGCTTCTCAGCGCAAAATAGTTAATACAAGGTATATAGTAAGCTAGCTGGATAATTCGCAATAATGATCGCCGCTCTAACGGTATATTACCACATACGCGTATGTATATCGACGTTCGGTCAGCAAATGTTTCCACGATCAAATATTGCGCGGCCGCGGTTTAATCGACGCGAGTTGGAACGAGAGTGGTGCGACAGCTTTTTAATATCGCGCCGTGTGGTGGCGAACAGACAGCCGGCTCGAGTCGTCACGAATCACGTGGGTGCATCGACTGACATTTCACCTGGCATTCAGCAGGAATTTTACCTGGCCACTAACCAAGCCATCGCGATCTCTTGCATACAGTATCGGCCGCCTTGAAACAGACTTTTTATCCGACGGACTTTGGAACGTGTTTACCGATCATCGTTCAACGCCTTATGGTCTGCGAGATCGATGTAATTCTCGTTCGTAACAGATGTTCCATGTAACGGAACTTCTTGTAGGATATTTTATGAAATTCTATGATCGGTGCAATTGAGTAGCGGTTTTTAGTACTTTCTAACACGATTCGATCGAAATTGAAATAATTTGGCGCTATGCGAGAAGACACAATACGAAAAATCGATTTATACGCAGAGGAGATTTTCTTTTCCTGGCATCTGCTTTTTTTCAGCTGAGTTTAACGGGATCGAATGAAAAAATGTATAGCGAAACGTGAAGCAACATCATTCTGGAATCATACAATCGGAGATAGGCAACCTTGGACAGGTGAAAATCGACATACACATTGACCTGAATTGAAGAACTGGATAAAAGGGACTTGAAACGTATGAAAATCGATAAAGCCTTAGCATGCGAGGAACTTAAATTGAATGAAATCATTGAGGTCACTTGATTTCTATACTATTATCAGGAATATTATTTGAAGTATAGGTAACAGTATTTATTCGTGTTATCTGTCGATAATAATACAATCGCGGATGAGATATAACATGGAACATGCACTTAATATTCGATGTATAACGAATTTTTGTAGATTATTCCAATGATCGTCTAATTTAAAAAGATTAGTATTCCCAAACTAATGGAAAGCATTAATGCATAATTAATAATGCATGGACGTGCATAAATGGGAAAGATCATAATTTTCAACTTCCTTTATTTTGAAGCTAATTAAAGTACTTTAACATACATATAACATCATGTAATGATTCAATCAAATATGTGCCATTAAATACATACGAGCTGAGCAAATTATAAAATAAATTTGATATGTGCAATTCGATAGACTGATCAGCATAAACGTTTTGAAATCCATAAGTTCATAAATGTAGTCATTTTGTAATCATTTACAGAGATAACGATTAGTATCAAAAAACTTTCAATGTCACGCAAATAAACCTTTTCCTTAAGATGAGTATATTGGTCATCTATCTCGTGTTATCCATATACATTACAATTTATAAACAACAGCAGACATATCTGGCCACTTGTTTAGCTTGTTCAAAATTCCTTTTTCTTCAGATTTACATCCATATAAATATTTACGATGCGATGATGTGTATAATTCGATGACTACGATTCCATCAAGATTATTTATTACAATCCGCCATATGTGACAATAAATTTATGCATAGCTAATGCTTTTCTCTCTTTAGCTTCAACTATATTCATTTTACAAGAGAAAGATAATATACGAACTTTAAGTTTTTTGTTTGCTTGCAATGTGTCGTGTATTTTTCATAGTAACAGAAGGAATGTAACTAGTATAATATTGTGTCTATGGAATTTTTGACATTAATAATTCTTTATATTAATAATAGTAATCGTCGACATTATGTAATACTGTGAATAGGATTGGATTTTATACAAAAGAAAAAGGTAGTTCACACAAATTTCGCAATTACCGGAAATATAACCTAGGCCTTATAAAGTGGGTGTACATTTCTTAAATTTTGTGTATCCTTTTCCCAATTTTTCCTTGCCTAAAACAAATGCATGTAATAATTTTATTCATTTCTTCCTAACGTTAATGATCTTAATGTACATTGTATAATTTATATTCTTTCGTTTCCACATTTAACGAATTTTTTAACTTTATTATCTAGATCCTTTTCGTGTACAAGCAATTTTAATATTATAATAATATATTTATCAAAATCGTTGAAATCATCACACACTAACATCTATTATTATACCCAAATAATACAGCAAGATTTTAAATAAATCATTAGCAGCCAAATATCAATCGATGTTTATAAATAATTGGAAATACTTCTAAATCTTCAAAATTAATGTTTTCCACTAACTATGCCACCCAGCTGTTCCTCTGCATGTCGTAGTGACATGCTCAGTAATTCTGATTAACAATCCATATAAATTAATCAACATATTGGATATATTAGATTATATTATAAAATTGCAGCGTTCAGTCTAAAAAATTTAAGAAATATGTTAGATTAACTAAATTAAATATGATATTAATATTGTATGTTGGAATTCCTCATACGTGCTATTAAAATCAATTCTGTATTAATTTACAATTTAAGTTGGAACAAACAGCTTAAGTGGCCTATATAAAATTTCATGACGAATCAAGAAGAATATCATTTATAGATTCTGATGCGAATATATAGAATATATTACGCACAGGTATTATACTTGATATTCTTCACTTCATCCAATAGTAACTACACACGTGTAAATACAATATACACTTATCTACAATAAAATTCTATTCAAAAACATAGCGCCGTTATGCGCCTTGCAAATCGTGTATCCTCTTACATGAGGGCATTTCGATATTTTTAGCTTTGGAAAATAATTCTTGATCTCCAAAGTTTCTTGCTTTCCACATCATCGTTTCCCCTAAGGATTAAAAAAACGATATATCCAAAGTATAAAGATATATCCTTTGACTATTAAATTAAGTCTTTTTTTAGAGTCTATCACACAAAAGTACTGCGTACCGATGATATCTACGAAAATTGATACCTAATGTGAGGAAAAGTGTAATAATCTAAACTTATACAGTCTTCTGGAATACGCAGTGGCTTATAATGTCTTGGTCTTAGTACCTTTTAAAACAATGAATAGAAATACAACATATATATTCGAAAAATGAGTACTGCGTACGCGATACATTTTAAAGCGATCTTTTTGTTTCCATTGTGCTGGGTTGGCCACCATAATCATCTAATGCAAGTCCTATAGAAAATATGTAGTCCTTAATGAAAAACAAACTAAAGGGAGAACGCATATTAAAGATAGGAATCTCAATAGCTCGCGTTCGAAGAACATGGAGTTCACAATCAGTCCTGTATGCCAAAAGATTAATAGAAAGCATACCGAAACAATATCAAGCTATAATCGATAACGGAGGAAATTGGATCCATTATTAAATAAAAACAAAATAGTTGTACTTTTGATCCATATTAAATTTATCGTAAACAAATTAATGTTTGTAGAGATATCGTCAGCATACTCTTGTGTGACAGACTATTATTTCTAAGAACTACACGTAGTTTACTACTCTGGGACATTTAATAATCAATTGAATAAAATACTTACTATAACCTTTCTCTCTAAAACAGGCATGTCTCAAATTCTGCAGGTACTCTTCTTCAACAGAAATTTCTAGCCTACGTAAACTGCCTTGATATTCAGTATGAAAGTTTTCTTTCACATAGTAGGGCACCCTTAATCCTTGAGTTGTTCTCAATACAGAATATTTTCTGTGCACAAATTTAAAATTTGCATATAATCGCATCCATACAAGTCAATCGTTCTCTTTAAAATATACCAGAGATAGAAGCCAAAAAATAAAGCGTAAATAATAAAATTGAAACATTTCATAAAATTATCAATTAAAACTAATTTATTCGTCATTATTTGTCATAAATGTATTTATCGCGAATTATGAACACACTTACGCGTTAGAATGTAAGCTATATACAGGATCTGATATAAAGAAACTGCTCATCATAGTTAATAATATTAATAACAGCACAGGCAACATTTGAAGGAATGTGGTATATCCATTTGCTTGCTAAAAATCATAATATTTATTTAAAAAAGCATGATTTGATTGAAAAAGAAATTGCAATTACTGTATTTTAAATATATTAAATTACTATATTTTTCCTTCATACCTGAGAATGAACATGTTGAGTTTGTGCTTCTGGTTGTCTCACCCACCTTCCAGAGCGTCTCAAATACAATTCTTGCTGTGGGAATCCACTTCCAAAGAACATATTGAACAATTCTTCTGCTGTTATATCAGCTAGAAAAAATTATTTAATCAGTATATATTGATAAGTATAATATTGATAAATTATTACTATTATTATAATTGTTCTTTGTTTATCATAGTGAGGCTTAAAGCTTATTACAATCTCTGTTACAAACTTATTAATAATAAATTTTAATAATAAATGATGATAAATGTATCTAATAAATATATGATAGATAATTATGATAAAAAAATAAATATTGGACAAAAGATATTATAATATGCACCTTCAAATCCCCTTGTATAATTGTAATGTGAATGATTTTGGTGAGCTTGAGCATTTTGCATTCTTTCCTCCACAGGGCCATACATGTCATACTGCTTTCTTTTTTCCACATTAGTGAGTATAGCGACAGCATTTCCAATGGCTAAACACAATATACATATATATATATATATATTATACATATGTCACAATAAATACTATATATCAATAAATAATACTATATGTCATAATAAATCTATCTCAAATATACTTTAATTATCCTTTTTAATTTACCTTTAAATGCTTCAGCAGCACCTGGTGCTTTGTTTTTGTCAGGATGTAATTGAAGTGCCAACTTTTTATATGCCTTTTTAATATCACTATCAGTTGCATCTTTACTTACACACAAAATTTCATAATAATCTTTGCATTTTTTGATTCTACAAATAATTGAATTACGACAATATTAATGATAAAATAACAAATCTTATTATTATATCTCAAAATTTTTATTAAGATGATTTTAGAACTTTATTCGACACAAGTACCTTTTAATATGTTCAAGCTGTGCCGGTGTATAATCATCAGAAGCTTGAGTATATGTAGTTTCGTTAGGTGCAGTATGACGTTTCCTAACTGTAGGTTCAGATTCAGACTTTTGTTGATTTTGTTTTGACATCATTGTCACCTTTGCCAATATATCTGTGAATATATCATTAATTACAAGAAAATACTATATAGTTATACAAATTTCACTTAAACTCTTAATTTTCTGCTTACTCATACTACATTTCTCTCTTGATCAATATTCAGGCACATACGATTCAAGGTAAATGAAAAGTTTTACTTTTGTGCAACTATAGAAACTTCTTAAAGAATTCAATATAAACATTAAAATAATCTTTTTAAAAAAATGACTTAATCTTTGAAACCAAAAATACAGCAGGGATCTCTTCCAAAACGTTATATAGTGTAAATAATGTCAATAATTTAGTGGTTAGATGTAAATAAAATAAAGGACAACTAAGAATTGATTAAGCTATATTATAGAAGCTGACGTGGGTTTTTTCCACCTTACCTTCTGCTTTTTTTGTTGGGTAAAGTTTCTGTGCTTTACGTACAAATTTTTCCGCCTTTTCGTATCTTTTCTCCCGTAGATATCGTTCTGCAAATTCTATACACCGCTCAGCCTCATCTTTATTGCTATCCATGATTTTTCTTAAAAGCCAAATTAAACTTTACCTTAAACACAATGACGGAGCAGAATAGTAAATAGATTTAATCATACACTAATTCTCCACCATAGCAATTTACCAAGTTGCGTCATGAACACGCTATGAAGTAGGGCATTCCACTACCATCCCTACATATACTGGTATAAGTGACGACACATTTCACAGGCGCTACTTATAATATAATAATTATTGTTTATATTCACGGACCTGAATAATTTAACACTAAAATCAACCAATCAGAATGTTTACCATCGATTAACTAAAATTTGTATAATACAAAACAATTCTGTTAACAATAACATAAAACAACCTAAATAAAGAAGTAAATAAAAGCGTATTGAATAATTTTCTAAGACATAATATTACTTCTTGCGAATTATATAAAGTAATTGTTTTTATATAATACAAAACTTTATTTTATTATAAATAATTTTTTTATTTACAATAAGAATTTGTCAAAAAATATACCCTGAACGTATATATTAGATTAAAACATTACTGCCAAAGTGGCATCTCTAGTTTCTTTAGAATCAATGCATTTTCTAAGTCATATTTGAAACCATTTGTGTATTATAAACTAATGTTATATAGTCAAGCATTAATTTAACATTATTATTCGTATAATTGCCAAATATTTATAAATTATTTTAGGTAATCGTAATCGTATCTTTTATTTATTAAATATTTATTTATGATGCATTTGAACTGCAAGGTTATCTTTTAATATATTTTGAATTCTTCAAAATGTGAATTTATATTAGAAATAAATGAATATTCTTTAATAATTAGTTTTTAATCTTTAATTAATATAAATTTTCACAATTACAGAAAATGCTAGGTATAAGGCAATGTGTACAACGATTTATATCAAACAAAATATTTAACGCAGATAACTCCAATTGTTTATCTAGTATACAACAAAGATCTTACAATTGGTATAAAGATGAAGAAGAATCAAATAGAGGATTCCTTAAATATAATAAAGTTATTTTTCCTCCGCAGAAACCAGGTGAAGAGAAAAGACCAGGTGTAAGTTTATTTTATATTGTAAAATAATTCCATTTCATTAATTAAAATATAATTATTCATTATATTTTTATATCTTACAGTATGTCTGTCATGTAAAAAAATTCATTAAATATAGTCCATTAAATATGTGGTATATTGCTTGTTTTGTAAGAGGTATGAGCGTAGATGAAGCTATTAAACAATTGAGCTTTTTGAAGAAAAAAGGTGCAGCCATAGCAAAAGAAGTTATTTTAGAGGCACAACGTATGGCTGTAGAGGAACATAATATTGAATTTAAAAGTAACTTATGGGTTGGTAAGTACATTGAAAAAAAAATAGATGTTTTCAACATTTTTAATACTACACTATTATAGATTTTCATTATATTTTTCAGCCGAATCTTTTGCAACAAAGGCTCTTGCAATAAAAGGCATACGACGTCATGCTAGAGGAAAGATGGGAGTAGTGCATTACAGATATTGTCATTACTTTGTACGTTTAGAAGAAGGAAAACCACCAAAACATTATTATCAACCAGCCCCTAAAACAGGCGAAGAATGGTTGGAAGAATGGATGGAACAAATGCGTAGCCGCAAAATATATAATTCATTATAATATACATATATATAGTTATATGTAAATAAATATATATCATTCTTTTTTCTGAGATTATGTACTTTGATTGAAGTTTAGATTAGGGCTTATTATTTCCACATACAAATTTACATGTTAAAGTAAGAGTTTATTTAAGAATAAGTGATTAATGTATGTAGCAATCAAAAAGGCAAATATATATCAAACTCATTTTACAACTTTAACTTAGTTCTTCTCCAGTGACGCCGTTTTGCATTGTACCTATAAAATGAATTATAATAATAATAAATAGTACAATGATTAAAGAGGAAAATACTAAAATACACATATTTTAATAATCCTTACCGGATAGTGTTGCCAGTACGCATTCTGACCCATTGTGGAATCGGCCTGTTTTGCTTTAATTTTTTGGCAAGCTTCCGCTTGATAATAAATGTTTTGTGAGCAGACTGAAACAGAACATGTAGTTTACGTATGTTTTAAATAAAATTTTCTAACACTTATTTACATATAATTAATAGGATGTGAAAAGAATAGTTAGATAACCTAAACCTTACCATCTTGCTCCAAGCACAAAAATGAAATGGTCGACAATTTTTCTGCGTGTTTCTGAACAGGGTTTCTACCAAACAAATGTCACTATATAAAAGTTACCAAGAATAATAAAATAAATACTAAATATAAGATCTTTACGGTACATTAAAGACAGATAAAAAAAAATAATATAATATGAACAGTAAATATCTAATATTAAAAAATAACAAATATTACATTAAAAAATACAGTATCTAATAGATGTTTTAGAATATAATATTATTTCTTTATAGTTAAAAAATTTGTGAGTTTTCAAATTAGCAATGTTCGTTTTGACGCTTAAAAAAGACACATTTATCTATAAAATTTAATATAGATATTAACTTAAAATATATTTACATTTTTTCATGATTTATTTATAAAATATATTTAATAACATATATTTCTATATAATGATTTTAATTTTAATAAATGGAGTATCGAATTTTATTCAGTTTAGTTGAAATATCTAATCGAATTATTTCAAAACATTATTACGTCACAGTTTGTATATCTTTTTTATCACTATGTGTTTTATTGTTATTCTTGCCTAGAACTTTGGACTTTATTGATATAAATTAGTTTTCACGATTTAGTTAACATATTGTTAAAAGAAATTGTTTAAAAATTATACTTTCTAAGATGTTCGCCACTTGTTTTCGAACGTTTCGAACTGGGAATAAAGTGAGTATTAGAAACTTATATTTCCTTGATGTTCGATTGTTTCGACGATCAACCAATTGATCGATACTTATAAGTAATTTGAATTAATAGGAAATAAAACTAATTTTTATTATACTTATAATATTTATCGAATCTTCTTCTATTGTATAAAACATTTTCACTTATAAAGAATAATAATATCAATTAAAAATATATTAATTTTATATGAAATCGCATGTTTTTGTAAAATAAAATTATATTAATTTAAAAATAAAATCAAATGAGGTATTTAAAACGATATTATAAATTACTTGTTTCAAAAAGAATTAATATTTAAGGAATTTATTTATTATTTTAGTATGGATTACTGGCACGTTATGAGTCCACGTTAGTTATTGCAGAACATAATAATGAATCTTTAGCCCCTATCACTTGCAATACATTAAGTGCAGCAAAAAAAATTGGTGGTGATATAATAGTCTTAGTTGCTGGTACCAAATGTGATGCAGTTGCACAAAGCGTCAGTAAAGCTAGTGGTGTATCCAAAGTTTTGGTGGCAGAAAGCGAAGCTTTTAAAGGATTTCTTCCAGAAGCACTGACACCTCTTATCCTTGCTACTCAAAATGAACATAAATTTACCCATATTTTAACTGGTGCTACTGCATTTGGTAAAGCACTATTGCCAAGAGTAAGTATCTAATTAGAAAGTCTGTTTTCTCTACCTTTAAATATATATTATTATAGATAAAAAGTATTTTTCATGGTTTGTATATAACTTCCATTTTTTAAGGTTGCAGCTAAATTAGATGTGTCTCCAGTAAGTGATATTATTGGTATTAAAGCAGCAGATACATTCATCCGTACAATTTATGCAGGAAATGCAATTCAAACTTTAAAGTGCAAGGACAATATAAAGATAGTTTCAGTGAGAGGCACTGCATTCGAAGCAATAACTTTAGAAGGAGGCAGTGCCAAGTGTGAACCTGCACTAGCTGGTGACTACAAATCACAATTGACAGAATTCATTAAACAGGAGTTGTCTAAATCTGATAGACCAGAATTGACATCTGCAAAAATCGTTGTATCTGGAGGAAGAGGAATGAAGTCTGGCGATAACTTCAAATTATTATATAGTTTGGCAGATAAACTTAATGCTGCAGTTGGTGCTTCCCGTGCTGCTGTTGATGCTGGTTATGTGCCTAATGATTTGCAAGTTGGACAGACAGGAAAAATTGTTGCTCCAGTAAGTTTGACTTCTAGTTATAGTCTATTATAACCGCTAAAAAATTATTTACATTTCAATTCATATATTTTAGAATCTATATATTGCTGTTGGTATCTCTGGAGCAATTCAGCATCTAGCTGGTATGAAAGATTCAAAAACGATTGTAGCAATTAACAAAGATCCAGAAGCACCAATCTTCCAAGTTGCTGATTATGGCTTAGTTGCTGATTTATTCAAGGCTGTACCTGAACTTACAGAAAAATTGTAAATTTTAACAATATTTTACAAGTACATTTTTTTATGCACATACACACACACATATATATATTCAAAAATATATGTATGCAAAACATTTATTAAAAATACAATTTTTTATAAATATTAAATTTGACTTTTTGATCTAGTTTGATGACTATTTATTTTAACTGTATATTAATAATCTACGATTAAAATTGTATTATTTTTTCATTTATATAAATCAACAACATTTTAGTCTCCTATTTGAAGCATGAAATATGATACTATAAAGTATTTTTATGGATTTTATGACAAACTATTATGTATTCAGAGCATACATGAAAAGATGAAATTTCTCCAAATTTATGGAGAAATATCTAATTAAAGCAACAACTTCGATAATATTTATTATTGGATTTTCGATTTTAGCGCTTTAATAAGCTTCCCAGTAAGGAAATGAGAGTTATGGTTTTGGTTGTTCCCGAGCTAGTGGTACATCATGCGCAAAGTGCTTTTTCTATCCAGGATATACAAGTATGAGAGTACCAAATCGCGCAATAATTGAACTAGTTATAAGTTGCCTAGAAAAGAGAGATTAATTGTTTATTATATTTTTTTTAGACAAGAAAGTAGAATATTTTCTTTCAAACGATAATGGATCAGTTAATTCGTTGAGTAATAAATAATATGAAAAATAAGAATATGCAAAACTTTATGCTCAAATGTTTATTAGTTTTTCCAAAAAGTTATTTAACAACTAAAAAGTAGTCTTCGTTGCATACTCGTCATCTCCACGACGGAGAGAAGGTTCCCTTGACGCACTGAAAAGTTTGACAGCCTGTCGACCCTAGAGTAGTGTAACATAATCCAATATCAGATATCCACGAGATAATGTATCTAGGTATTAATTTAAAAGTGAAACTTTTTTCATTTTTGACTTTTTTAAAATTAAACTTTTACAAACGTATTTGTAAGATGTTTCCGATTAAAACGAGTATAGAAACATGCGCCAAAATACATCGTGTTTGGTGTCATTTTAATCAGAAAAATGCAAGAAACATGTTTGTAAAAGTTTCCGTGATCACAAATAAAAAATAAGAAAGTTTGATTTTTGAGTTGAAGGTCTCAGCTTATCGCAACCTTTTAATATTTATTGATTGCTTCGATTCTCAGTTCCTCTTTCTCTTTCATTCATATTATCCTTCCCTGCATTCGACACGTGTAAGATCTCAGTTTCGAAAAATAGAATCGTTTCTGCATCTCCAGTACTGCAAACATTTGCGTTCCGATTTTTGTGCAATTATCAAATATTTCTTGTATTATAAAAAAATTATACATACAACAATAATAGTTGAGAAAGAATTGTGTCTGGGAACAAAATTCTGACATTTTTTCAATTAAAATATATTTATGATAGGGACATTTTAGCATTCTAATAATATTTTAGGATTTATAATAAAACAATTACATAGTTTTTTTAATTAAATATCTACTACCAACTACGCAGGTAGTAGTAAGTAATATTATTCACAATGCAATAATAAAACTTTAGCCCTTTTTTATGACACTTTCATCAATATGTGATATTTTCCTAATTAAAATGTCACGAAACACGATACTGTAAGCGAATTTCAAGGGAATCTAATCTGTTATTTATATAAACGCATTCTGATTTATCCGAGACGCCCCATTTATTCAGGTTGGTCTGGGATAGAAAAAAAGTAGATATTCTTCTTAAGTCTTACGATTTTTCGTAGGACCTTACAATAAAATAGGATTTTCTAACGTGGAACTCAATAGGTTCTTGTCTATGCTAGTGTGTACCACCTTCAGTACTTGGCCGCTTGGTGCAGCATCTGTACTGTAAAGCAACTAGAACGACGGGCGTGAACATTCTCATTTCCTCTCTGCTTTTTCATATTTACTTCTGTTATACGTGCGTACATATGTATATGTATGGAATCGCTGCCATCTTTGTCATCTCTTGGCGTGGTGCATTAGCGTGTAAGGCCGGCTAGATTACCAATTTTTAAGTATATAATCGTATTTATGTGTTTTGTATCTATAGATGTGGAAATTCGATAATAAGTTTATCATGAGTATGGACAGTATCGAAAAATTGTACAAAAATTTTGGCATTTTGGCTGATGCCAAAGATAAATTGGCTGAGGTAATTGACGAGCTTGGTTATATTTAATAACCACGTTTACTTAATTCTAACTTTTACAATTTTATGTATTTGCAAGCATAAATAAAACATTCTATTCCATTTACTTTAAAACATGCAAATATGTATATTAATTTCGTAGGCTTCAGGTTAATTTAACAATGCTTCTATAATAGAAATGAGTTAATATATAAATAATTAAGTCTGTATATAAATAATTAAGCGGAGAAAGCGGTAAATATTATGAATCTAAACGTTTTGTTTTTATGTTGCAGCATGAAAAAGAGTATTTAGAAATTCTGACAGCAGTGAAAGGATCACCGAAAGAAAAACGATTAGCATCGCAATTCATTGCAAGGTTTTTTAAATATTTTCCAAAATTAGCTGATCAGGCTATAGATGCTCATTTAGATCTATGCGAAGATGAAGATATGGCTGTATGTAGTATTTATATCACTTGACCATATATGCGAATACATACATATTTGTATTAAAGTTTCCACACAATAAAAATTTGATGATTTGATATATTGATATTTTCAGATAAGAAAACAAGCAATTAAAGATTTACCTGCATTATGTAAGGATAATAAAGAACATACAGCTAGAATTGCAGATATTTTAGCTCAATTACTTCAAGCTCAAGATCCATCTGAATTAGCTGTTGTTCATAATAGTGTTATGTCCCTTATGAAAACTGACCCAAGAGGTATAGAATATATCATTATTTGTTATAGTTACATCATAATGTAATGATATTGTACTGAGATATTAATTGTATTTAATATATTCTGCTCTTAAGGAACAATAAGTGGATTTTTTAGTCAAATCATCAATGGGGATGATGGAACGCGGGAACGTTGCATTAAGTTTCTAGCAACAAAATTAAAAGCAATAGGTCATGACATTATTACTAAAGAACCAGAAGATCTTTTAATTTCAGAATGCAAGAAAGTGTTACAGGTATAATCTTTTTATCATAAAAATAGAATTCTTTCTTTAATCACTATTTATATAACACTTTCTTTTCCATAGGATGTTACTGCTGATGAATTTCATAGCATTATGGAAGTACTTGCGTGGACTAGATTGGGTTCAACAATTAGTGGACAGCAAGAATTAGTAGATATTACAGTTGAACAAGCTGAATTGTCTGAACCATTCAAGCATACCAATGTTGAACAATGGAACAGACTTGTACAATGTATTAAACATGCACTTTCATTCTTTAGTGTAAGCATACTTTAACTATATTTTGTAATTTATATAATGAAAATTTATGTAATGTAATTTATTCCTTACAGTCTCAAATAGATTCATCACGATTCGTTTCTTATATTTGTGTACAAGTTTTGCCACATCTTTCTTTGATTACTTCACCCAATGGGAGAGATGTACAATTGGAATTATTAAAGCTTCTTGCTGAATTAGCTGTATTTTGTGGAACAATTGATAAACCAGAAGAAAAAGTACAGCAACTTTATAATACTCTTATTGTAAGTAATAACATTATTTAGGAGCAAAAATGTATTTTATATGGAAAGTATTAATACTGTTTCAATATTTATAGACATATATGCCACTACCTCCAGTCACAGAAATAACTGAAGTACCAAAATTACAATTCAGTCATGTTGAGTGCCTTATGTATACTTTTCATAAACTGTGTAAACAAACTCCGGAATTTTTAATGAAAGATCCAGAACAGCTTAAGGAATTTAGATTAAGATTACAGTATTTTGCACGTGGCATTCAAGGTTATATAAAAAAATTACGGGAGGCAATTAGCGGCAAATCAGAAGAAGAGTTGAAGTCAGAGGAAAATCAATTAAAAGTTGTTGCTTTAAAAACAACAAATAATATCAATAGTTTAATTAAAGATCTGTTTCATTCGCCACCTAGTTTTAAAAGTATTTTACATCTTTCATGGAAAGCAACAGCTAACGATAAAAAGGTACGTATTAAAATAGTTATAATTTTTTTTAGAAATGTGGTATTTTGAATACTGTAATACATTTTCTATACCTTATTCTAGAATGAAAAGCATTCTTCTGCTCAAAAAAGACATACACCCATTACGTTTGGAAATGACAGTAATTCGAATAAACGAAGTAAAGAAGATAAAAGTAAAAGAGAATTATATACTCCCCCTAGTGGAAAATACAGCTCAAACATATCATCAAATTATGGTAATTGAAGAAGCATTTTTATTTGATAAAATAATATTTAGAAATAAAATAAAAATCTATCTTTATATCTTTTGTTACAGGCCGAGGTAGATTTAGAGGAAATAGGTCAGGTGGTCGAGGTGGTTATAGACCAAGAGGTCGTGGAACATGGAGAAAAAATTTTTATTAATTATTTAATTACTGGAATCGTTGAAAAATGAAATAGTAAAAGCTCTAATAATATATAAGACTAAACCAGTTTTATAAAATGTACATATTAAGATGAAGGACGTAAAAGTGATTCTTTACTGAAAGTGAGTTTAAGAGAAGTGACAAAGGAAGAAATACAATTTTTTATCCTATAAATCTTAGTGTAAAGAAAGTGTTTTTTGTGAAAGCTTTAAGTACATATACAAGTTTCAAATACAAAATTGTAAGAATTGATTGTTTACTGAACATAGTGATAATGTCGATAATGAAATATTGACATTTAAAGAAGAAAACATTGCTGTGTAATACTGTACTAATGGTGTTATGAGAACCTTTTTTTATATTCATTGTTAAATAACTGGAAAATACAATTTGAAGAAACCTGAGTTTACAAAAGTGAACAACTATGCAGAAGAAGTGGAGAAAATGATATCATGAACTTGAAGAAGTGTTTATTAGAAAAATTTTAAACCAGGTATCTTAACAGGCAATACAATATACACGAAATACCGAAGAGAAAATGGTGTGGCAACACAATACATGAATCATTTGAAGTATTTGAAGAAACATCAGATGTCACAAACAAAAAATTACATCTATTTGATATAGGATATTTACAAATTCTTACTGTACAATGATTGGCTTGTGCTAGGACACTTGTGTTACACGTATTTACAAAAGACAGACAATATTTCTCTGCCATAACAATTTTGGATGTTAAAATAGTATCAAAATGTATTCCTCTATCTCCTAGTTCTTCCTAGTCCTTTCTCTCTAGATCATATCTCGTTTCTTTTGTCAACAGGCAGTGCAGACCAGAGCAATCAGAGGGACAATGACAGAGTATCTAATTTTGAGAGAATAATGGAATCAAAGAAACTTAAAAACTGCTGTTGTTTTCTTAAATTCGAAATTAGTTATACTTATTGATTTATGTGCTTCATTTACTAATTCTATGTTTGTATTATTATTAAGCGTTTACATATTTTTTTAACTAAATGGATGAATGTTCTCCTATTAAAATGTCTAATTTGAGTACAAAAAGACATATCAAAATGATATAAAAATCAGCATAAAATTATAAAATCGTTTACTAAATAATATAAATAAAACAAGTGATTTTTCAAGTCAAAAAGTTTCTTTGATTACATGAGTGAAGATGTAATTTATTGTATACATTTTATCTTGCAGATGCTGCGTGGTGATTGCTGACTGTGGATGGCAAAGCTGAACAAAAATAATCATGTTTTGATTACAGGTTGTCCAATAAGGCTAAGGTGGAGGCTTATAAGAAATGATTATAATGTACTTTTTTCAGGAAACAAGATACGATTGTATATTGTCTTTTATCTATATATTGATGGTAGCTGTTTTGTAAGGTGAGTTTCAGAATGTATTGTATCCTTTTCCTATCCACCATTGAATAAAACTTGTGTAATACTAATAATAATAATAATTCATGAATATATTATCATTTAATTTAATAAATAATACTATTGCATAATATATGTTGTATTTTTTATGCCCAATATCGAATGTCACTATGTATGGCTAATTAAAAAGATTGTAAAAAATTTACAGTTATTGAATATTTATACATGTTTGAATTAATATTTAATACAAATGTTTTGTGACTTGTTAATTATATAATTATATCAAATTTGCTCATGTATTAGTGTATTGTAATATTCTAAAACTATTATTTCTGTTTATTATAATTTTAAATATGTAAATTTCACTTCAGTACATTTATTACATTATTCAAGAAATAAATGATATTTAAACTGCAATGTGTTTTTTTAGTATATACAATGTATATATAACTTTGTTTGTCGTTTAATAAATAAACTATATTTGTAAAATAGTTATTATCACAATATATCTTACAAATATAATTACAATACTTTTTACAGCATCTTATAAGAAAAGAAATTCATTTAATACAGTCCATTTGTTGAAATCATATCATCTATGGTCTTGCACATAATGCGATCACTTGGACTACACGGATCTGGAGTTTGTTGTTCAGAACCTAAATTATCAACAGATTCCATAGCATCTGTATTTATTGCTAATTTAGAATCCAATTCTGAAGTATCTGGTAACATTTGCAATGCATGTTGTAAAATTTCTTGAACCTGAGAAAATATGGGAATTTTAACTAAACATTGTATTGTCAAATGTACAAAAGATTAAAATTTGAGAACCATACTTTTTCCAAATGTTTTTGAAACCTAAGTGCTGTTTCTATACGTTGTCTGCGTTGCAATTCCATCATTACTCTTAGCGTTTCCCTTGCTTGATGTGGTCTGAATTCATTTAACAAGTGATGAATGTGAATAAATAGTAAACTGAGATCTTCCACCTAGAAACAATAAAAGAAACAGTGAATATTTGCATTATATGTCAAGTCATTACATTAAGTATTTACCTTTTCAGCACGTCTTGGGCTGTCAGGACATTGTACGAGTAGATCTATCAAATCCAAGAAGTTAACAAGCAATGAGTGATTCAATTTTTTCAATTCTCGTCGCCGATCGAAATGCTGAGGATATAACCTTTTAATTCCTTGAGCTTCGAGTGGTCTAATGATTGTATCGTCTGCGTTAAATACATTTCCAAACATTGAATAAGTATCGTGTATCGGCGGTGGTGGTCGTGGTGCTCTGCCTCGACGAACATTTTCGTCTGTGTACAAATTAATATATTGCACTGGAGGTAGGGGTAGCGAACTAACTTGTATCGCTTCTGGTGCTGCCATTTTTTACGTTCGATATTGATATTCTTAATGAAAAAAATACAAAGCAATTGCACTTAAGATGGGAGTCTTTCAAAAAATGCACAATAGGTTAGGTTTAACTAAAAGAAACACTGTTGTCAAACTGATCGGAACGTCCAAGTTAGTGCGCAGGTCCGTAATTTCGCGCGTAGTTATCACTTTTTTTCACACAATTCATATTCTGCTTATTTAATATTCGTAATAATAAAAAATAATAGTTTATAGTAATATTGTAAAATCAACGTTTATATATTACAAAGTCGAACGACAGACTCTAGCTTCACACTCGATATAGTTATATTATACGTTAGGTTACATTAATACCGTTTCACAATGTTTTCAACGAATTTCTCGATCGATACTTCTTTTTTTGTAAACATACGACCAATTAGAATATTTCTATGCACGTTACACGGACTTTTCACCACGAATTAACAAGAGTTAACTATCGTGCAACTAAAACAAAATAACATGTAACGTAGCCTTCGAATCCGCCATCTTGTTTTTTTAAAATGAGTCAACAGGTATTCTCTGTTGGCCAGTTAATACGTTAATGCCAGCAGGACGTCGAACCCAGATTGGGGATTTTCGTTGTTTAACTAGCAAAACGAAAGAGCCGATCTGTGGATATTGTTTGTTTTCCATTTGGTAAATCATTCTCGCGGCGGCGCGATATTTCGGATAAATGCTTTACTAACGTAGTGAGGTATTTCCTGCTATCTCGTGAATTTCCAACGTCTTCGTTTGACAGATTGTCGGTGTGTGTATGCGTTCGTTCCACGTGAATTCTTTGTTTAGGCACCGGTCATGTTTCTGACAAGCATTGAAATTGCGAGGTGGTAGCAGTACCCTAGTGCATGGTAAGTTGATTTTCTCATATGAATTTCGTGCGTATCAATACTATTTCGATTGAACTTTCACATAGAAATATTCATATAGCCGAGTGTCAGGATAACCACAAACTATCGCGTTGTCGTTGATCTCACTGTTCTGTTATTTTTGGTAATTTCAAAAGGAATGCCTCTGTGATTGTCCTCGTGTAATTAAATGCTTGTAAGGTGGTATAATTTCTTCGAAAAATTCTAAACCACGGTCAAAGAATAGAATTTGATTCACAATTCGTGCATGGTTTGTATACAGGGTGGCCTATAAAACTAGCATCAGTTCGATATCTAAAAGTTGTGATGGATTTTGATCACTCTGGCTTCAAATTTTATACATTCTAAAGTTTTTTACATATACGTTAAAGTTTATTCTCATTGATTTCCTACAGAAAGTGACGCGAGTGTTGACTTAAAAATTTCTAATAAAAAGTTAGCACGACGAATAATTTATTTAAAAATAAACGCTTTTTGTTTAGATTACACGCTTTAAATTATTGTTTCAAAAGCATTTGCAGTTTACTGTAAAACGCAGTAAGAACGAAAAGCCAAGATGGCCGGAACTGATTGTATTTATAAACAATTTTATAAATAGATATATTTTATTGCTTGCAAATTTATATGTACACATACGTACACGTATATACAGGTAATGTTATTATATACAGTATTAGGTTATATTTTTTTCTCTAATCTATTTTATTTCTTTTTGTTTCTTTTCGTCAATATTGTCAATACAATTCTTTTACTTGTCGTTATATTTATTTCTTTATAATTTTATCTATTAGAATATTTCTATTTTGTAAATCTGTTATTAATTAATATGTAGATCTTTGTGTAAATAATTCTTCGAATGATTTTATTTAGCATCTTTGTATAGTAACATAATTTAAAATTCTCTTCCACTTTATATAATAAAAAAATTATAATTTTTCCACGTAAAAAAATCCTCCAGAGGTATTTAATAAGTAATTGTGACAGTTAATTGTACCAAAATAAACTTTTAGTAATTCAATTTCTTTCGTTTAACGAAAGAGACAGTTATTCTGCGGTTTTGTTCAACGTATCGCGGTGCCTCATACCTTTCCCATTTCCAAGAAGCGCGGAAAGCACGAAACGGAAATTCAAAGGACGTCGCGGTTTAGGCGGCGCCTTAAAATTTCAGAGACGCGAGTTACAAAAGAACTTCAGTGGAAGTAGGCGGTCACCGAGGTTCGCTCGAGTGCTTCATGTCAAGCGTTCGGTTCATGTTGGTACTTTGTCGAATCGTAACCAGTTCTATGCACTATGTGATAAATATGTATATTCTCATGTATACAAAATTGTATTGTTTCTCTATCGATTTTACTTCCTTTTATAAATTTCGATTAATTGTCAACAGTGATATAGAAGGTTTCGCCTTAACTAAAGTTAAGAATAAGCGATGTTGTAATATATATAATATGTTTTTTTTCTATTTAGCTTGATAGGATAATTTTTATAAAGATAAATATTAAGATATATTCAACATCATTTTGAGCCTCTTTAAAATATCTATTGAAAAATTTACATTAAAGAGAGACTATTAAGTTACTAAGAAAATTCTAGATAAATCTTAATCTTTTGCAGAAGTTCGGGACAAAAAGTTTGACGCAGACGTAAAACACGTGAATCGCACTTGTGCGCGTGCGCGCTCACGATCGACGAATGCGTGTGAGTTGACACGCGTTTTCGCTTCGAATTGTCGATGGCGCGCGTTAGCCACTGTTTACGCTTTTTATTTAGACTGCATCGTAGTTTTACGCCAAACAGATTTCGCGTTTTCTCTGTGAACTTTCAATGGAAATCAATCGTGATTGTTGGTATAAACGCGACACAAATGTATCTTCGTATATTTTCATTTGTAAATGGATACGTTTTAAAAAAGTGAATCGATGATATATACAGACAAAGGACTTTTTATTGTTTCATCTGGTAGATCAAATGGTACGAATGAATTTAACAGCATTGTTTTATTATTGTTGTATATTAAGCAAGGAAAATGGAAGAAATATTTCAAAGAAAAATAAGAACAAATTTATTCATTTATTTTATAGATCGAAATGGGTTGCTCTGTATAACTTTTCGCGGGATTAAAATGATTCAACCTGTGGGAAGTTGTTTGGTTCTTTAGTTCTTTTACAGCACCGAAAATGGTCTAGGCTTGTCTCGTGAGAACGCGGCCGAAGGTTTCAGCCTGTCTCTCTGGCTCTCTATTTTGAATGGAAATTCTTCGTGGTCGAGTCACCCTGGCTTTAATGGAGGTCCAGGATCCCTAAAACCTTTATATTTGGCTCACCAGGGTTTGAACATTCTTTCTCAGTTTTAGGTTATTTTTGTGTTTTAAACATATCACTGACTCATCTGTGATAAATATAAAACGTATTATCATATGTTTAATATAATCTTTTCTTCATGCAGTTGATATCATAATTTTATCTTTATTCTTTGATATGGTAGTCTTATCTTTTTTTTTTTTTTTTTAAACTTGGTGTACTCCAAATACAACCATTTGGTTTTGTATTGCATTGGCAATTAAGTGATTGCGGATTTTGTCCATAATGCCACCTAATGGCAAAATCCGCAATCACTTAGTTGCCAACCCAGTTGGTGTTATTCTTCGTATCTACCTTGAATTATGTTTAAGCTACGTTCGATGGAATTCTTTGGGAATAAAAAGTATTCAAGCTGCAATTCAAACTATTCGGATAATTGAAAGTTCATCGCCTGACTCGCCTAATTGATCTTCGACCAAGTTAACTGCGAGGAACTTGAAGTTTCTACGGAACGTTGCAACGTTGTTTCATAGAAACGAAGAATTAAGTGTTTCTATCAGACCAAAATAACTCGTAAATGGCATTAACGATGCAGTTACCCACGACGAGTCTATACCATTTTATCACATGAAATCACACTTCGAGTACAATAATATTCAAAAATGTTTGTCACTTGCCTATGAAAATTGCCTTATTAATCATTTCGATTCATTCATTAATCTCTATTTACTTCATCATATATTCCATTCTGTTTTCGTGAAATATTTCAAAGGAATAGAATCTACGCAGAAATTTCTTCCACCCGCTAAATATTGGGTTGGCAACTAAGTGATTGTGGATTTTGTCACCAGGTGGTATTGACAAAACCCGCAATAACTTAGTTGCCAAGCCAATATTATAACCTGATATATGTATTTAAAATATTTTACATATTTTTGCATATAACATGTACTCTACAGAATTTCGCATCTTTAAATTTCCACAGTTTATTTATTAATCTTTGTCAAATTTCCATCATTCCACATTGGTTCACAAACCACTGCTATTAAGGGGGGGGGGTGTCCTGAATTAGAATGTTCTAAAACAGCGTTTTTTGATGATTTCTTTTTAGAAGGAAAAGAAAGAAATGAAGTTATTGAATTTTGAGGCATGGTTTTATATATATTTAACGGATACAACAAAATTTTTTTTTAAATTTCTAAAAATTGAAAAAAGATTTCTTAACCTATTTCATGGGCGTCTTGTCGCTGCAGTCTTCGATCGGCGGGAAAGATCCACCTCGTAATTCTTGACTGAAACAAAAAACCAAAAAAGGATTAAATTATTGTATATTTTTCTTCTGAGTGAACTAAACAAAAGCAGAGAAAAGTTTATTTAAATAATTGTTATAGCACCTTAAAGTTTTTTTTTTAAACATTTTTTTAAACGCCAAAATTTTTAATTTCAGATTTTTTTCTGCCTTTGTTTAGTTCACCCAGAAGAGAAATTTTGTAATAATTTAGTCCTTTTTTGGTTTTTTGTTTCAGTCAAAAATTACGAGGATCTTTCACGTCGATTGAAAACTGCAGCCCATGAAAAATAGGCTTAGAAATCTGTTACAATTTTTTTTACTTTAAAAAAATTTTGTTGTATTCGTTAAATATATATAAAACCATACCTCAAAATTCAATAACTTCATTTCTTCCTTTCCCTTCTAAAAAAATCACAAAGAACGCTGTTTTAAAAAATCCTAATTCAGGACACCTCCATAAGTAATCGTGCATTTACTTGGTTCATTGTATCATTTGAAACAGAAACATCGATAACAGTTTAATACTGTTTTCTGTCTGCAGGGTGGCCCTCCATTGGGAATGGCGGGGAAAGATGGGAAGGCGGAGCCAAAAAGCGGTGACGTGGTGCGGCAGGGGTTCATGGTGAAGCGTTCGCAGAACAAGAAACGCTTCACACCAGTCAACTACAAGCAACGTTGGTTCGTCTTGACGAGGCGCTATCTCGTCTACTACGACGGCGATGGAGAAGTACGTAATCGAGCATTTTTTGCAATTTCAACATCGTCACACTCCGTCCACTTGTTTTTTGCTCTGTATTTTGTTCTCCATAGCTGCCCCATTAACGGTCTTTCTCTGTTGCCCCGAAAAAAACTTCTGCTCCATTAGCGATCGAAGAAGAGGGTTTTCTCTTTGTAAATAAACCGATAACCAGATCGACAAATGAAATAGACAAGCAAAAAGTTTCAGCATGTAAATAGACTGCAAACATAGCTTGATAAATCGAGCAGACAGAAATTAAGCGATGAAAAACGTTCAGAGGATATTTCGATGCAACCCCTCTTTTGGCGTTTCACTTAAAACTTGCCAGACACCCTTGTAACTTTAATTTACAACTTCAGGGGCTGATTAATACTTGGGACGATGGCAGCCATTGTTATTCCCTTTCCTCCCCTTCGTTCTAAACAGACACCGAATTTTCATGGAACGGACAAACCAAGACTTTCATTGAACAAAGTAGGTTCCAAGGTTTTCGAGACTGGTTCGCCAGGTTCGACTAATTTGCCTTTCAATTCGATATAAATACCTAACCGTGTTTGCAGCCTCGCCTTTTGGCCTGGTTTTCGTCGTGGTACCGATCATCGAGGATTGTGTTAGTCGAAACCAGGTCGACGTGTCTTTCGTCGGAATGAAAGGAGAGGGAAAGAGGAGAATCGGAGAAAGAAAATAAAACTCGTACGAACCGTATCGATGTAATTGCGAAGTCGAAGAAACGTACTCGACGACGCGATTTCTCATTCGATAATTGCCTCGAAATAGTCCAGATACACGGGCTTTCCAGCGGTTTCCAGCGATCTTCAATGAATTTCCGTGGAATTCGTCGGCGACGATTCAGAGAAATGAGACGAGACGAGACGAGAGTGGAGCGTGTGTTCACCTGTTTAACGCTCGTTGAAAACACGGAAACGATGGTTTCGAAGCCTTAGGGTGACAGAGAACGGCCTTGAGGGTGGTGAATAGAGCGAGACAGCGAGCAAAAGCCTTTAGACTGGAAAAAATTAAATGTGACTTAGATTGGATGACGTTCGTTTTAGGAAAAAAAAGGACGAACCATCTTGTTTTGATTTAGCTCAAGAGAAAAATTTAGCTCAAGAGAGAGGGGTTTTCTACGTGGCAATTTCTTTGCCCTTCGTTTTTACGTGCCGCTACTTTCCTTCAATATCGCTCTTTAACACTTGCGATTGACTCGGCTCTGTCGTTTTAATTCTCATGAAAAAATGTTTTCAACTTAAGGAGAGACAAGGGTGTCTTTAACTTTTCGATGTTACGCTAAAAGTAGCAAGTTTCAAGAAAACGAGGTCTAATTGGATGAAAAGGAGAATTGGAAAACGGATAAAAGAGTTAGAAAGTGGTATTAAAAAGTAGATTAAACAGTTCTCTGATCTGAGCCTGAGCGTCTGACCATGTAACGGCACGAGCCAAGATCGATTTGGTTCTGTTCCTTTCGTTTCGCCCCGTTCGCGATTCCTACCGGCAGCATTTTGCTGCAGCGTAAAATTCACGCGACGTGCAACGCACTAAGAGGCCATCAGAATCGATAATTAACGATCCTGGAACATCATCAGTTGCGTGAGACTACAATTCACGGCAGAATTGATAGTGGGTGAAGATCAGTTGCGCTGAATCTCCCTCTCGAACGTTATTACGTTTTCAATCGAACGATTACTTTAATTGTGCCTGGTGCGTCTAAAATAGATAGGAATCTTTTGTACATAAATTTGTTCAACTATTTTCCTCAAATTTTCTGTATCTTGCAATTTTTAATTCTCCTTATTTTATTGTATAATAATATCAAGCCTCTACTCTTCGTTCAGGAGAAAGAAATAGATATAAACATATATTTCTGCGTCGTATAGAAAATTTTCATTATTACAAAAATATAATGTAGTTTGACGAATAATGTAGTTTCCGTTCTGTAACGAAGTTTGTAGAGTTTCCTCGTTTTGTCGTTTATTCTTATATATTGTGTTGGTAACTGACTGTTGGTAAGTGATTGCAGCTTTTGTCATTACCATCTAATGGTAAAATCGGCAATCACTTTGTTGCCAACCCAACAGAAGAGAGAAGGGATAAAAAATACGGCGCTCGCGTCGAGTTCGACATCTCGGAAGAATTTTGAAAAGGAATGCTGAGTTTGCTAGCGGTACGCCTCGAATCAGGGCCAATTGCTTTATACACATTAGCTTGCGCTTGACGAGCGCCACTAGCGTTCCGGACGCTAAACTCATCATATTATCTCTGCTTGGCCGATAAAAAGCCGCCTATTATTCCCTGTTTTCTCTGGTTACTTTAGATGCTTTGTTCATGATCGCGAGAAACGGTAGCAGAAAGGTTTCACTAGGAGCAGAAGCATATGTACGTATACGTATATGCATAAAGATGTGGAGCGATTTTTAGTGTCAAGGTGCGATTAATTGTGCAAAAGTACGTCTAAAAATATATTAAAGCAGCGAGTTTTCTTATTCGCTTGTGTTTTATTCGTTCTACCTAAGATATTTTTCTTTTGAGTATTTTTTTTTTTTTTTTAAACATCGATAACATAAATAAATCACTTGTGGCGTGGAAAAAAGTAGCTTAGTATTAGTTTTTTATTGGTTCATATTTTTATTTTTTTTAGTTTTTAATGGTCGATCGTCTAATGAGCTACAAAGAAAGTTCTCAGCGTGAAACGAGAAAGCACACGATATATCATCATTACACTTTGTTAAAAGAAATCTCATTAACTGGTATATATAGGTTGTGGTCAATAAAAATATATACGTTCGATTAAAACGTCTCTTCAGTCTTAAAACGTAGAATTTTAATCGAAGAGATTGCGCAAAGTAAGCAGGCAATTTTACTTTCCATTAATTTGAATAAATTAACAAAATTTAATTTAAAATCAAATTATTTTTTTTAAACGAACTATATATTTATACTCCACTGATATTAGTAGTATTCAATTTTTGTATATTAAACTCGTATATTCCTCTTCCTATAATTCCAATTTTAAATCGTAAATTTAACTTTTCTGTCTTATTATACATTTTTCAATTAGAATCCTTCACTTCCTCAACCTTTATAAACTATCAGTTTTAGAAAATGTGAAGATCGTTCGAGCCTCGAAATGTTCGAATAAATGCGCTTACGTAACCCGGAAAGTAGGTAGAGACGCAAACATCCAGGAAACAGGCACCGCTTCCAATTCTCCGCAATAAATTACAAACCGAAAGATCAGCGCAATCGGCCACTGGACACTCGACCTGAACGAATGCCGTGATGTGGCCATTTACAGATATAACCAGCAAAAGCAGGCTTCTCCCACTATCGCGATCATAGTCTAGACAACTTCTCTACAATCCTTATTCGATCTGTCTGGTTTTTCCTAAATGGATTTTTTTAGCCGCTCTCTTTTTTTCTTGTATCGAAAGTTTTCTTTTCCATCAAAGCTCGAACGCTCGGTGTATCTGGCTAAAAATTTATCTTTCGCTGCCAAAGTGCAAATAGAGCAATTTAATGAGAATGTTTTATGTTATTAATTGAAATTTCTTTTTTAGTATACAAAGAATATAAAATAAAGCAGAGCATTTTCCATCCCCTTTATATCCTCGTACAATGTTCAGTAGTACTTCAATATTTTAACCATCCATTATTATCTTTGAAATCATCCACCATATTATGATTTGAAACACAATTTCAAAAAAACAAATCTCCTTTCCTCTCATAAATCTCTGTCTTTCTCTCGATATCACTCGCGATATTATTTCTCATGAAACATCATCGCAGTATTTAAACACTGGTTCTTATCTCTTAAATTAAATCATCCATTATCTCATTATCTTTCATTATATTGTTTTTAACAAACGATTTAACAAAAAATTTTTTTTTTATCGTCGCTTTACTTTTCTCTACCAATTCACAAAATTATTTCCGTAAATTTAGTCGCAATAAGTTAATCATCCGTTCTTATCTCTCAAACCAGATTATCCTTTCTTTATTATCAACTTTTATCTTTATCCCTCAATTTACAAAATCATTTCCCATCAAACATCGAAGCTAATTGCGATATTTAACCATCTATATACCGTATTTCTTAAACCAAATCATCTCTGTTCTTCTCTCGATATCGCTCACAAAATTATTTCCCGCTAAACGTGAAATTTAATCGCGATATGATGCCCATTCAGTTCCATCACTTAAATCGAGTCAGCTATTACTTCGTTGCTCAGATATAACCACCGGAACCAACAACCCTCTATATCCTCCTTCTCCCTACTCCACCCTCTTATCTTGCCACGTAACTTCCTTTAAAACACTTTGACTACCACGCCGAAATCACATGTTTGGCTGAGGGCACCACGGGAGTATTTTTATTACTCAAAGCATATAATGGCAAAATAATAATAAATTGATGATGTAAGACAACATTTTTCCCTAACGGACCGTTTATCTTATTGGTGGTCGCTGGTGATCACCGTGGCGCGTTGGTAACAGTCGATAGCGACATATAACAAGGCTTCGTTTATTTCAACCATTCGCATTCGTTATTCCGACGTAAGCAAAACGTGCAGAATATATTGTTGAAACGTGTAGAAGATATTAGTAAATAGTATTATGATTATTTTTAAGATTTCGGTGGTAGTGGTAGATTACAACAGAGAAAAATGTGCTGTAGATTTATCAGATTAAATTGTTGCGACCGTTCGCGAGAGACGCGTTCGCGAGAGGCGTAAATTCTCGTTACGATTCTGATAGTCGACGCCGCGAACCAGTCGTTCCCCTGTTTCGATTAGGATAACAGAGGTAGTTCAAATGATTGTAACACTGAATTAACAGGGTTAATATAAGCTTCTATTTTTAACGATATTCAAAATTATAACTAACGCGTTACAAATGATTTAACAATGATACAACTAGTTTATTATTATAATTCGATTCGACTTTATAATATTTCTCGACGTATTGACGTTTGACTAAACGACCTTGATTTTATTTCTGTGAACCTCCGATGCATTCGGTTTGAATCCTCGTATAATACTGACTGCCCTTCGATTTTTCCCTTCGTCTTCTCTTGGAGACTACCCCCACCACACTCGGGCCTGGCAACCGTCGCGCCTATGATCACGTATGCCATTTTTTTGTGTAGGTAAAATAACAGACCGAAGGCGAATCGATGTTTTTTAGAATTCGCTGCTTGACGACAACTAAGCGCTTATCGCTACGTTGTGTATATCTCGTCGGTCATGTAAGACGATCTATCTGCGACATTGTAGTATTAAGGGAGACGGTTAGGAACACGGCCTATAGTAAGCCTCGAAGCGTAAACAAATAATGATATTCTAAACATAGAAGAACCCTCGAATGGTATATAAAATTAGCTTCAGAGTTTCTGTTAAAGACACGCGATGATAATCTATAAACAAGCAAGAAGAACAAAAATCAAGGTATCAAATTTTAGAATGGCACTCGCTATGCACCTTACACAGTGTCATTCACCAGAGCCGTGAAATATACTTATTCGACAAAGATTGCGACACGAAATGCAGGAGAAAGAAGGGCAAGCGTACGTGGTACGAAAATTTTGGAGAGAGTGGAATAAAAAAAATGTTAAACAGTTAGGCTCAAAAATTGCTAAGAATCGGACCAAAGAGGTGACACCTATCGTCCAGGTTATATTGATGAGCCATATTTATGTTTAAAGTATTTCAACGCAGTGCACCGTTAGATGCTACATTTGTTCTCATTTTTTTTTATTGATGTTCTAATAAAAATTTTTAATTGTTCAATGGGGCACTTTCTATTTCAAAGTATCTTCTATTTATCGGTTATATTCAAAATGCCCTAACTGTCAATTTTCATTCAATTTTACAATTGTAAGAAGTTGAAGCACTCCGGTCACCAATTACCACTGTGGCGTCACAGGAGGAACCGTGGCGGGTCATATATGACCCAACGTGACAGTCAAAGTGTTAACAGTAGCAGTTAGCTGCGTAGAGGTACGCAGCCCGTTAGCTGGTAGGCAAGCCAGCCTGTTTCGATGGTAGGGGCTGCTTAGGGGTGGATATAACGTGCTCGTAGACCATGTGTAAAATTGGCAGCGCAGGCGCCCCAGGGCCGCCACCGCCACCTTCTCTTCATCCTTTCTTCCGCCGTGAGTTCCTGATGCTGCTCCGCGGCTCAGTCAGTGGTCGTCATCGGGATCGCTCTTTGCTGCTCGCCAGCATCTACGATATATCTGAACATACATAGAAACATACCAACGTCAGTCAATTCTATTCTTTCAATTTGGTGTTCAGCTGATTTCAAGCAAGAAGCTCTGCTTCCAAGAGCAATTAACCCGTGCAATTTTCGTATTTCGAAATATACATCGATACTCGTATATATCATCTGTTAGTCGATATATTTGCCAGGATATTCGCTGCTATTCCATCGATCGATGCTAGGTGTTGAATCGAACATTGAACAGCGTTTTCACGAATAGTACAACCGAGGTTACGAGAATTTCCAAGAGCGAAGAGTATCGTATATTTCCTATTCGCCCCGAGTTGGGTGGTTCTCGGAAGGAAAAAGCTGCAGCTTTAAGTCGGGGCAAGATACCAACCGAAGTAATTGGATACTTGGAGAGAAGCAATCGTGCAACACCGTCTGCTGAGAGACTATTCGAAGACTATCGATCAACGATCCGCTGTACCCTCGAGAAGTAAAGTATTACTCCACGGAAGTTTTCTCATCTGAGATATTCAAGATCGAAAGAGCTTCTCCGACAGACTATTCAACGAGTCGCGGGAATTAATCCATCGTAGAGAAGTTTTTCTAATTAATCCTCGGTTTCTTCGATCCACTTGCCAGCTCGTAGGAAAGCAATCGTTATTCATCCGGAATATCTTCGACACCACGGAAGACTTTCGCATCTTTCTGGAAAGTTGGGTCGTTAAGACGTTGAGAGGTTGCGCTCGATCAATCCAGAAGCTACGATAGATCACGCGGCCTCATCGAGTTCCACGCGCCAACAAGATTCTTTCGTTTTTGCCTCGAAACGAACACTTCTCTCCACGTGGCAGAAGCGACGCCAATCGTGTCTCCTCGTCGTGATTGAACTTCCAGAACCCTTCGAGACTACTGCAACGTGCAGGTAAGATCGACTGAATCTTTCCAGGGAAGCATTACTTTTAGCTTATCCGAGATCTCCGCCAGATATCGTTTATTCTTGATCGCGTCGGGAACACTCACTCCTTTCTTACCATCGGTCAAGTTCTCTCGGCGCTTTAATCGGATCGTGAATCATTTCTTTAAGGGGCTGTCATTGAGAACGTTGAACGAACGGTCGGTTCCTATCCGCTGGTCTTGCGTTTTTTTTTTCTTTCTTTGGTAAATTGGTAAAGAAGTTTTGATCGTTTGGATGTTCGAAGGAAAATACGAAGAGAATGGGTTTCATCGATACATCGGGGCAATTTGTATTTTCCTGATGCTTGAAATTTCTTTGGGGATTAAGGTGAAAATTTTGAGAATTAAAGGGGATGACAGTAAAAGGATGATAGAGACGGATAACGTGAACTTAGCAATAAAACTGCCACACCAGTCAAATTGACTGGTTTTACAATTTTATTTTAAAATTCCTGCTTTGTGTTATAGTGTAATATAGTGATTTTGTCCATCCTTAATTATTCAAACGAGTTCTTAACATTGAATATTTTGTATATTTTAATCTCCCATAATTGTATAGACATATAGAGAGTACTTACTAACACTAGAACTACCACACCAGTCAAATTAACTGGTTTTACAATTTTATTTTAAAATTCCTGCTTTGTGTTATAGTGTAATTATAGTGATTTTGTTCATCCTTAATTATTCAAACCAGTTCTTAACATTGAATATTTTGTATATTTTAATCTCCCATAATTGTATAAACATATAGAGAGTACTTACTAACACTAGAACTATCACACCAGTCAAATTAACTGGTTTTACAATTTTATTTAAAAATTCTACTTCGTGTTATATTTTTTTCCGCGATCATATAATGACTTTTGCAACGATAACTAAAAGAATAATATAATGAATTTTATTTTGCTTTTTATGTATTCAAACTGAAAATAATTGTATATCAAGGCTACTTATACCAATACCAGTCGAAATGACTGGTACTTGTCAAAGTGTAAAAGGGTCCTACAATCTGTTTATCGAACCCCAATTAACCATTTTCTTCGTTTCGTACAACTTGCCACACGTTTTTTAAATTTTTACAGCGTATCATTCGATATGATGATATCAGTTATCAAAAAAATTCCGGATCGGTCGCTAGATGCTAACACTAGAAATAACACATCAGTCAAAATGGCTGGTTCTAAAATTTATAAATATGTCAACGAAATTCACTTTTTCTTTTTACATACGAACGACTGTACTCCACTGAAATATCGAATCTTTTAGTTTACTAAATTAAACTCACCGTTCTGTCAAGTGAGAACAAAAATACGTACGAAACTGTGTATTAGAGGAACGGTCAGCGTGAAACAAGGTAAATTAATTGCCCCGTGCAGTTATAATTAATTTCACAACGGTGCATTACGTAAATTTAACGAGCTGTCGCGCGTTCGACAAAACACATATCCAAACAAAACGAGAGTTAACTGGCTGAAAGAACATGCTTCTCTTGGATTTTTCTTCGAGACACATTCTTCTTCACGATTCTTCCTATTATCTTCTTTCTTTTCCTATCTTATCTTTTTTCTATTCTTATTCTTCTAAGATGGAACAATGCATCGATTCAACAAATGATACCTGTAATTTACCCTGCAAATCACTGATGTTCCTCTTTACACATATAAATATGGTTTCTCGCGTGGATCTTGCAGAAAAGCGAATTATTTAACATTTTGACTGCTACGTCGAAATCACATGTTTCACTGAGGACACCACGGGAGTGTTTTTATTATTCAAAGCATATAATGGCAGAATAATAATAAATTCATGAACCTCTCGATGCATTCGGTTTGAATCCTCATATGATACCGACTGCCCTTCCATTTTTTCCTTCGTCTTCTATTGGAGACGATCCCCACCACGCTCGGGCCTAGCAACCGTTTGCGCCTATGATCACGTACGCCACTTTTTTGTGTAGGTAAAATAACAGACCCAAGGCGAATCGATGTTTTTTAGAATTCGCTGCTTGACGACAACTAAGCGCTTATCGCTACGTTGTGTATATCTCGTCGGTCATGTAAGACGATCTATCTGCGACACTGTAGTACTAAGGGAGACGGTTAGGAACACGGCCTATAGTAAGCCTCGAAGCGTAAACATATAATAGGATATTCTAACACATAGAAGAACCCTCGAGTGGTATATAAAATTAGCTTCAGAGTTTCTGTTAAAGACATCAGTTTCAAACGCGATGATAATCTATAAACAAGCAAGAAGAACAAAAATCAAGGTATCAAATTTTAGAATGGCACTCGCCATGCACCTTACACAGTGCCATTCACCAGAGCCGTGAAATATACTTATTCGACAAAGATTGCGACACGAAATGCAGGAGAAAGAAGGGCAATCGTACGTGGTACGAAAATTTTGGAGAGAGTGGAATAAAAAAAATGTTAAACAATTAGGATCAAAAATTGCTAAGAATTGGGCCAAAGAGGTGACACACCTATCGTCCAGATTGTATTCATGAGCCATATTTATGTTTAAAGTATTTCAACACAGTGCACTGTTAGATGCAACATTTGTTCTCATTTTTTTTATTGATGTTCTAATAAAAATGCTTAATTGTTCAGTGGGGCACTTTCTATTTCAAAGGATCTTCTATTTGTCGGTTATATTCAAAATGCCCCAACTGTCAATTTTCATTCAATTTTTAGAATTCTAAGAAATTGAAGCGCGCTCTGGTCACCAATGATCACCGTGGCAGTCAAAGCGTTAATTAAAACTGACCTCGTTACTCGTTGTCCTTTCTTACGAGAAAAAGAGAAACAGAATGCCAGTAGAAAGGGGGGAAGAGCGAAGAAAAACGAAAGAAGATGCAGAAGTTGGAAGTAGCTGCACGCGAATGGACCGAGTAATTCAACGTGGATTTTTTTTCACAAAGCTTCTTCTTGCTTCTTTCTTTTCCTTCTGCAACCTAAACGCGTCGTTCCGTCCACGTTTCGCGAGAAGAACGTTCGGTCCGTGCCTCTATTTCCTCGATTATTCGAGTTCGTGTCTTGATGAACGAACAAATGGACCGACGAACGTCGTTTCGACGAAGTGTGCCTGATGAGACAGAGGAGGGCGGAGAAAGGTAAGGAGAAGGGTTAAAACGGATGGGATGGGAATAGAAGAGCGTGGTTGCGCTCGTAGAACATCGACGTTAACGAAGGTCACCGGAAGCCGGCGAATCTAATAAAGACGTTGTGGCGCGGGACCCACTCGAAAAGCCTAAATGAAATTTTCCAACGGCCACCGCTTTCTTTTCGCGTCAGCCGCCTCCTGAACGAGGATGCACCGAGCCAGCGAGACTAGCAACCAAAAGGAGGTCTGTTTTCTGGCTTGCCGAGCTTTATTAATGTTTATTAGGGCATGGACGTTGTACGTCGTGTGTCGGATGTTTTTGCTCGTGCCAGAGGTGTTTTGTGCAGCGGCCGCGAAGGCGGAAATATGTAGGTGTTTGTGGAATTATCGGTGGTTTTTTTATTCTTTACTTTCTTTTTGTCGTTTTTAGCTCCATTTTTAGATCTGCTTCCTTTTGTTGCAGTACATCGAGTTTCGTAAATTCTTGTTTTAGCCGAAGATGGGCTACGCGCATGTTAAGAATGTAATTAAAAGGAATATTCTAGAAAGGGTTAGATGAGTGTTAAACAGTGGAACCGGGTTTCGAGTACTGTTAAAAAGAACGCTTTATTGGACAAAAGAATCCTTTGAAAGCTGCACGAGTGGTGAATTGAAAAAGTCAGTCAGGTTTAATTCTTTGCGTTCTTAAGTTGAACTGTATCACTGGCGTTTGCCTTTAACATGTAGACTAAGCTTTTGTATATGAAAATTTAATTTACCAGAAAGACTGTCGCTCTGAAGCATTAGGATACGATTTATTTTGAAGAAAACTCCGATGGTTATGATAGAAATTGTACATCTTAAATTACATGTATTTCTTAATCAAATTTTCATTAATATTTTCATTAATATTATACATTACTTTATCTTTTATATTCTAATTTATTTCTTTATTGTACTATATTTTATTCTATTTTGTATTTATTTCATCCATTTTAATTATTATATGTGTTAGTTACTTTCTTCGTTCACACTTCAATTTAGGAAATGGCTTCCTCGAAAATATTTTTAGGATTTTGCCATTAAGTGGTAATAACAAAATCCGCAATCACTTAGTTGCCCAATGTTGAGGTTGAGGTTAACTGATTGAAGAACGAGTGGATGAATTTGTAATAGAAAAGTATATTGAAATAAGTAAAGGTATAAGTACAAGTATAATGCATAAGTTTATGCTGATTGACATCCTTACTCTCTTAATGTTACTACACAATGGAATAACAGGGAGCATGTTCATATATGTCGCGTCGTTCTTGGAAGGCGGGGTGTGTAATGAATCCTGCTGTGAGTTGGCCATCGTTGTTGTATACCAGATGATATCTCTTAAAGCGAATGTATTACGAAGGTTAACAAGTGATATCAGATGATTGAGTGATTGAGATGTCGATGACGATGAATTTAGGTTTGGCCAACGGGATGACGATTGCGATTCGGGACTTGACGTACTTATTCACTGGACTAATCGGACTTATCGGATTGAGCCCCATCGGATTGAGTCCAAGCGGAACTATCTTTCTATTTTCTCCGTATCTTTCTGTACCCCTCGGGTCAATCTTTGTTTTTAAGGAGAGCTATTTAATTACTTTATATCTCTGTTAGGTACACGTCCCTTTCGCGACCGTGGCTACGTTCAGCGACCCGTTATGTCACTGCGAGCCCAAGCCCAGTGTCATAAATCTCGGGCAAACATAATTGGATTAGATCATAAACAACTATTTCTCAGTTTTATTGTTTAGGTACGGATATAATAAAAAGTGTGGACTAAAGTATAGATCAACGATCTGAAGTGATATTGGGTGTAGTGCGTTAAATAATTACTCAGTGTTTAGGTTAACAATATATTTATTAACGAGTGTCTTCTTTTGATCGCGTCACGTATCGCTCTCGGTTTCGCTAGTCAATCTCGCTGCCCGGTTACAACTCGACTTTATCGCTTCCTGTTTCGAATTTAACTGTCGATCGGATTCGATTCTTTTCTTTTTGTCACCCCTAAATATCCCTACTATCCACGCGTTTGTTTGGCATCCACGACGTTGCCACGTACTCTTTCTTCCCGAACATTCGGCGAAAGGACCGTTGAGATATTGATGGTTCATTAGGCACTTCGCTTCGGTGATATGCATTGTTGCCAAGTGTCGCCACAGTGTCCCCCACACACAATAAGAAATACTGAGATATATACACAATATCTATCAGTTTGGCAACTAACTGATTACGGATTTTGCCATTAGGTGGTATTGACAAAAACCGCAATCACTTAATTGCCAAACCAATAGAAGTGGAATTTCGAGTGCTAGTACGAACGTTCTACTGAACGTAATACTTTGGAAGAACATGATCGATAAATAAATAGGCATTATGGCTTTACAATCCACATCCTTCGCACTTAATTCATTCGTAGGTACTCTATGTCCCTCTACTTTAAACACAGCACACTCATTCACTTTGCAATATAAAATTTCAATTTTCTAATCAACCATCCCTAACATTCTACGAAATTATCTTTAAAACACTTTCTTTTAAATACTCTGCAAATCTACACGAATGATGCTTCTTTTAGAATTTTTCTTTTTTATTATTTAATTTGTACTTCATAATTTATTCAGCTGGACATTTGGTAAATTTTGTCGAGGTTGAGGTTGACTGATTGAAGAACGAGTGGATGAATTTGTAATAGAAAAGTATATTGAAATAATTAAAGATATAAGTTTATGTTGATTCAGATCCCCACTCTCTTAGTGTTACTAGACAACGGAATGATAGGGAGCACGTTCCTATATTTATAGGAAAAGGACATTACCAAAAAAGTGAAACTTATAGCTTTGGCTACAGGCTACAGGGAACATAAATAGAAATCTGTTTATCAGTTCCTCTGTTCCTAGACCTTGCAATCCAAAACGTAATGTATACTCAAGGATACAATAATATGCACCGCTCCTTATTTAGAATATTTCTGCGTAATAGCAGTCTCAAGGTCACGGGTACACATAAATAAAGATGTAGAGTTTTTCTTGAAGTAGTTACTTCAACACCCAACAGTTTCACTATTCTATTTGTAATAAACCGTGCTAGTCGTCTGCACGCCAAATATTTCTTTCGTTCAAGTAGTCTACTGGCTGTAAATTTGAAAGAAGTTACTCAAAATTTGAATTTTCTCGTTTAGCAGGAACGTTTATCGTCAGTTTCCCTACAGCGATTCCTCTTAATGCCGCATGCGTGCACACGAAATAATTCCCATCAGCTGCTCCCATCGCCGTTTCGCAATTAATACGTTTCGTCGTTTTTAATCCACGTAATAGCATTAAGGGATGAACGAAGGATGACCAGTGGGGGAAACTGTGTGGGTAGTATTAAGCGTAACGCGATTTAGGGAAGGGAGCAATACCGAATAACCTGTTGAGAAAATTATTGTAGCGTAACAGACAAAATTCGAAGGCTAACGCTATTCGCTGTATGCACGTGCTCTCCAACAAACGAGTTCCATTATAGTATAAAGCTATGTTGTGTGTGCGTGTATATCTATACACGCAACCAATATCCTTTTACAGCAACAGGAAACTAGATTTGCCTCGCTGGATTTCCACTGTTGCAAAAGAGCCAGCCCGTGGTGTTATCGCTTGCGTTAGGGTCCTCCTCTTCAACAGGAACAGCTTGTTACTGTTTGTAATAAGTATATATGGTTTCATAGGGAATTGCTTCATTGCGTTTGTTATATGGTTTTCTTGCGTATGGTGTCGCTTGTGTTTTGCTTTCAGCACATTTTCCAATTGCTCTGTTTTTGCTGTTAAGCAGAACTGGAAGAAGGAAGGGGTAGGAGAAAGAAAGGAAGCCTGTAAAAAATGAGGCAGAAGGTAGAATAGATTAAGAATTAAAAAAGGGAAGAGAAGGAATCTTCCTTCTGTATCTACAGAATCTTTCCTTCAGGTATTTGTAGCGTAGATTGACTTTCTTACAATTTCTTTTAAATTGTTGACCATATGTTATCCAGTATATCGCCTATATATGATTCAATTTTTAGCGTTATTGGCGTGAATGGAATGGAAAATGTTGAGGTTGAGGTTGAGGTTGACTGATTGTAAAACAAGTGGATGAATTTGTAATAGAAAAATATATTGAAATAATTAAAGGCACAAGTATAATGTATAAGTTTATACTGATTCATATCTCTCTCTTAGTGTTACTAGACAATGAAATGATAGCGAGCACGTTCATATATTTATAGGAAAAGGACATTATTTAAAAAGTTAACCTTATAGCTTTGATTAGAAGCTACAAGGAACATAAATAGAAATCTGTTTGTTAGTTCCTCTGTTCCTAGACCTTGCAATCCAAAACATAATGTATACTCAAGGGTACAATAATATGCACCTCTCTTTAGTTAGAATATTTCTGTGTAATAGCAGTCTCAAGGTCTCTGATACACATAAATAAAGATGCAGAGTTTTTCTTGAAGCAGTTACTTCAACAGAAAATATTCATCAAGAAGAAAGGGGTAGTATATAAGGACCAGTATATCGCTTATACATAATTCAGTTTTTGTCGTTATTGGTGTGAATGGAATGGAAAATATTCATTTTCAAGGTTGAAAGTATAAGTAATCTCTATAGTAAGCAGCTGCAAAAATGGCTTTTCAATTCGTTACAGAAGAACCGTCCTTACAAAGTTGTGGAAAAGTTAATTTGCTGTGTAAAACGGTTGAAAAGGTAGCTTTTTGAAGAAAAACTTAGGCCTCGCGCCAATGAAAGTAGTGTGGAGTATGTAACGCTTGCAATTTCCACGTCCAAAATGCCGTATATCGTATATAGGTAGTGTGTCCATTTCCAAATTGTTCCTTAGCGCGTAGGAAGTATAGACAACGAAGGACTTCCTCCTAAAAACAAAATGTCAGACGTACGTGAAGAATATGATTTTCGAATCTTGGTATGTTTTAACGTTATACCTTAAATAACTTAAAATGACAGTGACTCGAAGAGACAGTGCCATAGAGAATCGGAGATGTATCATATAACTTACGAAAGGATGAAAATCTGGTCGATGTCGATCATATTCCCATGTCATCAAATTCGATGCGCATTTGTCGAGTGCGTCGTGGCTGGTGGATGTACTCGATGCCCCCTGTTTGATTGACAAACGATGTTCGATTTAGAATTTTGGTTCGTTTATTTTCTCATCAATTCCAGGCAACTTGCATATAGAAATTTCCAATACACAAGGTATCACGAAATATGTGAGAGATATTTATAGGCTTTATAGGGTGTATTTCTAGCGCAAAATGAAATTGCTTCTAATATGAAAATAAGCCTTGAACGACATGTTTCTATACGAATATTTTTTCATCGCTTTCATATCACCAATGGACCATATAAAAATTTCCCAAATATTTTCTCAGGGTCTGTATATTTAATTTTA
This sequence comes from Bombus dahlbomii, assembly GCA_037178635.1. Classification (NCBI taxonomy): domain Eukaryota; kingdom Metazoa; phylum Arthropoda; class Insecta; order Hymenoptera; family Apidae; genus Bombus; species Bombus dahlbomii. The sequence goes on from CM074118.1 coordinate 925,148, forward strand.
CATACATTTACCTAACATGATATGTAACCCTAATCCATTATGTAGGTATTTGGTTTCCCTTGGAAGTCCGAAAAGCAACAGAAAATTTTTTAGTTGTGTCGCAAACCTTACTGTCTTTTATGAAATGTCCAATTTCGTCGAACACGGTAGCTGATTTTCCATTGAAATTACTGCAGACGAAGACAATGGATCGTTTATTGATGAGATATAAAATAAACACAACATCCTCTGCGTGGCTCGCCGATTTTCTCTGCTAATTGAAATATCGCATCAACTTTGGCATATTTTCGATATTAAAACAGGTTTTTTTTTTTGATAATAGGAAAACCACATTACAAATGCTCTTCTCTTTTACTTATATACATAAAACAATTTTCGTTTAAAATTCTCCATTCGAAGATTCTATTTCCTTCCGATAATAATTAAACACTGCAGGGAAGAAACGACCATGAGCACAAAATATAAAATTTGTAGTATTCGAAAAACGAATTTTGTTAACTTGTTTCCCCCGCTATGCAATATTCCAATATTCATTTTTTATAATTGATTGTTGTTTAAATGCAAGTCCATAAATTCGTTCATTAATACAGTTTCAAGCGGTTTCAAGCAATTACCCAATTGTAACAAATATTTTTGCTAATACTTTCACTGTACAGTACAAAGTAGTGCATAGTATAAATATCTGTCTACGATATTGTTAATAATTGCGTTTCTACTCCTCAAATTGTATTTGAGGTGATATTGAGTGTAGCGCGTTAAATATCACTCGGTGTTTAGGTCAACAATATATTTATTAACAAGTGTCTTCTTTTGATCGCGTCGCGTATCGCTCTCGGTTTCGCTAGTCAATCTCGCTACGCGGTTACGACTCGACTTTATTGCTTCCTAGTTCGAACATAACTGTCGATCGGTTTCGATTCTTTTCTTTTCGTCGCCCCTCAATATCCCCACTTGTTAGGAAGATGATACATTTACACTGTACATGCGAATGTGTGTGTAAGCGTCAGAGGGCGTCCAGGTCTTAGTTGGGACAAAAGACGACTGGCAGTTGTTTAGAAACATCTAAAAGAGTCGGTTGACAACAAGCGTACGTGCGAGTAGGTTTACGAGGTCTTCAGAGTATAAGATATGTGTGTAACTGTTGTGTGCTGAATAAAGTGAATTATTTGTATTTCCGAATCCCTCCTATATCTTTACATCACCATCCACGCATCATTTGGCGTCCGCGACCGTTGCCACGCATGCCTCGTTCTCGAACATTCGGAAAGACCGTTGGGATGTTGATGGCTCATTAGGCATCTTGCTTCGGTGATATACATTGTTGCCAAGTGCCGTCACATATTCTTTACCGTTCTTTCATTAAATGAACATAACATCGATCGCTTTTTCCCAAAATTCTCTGCTGCTTAATTTTCTTGAAATATGTCTGTTATTTTCTTCATATGCTTCCCTAAACTATATCGTATCATACTCCATAAACTGTATTAACTAAAATTTCAATTTCGGTTTGGAGTGGCATACAATTGCAAGCAATTCTGTTTCCCAATTTCGTTGACTTCACTAACACGAACATGCTACTTTATTTAACAGTGTTTCTTTCAAAAGAGCAAACGAAGATGGAAAGGTAATGTTGCATGAAAAAATAATAAGGAAGACACGCGAAATATATTGCAATATGGCTGCCAGAAACCGCTATCAAAATTTTTCGATCAAGAAACCACGGCTGTTTCACGATTTAATGTTCCATGAAGCGCTGGTTGCAGCATTGAAAGAGGACCACGTCAATTTTTACGTGACACCGAGTTATCCGTCGGTATTTTGACGTGGAAGCTTCGTTATTTCTTCGCGACGTCGAGCAATAAAAACGCGCTTTTTCGCTATCTGCTGGAAAAACCAGCCTTTTTGCCGACCTCGTCCAGTGATTTATGATTCTTGCGCGGATTCCAGCAGCCGGCCATGGTGACACGTTCAAGTGATATAATATCGCGCTGCAATTTGTTGTATTTTTAGTTGCGAGTTCATACAGCGTAGGTTAACTGGTTGCAGTTTCGAGAAAAGATTTTCAGTTTCATTTGTTAAGCGCATGTTCGTAACTTCAATTTTCTCAAATACTTTCCGATATCTAGTTACAATACATGTTCTTTTAGCGAAGATTAATTAACCTGTTAACTGCGGAGTTTAGTTTCGAAAGTTCCTTACAGGATGTGCAGGTAAAATCAAGCAATGACGAGTATACACGTCGACCGCACTGAAATGAAGTTTTGGATTGACGTGTATACACGTCGAACGCAGTTAACTGGTCATGTTGTAACAGTTAATATGTATAACAATACATATAGAATTAATCTAGTTAACACTACCGACCGCTAGCAGTTCAACAGCATACGCACGTCCGACCGGTAGCTCAGGCGCGGATTCTTCCTAGCGCTGGCTCTGTTTCGGTTTAGACTCTCCAATACCATTCTTTTCGTTCATTGCGAACGGTAAATTTTTCAAATTGCTATAAAACTGTGGAAGCTTACAAAGCAATGCAACTGACGCAACTGAGCAAGGTATCTTAATACTAAATAACAAATTACTGCTCAAATAATGAGAAAGATTGTCGGCAACAAAAAGCTGATTAATAGGGTATCGATCGGTAAGCGTCGGCGACAAGAAACCGATTAATCGGTTATCGGTCGGTAAAGTGTTTAAATATAGAGTTATCTTTAATTAAAGATGTCGCTTACGAGTAACCATTATAAATGATAAAAATTTTTTTGTTTATCGGTAATCATTGTCAGTGACAGGAATTCTATTTGGGTTACATATAATCATCATCGAAAAATTGTTTTCAATTATTTTCAATCTTTAACTGTCAACCATTTTTTCTTAATAAAACTTAACATTAAGTTTTTTCATGTTATCAATAAATACTAAACCGTAATGTTAACAATTGACAACAGACGAATGTGACCAGAAAAAAGATTCTGTCACCGATATTGGTTAGCGGAAACCAAAAAAATTTTTCGTTATCGATAATGGTTATCGGTAACGAAAATAAAACTCTGACCGACGATAGTGGTCCCTGGTAACGAAAACAAAATTCCGATCATTTGTATTAGTTACTGGCAATGAAAATGAAATTTCCGTCATCGATAATTTTGACTGGTAGTGCAAAAAATATTAATCATTCGTAATGGCTATTCCTAATAGGAACAATTAAAAATTAATATTTTTTAATAGTTAATTTTTTGAGAAATTTCTTACAGTTTTATTCATGACTGACTTTCATTGAAATAAAAAATAATTTTTATTCAATGACATCTTTCCAAAAAGTATTAAAAATAACCGTTGCTTTGGATCTCTGAATTCTTTCAAACGACTGCTTCCAAAATTCACTGCAGCAAGGTTCCTGAACAGGAATCATCAAACGTAGAGTTTAGGAAAGAAAATGTACTTTATTTACATAAAGAAACAAAATAGATTGGAATTCGATAAAGTATTATTCAGTGCAAGTGAATTTATTGAGTTTGGATAATATTAAATTCTTAACAAAATCTGGTTCTACGTTTCATATTTTTCTTGCATATTGCAATAGTTGAGGTAGTTTACAGAAAAATCAATAGGTAGAAAAATTACACATTATCCTAACATCTAAGATCATGAATCTTGTATCTTCAGAATCTCAGCCGTAATAGTGAAGACTTGTGGGATTTGATACTGACAGTTCCGATTGTGTCAGATATAACAGCCAATCCCGAGAGAAGTTGCATCCATAAACTTAAATCCGTGTTATCTGGTTCAGGAAATTCTATGCCTTTCGAAAATCAATCCTAATGTTACAGAATGCGACAGATATAGATCCTCTAGCTGGATTCAAGAATCTGCTACCAGTGCCAATAACGATATTTACAGCACTTCACTATCTCACAAGTCTGCGATACTGTTTGCACTAGCCGCCATAAACTATACAGCCTGCATTATCTACCTACGCGTTTACTTCAATGTTTGACTGTTAACTTGAACAGTGAAGTTCGCTCGTAAAACTAAAGTTGAGACCGCCACAGTCGATATTCGAATTTATTACTCTTCCACCGGTTCATGGCGACAGAAAAGAAAAATGCTGGCTAATTTTAAAAGATACATTTTCTATAATATAACGTATAATTCTAAATATCCTGCAGAGATCAGAAAAGCAATTACACGGTATTTATAGCTAAGCAATTACGTTACAAAGTATTTATAATTATCCATTATATTAATTGTAATAAATAAGACGGGATCATCTTTAACGTTATTGTATGTGTAAGATATATGTATAAGTATAGTGTATATAAGTATGGCTATTCCTGCGTATACTAACTTTTTGTTCGATATACGTATGTTTGTAGTAAATACTTCGCAATTTCTATATTCCTTTGTACATTGTGTTCATATTTCACCGATATAATCGTAACAGTTGTTTTTCATTACAGTCTTACTGAAGTTTCAAAATGTTTTATATAGCACATACAATATGGCATAATAGCATTCTACGATAAGAGCTCAAATATTTTCGTGACTCACTGTATACATTTTCTTGAATATCGTTCTCATATCCAATTTCGTTGTAACGGTGACAAAACACAGACTATCGTGTCGTTCTTAAACCGATCCGTTAGTCAACGAAGAAAGCTGGATCCTCTTCTTTTATTCTGTACGCTTTATGCGACGCACGATACCAGAAAGCTCGTTTCTCATTGATTAATGACAAGGGAGATGTTTTCTCGGTGAATAACAGAGAAGATTGGAACGCGTGTACAGAGTTGTAAGCAAATAGAGGGAAGAGAAGAAACGCAACGAGGTCAAAGGATTCAAATCCCTTGGCATCTCTCTCGCTCTCTCGCCAACTCGGCGAGAGTGGCGAATGCAGGCAGGAGATGGTGAAGGGGGGAAAAAGATAGCGAACGAAGGAAAGCACTTAGAAAGGATGAGGGGAATTAATAGAGAAAGCGTAAAATGAAAGAGTGGAGAAGTTGGACGAGAAGTTGTGCGATTTCATCGCTCGTAGCGAAAAGAAATTCGAATCGGGAACCAAGTAAAAGATAAGACAGTCTTGATAACCAGGCTGAAGGAACCTCGAACTAGGAAACGCGATTGCGCCCTTCGTTTCTTCACAACTAATTTCAAAATTCGCAATTCCCTTTTGAATCCCGTTTCTCGATAGATTCAAGATACACAGCTCTTTCAAACAAACGTGCCTACTAAAACAACTTCTTAAATATTTGTCATTTACATACGTTGGCTCATTGTGAGTTTCTTTATACAATTGTCGTTCAAACTATTTGTCATGCAACTGATTTTTTATAGAAGTTACTTTGTTTCAAGGAAGACATTTTGCGATGGACTTTCGCTGTCCCAACTAGGTGCCAACTAGGTTTCGTGATTTTCATTGTGTTAAATAGAACAGTACTTTTGTGATAGTTGGCCGCGTAGTATACTTCGAGACAAGTTCATTGACTTATGATATGGTTGGTTATTTGAAGTTTTCCTTGAATAGAGAAAGTGTCCTTTACCTCATCTTCTCTCTTCCTACATGAAAACTGCAATGAGAAATTTATCCAACATTACTTCGATACTATTGTAGCGGTACTCGACAGCAAACTACGACCAGACGACGGTAGAGCAGTGGTTAGCGCCGTTGGTTACGAACGTTTCAGACCAGGTTCAAGTCCTGGCATTCGTAGACCGATTTTTTCTCCACGATTCCTAACCCTGATGAAGACAAAATCTCATACAGCAGCACCAAGCACTATCACCACGACTTATCCACCTTACTATCATTACGTACAAGTGGCTCACGGAAATATTCGAACATTTATATATGCAAACTTGAATGGCTGAAATAATGTATGTACATTAAAGTAATTTGCTGAGACAAACAGATTTCAGGAAGGAGATGGAAGTTTTGAGGTTATGTCAGTAAAATTTGAGAAGGATTTAACAACGTAGATAGGAGTTGATGATACCATTTATTAAAAACATGCATTGTAAGTGGCTGACAGAAGTATTTGAACGCTACATATATTATTAAATTATTTAATATTAATATTTTCTTGGACCACCTTTAGCAGCGATAGTGTGTCTCAATTGACGTTCCATACTGTAAATCAATGATTTTGTAAAACTACACTTAACGGAGTTTCATATTTCTATAATTTTATCGATCAATACTTGCTTTGAGATTATCTGAAATTTATTTAATCTTTTCCCGATTTCTGCCCATAAATTTTCAATCGGATTTAAGTCTGGACTTTGCGGTGGAGTAATTAACATGTGTGATGCGTTATATACGATCCATTCTTTCACAATTCTAGCAGTATGCTTAGGATCGTTATCTTGTTGGAAGTGGAAATCTTTCAATAATCCCAATTTACGGGCACTTTCTTTAAGGTTATTTTTTAAAATATTGAAATACTTATATTTATCAAGTATTTCATCAATAAACATCAACTTTCCGGTGCCATTGGCAGCCATGCACCCTCACACCATGATTGATCCACCATCGTGTTTCACTGTTTGATGCAAATGTCGAATTTCCAATTCCGTATTTGGTTTTTTCCGCACATAATTTTGACGATCCCAGCACAAAATGTTAAACTTTGACTTTTCCAAAAAGATGACTGTCTCAAAAAGAATTATCTTTATTAATACAGGTTTCTGCAAAAGTCAATCTTTTTTTATGATTTACCGTATTAATATATGGCTTGTTTCGCGGTACTCTGCCATGAAAATTATTGTTTCGTAAGATTCGTCGACATAATTCCGAGTAAACTTCTTTACGAAACATATCAACTACGATACTTGCGAGTTGAGGAGCGGATGTAGTAGGATTTTTTTTTAATTCGCGAATGATAACGTTCTCCTCTCTTCCAGTCGATCACCTTGGTCGACCTGATCGAGCTTTGTTTGCAAGTGTTTCCCCGTTCTTTAACTTTTTTATGATATAACGTAATGTGAACTTACTTCTGTTCACAATTCCGGCAATCTCGTTATATGATGTGCCGTCCTCATGTAATCGGATATTATTTCCCTTTCACACTTTTTTGTTTCACACTTTTTGGTATTCATTTTAAATACTGTGGCGGAGGATGCGAGAAAATCGGATTTATGTAATAAGGACGAATAAGATTGCTGTTGCAACCGTCAAGTGCATTTAGAATAAGCTGAATAGATAGTAGTATAGAAGCTTATAAATACCGTTGATAGACGTTCGTACAAACGTAGTCACGAAGGTGGAATATAAAATTCTCGCGGATAGCTCGAAAACTCGTATACTCCGTTAATTCGCAAATAATGATAATTCGGTAATATCTCGGTAACAGCTCGATGATAATGACTGCCCGCTCGTGATCGTGTCCGTTTACTTATACTAGTCGGGAGGGAGTCGGAAGATTCAAATTTGTCTTAGAACGACGGTTCCCTTCAACGGCAACACTGCTTTTGTCTACAGATAATCTAACGCTAATTTCGTGTATCGAGGCGTTGTGTCTGCGTTCCGAGGCACAACAATAACATGACTCGCTCTCGCTTTGCCTCGTCCTATGACTCATGTGTCGCTATAATACTATGCACACTTTTACGTTACTATTGAAACAATATCCTAACATAAAGTGAACGTACCAATATTTTCATTTAGCAATGATGTTTACATTCGGTGCAAAGGAAAATGAAAAACTATCAACAGCGTTCGAATACTTTTGTGAGATATTTGTTATGAATGTATCTAATAAATGTATCCATATTATTGAATCGTTTTCATATTTTACTGATGTAATCTTGACACTTTTTGGTCACTATGGATACCAAATTGTTTTAACAAATTAGTTTAGTACACCTCATTTTATTAATTGAAATTTTAAGTGTAAGCGTTGGAATACTTTGGTGAGCCACTGTATATTTGTGGCGGCACTCGACAACAAATACCGCCACTAGACATTATCTAATACCGGACGACGATAGCGCAGTGATTAGTGCCTTTGGTTACGAACGTTCAGGACTCAGGTTAGAATTCTGGTTGGTGCACGTAGTTCTGATATTTTTCTTCCACGATACAATAATTAGGAAGTAACTACAATAGACCCCCAGCAGCGACATCTATAGACAACTACAACAACTATCACGGGCCTAGTCCGCCACATATTTATATAGAAAATATTGTTGCATATTTAACTTCCAGAATATTTTACATCGAATAAAATCTGCCCTTAATTTACCCAGGCCATGTGAAATCTATTCTAACCGTTGGAAAATGTGTTCTTGCTATCTCTGGCGATTTAGCATTCTGGAAATGGTCGAAATTGGTATGGAAGAGATGGTATCATCGGTGCAACCGAAAGTCCACGATTTGGACGGTCCGTTTCGATATTCCTTTCGAATACTGTTTGAAATGTCGATCCATGAACACACACGTGTACCATAGGGAAATCGGATTCGCCACTCGCTGGCAATCTAACAGTTAAAACGTGTATGCAGCAAAGCTTTAGCCCAAATATTAGTGGAAACGGTATTGCCTGGTCCCTAAGTAGCATTTATATTTTCGTTATCCAAATAGCGATGTTTTCGACGTTTCGGCAGATATGATCCCCATGTAATCAAGATTCTCTGTCCCGATAAACGTGGACAGTACGCGGATAGCTGTCGGTCTTCGTTTCTGTACGCGTTTCGTTGATATGAAACGTGAGAAAAAAGAAAAAAAAAGTACAAAAAAATGGGAAAAAAAGGAAGAAATGGATTGACATTGTCAATCAAACGATTCGCGACGCTCGGCTTGCAATGAAAACCGACTGCTGCGCTTGAATAAAAACGTAAATATGCCCCAGAGTGTTGGTAGATAGTATTGCTAGAGATACGATTGATGGACATTGATATGGATGGCATTTGATGATTTTATGAGTAATCGCGAGAAAACTACCTTCTGTGCTGTTAAAATAAATTTTCAAATCTGTTGTTTAAGCGCTTGATCCTATAATCAGAGATGAATGGTCTGTGACGTTGATTTGATGCAGTTAAAAAATAGCGTTAATACACACAGCCCTACTTAACCTTTAGTAAATGAAACGTTTATTAATCAATTTATCAATATCGGGTTCCAAGTGACTCTTTAGAAGAATCTAATTATAATAATTTCGTATCATGGAAAAAGAAATGGAAAACAGGAATCTTTGTAAAGTATAAAGTCAACACTTTGCACTGCAAATTTTATTTCAATTTCGTTACCAGCAGCTGCCAATGCTTTCAAGTGTTTTATCTGAAATTTACTTTAATTAAAAAATAAGACGATTTAAATAAATACAGGAAGAAAAAAATTCACGTAAATACGAGATTTATTCACACTATTGTTGCATTTTCTAATTTTTAAGTGTATGATATATCTTGAAACAATTTCCAGCATGCAATCCTGCTTTTCTCTCGCACGTTTCATAAAAAAAGCTGGCACACGACAAAGGAACTGCTTAGATAAAAACTGATGTCGAGTCACATTCGACATAGTAGTGCAATGGGTTAATACACTGGTCTTCAAGATTGTTTATCGTGTCTGGTTTAAGAAAAATTTATATAGCTCTAAGGAAAATGTTAGAAAATAGAGAAAAAGAATGGAAATCGAAGTTTTGATATCTATCTGACAAATATGTACACAGAACTTGATCTGAGTGTACGTATACTTAGAACCAGAGATTTCCATCTTTAAACGCCATCTTCTTCATTACTGTTTGTATTATAATAGTCTTCCATTTAATATGTTAATTCATTTGGTAGAACAAACTGGAGGAAAAACAGGCTATCGATTTCGGTATTCGAATTCGGTGGGTACTAGTCGACCTCAATTGTAATTTACTTAGAACTTGAGAGTAGAAGAGGGAGTTAATCCATGCGAGACTTCTTCTGTCACATCGCAACCACAACTGCGACAAGTTACAAATCCGAACGTTGTCTAAACTACTTCTAGTTAGAAATCGAAACGTTCTCTAATCCGAAACCATTGAACAAACTAAATAGATTACAGTAAAATAAATTTTCTGAAAATCCTCAAATAGCTACAATCTTTCATTCCAATTATAATTCTACTCAAATAAGAAACAATAAAAAAAAAAAAGTCTTAACTATATCTCGTAACTCCAAAGAGAAATTTCAACGTGATGTAAAACGGCATACAAAAAGCAAAAGTTCAGAAGAAAGTAGCACGCACAAGAAAAAGAGAGTACACTGAGAAAAGTATCTAAAAATTCTTAGAAAGTTAGTCCTTCACTCGCATTATAACCACGTCGGAATAAAATATGCAGCACCATAAAACACGTCTATTCTAACTAAACCCCTTAACTTCAAATCTCAGCGTGAAACAAAACACGGTAGAAATATGCAAAGTTCAAGACAAAGTCTGACGCATAGAAAAAAGAGAGCACAGCGAAACAAGTATATTAAAATCTTCAAAAAAGTTACGGTCCACTCGAGTTACAATCCTATTCGAATAAAAATAATTAAAAAAATACACCTGTTACAACCGTTCGCGAAGAGACGCGATCACGAGAGGCGTAAATCCTCGCTACGATTCTGATGGTCGACGCCGCGAACCAGTCGTTCCTCTGTTTCGATTAGGATAACAGAGGTAGTTCAAATGATTGTAACACTGAATTAACAGGGTTAATATAAGCTTTTATTTTTAACGATATTTGAAATTATAATTAACACGTTACAAATGATTTAACGATACTACAACTAGTTTATTATTATAATTCGACTCGACTTTATAATATTTCTCGACGTATTCATTTGACTAAGCGAACTTGATTTTATTTCTCTGAACCTCTAGATGCATTCGGTTTGAATCCTCGTATGCTACTGACTGCCTTTCGACTTCTTCCTTTGTCTTCTCTTGGAAACGACCCCCACTACGCTCGAGTCTCGCAACCGTTCGCGCCTATGATCACGTACGCCACCTTTTTTGTGTAGGTAAAATAACGGACCGAAGGTTAATCGATATTTTTTAGAATTCGCTGCTTGATGCAACTAAGCGCTTGTCGCTACGTTGTGTATACTCGCCGGTCGTGTAAGACGATGTGTCTGCGACACTATAGTACCAAGGGAGACGGTTAGGAACGCGGCCTATAGTAAGCCTCGGGGCGTAACAATACCAACCCCGTAAACACGTCCATCGCAACTACTCGCCGTAACTCCGAACATAAACGTGAACGTGATACAAAAATGCAAAGTTGCTTAGGGACAAAGTGCCGCGCAGATAGACAGAGGGAAAAAGAAAAAGAAAAAGGTAAACGTTTGCAGAGGAAAAGGAAGAGGGTTGTTCGCGTGTTTCCTGCCGTGGGCCACGTCTCTCCTATCTTTCTTCTTTTTTTCCTTCTCGAAACGATAACGAGGCAACTACAGAGTTGTTCTCTGTCCGTAGCGGCGCAAGGAACGGGGTAGAATCGCGGTCGAGAGCGTCCACGTGGTTGAAACGGCTAACCTCGGGAGCAACGCCGGCGGCGTCGGCGGTGTCGGCAACGACGTGGCAGGCAGCGAGGCAGGAACAGGCGGCGGCGGCGGTGGAATACCACCTGGGCTACCTTTCCAAGTGGGCTATCGGGAAGCCGGCCAAGAGTACACGCTGTACCTTCTCGCAGCCCGCGAACAGGACCGCGCCGAGTGGATCCGTGCTATCCGTGCTGGTGAGTTCGCTCTTTATTTTCCTCCTTGCACCTCCTTCCCTTCTTATCATTTCTTATCTTCTTGCCCGGTATTTTTCAAATTTCTTTTTGCTTCCTATTTTTAAAACGCGTAAGATATTGCTCTCTGTGATATTGGATTGGCAACTAAGTCTTTGCGGATTTTGTCAGCACCACCTATTGACAAAATCCACAATTACTTAATTGCCAACCCAATAATCGTAAGTTGTTGAAGATTTCGGTTTATGTCATAGGTATGGGAATGATTGATTTACGTTGAGTTTTTTTTAGTTTAATATGATATTGAGTAACGCGTGTTTACCTTGGATTTAATGGAACTTATCGTTAGAATGATAGAAAGCTCGTATGGTGAAATTAAATTTGCGGCGAATAAATTGCAAGTTGCCAGCTCCGTAGGAATTAACCAATTGTAGAATTGCAAAATGGCACACGATGAAAGTAGAAAATATATAACCTATAGATTGCACAAATAATTTATAGCATTTTATAATTTCTTTTGCTTTTTCATTTATCGAAATGGTAACCATTGAATGTTAAGAATAAACGATAAAAGTACAACAATATATACGTAGTAAAATTAATTAACGTTACGCTTTTCTCTATGAAAAAAATATTTTCGCTTGTCATCATTTACCATTGCAACTGGTGAATTATGAAGCTCGTTACTGCCACCTCGATGATACAGATATTCCACGTGCTCTTCCATATGCTTTGTCCGTTTCTCGCGCAATACCGTTCTTTATTTTCACCACAACAACTCGTACGTTTTTCACCAGGCTACTTCAATCGTCGTTAGTATATTTTAATCGGCCCCGGTTACTGCAATTAGCTTTGGCTTCGCGTACCTCGTTAGAGCATGCTGTTTCTATCCGAGTCACGATTCGCGGGATACAATAACGGGCTATCATTTAAAATATATTTAGGGAAACTGAAAATTAAAGTCGTAAGTCGGCGAGTTTTCTTTACGCTTGTTGTCTGGCGATAATAAGCGCGTGTCCCAGATACTACTCTGAGGATGCTCGGTTTTTCTTAATAGGTCTGCCCTGCGGAGGGACGTCGTTAAGCATTGTAATTCATTTGCAGCCGTAAATCTGAAGCAGTTTCGTTCAGTGGGGCTTACGCTCGTTCCTCCAGGCCACTGTTCTTTAAGCGAGCGTTCATTAAAGGCACCTTTAAATTGCCGCTGCTGCTCTTCTTCGTGAAATAGATACATCACCAAGGGGAAAATTTTTCTTCTCTTTCTGGCCTATGCCTCTTTTCACCTTTCGATTTTACGCTTCCAACTGTTAACACCTGTATATTTCATCGCGATAACCTGGTAATTATCGTTTCAATTTCATTCTTTAGGTGATAAAGTTTGATTTAAATTGACTATAGTCGTGAAAGTCATCCACGTCATTTTGTACATTTAACACTTTGACTGCCATGTTGGTCATAGGTGACTGCAGCGCCTCAACTTCTTACAATTGTAACAACTGAATGAAAATTGACCGTTGGGGCATCTTGAATATAACTGATAAATAGAAGATATTTTGAAATAAAAAGGGCCCTATTGAACAATTAAACAATTTTATTAAAACATCAATAAAAAAAAATGAGAACAAATGTTACATCTAACGGTGTATTGTGTTGAAACATTTTAAACATAAATGTGGCTCATCAATGCAATCTGGACGATAGGTGGTCACCTTTTTGGTCCTATTCTTAGCAATTTTTGATCCTAACTGTTTAACATTTTTTTTTCCACTCTCTGCAAAATTTTCCTGCCACGTACGCTTGCCCTTCTTTCTCCTGCATTTCGTGTCGCAATCTTTGTCGAATAAGTATATTTCACGGCTCTGGTGAATGGCACTGTGTAAGGTGCATGGCGAGTGCCATTCTAAAATTTGACACCTTAATTTTTGTTCTTCTTGCTTGTTTATAGATTATCATCGCGTTTGAAACTGATGTCTTTAACAGAAACTCTGAAGCTAATTTTATATACCACTCGAGGGTTCTTCTATGTGTTAGAATATCCTATTATTTGTTTACGCTTCGAGGCTTACTATAGGCCGTGTTCCTAACCGTCTCCCTTAATACTACAATGTCGCAGATAGATCGTCTTACACGACCGGCGAGATATACACAACGTAGCGATAAGCGCTTAGTTGCGTCAAGCAGCGAATTCTAAAAAACATCGATTCGCCTTGGGTCTGTTATTTTACCTACACAAAAAAGTGGCGTACGTGATCATAGGCGCAAACGGTTGCTAGGCCCGAGCGTGGTGGGGATCGTCTCCAATAGAAGACGAAGGAAAAAATGGAAGGGCAGTCAGTATCATATGAGGATTCAAACTGAATGCATCGAGAGGTTCATCAATTTATTATTATTTTGCGATTATATGCTTTGAATAGTAAAAATACTCTCGTGACGTCTTGAGCGAAACATGTGATTTCGGCGTGGCAGTCAAAGTGTTAATCGCTCTTCGCATGATCAAATTAGTTCGGTAGTATGTACCGTTTTGTTTGCATTAGATTGGCGGTCCTTTCGGGTTTATAACTCGTGGAAACAGTTAGGCATCTGTTGGAGAACGTGACTGCGCGCAGAGTGTCTTGTGCGTCCGATTTGTTACAAATGATAATGCAGAAAATTGCAATAAATTCATAATCAATGCTTCGTAATGTTTCAGTTATATTTCCTAACCGGATGCGACTGTGTACGGTATAAAATGTAATTTTAGAATCATCAATTGCAGTAGCGGATACGTCGATAAGTTTCGTATAAATGACATCATTATCGAACCTCTTCACACAGATTTACCGTGCATTTGTACTACATCGAGATACTGTCGATAACTCGACGTCCGGCTTGTTTCAGTGAAGTACAATAAATGCGGCTACGATCGCTGCTTCTCCAATTACGCATTGGTTATGTATCATTTTGCAACAGCGATGCAATCATTAACGTGGTTCTCATGGAATTAATTTACATATGTAGAAGGATGGTAATAGAAGTCAACTTTAATGATAGGGAAAATCGTATTCGTTGCGTTTAATTTAGTTGAAGCCGATCGCTCGACGAACGTTTAATATTGGATTGGTAAGTGATTGCGGATTTTGTCATTAGGTGGCATTGACAAACTTCGCAATCACTTAGTTGCCAACCCAAAATTTCGTGTACGTCTTTCCCAATGGCAAGCATCATCGTGCTATGAAATGTGAAAATTGGCCGTTTCGCGTGTGTAGAAGCAACACGGAATAAAGTTTTTGCGGATCAGTACAACGCGGTCGGTAATAGCTAACCGACGATAAAATAAAATAAAAAAAAATTCCGGGATAACAAATGTCCCAATTGGTCACTTGGCGTACCATGGCTGGGAAAAATTAGCAGTGATATGTCGGTCAAGTAGTTGGTAATAAATAATGCAGACGAGGGACATACGAACGATGTTTGCAGAGCGTTAATTTTTTCATGTTATTTTGACATGCTCTCCTCTGATGGAAAATTCACAGAAACGCTTCAATAATTAAATAACATTCGTAGAGAAATAATTTATTATCTCACTGAAATAGTGAATTTAGTTATCCTTAAAAACAATTTTATCATTTTAGAATTTCACATAATAGTAAAAATCACGTTCAAAGGAAATATATTTGACTACGTGAGTTTTCTCGATTTTACGATTAATTACAACATCGTCTAATCTCTGTATGTTTCAACAAGTCTTTGGAATTCTTTCTTTCAAGTAGAGATAATAGACATCTTTGGATTACCGTAGAAAAAAAAATGTCTTCTCTAAGCGAATAAATTTATGTTTTGTCTGAACAGAATATCGAGAGACGAGGAAAAATCAATTTTCATTAAGTTATTTTCATTCTCACGAAAGATTAATTTTTCTACGACTTTTACGATTAATTTTAATTTCCAAAATTTCCAACAAACGTAAAATCTTAATAGAAACATCAATTTCTAATTCTCGTACGTTTTTTGTGGTTTAATGGAATTCTTTTAAAATAAATTACAGTATCTCAAGAGTAGAGAAAGGCTTGCTTATATTTGTGGGGTAATCTCTCAGGATAGCGGTATGACAGTGATGGATTGAATTCTCCATTATACCCACGAAGATGTGCAACCACTAGCAATAAGATCTACCTAAGTTCCATCGAGATAATATCAGATGATCTTGCATGTGACTCTGAGTGTCCAGCACAGTTGTTTGTATAATAGTTTGCAACAGATTTTCATTGTGTGGCCACAAGTTCTATCGTACAACTCAGACAGAAATTGGTATCCATAGGAGGAGAAGCGAAGACTTGGACAAAATTGATTCCAAAGTACTTTAGTAGAATTTCTAAATTGCGTCATTTCTAAATGATATGATCTGCAATTGCAGCGACGAGCTATCGTTACAACTTATCGTGTTGCAGCTATCGCAATGCTGATATCATCTTGCAAATATAACGTAAAAAGTTTTTAGGAAGCACATCATTGTATTGGGTTGGAAACCAAGTGATTGCAGATTTTGTCAATACCACCTAATGATAAAATTTTGTTTGATATTCATTGGGTGGTATTCATTGACAAAATCTGCAATCATTTAGTTGCCTACCCAATATTTTATGAGATACCTAAGCAAAAGAAAGTTGTCGTTTTTTTTTTTATTATTTAATTAGATTTGTAATTTTATTTATATTATAAATATATAGAACATTATTTCATAAGAAATAGCAGTAGACAGACTTATACTTCTCAATATAGTATAACGAGATTCTGTAAAGATAGGGCTGATAAAATAAGGTTTCTTTGATAGGAAAATATCACGGTTATCGTTTTCTTTGATTATCTAATTAGGTTTGTAATTTTATTCTCTGTCAAACACATCTTCACAATCTAAAGAAATATATCTAATGAAATTTGTACAGCAATAAATATACAGAACACTATTTTGTAAGAAATAGCAGTAGACAGACTTACATTATACTTCTCAGTATAGTATAACAAGACTCTGGAAAGTTAGGACTAATAAAAAAAGTTTTCTTTGATAGGAAAATATCACGGTTGTCGTTTTCTTTGATTATCTAATTAGGTTTGTAATTTTATTCTTTGTCAAACACGTCTTCACAACCTAAAGAAATATATCTAATGAAATTTGTACAGCGATAAATATACAGAACATTATTTTATAAGAAGTAGCAATAGACAGACTTATATTATACTTCTCAATATAGTATAACGAGATTCTGTAAAGATAGGGCTGATAAAATAAGGTTTCTTTGATAGGAAAATATCATGGTTGTCGTTTTCTTTGATTATCTAATTAGGTTTGTAATTTTATTCTTTGTCAAACACGTCTTCACAACCTAAAGAAATATATCTAATGAAATTTGTACAGCAATAAATATACAGAACATTATTTTATAAGAAGTAGCAATAGACAGACTTACATTATACTTCTCAGTATATTGTAACAAGACTCTGGAAAGATAGCAATGATAAAAAAAGTTTCTTTGATAGTAGAGTATCACGGCTTAAAATATTCTGGATGAAATAAATGATGAAGTTTCAGAAATGACTGCACGTGAGCAAATATTTCTCACTTCTTCACTAGCCTATGGAGTTTCATCAAAATCGATGCATACCACTTCATACGTTCTCTTTGTGAGCTCTGGGGCTTCGGGTAGTTTTTCGCTCCTTTATTTTTTCATAGCATCGCGCACCAGCGTTGAAACGAGTTGGTCGCAGTGATCTATACTCTACAAAGTCCCGTATAACTTGCTGAAAAAATAAAAAAACAATGATAATGACACCTGTGTCCAATACGCGACACGTATTTTTTATTCTCGCAACGAAACCTATTTTACTTTAATATCGAGTTACGAACAGTATATAAACTCTTCCATAGAAGAGAGAAAATTGCAGGGCTCGTAGCAAAAACGATCATTATATTTTTCTTCCAAAGTATATACTCGAAGGAATATTCAGCAGAATATTCAATACATATTAATTTTTTGAAATAAAATATTTATTATACCACACGATCTATAATATATAAATTATAATAATCTATAATAAATAAATATGATATATAAATAGTATTTCCTATCTTTTATAAAAAAAAATTAATTTTAAAGTTCAATAATGTCGTTAATTAGTTCCACATGAAAACTATTTTGGTCCTTTTGTAATCTTGCATATAAAAAAATATTAATAACGATAGTTAGGCAAAGTAATTAATTAAGTTGAATATCACCTGACTTGACCCATCACATGCTTTTCAGAAGACTTACAGTGACTCAGAAAATTGATCGTCTGAAAATTCGTGTCATTTATTAATTTGTTAATGCGAATATCAATTAATCAATCAAACTTATCTCTTTTTAATTTTTATCAAACAAACCAAATAAAGGCAGTTCCTTTCTAATTCTTCAAATCATTTTGTAGTATTCGTTTCAATAAAAAAGATTTATATAAAATATGATTCATTTTATCTCCTGTAAAGATGATTTCGTTTAAAGTTTCCGCTAAAATTACACTACAAAGCACAAATAATACAAAACACGATAAGTTCTTAGCATTTGTTTATGATACATGGTGCTCGATGCTCTATTTGAGGTGGTGTTGGTTGTAGGTGCTCAAGGACTATTCTCGGTATTCAACAAAAAGTCTATTTAACAATTAACAGTCAACAATCGATAGTCAACAGTCCCGAATGTGTTTGCTTCGCTGTTACGTTAGACCCTTCGCACTTTGCCGTTACGCTAGACCCTTCGCACTTCGCCGTTACGCTAGAGCCTTCGCACTTTGCCGTTACGCTAGACCCTTCGCACGTCGCTGTTCGAAACGTAATGAATCTTTTGTTCAAAACCAAACGGATTCTTCTCTTTGTTGCTCCTCGATATCTCCACTATGCACGCGTTTGTTAGATGTTCGCGACGGTTGCGGCAATATTCTTCCAAATATTCGACGGAAGAACCGTAGGGATATCGGCGGTACATTGGACATATCGGCCTTACGCCTAGATGGCATAGCGCTTTGCGTCGCGAAGCCGTCGGAAAGTTCCGTCGTCGGATACCGCCACACATTCATCAACTTTGAAGACGTATTCGGCTTGCGATTTAACTATCTTTATCTCGGAATTCAGCCATTCTTTAATCCAATAAACGATTTTCTTAACGAAAATGGAAACGGCACCTTTGTGTAATATTCGTTGGAACGACTGAAAACTGTCTGCTTAACGTAACATCCCCAAGGAAATCAAATCTTGAGAATAAGATACTCTCTCTTTGCAGAATGTACATAGAAGTGACTTTCCTTAGTTTAGTTGAGATAAGAAGATGTAGAACTGAAGAAGCTATCCCAAAGTTAATGATTATTCATTGTTTGAACTGTTTGTGGTTAACCACGCAGCGTTTCTTAAATTTTCATATCTCAATTTCGTTCGCGTTTTAACAAACAGGAGTTATAATAGTTTTCAAATTTTTAGTATAATATTGAAATGGGAAATGAAGCGTGTCGTTAACGATTCTTTTATACCTTGCCCCCGAACTCGAGAAGTCTTTTAACGATAGAAAAGTTGCGATCGAAAATGACTGGAATCTTTTATATTTATATTCTTTAAGGAATTAAAGCTTCATTTTCTTTAACGATCGATAAATTGTCAGTAAAAACTTTCAGTGTTCATCCTTCGTTAGAAACTTGCATCAACTTCTATCTAAAATAAAAAGCGTTTGTTTCAGCAAGAAGATTTCATATACATTAATGGAAAGATACCTGTATTAGTTTCTGTGTATGGCCGAGAATCTTGTAAATCTAATACCAAACAAAAGCCTCCGTTAACTTTTTATTGGGTTGGCAACTAAGTGATTAGGTATTTTAAATAAGAAGGAAAATTCAAAATTCTTGCTTAGAAATATAACTTTATTCAATTAGGTATTGTCCGTTTTTGTCGACCACCTTTTGCCATTTTTCAGGCAGTGTCATAATTCCATGTTCATAACACTCCTGATTTTTGCCAGCAAAAAACTGAATTAAATGTGATTTTACATTGTCAGCGTTATTAAAAATTTTACCACTTAAGGAGTGCTGCATGGAACGAAATAAATGGTAATCTGAAGGCACAAGGTCAGGGCTATATGGCGGATGTGACAACACATCCTAACCTAGTTCCAATGATTTTTGGCGAGTGACCATAGATGTGTGAGGCTTTGCATTATCATGCTGGAAAACAACACTCTTACGATTCGCCAATTCTGGCCGCTTTTCTTGAACTGCATCGCTCAGTTTGGCGAGTCGTCGAACGTACACGTTTGAATTAATCGTTTGATTTCTTGGTAAAAGTTCAAAGTACAGAATTCCTTTATAATCCCACCAAACAGACAGCGTAATCCTTTTTTGGTGAATCTCAGCTTTTGGTGTCGTCTGGGCTGGTTCATCTTGCATCACCCACGATCTTTTCCGATTAATGTCGTTATAAACTGTCCACTTTTCGTCGCCAGTAATCAGTCGTTTCAGAAATTGATCAATTTCGTTGCGTTTCAGAAGCGAAATCGCAGATGCTAATGCGTTGCGTCGAATGAATTTCCTTAAGCTGATGAGGGAGCCATAAATTGAATTTCTTGACATAGCCAAGCTGTTTTAATTTTTTTTAAATGCATGTACGCCATACATTGAGCTTCTCTGCAATCTCACGCGTTGTGCTATAACGATCTGAATCGATGATGGCCTTTATACGGGTCTCGTCAACTTCAATTGGACGGCCGGATCGTTGAGGATTTTTCAGTGAAAAATCAGCAGAACGAAATTTGGCAAACCAATTTTCACACTGCCTCTCTTTCAAGGCTTCATTCCCATATACGGCACATAACTAGTTATGTGCTTGCGATGTGTTCTTACCTTTTCGGAAATAATACAAAAAAATATGTCTGAAACGTGCGTCTTGTGCTTGCATTTTTAAATTGCGATAAAAACGAAACTAAATAATTAATCGATGCAATTTTTTTACTATATTGAAGGTGGAAGTCCAAACAACAAGAAAACAATATAGGTTAGGTGCTTTAAACACGTTGACAAAACCAAAGAATGTGCCAAGACCACCTACCGTCAAAATTCGCAATCATGTAGTTTACCAACCCAGTAGTTATGTTCGTTCAAACGAAATTTTCTATGTTTAATGCACGTTAATATCTGTAGAAAATTTCGCAGCTTGAAATTATCACGAAATTTCCAATCTTTACATAACACAGATATAAATAGGCAATATTTGTATGGTGGCACTCGGCAAAATGTATATCATTGAAGCGAAGTGCCTAATGAGCCATCAATATCTCAACGGTCCTTCCCCCGAATGTTCGAGAAGGCGTGCGTGGCAACGGTCGCGAACGTCTAACGAACGCATGGATAGTGGGGACATTGAGGGGTGACAAAAAGAAGAGAATCGAATTCGATCGTCAGTTAGGTTCGAACTAAGAAGCGATAAAGTGGAGTCGTAACCGGGCAGCGAGATTGCCTAGCGAAATCGAGAGTGATACGTAACGCGATCGAAAGAAGGCACTTGTTAATAAACATAGTGTGGACCTAAACAGCAAGTGATCATTTAACGCGCTACACCCAATATCACCTCATTTGTATAATAATTTATTTCGTAGATATAATACACGCGGTTTATAATATTCTTATGCGACAGTGTGATTTCGAAATGAAACGTCGGCTAAATGTGGCTTAAATCTAATAGCGAAGAAAAGCCTGGTTCACTTTGCACCAGAGACTCGCAAGAAACTACTCGAGTTGCTCGCGGCATGCCAGCTCTTAATTGTTTCACAATTGCAAACATCAAAGAATCTCTCTCGCGCAGTTTACACCAATTTACATCAAATATCGTCTGGATTCGCATCAAAGCGTCTCTTATTCCCTCGTTCATCTTTGATTTAGTTTGAAACTTCGCTGCGCAAGCTTCGCCCCGTCGATTTCGTGCAATTTCCCCGGCGAAAATATGACCATCGACGCAAACCCAACGAGAAACTTAGCCACGTATCGGTTTTTCGTCGATGGAAAGTGATTCATAGGCGAAAACTGGGCCAGAAATCATAAGAATCGATGCAGGATATCGGCAGCGTATCTGGATTCCCGAGTTGATTGATTTGTCACCAGGATGGCTGAACTTTTAACGAGTTTTCGAAGAATCTCGTTATTATTCACGAGGACGCCACGGGAAATCGACTCCGGCATTTTTTTCCATATTCGCGAAGCTTATTTCGTCCTTCGCAGGGATGCATCAACTTCGAGGACTTGGCCACCGCAAATTTTCGGTTTATGCGGATATCTCGCCATTAAAATTCGCTTTGCTGTCTGGAATTTCTGACAGTGACTCATCTCATCCGATTTGGAGAAACAGAAATTCCTATCTTTGCGTTTCTCTCTTCCTTTCTGCTCTTCTTTTCATATTTCAGTACATTTTCGCAAACCTGTTTTTCATCTTCAGTATAAAGTATGTGTGCTCCCTGTATGTTTTCCTCAAAAACGTTTCTGTCGTGACATCAATTTTTAAAGAATTGCTTATTTCTAAGTCTCGACAAAGAATAATCTTCTCTAACTTCTTAAATAGCGTTCATGTCAATATCATACATGGGAATTATTGAAGTAACTACTTCAAGAAAAACTCTACATCCTTATTTATGTATACCCGTGACCTGGAGATTGCTGTTACACAGAAATATTCTAACTAAGGGGAGGTGCATATTATTGTACCCTTGAGTGTACTTTATGTTTTGGGTTACAAGGTCTAGGAACAGAGGAACTAATAAACAGATTTCTATTTATGTTCCTTGTAGCCTCTAGCCAAAGCTATAAGGTTAACTTTTTACATAATGTCCTTTTGCTATAAATATATGAACGTGCTCCCCATCACTCCATTGTCTAGTAATACTAAGAGAGTAATGATCTGAATCAGCATAAACTTATACCTCTAATTATTTCAATACACTTTTCTATTGCAAATTCATCCACTCGTTTTTTAATCAGTCAACCTGAACCTCAACAGGAATATTCCTATCTTCTCTCGTTTTTGCTTCTACCATTGATTGGTCATTTTTTTGAAAGGTAGAAAATCCGGGAATATTTTTAACGTGCAAGTTCTTCCTTGATCACGGCAGTGTTTAATTTGTTTCTTCGTTTGACCATCCACAACTTTCCTCGTTTCCTATTTTCTGCATCGTGTGTTTCGTAAAGCGTAGAAATCAGACGTATTAGTAAAAATAATAAAACTGAAGTAAAGATTTGCGATATATCTTGGTGGAAGTTGAACGCTTGGACGAATGGCTCTCCTTCAAAAAAAGGCCAACGAGAAAGAGGAATGCAATATCACCTTGCCATTTCATAGGTTTTTTCGCTTCGACTTTCTTCCTTACCGTCGACCGTGTGGACGAGCCAATATATTTGTCAATTTGTCTGGATACATTCGATTGGCTTCCTTTCTTTCCGTTAAAGAAGAAATTTTTAATGGAAAAAAATTGTGGGTTTGTGAATGTTTGAGCGTCTGGCCAACTATCGGGTTCATATGTCATTCGATTATATTGGTGCGGCTATAATAAAAAAAATCGACACTTTGAGACACGTCGAGTACTGTAATTCTGAACAGAAAAGGTTCCACGATATATTTAGAATTATTTTTCTGCATACCAAAGTTATGGTTAAAGTAAAAAAATACCAGTGATGAATTATACGACATGTTACGACCGTTCGCGGAGACGCAGTCACGAGGAAAACGCGTCAGCGAGAGGCGTAAATTCTCGCTACGATTCGTATAATCGACGCCGCGAATTAGTCGTTCGTTCCCCTGTTTCATTTAAGATAACAGGGGTGGTTCAATGAATTTAATACTGTGTTAACATAGCGTGTATATTCAATAATAAATTGTATAATAATAAAAGCGTCACAAATTATTTAACGATGAATACAGTTAATGCGTTACAGAAATTCGACCCTACTTTACGATATCTCTCCATGAATTCGTTAGACTAAGCGACTTTAATTTCAATCGTTAGGCCTCTCGATGCATACTGTCTGAATCTTCAAATGAGACTGACTGCCCTTAGATCAATTCTTTGTTTTCTCGGGGAGACAACCCCCACTACGCTCGGATCACGCCACGCTTGTGTCGATGATCACGTAGGCCACCTTCTTTGTGTGTATGAAATAACGGACCGAAATCGACGTTTCTGGAATTCGCTGCTTGGCAACAACTATGAGCTCGTCGATACATTGTATATTTTTCGTCCGGCAGATAAGACGATCCATCTGCGACGCTATAGGACCGCGAGCGACGGTTAGAAATACGATCCATATTAAGCCTCGTGACGTAACACGATATATTATAAAATATTGAGAAATATTGCAACATTAATGTTCAGTGAAAGAAGCCAAAAAGATGATAGCGTTACATTTACCTTATCGTTTAAACATACCTTTTTGGGTATTTAAAAACATGAATTTCACCAGGAAACCAAGTCGACCATTACTTAACACGTAGAGATAAAATCTACAGGAAGAAGCTGCATACATTAAGAAGATTTAAGTTACAACTTACAGCCATCTGCTTCTACCTCGAGCGCAACGATGCAGCCGGTAAGATGCACTCGAAGCTTTTTTTCAAATAGAATCGCTGAGGCCTTCTCACTCTAGAAAAACCAGTAGAAACCTTCAAACACGTTTGAAAATATTTTTCTCAAACAGCGGAGAAAAGAAAAATGTAAAATATCAGTGAGGCGAGAAATATAAGATTTGATCGTTTTATTTGACAGGAAGGTACATTTTCCATAATACGTACGTTATACGGTAGAAAGTATATGAATCAAATTCGCTGACTCGTACATGCTAATGAGGCGATTAATTACGAGATTTCCGTTGAAATTTCGGCCGTCGTTCCGCCAGACAGCGAATGGAGGTTGAGGAACGAAAGAGAAAGAAAAAAAAGCGAGCGAGAGAGAGAGAGAGAGAGAGAGGGAGAGAGAAGAAAAAAGTCAGAGGTAGACGGAAACGAGGATAATTAGAGAGGGAGGGCAGGATAAAAGACGAATAAGCAGAACTAGACTACTTTGCACTTTCGTAGGCTCCGGGGCTGTCGTGTACAATAGTTCCTCATCGATATTGTCTCCGCCGACAAATTGCTCCGGGCTTTGATATCGATCGACGCCTTTAAACTACTGCAATTCCCTCTTTTTTCTCTCCTCTCTCTCTGTCTTTGTCTCTGTCTCTCTCTGTCTCTCTCTGTATTTCCCTCTTCTGTCTCTCTTTCTTTTTCTTTGTCTTTTTGCAAACGAATGCATATGCATGCAGTCGTTGGAGAGAATTTCCGCTGCGCGAGGTCCATGTTAATAAAGATTAATCGTGTCTAGGCCGCATTCCTCGTAAACACGCGATTTCTGATCTGTATTTGACGGACGGAAGTTAGACACCTGTGTCAGGTTATGTAGGGCTTCGTGTCGGTGAACTTGAAACGTAATTTCCAGCGAAATATTCGTACGTAGACACGTATCTTCCTTGTAACAATGGTTTTGGTTTAACACTAGAATTATCAATTCTTCATGATAATAAATAATAAATAATAAATTGACAATAAATAATAAATTGCACGTAGGAAAGAAATTGAATAATCGTGTTTTTTTTCTCGTTGAGAGTCTATTGGGTTGGCAACTAAGTGATTGCGGATTTTGTAATGACCAACTAATGATAAGATCACTTAGTTGCCAACCCAATACATTCATTTTGCCAAAATGATAAATTTGAGATTTAGTCGTGGCACAAAAGAAAATTCTGAGATCTACAAAATCCAGTTTTTGTATTGTTATCAACGAAATGAATACTCCATGAATACTACATGTTATCAACTGAATGAAGGTTAAACAAACAGTTCATAAATAAGAATATACTTTGTGGAAGAATAAGAGTGTTGAAGAAGATTATGAAAGTAGTTTGAGGTAATTTAAAATTTCTGTTAAAAATACGTTAGACTCTGGTCAAGTCCTCTACTTTTTTTTATAGATTGTTATTACATTATATTGGATTGGCAACTAAGCGATTGCGGATTTTGTCAATACCATCTACTGGCAAAATCCGCAACCACTTAGTTACAAACCCAATACGATTACAATAGCCACCTGCTTCTTTCTATTCTTAGCAATTATTTCTACTAAACTATTGCAAAAAAGTTTCATATCAGCACTCAATATTGAAATATTTTAAAGATTAAGTAACTTAAAGATCGTTCAATTGTTTCTTCATTTGCATTTGAATTAAATTATGAAATACTTTGATAAATTTGAACACTTTACATTACTATTGGGTTGGCAACTAAGTGGTTGTGGATTTTGTCAATAGATGGTATTGTCAATGGATGGTA
The DNA here is from genome assembly GCA_037178635.1 of Bombus dahlbomii. Lineage (NCBI taxonomy): Eukaryota > Metazoa > Arthropoda > Insecta > Hymenoptera > Apidae > Bombus > Bombus dahlbomii. The sequence goes on from CM074118.1 coordinate 951,221, forward strand.
GAAAATTCACACCACTTAGTTGCCAACCCAATATCTGTTGATTCCCTACTATGCATCGTTGCTTTCGAAAGTATTCACGTGGAAGTTCATTACGCGTGGAATACGCTCGCGCATAATCTGCTTTCAATTCGATCATTTGCCGATATAACAGCCATCGAGTATTAAAGACGATTGGATGGCGAAGCATGTGTGAATGGATCATTATCGACGTTTTGTTAAACAATAAGTCCTGCGTGTTAATTGTCAGAGCACATTAACGTCATGAAATCACACATTTGTGTTGATGGCATTTTGAAAAACGATCGAACCATCAATCTTTTTTCCCATCTTTCTTCCACATGTCGAATCAACTACGAACATTATCCCTTGGCTCACTCTGGTGTCATCGTTCTTTTCTTTTTCGATGAAGCCGATGTAACAATGTAAAACTCAGCCCTCTATTTTTTCTCATCCAGATTTCGTGGAAAATATCGGGACTTCCTCTATAGTCAGAGCGATTGTTCGTGGCGCACAGATCGAATGATCCGTGGTTAAATTAGTTTTATTATCGTTAGAAAATTTTTCGTCGATTTCGACTTGCTTTCCACGTTTCGCAAGATTCATACAGGCGAAAAATTGACAGTGATTTACACAATTGGTTTATTCGATGCTCAGACCAGATTACGCTACTTTGTTAAGCTATTGAATGTTAAGCTGATTTCCATCGTTGAAAATACTTTTGATTAGCGAATCGATGTTTCTCGCAAGTTCAATTTTTCTTTCTTACGTTAAAAATATACGGTGAAGCTTAAGCTGCTTAACAGTTGTGCGAGTATTTAATGAATACGAGCTACCGTAACAAAATCTGCTTCCATTTATGCAAGCATTTCGTGAATCTCCTTAGAGAAGAAATCCATGGTTCATTAGCAGAGAAGAATTCAGTAAAAATGATTTCCATGATTTTCGTCAACGTGTAACGGAAGCATACAAATTTATAATATTATTTGTACGTACAAAGGTCAGATTGGATTAGAAAGCTTTCACGACAATAACCACGATAGTTGGGTCTCGTTGCGGTACTAATCAAATTTTTAAACGTGTGGTGGCACTCGGCAACAATGTATATCGCCGAAGAGAAGTGCCTAATAAGCTATCATTATCCCAACGGTCCTTCCCCCGAATGGTCGAGAAGAAGGCGTGCGTGGCAACGGTGGAAGATGCCTAACAAACGCGCGGATAGTGGGGATATTGAGGGGTGACAAAAAGAAAAGAATCGAATCCGATCGGCAGTTAGGTTCGAACTAGGAAGCGATAAAGTTGAGTTGTAACCGCGCAGTGAGATTGACTAGCGAAATCGAGAGTGATACGCGACGCGATCAAAAGAAGACACTTGTTAATGAATATATTGTTGACATAAACACCGAATGATTATTTAATGCACTATCACCTCAAATGTTTCACGTAACAAGCGTAGTACGTCTACTTAAATAGCTCACGATAACAAGTTACACTGATCAAATCCATAAAATTGAGAAGCAAGGAAAAACAAAGACGTTGCACGTATCATTTTTACAAATTTATCTTATATTTCATTTATTTGACTAAATCAACTTCATCTAGGTTGACTAAATCAACTTCATCTAGTTCATCAGCTTCTATATTTTTCTATCAGTTTCTGTGATAAAAAGTTGCTGCAACACCCTCATTCGGATTACAGCACGGCCTCCGGCGGATATGTCACCCATATTCGGGTGACGACAAGGTTTATGATAGGAGCGCCCCACCCGCATTCGGATTTACAACAGCTTCCGGGGATGTGTCACCCATATTCGGGTGACGGCAAGGTTTCTAATAGGGTCGCGTCATCCGTATTCTGGTGACAGCAAAGTTTCTAACGGAGTCGTGTCCCTGTATTCGGATGACAGCAAAGTTTCTAACAGAGTTGTGTCACCCGTATTCGGGTGACTCTTATTTAGCTACTTGCGAACGATCGTCATAGGTATTTGAAAAGATATTCCACAGGAAGTAATAAAACTATTGAATTGTTATGAAAGTAATACAAAAATGGTTTATTAAGAAAATTATTTAGAACGTAAAACTTTGAAGCATTCTATACAAAGCATAGTTTGGTCGGGACAATTTGCACAATAAATTGTTTTCTTTAAATTTTCTCTTGTCTTTGATCGGTCCGTTCGACGTCCTTCATTCGCATAACGTAGTTTGCATGCGCGTCTAATGCTTCTTCCGGAATCATTTCTCCGAACGGCGATATTATGTTGACTCCGTTGAAGACAAGGATTTTTTGTATTTTCAAACAACCCTAATAATTTTTTAGCTAATAATTCTCTAAATCTTCTAATATGTACATTCTTCCTTGTTGCAATTTTCTGGTACAAGTAAGTTTATTATTTTGTCATCGACGAACAGTTGAAACACATCATATGGATTGACATCGTCAGGTAATTGCCTAATGAGGCCGTCTGTCTCGGGAAAGGAAAATGACTTCTGCCGACCATTAAATTCATACCATTCACCTAATTGAATTGTACTTTTCTCGATATCGTCAGTTCTTCTTTCTTCCTCAATAACCAATTCTTGTACAATCTGGTCAACAGTATCTTCATTACATTCAATATCACTACGATCGCTCTTATTGATATCCGAATCAAAATCAGACGATGTAATTCTATTTATATTTCTATTTCTAGGAAATCTGATTTCTTCCTCATCATCTACTATCCGAATTTGTGTTTAACCTTATAAAAGCTTTCTTTTTCACTGCTAGTTGACTCACTAAGAAATAAGTTTTCCATTTTTCTTTTCAACATTGTAACGAATTAGGGCAGAGATTTTAACTTATCTAAAATATCGGTGCAAGTACCTAGCAGAGTAACCCTAGGTACAGCGGCACTCGTGGCCTGATGAAGATTTCATTGAAAACACGCGCGGCAACCAACGTGTTATAATAACATCTATTCAAATATTCATGGAAAAACGATAAGAATTATTTTTACCAGACTTCTCACAATTTTACGTGTTCATAATGATTTTCAAGGTAAAGGAAGTTCGCTTGAGGAGCTTCAATTATCGAAATGACCTATGTAAATCATATCCATGAGAATGGTTGTTCTGCCTCAGCAACATCAATTTCATACGAGACGTCGATTGACGCGAGCTCGTGCGTTTGAGACGTTGCATTCTCTGGAAGACGATCGTTGCCGCATGCAAAAAGCCCGTGAATAGCCTTTCACGTGTTCCGAGGAGCGACCACTTGTTTCGTGCTCTTGAGGGCGGATGCGAAACATTTTTCCGGCCTCTGTAAGATGTTCATGGGTCAGTGCTTTCATAGCGTTGCGTGCTCATTCTACTTGTTCTTCGGTATTCGTAATTTTTCCTTTCTTTTAGTTAAATTGCTCGAAATACGATTGTTTTACGTAGAATACAAAAATTGCAGTATGAGTGCACAGTATGACACAAGTTAGAGGGAATTTTTTCTTTAGTCTTCAGGGTTTTCAAGTAATTGGTTTTTAAGTTTAAGACTGAAAACTACAGTGCTATGGTTTGAATTTTGAGAATTTGAATTTCGTCACATATCTCAATTCTTCCATGTAGTTCCTTCCTTTTAGTTTTACAGTTAAACAAATTTTTGAACAATATATCACAAATTTGTATGATAATTTTGTATAGATTAAATTAATAAATAATAATAACAATTTATTTAATTTTGACCCCACATACTATACCTGTACTTATACTTACACCTATACTTATATTTCAATATATTTTTCTATTACAAATTCATCCACTCGTTCCTCTATTGGTTAACATCAACAATACCATAGATTAGGTTAATAAATAATGATAACCGTTTACTTGGTTTTGACCTCATACACTATACCTGTACTTACACTTGTATTTCAATATATTTTTCTATTACAAATTCATCCACTCATTCCTCCATCAGTTAACCTCAACAATATCATACATTAATTTAATAAATAATGGTAACAATTTATTTGGTTTTGATCTCATACACTATACCTGCACTTATACTTTCTTCAATATATATTTCTATTACAAATTCATCCGTTCGTTCCTCTATTGGTTAACATCAACAATACCATAGATTAGGTTAATAAATAATGATAACCGTTTATTTGCTTTTGATCTCATACACTATACCTGCACTTATACTTACTTCAATATATTTTTCTATTACAAATTCATCCACTCGTTCCTCCATCAGTTAACCTCAACAATATCATACATTAATTTAATAAATAATGGTAACAATTTATTTGGTTTTGATCTCATACACTATACCTGCACTTATACTTTCTTCAATATATATTTCTATTACAAATTCATCCGTTCGTTCCTCTATTGGTTAACATCAACAATAACATAGATTAGGTTAATAAATAATGATAACCGTTTATTTGCTTTTGATCTCATACACTATACCTGCACTTATACTTACTTCAATATATTTTTCTATTACAAATTCATCCACTCGTTCCTCCATCAGTTAACCTCAACAATATCATACATTAATTTAATAAATAATGGTAACAATTTATTTGGTTTTGATCTCATACACTATACCTGCACTTATACTTACTTCAATATATTTTTCTATTACAAATTCATCCATTCATTCCTTTATCAGTGAACCTCAACAAAATGTGAAATATGTATCATTATTCTAACATTTATGTTATAAAAATAAAGTAAAAATTATTACAATGACAATTATCTACTTTAATAGAGGATTTAATTGATGCATTGGATTTACTTGATGCATCATTTCCAGACAATCATTTAATTATAAATAACACGTTTTCAGCATATTTCGTATCAATTTTAATAATTTAATCTCTAAAAATGAGATTTTCCTATCGCGATAATACAAAACCCCATTCACCGTGGTAACGTTCGATTTTAATATTCGCTGCTTTCCACGCAACAACTTGCTCGCCCATCTGAAACAAGGTCAAGGGAACTAATTGTAATCCTCGGAATTATTACTATTTCTTCCTGCGGATCGCATTTTAACGAGCTACTTGGATTAATTAATTCTTAGGCCCTCTTGTTACACGCTCTATCGTTCCTCTTGACCTCTTATTTTCCTCGGACGAGATTCGTCTGTGGATTTTCTTGTCTTCGAACACGATACAACCCACTCTGCAACTGGCAACATTTACGCAAAACTCGGAACATCCTGGTTAGATTTGATTAAGTTCCGAGGAACATAGTTGCAAGCATTGAAATATATAATTACATTGAAATTCTCAAAATCTCGAATACGTTCTCATAAATTTAATAGCAAAAGTATTCAAATATTCCATGTACACAGAAATTTCCCTTTTTAATTTTTATAATATTTTTTATGAAATGTATTTATATACAAAGGTTAGAAATACCTCTTATATGCCATATACGTATTATACAAACACATACATACATATACATATACATATATGACATATAAGAATTCTGTCCAACACCTCTGTTTATATTTACTGTCCTCAGATGTGTCTAAACGAATAAGCGTCCACTGTAACCATAGCCTTACAACGCTATAATTTTCAGTCCAGTATTTACACCTGTGTTCATAATATTGCCAATTTCTAAGATACTACAAATCCCAGATGTAGTACAATTTTTTCTAACTCTTACAATGGCTATCTTACAAAAAGTATAAGTCCAAGTATAGTCCAAAAGTATAAGGAGTTTTCAGAGTCTAAAGGAACAATTTTCGTGTTGGAACCAATTCCTGTTATTTATCGTCACGTTGCTCGCCTCCGTACTTCTCGAATGCATTTCTGTAGTTCGCGGTGTCTCCCGTTGGCGACCCTAACAAAATGTGAGAAAGCTTCACGGTGAGACAACGAGGAAAAATTTTTCTGTCCATCCTTTTTTTTTCTCTCTCTCTCTGGCGAGGAAAAGTTTCGCCAGGGACGTAGTTCCGCGAATGGGAAGTTGCTAGATACTTTGATGGCGCTGTTGTTTGTCGATGTGGTCGAAAGGGAGGAGTGGGGAGTGTGTGCTGATCAGATTTGTAGATAAAACAACGCAAGCATGATTTTTATCAAATTCATCGGTGATATTCCGCGGGGAACAATAGGGGAAGGCACGCGATAGATAATTTGCCAAATAAATACAACACGACGTGGAAGCTCGCCTTGAATAAATCGAACGCTGTCTCGTGAACCAATGGCGTTTCGATATTGTTTTGTTTTTTTTTTGTCGCCTCTCGTTAGAGGCTAATGATCATCGATTTAAACTGAATTCTATTTCCCTTTTCCTCTAACAGAACCATGGCGTGTATTTTCGTTTCTTGTTCAAAGGAATAATTTGAAAAATTGAAAACTCTCGGCTGTTGTTTTGTTAAAAATGGAAATCGAACTATAGATTTCTAGCAGTATGCGTTCATTTAATGCTCATTGCCAATCAGATCCACGATCTCTCCAGTTAATCTCGTTGCAGTCTCCAAATTTTTATATCCTGTTTCCCTTTGTTATCTATTTCCATAAACAAAACGATTGGCGATATTTCGGGGGAAAACTTGAGCATTAAATGGAAACAAGAAATCACGTGTGTTAACAACGATATATATTTTGCTGGAATTTAAGATATTCTCCTTAACGATTGGAAGATCTGTGGCGACACTCGACAACGGGACTTTTCAACAGCTTCGCGACACAAAGCGCTATGCCATCTAAGCGTAAGGCGACATGCCCAATGTACCATCGATGTCCTTAAGATACTTTCACCGAATATTCGGAAGAATGCATACTTGGCAACAAAGAAAAGAATCCGTTTGGTTTCGAACAAAAGATTCATTATGTTTCGAACAGCAACGTGCGAAGGGTCTAGCGTAGCAGCGAAGCAAATATATTCGAGATCCGTGATTGTTGATTGTTGATTGTTGACTGTTGACTGTTGACCACTGTCTGTTGACTGTTGACTATTGACTGTTGACTGTTGACTGTATACTGTTGATCGCTGTCTGTAGACTGTAGACTGTATACTGCTGATTGCTGTCAGTTGACTGTTGACCGCAAACTGTTGACTGTTGACCGCAGACTGTTGATTGTTGACCGCAGACTGTTGACTGTTGACCGCAGACTGTTGACTGTTGACCGCAGACTGTTGACTGTTGACCGCAGACTGTTGACTGTTGACCGCAGACTGTTGACTGTTGACCGCAGACTGTTGACTGTTGACCGCAGACTGTTGACTGTTGACCGCAGACTGTTGACTGTTGACCGCAGACTGTTGACTGTTGACCGCAGACTGTTGACTGTTGACCGCAGACTGTTGACTGTTGACCGCAGACTGTTGACTATTGACTGTTGACTGTAGATTGTAGATTGTTGACTGTAGACTGTTGACCGCTGTCTGTTGACTGTAGATTGTTGACCGCTGTCTGTTGACTGTAGACTGTTGACCGCTGTCTGTTGACTGTAGACTGTTGACCGCTGTCTGTTGACTGTAGACTGTTGACCGCTGTCTGTTGACTGTAGACTGTTGACCGCTGTCTGTTGACTGTAGACTGTTGACCGCTGTCTGTTGACTATTGACTGTAGATTGTAGACTGTTGACTGTTGACCACTGATTGCTGACTGTTGACTGTTGACTGTTGATCGTTGATTGGTTTTGTTAAATAAACTTTGTTATTGAACAACGAGATTATGTCTTGGGCACTTACATCTACGACCAACTACTATCTCAGATCGGATAAAAATAATTAGAAAGATAACGAAATTCATTAACAACACACGTCACACGTCTAACATAGAGTGGTTCACGAGGAACTCGTAGAAACCTTTTATGAATAAATTATGTGTATTACATGAAATATTCTGAAATCTCATTAGAACTGTAATAAGATTGGACCGTCATGATGACATTGATAAATTATGAAAGAGACTTTAAAAAATATACAGAAGTAGCAAGAAATTTCTGGTACAAATATATTTTTCATAGAAATTATAAAAGTGTTCTTCCTTTAATTATTAACACTTTGACTGCCACGTTGGTCATTGGTGACCAGAGTGCTTCAACTTCTAACAATTGTAAAAATTGAATGAAAATTGACAGTTAGGGCATTTCCAATATAACCGATAAATAAAAGATACTTTAAAATAAAAAGCGCCATTTTAAACAATTAAACATTTTTATTAGAACATCAATAAAAAGAAATGAGAACAAATGTTGCATCTAAATGTTGCACTGTGTTAAAACACCATGACGTCCTCAGCAAAACATGTGATTTCGACGTGGCAGTCAAAGTGTTAAAGACTTTTTATTGATTAAATTATTAAAAGAAACATAGGAATAAAACATATCTAGTGATAAAGTAAGTTTGTTCATCTGTCAAAGACATGAAATCTAAACCGCTGTACTCAAAACTCTTTTCGGCTATGTTCCAACAATTTATAACTAATTTGTTAATAAAATAACTAATTCGACGGTTCGTTCGTCTGTTCACAGTGTGCAGCGAGAATCCTGGCCTAAGCGGTCGTTACCACGCCGGACTGTGGAGTGGAAAGCGTTGGTCCTGCTGCCGCTTGTCCACACGTTCCGCCGAGGGTTGCGACACTTGCAGCTCCTGGTCCTTTAAGCTGTTAAACGTAACGAACCCGTCCTCCACGTCCACTTTGAGCTTCACTTTGGCCACCGGAAGCACCATCGCCACCACTGCCGCTATAACCGATCGACCACAGACGACCAACTCAGAGGCGAACAACAATCCCATCGTTCACTCGCAGGCCCGTTCAACTATCGGTTCGTACCAACTTTCATTTTTCTTCTTATTTCATCTCCTCCTTTTCTACGAAATACGTTCTTATCTCTCTTGTTCTGTTTGCTTAGCAAAATTTAAACAATAATTTCCAAAGCTTCTAGAGAGAGATCGGTAATTCCGATCTCGAACAGCAGAGGGCAGGCGCGACGCTTAGAAAAGAAACGCGCGCAATTTGAATGCGATAGAATCGCGAATGTTTCAAAATCGGATTTTTTCAAGATTTGTAAATTCGCCCGTATTTGCCAATGCTGTGTAACATAGGATTAAGTTGACGATAGGCTGCAGGCGACCATCTTTAAAAGGTTAAAGTATGAAGAATAGATTTTTCTTGTTTTGCTGGTAACCTGGTCGTGACAAAACAAGAGGAAATTTTTATGGCGCACGTGGAATGCTATAGGACGATCGATAGAAGAATTAGAGAACTGGCGATTGTGAAAACTAAAGTGAGAAGTTCAAAGGTTAGAGATGTACATGTTTTAACTTGATACTCTGGCGACTCTTTCGCGCCACATTTGCCAAGGTCTACGTTTCAAAGAAACTAGTAGAAAATTATCTGCTGACGCTGGCAAAGAGAGGATAAAACCTGGAAACGACCACGTTGCTTTGATACGTCGAGCGTTTTACCTTTTTTACAGACGGCGAACGTGTGACATGAATTTCGTGTTTCAAGATCTTCCAGTGCAACTCTCAAGTTTTTCTTACAGTTTCACCGAGATATCTTCACGACGTTAACGAAGCTATTCTTCTTTCATAATAATCTGTTTCCATGAACATTCTTCTTTCTTTCTCTTCTTTGCTTCTTTCTTTTTATTCCACTTTTCACCAGCTTTAAAATAGGTTTAAAATAGGTTTGACCAATCGACTAATAGCTTAGTTAATCGCATGAATTGGCCAATGTTAAATTCAACGCTTGTTTTCCGTTTAATCTGCGGCCTGCTTCCTTCCGGTTCGACTTCGCGCCGTATTTCGGGCTTACCGAAACTCACCAACCCTTTCCAGTTAAATATTAGCGAGCGTCGCGGTAATCCCAAGACAAACTCTCTGTCTAGTCATAAATGTTCGGTCAGTTAATACCGGATTCCATTAGGACCCCTTAGTGGCTTTTAAATTCCAATCAATTTCAGCAGAATTGACAGTTGTTGAGCTCACGTTGTATGGAATAACTAGGAAATTGCGTTATTTCATTGGTCTAACGATCAGTCTTGTATTAAATTTTCATTTAAATTCTCCTGTTTGTTGAATTTATACTGTTTCTTATTTTTCTTTTTTTTTTTTTTTTTTAGATTGCATCGAAATATAACATTGTTTTTATTTTTTATGGAGATATATTTAATTAACTATATTGGAAACACCGAAATATTCGAAATGGTCAATTTGTAGGTTATGGTAGAAATTTTATAATTTTCTCACGCTACAGTTTGTGATTTTAATGATTTTTTTTTTTTTGTGGAATGGGTATAAATGTCTTTCTCTTGCATTATGTATTTTTTCATATACCGCTCATTTTGATTTCTTTGGTGCAATTTTTATACTTTAATCGTTGACAGTTTTAATATTAAAATTGCAATAGCCACCACCTTCTTTCTATTCTTTGATAATTATTTCTACTAAATATTGCTCAGAAGTCTGAGTACTCAATATTGAAATATTTTAAAAATTAAGTAAATTGAAGATGGTTCAATTGTTTCTTCATTTGCATTTTAATTAAATTATCAAATACTCTGATAAATTTGAGCACCCAATAAGAACAACTCAATAAGATTGGAATAGCTACCACCTTCTTTCTATTCTTTGACAATTATTTCTACTAAATATTGCTCAAAAGTCTGAGTACTCAATATTGAAATATTTTAAAGATTAAGTAAATTGAAGATGGTTCAATTGTTTCTTCATTTGCATTTTAATTAAATTATCAAATACTCTGATAAATTGGAGCACCCAATAAGAACAACTCAATAAGATTGGAATAGCTACCACCTTCTTTCTATTCTTTGACAATTATTTCTACTAAACTATTGCTCAAAAGTATGAGTACTCGATATTGAAAAAATTTAAAAATTAAGTAAATTGAAGATGGTTCAATTGTTTCTTCATTTGCATTTTAATTAAATTATCAAATACCTTGATAAATCTGAGCACTTTACATTAACCCTTTGCACTTCTATGTCGACTGTGGCTTGATGTAACTTTTTATCTCAAGAGCTCCTTTGTCGAGTCCCACTCGACATTCTTTCAGTCTCACCTTTTTTGTGATTGTATCCTGGAAATTGTTTCAAGATATATCATACACTTATTTAATTGAACTTCTTCCTTCCTTTATGTATTTAAATTGTCTCATTTTTTAGTTAAAGTAAATTTCAAATAAAACACTCAATAGCGTTGGCAGCTGCTGCTAACGAAAGTGAAATAAAATTCAGAGTGCAAAGGATTAATAAATATCAAACAGTTATTTGAAACGATATCATTCGTGTAATTCTTAACACCCAAGAAACTTTCATTTTTGCAATATTTCGCTTCTTTATTTCTTTGGAAAACTGACCATGCGAGGTGTCTTCGATGACGTCGTATTTTACGTCAACGATCCAGAGTAGCATTTCGACGTTCTTCTTCTTCTTCTTGAAGCATGGAACATGAAGCAGAGGACCGTAGACAGGGTTGCAAACACAAAATAAGGGATAAAATTCGACAGGCGTAGTTAAACGGGTCAATGCACAGCGATAGTATTCTTTGTGCCTTTGCTCTTTATGCTGTCATTGTGCACCGACCCATTTGACGCGGCTTTTTATATTTTATTTTTCCTCTTCCACCGTGCATCGACCCATTCGGCGTATCGAACAGATCCCTGCTCTTCGCGTCTCGCATTCTTCATTTTTCATTTCTTTTATTTTTCTCTTCTCCTAGCTGCCTGTTCGAACAGCTAGACGTAACATTTCATGAATTTTACACACATTTTGAAACTTTTACGATGATTAGATGACATTTCTCGTAGTTCTTCGAGCTTTCATCATATTTTTTATTAGTTGCGATTCTGTCGCGAGCTTTCGTGAATATTCAATGCACTTTTTCAGGATAAACTTGAACATTTTTTCTTCTTCAGGATAAATCCAAAATATTCTATATATAATATTTCTCATTATGATTAGGGGCGTGTGTAACTGAGGTGGAGATTTATTTGTAGTTGTAGTAGTTACTAGCCGTGTATAGTCATGGGTGATAGTGTGCTACTGCTAGTGCGTAGTAGTGTTTTCTTTTCTCATTTTTAATGCCGTGGAAGAAAAATTGGAATCCGGTCGCCGGGATTTGAACTCGGATCCCGAAACGTTTGTAATCAAAGGCGCTAACCATTGCGCTATCGTCGTCCGGTTCTAGTTAATGTCTAGTAGCGGTATTTATTGTCGAGTGCCGCCACACATTTTCTATTTAAGGTCCTTCAAACCGACCAAATATTCTTTCACTGAATAGTTTATTGTCTACTACGGGAAGATACGGTTTCAAGAAACTTGGTTTCTCTCACGTTCAGTATCTTCCGTTAGCGACTTTCCCTCGAGGGCGGCTAAGACTCTTCCTAGTCCACCAGCCGTCTATATCCAATCAGAAGCAACGTCTGTTGCCCTCACTTTCCTAGCCAAAATTGTCATCAACAAATCAGGTAGTTCCGTGCGTGAGACACACCCATCCTTAGCTTTCCTCCGTCATAGCATCGTCACCGAACGGCACTGATTTTGCATCTTTCGAACAGTCAACACCTTTGGCCGGGTTCCTACCTTTAGATCAGTCACCTACTTTATTTATGCATACGCACCAGTGTGACTATATTCGTTACAAAGTTGTTGGAATAAACTGTAACTTATAATTTGTTATATCAGTGTCATATTCAATTTAACTACCTCTGTTATCCTAACCAAAATAGGGGATCGATCATTTCGTGGCGTCGATTGTCTATTCGTAACGGGAACTTACGACTCCCGTTGACGTGCTTCCTCGCGATCGCGTCTCTCCGCGAGTGAACGAAACACTGACCTTGAGAGAAGGTTGCTAACGGAATATATTTTGTCTTTCCGTAGTAAACAAAAATGTAAAGAACACTTGAAGTAAAAGATGCTTGTTTGGTTTGAAGGACATTAACCTTGAAAATGCCAAGATTTATGGTGGGTAGCCATCTTGCCCTCGGTGTGCAGCCTGGTCTCTGATGTGGATTGACATGTGGTTGATGTTACAGCCACATTGTGTTGCCTGCAGTTTATTTATCGTTACGTTTCATGTGCCGCTACATATTCTAAATATTTTAAAATATTTTAAAATAAATATTCCAAAAATATTCTTCTGGAAGAACCGCAAATACAACATTTAACGTTTCCTGTACCATATTACCTGTACTATTTGTTCAATGATTATTTTTGCAACAACGCGAGGTACTCGATGGCTTGTTCGGTGAAAAGTGGGAAATTCGATGACCAGATTGCTCTGCCGCTTTGGAGGAAAGAAAAATTCGACATTGACCGGGTATCGATGGTTCGTTGTGGGATGAATAGAACTATAGTATCTGGACGTTCTATTGTAATTTTTGACGCGAATGTCGATCAAGTGTACACAGCGTTGCAGAACCTGTGACAAGTATACGGTGACTATGTTTTTCAAACATAAGAATGTTGTATAGTAGATGGAAATTAATACGTAAAATTTTGCTGCAACTTAAGGGGGTGTCCTGAATTAGAATGTTCTAAAACAGCGTCTTTTTGTGATATTTTTAGAATGGAAAGAAAGAAATGAAGTTATTGAATTTTGAGGCATGGTTTTATATATATTCAACGAATACAAAAAAATTTTTTTTTAAATAAAAAAAAATTATAACAGATTTCTAAGCTTATTTCATGGACTGCAGTTTTCGTAATTCTTGACTGAAAGTAAAAACCAAAAAAGTGTTAAATTGTTATATATTTTTCTTCTCGATGAACTAAACAAAAATGTAGAAAATAGTATGAAATTAAAAATTTTGGCAGGTTTAAAGAAAAAAGATGTACTTTATAAAAAGAAGGAGTAAACTTTAAGGTGCTGCAACAATTATTTAAATAAACTTTTTGACAAACTTTTTTAGTTCATCGAGAAGAAAAATATATAACAATTTAATCCTTTTTTGGTTTTTTGTATCGGTCAAAAGTTACGAGATGGATCGGTTACGACTGTTCGCGGAGAGACGCGGACGCAAGGAAAACGCGTCAGCGAGAGGCGTAAATTCTCGCTACGATTCGTATAATTGACGCCGCGAATTAGTCATTCCCCTGTTTCGGTTAAGATAACAGAGGTGGTTCAATGAATTTAACACTGTATTAACAGATTAATATAGCGTGTATATTCAACAATAAATTGTATAATAATAAAAGCGTCACAAATTATTTAGCGATGAATACAGTTAATGCGTTACAGAAATTCGACCCGACTTTACGATATCTCTCGATGAATTCGTTAGACTAAGCGGCTTTAATTTCAATCGTTAGACCTCTCGATTCATACCGTCTGAATCTTCAAATGAGACTGACTGCCCTTAGATCAATTCTTTATTTTGTCGGGGAGACGACCCCCCACTACGCTCGGGTCACGCCACCGTTCGCGCCTATGATCACGTATCCACCTTCTTTGTGTGCATGAAATAACGGACCGAAATCGACGTTTCTGGAATTCGCTGCTTGGCAACAACTATGCGCTCGTCGATACATCGTATATTTTTCGTCCGGCAGATAAGACGATCCGTCTGCGACGCTGTAGGACCGGGAGCGACGGTTAGAAATACGATTTATATTAAGCCTCGTGGCGTAACAGGATCTTTCACGCCGATTGAAAACTGCAGCCCATGAAATAGGCTTAAAAATCCGTTATAATTTTTTTTTTTACTTTAATCAAATCTTTTTGTATTCGATGAATATATATAAAACCATATCCCAAAATTCAATAACTTCGTTTCTTTCTTTCCCTTCTAAAAAATATCACAAAAAGACGCTGTTTTAGAACGTTCTAATTCAGGGCACCCCTTAAACGAAGCGTGTACTAATTTATTTCTAAATTAATATAATTCTTCCGTGGAATAATTTCAATTAAATTGCCAGAAGCACCTCTGCTTCATTGAATTTATTTACCACACTTATGTACATATTAATTAATCAGGACACATAGGTATATTAAATTTCCTATCAATTAATAGTACTTGTATGTAATTACAAATATTTCATACTATAGAAGTTACGTGTAGAATTTGATAAAGAATTGTATACTCACAACTTTAGCTGAAATATCTTAACACTAGAACTACCGATAGTTAACACGAACCTATTTCTACCAAAACCATTGAAAATAACTGGTCTTTAAAAAATACGTAATAATAGAACATTTTTATATTTATTGATTTATTACTTTCTTACAGAAGGAATTCCATGTTAAGTTGTTGAGAATTGTGGATCTTAATTGCCGAAATAATTGTAAAGGTACACTAAGGTTACACTTAGAATTCAAATTAAAATAGTTATAGGTTTATTTAATAAACGATTTCCAGGATTTTCGCCGATATACATTTGCACGCGTCTCAGCACTTTCTTTGTCACGCCATCTTCCATACCAGACTGCCAACGGAACAGTTGCATTCATCTGTTTTTCGAGACGCTGCGCACACACATACTTCCACACATTCATATTCACATACGTGTGTTACTACTACGCGGCCAATCTAGTCTAGCACACAAAATTATACATATCTCAATATACGTAGTACATTTTTGGTATCATTAATCCATCTGGGGCCATGATCCCTAAACGAGGGTTGCCACATTTATAAAATTGAAGAACCAGTCGTGTTTACTGGTATTGGTATAAGTAGCCTTGATACAAAATTATTTTCAGTTCGAATACATAGAAAACAAAATAAAATTCATTATATTATTCTTTTAGTTATCGTTGCGAAAGTGCGACTGGTGTAGTAGTTCTAGTGTTAACTCATCAAGAAATTTGTAAATCTGTCACAATAAATAAGGAAAAGAAAATATAAGGTTAACGATGATGAAATGGCTGCAATAATCTAATAATTTTATAATTTCTGGCTACGATCCGCGTTATTGTTTTACGTTTGATCCTACTACCATTTTTCAATGTGCTCCAGCGTACAAACATCTTCCACTTCTCGCGGTATACAGCTGTTCCGTTTCCAAGGAACAGCTCATCCGATTATTTTCCCCGAGTCGCTTCCTCGAACAAGCTCCTTGCTCGCAACTGCGTTCGTGCCTTAGAAGTTGGCCAGTTTGTAACATTAACACTTGCTGGATTGGTCTAATGAAATTAGCACGGGTATTAGCTTGTAAATGCGCTGGGAACGTCCATGTGTATCTTCGGTTTCGAATATTCGTGCATCCAGCCACGTGCTTCGTTTACGTGTTCTAAATGTATTATATTGGGTTGGCAACTAAGTGATTATTGATTTTATCTATACCATGTAATGACAAAATCCGATAATGACCAGCTACGGTAGATAACTAACTGATTATTAGAGCTAAATCATCAAAGTGTTCAAATTTCATCCACTCAGAAACACGCAACTTGGCACTTTACCGACTCAGTCGTTAAAAAAATCGAAATTGTATTTTTTTAAACATAGCAAATCATGCTTTTTTGTCTTTTATAACTCGTTGACTGACACGTCACCCACATTAGGGTGACGGCAAGGTTTATGATAGGAGCGCCCCACCCGCATTCGGATTTACAACAGCTTCCGGGGGAGGGGGGTGTCACCCATATTCGGGTGACGGTAAGGTTTCTAATAGGGTCGCGTCATCCGTATTCTGGTAACGGCAAAGTTTCTAACAGATTCGTGTCACCTGCATTCGGATGACAGCAAAGTTTCCGGTGGGGTGCTTCGCCCATATTCGAGTGACGACAAGGTTTCTAATAAGACCACGTCATCCGTATTCTTGTGACAGCACAGTTTCTAACAGAGTCGTGTCACCCGTATTCGGGTGACTCTTATTTAGCTACTTGCGAAGGATCGTCATAGGTATTTGAAAAGATATTTCACAGGAAGTAATAAAACTATTGAATTGTTATGAAAGTAATACAAAAATGGTTTATTAAGAAAATTATTTAGAACGTAAAACTTTGAAGCATTCTGTACAAAGCATAGTTTGGTCGGGACAATTTGCACAATAAATTGTTTTCTTTAAATTTTCTCTTGTCTTTGATCGGTCCGTTCGACGTCCTTCATTCGCATAACGTAGTTTGCATGCGCGTCTAATGCTTCTTCCGGAATCATTTCTCCGAACGGCGATATTATGTTGACTCCGTTGAAGACAAGGATTTTTTGTATTTTCAAACAACCCTAATAATTTTTTAGCTAATAATTCTCTAAATCTTCTAATATGTACATTCTTCCTTGTTGCAATTTTCTGGTACAAGTAAGTTTATTATTTTGTCATCGACGAACAGTTGAAACACATCATATGGATTGACATCGTCAGGTAATTGCCTAATGAGGCCGTCTGTCTCGGGAAAGGAAAATGACTTCTGCCGACCATTAAATTCATACCATTCACCTAATTGAATTGTACTTTCCTCGATATCGTCAGTTCTTCTTTCTTCCTCAATAACCAATTCTTGTACAATCTGGTCAACAGTATCTTCATTACATTCAATATCACTACGATCGCTCTTATTGATATCCGAATCAAAATCAGACGATGTAATTCTATTTATATTTCTATTTCTAGGAAATCTGATTTCTTCCTCATCATCTACTATCCGAATTTGTGTTTAACCTTATAAAAGCTTTCTTTTTCACTGCTAGTTGACTCACTAAGAAATAAGTTTTCCATTTTTCTTTTCAACATTGTAACGAATTAGGGCAGAGATTTTAACTTATCTAAAATATCGGTGCAAGTACCTAGCAGAGTAACCCTAGGAACAGCGGCACTCGTGGCCTGATGAAGATTTCATTGAAAACACGCGCGGCAGTCGACATGATTTGAAGACAATTTTAACAATCGGTACATCTTCAGCTATACATAATTATATCTCTGCAGAAAGTTCTACGATTAAAATAAGAAATTCTTCTCGGCCCAATATAGTCAGATTTTAAGTGCTAAAATCTGTAATAAAATTTGCCAAAGTCTTTTATTGTAAATCCCCTTAATTTTAAGGGAACGATAACAATTTGTGACGATAATAATTATATCAGCGTAGTGTTTGGTTCACCAAGAATTTTAAATACTCGAGCATTCTATTCGAAAATTCTTAATTATCTCAGACCCTTCAATAACTCTAAATTCTCTTTAAATTCTTTTATTGTAAATCCCCTTAATTATAAGCCATTTGTGACGATAACAATTAGATCAGCATGATGTCTGGTACATCAAAGAATTTTAAATACTCGAGCATTCCATTCGAAAATTCTTAGTCATCTTAATCTTTTTCTTGAAATACTTAGTTTTTGAACGGTCATTCTTGCAATTGAAGATAAAAGAAAATAAAATACAGCAATCTGTTCTTCTCGAAGGAAATGGAACGGAGGTGATTAAATGTATAATGGCCGATGATACGTTTTAGGTTATGTAGCAACGGTGTTAGAAGCCTCGGTTCGTATGCTTTTTTTCTATGATGAAGCAGCAGCCTTACCGTTGAAAAAAGCGAAGCGAAGCAAAGCAAAGTCTTATTTGCTCGACATTCTCCTTCTTTGCCTCATAGTTCCACGTAATCTCGCGCCTCCAAAGCATCCCGTTATGCAATACCGAGAAGTATCTTGCTGGAATGCAGAAGTTGGAAGAACCGAGAAAATAAGAAGCCACGTTCTACATTCTGTCTCGATGGATAGCTTCAAGTAGTGACGCGTCGAAGAATGATAAGTGGCGACAGTTCTATGTTCTCGTTATTTTTCCATCATACTACTACATTCTTCGTGGTAAAATCGAATTTCATTAAAAAGAAAAGTAATAAAAGGTTTACTCGAAATTCGTTTCTTTTTTTTACTCGTCCAGATACGTTAGAGTATATTTTCTTTCAAAATCTGCCGCAATTCGTTTTGTTTCCTAAGTAAACAACCGGTGAATATAAATTAAAATAGCGAGTGAGAGAAAATAACTAGCAATGGGAGAAGTTAGTTTGTGCTTGCGACACTAATGGAAGATTATAATAGGAAAATGTAACAAGTTTAACTTAAGCTAATATTTTAAAATAACAACAACATTTCAAATTTAATATGTTGTCAATGAATTTTATATTACCAACTTCTCTCCTTTTATTTGATTTTAGTATTAAATAAAGCACAGGGAAAAGCTTGCTTATGAAAACAATTTCACAATTCAATAGCTTGATAATTGATCACGTATTATTAAAATTGTCTTTTCATTAAATTTGTTTACAGATATATTAGAATAAATATCTTGCCACATGTTCAGATTCCCTTCAAAATTTATCAATCCAATTATGATAGCTGCATCCTCTTACAGTGCTACTGAAATTTTTAAATGCTTTATATGCTTGTAAGCAGAAAATATTAATTTTTATAAAGAACACTCTTTCTGTTCTAAGGGTCGTCGAGTAGCATTGAAATTAGAAAATCAACAAATATAAATTTCCTATGTTTTTTCCTATTCTTCTTCATTAATTTTGCACATAGTATAATTGAATATTTTAGATCAGGGGACAGAGGTCTTCTCTTACAAAACTTCTTGTATACTTTACTTCTTGTGCTCTGGATAGTAGCTAAGGTCAAAGTAGGTGACAATAGTACTTGTCGATAGTAGCAACGAGCAAACTATTGTAATTTATCGCGCGACAATCAACGCAACTGGTTCACTCTGATCTGCTTCTGTACGAATCTAATGCAACACTTTTTCTATATTAACACTTTCACTGCCACGCAGAGATCACGTGTTTCGCTGAGGACGCCACTGGAGTATTTTTATTATTCAAACCATATAATAGCAAAATAATAATAAATTGATGAAGTAAGACAACATCATTCTCCAATAGACCGTTTATCTTATTAGTGGTCACTGATGACCACAGTGACGCCTTGGTAACAGTTGAGAGCAACATATTATAACAAGACTTCGTTTATTTCAACGAACCATTCGCATTCGTTACTTTGTCGCAAGCAAAACGTGTAGAAGATATTAATGAACAGTATTATGATTATTTTTATGATTTCGACGAAACGTTTGGCTGAAATGGTAGAGGCCCGCAAAATAAATTATGTTTGTGATAAACCAATGATAGTGCTAGATTACAACAGAGGAAAATGTGCTGTAGATTTATCAAATGAAATGATAGCATATTCTACACCACATAGAAGAACCCTCAAGTGGTATATAAAATTAGCTTCAGAGTTATTGTTAAATACATTTCAATTTTTAAATTGAATATCAATATTGTTAAATTCAATTTCAAACGCGATGATACTCTATAAAGAAACAACAAAAACAAAAATCAAGGTATCAGATTTTAGAATGGCACTTGCGATGCACATTATTACACAATGCCATTCATCAGAACCGTGAGATGTACTTATTCGGCAATGATTGCAACACGAAATGCAGAAGAAAGAAGGACAAGCGTACCTGCTGCGAAAATTTTGCGGGAGTACTATAAAAAAATGTTAAACAATTAGGATCAAAAATTGCTAAGAGCAGGACCAAAAAGGTGACTACCTATCGTCCAGATTGTATTGATGAGCCACATTTATGTTTAAAGTGTTTCAACACAGTGCACTGGTAAATGCAACATCTGTTCTCATTTTTTTTTATTGATGTTCTAATAAAAATGTTTAATTGTACAATGTGGCACTCTTTATTTCGAAGTGTCTTCTATTTATCGGTTACATTCAAAATGTCCTAACTGTCAATTTTCATTCAATTTTTACAATTGCAAGAAGTTGAAGCTCTCTGGTTACCAATGACCAACATGGCGTCACAAGAGAAACCATGGTGAGTCATATATGACCCAACGTGGTAGTCAAAGTGTTAAATTCAATCTAGCGTTCTATGTAAGCCTAATGGAAAATCCTATTATTATTAAATTTAAATATTTTACAGTTGCTATCATCATCTCTGTTACGACCATTCGTGAAGAGACGCGTCAGCGAAAGGTGTAAATTCTCGCTTCGATTCGTATAATCGACGCCGCGAATTAGTCGTTCCCCTGTTTCGGTTAGGATAACAGAGGTGGTTCAATGAATTTAACAATGTATTAACAGATTAATATAGCGTGTATATTCAACAATAAATTGTATAATAATAAAAGCGTCACAAATTATTTAGCGATGAATACAGTTAATGCGTTACAGAAATTCGACCCAACTTTACGATATCTCTCGATGAATTCGTTAGACTAAGCGGCTTTAATTTCAATCGTTAGACCTCTCGATGCATATCGTCTGAATCTTCAAATGAGACTGACTGCCCTTAGATCAATTCTTTGTTTTGTCGGGGAGACGACCCCCACTACGCTCGGGTCACGCCACCGTTCGCGCCTATGATCACGTATCCACCTTCTTTGTGTGCATGAAATAACGGACCGAAATCGACGTTTCTGGAATTCGCTGCTTGGCAACAACTATGCGCTCGTCGATACATCGTATATTTTTCGTCCGGCAGATAAGACGATCCGTCTGCGACGCTATAGGACCGGGAGCGACGGTTAGAAATACGACCTATACTAAGTCTCGTGGCGTGACAATCTCCATGTATCGTGTACCTGCAATAACTTGATTGTATTTTACATATACATTTGGTTTAATTTATGCTGTTGCAATACATTTCTATAACCACGTTTAAAATACAAGAAATATCCTCCATAGTATATTCCATAGAATATTTAGTTTCTTCGTAGGCAATTTTTTAAAACTCGATACGAGATCAATTAACGAAGTACGATAAATGTATTCATTTTTGATGAAGTTGGTTGGCTACATTTTAGTGTGTTATACGCACAAAATTGTTCCGAAAAATATTTTTATTGTTCGTATTTAATAAAATACAGTTTTTCTTATAGAGTGAAAGTATTTGACCTTGGAAGGGTAAACAAAGTGTATAAAGAGCGTGTTGATCGATTTAATAGTAAAATGTAATTAAGCCACCTAATAATTACGAGTTTCATGTTTCGAAACGATCTACAAAATGTATCTCGCGAAATATCACGATTACGATACTTGTGACGATCTGGAATTCAAGCTTTCCACGATATTAGTATAGGTTGATGCGAAATAATCGGTGAACAGTGTTTGGACAGGCAAGTTTCGAGGAAGTTGGTCGGCTTGAAGAGGATCCGATGGAAAAAGTTTGGTCTGCCATTCACGGTACCGGTACTCGAGTATTTGATAAACGATCTCCCTTTCTGGTTTCGCCTATCCTTCGGCTTTGTCGGTTAAAACTTTCGTTTTTCGAATAGGAACACCGCAGACGAATGGTCGGCAACTCGGCTAGAAACTCGGTGCAGTTCATTTGCATGCGTTTCGCGTACGCGGCCCACGGCTACATTTTCTGTCGGAATTTAAGACTCAATTTACACTGACATGGCACCAGTCACAATGTAGTTAGGGCTCAGTCACACTCCATTTAAATGGTAATCGATTCTCTTGGAACGACGAGGGACGATGCTCGATGTATAACGACGATTTAGAGATTTCGCGTGGACACCGCTGCTTTTCTCGCTTTTCCGTCGAACAGCTTTGTTCAATTTCTGTCCACTCGCCTGCCATTTCAATGGAATAATAATGCAGTGAAACGTCCAGGTTTTCCTTTCGTTTGGATACAATTGTCAAACAATTTTGCATATTTAATCGTTTGGAGAGAGAATTTTCTTTCAGCTGAGGGACAAATATCTTTCTTTTGGTTAAATATCTTCGTAGTTAACACATTGTTTATACACTGGAAATTTTACTGAGAATTTATCTCGTGTCACTGGCTATTATTTCATAATTGGATGTGCAAGTAAAAAAATATAAATAAACTTTAATAAATTCTATTTGTTATTCAACTTTTAATATTTCTTTTTCCTGTGATAAATAGTGTAACAATCACCTACGTGTAATGGTACACAACAGCTTTTGCAAATATATCTAGTTTCTACGTTTTCCTTTTGAACAGCATACTCTACACGCTCTAATCGGATTTGTTTTTCTGCCAGTGACTATTTTTTCTAACACGTGGTCTCTTAGTTGTCCGGAAAGCCTGAAGGATGCATCATTATAATAAGGAGCTGTTTTAGAAATTCGAGAAGTGTCAGGTGCGATGCTGCATTTTTTGGAATCCACAGTTATCCATCCTCTAATTACTTCCAGTAGAAATTTGTTGTATCTTGTTTTATTTTCTGGCAGATAGCTACAGTACATTTTATATGCATCGAACAAGGTGCAGTTTGTCAGAAAAAATACTAATTTTTTGGACCACTTTAAAGTTTTTTCGTAAAATACTGTTGTTCGCCAAATACTGATCTGCACGATCTACCCCTTTCATGTTGTTACGCCCCAAGGTTTACTATAGGCCGTGTTTCCAACCGTCTCCCTTGGTACTACAGTGTCGTAGACAGATCGTCTTACATGACCGGCGAGGTATACACAATGTAGTGATATGCGCATAGCTGTCGTCAAGTAGCGCGTTCTAAAAAACATCGATTCGCCTTCGGTTCGTTATTTTACCTACACAAGAAAAATGACATACGTGATCATAGGCGCGAACGGTTGCGAAACCCGAGCGTGGTGGGGGTCGTTTCTAAGCGAAGACAAAGGAGACAAATCAAAGGGCAGTCAGTATAATACGAGGATTCAAACCGAATGCATCGAGAGGTTCAGAGAAATAAAATCAAGTTCGCTTAGTCAAATGAATACGTCGAGAAAAATTATAAAGTCGAGTCGAATTATAATAATAAACTAGTTATATCATCGTTAAATCATTTGTAACGTGTTAATTATAATTTTAAATCTTGTTAAACATGGAAGTTTATATTAACCCTGTTAATTTTGTGTTACAATCATTTGAACTACCTCTGTTATCCTAATCGAAACAGAGGAACGACTGGTTCGCGGCGTCGACTGTTAGAATCGTAGCTAAAATTTACGTCTCTCGCTGACGCGTTTCCTCGCGATCGCGTCCCTCCGCGAACGGTCGTAAGACATGTGCTTATTGTATTGTAATATACATATAGATTTAATGATATTTTGGTGGCCTAATATCAGATTCACTATCTTCTGATACAGTATCCTTTTCCAAGTCACCACAATTTGATTCACAATCACTCGGACAATCAGATAAAACATGCGCGTATAATTCATTGAAAGATTCTTCAGTGGTACGTTCCGTCATCGTTGACATTTTTTGTACAACAAAGGACACAATTTGACTGGTCTTATACGCGAGAGACACAGCTTGAGCTATGATGACCAACAATTGTACTGTATCATCTCCAACAGCGCACTGAGAAAACGACGCTGATGCGAAAAAAAAGTACATCACGAGATTATTCGTGGCCGGTCAACAATGTGTTAATTAGAATTTTCTTTCAATTCTGAAGGTAATACATTTTTTTTTTGTAACAATTGGTAACAATGGAATCGCGAATTTTAACTTTAACTTGAAACTAAAGTATTCAGTGAATTATCTACAATAGATACGTCGCTACAATGTAAGGATAATATTGTAAAAAAATACTCGCATGAATTTATAGAAATTTCTAGGAGATGCAAATAATTATAGTTTCAGAAATATGTGTCTTTTGAAATAGTAAAAGCATTTAAAAATTGTGTTAAAAAAAGATCGCAGTTATCGTGTACGCGGAGGTATTCAATTTTCGCGAAACAATTTTCCAACACTTTTGCAATTTCATCGGCCATTTCAAATGGCAATATCGGCTGAAATTAATCATCGCGACAGAGGATCGAATAAAATGTCATTTTGGTGCAAGCTGTGGATTTCCCATGTAAACCGTGTTTTCTTATACACCATACGTAAGGTAGATGAAATTTCATTGACGAAACACTGTCAGCTAAGTTCCCTTCCCTTCGTATCTCTTTTACCCGACGTAGATAATGGCGAATCGATATTCGACATTAAATCTTTAACCGTGCTATGAAAGCTCGATAAGATTTTATGCAGGATAATAAAGTTTTAAAGAGTCCTGGCGATATAGATTTCGCGCGATCACCATAAAACGAGAGACTGTCGCGAATACCGCCTTGGAAAACGATTCTTTTTATTTACGCGATTGAATTTAACGACTTGGCGATTCTATTGGCCGCTGTAACCTTTGGTAATCGAAGCTCAACTTTCTAGTGCAAATGGTTCTTAGATGGAAAAGTGTCTGTGATCATTATTTCTGTGACAAAGGTGCCGTTTCTGTGATAAATTATAAGTAACGCACTTAATATACAAATTCTTTTGTGAGAAATTGAAAATTACTGGGAGAAAATGGCAAGAGAAAAGATGGAAGAATTGCTGGAACATAAACGAAGAGAAGTTTTGGTATTTTAAATTTTTATTTATTTTAAATTTAAATATCTTTTACGATTTTTAACTCTTCTTTACTGATCACAGAGATAAAATATATTATTAACGAGAAAGATTTTAACTTCTAGAAATCGATAATAGTTGTTCATCCGTATCATCAAATTTGAACTAATCTTTTAAGAAATATAGAATACATGTTTCAATGTTTTAGGTTAAGGTTCTGTAAAGAAGAGTATATATATATATATATGTAAGATCGTATATCTTGGGATAATTCAGGGATCGATTCTGAAGTCTGAAAATCGAGTTTTATTGCGAAAGTAGTTGGATAAAATACAAAAATAAACAACAATTGATAACCGTCTATAACAATAAATAACTATAAATAACCTAGACGCGAAATAACAAGTTCTGTACAATGTTTACCTGAAAATCGAGAATCGATTTTCAACGTCCTGAGCTACCGATCTTTCTTCGGCAGTTTTCAAAATTTTAAATAGTTATTTTGTGCTCTTGTCTGTCTCTGATGTTGCTCTCTGTCCGTCCGTTTGGGAAAAGAGTGTCTCTCAAAAATGGTTGTCTGTAAAACTCTAAGAGGGTCGCTCTGTCCGTGAGATAAAAAGTCGTGCTACCCGTAAGACAAAAAGAGTCCCTATCCCACGTGAGCTCTAGGGAGTTTACATTACTTAGTTACCAGGCCCAATACTTTACAAATTGGTCGGTGACTTTGATTTTTTCCAAACTTCAGTATATTGGAGAAGGCTAGTTAAAAAGATATAACGTTATTGAAGGAATATCGCAAGCAATTCTAAGTATTTTTAATTTCATACTTGATCTAAAACTCACATAGAATGTTGTCATATTTATGCAGAAATTCGTTCAAAGTATTAGGCAAATTTAGAATGTCGCCATTGCTTGTGCGCGTGTGTTATAAACGAAAATTTTACAATGAAAGTATATGCCAGAAAAGATTCTTTGTTATCTTTGAAAATTATTTCGGGATCGTATAATTTTGCATCTCAATATCAGCTGCAACACGCAAGAAAAAGCATCAACGGCGTTCGAAGAGACTAGAAAAATATTCTTTGAGAGCTACTCGTTCTTGGATATCATTCAAATTATACACAAAATACTATACCTTCTGTAATCAACTGAAGAAGATATATTGGCTTGGCAACTAAGTGATTGCGGATTTTGTCAATACAACCTAACGACAAAATCCGCAATCAGTTAGTTGCCAACCCAATAGTAACGAAAGCTACACAGTTCACACGAGTTGAATACAATTCACATCAAACACAAGAATCGTAAGCGAGTAACCAGATCATCATTTGTCGATATACAGACGTTCGCCTAATAGGTTAAGCTTTAATTAATATAATAATATTAATAACATCAATATAATAATAATAATAATAGTAATAATAATTACTAGATATCTGTTGATTTATTAAGTGAATTAAGAATAGCTTGTGTGAAAAGTGTAACGAATGAACCGACGGATAAAGTCCAGAACTGTCAGTTAAATGTTCGTTTCAACGTGAGATAGACATCTGTAGTTGGACGAGAATTTATGCGAATAATCGTATGGAAAAAATGTTTTAAACGTTTTTCCTTCGCTCGCCTTTTTTTCTATCCTCCTTTTCTCTCTTTTTTTTTCTCTTATACGATATAGTCACGGTAGAATATGTAAAATTAATGGATTGTGCACGACCATTCGAGTAAACCCAACGATGTTTCATTTCCACCGATGAGGGGAAGGGGCATGAAATACGATATTCAGATTTCACGGACGATTGAAAAATCGTGGGGAAAAACTGCGGGCGGTCGTTGAAGTTGCGAATTATGCGAGAAACGTGGGAATTCAGCGGCAGCTTGATGGACCGGATAATTGGATAATCCAATGCGAAACAGCCACTTTTTAATATTAATGCTGAAATTCGTCAAACGTTCGTGCCTGCGACGTTTTTACTTGCTATAAAAGGGTAACATCGAACGAATCCTGACACTCGGGCGAATTATTCATTTTCTGAACCATCGCGATATTTCATCGTTTCACACTAAAAATCAATCGAAACAACAAGAGAAATTTATTCCGTCTCGAATAAATCATAAAGTGTTAGTTTCATAAAATTTGCAGATAAAATATCACATTTGCTATTCGCAAGGTGTGATACGTGAAAATATATCGTTTTCGTTAAAATAAACGTATACATTACATTGCAATACATTAAATATGTATTGAATTCTGTGTTATATTAAATATTTTTCCTAATATTCTAACTTTTCCGAAACAGATTTTTCTTTTAACTATGAACTGAGTAATATAATACTGGGTTGGCAATTAAATGATTACTGGTTTTGTCAATAGGTGGCCTTAGCACATTTTTTCGTTTTTAACGTGTTCAATGCACCTAACTCCTAACTATATTGTTTTCTTGTTGTTTTGGACTTCCATCTTTAATATAGTAAAAAAATTGCATCGATTAGTTATTTAGTTTCGTTTTTATCGCAATTTAAAAATGCAAGCACAAAACGCACGTTTCAGACATATTTTTTTGTATTATTTCCGAAAAGGTAAGAACACATCGCAAGCACATAACTAGTTATGTGTCGTATATGGGAATGAAAGAAAGGCAGTGTCACAATTGGTTTGCCAAATTTCGTTCTGCTGATTTTTCACTGAAAAATCCTCAACGATCCGGCCGTCCAATTGAAGTTGACGAGACCCGTATAAAGGCCATCATCGATTCAGATCGTTATAGCACAAAGCGTGAGATTGCAGAGAAGCTCAATGTATCGCGTACATGCATTTAAAAAATTTAAAACAGCTTGGCTATGTCAAGAAACTCAATTTATGGCTCCCTCATCAGCTTAAGGAAATTCATTCGACGCAACGCATTAGTATCTGCTATTTGCTTCTGAAACGCAACGAAATTGATCCATTTCTGAAACGACTGATTACTGGTGACGAAAAGTGGACAGTTTATAACAACGTTAATCGGAAAAGATCATGGATGATGCAAGATGAACCAGCCCACACCAAAGGCTGAGATTCACCAAAAAAGGATCATGCTGTCAGTTTGGTGGGATTATAAAGGAATTCTGTACTTTGAACTTTTACCAAGAAACCAAATGATTAATTCAAACGTGTACGTTCGACGACTCGCCAAACTGAGCGATGCAGTTCAAGAAAAACGGCCAGAATTGGCGAATCGTAAGAGTGTTGTTTCCAGCATGATAATGCAAAGCCTCACACTTCTTTGGTCACTCGCCAAAAATTGTTGGAACTAAGTTGGGATGTGTTGTGACATGCACCATATAGCCGTGACCTTGTGCCTTCAGATTATCATGTGTTTCATTCCATGCAGCACTCCTTAAGTGGTAAAATTTTTAATAACGCTGACAATGTAAAATCACATTTAATTCAATTTTTTGCTGGCAAAAATCAGGAGTGTTATGAACATGGAATTATGACACTGCCTGAAAGATGGCAAAAAGTGATCGACAAAAGCGGATAATACCTAATTGAATGAAGTTATAGTTTCAAGCAAAAATTTTGAATTTTCCTTCTTATTTAAGTAATGCAATCGTATCTTCCTTTGTCCTACTAAAAAAATTAAAGCAACTTAATAGTAAGTCTCGTGTTCATCAAAGAATTGACACTAAAATGACAAATTTTTATGTTCTCGGTAGGTGTTTTCAGTAAAATTAATGTTGACTTTTAGCGTGATTGAAACACGATTATGCTGAAACTTATTTCATTCTTATCCTACAATTTTAATTATAATTATTTCTGTATAACATTGCTTTAGTGTCAAAACTGTACGAAGTCGATGTCTAATACCTGCGTTCTCACAAATTGTTTGAAGTTCGGTGAATTAATCTGTGTGGAGGGTTAGATGAAACGTGAAGCAATTTGCGTGTGCCAATTACAGTATTTTCTCTATAATTGATCACCACTGTATTTCTCATAATTAATCAGCCGTCATCCCCATTGCTAGTTCATTTGAAACACCGTGAAGTTTGCCTGCTGAGCGCTATTCAGGTTACGCTCCTGATCCCAATTCAATTTCATAGAAAAATACTAATTATCCATGACACAACGATGAAACCTTTCTACTTTTCATTTTTTTAAAGCGAAACTTTTACCTACGTATTTGTCAGATCTCTGATTTTAAAATGGCACCAAACACGATAAACTTCCAATTATATTCACATGTATTGTAGATGGACAAAATAAAATAGACACAAGAAGATAAGTTAGTGTCTGTAAGTAAGAAAATATGCTCTAATTTATATCGTGTTTGGTCTCGTTTCAATCACAATAACCTCACAACTACATTAGTGTAGTATCGGGGAAGAACCCTGGGTAATTGACAAGGTCACTTGACCATGGGTCATCCACGTCTGTGGCACATGTGTGTGCCGAGTATACAGTGTAGTATCGGAGAAAAACCCTGGGTAATTAAGGTCTACTTCTTTTTTTCTTTTTTATTATTTAATTTGTACTTTACAATTTGTCCAGCTGGACATTTGGTAAATTAGAAGCTCTACTTGATCATGAGTCATCCCACATCTGTGGAACATGCATGTGCCATGGTATAAAAGCTAGCTGTTAGTGCGTGTTGGGAGAGTGTGTCTCAGTGTTGTCAAGGGGTGTGGTCAGCGTGAGAAAGAGCCGCTGTGACGAGAGGAGTGAGTGACGAATGATGACTGCGTGCATATAGGATTGGTAGAGTATCATGTTAGGTTGTCCGAAAAGTTTCTTTCGTTTCATAAGGTGATAACAGATGAAGAACAATTTCTGTTTTATATTATTTTATTGAATTAGGTATGATCCATGTCATTCTATTTCTATTATTATGTTCGTGCACAATTCAGTAAACTAATATAAAACAAAAAACACTGTGCGTCTATCATTTCCTTATAAAATGAAAGAAACTTTTCGGACAACCTAATACTTAATTTTGTGTTGACGTGAACGATATTGAAACAAATGGTACCGGTACCAAACCTACTAACACTATATTTTCCCACATTAGTGAAAGTTTTATTCGATAAAGATGGATGGTAAGAAAGTTGCGTTGCTGCATTTACCCTTTGCACTATGTCGAGTGTGACTCGACATCAATTCTTATCTCAGCAGCTCCTTTGTCAATTCCCAACTTTTTTTGTAAAACGTGCATAAGAAAAGCAGGATTGCATCCTGAAAATTGTTTCAAGATATAATAGTATAAAAAAAACTGGTATTTAAGTGAATTTGTTTTTTCCTTTATATATTTAAAATGTCTTATTTTTTAGTTAAAGTAATTTTCAAATAAAACACTTAAAAGCGTCGGCAGCTGCTGCTAACGAAATTGAAATAAAATTCGCAATGCAAAAGGATAACATTATTTGACTGTGTTTCGTTCACTCGCGGAGAGACGCGTTTGTCGAGAAAGCACGTCAACGGGAGTAATAAATTCTCGTTAAGATTAGATAATCGATGCCGCGAAATGTCCGATCCCCTATTTCGATTAGGATAACGGAGGTAATTAAATTGATTATGACACGGATATGACAAGTTATTAGTTCCACTTTACTATAACAACTGATGTACAAACGAAATATGAGTTGATAAAAAATAATTGTAATTTCTAAGTTCGAGTAGAATAACGCAAGTTCAAATGGTGAAAGATCGAAAACGAAAGAGCGATTTAATTTGAATTTTTTCAATTTTAATTTCAATCGTCAGATGTATGTCGTTTGAATCTCCAAAAGAAACTGACTGCCCTTAGATCAATTCTTTGTCTTCTCGGGGAGACGACCCCCACTACGCTCGGACACGCAACGGTTCGTGCCTATGATCACGTACGCCACCTTCTTTGTGTGCATGAAATAACGAACCGAAATCGACGTTTCTGGAACTCGCTGCTTGACGACAACTAATGCGCTCGTCGATACATCGTATATTTTTTGTCGGGCAGATAAGACGATCCGTTTACGACGCTGTAGGACCGCGGGCGACGGTTAGAAATACGATCCATATTAAGCCTCGTGGCGTGACATCATACGTAACAAAACGAACTTTCCCGAATCTTCTCGTAAACAATAAACTGTTAGAAAACGAATTACTAGAGAGATGTTTGTCCGATCTGAAGGACCTTAGTTCGAATTCGCTAAGATTTACGATGGGTCCTTGAGGCTATTGAAGGTACGCTGTGATGATGTGCGAATATCTGGTTGCCAGCCTGCCCGCGGTTTGTGGCCTGGTCTTAGGTTGAGAATCGGCCTACGTAACATATTGATATACGTTTCTTCCCATCAAGCCCGTTCTCGCACCCCTTTCTCTGTCCCCCGCGCTATTTTCTTTCCAAATTTGGAAATTAAGCTTCGTTCTGTTGTCTATATAGCTGCTTAATATTTATTAATTTTAATCATTTTTTTCACTAGTGCGCTTAAGAATTTCTTTTTTCCTCTGTATTCATTAAATTTTTCAATGTCTCTCGTAATCTCCTTAAAAATTAAAATCGCAGGTCCTATCTGTTACATACAATCGAGTCCTCTAGACGATAATTCATCGCCGAGGAGTCTCGATTCTCCATCAATTATGCAGAAAATACTCTGTTTCTCGCGCTCTGTCGATATCATCCTAATTGCTATCGAGCGTCTTGGTAATCCATTAGCGAACAGAGATGGCCTAGATCAGGCAGCGTGGTAGGCCTATGCTCCTCGTATTCGCCGCGTCCTTTCTTCTCTCCACGAAGAATCTATCCGGTCTGCGTTCTATCCACATCCACGGTACATTTGATGTAGAATCGCGTTTCTTTTGCGTTCGCGAGGATTAATGGAGGAGCTGTATGTTTCCCGATCATCTAAAGCATCAGATGTATTGCACAGTTTCAACGAACAGATGCATGTTTTTTAGAATTTTCATTCGAATGTCGCTTTAGCAATCTCCTTACGTCTCTCCTCGGAGATATCTTTAGTACAAGATCGAGTGATAAAGAATAATAAAAATAAGTAAAAATAAAAATAACAAATAAGAAGTTTCTGTGTAAATATTTGACAAATTCAGTTGAGTGTTAATCAGATTAACACTTTACCGACCGCTAGCGATTCAACAACATACGCACGTCCGATCGGCAATTCAGGCGCAGTTTCGGTTTAGACTCTCCGATACCAATTTTTTCGTTCATTGCAAACTGTAAGTTTTTCAAATTGGTATAAAACTGTGGAAGCTTACAAAGCAACGCAACTGACGCAACTGAGCAAGGTACTTTAGTACTAAATAACAAATTATTGCTTAAATAATGAGAAAGATTGTCGGCGATAAAAACCGATTAATAGGCTATCGGTCGGTAAGCGTCGGCGATAAAACCGATTATTCGGCTATCTGTCGGTAAAGTGTTAATTAATAATGGAGCACATCGTAATTTTTGCAACACTTTTATATGCATTTTTTTTATATTCTACGGAAAAATTATTTAATCGTACGTTCCCTACCAGCGTCATGTATATGAATTTTGTAAGTATTAAATGAATACATAATTAACGTGCTTACTTCTGAAAAGGTAGAAGCTGCGGCTTATAATAAAAGTAGGTTTATTCTATCGTTGAATATATTGCAGAAAACTACAAGAAACAAAGCATGATGTGGTGAACATCATAAGAGCGAATGCATTAATCCACTGTTTTGCCAACCGCGCGCACCGCAACGAGCTGTACGTTTCTCACCGCAATGGACAAGCCAACCCATACGCTGTCCACCGCGCATTTTTCCAATTATCAAGGATTAATGTTCATTGTTTGAAAGACGAAGTCTAAAAGTTATTTAAGTGGTTAATTATATTTTGCGGTAATGATTTCCTTTAACGATTTCAAATATTGTTTGAAAGTATATATTAAAAGTATGCAAAAGTATAGGTAAAATTAAAAACGTTAAAGACGACTAAAAACAAATAACACGATTTGAATGTGAAATGAAAAATTCATAATGCATTTTAATATTTTTTTTACAGTGTAGCGTCGTTCGATTATAACTTCATTTAGTCATAACTGATAGTGTAGCTTTTTAATTAATTTTAACGCCATTAAATTTTGTGTTTTATTTATACTGTACTTTATAAAAGCAGAACAAGTCTTGCAATTAATTGGGAACAATTTCAGCTAAATAATAACTGATAATAAAAAAAAAAAAAAAAAGAAAGAAAACGCGTTGCTGAAGTCAAAGAGGGACATCTTCCAGTTGGGTTACGCACAGAGGGTCGATCTCCCTATTAAAAGAACATCATCCACCTTAAATTTTTTAATAAATTGATAGAGGTCCTAAGTTTTACGTGTATTTGTTTAAGAGTAACTATTGTTTAAAACTACAATAAATGGATGCAGAAATACACACAATATTATATATATATATTATATTATAATATATTATATATTATTATATTATTACACATATTATAGTATATTATAATGTATTATATATTATATTATTACACATTATATTATAGTATATTATAATATATTACATATTATTATATATATCATTATATTATATATTATTTTATATCATAACATTATATATATATAATTATATATACAGTGTAAATTTAACAATTTATTATTTTTTATTATTTATTATATTTTCTTTATATTATATTTTTTTATTATATATTATTATTTATTAAAAATAGACGATGCTGCCTCAATACGAGTGGATTAACACATTCACGTTTTATTTTTTTTAGTTTTCCGCAATATATTCAATAACATATATTATTAAACAATAAATTGATAAAAATAAATAATTATATTGTAATTACTTTTGTTCTTTCGCTTCAGAAACTATTATAATTAATGCAAATGAGCATTACTATAATGCCAACGTTGTAACGTAATAATGAATCATCGAATATTCACGAATAGTCCACCACATATATGCGGAGAATTAAATTCACGATCGGTAAAATCCATTGGGGAAATTGTAATCTTTTTGAACACATCGCATCCACCGTGGTTATTTTACCGTGGCGCGGCAAGAGGGCGGGGATAGGCCATTGTAAATCCTTGAATTTTATTTCGATGAATTATCGTCGTATTTATACGAGAGTCTCGTGTTTTATTCGTGTTTTTGTTTTCCACCGATAGCCAGCCAGCTATTGAAATTTAGATCAGAGAAGCGAGTGTTTCGATTTACGGATTAACGGATTACGGGAATAATGCTTGGGATAATTCGGGTTTCTGTCGAATATCGGATACGCCAATGAGTAGATCTCGCGGGGAAATTAAGCTTCGTTTCGTTCGTCTATATAAGCTCCTTTATACCTATTAATTCTAATCATTTTTTTTCCACTATTGCGCTTAAGAATTTCTCCTTTTTTCCTCTGTATTCATCAATGTCTCATGTATTCAGCAATGTCTCTCGTAATCCTCTTAAAAATTAATCTTTTCGTATCGACTATTGTGCGTAAAAATTCCTTGCTTTTTTTTTTTTAAATTTTTCTTTATTCGTAACGTATACGTTGACCAGAGTTTCCAATATTTCTCGTAATCCACCTGAAAGAATGAATCTTCTCGTTTCGAAATTACTTCCATGCGTTGCAATTCTCTTCGTATTTTCTATGTTTGTTAAATTCTGCGTATTACGTGCAGAATTTATCATCGATCTATAAAAATTCAAAATTCACTATTGGCTTGGCAATTAACCGATAGTTAACACGAAGCTATTTCTACCAAAACCAGCGAAAATGACTGGTATTTAAAAAATACGTAATAACAGGACACTTTTATATTTATTGATTTATTACTTTCTTACAGAAGGAATTCCATGTTATGTTGTTGAGAATTGTGAATCTTAATTGCCGAAATAATTGTAAAGGTGCACTAAGGTTACACTTAGAATTCAAATTAAAATAGTTATAGATTAATTTAATAAACGATTTCCAGGATTTTCGTCGATATACATTTGCACGCGTCTCAGCACTTTCTTTGTCACGCCATCTTCCATACCAGACTGCCAACGGAACAGTTGCATTCTTCTGTTTTTCGAGACGCTGCGCACACACATACTTCCATATACCCATATTCACATACGTGTGTCACTACACGCCGCCAATCTAGTCTAGCACACAAAATTATACATATCTCAATATACGTAGTACATTTTTGGTATTATTAATCCATCTGGGACCATGATCCCTAAAACGAGGGTTGCCACATTTATAAAATTGAAGAACCAGTCGTGTTGACTGGTGTGGTATTTCTAACGTTAGCATCTAGCAATCGATCCGGAATTTTCCTAATACTTGATATCGACATATCGAATGATGCGTGGTAAAAATTAAAAAAAAAAAAAAAAAAAAAAAAAAACGAGTAGCAAGTTGTACAAAACGAGGAAACTGGTTAATTGGAATTCGATAAACAGATTACAGGACCCTTTTACACTTCGACAAGCATCAGTTATTTTGATTGATATTGCTATGAGTAGCCTTGATACAAAATTATTTTCACTTTGAATACATAAAAAACAAAATAAAATTCATTATATTATTCTTTTAGTTATCGTTGCGAAATTTATTACATCATTGCGGAAAAATATATAACAGGAAGTAAGAATTTTAGAATAAAATTGTAAAACCAGTCAATTTGACTAGTGTGGTAGTTCTAGTGTTAATGTTCGTTAAGTTTTCACGGTACAATAAGGAATAAGCAGACGATGATCGATTCGGCCATGATTATCCATTCTGCAGCTGATCAATATCGCAGGTCGAGCAGAGTGATGTATCCGAAACCGTAGAGCAGCCTGCTATAAATTATAACGGCGTATTAGGGCATGCAGACACTAGAAAGCCTCAGGAACTCGAGTATTGCATACATAAATGCATGTCTGCCCTGTTGAAGGACAATGGATCTGGTCTGGTTTCGAATTATGGTGGATCCTGCTTCGTGCGCCACGAAAAGTCAAATAATTTTCGTAATTACAATTAAATATAACTTAATTACAATTACAATTTAATACAATTAAAAAAGAAATACGAAAAATACGTTTTGTAAGTCACAGGGTAAAATGAATAATTTGTTCTGTAAACATCAGCTCGTTCTTATTTTCACCGTAATTACTGGAAAATATATAGCGAGGTGGTGAAATACAGGTCAGACGTCGAAATTTACGTGTTTCGAAAAAATACAGTGAGTTCATAAAAGTAACGCGATTCGCCAGATTGGTTAGAAAATTCAAACAATTTGAAACGTATATTGGGTTGGCAACTAAGTGATTGCGGATTTTGTCATTACTACCTAGTGACAAAACCCGCAATCACTTAGTTGCCAACTCAATGGATAAAAGACACGATGCTTATATTTTATAAAATGTCTGAATCGATTACTGATACTCTTTGTAAGGCAGCTTATTAAACTTTTAGGTACCTAAAAGTTATAAACTTTATAAAAAAAGGTATAAAGTTTGCACTTTTTGATCGTCTACTTTCACTCTATACAAGTTTTGTTTTAATATTGGGTTGGCAACTAAGTGATTGCGGACTTTGCCAATGCCACCTAGTGACAAAATCCGCAATCACTTAGTTGACAAACCCAATATATTCATTTTGCCAAAATGATGAATTTGAGATTTAGTCGTGGCACAAAAGAAAATTCTGAGATCTACAAAATCCAGTTTTTGTATTGTTATTCAACGAAATGAATACTCCAAGGTTAAACGAACAGTTCATAAATAAGAATATACTTTGTGGAAGAATAAGAGTGTTGAAGAAGATTATGAAAATAGTTTGAGGTAATTTAAAATTTTTGTTAAAAATACATTAGACTCTGAAAAAGTGCCTTACCTTTTTATGTTTCGATTGTTATTAAATTATGTTGAATTGGCAACTAAGTGATTGCGGACTTTGTCAGTGCCACCTAATGACAAAATAACCACTTAGTTGCCAACCCAACATTAGAATTGTAATACGATTGGAGTGTCATTTGTAGCTAAAGCAAATAATAACTTTTCTATTCTTTATTTGATATTAAATACATCTATATTTTTGAAATTTTAAACAAAATATAAATCTATTAAGGTGAAATGTTGCCTCTGATAGAATCAACGTGATTTCTGTTGACTATAGCTCTTAATGGTTAAAGGTGTCTTCGCTTAATATTTCAATTTACGGACTACAACACTGTGAATAATTATAAACTCAAACACCGTTTCTCTATTAGTTCTTCGATATTTCCAGGAAACTACTGATCATGCCTAGATATATAAAGAGAAATTATTTTTCCTAAGGGAAATTTGAATGCTATAAGATAGCAGGAGGTGTTACGTAGCGAAATGTTGCCTTTTAAAATGGTAGACAGGGGGACAATCTGTCAAGAAGACAATGCTCCCATTATACCTACTCCCATTACAAGAAAGTAGTTTCAAGGTTTCGCAATAGAATTATTATCATGGCCATAAAATCCACTAGAGCTGATATTGAAAACGAAAGTTAATGGATATAGTGCGCTTAATAGGTTAACAGAAGCAATAAAAAGTAGAGGAAAATCCACTAAATATTGAATGCCAAGTTAATGAGATTGACACTGAGTCTACATTTCTTCAAAAACACAATTCTAAGAGAAAATGTAAAAGAACAACATTTTTGTTCGTTGCATCTTCAATTTTGTTTATATAAAGTTATAATATATTACATAAAGGTATAAAAATTATATAAAGTTATATAAAGTTCATATAATATAAATACATAAACGACTCTGTCAATTTTTCTTTCAATATTTTGATTAATTTTCTAACTATTTACGGCACTGTATATCACTTGCACCAAGTATAAATTCATTTCATATCATCAAGTACGTGACAATCGTTTAATCAAATAGATTTCGATAATAGTCATTCTCGCTCATACCAACGATGAATCGGAAGTATGGTTGGTTTCCGGACACATAAAGGGCCGAGGCGTTTAAGGGTCGCTCGAAACGTTCAAAGGAAGAACCATCGAGGCGAGTGGTACGGTGCGGCGTGGTCAGGTTAATCTTTGTCCTGGCAATCGGATATCATGTTTTACTATTGACCCTCTTTTCTTTCCAA
Source organism: Bombus dahlbomii (assembly GCA_037178635.1). Taxonomy (NCBI): domain Eukaryota; kingdom Metazoa; phylum Arthropoda; class Insecta; order Hymenoptera; family Apidae; genus Bombus; species Bombus dahlbomii. The sequence goes on from CM074118.1 coordinate 989,550, forward strand.
CTAGTACCTTGACGATCCTCGGACACAGGAATCGTCCTGGACCTCGTACAATTTGAGAAAAAAGGAAACGACAAAATGGGAGAAGACGACAAGCAGAGAAGCGAAGAGGCTCTAAAGAAGAGAAAATTGAAGGGTTTAACCTGACCCTCTTCACGTCTTCAACGACTTTCTTCTTCAATTAATGGCGTCCGTGGTCAAATATTTATAATATAACGTTCCTGTTAATTGCGAGGATCGGCTTCAAAGACGCAGCGAAACGATCTGCGAAGCATTTACGCTTCGGCACTCTTGCTCCTGCTCCCGACGAGCTCCTATTCATTTTATTTTCTCTCTGTTGAATCGAATCTCGTTACCATTAGCGCTCACACGTGCCTGTACTGCGTCGATAGCCCCCTGAATCTATGCAACCGGCTGCCCAGGCTTGTAGCTCGTTCGTAATTCACGACTGGTGGCCACAGACTTGCGAGAACCACTGCTTAAACGCGATTCGTCGAGCTGTAATCCGAAACGCGTTGTCTTCCGATGCATTGAGGCTCGTTAAGGCTCGCGTGGTTTCTGGATTCTTCGTCATTTCCAATATAACTGTTCGTATTAAGCTGTAATACATCCAAACGAAGATTATGAATAGGTTTTGCAAAAAGTTGTTGAGGATTTCGCAACATAACGCGTTCTATCTTTCGTGCAAATGAAATATTATATTAATTAGTGGGAGTTAATTGGTGGAAAGTTTTCATGCAACAATATGCCTTCTGTAGATTAAGGATGATATCGGTTAGAATATCATCGGTTAAATATCGGTTAGAATATAATCGGAATATTACAAATTATTAGGTTGAATAGAAATAATTATTGGTCTAATATTGTTGAACAGTTACCGCTCAATTGTGCAGTGTAAAACAAATGTTTTTCGAATATTTTTGATTTTTTGTTGGCCTAGAACAAATTGAAAAACGTGGGTCGCCAAGCAACGCATGACTAATATGCGTCATACGACAAAAATTGATACAACTAGAAAGGGATGTTATAACATATTCCGACCTTGCACATTCAGATTATCACTTACTCAACTTATTACAAAACTAACTTAATACTTTGACTACCACGTTGATCATATGTAATTCGCCACGGTTTCTACTGTGACACCACGGTGGTTGCTAAGTTCATAAGTCGAAGACAACCACGTGTGTACAGCTTGTAAACAAACAATTCTCGCATTTTGGATCATCGATAACCAACACTCTTTTACGATATTGAACTGACACACATGTACATACCTGGGAATGTTTCTGCTGTTAAACATGGTATCTGCAATGTGACACTGTCACTCACTCAAGTAATTATAGAGTTGAGGTGTTATTAAGTGTAGCGCGTTAAATAATCACTCGGTGTTTAGGTCAACAATATATTTATTAACAAGAGTCTTCTTTTTATCGCATCGCGTATCGCTCTCGGTTTCGCTAGTCGATTTCGCTGCGCGATTACCACTCGACTTTATCGCTTCCTGGTTCGAACCTAACTGTCGATCGGATTCGATTCTTTTCTTTTTGTCACCCTCAATATCCCCGCTATCCACGCGTTTGTTTGGCATCCACGACGTTGCCACGTATACTTTCTTCTCGAACATTCGGCGAAAGGACCGTTGGGATATTGATGGTTCATTAGGCACTTCGCTTCGGCGATATGCATTGTTGCCGAGTGTCGCCACAGTGTCCCCCACACACAATAAGAAATACTGAGATATATACACAATATCTATTGGTTTGGCAACTAACTGATTACGGATCTTGCCATTAGGTGGTATTGACAAAAACCGCAATCACTTAATTGCCAAACCAATAGAAGTGGAATTTCGAGTGCTGGTATGAACGTTCTACTGAACGTAATACTTTGGAAGAACATGATCGATAAATAAATAGGCATTATGGCTTTACAATCCACATCCTTCGCACTTAATTCATTCGTAGGTACTCTATGTCTCCTCTACTTTAAGCACAGCACACTCATTCACTTTGCAATATAAAATTTCAATTTTCTAATCAACCATCCCTAACATTCTACGAAATTATCTTTAAAACACTTTCTTTTAAATACTCTGCAAATCTACACGAATGATGCTTCTTTTAGAATTTTTCTTTTTTATTATTTAATTTGTACTTTATAATTTATTCAGCTGGACATTTGGTAAATTTTGTCGAGGTTGAGGTTGACTGATTGAAGAACGAGTGGATGAATTTGTAATAGAAAAGTATATTGAAATAATTAAAGGTATAAGTTTATGCTGATTCAGATCCCCACTCTCTTAGTGTTACTAGACAATGGAATGATAGGGAACACGTTCATATATTTATAGGAAAAGGACATTACCAAAAAAGTGAAGCTTATAGCTTTGGCTAGAGGCTACAGGGAACATAAATAGAAATCTGTTTATTAGTTCCTCTGTTCCTAGACCTTGCAATCCAAAACATAAGGTATACTCAAGGATCAATAATATGCACCGCTCCTTATTTAGAATATTTCTGCGTAATAGCAGTCTCAAGGTCACCGAAGCTTTTCTTGAAGTAGTTACAAGAACAAATTTTTCCAACTTTATTGTTAAATAACTTGTGGATGGCTACCCCCAGCGGAATACCATCTTTCAGTTTGACTATTTTATTTCTGTAGGGGTGTTTTCTTTTTAGTCGCAGCAAATTTGCTTTCACCAAATTGAAAACGGATTACATGTTTCAATCGGCAGGTTGTTGCAATCGCGTAAAACAGCTTTACAACTGTTGGAAAATTCAAATTCAAATCGCAGCGGATAAGCAAAGCTATCGAATGCCTGGATCCATTCAACGAGGATAAGCAATCTTCAAGCAACGCATGCTTCAAACTCCCATAACGAGGATTTAAAGATCTTCGCTTCTCTTTCTTCCTCTCTCGATCCTCTTCATTTCTGTCTTTTTCGACACGTCGAAGAGAAATGTCCATGAAATATGTCGTTCGAAACTTCTGATCTTATACGTTGATTACTTCGTCGCGAGAAGAGACGATCGTCTACCATCGAGCAAAAGTCAGATTCCGCGGATTCGTCTCCTTTTTCTTTTTTCCCTCTGCTTTTCTATCTCGCTTTTTTAATTCGCGCGTCACTGTATCAGCCGCTGACACAGTTCCGTTATATTAACGCGGAGGATGCAATTAACGAGTTGGTTTGAGCGACGCCGACGAGGCGCGACAGCCGGCAAAAGCAGCGCGTGCACACACCAACGAAATTATAACGACTCTCGACTCTTGCTCGAGGCACCCTCACCTTTTCTTCCGATCTCGTCCTCTGCTAAATGAATCGCGGCGTTGCTGTTGCTCCTCCATTCGTATCGTTAAACGCCACGCTAATGGCAATTCTAACCACAGTCTTCGCTGGATTATGACCGAGATACAAGTGCTATCTGTAGACAATAATATATTTTTTCGTTATCACCAGAACATGTTCTGTTGATTTTATTGATATATTGGTTTAATCATTTAACACGTTGGTCACCACGTCACCCGTATTTATGTGACGACGGGTATGCTTCCGTGGGACTCCGTAACCCAAATATGGGTGACGCTCTTCTTGTTCGAGTTAATTAAAGTTACTCATTGTTGAAACAGCATCAAAACATTTCATGCAATATATTTCAAACATCCAAACGATTCGCACGTTTCACAAAAAAAGCTGGGACTCGACAAAGGAGCTGCTAAAATAAAAACTGATGTTGAGTCACACTCCACATAGCAGTGCAAAGGGTTAATGTATAATGTTGCGTATACATATATGTACATTATACACTATGCAACTATATATATAAACACGAGGATGAAAGTGAAACTGTGATTTACAGACAGCGAGTGGTCAGAAGTAATTAGAAAAGTACACAATTCATAGTAAGGATTTTTGCTTAAAACATCTATCTGCCACCCAACGTTCATATACGTGTTCTTATACAAAAGGGATGGCTAGAGAATTTTTGACAATTGTCATTTAGCGTGCATGTCTCTGCTGGTGTATTAACAGTAGAGACAATTGCGAATTGCAAGAAAATTATTACTCACCACAGATGCTTGTAAATCACGTTAAAGTTTTGTTAACAATTGTGGATCTTAATCACCGAAATAAATGTATAGCAACATTTACATTACACTTAGAATTGATATCAAAATAGCTTCAGATTTATTTAATATGAGATTGACAAGATATTCATGGATACACATTGCACTCATCTCAGCATTCTCTTTGTCCCACCATCTTCTATTAAGTTGGCAACTAAGAGATTGCAGATTTTGTCATTAGGTGGTATTGACAAAATCCCCAATCACTTAGTTGTCAAACCAATAGACACAGCGGCAGAAGGAACCAACTTTGCTTCAACTTTTCAAATATTTCTTTTTAAGATTCATAACTGTTGAGAATTGTGGACCTTAATCGCCAAAATAAATGTATAGGAACACTTACATTACACTTAGAATTGACATCAAAATAGCTTGAGATTATTTAATATCAGATCGACAAGATATTCCTGGATACACATTGCATTCATCTCAGCATTCTCTTTGTCCCACCATCTTCTATTGAGTTGGCAACTAAGAGATTGCAGATTTTGTCATTAGGTGGTATTGACAAAATCCCCAATCACTTAGTTGTCAAACCAATAGACACAGCTGCAGAAGGAACCAACTTTGCTTCAACTTTTCAAATATTTCTTTTTAAGATTCATAACTGTTGAGAATTGTAGACCTTAATCGCCAAAATAAATGTATAGGAACACTTACATTACACTTAGAATTGACATCAAAATAGCTTGAGATTATTTAATATGAGATCGACAAGATATTCCTGGATACACATTGCACTCATCTCAGCATTCTCTTTGTCCCACCATCTTCTATTGAGTTGGCAACTAAGAGATTGCAGATTTTGTCATTAGTTGGTATTGACAAAATCCCCAATCACTTAGTTGTCAAACCAATAGACACAGCGGCAGAAGGAACCAACTTTGCTTCAACTTCTCAAATATTTCTTTTTAAGATTCATAACTGTTGAGAATTGTGGACCTTAATCGCCAAAATAAATGTATAGGAACACTTAGATTACAATTAGAATTGATATCTAAATAGCTTCAGATTTATTTAATATGAGATTGGCAAGATATTCGTGGATACACATTGTACGCGTCTCAGCATTCTCTTTGTCTCGCCATCTTTTTCATCACCATGCGTACGCAACAGTTACATTTTTCTGTTTTACCATACGTTGCGTACGCACATGCTACACACACTCATATTCACATACGTGTGTCACTACTACGCGGCTAATCTAGTCTAGCACACAAAATTACACATATCTCAATAAGTTTCATTCGACAGGAACGCGAAACAGAATGACAAAGGGGCTCTCGTTGCTGGTATTAAAAGGCAAGCAAACGAAATTCTCTTTGGCCTGGAACGTCCGCAAATATCTTGCAGATATTATTTAGGACGCCTTCAACCGTCTTGACAATTTCACTCGGTTGCAAGGAAATGGGAAGAGCGGAGAAAGTATAAGGGGCAGAGGCTTTAGGTTGGCGTGCAACGAAAGATTTTGAAATTTTCATCGGCATCACACACACACACCGGGTTTGGTTCTTACTAGGCAAGGTGTTTCCACTTAAATCGCGCGCTGCACCGTGTTTGCTCCTATCATTTTCAGAGTACCGTCTCATTTCAGACGTCTTTGAGTAGTTTTGCTTGCTCGTAGTCTGAAAACCATGTTGAAGAGGTCCTACCGGCGTCGCTGTGAGTCGTGTTCACCGTACCGAGAAGAAGGTCAGCTTAATAGGCTGCCAAGCTATACAAGCGGAACCGTTTGCCTTCGTGTATCTGCTTATTTACTTGCGAAACGCCGACCCGTTGCTGCCGATCTTCCCTCGGGCACGTTCGTTAACCATGAAACCTCGTGATTGCCTAAAAATTCTACAGTTCGATGATATTATCTCATGCTAATCTGTTTCTTTTTAATCGAAATTATGACAAATTAAAATTTACGATCACGTGGCCTCACATTTTCGCATATATTGATATCATCTTTTGTGAAGAAAAAAGAAGATCTTAAATGCAATACAGAATTTGTGTGGAAGAAATGTACAGGTGACCGACGCTATAGAAAGTTTTTGAAAAGCAAATTTATAGTTTACAATTGCTCGATTTAATTAGCCGTGGTATGACGATTTGTACTTTGGATACATTGGGTACTCGTACTGGAGTAATAGATTAGTAGAAATAATTGTTAAAGAATAGAAAGAAGCTGGTGGCTATTGTGATGTTATTGGGTTGGCAACTAAGTGATTGCGAATTTTGTCAGTGCCATCTAATGACAAGATCCACAATCACTTAGTTGCCAACCCAATATGATGTGCGACTATTCTTTATTTCTTTGCGATTCAAGGTTATTATTAGCAAACTACTTCTAAATTCACCATTTACTTTATAAAATATACTAAAACTTTTTAATGGACATCATATGATAGGTTGCAAATCATAGTAGTGTAGGTGGAGATTTAGAGAATTTCATCCTATCGAGTATCATAAAAGTTTCATTATTATTAGATAACAAAGAAAGTTCTATGACTGAAAAGAAAGATATAGAAGAATAATTTTATTTTAAATATAATATTCCCTACCTCTGTTTTCTTCTGTAAAAAAGTGATTTTCTTGGTTACCTTATACACACAACATACATAATCTGTGGGATCTATTTTATGTGTTAGTTTACTATTCTATTTTATGAGATACCTAACCAAGAAAGTGGTCGTTTGCTTTGATTATCTATTTGGTTGACAACTAAGTGATTGCAGACTTTGTCATTACCATCTAATGACAAAGTCCGCAACCACTTAGTTGCCAAGTCAATAGTAAGTTTGCCAAACGGTTCGTGACGTGAATCGAACAAGTTTTAATTGTGGAAAATATGGACTGTGGTAGTGGGAGTGGTACGAAGTCGAGTAAATTCTGATAAAGTAACTGGTAACGAGATAAGATCGGTTACGATGTGTAAAACTATGCTCGATCGATCAAAGGGCTAGCGATCGAAGCTAACTCGTTTCCAACTCTTAATTGTTCCAATCATCGAAGAAGTTTCCCTCTTAGCCCTCTAACTGTCTTCGGATAAACTACCGTCACAATTGGTACAATGGCGGAAAGAAGGAAGAAAGTAAAAAGAATTTTACGCAGATAGTAAACCTCCTTTAGCGTGTATGACAGGACTATCATGATATTTGTTTTAATTCTTCAGAGCAGAAATTTACGATCTGCTCAAGTTTTGTATTTTAATTGGAAATTCACTAACAAAGAAAGGTTATAATTTAGAAAAGTTGCAAGTTACAAGTTAGAAAATAGAATTCTGATGATAAAAAGCTAAAGATATGAAAAAAAGAAATATTTACATTTATGTTAAGGTAGGCACCACTTCTAAAAAAACTCTTCTACATTTGGTCTTTTTAGTTTTCTCAAACACTGAAGTCATCGACAGAGTATAGACAAAGAACTGAGACGAAGGCAGACCATAAACAGTAGACATGCGACGATGGCTTCAGGGCTTTCAGTCATAGGATAACACTGCTAGTCTGCGGATCTGGTCCAACTCAAATTATATTCCTACTTGTACTTATACTTCTGCATTAAAATATATTTTCTACTTTACAATTTATCCATGCGTTCCTCTGTTCACACATCTAATAACCTCAACAATTTAGAAGAACAGCATGTTGTGTATGTGTGTAAATGTCTCAAAGAGGAAAAAAAAAAAATATCAAAAATGGAATCTTCGCTATAATGAGATAAGAACTAAGAAACGAATTCGAGAAAAGAATTGTATTAGGTTGTCCGGGAAGTTTCTTTCGTTTCATAAGATGATAATAGATGAACAACAATTTCTGTTTTATATTATTTTATTGAATTAGATATGATCCATTTCATTCTATTTCTATTATTTTGTTCGTGCATAACTCAATGAGCTAATGCAAAACAAAAAATATTGTGCGTCTATTATTTCATTATAAAACGAAAGAAACTTTTCCTAACCTAACCTAATAAGTAGATGTGGAAAATTAAAAGTAAAAAAAGAAACAGAATCGAAAATAAAAAAAACAGGCAATGTAAAAGCACTAACAGTAAAGTTTTCTGGTGATAGAAAAAAGAAAATGCGTCAAACATCGCGAAAAGAAGAGTTACAACAATAGAGTAAACTCTGTGGAGTAGCAGAAGAAAAGAAATTCCAGCAACAAAAAAAGCAGAACAAGGACGCTAAAAAAGAAGAGTCGCAAGAGTAGAAAAAGAAGTACAAGGACATAAAAAAAAAGGAATTTTAAATTAAATAAAACCAAGATACTGTTATATGTATGCTATAAGAAGGAATTGCAAAAATAAATATAATACAAACGATTAGAGTTAGAAGAAAATTTGATTACGTCATCAAATTGTATTTTCTATCCTAGTAACTATGAAGAAGACGTGAAAGATTTGCTTGGCTTAAACGAGTCGAGAAATTTACTGGGAAATTTAACTTTAATTTAATTGAAATTTAAATCGTTGCTTTTATCATTTTATAATGATAAACCGTTGCTCGTTCATTGACAGGTCGAAGTATCAAATTGTCACCGCGAAATCCATCGAAGTAGTCTAATACCGACAACTACTATAATCCACGCCAGCCGCGTTAAGATAAAGCAGAACGCGGCTTGTGCCCTCGCCTCCGATTTCTGAAACGTTCTCACGTTCACTTGCTGCGAATTTCGTAGGCAACTAACGGCCATTAAGACACATCCCGTTTCTCCAGGTCTCCGGCAAATAAGTTAAAGCCGCTTACGCCAGCCTCCGCGACGAAGATCCGCGAAGAAGACGCGATTAAGATAACTGTCGCGTATAACAGGCGCACTCGTGAACTGGCTAACGAATCGCGACAGTTCGCAGACTCGACGATGAAGCAAAGCCTGCGAAATTTCCACGTTTCTCGACCGCGTTCCAACGCGGACGACCAACGAGTACAAATCCGTGGAATTACGTCGCGGACGCGGCCAGTCTCTTTATTATTCCAGGATCAGAGACAGTAGAATCATAGCTATAGACGATAGCAATTTCTACGAACAACGGTATTCAGCCACAAGCAAATCGCCAGACCGAATTTCTGCTTAATCCTTGACTCGTTAACCCTCATGGCGTCGTGCAGACATGGACGACTATGACAATTTATGTTAGATTACTGAAGTTATTTAACGTTATTTTGTATTCTTACTTTATTATTATTTTTACTACTTTCGCGTATTTAAATTTATTTTGTATTTTTCGTGCCAGAGATATCAGAAAAATTAAATTTAATGAAAAATTCTGAAATTAAGTAATCCGAGCTCAAACTTCCATAGTCCACAATGGTGCAATAATATTGGTTAACGAGCGCTGTTGACGGAGCGCAAGTTGAGCAGACTGAATTTTCGTTGCAAAATATATTGATTGTAATTAAAATAAATTATGTAGCGACCTCAGAAGCCTCAATAACCATTTATTTCATTAAGTAATAATAACATGAGCAATATCAAAGTTTGAAATTATATCTTTTAAATTGAAAATTTAATAATTTTGTATTGTATTGTAGGATCTTATATTACAATTAGTTTATTTACAATAAATGGATTAAACAGGCGTTAATTAAACAGGAATCAATGGTTGTTCAATGCGATCACAATTAATCACAAAACGTATTATAATTAAGACAACTAGATAGTTAATCTGCAACTATCGCTATCACGGATCCAACACTCTCTCACACACGGAGCACATTCTCGACAACGCTAGCGACACTGTCTTCCTGACTTCTCGATTTACACTCTCCGGCTTCTCAACTCACACTGACTGTTAATTCGTCTTTGTCCCTTAGTAACGCCTTGTGTTTTGTCTTAGCCCCACCACTGCAACTGCTCGTGGCCACGGTCACGCAGTCTTTTTCCACTAAACTATTCGATCGAAGGACCGACGATACATTGTTGGGCCTGTTGGCACTTCGGCTTTCTCGCGACATTGTTTATAATTCGCCCGATATCTCTTAGGCCTTTCGTCCATACTACAGTATGGTAGATATGAAAGCTGGGTTCCATACATAAGCCAATGTTACATTTTTGACATTCGTAACGCAAGTCAGTTCTGCGATTATGTTTAGCGCAAACAGCGCATCTTCGTCGCGAAGAATATTTATTATTTTTTTTAGTTACGCAGGATATAGGAAGATGTCTCTCCGTTAACCGAAATGGAAGGTCGTTCGAATAAACTCTTTCTCCTTTAGCCTCTACTCTGCGTGGCGGGTATTTTTATAAAATATCTTTTATGAGAAGCAAATGAAAATTTTCAAACGTTCCAGTTTTATTATTAGCACGTTTGGCAAGAATATATGCATTATATATAGCGAGGTCTAATAGATGGAAAAATATTTTTTATACCATTTTGTGCTTTTTCGAACGCAACGAAGTGAACTCAAAATCATATCGATTTTATCGACTGCGCCCATTAAAGCATTTTAGTCTGCTACACACTTTGGTTTTCGCTTTGATCCGCCAGTTTGCCAATTAATTTTTTTTGTTTCAATGAAATCGTCAGAATGTTAGATGGATAACATCCATACGTCTTTTTTTATCATGCTACTTTAACGCCACTTTTAGTTTAAATTGAGTGGTTGTGTGAGAACACATATATGAGTTCACAGCGTTCAAAGAGTTAGGCAATCTCTCTGTATACATCATACTTGGACACACATATTACATATTGTTGAGAATTGTGGATATTAATCACCGAAATAAATGTATAGCAACATTTACATTACACTTAGAATTGATGGTAAAATAGTTTCAAATTTATTTAATATGTGATTTATAAGATATTCATGGATACACATTTGCACGCGTCTCAGCACTCTCTTTGTTCCGCCATCTTCTATTGGTTTGGCAACTAAGTGATTGCGGATTTTGTCATTAGGTGGTATTGACAAAATCCGCAATCACTTAGTTGCCAAACCAGTAGACACAGCGGCAGAAGGAACCAACTTTGCTTCAACTTTTCAAATATTTCTTTTTAAGATTCATAATTGTTGAGAATTGTGGATCTTAATCGCCGAAATAAATGTACAGCAATATTTACATTACACTTAGAATTGATGGCAAAATAGCTTCAAATTTATTTAATATGTGATTTATAAGATATTCATGGATACACATTTGCATGCGTCTCAGCACTCTCTTTGTTCCGCCATCTTCTATTGACCATTAGGTGGTATTGACAATATCCGCAATTTTTTAGTTGCCAGCCCAATATATATTACGCTTTGACTGACAAAGCCGAAATCATTTGAAGCATATAATAGCAAAATAATAATAAATTGATGAAGTAAGACAACATCATTCTCCAATGGACCGCTTATCTTATTGGTGATCACAGGTGACCACCGTGACGCCTTGATAACAGATGAGAGCTACATACTATAACAAGGCTTCGTTTATTTCAACAAACCATTCGCATTCGTTATTTCGTCGCAAGCAAAACGTGCAGATTGTATTGTTGAAACGTGTAGAAGATATTAATGAACAGTATTATGATTATTTTTATGATTTCGACGACACATTTGGCTGAAATGGTAGAGGTCCGCAAAGAAATTATGTTTGTGATAAACCACTGGTAGTGCTAGATTACAAACAGAGGAAAATGTGCTGTAGATTTATCAGATCAAATGATAGCATATTCTACACCACATAGAAGAACCCTCAAGTGGTATATAAAATTAGCTTCAGAGTTATTGTTAAATACATTTCAATTTTTAAATTGAATATCAATATTGTTAAATTCAATTTCAAACGCGATGATACTCTATAAAGAAACAACAAAAACAAAAATGAAGGTATCAGATTTTAGAATGGCACTTGCGATGCACATTATTATACAATGCCATTCATCAGAGCCGTGAGATGTACTTATTCGGCAATGATTGCAACACGAAATGCAGAAGAAAGAAGGACAAGCGTACCTGCTGCGAAAATTTTGCAGGGAGTACTATAAAAAAATGTTAAACAATTAGGATCAAAAATTGCTAAGAGCAGGACCAAAAAGGTGACTACCTATCGTCCAGATTGTATTGATGAGCCACATTTATGTTTAAAGTGTTTCAACACAGTGCACTGGTAAATGCAACATCTTTTCTCATTTTTTTTTATTGATGTTCTAATAAAAATGTTTAATTGTACAATGTGGCACTCTTTATTTCGAAGTGTCTTCTATTTATCGGTTACATTCAAAATGCCCTAACTGTCAATTTTCATTCAATTTTTACAATTGCAAGAAGTTGAAGCTCTCTGGTTACCAATGACCAACATGGCGTCACAGGAGAAACCATGGCGGGTCATATGTGACCAACGTGGTAGTCAAAGTGCTAATTAGTAAATTTGCTATTAGAATTCGTCCACTCTTATCAATTCTACTAAAACGTAAAAAATATTGAAAACATATTCTGCATCCAAGTGAATATTCAAGTTGAACCGTGCAGGAGTCTGTACGGTGACTGCAGTTTAACAATCGGTGATCTCGACAGGTCGCCATATTATAGAAATATGGAAGTTCAGCGTGAAGTTAAAAACCAGAGGCTGATTCGATTGGGTACAATGGGGGGGATAGCTCGACTCGCGAGTCGAAGGACAGCCGATATCGTTTCTTTGCGGATCCATTACCGGCATACCCTTGTTTCGCGGCTGATCCCGAGGGGGGAAGCACGTTTGCATTGTGTCGATCGTTTTTTCAGACGCTGTAAACGCGTTATTAGGAGGTTTTCGCTGGCTTTTGTGCGTGCACCGTGACCCAATTTCTGGCGTGACATTTCGCCAGCGTTTTCTGCGTTCACAAGCACCTTGACATCTTTCTCAACAACTTTTTCTGGAACGTTTTATCCAGCTTTACTACTATTTACTGGAACCGAGCCTCCTTCCCTACTTTCTCCATCTCCTGCGTCGCCGTGTACGTGGAACAGAAAGAAGTGAAACGCGGAACGAAAAGTCTGGCGCGCACGCGTTCTTCCCTGAACATTTGGCCGAATCGTTCGCCGTCTAATGCTTTGCTTTTCGTTTAATTAAAACCGTTTGCACGAACGGACGTTTCAGCGCACGTGTACGACGCGGGTTTATGCGAGACGCGTAATTAATTTTCACGATAATTTCGTTACTTTGACGCACCCAACTATGGATCGTCGTATTATTTTCCATAATTACGCGCCGCTGCTTTGTCTGACCGATTTAATTCCCCCTCCTCGCTTTTGTAGCTGCGAGATATGTCACTTGAAGAAGTTAAACGCATCATCAAATGCGCTACACCTTTCAAAATAAAGCGAATAAAGCATAGCACTCGCAATATGAATACGATCTGCTGCATTCTTTCAATTATTTCTCAGCCAATTCTATTTTTTTATCGTTGACAAATTTTACAAGTTGCAGGAGAATAGGAAAGAATCGCATATCAATACGTATGATTTTCTCTTTTCATCTTTCGCTAAGAATTTTGCGAGAACCTGAAAGTTCTTTGTTAAACCGAGAGCGAGGTTTAAACGTAATATTAGGTTGGCAACTAAGTGATTGCGGACTTTGTCAATACCATCTAATGACAAAATCCGCAATCACTTAGTTGCCAACGTAATAATTGCAGATCCGTGGCAAGATATAAAGAGAAACATTTTCTGCTTCCTTTACTCCCACTTTATTATATTATTACGTACACAAGCAGGTGCTACGTAATTATAACAATAACACTCTTTCTTTCTTCTTTCTCTTATACATCAAAGACGCGTACAGAGTTGAAAAATTCAGGTATCGCATGGCGCGGTGCAAGAGTTCGCGAGTCGACGAATCGGGTCAAGCGTCGAGTTTCATCGGCAGCTCGGCTCTCATCGGTGATTTTCGGCTAGCGAAAAGCAGAAACTTCTCTTGTGGCTGCGATAAGAGAGCAGCGCGCAAAGGGCGACTGGGGCGGTTCTCTTCCTTTCAAAGCAGTCGATTCTCTATCTGAGAAACTTGGACTCCACTGCTTCGAGACTTTACACCGGGTGAAATCGCGCTGTTTTCCGGAGAACAACACGGTGTACGATGCGGAAACGCGATAACAAAGAGGATCAATAGGCGCATTTCGTGGAAAAGTGGATGAACCGACGATGGCGAATCGGAGACCGAGATGTAAACCGCTCGGCCGTGTATAATTTCGCTTGGTAATATAATATTAGCGTTTTAGTGGCAAGGTTTGTGTGTCTGTGTAGGAATATGCGTGGAATGGCGTATGCACGCTAGCCGCAAACGATAACGCCAAATGTTGGATTAATTGTAGCATTGCGATAGCTGTTTGCGTGAAACTGTTATCCTGCTTGGCTGATTATTTAATTACCCTGTTGGTCCTTATCGCTGCCGATCAATGGATTAATGGAGACATGTAGTAGGTTAATGTTTTCCGATCCAGTAGTTCGACCGTTCAATGGACAATTGGAAATATAGATGAAAGCTATAAATTCGTTGAAAAATTCGGGTTTATAATAGAAATGAGATGAATAGATCGAGATAGGTATATTAATACGTTGGTCGCCACGTCACCCATATCTATGTGACGCGTATGCTTCCATGGGGGCACCGTTAGCTAAATATGGGTGACGCTCTTCTTGTTCGAGTTAATTAAATATAGGTTATTATATATAGAATATATATAGGATTATATATAGGAAGTTTGTAATCCTCTTTGTTAGTATTTTTCTCGATAGACTTTATCATTATTTGAATGTCGATGACATCATTAAGGAAGATTGGTGGGGAGAAGCATCTCTTTGTGTATGTGACTTGTTAATGTTTCAACTACGTCCATAGAAGCCTCTGTAGATTCTAATATTGCGAATCTGTTAGAAGTGGCAACATGGCTTGTTGTCGATTCGTTCTGACTAGTGTTTACATTTTTTTAGCTATATCTAGCTTACGCTTTTACCATGGAGGAGGTAGAACAGTGCCATTATAGTTTTGCTCGTGAGAGCCTGATTGTATTACTTGGGCCTAGTTAATTCAAATTGAAATAACTAGTCGAGAGGCTATGATTTGGATTAAAGATTAGAAGTGTTGGATTTTCGAGGAATGAGTTTAGTAAACACTCTGTTTCAATTCACTTTCAATGGAAGGTTGTCACTTATTGTATTGCAAACTTCACTGAGCATTAGACACACGTCTACACGCTTTGGTAGTCGACGACAGAATGAGGAGAGTAAACTAGCAAAGACAAGTTTTATCCTAAACTCTTCAATGTCTTATTTCAGATCACTTTGAAAAATATACGTTTGATATCCATTTGGTATTGTTGAGGTTATTGGATGTGAATACAAAGGAACGCGTGGATAAATTGTAAGGTAGAAAAATATACATTTTGAATACAAACTGTAAGTACAATATTTGGAATATAATTGATCTGATCCAGATCCGCACGCTAGCAGTGTTGCCCTATGACTGAAAAACTCTGAAGCCAACGTTGCATGTGTACAGTTTGTGGTTTGTCTTCATTGCGGTCTCTTGTCTATGCGCTGTCGATGGCTTTAGTGCTTGGAAAAACTAAAGACCAGATGTAGAGTTTTCTTAGAAGTGGCGACTACTTCAACACCCTCCCTAAAACTCTTCATCCTTACATACAATTATCTCTTTGTAAATATTTGAAGTTTAATTTCGTCAATGCCTTTCTCTTTACCATTCAAATTAATTCATTATTAAAAAAAATATTACGAGAAGACTTAACAGATCATGTAGAGTTTCCCCTGTTTTACAAGTAATAACCACTTCGACAGACATCAATTGGAAGACACTCTGATATTACAAAAAATGTTTCTTCTACATATTATACTGTATATATATGATAGTCGAATAGAGAATCTGGATGTTTTTTTTATTATTAAATTTGTACTTTATAATTTGTCCATTTGGACATTTGGTAAATTTTTTTAGCTTAACACTAGAACTAGCACACCAGTCAAATTGGCTGGTTTTACAATTTTATTTTAAAATTTCTACTTCATGTTATATTTTTTTCTACAGTGATGTAATGACTTTAGCAACGATAACTAAAAGAATAATATAATGAATTTTATTTTCTTTTTTATATATTCAAACTGAAAATAATTTTATATCAAGGCTACTCTTATACCAATACCAGTCAAAATGACTGGTTCTACAATTTTATAAATGTGTCAACCGTCGTTTAGGGGTGATAGTCCCAGATGGATTGATAATGTTGAGGTTCAGGTTGACTCATTGAAAAACGAATGGATGAATTTGCAACAGAAAAGTATATTGAAATAACTAAAGGCATAAGTATAATGTATAAGTTTATGCTGATTCAGGTCCTTACTCTCTTAATGTTACTAGACAATGGAATGACAGGAAGCACGTTCATATATTTATAACAAAAGGACATAACCAAAAAAGTTAACATTATAGCTTTGGCTAGAGGCTACAAGGAACATAAATAGAAATCTGTTTATTAATTCCTTTCTTCTTTGACCTTGCAATCCAAAACGTAATGTATACTCAAGGGTACAATAATATGCATTGCTCCTTATTTAGAATATTTCTGTGTAATAGCAGTCTCAAGGTTACGGATATACATAAATAAAATGAGTTTTTCTTGAAGCAGTTACTTCAACAAATAATACCAAGAATGTACTACATAACATGGAATTCCTTCTATAAGAAAGTAATAATTCAATAAATATAAAAATGTTCTATTATTACGTATTTTTTAAAGACCAGTCATTTTCACTGGTTTTGGTAGAAATAGCTTCTTTTTATAAGAATTTTGCTCTCTTCAATAACCAGCTGGAATTTGGATGTATAAGGAGAAAATGTGAAAAGAGACTATGGTAGATGGAGGAAGCGTGAACGCAGAAAAGCACAAGCGGAGTAGTGGCAAATGGTGGCGGAGGATCGGGCAAAAAGGAAGGGGGAATGGCATTCGTTGGAAGAGTATATGACTGTTTCAATGGCTGTTTCATATTCGATGGCTTTCAATTGGCCAGCTTATTGTTGCCAATTTTCATTTCGTCTCTCTTTCTCTCCCTCTCTCTCTCTTTGTCATAATCTCTCCTCGCCTTTCTACCCTTAGCCCGTGCTGTGCTGTAGTTGTAGCAGTGAAAAGCTAACTTTCTCGATACACGGAACATCCTCGAGTCCATTCTAACAATTGTAATGCAGTTCGCTGCAGTTTGTTCGCCATATGATCCGGTAGGGCGAAATACGGCTTCTTAAATGGAAACGAGAGAAATATTCGTTGCTCTCGTTTCCCGATTACGAGATCGTTAGTACGAGAGTCTGTTGGAAAGTTATATAACTTGGGTCTCGACTTTATGCAACATCAATTACGGAAATCAGCTCGACGTCGATTACCGCGATACTCGAGCGCGAAATCGTCGAAATCGTCGAAAGAATCATCGATACTGCACACATAGAATTATTCTCTTCTTGTTATCTTATTTATTCGATTTTGCTTTCAACCGCGTCCTTTTCTTTCCTCATCTTCTGTTCTCCTGTTCTGGCGATTTATCAGCTCGTTAAATTACTAAATCTTCTGTTTATATATATTTTTTAATTTAATTATATGTTTATTAATATTTATTTATGCACGTGTTCTATCGTTTAATGAAGTTTAATCGGCCACTGATTCACATTGTTGTATCTTTAACGACGTAGTTAGTTTGGAAATACGTCGAACACGTTTTTACTGTGACGCTCGGCATAGAACAAGAACACGCGCGAGACGAGGAAATTGCGGAGAAATAAGCTTGTAAGATATCGTCGAGTTAATTTAGTTTGTAATGAGATTGCCGAACGTAACGTTGCAGTAAACGCGAGGTCATTAACTGCCACTCCGCCGATGAAGATAATTAGCAAGACTCTCGGATTTAACGAATCCAATCGCAGCACGTTTATTTTACTCTGCGTTGCAACTTTCTGGCGTTGAAACTATATCCAAATCCGATAATTATTGATGTTACGCCCCGAGGCTTACTATTGGCCGTGTTCCTAACCGTCGCCCTTGGTACTACACTATCGCAGACAGATCGTCTTACATGATCGGCGAGATATACACAACGTAGCGATAAGCGCATAGTTGTCGTCCAGCAGCGATTTCTAAAAAACATTTGCCTTCGTCTGTTATTTTACCTACACAAAAAAGGTGGCGTACGTGATCATGGGCGCGAACGGTTGCGAGACCCGAGCGTGGTGGGGGTCGTTTCTAAGAGAAGGACAAAGAAAACAAATCGAAGGGCAGTCAGTATAATACGAGGATTCAAACCGAATGCATCGAGAGGTTCAGAGAGATAAAATCAAGTTCGCTTAGTCAAACGAATACGTCGAGAAATATTATAAAGTCGAGTCGAATTATAATAATAAACTAGTTGTATCATAGTTAAATCATTTGTAACGTGTTAATTATAATTTTAAATATCGTTAAAAATGCAAGCTTATATTAACACTGTTAATTCAGTGTTACAATCATTTGAACTACCTCTGTTATCCTAATCGAAACAGGGGAACGATTGGTTCGCGGCGTCGACTATTAGAATCGTAGCTAGAATTTACGTGTTTCCTCGCGATCGCGTCCCTTCGCGAACGGTCGTAACAATTGTTCTCTGTTAAGTGAAAGAAGGTCCACTTTTGAAACACTTGCTTGACAGTTCATCCACTGCAACTCCGTGACGATTGATATCGAAGTTCAAGGATTTCTATTAAATACAAAATTCCATTTTTTTTGCCTCACTTTCTGGGCTATATATTCGTTGCAACGTTGACAATTAGCGTCGAAATTGCAGTAATTTCTGTTTGACTGCCACGCTGAAATCACATGTTTCGCTCAGGACGCCACGGAGTATTTTTATCGTTCAAAGCATATAATGTCAAAATAATAATAAATTGATGATCGTTTATCTTATTGGTGGTCACTGGTGACTACCGTGGCGCCTTGGTAACACATCTTAACGACATATTATAACAAGGCATCTTTTATTTCAAGCAAAACGTGCAGAATATATTATGGAAAGGTGTACAAGATATTAGTAAATAATATTATGATTATTTTTATGATTTCGACGAAACAATCAGCTGAAATGGTAGAAGTCCCCAAAAAAATTATTTCTGTGATAAACCAATGGTAGTGGTAGATTAGAATAAAGGAAAGTGTGCTGTGGATTTATCAGATCAAAGTATAGTATATTCTACACTACATAGAAGAACCCTTAAGTTGTATATAAAATTAGCTTTAGAGCTACTGTTAAATACATCAATTCCAAATGTGATGATACTCCACAAACAAGCAAGAAAAACAAAAGTCAAGGTATCAGATTTTAGAATGGCACTCGCAATGCTCCTTACACAGTGCCGTTCATCAGAGCCGTGAAATGTACTTAATTTTATGTTTAAAGTGTTTCAACACAGTGCACCGTTGGATGCAACATTTGTTCTCATTTTTTTTATTGATGTTCTAATAAAAATGTTTAATTGTTCAATGGGGCACTTTTTATTTTATTGTGTCTTCTATTTATCGGTTAATGTCAATTTTCATTCAATTTTTACAATTGCAAGAAGTTGAAGCGCTCCGCCAACTTCTTACCAACATGGCAGTCAAAGTGTTAACTAAAGAACAGTTCTAAGCATGGAAACTCAATGATCTCTATTTAATAAAGAAAAAGTGGATGTTTGGAACAGTTGCTCGATAATTTATCATCAAATGAGAAACATTTTTCACGTTGAAATTTTATGATTTTCCATTCAATAAAGTAGCATGTATCTCTTTTTGGAACACATTTTCGACAATTTTTCAACCACTGCCGTATAACTCACACGATTACCTAAGTTTACAACGTTTGGATTGTAATTTGGCGAAGAAAGAAAATTCCTAGGAAATACAACACCAGCTATAGGGAAGGAGAAATAAATTGCAAGGAATGCCGCGTGTTTGAGAAAAAGTTTCTATCTTAAATAGCAAGCAAAATTTCGTGTACAGCTGCACGGGTCGATCGGAGACAGTCGTGGAAGATGGAAACGGAATAGTTTATGGTGGCGTTCCAGCCAAAGTGGTCCGCGTCAGTTATGTCGCTGCATTCGCGTAGCTCGTTTAACGGCTGTAAGAATTTGAAATTTCCACCGCTGTACAATTTTCTGTCAGATTGAACTTCCAGTGAAATGGCACCGCGAAAGTTTCTTACGATCCTCACGTTCATTGCTACTTTATGATCACTAATAACTGTATTATTTTCAAAGAACCAACAGATTTCAGTTTTTTCAGTGATACAATTCAATCGTTTAAGTATATTTTCTCTTATTTATGCGACTTTTATTCCATAGCTTCGTAACAATATTTATGCAACATATATCGATTATCAAACGATAATTGTTATTTATTTACATGGATTTTAGATAAGAAAATATTCAGATCGTAACATAATCGTGGAAGATAATATTTTCTTTTATTTATACCAATCGTATCTATTTTTTTATAACAATATTTTTAATAAATATATACTAAATCGTATTAAATGTCCAGTAATAAAATCACATCCCTGTGAATTAATAATGAAACCTGCTAATTAAAACTGAGGGTCCTAAAATATTCTTTGGAATCTTTCGCTAATGTTTACTTTTCATTTCGAACTTTCATCTGCGTTTCAATTTATCTTCCAGCAGTTTAAACAACTTCTCGTTGGCCATGAAGCAACGTTAGTTGTCTCAGTGACTCGTAAAAAAAAGATATCGTAAGTAACGTAGGTGCAGGTGAACGAATATTCGCGTATGTAATGATAACGTTGCTCGCGGAGCTCGTTGGAGAGAAAAAAAGGTATCGTCAACGTGAAATTCGTCGAAATTCGACAGGTCGCGCGTTCCCTGTTTTTCGTATTTTCTCGGTTGGTCGGCATTTTTCGCGTTTCAGAGCAGCGATTTGCCGGCAGCTGGCATTCGAACACAACGGCTTTCATTACTTCGTAACGAATATTCGTTGTGTACCGCCTGTGTATAATGCGCGGCTTTGTTTTTAGCCCGGTTGTACGGCCTTTCAGTACCCGTGGGCCTTTTCCTTCCTTTTTTTTTTCGAATATCGTTGCCTGGACGGATGTAATTTAACCGAAGAACCAAAATACCCGTCGGCATTCAAAGTGTTTACGACAGCCACAGCGCCTACTCCTTTTCTTTTTTTCGTTTTTCTTTTTGCTATGTTAAAGTTAATCAACTGTGTTTTCTCAACTATGTGCCTTTCCACGGCTAAACAATTTCTTCTTATAGGAAATTCATTTATACATTTATATAATGAAATTTGTATAATAATGAGATATAGTAATAATATATTAACAATAAGAGCAACGATCATTTTTATAATAATAAAGAAAATATATTATTTTTTACAAAACAGTAGCCAGCAATTTGATCTGAAATTCTACTTCACTGCATTGGCTGTAGTTCTATTTAGGTAGAAACTCTACGAAACATTTGTTCATAGTGGAATTTAGCTTAATGTAAATATATAAACTACTATTACAATAAATAGACTAAACCGTAACCAAACGGAGACTAACTTTGATTCGAACGAGAAATTCAGTGAAATAAATAGAAATAAAACGCTGGGAAATGTAAACAAAATGTTTATTCACTTGCCACGTGTGTTATTTTCATGGAAAAAATATGACGTTTCTATTAAAATATTTTTTAATTGCTATTTCGTTAAACGTTTTTCTTGCTTTAACACGTACTGAATATGTTACGCACTGGTTAATTGGAATTAAAACAATACGAAAAAAATAAGTAAATATATGAAGAAGGCGGAATGTTGATTTTTCTTTAAACCTCTTTTTCTACTTTAGCGTGTACTGAATATTTTATATTTGATTTAATTGAAACTAAAACAATACGGCGGATATAATTAAATATATGAAAAATTCATAGGGAAAAGGGGGAACGTCAAGTTTCAAAATTTCGCAGAAAAAGGAAATTTATTTTTCGTATAAAACCATATTCTCTCATATATTAAAATAAAACATCATTTCATTCTCCACTTTATTCTGTATCATTTTCAGTTTTTATTATAATTCTAAGTAATATATAACACGTTAAACTCTAAAAAATGAAACTCATTTTTTCATTGTACATCTCAATTTTTTTATAATTCTTATAAAGTGCAAAAAATTTTAAAAGACATATACGTCGAGTATATGAAAAAAAAGTTAGTCTGAAAATTTGTAAAAATTGATATTCCCCCATTTTCCCTTCCTATGTATTATAATTATATTTTTTGGCGTAGTAAAAGTAAACATTAACATTGGTGCCAAAAACACATGCATATCTTTAGTAAAATATACAAACAAAGGATCTTTAACGTATACTTAAATATGTTACGAATAAGTAATTTAGAAACCAATCAATACGGTAAAAATAAATAAATAAATAAATAAATATATATATATATATACAGTAGACAGCCGCATAGCACGGTTATGCAATATAGGAATTCGCGTTATAGGAAATGATGGTGTACAGAAATTTTTCTCGTATAGCGCACATAACCTAAAACAACATGTTTGAAATGATTATTGCTATGCCAACTTTTATTTTCTATATTCTATCAAATAGGACAATACTTAAAAAATAAATGATATATGTATGAAGTTGACTAAGCAAAACATATTATTAATGTATGTAACAAATATGTTGTTTCATTGAAATTTAATAAGAATGTAATTATATAAATTTATGTATTAAATAGGACAATACTTCTAATAGTAAATAGAACATTACATTAAATAGCAAATAGGACAACACTTTGAGAATAAATAGCATATATACGAAGTTGATTAAACAAAACATTATTAATGTATGTAACAAATATGTTGTTTCATTGAAATTTAATAAGAAAGTAATTATGTAGATGTATCTACTAAATGAGACAATTCTTCTAATAGTAAATAGGACAATACTTTAAATAGCAAATAGAACAATACTTAAAAAATAAATGGCATATATACAAGTTGGTTAAACAAAACATATTATTAATGTATGTAACAAATCTTTTATTTCATTGAAATTTAATAAGAAAGTAATTATGTAAATATATTTATTAAATAGGACAATACTTCTAATAGTACATAGAACATTACATTAAATAGTAAATAGGACAATACTTTGAGAATAAATAGCATATATACAAGTTGATTAAACAAAACATGTTATTAATATATGTAGCAAACATGTTGTTTCATTGAAATTTAATAAGAAAGTAATTATGTAAATATATTTATTAAATAGGACAATACTTCTAATAATAAATAGGATAATACTTTAAATAGTATATAGGACAATACTTAAAAAATAAATGGCATATATACAAGTTGATTAAACAAAACATATTATTATTGTATGTAACAAATATGTTGTTTCATAGAAATTTAATAAGAAAGTAATTATGTAAATGTACCTAATAAATAGGACAATACTTTAAAAATAGATGGCATATATACAAAGTTAATTAAAAAACACATATTATTAATGTATGTAACAAATCTTTTATTTCATTGAAATTTAATAAGGAAGTAATTATATAAATTTACATATTACGTTCTTTCAGGTTTTTTAAATGGAAAAATATTTGTACGATCTTAATCATTAATCACTGTCCTATGTCTTTGTTTCGGTGAAAATAAATATTTATTTTCATCAGCTCATCAATCAATTTGTTATCTTGCTTTATTATAATGTATTTGACGCGTTTTATACGATCTACTGTAATCATATTTTTATCGCAATAAAAATAAACGTTAACATCATCAAAATTACACTTGAATACACAAGAAACCTGATATCATTAATTTTGATTTCTTTACAACAATTCTCACGTTACAACCTCAACCAAAATTATTTCTTTTTTTTTTTCAACATTTCTATTCATCGAAATTAGTTTTTTCTCTCAATGTTCGATCAATATCAGTTGCACTATAAAATTTAATCGGAAGAAAATATAGACAGACAGTTTCCGGACGAAACACGAGCAAGCTCAGTTCGAAGCAAATACCTAATCTCGAATGAAAAGTTTGGCTGAGTTTGGCTTCCGTCCGCCGGAAGTTCCCGTAGCTTAACCAGTTCTTGTTCCCTCGTGATTTTTCGGCTATGCTCAAAGCGGCGAATGTATATTTCGAAGCTATCGTTCGGATATTTCCGGTGGTATAGCGTCGACGTTCTATTCGCACAGACAAAACTTTTCAATTTTTAGCATCGGATACGCTTTCTAAATCGATTGGTCGCTCGAATATTCCGTGGGATGGATTTCCATGCAACTTTCTTCAGATGTTTTCCACGAGATTCGAAGAATCGGGAAAAGTGGTAGAGTTACGGATTCCTTTTCCTTCCTCATTCGATCCTTTTGTTCTCGTTCTTTTCTCCATTTCGTGCAATTTCGATGGGACTAGTTTCTTCGAAAATGTTTCAAGCTTTTCGGAATATTTTTTACCACGGTCGGTAAATGCCTAGTTCTGCTGGAATCTGAATGGAATTAATTAGCTTGAAAATATCAAACTTTTTCAGTGATATTTTTCACGGTAATGTTTTCTTTTTGCCTATAAACGCTAATGAAACTTTTCACCAATGTTAGTTGGTTTTGTTAGAACTAGGGCGGAAAGTGGTATTTTAAAAATGCTCATATTCCATTGTGATATCTCTTGCAACAATTTTGCAGACTTAAATTAAACGTATGTTTTTATTTTATCGTTAGCTATTGTTAAAAAGATGTTTATTATTCTAAGAGAATGTCGAAGAAAGAATGAAATTAGATATATAAATTGCAATCATCTATTTGAAAAGTATAATAAGTGTTTTTAGGTTAAGTTCGATTTAATTAAGATATTGAGATTCTGTTGATAAGTTTCGGATCAGATTTGAGGTTTTTGAGGGTTGGGATGGTGAGATAAAGTTTACCAAGTTTAAAAAGAACACGTTATATCTTTCATCTGGTATATTAACTTCGTAAAACTTTCCACTAATTATGTTAAAAAGAAAATGAAATAGCAGCATGAGACGCCTGAAGCTGTCTGTGTAACAGTTTCTTATTCTACTTCAATTAGACTTGTCTTATTATATTAGGCTAGTTTTATGAGTAATGCGGTTTTCCTGATTGCAGGAACCCAGTTTCCAACAATAAAACTCGTTATGATAAGAGCTTTATAGAAATAGATTATCAACAGATACTGCTTTTTTTTGTCTAAAATACGTACCTGAAGAAGCTGCTTTAATATTTTTCCACATATTTGTTGTTTTTTATTAACTAAAAGGATTTATTATTATTTTAAATGAAACATAGAGAAACATTTATCTTTCTGCGTAAATTAAAAGCTTTTAAATAAGTATAGCTTGCAGTAAAATAATTTCTACTGCAGACATTTCCATCAATATAATCAAATAAACAGCAGCTAAATACAAATTCGTTGCATTCGTATTTCATCTTGAATATTTTCGAATTTTCAAGTTGCCATATTTGATTATCTGTCGGGTTGGCAACTAAGTGATTGCTGATTTTGCTATTAGGTTGTATTGACAAGATCCGCAATCACTTAGTTGCCAACCTAATAGACGAACAAATTCGCCAACTCGAAAGTTGTCGCTGTTGTAGACATCTAACTGTGAAACGCAATAAAAACCTTCATTATTTGCTTAATTGTTTGCTTAACACTTTACCGACCGATAGTCGATTGATCGGTTTTTGTCGCCGATGCTTACCGATCGATAGCCTATTAATCGGCTGTTTGTCGCCTACAATCTTTCTCATTGTTTGAGCAGTAATTTGTTATTTAGTACTAAGGTACCTTGCTCAGTTGCGTCAGTTGCGTTGCTTTGTAAGCTTCCACAGTTTTACCAATTTGAAGAACTTACTGTTCGCGATGTACGAAAAGAATGGTATCGGAGAGTCTAAACCGAAGCAGAGCCAGCGCCAGAGAGAATCTGCGCCTGAGATGCCGGTCGGACGTGCGTATGCTGTTGAATCGCTAGCGGTCGGTAAAGTGTTCATTATTTGAACTGGCGAATTGTGAATCTCACTTTTTGCGATTTCGATAACATTCGGTCATCAGGTTTGGGCATAGCGTTTGTAAGTACTATAGTTGCTTGTTTTTCGATTGATATGCGATGACGTAACAGCCCATCACGATTTAAAGGTTATCCATAGTATCGGCAATCATTGGCTGCTAAGTGAATTCATTGATCTCGTGACTATTGTGTACGAAAGTTTGTTTCATCGTTGTTAGGCAACAACGTTACCGCGAACTGGCTCAGTTGTATCATTGCTCTTGATGATGGAACGTGCTTGTCATCTGTTCAGATGCACCTCATCGCTGCTAGGCATCCTGCGGCGATATCCATCTCGATTTTCTTCGATTTCGCGCAAATTGTTTCTATTTCTTGTGTATAGGGCGTCTCGGTTATATTGGGTTGGCAACTAAGTGGTTGCGGATTTTGCCAATATAATCTAATGACAAAATCCGCAATCACTTAGTTGCCAGCCTAATATATCTTCTTCGGTTGATTACAAAAAGTATAGTATTTTGTATGTAGTTTGAGTGATGTCGAAGGACAACTAGTTCTCAAAAAATGTCTATCTTATATCATTTTTCTGAGTCTCTTTGAACGTCGTTGATGTTTTTTCCCTGCTTGTTGCAGCTGATATTGAGATGCAAAATTATACGATCTCGAAATAATTTTCAAAAATAATAAAGAATCTTCTCTGACGTATAATTTCATTGTAAAATATATATAATATAAATACTTCCAAATTAATACAAAACTATATCACAATATACTGTACTGTACAACCCCTCAAAAATACAGTGCAATAATTGCATATTACAACTAACTTAAATCTAATTATTATATAAATTTAAAAAAATGGTTAAGATATTTTAATTCAATATAATAGGTTATATCTAAATGTCAGTAAATAAATATATGATAGTACACTATGTTACTGCCCCAAAAATATAGTATAATAAATATTTAACACTGTACAGTTCTTCTTATATATATAATATAAATACTTCCAAATTAATATAAAACTATATCTCAGCATACTGTACTGTACAACCACTCAAAAATACAGTGCAATAATTGCATATTACAACTAACTTAAATCTAATTATTATATAAATTAAAAAAAATAGTCAAGATATTTTAATTCAATATAAAAGGTTATATCTAAATATCAGTAAATAAATATATTATAGTACACTATGTTACTGCCCCAAAAATATAGTATAATAAATATTTAACACTGTACAATTCTCCTCATATGTATAATATAAATACTTCCAAATTAATACAATACTATATCACAACCTACTGTACTGTACAACCACTCAAAAATACAGTGCAATAATTGCATATTACAACTAACTTAAATCTAATTATTATATAAATTTAAAAAAATAGTCAAGATATTTTAATTCAATATAACGGGTTATATCTAAATATCAGTAAATAAATACATTATAGTACATTATACCTTAAAATACAATGTAATAAATATTTAACCTACATAAATACGAAGAAATAATTATAATTTAATACATATATATAATATAAAATTCCGACCCAATATTTTATACACTTTTATGCATTCTATATGTTCTACGTATTCAATTTTCCCGTGAACGTGTAAGCATGCACAGTCTACCAATAATTTTTCCTGATACAATAAAATTTCCTGATAAAATGGCACAGATTGATCTGTGCAATATGAAAATGTTCGATCGAAAACTTGGAAAAAATTCCTAACCTCGATCAAAATCCAAATTCTTAACGGGGAACGAACAAGACGATTGTTTCAAACAAAATTCAACTACTCTTCTCCTTAATTTATACGACAAGAGAGTGACTTTCTTCGAGAACATAATCGCGATAAGCGCTTATCGCGATCTCGACGATCGAAAGGGACTTTGGTCTATAACTCGTAGACGTGCCGCTTAATAAGCGGCCATTTTATTTCCCCGGGCGGGCTATTTAAATTGTAAAACACCACTGTCCCAGACTCAAATTGATTTTGAGACAGCCGGTTTGATTTAAATGTAAAACAGCTTGCTTCTCGCGAGGATGATGGGTGCTTGGCGCGAGTAACTATTTTCAAGCGGAGCTTAATCTGGTGCGCTCGTCCAGCCAGCAAAGGGAAAATGCCAGCCATGAGACGTTAGAGTGTAGAGGCTGCTTTCCTTCGAAGTACCTGCTTCATTTCCCGCTGAATTATCACGTAATAATATTTTTCCCGGCGAACTTTGTCCCTCGCTGGGTTACTTCCAGATCTTCGCGTTATCTTCGAATTAGAGAAGTTTCATCATGAAATATTACGATACTTCTAGAAAGAAAATTCGCTTGGGAAATTCTTCTCTTCCTTATCCCGAGAGATTTTCTGCAAAGTTCGAGAAATTCGGAATTGCGGATCGATGATCTCTTTATATTGGACTGGCAACTAAGTGATTGCGGATTTTGTCATTAAGTAGTATTGACAAATCCGCAACCACTTAGTTGCCAACCCAATATTAATGTAAAGTGCTCAAATTTATCAATATTTGATAATTTAATTAAATTGCAAATGAAGAAATAATTGAACGATCTTTAAGTTACTTAATCTTTAAAATATTACAATCTTGAGTACTCATATTTTTGAGTAATAGTTTAGCAGAAATAATTGTCAAAGAATAGAAAGAAGGTGGTAGCTATTGCAATCTTATTGAGTTGTTCTTATTGGGTGCTCAAATTTATCAGAGTATTTGACAATTTAATTAAAATACAAATGAAGAAACAATTGAACGATCTTTAAGTTACTTAATCTTTAAAATATTAAAATATTGAGTACTCATACTTTTGAGTAATAGTTTAGTAGAAATAATTGTCAAAGAATAGAAAGAAGGTGCTAGCTATTACAATCTTATTTAGTTGGCAACTAAGTGGTTGCGGATTTGTCAATACTACCTAATAGCAAAATCCGCAACCACTTAGTTGCCAACCCAATATGTTTCATGTGAATCGTTTCTTAAATCCTAGTTTCTCGCATGTCCTTCTAAGAATTTACGATTTCGCCAACTGTCGCTGGATCCTTCACAGTAAATGCAAACCTAAGCTGTAGTTGATAGGTCTTTCGGAAGATTGTAGTTTGCGGTGTAGCAGTTTCTGCTCGCGTCCTGCTTCAGGATCCTACTTGCACTTCATCTTGTTTTGTGCCTCGCAAACTAATATATGATACTGTTTGCTGAAGTTAGCCATCGCGAAATTTAGCTGGCTATTCATACTCGATGGAAGATTCTCATGGAAACCGGAACACATTGTTTCGTATTCGTTTCGCTTATACGTATCTCTTATCATGAAATTTCACCTTATCCTTGATCTTCAGTAAACTGCTGCTTGTGTGGAAAACAATTATGATTTGCTATAACGATACGTTTTAATGAGATTAGCAATATATTCAGCAATATTAATACATTCTTAATAATATATATTAGTTTACTAGTATTAATAAATTATTGTTATATATTACATTGTATATATTACATATTAATATAATTAATCTATAATATATATTATTATATAATATATAATTAATATATTAGTATTAATATATAAATTATATTAATATTAATAATATATATCAACATTAATATATTCTTTCATGTATTATATTATTTGGTGTATGAGTAATAGACTAATAATAAAGTAAATATAATTAGTAGGTAATATATAATATAATACGTATATGACATATAATATATATTAATATATAATATAATTAATATATCATTATTAATATATTCTTTCATATATTGTATTATTTGGTGTATGAGTAATAGACTAATAATAGAGTAAATATAATTATTATATAATATATAATATAATATTATACGTATATGATATATAATATATATTGATATATAATATAATTAATATATTATCAATAATATATTCTTTCATATATTATATTATTTGGTGTAGGAGTAACAGACTAATAATAGAGTAAATATAATTACTATACAATATATAATATAATTAATATTTTAGTATTAATGTATTAAATATATTAATATTAATAATATATATTAATATTATATATTGTATATTATATATTAATATTAATATATTCTTTCATATATTATATTATTTGGTGTATGAGTAATAGACAAGCCACGTATGGGGTTGACAACTAAGTAATTGCGGATTTTGTCGTTAGGTGGTAGTGACAAAGTCCGCAATCACTTAGTTGTCAACCCAGTAGCTCGTGGTACTGTGTTCGTGCGAAACAAATTAGCGAAAAGTTGGTTGGTTAACCCATTAATTAACACAGCATTAACGCGATGTTTCATTTGCAAATTTTCTTATAATCATCCTACGGTATCGAATTCTACTTTCTTCTTTATTTTATGGCTATGACAGGGAATTTTAAAGAGATGGTTATATTGCTTCGTTATTATGTAAACTTTGCATGGAGAAAATAGCAAGTTTCATAAAACTGTAAAATTGATGTTTAATAATATTATGACGAACCATTGCTCGGTTAATGTTGTTCGAAATTTTAACAACATTTAACTCTTTGCACTGCTATGTCGAGTATCACTCGACATCAGTTTTTATCTCAGCAGCTGCTTTGTGAAACGTGCGAAGGTAAAGTAGGATTGCATCCTGGAAATTGTTTCAAGATATATCCTACACTTAAAAACCACAAAATACAACAATAGTATGAATAAAACTGGTTTTTAAGTGAATTTCTTTTTTCTTTTATTTATTTAAATTTATTTTTTAGTTAAAATAAATTTCAAATAAAACACTTGAAAGCGTTGGCAGCTGCTGCTAACGAAATTGAAATAAAATTCCTAGTGCAAAAGGTTAATGTTGCATTTTGTAAAAAAATTTATTTCGTAAAATCCTTGAAGAAGTATCCTCGACTAAATTCTGTAGAAAATTCCACTGCGCGCATCGATAGCAGCGATAATTGCGTTCCGATGCCTATCGCGGTTTTTCATATTTCTTTTTCCTCTCTCTTAATAGATGGTTTTCCACGAAAAATGCAAACAAGCTCCGCGGTATATCGTTTCTCGTTCGCTGAAAATTCCTCTCATTTTCTTCATTATCTCGTTAACGGGCAACTACTCGAGATTTATGGCCACTCGAAGATATCGTTGAACCGTGCCCTAATAAATAGAGAGCGAGAGAGAGCGAGAGCGAGAAAGAGAGAGGAGGAGTGAAATCCTTGCTGGCTAGACTTTCCAGCCGAAAACTTGGCCGTGCCTGTTCGTTCGTTTTAAATTTCATCTTTTATTCATCCGCGTCCACTTCGTGCTGCTGGTTTTACATCCGCAAATTATTACTATTAATTTCGTCGAAACGATCGCGCGCAATGCTTTTTAATCGCTTCGTAAATACACGTGCCTATTTGACGAATTACTGTCAAATGGGAGTGCAAACGTTATTATGTAGATGTGGCGTTGGCTGTCGCTGGATGACGATTTGTATAGTCGTCTGACTCGATGATAGCTACGTTGAAGTGCGTCCTCACTGCTGTTCGCCAACATTTCACCAACGGTTCGTCTGTTTGGTATTTGCATATCGTTCGCAAATACGCCGGTGTCTTGTACGATGGACTTCAAATGAAGACTACACGCTAGAAATAGGATAATGACATTACCATGGATTTTTATGTCGTTTGATCGTGTAGAATGAAGGGCATATTTTAACACTAGAATTATCGATAGTTAACACGAAGCTATTTCTACCAAAACCAGCGAAAATGACTGGTATTTAAAAAATACGTAATAACAGAACATTTTTATATTTATTGATTTATTACTTTCTTACAGAAGGAATTCCATGTTATGTTGTTGAGAATTGTGAATCTTAATTGCCGAAATAATTGTAAAGGTGCACTAAGGTTACACTTAGAATTCAAATTAAAATAGTTATAGATTTATTTAATAAACGATTTCCAGGATTTTCGTCGATATACATTTGCACGCGTCTCAGCACTTTCTTTGTCACGCCATCTTCCATACCAGACTGCCAACGGAACAGTTGCATTCTTCTGTTTTTCGAGACGCTCCGCACACACATACTTCCATATACCCATATTCACATACGTGTGTCACTACACGCCGCCAATCTAGTCTAGCACACAAAATTATACATATCTCAATATATGTAGTACATTTTTGGTATTATTAATTCATCTGGGACCATGATCCCTAAACGAGGGTTGCCACATTTATAAAATTGAAGAACCAGTCGTGTTGACTGGTGTGGTATTTCTAACGTTAGCATCTAGCGATCGATCCGGAATTTTCCTAATACTTGATATCGACATATCGAATGATGCGTGGTAAAAATTAAAAAAAAAAAAAAAAAAGAAAAAAAAAACGAGTGGCAAGTTGTACAAAACGAGGAAACTGGTTAATTGGAATTCGATAAACAGATTACAGGACCCTTTTACACTTCGACAAGCATCAGTTATTTTGATTGATATTGCTATGAGTAGCCTTGATACAAAATTATTTTCAGTTCGAATACGTAAAAAACAAAATAAAATTCATTATATTATTCTTTTAGTTATCGTTGCGAAATTTATTACATCATTGCGGAAAAATATATAACAGGAAGTAAGAATTTTAGAATAAAATTGTAAAACCAGTCAATTTGACTAGTGTGGTAGTTCTAGTTTTAATATGAAACAGAGAATTGAAAAAGGGAATAATTTGATAGACGATAAATTTTTTATTTTTATTATTTAATTTGTGGCGGCACTTGGCAACAATGTATATCGCCGAAGCGAAGTGCCTAATGAGCCATCAATATCCCAACGGTCTTTCCGTTGAATATTCGAGAAGAATGCGTGCGTGGCAACGGTGGCGGACGCCTAACAAACGCGTGAATAGTGGGGATATTGAGGGGCGACAAAAGAAAGAAAAGATTCATTCCGTTTCGAACAGCAAAGTGCGAAGGATCTAGCGTAACAGGGAAGCAAACACATTCGAGAAGCGTAATAGTTAATTGTTTAATGAACCTATTTGTTGAACATTAAGAGTATTTCTAGGGGCATTTACATTTATTTCCACTTCAAATTTATACTTTACGATTTGTCCAGCTGGACATTTGGTAGATTGGACGATAAATTGACAACGTTTTGTGTGAGACGAATGGTATTGATTTATAGTTGATATGTTAATTTATCTTAGTTAACATTTACCTTCGTATTCAACGTTACGTGTATTTTCAATTTTTTTATTTTCCATTTTAGACACTCGATATACTGTAATTCTGCTTTTTATTAAAACCGTTATTTTAACAAACTTCAGATTTTGCTGGTGTGATTGAAGTTGACTTTTATTCAAACAAAAAAGTGAATTACACATAACCATTTGTATTCATTGCATTAATTTAACTATAATTTCATACATATAGAATTCATTTATACAGCTACATATTACACATCATTATTCCAATTACTGAAATTCATTCTTTTTAATTCCTTCATTATCTGACCATTAAGATTCTTTTATCGACCGTCAGACGACTTTATTAACCGTAGCGCTCGCAGCTAACAAAAGCTTATACAAATTTAAATTCAGGACAACGAAGATTTACTTTATTTGCTCGCATTCATTTCCAACCATAGAATCGCGGTTTTTAAAGATATTATTTATCACTGTTATTTACAAATCTGTTTACCGAAACATCCGGCGTGCAGATCAGAATTTACGATCTACAATTATCGCAATACACGTAAAGCGTGGATTATCTAGCCGTTCGTTACGCTAATTAGTCCGACAGTGGAAGGAAATTATTCGAAGAAAATTCCGAGAGAAGCAGGCAGGAACAGTGCAAAAAGGAAAAAGAAAGAATAGGAAAAAAAGAAGTGTAAAAGATTGAATCCTTCAGGTGCAACCGATAGTTAAACATCGCGCGTCTCGTTTCAGCTTTCTATCCGTTTCTATCAGAATCGCGCTGCGGTACGCAACAGCCGTGAGTGGAACGAGCAGTGCTGCGATTTTGCAGAAGTGTTTTGGAGAAGGTGAAAGGCGCGGCATCCTCTCACGGAATCCCGCAATTATTTTGTTACTGCAACAACGATGCCAATCGAAGCGGACCGTTCCGCTCCCGATCGACCGCAACAGTTCCGTTCCTTTTCATTTGTCGAAGGGCAGTGAGAATGGATGATGGTGTATCAGATGATGGTGGCGTTATTTTTCCCTCCTTCGCGTTTCTCTTACACCTGTTTCTCCTCTCGCTTATAAATATTACTCTGTTATTCCTTAATACGTTTCACAGAGATTAATTCGTCAATATAACCGAGTATTGACAACTTGTTCTTTAATTTATTAATTTGCTGATAGAATCCATCGATTGAGTATTAAGTCGTTCACGTACTCAATTCACTAATCGAATTTCCTTAAAGGTATTGGTACGTACAGTGACTGACGCTTACATGTGCAAACTTGAATGGCCGAAATAATGTACATTAAAGTAATTTACTTAGACAAGCAGATGTCAGTAGGAAGATGGAAGTTTTGAGGTTATGTCAGTAAAATTTGAAAAGGATTCAACAACGTAGATAGGAGGTGATACATTTATTAGAAGCACGCATTGTAAGTGACTGACAAAAGTATTTGAATGCTACATATATTATTAAATTATTTAATATTAATATTTTGTTGGACCACCTTTAGCAGCGATGGTGTGTCTCAATGGACGTTCCATACTGTAAATCAATGATACCTTTAGTTATATATATGTGGCGGCTCTCGACAACAAATACCGCCACTAGTGCAGTGGTTAGCAATAAACATATATAAAAAAATAAATAAACATATATATATATAAAAAAAGCAGTGGTTAGCGCCTTTGGTTACGACGTTCAGGACTCAGGTTTGAATCCTGGTGCACGTAGTTAGTCCTGATATTTTTCTTCCACGACACAATAATTAGAAAGTAAATACAATAGACCCCCAGCAGCGACATCTACAGCTCACTACACAACTATCACGGCCCTAGACCGCCACATATAGTTTGCGTTTAGCTGGAGCATAATCGTAAAAGACGCAACGATTATTATGTATCTTTCAAACAATGTTTGAATTTATTGTTTAATCACTCACTCGCGTGTATGTCGTTTTTGCTGGAAAAATAAAATACGTAGCTACCTTTTTCTAAGCCAAATAAATTCGTTTCTCAATATTTTCAACATTCGTCAATTTATTAATTCGTCTACTCGCGTATCAATTCACCAGCCAATTGTACTAACTCTGTTTCGATATTACAAGCCAAGACTATCCTAAATCATTCGTTGATTTATTCATTTAATTTCCCAGCTGCGATTTACACGTCCCTCGACGTACTTTCATATTGGATTTCTCGTTCATTTGCTTACTCATTAGCCCATTTAGTCGGTAACTGAACTGTCCCATTGATTTACACGCTCGTTTCTTGGGACCTACACTTTCTTCTTGCGCCTCTCTTTACCAATTTTCCTCGGTGGCACGGAAAAACGAGCTTTCAACGAGGTGCACGGGTCCTCTTTGTGTCTGCGATGTAGCCCCGCATTCGTAAGATCCGAACACTGAACACCTCGTTAAAACTTGATAACACGGCCTTTTTAGTTGGCCTCCTCCTCTTTCCTTCGTCTCACTCTCCGTCCTATGCTTTTCCACCTTGTACCCCTGATGTCACGACTGCCGCTCGTGCCTACTGATAAAAGAAACCTTTTGCGGCCACCGACCACTAGAGGATAGATGAACACGCGTTTTCCGAACCTCTCCAGACCTCTCCGGACTACACTACGCGACTTTTCTTCTCGCAAGCTGCACTTCTTTCATCCTGCTCGCTTGCCTTCACCGTCAACGTATTTCTATACAGACGTTCCGACGCTTCTCTCAAAGACTTCCTTGGCCTTCTGTCGTTATTCAACATTTTTCTTCCTTCCTCCATCTCTTTTAAATATTTACACATAGAATCTTTTCTGTTTCAATAGACGCATTGTACAACTTGGTATATCACAATGATCAGTGGCGATAGTTCGGTATTAGCTTATTTAAAATAAAATCTTTTCATTAAGTTTGGAAGGGTATTTGAATGCAAAATAATGTAATTTCCCTAGTTGAAATTTTTCAACAATTGGCTGTAGGTTTTATTTTTGATTTGTTATTCTCTGCTTTTAATCGGACAATCTTACATCGATATTTAACTTACATTCTATTATTCTATTATTGAGTTCGTAATTATATGATTGCGGAGTTTGTCAATAGATGTCTTTTGTTTTGTCAACGTGTTCAAAGCACCTAACCTAACCCTGTTTTCTTGTTGCTTGGACTTCTACCTTTAATTTAGCAAAAAAATTGTATCGATTAGTTATTTAGTTTTGTTTTTATCCCAATTTAAAAATGCAAGCACAAGACGCGTATTTCAGACATATTTTTTTGTATTATTTCCGAAAAGGTAAGAACACATCGCAAGCACACGTGAAGTCATGTGCCGTATATGGGAATGAAGCCTTGAAAGAAAGGCAGTGTCACAATTGGTTTGCCAAATTTCATTCTGCTGATTTTTCACTGAAAAATCCTCAACAGCCTGGCCGACCAATTGAAGTTAATGAGATCCATATTAAGGCCATTATCGATTCAGATCACTATAGCACAAAGCGTGAGATTGCAGGAAGCTCAATGTATCGCGTACATGCATTTAAAAAAAATTAAAACAGCTTCGCTATGTCAAGAAACTCGATTTATGGCTCCCTCATCAGCTTAAGGAAATTCATTCGACGCAACGCATTAGCATCTGCGATTCGCTTCTGAAACGCAACGAAATTGATCCATTTCTGAAACGACTGATTACTGGCGACGAAAAGTGGACAGTTTATAACGACGTTAATCGGAAAAGATCGTGGGTGATGCAAGATGAACCAGCCCAGACGACACCAAAGGCTGAGATTCACCAAAAAAGGATTATGCTGTCAGTTTGGTGGGATTATAAAGGAATTCTGTACTTTGAACTTTTACCAAGAAACCAAACGATTAATTCAAACGTGTACGTTCGACGACTCGCCAAACTGAGCGATGCAGTT
Organism: Bombus dahlbomii; assembly: GCA_037178635.1. Classification (NCBI taxonomy): domain Eukaryota; kingdom Metazoa; phylum Arthropoda; class Insecta; order Hymenoptera; family Apidae; genus Bombus; species Bombus dahlbomii. The sequence goes on from CM074118.1 coordinate 1,026,732, forward strand.
CAAGAAAAACGGCCAGAATTGGCGAATCGTAAGAGTGTTGTTCTCCGGCATGATAATGCAAAGCCCCACACATCTTTGGTCACTCGCCAAAAATTATTGGAACTAGGTTGGGATGTGTTGTCACATGCACCATATAGCCCTGACCTTGTGCCTTCAGATTACCATGTATTTCGTTCCATGCAAAATTCCTTAAATTGTAAAATTTTTAATGACGCTAATGATGTGAAATCACATTTAATTCAGCTTTTTGCTGGCAAAAATCAGCTTTATGAACATGGAATTATGACACTGCCTGAAAGATGGCAAAAGATGATCGACAAAAACGGACAATACCTAATTGAATAAGGTTATATTTTTAAGCAAAAATTTTGAATTTTCCTTCTTATTTAAAATAAGCAATCACTTAGTTGCGAACCAATATATCAACGTCCCATAATTGAAATTTACACACGCGTAATTATAAATGTCTTTGCACCTGGAGAAAGGATAATATTTTATTTGAACCGCAGTTAAAGACAAAACAGATAACACTATGAGATGATATTGGTGGTACTGCGTTAAATAATGACTCGGTGTTTAGATCAACAATATATTTATTAACAAGTGTCTTCTTTTGATCGCGTCGCGTATCGCTCGCGGTTTCGCTAGTCGATCTCGCTGCACGCTTACATTTCGACCTTATCGCTCCCTGGTTCAAACTTAACTGTCGATCGGATTCGACTCCTTTCTTTTTGTCACCCCTCAATATCCCCACTATCCACGCGTTTGTTAGGTGTCTGCTACCGTTGCCACGCACGCCTTCTTCACGCCTCAATATTCGGCGGAAAGACCGTTGGGATATTGTTGGCTCATTAGGCGCTTCGCTTCGGCGATATACACTGTTGCCAAATGCTGCCACAACTGTATCGATGTAAGTAGGTACTTTCCACGATAACTAGATAAAAGCGTATAAAGATACTGAAGAGGATTCAAAATTTCAACGAAATTCCAACACGTCTCTGTTGTTTTCAGAGAAAGCACCACCGATATTCACATTTTTCGTTTATTTCCGCCAGATTGTAATAGAGGCGCGAATCGAATGACCCGTATTTCAATAATTATGCAATCATGTCTTGGGAGAGCATCTTGCGCGGGCTCGCGCCTCGTCATACGACTCCGCCACCGCTTTCATTAAAAATTCCCCAAGGCCTTCGGTGAATAGCGCTTTCAGCTTGCACGATGCAGACGCGGCCGATAAATAAATTACGAGAGGGAACGAACTCGCGTTTTCCAACTTTTCACCGACTAGCGGCATTAACAAATGCCACGTTCTCCCGATGGATTTCCACCCCGTTCCAACACATACGCGCGCCAAAGAAAATGAAATGGTCCGTTTAGAATCTTTTGTTCTTTTAGAATAGAAAGGCTGAAATGTTTAAAAAGATCGAACAACCTGCAGTTCTTTCATCATTGAAAATTCCCCTTGATTTATTTATAACTATGGTTATCATCGTTGTGAGTAATGTATGTAGAATATTAAAGTTTGGTATTAGACATGTAAGATCATACAAGGTCATTCTTGCTTCAGAGTTTCTTGCTGAGTTCTATTTTTAGATATTAACACTAAATCTACCGGCATTTGAGACATAGCTATCTTTATCAAAACCAGTCAAAATGACTGATCTTTAAAAAATACATAATAGTAGAATATTTTTATATTTATTTATCTATTATTATCTTATAACAATAAGTACAATAATGAAGAATATTTAGTAGCAAAATCTTTGGTAACAAGAATATTAAAATAAATTTCCTTTGATAAATATATGAAGCATAATATAATAATATAATAATAAGCGTAATCGAATAAATAAAATACAAATATAACTTAAACAGGTATGTAGAATGGCTAGAAAAAATATTACTATATTTACCGCCACATTTACGTACTAATTAATTAAGTTACATTTATTAGTATTACTTTAACGTGAATATAAAAATTTGACATTGTGAAAATGAAATGTAGATTAACAATTTTTTTATTGATCAACGTATCTGCAAATATCTTTTGTAGCCAGTGTATGTTAGAATCTAATAACAGTACACACTGAATACCTGTAATAAACACATGTAGCAAATTGCATTTCTTTTTTTCTTCCTATCTCCATTAGGCTCTTTCCTTTCATTCGTTCATTTCAAAAAACGTTCAATTTCATCCATCGAAAGAGCGAACGTAACATCCCCGCTACCTACCAATTTATCAAATCTGTAAAGCATGGCGTGTAACACACGATATTAAGCGTTTCCGCAAGTTCGTGCCACGGAAAGCCAGTAGCAGGAAGACATTAACGACATTCATTTAATACCGGATGTCCTTGGAAAAAAATCCATTAAAGCTACACGTTCGAAAAAGAATTACGGAGTAAAATGTACGAGAACGTTGAAAAAAAAAAAAAAGAAGAAAGAAAACCACCGTTATATGAAATATTGCTCTTTATTTTAACGGAGCAACCAGAACAGAGAGAATATTTTTTAATGCGTTGCGCGTAGACGAAATGGTGGCGCTGTTAGCCCGTCAAACTGTATCGTTCCTATTCCGACTCGTTCGTTACACGAAATTTATTCAGAACGGAAATTCCATTAGCAAACACTGCCAACAGTGGAATCCTATCTTTTTTCTCTGACATTTTTTTTTTTGTTTTTTTTTCTCTCGATTCGCTCGCGGTTCTCCACCGCGGTTCGATTATGAATCAGCTTGTCATGCAGTTTGCACGAGGCGCAATATTTGTCCACGGGTATGTTGATTCGAGCGCGCTATTGAAAAGTGTCTGTGTCCGCCTTATTTGAGTAATTTGTCGATGTTTGTTAACCGTGAACGCACGCAGGCAAATTAAGAGTTTCGATGGAGCTGCAGCGTTTTTACAATTAACTTGAAATATCGCGTTTGTTAAGACATTTAATTGCAGAATAAACAAAGCCGATGTTGATTTTTATATTTGTTATCGCGGCATATGTTCTCGCACCACATCTTCACTTTTATGCCGCGTAATTAATTTTTCTAGCCGTGTTCGAAAATATGTCAATTTTAGGAGAAAGGAAAATTATTTTAATCGTTGACGGTTTATCGTCGATTACGGAGATTTCGACAAACTCATATTTTTTTTTTTTTTTTTATTTAATTTGTACTTTGCAATTTGTCCAGCTGGACATTTGGTAAATAAACTCATATTTTTACGAACACAACTGTAGAAAGAGATCATGATGTCTATTTTATGCTACTTCGACTACTTCGTATCTTTCTGGACATTTAAATTTCCCATAAATGCATAAACATTCGCAGTCCGCTAATCGCGAATTCTAACGATGGAATCGAGAAATTTACAGAAAATGATAAATTTATAATATGAAAGAGAAAAAGTTCAAATGGTATGGTACATAACCTTCAATCAACGAACGTACAGTGATCTTTGTTCCTAATCGAATATCGCCATGTAAAATTTAATTCGATATAAACTGCTCTTTCTCTTATCCGAATTTGTTAGCGACTCTTATTACAATTATTAAGGACCGGGTTAATGGCCAATTGTTTAATTAATTACATTAATTAATGACTCATTATTACAATTAACCAAAAATCAAGATTGCAAGCTAATGCAGTGTTCGTTTCTTTAATGCAAACTATTGGGTTGGCAACATAAAGGTTGGCAACATAAAGGTTGGCAACATGAAGGTTGGCAATTAAGTGATTGCCGATTTTGTCATTAGGTGGTATTGACAAAATCCGCCATCACTTAGTTGCCAACCTTTATGTTCATAAATAACATAGTTTTCGTTGATTTAATGTGCAACCAATTTTTTCTTTGATCAGGTAGTCGATACTATTCGCGTCCATCTTGGAATTACGACACGGAATTCGCTGTTTAATCTTCCTTCACGAACGCGCATTCATCAACGTTTTTTCTTGTCAAAAGATAAACACGTTGCCAATATTTGACCTTTGTCTTCTACTTTTTCTTTTTTTCTTTTTAATACACGAGGTTGAAGAGGTTCTGTTTTTCAGCTGCGCAAACAACAACATCGAGACGAAAGTATAAATAAGGGGAAGCCGTTAAATCCATAAACTGTTGTAGGAGAGAAACGAAGAATTTTGTATTTTTAACATTCCAGTATTTTTCTTCGCACGATATACGAGATATGTAGATTTCTCGGTTCCATTCCATTTTTTCCCACTGTATCTGCCAACTGTAGATACGATATTTTACTAATGTGATACTGCATTATCGAATGTCGTAAATATCAGTCGTACGCGCGGCCACTGAATTTATAATAATAATCGTTATGGAGAGCGGAATTGTAGTCAGCGATCAGCCAACATTGTCAATGTTTCACCGTTTCCATCCACCGTTTATCATTTTCTCTAATCCCTGCGAGTTCCAAACCGAGTTTCCTATGCGAAATTAATCTTTCCTCAGTTGATATCTCAAAGTGTATCACGAAAGTCTCTTCAAAACAATAAAAAGCACTTCCCGGAACAAATCTACCATTTACTCGAATCATACCTAAGCAACAGAACTTTTGTAGTAAAAATAAATGATATATATTCTGAAGTAAAAGACATCAAGGCGGAGCTACCGCAAGGAAGCGTCTTAGGGCCAATATTATACACACTATACATAGCCGACATACCAACACCTACCAACAGCAAAATACTGACAAACGCGGACAACATGGCTGTACTGGTCAGGCATACTAATACAGAAACAGCAGCCACATTACTACAAAAGCACATCAGAAAAATAGAAAAATGGCTGCAAGATAAACAAATAAAAGTAAACCCCAGTAAATGCAAGCATATTACATTTACACTGAGAAACGGGGAACCGCCAAACATCCAATTGAATGGCACGCACATATCACAAACAAGGCAAGTTAAATATCTATGACTCCACTTCGACACACAATTTACATGGAAGCAACATACTAAATCAATTATAGACAAAATACGGATAAAAAAAAGACAGATGTACTAGCTAACTAGTCGAAACTCAGCATAGAAAATAAATTAAAAATATACAAAACGATAATAAAACCCATTTGGACGTACGGAATGCCACTATGGGGGACAGCAGCAATGAGCCACATAAATAAGTCGCTACAATCGAAGATACTGAGAACAATAGTGAACGCCCTCTGGTATGTCAGAAACGAAGATACATACGCAAAGACTTAAAAATACCAACGGTGAAAGACGAAATCGGCAGGTATGCAGAAAAATACAAGGAAAGAACGACATCACATCCAAACCGGCTGGCTGTTGAAGCGAGCAAAACTCTGATAAAAAAGAAGACTAAAAAGAAAACAACCCATTGAACTCACTAAAGAAATAAAATAGTCAAACTCGAAGATGGTATTCCGCGGGGGGTAGCCATTCACTTGTTATTTAGCAATTAAGTTAGAAAAATCTACCAAATGTTCAGTTGGACAAATTGTAAAGTACTGAGATAATATCGGATGTCGTGCGCTAAATGATCACTCGGTGTTTAGGTTAACAATATATTTATTAATAAGTGTCTTCGTTTGGTCGCGTCGTGTATCGGTCTCGGTTTCGCTGCCCGGTTACAACTCGACTTTATCGCTTCCCGGTTCAAACTTAACTGTCGATCGGATTCGATTCTTTTGTTTGTCACCCCTCAATATCCCCACTAGCCGCGCGTTTGTTAGGCGTGCGTTGCAACGGTCGCGGACCTTCTCGAATATTCGGCGGAGGGACCGTTGGGATATTGATGGTTCATTGGGCACTTTGCTTCGACAATATACAGTGTTGCCGAGTGCCGCCATAGTACGAATGAAATTGACGTATTCAGAGAGCCTTTTCTATTCCAGTGGTTTATATTTGTCTTTTTCTTTTGTTCCAGGTGAGTACCTTACGATACTGATTTAATTGACCTGTAATTTGGTGAGTATTTGTCAAGTTGTTTGAAAATGTTTGCACGGCAAAAGTAAGCCATAATTAATGAAATCGATAATTACATTATGAAAACTTTAAATGGGTAATATTCATGTAGAAATGATTGAGTCTAACGAATCGGAAGGAAATTATTTGCTTATCGTGACGATAATTGTTAACATAAAGTTTTTATGGAAATTATTACGCCGTTCGTCTTATTTTCATAGACTTAGTGTCATCAGATTTGTATTTGGTTTTGATTAATGCCAGATATTATAGAAAGTATAAGTTTGAATACGATGGAGAACTTGAAAGCAGCAAGCAGAGCAGAGAAAGAGAGAGAGAGAGAGAGAGGGAGAGTGAAGAGCTATAGAAACATGATAATACTGGAAACATTGTTTTTTAAAATTGCCCCAAAATTTTCTATTATTTTCTTATCTCCCTGGTATAACTAAATTTATAGAAGTAATTTGTTTCTTATTAAATTGAACTTGAAGCTTTTGTTTCTGCATATTACCAACTATTCGAATAGTGTATTTGCGTGGTTAAAATTATGCGTAAAAAGAATTATAGTTATTGGGTTGGCAACGAAGTGATGGCGGGTTTTGTCAATACCACCTAAGAATTTTGCCATTATTTGTCATGTCATGGCGAAAAGTATCACATTACCAAACAATATCTCATTGCGTGACGATGAGCGATGTATTGGGTTGGCAACTAAGTGATTGCGGACTTTGTCAATACCACCTGGTGACAAAGCCCGCAATCACTTAGTTACCAACCCAATAATTAACACTTTACTGACCACTAGCGGTTCAGCAGCATACTCACGTCTGACCGGCAACTCTGTTTCGGTTTAGACTCTCCAATACCATCTTTTTCGTTCACCGCGAACGGTATGTTTTTCAAATTGGTATAAAACTGTGGGAGCTTACAATGCAAGGCAACTGACGCAACCTACCTCTAACAAGGTACCTCAGTAGTGAATAATAAATTACTGCTCAAATAATAAGAAAGATTATTGATAATAGAAAGCCGATTAATAGGCTATCGGTCGGTGAAGTGTTAACGTGGGGGACGTGTATACTCGTGCAAACGAATACAAAACAAGCGATTAAGAGGAACTTCGACGTGAATCGTTTGTACGTTAAAAAGCAAGGAAACGAAGAAAATACGGCAAGTAGCGGCTATTGTTAAACACCATTGTTATTATTACTGTTGCCTTTTGTTCGGTAGAAAATTTCTACTTTATCCATGCAATGGAGTAGCAAGCAGCTGGTTGGTAAAAATAAGCACAATGTATAGTTTAATGGCTAACAAAGACATAATCGAATGCTTTTGAGATTAGTCGTTCGTTAAAACGAAATGAACTCGACTGTAGAATTCATACAGAGTTGTATTTAAAACGTATTTGTTTAAAAAACGAATTCAGACGAATTCAAATGAGAAGAATAAATGTTTCTATTATGTAGGCAACTAAGTGATTGTCAATACCACCTAATGACAAAATCCGCAATCAGTTAGTTGCCAACCCAATATTGGACGCCTCCGTTCCACGATGACACAATGATCACAAATATTTGATCGAAATTTCCAATTAGCAGGCTTTTAATTAGTAGGCAACGTCAAATATTTCCTCGACACGATGATTCCATCGAATCTGCTCGATCGTTTCGAGAAAGTTCCTATCGTAAAATCCTACGATTTTCTTGGACTTCTCTCGTTATTGCACGATCGTAATTGTGAAAATAAGGTTGGCCATCAACAAGGATCGAAAGATCAGCAAGCGAGATGTTGTTACCGGAACAGCGTCACTTGGCAATTCGCCATTCGAAGGATGAATGGCGACAATTAAGGGACACGCAATGATGTTGCTACCCTGTTACGATTAACCGTGCAGCTGTGCTTAACGAAATTGTTAATTGCTAATTAAAGCAAGATCGAACTCACGCTGTTAAATATGCAGAATGTCCTGTGTTCGCGTGACGAGAAAGCCTCTCGGTTAATAATTTCCGACGTAATACTATGTTAATGAGTTGAAGCATCGCCCCCAAGCTAGTTACATGGAAATTTGTGCCATGAAACGCGTAGTTATTGCTCTTCGCTTTCATTATTCCATACACGTAGCAGCAGTTTTAATCTCTTGTTGATATTGAATTATAGAAACAGCTGGAATTTACGTGGAAATCTTCCGAGTGTACATTTGCCAACACCTGATACGACATCATTAAGACCGCTGAATACTCAAATACATTTCCGTAATTTCCATTTTAGGTGGCGCGAGCCATCGGTGTGTTCACGTGTAATCGTATTATATATCGGCAATTAAGTAATTGCGGATTTTGACAATAACATCTAATAACGAAGTCCGCAATCACTTAGTTGCCAACCCATATAATATTGTACATGGTACGTGGGACATAGTACATAGTACATGGCACATATTATATAGTACATGGTACATAGTACATGCTACATGCTACATGCTGCATGTGCTTCGTGGTACATGGTACACGGCACATGGTACACGGTATACGGTACACGGTACATGGCACATAGTAGATAGTACATGGTACATGGTATATCATACGTAGTACATGGTACATGGTACATGGTACATGCTACATGCTACATGCTGCATGCTACATGGTACACGGTACATGGTACACGGTACATGATGCATGATACATGATACATGGTACATGGCACATGTTACATAGTACATGGTATATGGTACATGCTACATGTTACATGCTACATGTTACATGCTACATGCTGCATGTGCTACGTGGAACATGGTACACGGTACATGGTATATGGTACACAGTACACGGTACATGGCACATAGTATATGGTACATGGTACGTGGTATATCATATGTAGTACATGGTACATGGTACATGCTACATGGTACACGGTACATGGTACATGACACATGAAGTTTTATTTCACAAAAAATAACTACGACGCAATGTAAATGTAAAGTTGAACTCATGTCGCCGCTATCAATCAACTTAATTGTCTTCGATTCTGTATAATTAAAAAGCATATTTCCTTATCAATAATACTGAATCTTAAGCTTCATCCAAGCTTGTTTCAGAAAAATTCGGTATCGACATTCGACAGTTCGATTCTTCGACCAATTAAACGATGTCTATAGTTGAAAGTAGCTCGTGTATCACGACGAGAAAATCCTTATCCGATGATGAAACGCTCTGTTCATGATGCAATATGTTCGTAGCGAGAAGCAAGAATGGAGAAACGAGTACCGGTAGACGATCGAGTTATCAGGAAAAGTAATGAACACGGTTTCAATAGCAGACTTATCGACGCGGTGCAGTCACGTCCAGCGAATTCGACTAATTTTTTTCGCCCTCTTTCTCTGTGTGTACCTAACGATCGAACGTAAAGGAACAGAAAGAGACGAAAGAACGACAGAAACAAAGAAAAAAAGAGAGATGGAACAGCGAGCAATTAGTTGGTTCGCTAGACTAGTTGTGATTAATCGTGGGCGTTAGGTGGCGTTTTCAAGCAGCGACGACTCGCTCGGTCTGCGACTGGCGCATCAAACCGCAAGCCCGCGAACGCCGATTAATCGCCGTAACCCGAAATGATCGTGGCAATTTGACGAGGAAAGATATGGTTGGAAACGCGGCGTAATTTATTCCTCGTTTCGGCTTCTCACCGACTGAAATCAAAAACGCCGCCCCGTCACCCCATCGATTCCCCAGCCTCGCAATCAACTTCTTTCGCAGATTTCCTCGTTTTCAAGCGTTTCCTCCAACCTGTTTTTAATTACCGATTTTTCCAACATTTAATGAGCTGCTTTGGAAGATTTATAAGCGTTGAAAAAGTCAGGATTGAAGATGTTTTTTCCGTGAAACTGCTTGATTGAATTGCATTAATTTTCAGCTGTCAGAGTGATAGGTTCCGGACTTTTTTGCTCTTGAAAATTGTCGGATATGCACAGCTATTTTTCACAGAATTAACGCTCACTTTTACTGACACAGAAATACGTATATGCCTTCTTCATTGTAATAATTTATTATTAAGTTTATTATTAGGAAAGTGTGTTTCTTGCACAAACGTGTTCTTTACAACAGTTCTTTACAACCTTCATACAAACGTGAAACCAAGTCTGTGAAATGTCACGGTGTTTATCTCAACAAAACAAAACCGATCGTACGTAATTCGACAAAATGATATAAAACAAAGAACGTTGTGTTTCTACTATTTCCTCATAAAACGAAAGAAACTTTTCGGACAACCTAATATTATGTATTATAGGTTAGCAACTAACCTAACCTCAACCTGACCCAATATTATGTATTGTGTTTGCATTTTCTTGGGGAGCCGTTTCCGTGGCCACATCTGGCGCAAGAGATCGCGTCAAAGGGACACTGACCGAGGGATTCTGATCGAATTATTATCGAATTATAGCTGTTTGAGTCGCAAACAGCGCGATCGCGCTGTTTACACTTTCTGTGGGAAAATGCCAGTACATTTGAACGATACGAACGACTGTATTTTCTATTTCATTGTTATCTTATCAGTAATTTTTATTGAAGAGAACTTGAAATATTTATGAACTAACAATACGCATATATAGTAATATAAATGTATTTCATAAAAATAACAAATATGATTTGGCATTTTTCGACCCTGTTTTTTCAAACACCCCAGCGATTCAAATGGATAATTATGATTTTATTTATTTAATAATGAATTTGCAGCGGCACTCGACAGCAATACTTTCCAACGGTTTCTGTCCCGTGTCTTGCTACACAAAGACCCTATCATCGACCGGACGATGGTAGAGCAATGGTTAGCGCAAACAACACATACATCCCCCAAAAATGGAAAAAAGCCAAAATAATAGCCATCACAAAAAAGGATAAAGATGGCTCATCTCCCACAAACGTCCCATAAGCCTCCTACCTAACATAAGTAAGGTATACGAAGCAACCATCAACAACCCCCTAAGCTCCTTCTGCATAAAAAACAATATAATACCAGAAAACCAATTTGGCTTTCGACATAAACACTCCACAATTCACGCAATAAACAGACTAACGTCAGATATCTGCTGGGCGCTAAACGCAAAACAACGAGTCGCCGCCTGCTTAATAGACCTCGAAAAAGCTTTCGACACAGTGTGGATCCCAGGTCTCATTTACAAATTGATAACGAAAAACTTCCCAAGATACTTGATTAAAATAATCTGGGACATGATCACAAAGAGAACATTCACAATGTCCGAAGGTACCCACACGTCGAACAAAGAATTCGCTATAAAAAATGGACTCCAACAAGGTACAGTCAATTTCCCATTACTCTTCAGCATCTACAACAGCGACCTATTAAACCTCTTCGACCTGAACAAATCCATCCATAAACGCTCCATAGCCTTTGCAGATGACCTCATCGTCTACGTAACAGGCCGCAAAACCAAAACGATAAAAACAGAAATGCAAGAACTTTTCACTAAAATCAACGACTACTACAACACATGGAAATTAAAAATCAACGCAAATAAATGCGAAACAATACTGTTCAGACCCAAGTCAAGCGAAATTGGCCCAGCAGAGAGAGAACACTGCAAGAAATTTCAAATAAGAGAAAAAGCAAACGAAGGAGCATCAATACCGCACAAAAACTGCGTAAAATACCTAGGCATAAACATAGACAACAAACTCAACTACAAACAACACATCGAAACCCAATTCTCCAAGGCCAGTATTTTATATAATATTTTGGAGTGCAAAAAGGTTATTCTACTCTAAACATCTCAAAAGCAGAGTAAAAATACTATGCTACCAATAATCTACCACATCGATAATTTACCACATAAAAAGAAAAATGGGGATCAAAACGATACTATACGAGGAAAACTTAAACGGACAAACCGCAGACACCAAATGGAGATACAACATGGCCCTCCCCCAAAAAGACATTGAAGACAAACACAGAAAAAACACAAAAAATATTGGTGGATACCAAATCCATAATAAAAAAATCCAAGAGAAAAAAAAAACCTTAAATCGACAAAAAAAAAAACCCAACCCAATAATATAAACACAAAAATTGTAAAAACTCCGACACACAATATAATAAGGCTACGTCGTACCGTCGCGCATCGGTACTTTTGCCTAACATATCTTGTTAAAAAAAATTCATTGTTTATTATGATAAGTAAAATGTAACAACAATCTTGGCATAAATAAACGTATATAAAAAAAAAAAAAAACGATGGTAGAGCAGTGGTTAGCGCCGTTGGTTACGAACGTTTCAGACCAGGTTCAAATCCCGGCACTCGTAATTCGGTTTTTTCTCCACGATTCCTAAATGAGAAGAAGACAACCTGAATGAAGACAAAAATCCTTATATAGCCAGCAGCACAATATCATGACCTATCCCGACCTCAAATTGTTTTATATCAACATACTACTTCAAATCAACTAGCGCGAATGCATTCAATTCTGTTTTTACAAGGTGAACAGCTTAGCAAGAAAGCGCAGGAAAGAAGTCAGCAATCAGCTGTCGTGTTCTCGTTCACTTGAATCGGTGAACGAGCGCGTGATTGCTATACCGGAATATCAATATAGCGATCTGTTCGGCATATCTGACTCTCGTACGTTCGGCCGTAAATACGCACGAATATTACTTTCGTTTCCCGATCGCGTGAAACTTCTATTTGAAAATGACGAGCTGTGACGGGGCTCGCGATATTAAAACCTTCAACGGCACACGTTGAATTTTTCCTGTGAACGCGTTATGTTTTAACACGTCCGATAACAAGGTTTCAGAAGTAAAACACCGTAAATTGAGATTTTAAGTGTATAATATGGTATTTCGGTAGACAAAGGAGTGCATTTGTCATAGGCAAAAAATTCCTGAAAGAGAAAAAAATGTTTCGACCACTTTCCTGCAAGGTAATTAAAACTCAGCCCTTTAAATATTCGCGCGCAAACAAGCGATAAATCGAGCTACCTTACGGACGTTTTAAGAGGGCGTTTATTGCTTTAACGCGTTTAATTATCATCATGCGTTAAAGTAATGTTAAGAAGATTTGAAATAGTTTGATAATCTTCTTGTTCATGCAAAATTTAATAATTGGATTGATTTTTGATTAAAGAATTTTCTCATTTTTTCACGCAATTCTAAACAGGTATTTTTAAATTGTTGATTTATAGAAGACGTTTAAGACACTGAGAATAAACAAATATTTGGTAGATTATTTCTTTTTTTATTGTTTAATTTGTACTCTAGAATTTGTCCAGCTGGACATTCGGTAAAATTTTCTAGTTTTATTGCTAAATAAATGAAAGATGGATGGCCACCCCCAGCGGGATACCATCTTCGAGTTTGCCTCTTTATTTCTTTAGTGGGGTCTTTTCTGGTCGATTATTTAAGTAATTTATTTAACTTATTTTAATAACTAAATTAAATATGAAATATATATGTAATTAAATTATTATTATTATATATATATAATTAATGATTAAATATGAAAATATCACACGAAGGGAACTAATAACGCTTCCGTACTCGAAGTATTCGAACGCTTAGACTTACAAATTTCAATTAATAAAATGAGGTGTACTAAACTAACTTGTTAAAACAATTTGGCATCCATAGTGATCAAAAAGTGTCAAGATTACATCAGTAAGATTTGGAAACGATTCAATAATATAGATACATTTATTAGATACATTCATAACAAATATCTCACAAAAGTATTCGAACGCTGTTGATAGTTTTTCATTTTCCTTTGCACCGAATGTAAACATCATTGCTAAATGAAAATATTGGTACGTTCACTTTATGTTTGGATATTGTTTCAATAGTAACGTAAAAGTGTGCATAGTATTATAGCGACGCATGAGTCATAGGACGAGGCAAAGCGAGAGCGAGTCATGTTATTGTTGTGCCTCGGAACGCAGACACAACGCCTCGATACACGAAATTAGCGTTAGATTATCTGTAGACAAAAGCAGTGTTGCCGTTGAAGGGAACCGTCGTTCTAAGACAAATTTGAATCTTCCGACTCCCTCCCGACTAGTATAAGTAAACGGACACGATCACGAGCGGGCAGTCATTATCATCGAGCTGTTACCGAGATATTACCGAATTATCATTATTTGCGAATTAACGGAGTATACGAGTTTTCGAGCTATCCGCGAGAATTTTATATTCCACCTTCGTGACTACGTTTGTACGAACGTCTATCAACGGTATTTATAAGCTTCTATACTACTATCTATTCAGCTTATTCTAAATGCACTTGACGGTTGCAACAGCAATCTTATTCGTCCTTATTACATAAATCCGATTTTCTCGCATCCTCCGCCACAGTATTTAAAATGAATACCAAAAAGTGTGAAACAAAAAAGTGTGATAGGGAAATAATATCCGATTACATGAGGACGGCATATCATATAACGAGATTGCCGGAATTGTGAACAGAAGTAAGTCCACATTACATTATATCATAAAAAAGTTAAAGAACGAGGAAACACTTGCAAACAAAGCTCGATCAGGTCGACCAAGGTGATCGACTGGAAGAGAGGAGAACGTTATCATTCGCGAATTAAAAAAAAATCCTACTACATCCGCTCCTCAACTCGCAAGTATCGTAGTTGATATGTTTCGTAAAGAAGTTTTCTCGGAATTATGTCGACGAATCTTACGAAACAATAATTTTCATGGCAGAGTACCGCGAAACAAGCCATATATTAATACGGTAAATCATAAAAAAAGATTGACTTTTGCAGAAACCTGTATTAATAAAGATAATTCTTTTTGAGACAGTCATCTTTTCGGAAAAGTCAAAGTTTAACATTTTGTGCTCGGATCGTCAAAATTATGTGCGGAAAAAAACAAATACGGAATTGGAAATTCGACATTTGCATCAAACAGTGAAACACGATGGTGGATCAATCATGGTGTGGGGGTGCATGGCTGCCAATGGCACCGGAAAGTTGATGTTTATTGATGAAATACTTGATAAATATAAGTATTTCAATATTTTAAAAAATAACCTTAAAGAAAGTGCCCGTAAATTGGGATTATTGAAAGATTTCCACTTCCAACAAGATAACGATCCTAAGCATACTGCTAGAATTGTGAAAGAATGGATCGTATATAACATATCACACATGTTAATTACTCCACCGCAAAGTCCAGACTTAAATCCGATTGAAAATTTATGGGCAGAAATCGGAAAAAGATTAAATAAATTTCAGATAATCTCAAAGCAAGTATTGAAAGATAAAATTATAGAAATATGAAACTCCGTTAAGTGTAGTTTTACAAAATCATTGGTTTACAGTATGGAACGTCAATTGAGACACACTATCGCTGCTGAAGGTGGTCCAAGAAAATATTAATATTAAATAATTTAATAATATATGTAGCGTTCAAATACTTCTGTCAGCCACTTACCCATTTATTAAAAACATGCATTGTATCATCAACTCCTATCTACGTTGTTGAATCCTTTTCAAATTTTACTGACATAACCTTAAAACTTCCATCTTTCTATTGACATCTGCTTGTCTAAGCAAATTACTTTAATGTACATTATGTCAGCCATTCAACTTTGCATATGTAAGCATTCGAATACTTTCGTCAGCCACTTGGTATATTTACGAGCTCTCCTCAGCTGAATATCCGTACCGATTTCTCTGCAACGATAGCTCTGTCGCGACGAGTTATATTCTCTCTGGCTGTAGATGTGTTTCCGCGTAAAGCGTCCCACGTTCAGCTAGCGGCCATGTTCAACGACTGGGTCTGCCTGAGCAATTGTTTACGAGGGTGTGACCGGAGGACGCGGTAATCGTTCGAGCGGACAATAAACATCGGACGCGATACGAAACAGAAGTCGAAGGCGTGCCGATAGATGACGTTTCCTGGTCGAAACAATAGCACCGTTTCGCGGAAGGCTGTGTCCATCGTGAGATTAGCGGAAAGAGGGTGTCGCTCTAATTGATCGCTCGAGCGGAACGTTTTCTGAGATTTTCCACGGGAAGCGTGGAAATTTTTGACGATTTTTAGATCAACTTTTCGAAATAATAATTGCTGTTGAGTATTTTAGAGTTGAAATTTCAAGTAGTTGTCGAAACGACAAACAAGTAGCACCACAGCGTCTTCTGACGAGATCCACTGCTCGTCGAGTTGAATAACGCTGGTCTGTTTTCAAAAGTGGTTTTGCTTATTTCTTTAAAAACATAGAGGCAGCTGTCTTCATTCGCCCAAGCCTTCGTAGCATCAGTAACTCGGAAGAAATCCATTTGTCCATTTTCTTTACGTTTGCAATTTGAAGGAAAGGAATGGTATAATAGGTTAGCTTCATTTGAAAGCCCATTTCTCTTGTTCTCTCTCGTGGATTGTTTTCAGTAGTTTCTTAAGACGTTATTTTTCAGTCTGTATATTATATATACGAAGACAGTCTCCTCTGTGTTTCGAACAAATAAACAAATCCTTTTTGAAAACGTACCAATAATCGCAAATAATGTACGTTAAAGTAATTTGCTTGGACAAGCAGATGTCAATAGAAAGATGGAAGTTTTAAGGTTAGTTGCCAACCCAATATTTTTCCATCGCAGCTCTTTTTGTCTTCTAAAGTTGGTAATATTTGTGTATAATCACTAAGCATCTAGTGTATATGATTAGAAAGTTGAATTTAGGTAAAATGACGCTGTAGGATCGACATGTACGAAAGAACGTGTTATTTAGAATTTCGAAATTTCATGAAAATTTCATGTAATTTCATAGATCTTTATCCTTTTTTGATGGACTGTGTCAATCAAAAATATATCTCCAATATGTATATATGTAAATTTAAAATCCTGAAGAAAGAAAAAAAAAACAGGAAGGAAAAGATTATTGGAATAATTTTGAGCGACAAAGATGGTATCCAGAGAAGGGAGACGCGTCTCGTCCTCGAGCCATCGTTGGCTAGACACGTCCCATTATACAAACGTAGCTCTCTTTCCTTTATCGGCGGCCCATCTAAAATGGAAAAGTTTCCGCTATTTTTCCTCAGCCGTCCGCCAGCCGCATCTAAAGTACTTGGACGACGAAGCTGGTGAATAAAAAATCAGTCGGACAATTTCATGGAAGATACGCGTTTAGTCGAAAACTTGGATGAAACGTCGATGATACGAATGCCAGTTTCTGGTCGTTGAGTCTATCGTAGAGTGCATTAGCAGATAATCGACGAACATCGTCGGCCAACGAGGAAAAAATGGTGCAGTTTTAGCAGAGAAACGTGGCGACAGATATCCATGAAGCGACATAAAAATTCAATCTCCTCGATGAAGCGTTTCTGCTTGTTCCCTGGCTCGTTCTATTTCTACGCCTCGAAGCGACGAATATGGAATAGTCTGGGGAATTATGGATCGACGAGTATATATGGAAATTTCGGCTGATAGGTGGAGATGCGTGTTTGACGAGGTAGTTTTGAAAATGCAGATGATTTATTAGAGAAGCAGAGTGTATGTTCTCAGAGTAGCGAATGTATGAGTATCGATGGATAGTTTGAATTTTTCATCGAGTTTCATTTGTGAATAAACGACCAGAGGGATGAAAGGCCGACGACTGATTGATTTTTTTTTCTTTTTTTTTTTTTTTTTTATTCATTTGTTCGTCTACCTTTGGCGTACAAAACATTATTAGTACATGAAATATCCGTAAATGTCGGAATAGAACGAATGTATCACCGGGTTGTATAAATCTTTCGACCAGTTTCACGTGGAAATAATAATAAATCACCAACGAAAGGGGTGAAAGAATCAATGAACTTTTGTTGCTTATTCATTTGTTCGGATGCTTTAGCGTAAAAAAGATCATTGGTATATAAAATACCAATAGATATCAGAAGAATGAATGTATTTGTGATTTGTAATCTATCCTATGATACATTGTGCAATGTAACGCAAAATAATCTTCATGAGGATTAAAACTGCTTGAACGAAACAAAGAAAAAATACAATATTTACTGCAGCCTGTAAAATACGACATTCTAGAAGATTTTACAGAAAGTAGATTCCATTAATAACATAATTGAAAGTGAAACAAAGTCACGTACTAATCCAAATTTTTAGCGCTGTGTTGTCCGACGTTAAGCGTGGGCCATGGATGGCCCACTCTTTGTAGAGAAGCTCACCGTGGGCTGTCTATTTTTTATGAAAGAGCGCAAGTTGAGCAGACTGAATTTTCATTGCAAAATATATTGATTGTAGCTAAAATAGATTATGTAGTGACCTGAAAACCCTTAATAACCATTTATTTCATTAAGCAATAATAACATGAACAATATCGAAGTTTGAAATTATATCTTTTAAATTGAAAATTTAATAATTTTGTATTGTATGGTACATCTGAAAGCAGGATTCAATACATAAGCCAATGTTACATTTTTTACATTCGTAACGCGAGTCAGTTCTGCGATTATGTTTGGTGCAAACAGCGCATCTTCGTCGCAAAGAATATTTATTATTTTCTTTAGTTATGCAGGATGTAGGAAGATATCTCTCCGTTAACCGAAATGGAAGGTCGTTCGAATCAACTCTTCCTCCTTTAGCCTCTATTCTGCGTGACGGGTATTTTCTGCAAAATATCTTTTATGAGAAGCAGATGAAAATTTACAAACGTTCCAGTTTTATTATTAGCACTTTTTTCAAGAGTATATACATTATATATAGCGAGGTCTAAGGGATGGAAAAATATTTTTTATACCATTTTGTGCTTTTTCGAACGCAGCGAAGTGAACTCAAAATCATATCGATTTTATCGACTGCGCCTATTAAAGCATTGTAGTCTGCTACACACTTTGGTTTTCGCTTTGATTTGCCAGTTTGACGATTAATTTTTTTTTTGTTTCAACGAAATCATCAAAATGTTAGGTGGATAACATCCATACGTCTTTTTTTATCACGCCACTTTAACGCCACTTTTAGCTTAAATTGAGTGGTTGTGTGAGAACTCATATATGAGTTCACAGCGCTCAAAGAGTTAGGCAATCTCTCTGTATACATCATACTTGGACACACATATTACATATTGTTGAGAATTGTGGATATTAATCACCAAAATAAATGTATAGCAACATTTACATTACACTTAGAATTGATGGCAAAATAGCTTCAAATTTATTTAATATGTGATTTAGAAGATATTCGTGGATACACATTTGCACGCGTCTCAGCACTCTCTTTGTTCCGCCATCTTCTATTGAGTTGGCAACTAAAAGATTGCAGATTTTGTCAATACCACCTAATGACAAAATCCGCAATCACTTAGTTGCCAAACCAATAGACACAGCGGCAGAAGGAACCAACTTGGTTTCAACTTCTTAAGTATTTCTTTTTAAGATTCATAACTGTGGAGAATTGTGGATCTTAATCGCCGAAATAAATGTATAGGAACACTTACATTACACTTAGAATTGACATCAAAATAGCTTGAGATTTATTTAATATGAGATTGACAAGATATTCGTGGATACACATTGCACTCATCTCAGCATTCTCTTTGTCCCACCATCTTCTATTGAGTTGGCAACTAAGAGATTGCAGATTTTGTCATTAGGTGGTATTGACAAAATCCGCAATCACTTAGTTGCCAAACCAATAGACACAGCGGCAAAAGGAACCAACTTTGCTTCAACCTTTCAAATATTTCTTTTTAAGATTCATAACTGTTCAGAATTGTGGACCTTGATCACCGAAATAAATGTATAGTAACGTTTACATTACACTTAGAATTGATGGCAAAATAACTTCAAATTTATTTAATATGTGATTTAGAAGATATTCGTGGATACACATTTGCACGCTTCTCAGCGTTCTCATTGTCTCGCCATCTTCTTTACCACATTACTAACGGAACAGCTGCATTCATCTGTTTTACGAGACGCTGCGCACGCACATACTGCTACACACTCGTACTCGTATATGTGTGTGACTACTAACATTACACATATCTCAATACATATTAACACATTGCGTACGGGTCACGAGTTATCTCGTTTTTAGCAAGCCGAACGTTGTGGTCGGATAACGAGATATCTGGTTTTCATGTTTTTTTCGATTGCATCGATGACTTAAGTAACCAGAAACAAATGTTTTTGTTACGTTAGCAGGATAATGAAGCTTTGCGCATTCTTCTGACTAATAATTAGTAAAATAACTGAATGTTGACATTCCAAACATGTAAAAACAATGAGTTAGTATAGGCAGCACATCGGTGGATCTGTTCCGATCGTTTATCGTACCTTATAATATTTTATTGTTGTACATTTTGTTATTTCAAAATTCGTGTTTTAATTTGTAAGGAAACAGCTTTTCAAAAATCATTTACATTTTCTATCTGGTACTGAAAATTTAGAACAAAAATTATTTTATAAAACAAGCTCTAATTCTATAAAAGTAGCAAAATGACACATAGATGCAAAGAAAGTGAAAGTCAAAGTGAATTGTTGTTTTGCAACAATTCTTGCGACAAAAATGAATTCAGTGATAGCAGCAACATTCTTGAATTAAGCGATGCGGTTAGACATAGAAGAAGACTGAATAAAAAATTAAAAATGTGCATATATGCAACCTATTGCTTGCCAAGATACTTCTGGACAGCAGAGCGCCGTACGTAATGCGTTAATATAATTAACCGTGGATTTAAAATGTTCAGCAGTGACTGTGCAACGCCCCATCGAATATAAACGTACGATTTACCGAAGGGACGCGAGCGTAACATCGTTTCGTTTCAGCCATTCACGCCAGCCCATATTTCTTCTTAAACGAAACCTAAGCTGTCGCAATAAAAGAGAGACTCGCAGACCGCGTCGCCGAGCAAAAGAAGAGATCTCGATACTCGGCACGTATGCCGCGTAGATCCAGCCCGTGTTCCTCGACGAGGGATATTTCTATCGTGACATATGACCGCGGAGCAGAAATAAAGGGAAACCGTGTCTCTGTATCCGATGCGCCATCCTCGACAAGACGTGCGCGCTTTACCGTCGCTGTGAAAAATGCGTTTTCGTTGCTTCCATTTTTAAGGGGAATCCGACACCGACCAAGAAGGAGGTTACACAATCGACATATAAGAAGGCTAAATCACTGGCTCGCTCGTATATGGAACAGCTTTGAAAATAATTTTCGTCGCCATTTTGCCTACATAACCTATCTGCTGGATCTATGGACCCTGACGTAAATCACAGAAGATTCGCTGGGAATATTTGAATACATCTACGTGCTAAGAGACACCAGCTCTTTTGTATTTTGCATTACAACCTATACCGTGCGTGATTTAGTGGCCAGATGATCGTAAGAATGTTAGGAAGCTTCATGAAAGGATACGACTTGGTATTTTTTCATCTTTTTTTGAAATTTCATATGCTGTTCGTGACTCAGGCTAGAGCTAGTTTCCGTTTTCTAGTTATTCAACAATTTTCAAACGTTTCTTAAAATGAAACACGACTTCTTGAGTATTTTTTTCTTTCAAATCTATGCAGAGACTGCTTGCGATCAACGAGACTACAGTTATGTTTATTTATTAAAGTTATTCCCTGCTTTGTAATCGTTTAAATGCTTGGAGACTTGTCAGGGAAAGACAAAAGATCTATGGTCTATACTTTTAAGTATGCTTTTGCTATAGATTATACTATTCATTATGCATAACACATTCTTTGTTTTGTCAATGTATTCGAAGCACCTAACCTATATTGTTTTCTTCTTGTTTGGACTTTCACATTTAATTTAATAAAAAATTGTATCGATTAGTTATTTAGTTCCGTTTTTATCCTAATTCAAAAATTGAAGAACAAGAACAACAAATGGAAATTCAGACATATTTTATTGTATTATTTCCAAAAAGGTAAGAACACATCGCAAGCACACGTGAAGTCATGTGCCGTATATGGGAATGAAGCCTTGAAAGAAAGGCAGTGTCACAATTGGTTTGCCAAATTTCATTCTGCTGATTTTTCACTGAAAAATCCTCAACAGCCTGGCCGACCAATTGAAGTTAATGAGATCCATTTTAAGGCCATTATCGATTCAGATAGTTATAGCACAAAGCGTGAGATTGCAGAGAAGCTCAATGTATGGCGTACATGCATTAAAAAAAAATTAAAACAGCTTCGCTATGTCAAGAAACTCGATTTATGGCTCCCTCATCAGCTTAAGGAAATTCATTCGATGCAACGCATTAGCATCTGCGATTCGCTTCTGAAACGCAACGAAATTGATCCATTTCTGAAACGACTGATTACTGGCGACGAAAAGTGGACAGTTTATAACGACGTTAATCGGAAAAGATCGTGGGTGATGCAAGATGAACCAGCCCAGATGACACCAAAGGCTGAGATTCACCAAAAAAGGATTACGCTGTCAGTTTGGTGGGATTATAAAGGAATTCTGTACTTTGAACTTTTACCAAGAAACCAAACGATTAATTCAAACGTGTACGTTCGACGACTCGTCAAACTGAGCGATGCAGTTCAAGAAAAGCGGCCAGAATTGGCGAATCGTAAGAGTGTTGTTTTCCAGCATGATAATGCAAAGCCCCACACATCTTTGGTCACTCGCCAAAAATTATTGGAACTAGGTTGGGATGTGTTGTCACATGCACCATATAGCCGTGACCTTGTGCCTTCAGATTACCATGTATTTCGTTCCATGCAAAACTCCTTAAATTGTAAAATTTTTAATGACGCTAATGATGTGAAATCACATTTAATACAGCTTTTTGCTGGCAAAAATCAGCTTTATGAACATGGAATTATGACACTGCCTGAAAGATGGAAAAAGATGATCGACAAAAACGGACAATACCTAATTGAATAAGGTTATATTTTTAAGCAAAAATTTTGAATTTCCCTTCTTATTTAAAATACGCAATCGCTTAATTGCGAACCAATATATCAACGTCCCATAATTGAAATTTACACACGCGTAATTATAAATGTCTTTGCACCTGGAGAAAGGATAATATTTTATTTGAACCGCAGTTAAAGACAAAACAGATAACACTATGAAATGATATTGGTGGTACTGCGTTAAATAATGACTCGGTGTTTAGATCAGCAATATATTTATTAACAAGTGTCTTCTTTTGATCGCGTCGCGTATCGCTCTCGGTTTCGCTAGTCGATCTCGCTGCACGCTTACATTTCGACCTTATCGCTCCCTGGTTCAAACTTAATTGTCGATCGGATTCGACTTCTTTCTTTTTGTCACCCCTCAATATCCCCACTATCCACGCGTTTGTTAGGTGTCTGCCACCGTTGCCACGCACGCTTTCTTCACGCCTCAATATTTGGCGGAAAGACCGTTGGGATATTGATGGCTCATTAGGCACTTCGCTTCGGCAATATACACTGTTGCCAAATGCTGAGACAACCGTATCGATGTAAGTATATATTTTCCACGCTAACTAGATAAAGGCGTATAAAGATACTGAAGGGGATTCAGTATCTTGTGCCTTCAGATTACCATTTATTTCGTTCCATGCAAAACTCCTTAAATGGTAAAATTTTTAATGCCGCTGATGTAAATTCACATTTAATTCAGAAGCTTTATGAACATGGAATTATGACACTGCCTGAAAGATGGTACTGATCGACAAAAACGGACAATACCTAATCGAATAAAGTTATATTTTTAAGCAAAAATGTTGAATTTTCCTTCTCTTATTCAAAATACGCAATCACTTAAGTTTCTACTTTGCAATTTTTTAAATATTGCAAGGTTTATCCATCCGTGTTATAAAAAGGTTTTATTGTACGTTATATCTGCATAGTAAAGATTTCTTTAATACCGAAAGATGATTGGCTGCTCTATGTATCGTGTTGAAGACTGATTAATTAACGCGATAATGGAAGATATTACGCGCTACCGTGAATTACGAAGCGGGAATATTGGTTGGCCGTGGCAGCGTTTGCCGCAAAGTCATCAAAGATTTACCACGAATCCAGCATCGGCCGTAAACTCCACCGCTGTTATTTCTTAGCTTACCGCTAGCCTGGCCGCAGCTACACCAGCGTGAACAACCTGCACGCTGAAATCGCTCGTTCGTTGTCGTTGCATCTAAACTATCTCTCAAATGAACGTAAATACGTCGAATATCGTTCCATATTTATGATCGTTCTCCGGTTCTTTAACCGGGTTAACGCATTCTATGGCGTACCAATATCATGTGATTTATCGTCCATACTCACGATTTGTCGTTAGAGTGATCTACGCTCTCTGTTTGTTATTAATTGTGCTCGATAATGGTTAGAAAATGACAAGAATTAGCATAAAGGAAAGGTAGTAGAAAATACATAAAATATTGCGATATATATTATTATTGTGTATCGATAGATGATAAACATTCATGAAATATTATTCGATTAATTAATTTGTATTATATGGCAAACATCTTGCTATAGACATTTGTAGAAAATGTCTTATAATATTAATTTAATACAATTAATTATCCTATGAAATTATCTAATAATATTAACGCTTTGTTGTCGTATTGAGTTGGATATGATAGCTGCTATTCCATTAATCGGATGGAATAACATAATATAATATTGTAGTATCGTGGACGAAAGACCTAAGGGACATCGGTCGAACTATAAACAATGTCGCGAGATAGCCGAAGTGCCGACGGATCCAACAATGTATCGTCGGTTCTTCGATCGAATAGTTTCGCGGAAAAGGCCTACGTGACCCTAGCCACGAACGGTTGCGAAACACGTGTGTGGTGGGGCTAAGCAAAAGACAAGGGGTTGCTAAGGGACAAAGACGAATTAACCGTCAGTGTGAGTTGAGCAGCCAGATAGTGTGAATCGACAAGGAGAGTCAAGGAGATAGTGTTGCTAGTGTTGTCGAGAGAACGTGGCCCGCGAGAGAGAGCGTTGGATCAGTGGTGACGAGAGTTACAAATTAACTATCTAGTTGTTTCAATTATAATACGTTATTGTGATTAGTTCACGTTAAACAACCATCGTTTCCTGTTTAACCAACATCTGTTTAATCCATTTATTGTAAATAAACTAATTATAGTAAAGATCCAAAAATATATTATAATGTAATATAATTATGTATATAGTAACTAGCTTCTAATATCTTATTTAGAATTCTACGTGTTTTCGGAACGTGTTTACGTAGATAGCGGCTAAAAGTAGACATACGACCAATGCAGTGGAAACCTTTTAGTCACAAAGAATTTGTAAAAATTGTCTCTGCAATAGAATTCTAGAATACTCAGTTTCTGTAAATTTACAAATTCATTGTTATTATTAGTTGACAGTATTTTGTGCAAAAAAGACCAAAAATATATTTCACAATATTTTCTTTCTGCTTGTATAATCAAAATATTAAATGGATGGAACAGGTTAGCAGTGAGACCAGGCAAAATGAATCGTGTTAATTGGTTTCGAACACACGGCTAGAAATTCTGAAATGCGTAACATTTATTGCGAAATATCGCGGTCGAGTGAGATGGAAAATTTGGAGGAAAAAGACAAAACAAAGGCAATTTACGAATAATTACCTAATTGCTTTACAAGTTAATTGCCATAATGCAGAAGTAATAACAATGGCAGTAACGGTTGGCATTGGTTATTATATGCAGTCGCGTTATTGATGATTAATGTATTTGCGTTTTCAGTTATTAATTATTAGCCGTAATTAAGTTTGGTACGTATGGTAATCGGACGAATGCGGTTTAACGCGTTGATGTGGTTACGAGGAAACGAGAATCGAAAAACGTGAACGGATTGAATTTGCTACAAGCGTGCATATATGGAGAACATATGTGTTTTATCGTTTTAAATATTCGCAAAATCTTCTACCTTTTGTTAAAACTATTCCTTCAACGATTCGTATTAAAAGAAATATTCTTTTCCTTTAGTTGTATTATACACATATTAAGAGAGATTTCTAACTTAGAATTCTAACTCAAATAGTTCTATTCTATAAATAGTTCTGTAAGCGTAATTTTGTATAATATTTCAATTCTCTGCTTCAGGTGAAACGTTAGAATTGCGTAAAGGTAGCATACACAGCCATTTTATTCTTAACCTCAAAGTATTGGTTGGCAACTAAGTGATTGTTACTAAAATATAAATTAAGACTAATATTTTTATTATTATATGAAAAAATTAAATTTCTTATGGTAATATTATAATTATATTATTTACGAATTTAATTATTAAAATATAAATTAAAATTTATATTTTTGTTATTATATGAAAAAATTAAATTTCTTATGGTAATATTGTAATTATATTATTTACAAATTTAATTATTAAAATATAAATTAAAATTTATATTTTTGTTATTATATGAAAAAATTAAATTTCTTATGGTAATATTATAATTATATTATTTGCGAATTTAATTATTAAAATATAAATTAGAATTTATATTTTTGTTATTATATGAAAAAATTAAATTTCTTATGGTAATATTATAATTATATTATTTATAAATTTAGTTATTAAAATATGAATTAAAATTTATATTTTTGTTATTATACGAGAGACATAAATTTCTTTTTAATTATAATAATAATAAATAATAAATAAATTTGATAATATAATTATATTATTTCTAAATTTAATTTTTAAATATATAGAAACGAATTTCCCATGTGAAATTCAACTTTCACCCCTGCTATCAAATCTATAGTATTTAATTACATATTTGAAAATATATAAACAATTCTTTCACGTAACACTGACAATTTGTTTATTTCATTCTTACAAAATATGTCATTTTAAATGGTAATTTAATTAATTTGCCAATTGTATGAATTTTTATTGCAATATTAATTCTAATTGCAAGGACATTGAGCAAAAGAGCACCAAAAGTCCAATATATTTAACCTGTACGCTCGGCGTAGGATTCTTTTCGAATCCAATAAGTAGCTGACCAAGACCTTCGGCCCGTTACAATTCACGGATTTCTAAGAGTGCGGACCTTGAGAACCGCTACAGTTAAAATACAAGCTGTCAGAGAGCGCGAAGAAAAGGCACGATGGAAAATGAGCGAGAGAAGGCGTGTAGTAGAAAGGCATGGAAGAAGGGGCCAAGAAGCAGGCGATTCACGTTGGCCAGGGAAGGGAACTTCGTAGACTTCTCAGTCAGAGAAGCTCCGCGAGCCACGGCACACCTGGTCATCGACGCGTGAACGCGAATGTTGCGCGTGTTCCGTGTGTTGCGTTCGTCAGTGACCGGTAAAACGGTGAACAATCGAAGCAAAATCGCGTTTTCGAGGTGCAGTTTCCCTATTAACACGTTGACACGCGAATTTGATATATTTTTTTTTCCTACAATATACCGCGATATTCATAATCAAACTGCGGATTTTTATGCATTTGTAGAACAATTCGAAGATCGAAAAATGCATATAATAGAGAAAAATATATAAGACATTGAAAGTATAGTTCCTATTAGTAACATTTAACAAGTAGATTTTTACGTAAATTTATATCTTGCAGAGTAAATAAATTAAAAATTAGAATCTCGATAGAAAATTGTTTTATCTATCGAGTATTATATAGAGTGCTATACTTTCGACATTCTATATATTTTATCATATTTTCCGCGTTCTGTTCAATTTTCAACTTTTAAACTTCCTAAAAATCTATTAATAAGCGAAACAATCCTCTATCTAGATTCCAATTTTTTTTTCTTTTTTTTTACTCATATTTGAAAAATTATGAACTTGCACGAATATCCCTAATCTAATCATAACGTTTCGTTTCTGGGGAATATACATATCGCGTTTGCGCACTTTTTTCAGATAATCTGGGTTATTCGCGTTATTGGAAATTGTTTAGTCGGTGGTATTTATCTTATCTTGATCATCCTTAAGAATTTACTAAGTTCGAATTCTGCTTCTCATAAAACGTAAATAATCGACACTTTCTTTAAGAACGCGATGGGAGACACTCAGCTTGGATAGTGGTTCTGTTCGTTGCATTTACTATTTTCAAAGATTCGTGGAATTTCTCGTTTAGGGATTTCCCTACACCGTGTGGATGATGCAGCAAGATACTTTAAAGTGACTCTTGGTGCGAGTAGCATTGCGAAGGATTTTAATCGCAAGCAGGAGAATTTGAATTTTCTACAGAGTGGAAGTTGCAAGCTTGAGTGGAGTTTCGGTTTGTTTCAGAATTTCCGTGAGTTTGCTGCCTAGGGATTTTCGTTTGGAACATGAACTTCGCAAGATAGCATTTTCACATTATTCTTAGCGCGAATGTATGCCTGGCAAATTCTTCGGTTTAGAAATCTATTGTTTAGGGATTTTCATCTGGTTGAATTAAAATCCTTCTTACGTTTCGCTGGAATTGTAAACATTTCTCACGAATATAAATATCTTGTATCGAAGGTATCTATTGGATTGGCAACTAAGTGATTGCGGATTTTGTCCATACCAACTAATGATATAAACCGCAATCACTTAGTTGCCAACCAAAAATAACTAGACCAAGTCTAGTTCAGTTTTACTTAAATTTGTAATATATCATTCAGCAACTTTGGATAGTGGAAGCGATATTAGCAATAATAGTTCTCGATGTGGATGAAATTTTTGAGTTTTTGATCGTCGATATGAGCATTTGAATTTAATAAATGTTGTCGGTTGTGGGTTAGAAGAATAATTATTTCCGAATTGATTGGAGAGCAATTGTATCTTAATCCACGCAAATGTCTTATATATTCTCTTTTAATTAATGTAACAATCATAATTCAAAATTAATTAATTTAACATTAATTCAATAATAAACAATAAATTTTAATTTAATTTAACAATCGATTTATACAGTTTGCAGTCACTTCACATTACCTAACATCGGAATACTATTCTCCTTACAACCAGTCTGCCGACAACATACAGTGTGCACCCAGCGACTGCATTCCAATCTGCTCAGACCTTTAACAGTCCAAGAATATACAGCGTTGTTCAAATATTTCGCTCGCCTATTATTTTCAAAGGATTTTCGTTTGCAAGAAAACGACAGAGAAAAATGTGAGAAATATAAAGAATTGTAAGAATTAAACTTACCCATGCGAGTGGCATTGAAAAGTTATACCACTCTTGGGTCATATAAAATGTACTGAGGATTATTGGGTTGGCAACTAAGTGATTGCGGATTTGTCAATACCATCTAATGGCAAAATCCGCAATCACTTAGTTGCCAACCCAATATGTTTCATGTGTTTCGTTTCTTAAATCCTAGTTTCTCGCGTGTCTTTCTAAGAATTTACTATTTCGCCAACTGTCGCTGGATCCTTCACAGTAAATGCAAACCTAAACTGTAGTTGATAGGTCTTCCGGAAGATTGTAGTTTGCGGTGTAGTAGCAGTTTCTGCTCGCGTCCTGTTTCAGGATCGCACTTGCACTTTATCTTGTTTTGTGTCTCGCAAACTAATATATGATACTGTTTGTTGAAGTTAGCCATCGCGAAATTTAGCTGGCTGTTCATACTCGATGGAAGATTCTCATGAAAACCGGAACATATTGTATCTCTTATCATGAAATCTCATTTTATCCTTGATCTTCCGTAAATTGTTCGCTTATGTGGAAAACAATTATGATTTGCTATAACGATACGTTTTAATGAGACTAGCAATATATTCAGCAATATTAATATATTCTGAATAATATATGTTAGTTTACTAGTATTAATAAATTATTGTTATATATTACATTATATATATTACATATTAATATAATTAATCTACAATATATATTATTATATAATATAATATAATTAATATATTAGTATTAATATATAAATTATGTTAATGTTAATAATATATATCAACATTAATATATTCTTTCATGTATTATATTATTTGGTGTACGAGTAACAGACTAATAATAGAGTAAATATAATTAATACATAATATAATATAATACGTATATGATATATAATATATATTAATATATAATATAATTGATATATTAGTATTAATATATTCTTTCATGTATTATATTATTTGGTGTACGAGTAACAGACTAATAATAGAGTAAATATAATTAATACATAATATAAAATAATACGTATATGATATGTAATATATATTAATATATAATATAATTAATATATTACTATTAATATATTCTTTCATGTATTATATTATTTGGTGTATGAGTAACAGACTAGTAATAGAGTAAATATAATTAATATATAATATATAATATAATATAATATATAATGTATACTAATATATAATATAATTAATATTTTAGTATTAATGTATTAATTATATTGATATTAATAATATATATTAACATTATATATTATTGTATATTATATATTAATGTTAACATATTCTTTCATATATTATATTATTTGGTGTATGAGTAGTAGACAAACCACGTATTTGGTTGGCAACTATGTGATTGCGGATTTTGTCAATGCCACCTAATGACAAAATCCACAATCACTCGGTTGCCAACCCAATAGATCGAAACGTAGAGGAAGATGATGTTACATGATATGGCAGTGAGTCATTTGTTTTTTTTCGGTATTTTATATGAATAGTGTGCCAGGATAATGAAACCTGAAAGTATATAAAATGCGCAATTGATCAGTTTGTTTTGTAAAACGATCGTACGATAATAAATCGTTGTTAATAAATTGTTTGCTATCATAGTAATAAAGTAAAATAACAGCAATAGTGAACACGATAAGATTTAAACGTTATAAATATATGGACATTCTAATTCATGTGTGTGTGTATAAATGTATGGACATTCTAATTTAAACAACGATGACGAGGTCAACAATAGCAAGTTGACAGTCTAGTGAACATTGTTAATGAAATGGTGCAAGGAATGTCACAATGTCTAGATACTATTTTATCGTCTATACCGACTCGTATTTTGTGTTACGATGTACATTTAGTCACGTGTTGAATTTTACGAGCAATATGAAATAATATTATTGTTTATTGAAAAACAACTTTGCCTGTCAAGGTTTCTCGTTACGATGCTACGTTTGATTGTTGAAGCTGAATGTATATGAAACAGAAGAAATTCTACGATATAATATTCGATCAATGTTTCTGTATTCAGTTACGTTCGACAATACATTTGTATGTATTACCAGCGATCGATAACTGGCATAAAAAGAAAAATATTTCATTACTCGTTGAATTATTTGATGGTGAATTCCTCATTTGTTTTAATTGGTATTAAATTTCCTTCGAATTTTACAGCAGGGCTATCCACAAAGTATCGTAACGACTATCGATATGAAATATGGTTTATCGTTTTCCACGTACAATCGGCTTCTCTTGCAGAACGTTTTATATTTACGACCTTTGTTTATGACGATAAATCGTACATGGATAGTCATGAATTTTTGACAGCTTTGATAAGATGATCGCGATAAAAGTGTATCTATCGTTTCAGAAATAAATATGGGCATGGCTGAGAAATATTTGCAAATACAATTATGTGTCTACTTTCAATTTATTCCATTAATATTATAACAACGGGGAACGTCGTATTCACTTTTTATCATAATAATGGATCTTCACAAGTTTATTAATTGATTAGGACCAATAAATAATATAAAAATCAAACTTTAAAAAATTGCAAAAATAAAAAATATTCACACCTTAGAAACGATCAAAATATTGTCAGAAATTCGATCAATTTGGTACAGGAGAACGACAAATCTAACCTATTGGGTTGGTAACTAAGTAATTGCTGGTTTTGTCATTAGGTGGTATTGACAAAATCCCCTATTGTTTACTTGCCAACCTAATAAGTCAGAAATTATAAACTTCAGGAATTATTAAAAATGATTCTCTGAAATTTCCAATCGATTTGACCACCAAATTCCAATTTTTAAAGTACTAAGCAAATTCAAAGTCAGAAATTATAAACTTCTAGAATTATTAAAAAAGATTCTCTGAAATTTCCAATCGATTTGACAATCAAATTCCAATTTTTAAAATTCAAAGTCAGAAATTATAAATTTCTAGAATTATTAAAAAAGATTCTCTGAAATTTCCAATCGATTTGACCACCAAATTCCAATTTTTAAAGTACTAAGCAAATTCAAAGTCAGAAATTATAAACTTCTAGAATTATTAAAAAAGATTCTCTGAAATTTCCAATCGATTTGACAATTAAATTCCAATTTTTAAAATTCAAAGTCACAAATTATAAACTTCTAGAATTATTAAAAAAGATTCTCTGAAATTTCCAATCGATTTGACAATTAAATTCCAATTTTTAAAATTCAAAGTCACAAATTATAAATTTCTAGAATTATTAAAAAAGATTCTTTGGAATTTCCAATCGATTTGACAATTAAATTCCAATTTTTAAAATTCAAAGTCACAAATTATAAACTTCTAGAATTATTAAAAAAGATTCTCTGAAATTTCCAATTGATTTGATCACCAAATTCCAATTTTTAAAATTCAAAGTCAGAAATTACAAACTTTTAGAATTATTAAAAAAGATTCTCTGAAATTTCCAATCGATTTGACCACCAAATTCCAATTTTTAAAGTACTAAGCAAATTCAAAGTCAGAAATTATAAACTTCTAGAATTATTAAAAAAGATTCGCTGAAATTTCCAATCGATTTAACAATCAAATTCCAATTTTTTAAATTCAAAGTCAGAAATTATAAATTTCTAGAATTATTAAAAAAGATTCTTTGAAATTTCCAATCGATTTGACCATCAAATTCCAATTTTTAAAATTCAAAGTTACAAATTATAAACTTCAGGAATTATTAAAAAAGATTCTCTGAAATTTCCAATCGATTTGACCATCAAATTCCAATTTTTAAAATTCAAAGTCACAAATTATAAATTTCTAGAATTATTAAAAAAGATTCTCTGAAATTTACAATTGATTTGATCACCAAATTCCAATTTTTAAAATTCAAAGTCACAAATTATAAATTTCTAGAATTATTAAAAAAGATTCTCTGAAATTTCCAATCGATTTGACCATCAAATTCCAATTTTTAAAATTCAAAGTCACAAATTATAAACTTCTAGAATTATTAAAAAAGATTCTCTGAAATTTCCAATTGATTTGATCACCAAATTCCAATTTTTAAAATTCAAAGTCAGAAATTACAAACTTTTAGAATTATTAAAAAAGATTCTCTGAAATTTCCAATCGATTTGACCACCAAATTCCAATTTTTAAAGTACTAAGCAAATTCAAAGTCAGAAATTATAAACTTCTAGAATTATTAAAAAAGATTCGCTGAAATTTCCAATCGATTTAACAATCAAATTCCAATTTTTTAAATTCAAAGTCAGAAATTATAAATTTCTAGAATTATTAAAAAAGATTCTTTGAAATTTCCAATCGATTTGACCATCAAATTCCAATTTTTAAAATTCAAAGTTACAAATTATAAACTTCAGGAATTATTAAAAAAGATTCTCTGAAATTTCCAATCGATTTGACCATCAAATTCCAATTTTTAAAATTCAAAGTCACAAATTATAAATTTCTAGAATTATTAAAAAAGATTCTCTGAAATTTACAATTGATTTGATCACCAAATTCCAATTTTTAAAATTCAAAGTCACAAATTATAAATTTCTAGAATTATTAAAAAAGATTCTCTGAAATTTCCAATCGATTTGACCATCAAATTCCAATTTTTAAAATTCAAAGTCACAAATTATAAACTTCTAGAATTATTAAAAAAGATTCTCTGAAATTTCCAATCGATTTGATCACCAAATTCCAATTTTTAAAATTCAAAGTCAGAAATTACAAACTTTTAGAATTATTAAAAAAGATTCTCTGAAATTTCCAATCGATTTGACCACCAAATTCCAATTTTTAAAGTACTAAGCAAATTCTCAGAAATCTGCAATCGCAATTCAACATGAAAGGTTACTGAAAAGTCTAATTCAAACTCGAAGTGTCGCATGTAGAATTGTCAACAAATTCTCATAGATCCTTAGAGCATTCGTAATGTAGATCTGACAGAAATCTTGAATCCATTTGGTATCCAACATCACTGCTGGATTTCATTTAAAATTCTTCCGTGATCGTCATAAAAATCCGAAAACCGAGCAATCCTATTCGCTGAAGCGGTGATCTGGAGGATCGATGGCTGGTGCACGTCAACAGCAACTTATTGAAAACGGTTCGTTCATCCTGGCGACCGCTTACTCCGGAAACGTAGCTCGTGGGACACAGTGGCCTCGTGTTTCATGGGGAAACGGAACATATTGCCGGATCATCAATCCTGGCTGCACTGGGAATTTTATGTCCTTCCACCGGGATGCTCTTACTTGACGTGTCCTCAGTAGTTTCTTATTTACTTCGTCCACAATATTTTCTAAAATATTCTGTCTGCAAAATCGTCGTTGACTCTTGTTCGTTTAAAATTTTTGCAAAATGATTCTTCGGAATATCAATCATTGAGCATTTCTCTCGATGGTTTAGAATATTTCTACGATTATTCGAGACTTGGATCAGTGAGAAACGGGATGAAAATATTTCCAAAATTATTTTTCAGAATATAAATCATCGAGAATTTTCCTCGTTGGTTTGGAATATTTCTACTATGTTATTCTTTGAGACTTGGATCAATGAGAAATAAGAAGAAAATATTTCCAAAATGATTCTTCGGAATATAAATCATCGAGAATTCCTCTCGTTCGTTTAGGATATTTCTGCAATGATTTTTCAAAATTTAAATCAGTGAAAAATGAGCAGATATTTTTTCCCATAAATCTAGAATATTTCCAGAACGTCTTTTTGCATTTAGACTAGAGAATATTAAAAAAAAAATTCCTTTTTACAGGAGCAATATAAAGAGATTTTATTATTCCATCTTGGTGGATGTGTGAATACAATGAAACTATGAAACGAGGATTTCCCACTCGACAAAGTAGCCCAGTAGAGTAGATTGTCATGCAAGGACAATCAAATTTTACGATTATAGAGCTGAAAGAAGTAATATACCTTCTAATTGAGGATGACAATCTGAACTCATAGGTCAACGTATCGCATAAAAGGGGTAGAAAGAATATTGCTAGGGTCGTTAATTAAATATTCTAATGGTAAAAATAAATTATTTCAGTTCCTAAAGCTTCTATAAATTATATTACAATCCTTCTTCTTCTCATTTTCCATCACATTTAGAATTTATTATTCATAACCAAACTATGTAATACCACAGTATATGGTTGAAAGCACCACACGTTAATCCTACTCAAATAACTCAAATAATTCCCATTTTCTCCAAAAATAATCCAATTATTTTTCATCTCCATTACATCTATCCATAACTAAATTGTGTAATCTTACAATATAAATTGGCTAAAACTAACCTAAACTTGGTGAATCGCATATAAAATGTTCATACACATACTCATATTCTCCAATTTTTTCTAAAATAATCCAACCATTCCAATTCCATCACAGTAATTACTAGTTATTACCTTTTTTATATTTATTTATATTACTATTAGTTACTAAATTAAATTAGTACTCGCTAACAAGCGCCATCTTTAACTCTTGTACCTTCAAACAAGTTTTTTCCGCCAAACGTGCCAAGATTCTATTTTCTATTGGATTTTCTATTGACAACTAAGTGATTGCGGGTTTTGTCAGTACTACCTTATGACAAAATCCGCAATCACTTAGTTGCCATGTTTGCGACTCGACGCGATATCACGTGTATAACGTTCGCGTTTTTTTCATGTCTTGGTATTATGCAAATGTACGGAGGAACGTTGCAGCCAGACAAGTGGCTAATAATACGTCTGTTGATAATGAGCCATATTAGGTTTCCGTTCACTTAGCCGGCACGCTGGCCAACATTAAGGACTTTCAGTCGAGGACAAGCTCGATAGATTCGGTGTTTATTCGACAGGAAGTTGCCACGACTGGCTCCTAACCTTGCGTGGTATGACTTGATTATGGATCGATGCCAATTGTGATGGCAAAAGCAAAGAAATTCGGAAATGATTGTGTAGTGATTGATTATACAGTGAAGTGGAAGTTGAAGTGGAATTGGTATTTAATTTGGAAAGTTGAATCATATTTCCAATCGAAGCTCGTTTTCAATTTTTCAGTTTCCTGTTTCACGTGAATTTGATAGGAATAATATGAATTTGCTGATGAGATGTATTTAATTAATTACCTTTCTTCATTATTATTAAAGTCTTCGTGATTCGGGATTATTACTTTAATTCTGATTCGTTCTGCTTTTATCATTTACGTAGCATTTCGTGAAATTAGATGTCTCGATGCAAAACTCGAATTTTGTCTATAAAATTGTGGCTACCAAAGTTTTCTATTAAAAAAAAGGGGGAAAAAAGAAAAAAAAATTTGTTTGAAAAATTTCTAGGATCAATTTACAATTTATAATGTTTAAGTACAAGTTTAGGTACAATTTACATTCTACTGGAGTCTGTTTTATGCACAAAATTCATCAGCTGTTGCCTTAAGATTGGAGAAAAACTAGAAACTTACAACTTGGAGAAAGTTGCAAAATGACTATGAGTTACAAGCTCAGCAAAATGCTTGTTTGTCGTGTATCAAACTTTGAAAAAACTAACAAGTTATTACTTGGAATAAGCTGTAAAATATTCCTCATTATACAGCTGAATATATGTTTATCAACAGAGCAATGTTTCTAGATCAAGTCAAGACTAAAAAGTTGATTTTCAATTTTCAATTCACCAATTTTAATATTACGAGACTTTCTTTTTATCTGATACCGTTGTTGACTAATTTCACTAATAATATTAATTTTATCGGGTTCCGCGTTTCATTTCAATGATATCAAATTTTCCTAATCCTATAGAAGTATTACCAAATGATACAAAATTTATTATAGTGGGATTTTCAACTTTCAATTCACCAATTTTAATATTACGAGACTTTCTTTTTATCTGATACCGTTGTTGACTAATTTCACTAATAATATTAATTTTATCGGGTTCCGCGTTTCACTTCAATGATGTCAATTTTTCCTAATCATATAGAAGTATTACCAAATGATACAAAATTTATTATAGTGGGATTTTCAACTTTCAATTCACCAATTTTAATATTACAAGACTTTCCTTTTATCTGATATTGTTGTTGACTAATTTCACTAATAATATTAATTTTATCAGGTTCCGCGTTTCATTTCAATGATATCAAATTTTCCTAATCCTATAGAAGTATTACCAAATGATACAAAATTTATTATAGTGGGATTTTCAACTTTCAATTCACCAATTTTAATATTACAAGACTTTCCTTTTATCTGATATTGTTGTTGACTAATTTCACTAATAATATTAATTTTATCAGGTTCCGCGTTTCATTTCAATGATATCAAATTTTCCTAATCCTATAGAAGTATTACCAAATGATACAAAATTTATTATAGTGGGATTTTCAGTTTTCAATTCATCAATTTTAATATTACGAGACTTTCTTTTTATCTGATACCGTTGTTGACTAATTTCACTAATAATATTAATTTTATCGGGTTCCGCGTTTCATTTCAATGATATCAAATTTTCCTAATCCTATAGAAGTATTACCAAATGATACAAAATTTATTATAGTGGGATTTTCAACTTTCAATTCACCAATTTTAATATTACGAGACTTTCTTTTTATCTGATACCGTTGTTGACTAATTTCACTAATAATATTAATTTTATCGGGTTCCGCGTTTCACTTCAATGATATCAATTTTTCCTAATCATATAGAAGTATTACCAAATGATACAAAATTTATTATAGTGGGATTTTCAACTTTCAATTCACCAATTTTAATATTACAAGACTTTCCTTTTATCTGATACCGTTGTTGACTAATTTCACTAATAATATTAATTTTATCGGGTTCCGCGTTTCACTTCAATGATATCAATTTTTCCTAATCATATAGAAGTATTACCAAATGATACAAAATTTATTATAGTGAGATTTTCAACTTTCAATTCACCAATTTTAATATTACAAGACTTTCCTTTTATCTGATATTGTTGTTGACTAATTTCACTAATAATATTAATTTTATCAGGTTCCGCGTTTCATTTCAATGATATCAAATTTTCCTAATCCTATAGAAGTATTACCAAATGATACAAAATTTATTATAGTGGGATTTTCAACTTTCAATTCACCAATTTTAATATTACGAGACTTTCTCTTTATCTGATACCGTTGTTGACTAATTTCACTAATAATATTAATTTTATCGGGTTCCGCGTTTCATTTCAATGATATCAATTTTTCCTAATCATATAAAAGTATTACCAAATGATACAAAATTTATTATAGTGGGATTTTCAGTTTTCAATTCATCAATTTTAATATTACGAGACTTTCTCTTTATCTGATACCGTTGTTGACTAATTTCACTAATAATATTAATTTTATCGGGTTCCGCGTTTCATTTCAATGATATCAATTTTTCCTAATCATATAAAAGTATTACCAAATGATAGGAAATTTACTATAATCGGATTCAATTAATCACATAATTGCAATAATAAATACAGAAGTGTACAAACAATTTTTCTACCCACTGTAACTACACGGTGCTATTAAAATGATTGTACGTTCGTCATCGTGCACGTTCGTGAGCGTTCGTGGTCACGGAGGAAACATATGGGGACAGAAGTTATTCGAGGGGCGCAGCTGACTTGACTACAAATATCGTGGCTGGTGTTGCAGAAATTCGATATGAACGGTGCCGCTCGCCCTTGTGCCAATAAACTGTATTGCAGCTCGTATCTCGCCGCTAGAGCCATTAGCTTGTCGAATCCTAATGCCGATTGCGATTATTACGATCTGCCAATCGCCTATTTCAAATGCGACTCGCGATCTTTAACGTTTTACGTTTCCGGTCTCTGGTTATCTCGCTCAGAATTTTCCTCGGTTTGTGCATTTGGTTTACGTTGGAGAACTTAGCGGAGTTAAATTTAAGTTCGTCCATGAGACGTGAAATTTTCCGAAGATTTCTCTCCTCGAGGGAAAATATAGGAAGGTCATTGGTTTACAGTAGATTTCTAAAATTGGTGTCTACAGAGTATGAATTAATTCGTCACTGGAATTGTTAATATTTTGCACGTGTCGTTTATTTATTTAGAATTTTTCAGTATCTGTCGCCAGTCTTCTATAATAACCCGTCTTATCTGTTTTCTTATCTCCGAAAACATTCATTTTACCGATCTGATGAAGCTCGTACCTTCCAATACTGAAATAACCATGTCACATTTAACGCGTTGACTTTCACGGGAATTTTATATATTGAGTTGGCAACTTCGTCAATAGGTGGTATTGACAAAATCCGCAATCACGTAGTTGCCAACCCAACGTATATAAAATTCCCACTCCTGTACAGTCTGTTGTATTGGCAACCAAGTGATTACAGATTTTGTCAATAGGTGGTATATTTTGTCGTAATGGGTTGAAATATACTACATGATAACATTTTATTTTTGCAAAATATTATGTATATATATATATTTGCGCGCTATTTCTTTGAGAGTGTTATCTGACTCTCACATATATTGTAACAAATTTAATTCATGCAATTTATCTTATTTTAAAGACACTCGCGGCTAGGAAATACCATTTGGTTACAATTTTTTTAATCACATCCTTCTCCGTCCGATCTTCTCACTCATCCTTGTGTACTTTACGCTTCATGCTACTTTTAATCTAATTACTGCATACTAATTGTCTACAATTCACTGCTACTCTAAGGCTATTATATCCATCAACGACCCTGTTGTTAATTGTCTGCTTGTTGCACCTTTTAATCTCTGGTATCTTCTCTGTCGTTTCTTTTTTTACCTTCTTAATCCCATCTTCCTTAACCATTCCTTCACCAGTTCTGATCTTCTATCTCTTAGAATAATTCTCTACGCTTGTGTTTAGTCTGCCTACTCTTGTGCAGTCTGTTGTATTGGCAACTAAGTGATTGCGGATTTTGCCAGCATCACCTAATGACAAAATCCGCAGTCACTTAGTTGCCAATACAACAGACTGTACAGGAGTACTGACTACTAGAAATGAATAAAAAAATACCACCTAATGATAAAATCAGCAGTCACTTAGCTGCCAATACAACAAACAGACTGTACAGGAGTACTGACTACTAGAAATGTAGTGCAACTGACGTTGTAAAAATTTAATCCATGAGGTTTATCTTGTTTGAATCATGTTAAAGGACCTGGTAACGTGGGTCACTGAGTCACCGCGGCTGTCAACGTGTTAGAAAATCTTTCTCAAGCGAATCTCAGTTAGTCGGATGAATTCGCCTCGAAAACGTCGATCGGTGTTTCCGCTCGCTTTAGAATGACGCCGAGTGTTTGCACGAGGTGAGCAACGGAAATGGCGAGGCTGTGCTAGTGAACATTAACGCGGTGTTTCGTGCTGCACCACATTTCTCACGCATCTGGCCAGAATCCCGTTTGGATTACGTCGTAGAAGGAGGTGGAACGCGCAGCAACCAAGAAAGGGGTTGGGCTGGTCTTTTCACAGGAAATTGTGGTTCTGTGAATGCCGTTTGGATTACTCAAGAGCGTCCAACCGATGCCTGATTTCGGGAATCAGCGCCAGGCAGCCCCGGATCCTCGCATCATCCTCGTTTGAGAACACCTCAGGCATGAAGGAGCGCGAGATGAAACTCTTTGGCTGCCGATGGTCCTTTTGGAATTTCGCGACTAATCTCGCAGGTTCGTCATCCGGATATTATTGAACAAACGAACATCACACAGCAGATACTTATTCGTTTTTTCTCTCTCTCTCTATCTCTGTCTTTTATTTGCCTTCGCGCGTTTTCTTCCCTGATCATCTGATCATCGACTAATGCTGAAACCACTGCGAGACCCGCATTCTCAAGTCTCCGTAGAAACATTTTTATTGTCAGAACTTTCTAAGTTTAACTATGAAATGATTTCTTGGTAAACCGAACTATGGCCGTGTAAGATGTACAAGATATATTTGTTTGGTGAATGTGAGGATGCTTTTGCAGAATAACAAGACCGAGTCGATGGAGATGACGCGGAGGTAATTGTCGATCGTTTGCCTGGTTTCAGCTTCAGATGATGTTTCGTAAATGCGCAGCGATTGGGAAACTCCGTTTTGCTCTTTCAGTGTTGAAGTTATCGTTACGTTATCGTTGATTCCCGCTCGTAGATGGAATCGTTTCATTTAAAAACAACTGGTATTTCAATTGTACATAACATTGATCCTTCGTACTTCTGTCTTCTTTGCCTTTATTTTCCAATGAAGCATTTTTCTTCGTTTCATCTTTGTAGTATGAAATTATGTATCGTCGAATGATACGAAATTTAATGCACATCTAAGTAAATGTTATAGTAAATATAGTAATGCACCTGTAGTTATTGTAGCTACGATAAGTTTATTAAATCGAGATATGTGGAACCTCTATCATCTCAGTGAACGTGAACCAGAATCCACGACGACTGATCATCGACTAATGCTGAAACAGCGAGAGAAGACAGGAGAAATCAGGCGAAAATTACGAAAGCACTGCGGGACCCGCATTCTCAAGTCTCCACAGAAACATTCTCATTGTCGGAACTTTTTAAATTTACATCGCTCATGTGATCCTCGTAGATAGGAAATTACATAGTCGGAAGCGCGCTCATCTGGCTACCTTCTTTTACCAACGAGCGAAGATTTCGCCAAAGTTGGACACGTACCGTTCTACGTAGCAATCTGCTGATTGTAAATTCGACCGTGAAACGTCTTCACCGGGTGTTAGGAAACGTGGAATGGAGTTTTCGTATCGATATCGAAGAAATCGACGAACGAAACGAGGCCATTGTTGATTCGACCTAGTTTCCCCTAGAAATTGTCTAGTTTCTCACGGCGATTCGTTTGCGTTGGGGAATTTTTGTAGAAATTGAAACGAAGAAATTACTATAATCTGAGATGTAATTGATATACGTGTCAGATTCAAAATGAATGTTGTGTTTAAAATTAATCGCCAGAGTAAGTGGTATTGCGCTCCTTTGACGACAGACCAAGAACTATTGGGTTGGCAACTAAGTAATTGCGGATTTTGTCAATACCACCTAATGGTAAAATCCGCAATCACTTAGTTGCCAACGTAATAGATGACCAAATTTGGCAACTCGAAAGTTGTCGCTGTTGTAGACATCTAACTGTGAAACGCAATAAAAACCTTCATTATTTACTTAATTGTTTGCTTAACACTTTACCGACCGATAGTCGATTAATCGGTTTTTGTCGCCGATGCTTACCGATCGATAGCCTATTAATTGGCTGTTTTTCGCCTACAATCTTTCTCATTGTTTGAGCAGTAATTTGTTATTTAGTACTAAGGTACCTTGCTCAGTTGCGTCAGTTGCGTTGCTTTGTAAGCTTTCACAGTTTTACCAATTTGAAGAACTTACTGTTCGCGATGTACGAAAAGAATGGTATCGGAGAGTCTAAACCGAAGCAGAGCCAGCGCCAGAGAGAATCTGCGCCTGAGATGCCGGTCGGACGTGCGTATGCTGTTGAATCGCTAGCGGTCGGTAAAGTGTTCATTATTTGAACTGGCGAATTGTGCATCTCACTTTTTGCGATTTCGATAACATTCGGTCATCAGGTTTGGGCATAGCGTTTGTAAGTACTATAGTTGCTTGTTTTTCGATTGATCTGCGATGACGTAACAGCCCATCACGATTTAAAGGTTATCCATAGTATCGGCAATCATTGGCTGCTAAGTGAATTCATTGATCTCGCGACTATTGTGTACGAACGTTTGTTTCATCGTAGTTGGGCAACAACGTTACCGCGAACTGGCTCAGTTGTATCATTGCTCTTGATGATGGAACGTGCTTGTCATCTGTTCAGATGCACCTCATCGCTGCTAGGCATCCTGCGGCGATATCCATCTCGATTTTCTTCGATTTCGCGCAAATTGTTTCTATTTCTTGTGTATAGGGCGTCTCGGTTATATTGGGTTGGCAACTAAGTGGTTGCGGATTTTGCCAATACAACCTAATGACAAAATCCGCAATCACTTAGTTGCCAGCCTAATATATCTTCTTCGGTTGATTACAGAAAGTATAGTATTTTGTGTATAATTTGAATGATATCGAAGGACGAGTAGTTCTTAATATTCTTTTTTATATCATTTTCCTAAGTCTCTTCGAATGTCGTTAATGTTTTTTCCTTGCTTGTTGCAGTTGATATTGAGATGCAAAGTTATACGATATCGAAGTAATTTTCAAAAATAACAAAGAATCTTTTGTGGCGTATAATTTCATTGTAAAATTTTCATTTATAAGACACGCGTACAAGCAGTGGCAACATTCTAAATTTGACTAATGTTTTGGACGAATTTCTGTATAAATATGACAATATTCTACGTGAGCTTTAGATTAAATATGAAATTAAAAGTACTTAGAATTGTTTACAACATTCCTTCAATGACGTGATATCTTTTTAACTAGCCTTTTTCAATATACTGAAATTTTAGGTTGGCAACGAAGTGATTGCGGCTTTTGTCAATGCCACTTAATGAAAAAATCCGCAATCACTTAATTGCCAACCCAATATTACCAAAACTTATCTTCAAAGTCAGATGACACGATATTATTTGTCAACTCAAAGTTGCTTTGAGAGTTAACGTTTTTATTATTATTCGTATTAATAAATATAGTATTAAGAGTTAAACGTTATGGCGTAATATATTTCAATCTATTACAGTTTTCAGGACAAACTACCAGAAATTCACGTATTGACCTTCTCATGTTGAAATTTAATATCCCCGGAATAGGGCGTCCTTTGTACATTAATCACGTGATCCTTCATCCTACTCGCATAATTTCCCACTTTCCTTCTCGATCCTCTAATTTCCTCTAATCTGTTCCATTTTAACCGTTCACGCGCATCATCATTCAGCCAGATTTATTCAAAAGTTAAATGAACTCGTTTACAGAATTTTAGCACGTTTTGGTAACATTTATGTCGAACATAACCAAATTTATTCCCTTTGTTTTCTTCTCGGGTCGGATGTGATTTCAAGCCAACAGCCAGTCGCGTTCTTCTTTCACTCTGCTTCTCCTCCCTTCTGTCGCTTTTATCTCGTTTCTCGCTATCCTTTTCTCGTTCCAACCAATCGTCTCGTCGTCAACGTGCCATTGATCGAGAGAGACCGGGGTAATATCCGTTTGAGGAATCAGCACGGAAACTCTGCCAGTATCTCTGCTTCCCGTGCAGACGTTCGATCCCCTTTGATCGCGCATTCTTTTTGCCCTGCCATCTGTTTATTTATTAACCAAACGGATGAAGCCTCTTTGCCCGGTGTCATATCTCCTTTCCAACTTCCTCTTTCGCATCCAAGCA
The DNA here is from genome assembly GCA_037178635.1 of Bombus dahlbomii. Lineage (NCBI taxonomy): Eukaryota > Metazoa > Arthropoda > Insecta > Hymenoptera > Apidae > Bombus > Bombus dahlbomii. Next base: position 1,071,017 of record CM074118.1, read on the forward strand.
AATAGGAAGCGAGAGAATGTGTTTTCGTGTGGTTTGAGGATGTGCTTCGATGAAATGTTACGCGTGTAACGCGTGCGTGCGCGTTGGCAGACTGTGCTTGTGGTTAGGTTAGGTTAGGTTAGGTTAGGTTAGGTTAGGTTCGGTTCTTTCGATTGAATTTGAAATTGAAAAGTGATTTATGGCTTTTTCGGAGATGTTTGAAGGCAAAGAGTTGGCCGACGTAGTACTGTGCCTGTTCGCGTAACGTTGTGTGTTCGTGAAATATCTAGAGTTTCATGGATTTTAGTTTTAGATCTTTGAAGGCTGTTTAACCCTTTACACTGCTATGTGGAGTGTGACTTGACATCAGTTTTTATCTCAGGAGCTCCTTTGTCCAGTTCCAGTCGACATTCTTTCATGTCCCACTTTTTTTGTGATTGCATCCTGGAAATTGTTTTAAAATATATCATACGCTTAAAAATTAGAAAATACAACAATAGTGTGAATAAAACTGGCATTTAAGTGAGTTTCTTTCTTTTTTTGTTTATTTAAATTGTCTTATTTTTTGGTTAAAGTAGATTTTCAAATAAAACACTTAAAAGCGTTGACAGCTGCTGGTAACGAAATTGAAATAAAATTCGCAGTGTAGAGGGTTAAAGAAAGAAAATTGTAAAAAGATGCGATTTTTCAGGCAGTTCTATTACGCTTTCCAAGGAATCCTGTAAATACAGTAAATTAAATTTAAACGATACTCTTTGCCACGCTATTATTACCTTTCTCTGCTTTTCAATGTATGCGATTGATCGCTGTACCTTCTGAACAGTTATCATCTCAGTATATTATAGTTTTTTAATGCTGAGAAAAAATGTTGAAAAATTGTTTATTTAAAATGCTGGAACAGGTGACAAGAATACATCGTACGTATTTTTTAGTGGATCTGTGAAAGCGAAATAATAGTGAAATTAGGAAGGTTGGCATTTTTATTCGAACGTAAATACTAGCTAATTCACGAGGACAATTACGAACCTGTCCCTGGGTCAGTCGTAACCCACCACCCATTAACGTGGATAATTTCATTACTGCTGGCTGCACGATCTACAATTATGAGCCGGTCTTTTGCTTTCGTGCGCGATTTCATAGTCGTTGTTAAATACATTGGCGTAGTTCTCGTATTCTCTCTGGTGCGATTTGAATCGAAAAGAAATGAACAATTGCTATTGGCTGGTTATCGAGCATGTTACGCGGAATTATGTAACGTGTGAAATGTGTTAGAAAATGTAAATGTATATGTTTCAATCTATAGTTATAATTAGCTGGGACAAGTGGCGCAGATATGGATTTTACGTGTTTCGTTCCACTTACGAAATATGGTTACAGAGTTACAAAATTATGATATTGTAAAATTACAATATTACAAAATGTGAACGTAGAAAAATACGTTGTTCGAGGTATACATTTGTCGTTTTCATCGAACGTTTTCTCCTGTTGAATAGTCGAACGATGTAGGTGAAAAGCGTTTAATAACGTAAAATGTGAATTGCAAGCTCGAAGGAAGCTTGTCTCTAGAATTGCACTGTGGTTCGTCCAATTGCAAATGTTTCGTTTCTTTGGTATATTTAAACAAATACTAATGCAAATTCTACCAATTAATCGTGCAATCTTTTTACCCATTTTAGAAATCAAGAATTAAAAAATTATTTACATTAATTAATTATTTAAATTAAGGAATTATTTAAAAAAATAAATATGTTACGATATTCAACTAGAATATACCCTTTTTCTTCTTCACGGTTATCAAAATTTAGAGCTTCTCCAGAGCTTTATGAAATAAAAAGGATTCCTTTCGATTTGATATTTCATGAACGACGAACGAGATGAAGCCTGTTCGCTCCGTTCTCAGTTTTTCAGATGTCTGACGAAGATATCCACCGTTACATCCGCCTTCGCTCGTATTTACAACACCGTATACGAGCGTGTGTTGCTATTTCATGTGTGCGTTATTCGCGACACGTTCGACGGGGAGCGGCATCACGAATCACGCCAGCTTCCTTATTCAATATCCGAGTTCGACGTCGCTGATGTCGCGTGATAGGCGTTCCTTATTCGCTTCAAGAACTTCCTGGACACGGATATCTATCTAATACAGTAGCATGCAAAAGTTTTACCAGCTACCGAATAAAATTTTTTTGTTTCACAAATGAATTTAAGAATATTTGATAATACTTTATTATTAATATTATTATTTAGTTTGAGAATTAACAATTATTTGAAGAAATACATCGATCTTTTTGCAACAATTAATTTTTTTCAGCTTTCTTTTTTAACGATAATACTAAAAGAAAAATGCTGCTGAATAAATTTGTTAATAGGTCAATTTGTGTTTATTACGCTGTTCTCTTATTCAAATATTCCTACGTATTCTGTAAGATATTGGCTGCTTAATTTTGAAATATCTCGTTTTAATTCGTATAATACGAAGCATTGAATAAAAAGAAGAGATATGATGAAATCTTCTAATATTTCATTTTAAAATCATTCGTATCACACGAAACACGTATATAAAAATATAATGAAGTAGCATGGAAGCAATATAAGAGAATTGTGTAGATCTTAATCGTCTAAATAAATGTATAGCAACACTTACATTACACTTAGAATTGATATCAAAATAGCTTGAGATTTATTTAATATGAAATTGACAAGATATTCCTGGATACACATTGCACTTATCTCAGCATTCTCTTTGTCCCACCATCTTCTATTGAGTTGGCAACTAAGATATTGCGGATTTTGTCAATACTACCTAATGACAAAATCCGCAATCACTTAGTTGCCAAACCAATAGACACAGCGGCAGAAAGAACCAACTTGGTTTCAACTTCTTAAGTATTTCTTTTTAAGATTCATAACTGTGGAGAATTGTGGATCTTAATCGCCGAAATAAATGTATAGGAACACTTACATTACACTTAGAATTGATATCAAAATAGCTTCAGATTTATTTAATATGAGATTGACAAGATATTCGTGGATACACATTGCACTCATCTCAGCATTCTCTTTGTCCCACCATCTTCTATTGAGTTGGCAACTAAGAGATTGCAGATTTTGTCATTAGGTGGTATTGACAAAATCCGCAATCACTTAGTTGTCAAACCAATAGACACAGCGGCAGAAGGAACCAACTTTGCCCCAACTTTTCAAATATTTCTTTTTAAGATTCATAACTGTTGAGGATTGTGGATCTTAATCACCAAAATAAATGTATAAGAACATTTATAAAACACTTAGAATTGATATTAAAATAGTTTCAGATTTATTTGATATGTGATTTTCAAGATATTCGTGGATACATATTCGCACGCGTCTCAGCACTCTCTTTGTCCCGACATCTTTTTCATCACCATGCGCACGCAACAGTTGCATTTTTCTGTTTTGTCATACGCTGCACACGCACATACTCACACACTCATACTCATATATGTGTGTGACTACTACGCGGCTAACCTAGCGTATCACACAAAATCACACATATCTCAATAATAACTTTAAAATTTGAGATTTTTCATATAAACAAAAACGAACGAAGTTTCTAACACAATGAAACGAAATGTTAGATTGCAACTATGTAATTGCGGATTTTGTCATTAAATGATATTGATAAAATCAACAATAGACACATCTACAGAAGGAACCAACTTTGCTCCAACTTTTCAAATATTTCTTTTTAAGATTCATAACTGTTGAGAATCGTGGGTATTAATTACCGAAATAAATGTATAACAATATTTACATTACACTTAGAATTGATATTAAAATAGTTTCAGATTTATTTATTATGTGATTTATAAGATATTTGTGGATTCATATTCGCACGCGTCTCAGCACTCTATCTCACCATCTTCTATGCAACACTGCCAATGAAGCCGTTGTATTCATCTGTTTTATGAGACGCTGTGCACGCATATACTGCCACAGACACTCATACTCATATATGTGTGTGACTATTATGCGGCTAACCTAGTGTAGCACACAAAATTACACATATCTCAATAATAACCACCTAATAATATGGTCTACTACTAGACTGGAACTAACAACTACTAGAACTAACAAAAATTGGATCGTGCAATTCCAAATCCATGAATTAAAAACATATGAAATGTACAAGCATCGTCGAAACGTAAAAAAGAAGCAGATCCAATCTTGTTCCTCTAATACCGTCTTTCTTCTTCTAATTGCAAATCAGAAAAGAGGTACGACTCGTTCCACTTATCTGAGGATCATGTTTCACAGAAATATTCTGTGCAAAGGCACGGTAAATGGAACGTGGCCGGTGAAAATTGTTTCATCGTGTAAACGACCTTCTTCGTTCCTAGTTTCTTTCAATTTTTACACAGCTCGAATAAAAGGGAATGCGTGTAATGCAAACACACGGAACGATTTTGGTAACTGACACGACCTTGATGATAATTAACCGCATGTATGCTGATTGAATATCGACGGCTGCCATATTCGCTGCGCTAACTTCCTACTGACGTAACAATCGAATAACGCACCATATGAAACGTCTGGTAACGGATGTCGATTGTTTCGAACGCTCATTGTTCCAGTGTAAATCAGACGAATCAAGAAGCTTTCGATACTTTGGATATAAAAAATAACTGATCGTTACGAAGAGGAGATACGAGCCTCTCAGAAGCTGTGAAGTTAGCAACTAAGCGATTGCGGATTTTGTCAATACCACCTATTGACAAAATCCGCAATCACTTAATTTCTAACCTAATAAATCAATCAACTCCACTTTTCAAATTCGTTTCAAACTTCACCAATATAATCGTTATAATGCTGTATCGTTATAGCAACGATGGAATTTTTTTAAATGTTTCGTGCAGCGCAGAGCTCGCATAAATGGTGGAATATTTTCGCGAACCACGGTATATTGAAACTTTATAGTGGAACTGTGTAAACGTATGTCACAGCTTATCTACGTTTTTCGCGAAAATAACAAATAATACGCTATACACCTTGATGGTTATAAATGTTTATCATTACTAATATCCGCGGTTTTAGTGCAAACGTGTGCCACGTTAGTCATAGATAAATGCGTTGTTATGACATTCACTTGAAATGAATTTCAGCGATGAACTATGACAGCAATCTTAGACTTCCTCCACGATAATTACTTCTATCAATCTCTCAGTCTTCTAATAAAAACACGTAACATGTTGTAACTACCAGAGATAAATGTATCATCACGTAAGCAGTCTGAAAAAGTCAGATAAACGGCCTTCCGCTACTTAATCACAAATGTAATATTATTCGTTGCACTATATTTTTCATCAAACGACTTTTCTTCCTTACCGACGTGCTCTTCCATCAGAAAACATCTTCAACTGTATTACCGTGTTAAATGACGCTACTTATTGTGTTGGTAACTAAGAGATTGTCAACGTGAAAATGTCAAAATGCAGGAGTGTACGCGTGTGTCATAAAAAATGTCACAATATCTTGCAGCCTAGCCAGAAGGGAAATTTCCAACGATGTTTTTTTCCTCTCTTTTTTCCGGTCCATTTCGGTTCGATCCTGTGTTCCCGGAGGCGGAAGCGGCTTCACACGGTCCGCACAGTCAATAGCGCGGTTCAATTTTTGAAGTGTACACATAATATATGGAGATACGTAGGTAGCTGCCAATTTACCGGGGGTCTGAACCTGCGTTCCCTTCGTTCTCCACTGGGAGGTGACTTCGACCAACGCGATGCGCGGTCCGGAAAAATAGCAGCGTTGCACAGCGCGGCACTTGAACGAGGACGTGGGACGAAAATCAAAATTCGCTGGCCACGTTCGCAGAACGTTTAAGAATTTAAAATACAATTTAATATAATTAATAATGCATTATTATTTAATAGATACTTTTACCTATATATATACAATATAAATAAATTTGTTCAAAACCTTTAAAAGTAAATACTGTTGTATTATACAATACAAACCTCCAATACATACAATATAATACAAATATATCCTATTTATAAATAATTTCATTTATATATATGAATCTATTTATGAACTTTAAATTCTTTAATTTTGTTTATTTTTATATGAAAAAATTATATTACCTATAGTATTATCGTTCATATAATGTTTATGTTTTTTTTTTTAATTTAATCCTCTCAGCAAAACTATTTATTTATTTATATATATATAATTAAATATAAATATATACTTCACCTTGTTATTCATATAAAATACAAATTTAAAATACAATTTAATATAATTAATAATGCATTATATTGCAAACGTAACGTTGTCTAATACAAATCTCCAATATATACAGTATAATACAAATATATCCTATTTATAAATAATTTCATTTATATATATCAATCTATTTATGAACTTTAAATTCTTTAATTTTGTTTATTTTTATATGAAAAAATTATATTACCTATAGTATTATCGTTCATATAATGTTTATGTTTTTTTTTAATTTAATCCTCTCAGCAAAACTATTTATTTATTAATATATATATAATTAAATATAAATATATACTTCACCTTGTTATTCATATAAAATACAAATTTAAAATGCAATTTAATATAATTAATAATGGATTATATTGCAAACGTAACGTTGTCTAATACAAATCTCCAATATATACAGTATAATACAAATATATCCTATTTATAAATAATTTCATTTATATATATGAACCTATTTATGAACTTTAAATTCTTTAATTTTGTTTATTTTTATATGAAAAAATTATATTATCTATAGTATTATCGTTCATATAATGTTTATGTTTTTTTTTAATTTAATCCTCTCAGCAAAACTATTTATTTATTTATATATATATAATTAAATATAAATATATACTTCACCTTGTTATTCATATAAAATAAAAATTTAAAATACAATTTAATATAATTAATAATGCATTATATTGCAAACGTAATGTATACGTTTGCGAGCAACCTTCACACAGAGACCGTGTCAGTCTCGTCTCTGTGGTTCTTAACCTTTTCGCTACCTGGTGACTACAGTCGCTCTGCGTAAGATGCCGCGTATTGTACACACGACGAGTATTGTACATGCTGAAGCATTTTATTGAAACAGAATAGTGTGACAAGGGGGCAGCGTATATGTTGTCCTCTTTCCACAATGAACAATTTGTTCACACGAAACGTCATTATCGCACGTGAAAAATGATTAAAAAACCGAAGTATGCTATCGATTATAATCGATTGATGGGAACTGTGGAACGAATCGCGATACCAGTGCCAGATTTCCAAAGTTGGCCTATGTGTAACACCATGTTCCGAAAAATACCACACACAATACCATTATTAAAGCTATTTAATCATATAATTTATAATGTATATAATGTATAATTAAATAATTTATAAAATATAAAAAAATAAATTATATATAATTATATTATATTATATCATATTATTTATATTCTGTAATGTTATTTGTTTGCAAATTGTAATTATTAGCTTGGCAACTAAGTGATTGTGTATTTTAAATAAGAAGAAAAATTCAAAATTTTTGTTTAAAAATATAACTTTATTTAATTATTGTCCAAGTTCATAAAACTTCTGATTTTTCCCAGCAAAAAATAAATACTCGGTTTTGAGGAAACTTTTTTCTTACAAAAACACCGTCAGAACAGCTTGGTTTGCAGTGAGGCGTAAACCTGACCGCTGACGACCCTTTGTTAATAATACAAATATTTTTAATAAAATAAAATATATTACCGAAGCGAATACAATGTTATTATCGTTGCTACTAGAGCGACGCTGCACCTATGCGACGCGATTGCGAAACAAGAAACGTTGAACAACTGAATCAGTCGGATAATACGAGTTCGCCAGTTCTTCCTTCCTTCGTTTATCATTCGTATTTATCATTCGTATAATCGGAGTTAATTCCCATATAACTGGATTTCGCTGAGCTGAAGTTCGTAAATACTAAGACAAAGACTTTTATCCGCATAAGCGTGACCGTCGCGTAACCTAAAGTCGAGTAATAAGAGTTGAACAACGTATTCGGTAAATCGGATATTGCGATGATATAAGTTTGCATAAACACAGTTCTACTTACTCTAATTTTAGTTATGTTAACCAGCACTGGTTTCAAAGTATTGAGGTATCAATTCAAGGACATCGTGGAGGTCGCTAATGGAGACGTTCCTTCAGGGTAGGGAAAATTGCATGGAGGATTTAAAAAAAAGGACGAAAAAAGGCAACGTTCGTAGGCAACGTTTGCATGTTTGCAGGTGGTGTCGTTTTGACCCAACGTCGGAATTTCGCCGAATTCAGCGTTTCCCGCGGAAACTGCCTTTGTCAATCGGCAACCGGCATTCGAACCGGATTGCCCCTTAAGAGGAGCGAGCTTTTTCATGTTCCCTTGATTCAACCTATGTGTGCAGACCTCTATGCCTTGCTGATCACGCTTTCGAGACAAAAACGTGGGAATTTCTGTCGACCCAGAGCTTCCGTTCGCACTTCGCCTCAACTTCCATCGAAATTTCACGTATTTTTGGTTCTGGCAGAAATGGCAATCGAAAATTTAGGAATTTAATAATCTGTGGTGGCACTCGGCAACAATGTATATCGCCGAAGCGAAGTGTCTAATGAGTCATCAATATCCCAACGGTCCTTCCGTCGAATGTTCGAGAAGGAAGCGTGCGTGGCCAACGGTCGCGAAGGCTTAACAAACGCGTGAATAGTGGGGATATTGAGGGGTGAGAGAAAAGAAAAGAATCGAATCCGATCGACAGTTAGGTTCGAACTAGGGAGCGATAAAGTCGAGTCGTAACCGGCCAGCGAGACTGACTGGCGAAACCGAGATCGTTACGCGACGCGATCGAAAGGAGGCACTTGTTAATAAATATATTGTTGATCTAAACACCGAGTGATTATTTAACGCACTACATCCAATATCACCTCAGATCGTTGATCTATTCTGTTCTATCGAATATTTTTGCTTCTATAAACCAGTTATTTCGTTGGAAAAGTGAATATTTTTATTTCGAAGAATACTCTGATTTTACAATGTAAGGTTCTTTTTTAACACATTGTTGACCGGCCACAGTTAACTCGTGTTTTTATGGTCAAACGTTACCGACCCACTACGAGTAAACTCGTGATGCACTTCTTTTCGCATCGACGTCCTTTGTTGTAAATGACTGAACGTACCAATGAAGAATCCTTCAATTAATTATACGCGGATGTTTTATCTGATTGTTCGAGCGATTGTGAATCAAATTGTGGTGACTTGGAAAATGATACTGCATCAGAAGATGTGAATCTGATATTAGCCCACCAAAATATCATTAAACCTACGTGCATATTACAATACAATAAGCACATGAAAGAGGTAGATCGTGCAGATCAGTATTTGGCGAACAGCAGTATTTTACAAAAGCCTTAAAGTGGTCCAGAAAATTAGCATTTTTTTCTGATAAACTGCACCTTGCTCGATGCATATAAAATGTACTGTACCTATCTGTCAGAAAATAAAACAAGATACAACAAATTTCTGCTAGAAGTAGCTGGAGAATGGATAACCGACACTTCTCGAATTTCTAAAACAGCTCCTTATTATAATGATGCACCCTTCAGGCTTTCTGGACAACTAAGAGACCACGCGTTAGAAAAAAAAGTCACTAGCAGAAAAACAAATGCGACTAGAGCGTGTAGAAACTAGATATATTTGCAGAAGCCGTTGGTACCATTACACGTAGGTGATTGTTACACTGTCTATCATACGAAAAAGAAATATTAAAAGTTGAATAGTAGATAAAATTTATTAAAGTTTATTTATATTATTTTACTGGCACATCCAATTGTGAAATAATAGCCGGTGACATGAGATAAATTCTCAATAAAATTGTCAGTCAACAATGTGTTAACAGATCCTACATTTCGTGTAAATTTAATATGTTTGAACCTAATTAATTATCCTATAAAATGCTGCAATAAGTAAAGTGGTGTTCAAATGTTTCTTGTAGGCTTTTCGAAGAACATGTATTCGTTAGATGTACTATCTTAGCTTGCAATATTCTCGTAAACGTGCTCGTATTTACACAAACGATAGAAGATCTCGTTTCAAGTTAATGATTCGGGTCGTTCAAACGATATATTTCTTCTTTTTTTTTTTACATTGATCAGATGAAAGTTGGACGCTTGAGAAGTTTCATATGAAACCACGGGGCCGCGGTGCTCCATTTGCTTTCATCTTGAACTACTTCTTAGCCTTGATATTTCAGTAAAAAGTTGTTTGCGTCAAAGTTGCTTGCTTCTTCCTGTATTTTTTTTCCTCGATTGTCAACAATCCGCATCGTTCTATTTTAAACTGTGTTTCCAGCCAAAACGTTTCATATTCCGCGAGTAATTTCTTTTCTTAAGCAACGAACGTTACCTTTTACATTGAAGGATCGGTCGACTTAAAACTTTCGCCTTGCAAAATTTTACACCACTTTTCCATTTGAAATTTTTTGGCAAATCCTCCCCCTTGTTTCTATTTTCCTTCCTATTTTCATTTTTCATTTCTTTTTAAATATCTTAACTTTCCTCCATTTAATCGATTCACAGTTGACACGATTCTTCGTTGTGAAATTCCCTTTACGTAGCTTCAACCAACTAAAATCTGTTTAGTTGTGTTACACGTAGTATCAATTGACCATTCGAAGCCATAAAAGAACAAATCCTACTATATCATTCGGTGGTTCGAAACTAAACTTCGTAGGTTAAGGAGTTTCCCTCACTTCGTCTTAACTGTAAGTCGTTCTTGGAATAGGCGAAGTGATGTTGAACGGTCAATTGATTTCGGACGCGCTGTACAGAACTCTTTATCCCAATTACAGTTTCCACCAGGCACTTCAGGAATTCTCCTCACGGAATTTCGTTTGATCGTGAACCATCGTTTGGTCATCCAGTTTTCCCAATGTTACAGCTTCACATCGTATTTACGTATTGACAATTATGTCAAATTCTACCAACAATATATATTAATAAACAGATTGTGTAGCATGAATTGCCGTTAATAATATGTTAATAATAGTATAGTTATATAATTATAGTACCAATAAGTGTATAGTTATTACAACAACAACAACAACAATAATAATAATTTAACAAATAGTAATAATAAATAATAGTATAGTTATATAATTATAGTACCAATAAGTGTATAGTTATTACAACAACAACAACAACAATAATAATAATTTAACAAATAGTAATAATAAATAATAAATAATAATCGCCACTTACTCATTGGTTTTTAATGATTTTTTTTAACGACCGTCTCAAACAGCATTTCTCCTAACGACTCCCTCACTTCTAAAGATTGTTGTATTTTACTTGTCTATAAAAATAGGAATGATAAACGTACAGATTGTATGGTTGTTAACTAAGTGGTTGCGGACTTTGTCAGTAGGTGGCAGTGACAAAATCCGCAATCACTTAGTTGCCAATCTAATATATAGCACTGTAAACAGTAAGTCCCACATTTTTTGATATTCATTTTAAATATTATTGTGTACATTTTTACGTTACTGTTCTAACATCAAGTGAACGTACGAATATTTTCATTTAGCAATGATGTTTACATTCGGTGCAAAGGAAAATGAAAAACTATCAACAGTGTTACAGCGTTCGAATACTTTTGTGTGACGATACCAAATTGTTTGTACAAATCAGTTTAGTACACCTGATTTTAATTAATAATTGAAACTTAATATTGATATTGAATATTTAATAATAATTGAATAATAATTGAAATTTGTAAGTGTAAGCGTTCGAATATTTTCGTGAGTCACTGTATATACACAATTTACTGTTTTTTCACGTACAGTCAAATTTTTACTCGATTATCATTATTTATGTTTAAACGAGACTCGACTCGTGGTACACGGCATGGTACACGGTCATGGTAGACGATGTAATGCGCTCGAAATTTCCAGCTTGAATGTATTGGAAATGGTGGAATTTCGTTTAAAATAGTTCGAAATTAATTGAAAATACTTGCCATAATACAAATCACATGATTATCACAATTGCGCACAATGACACAGGTAGTTGTAAATAGCATGAAATACGATTTTGTGTGAGAAAGCTCGAGGTCAGGAACGATATCGCGGTGGTGCGACTTTCGTGAATCGCGCGTAAATACGCAGACGTATCGGAATATCCAATTGGCCCAGGGGAAGTTAATCGGACGATACGGTCCCGTTGCCAACGGGGCTCATCCGCAACCGCGACGACCGCAAATGGAAAATCCCCGTAAAAAGTAGCGTAACCCGCTTTGCCCTATCAGTCGCGCGACTATTCCCAGCTGTAAATCCATTTTTCTTCCTTGCTCTATCGTTCTCTATCTGCCTTAACCCCCTCCTTTTTATACGAAAATCCCGTTTTAAACGGAAATTTCACAAATTTCAACGACGAATTAATTAATCTGTTAGAGAACACGAGTTAGCTGGTCTGACTCGGATTCGTAATCTCTTATAATCTCTTAATTCATTGTAATTTCTCTATTTGCATCTGCTATGTTTTAATATGTTAGTTCGTTTCTGTTTCCAAGTGAATTTTATATTTGGTGACCACTCGCGAGAAATATAACGAGTCCCATTCATTAATTACTTTGTTATATTAATATTTCTTTGCTGGCTAAAAGAACGTACTTTAGTATAGAATAGTTGGAAAAAAGGATAAGACAAGGCAAATAAGACGAGAACGAGAAATGAGTAATATCGTGTTGCTTCAAGTTAATTAACATCGTGTATATTTTATAAATGTTTAAGAGAATGACGATTATTCAGTTCTATTGGGTTGGTAGCAACTAAGCGATTGCGGATTTCGTTAATACCATCTAATGGTAAACTCCGCAACCACTTAGTTGCCAATCTAATAAAATGAAGCGCAAGGTTAGTTGCGATATAAAATTGGTTAATCGGAAATCGAATTTTCAAATACTTTTCTATAAATGAATAATAAATGTTATTTATCACGTACCTCGCCTGTGGCCTTCGTTTACGTTTAGAAAAATCAACGGGAAAACGTATATGAAAGTGATGTATGCTTCTTTGTTAACTCCTAACCTCAATTTATAGATATTTTTTATCAAATAACTGTTAACAGAACATTTACTGTTAATTAAATTTCATTTTCTAAGGAAGTGGAGAATGGTAGATATGGAGTTTGTGCTCTTAGAGTATTTTAAAGTCGACGAGGTTATTTGAAGACGCGAAAGGTGCGCCTGATAATACCAACCGGAGTTTAATTCGAATAAAGTGGGACGGTTAGGAAAATGGTACCGGGCAATTTCCGTTTTTCGTGAGATTAGCATCTACCAGATGTCGAACTGCCCGTCCACGGTTTTCATTAAATTGGATCGTTCGGCTAATGTGCAGAGTTTCGAGGCACAGCGATGCCTTATCTTAACGCCATTTCAAAGTCTGGAATTTTTACTCAAGATTCCTCAATAAAATTGCTCCTATCGTTCCTTGCAGTTCCCCGGTTTCTACATTTGAAGTTTAATGGGAAAATTTAAGTCTCTGACTTGTCTAATAGAATTTTTAAACGCATCAGATAAAAATGTATATATTGGATTGGCAACTAAGTGATTGCAGATTTTGTCAATACCGTCTAATGAAAAAATCTGCAATCACTTAGTTGCCAACCCAATACACATTTGGCACAATATAGCGGAGTTCTTAGAATATAAACACGATCGGACTTAATTAATTAATACATAAATGACGCGATAAGTACAACAGTGTACAAATACATGGTCTACATAGCTTCTGTTGAAGTAAAAACTCTATATCTTTATTTATGTATATCCGTGACCTTGAGACTGCTATTATGCAGAAATATCCTAAATAAGAGGCGATGCATATTATTATACCTTTGAATATACTTTATGTTTTGGGTTGCAAGGTCTAAAAACGAAGGAGCTGTAAATAGATTTCTATGTATGTTTCTTGTAGTCTGCAGCTACAATTTCAAGGTTAACTTTTTGCTAATGTCCTTTGCTATAAATATATGAACGTGCTCCCTATCATTCCATTGTTTAGTAACACTAAGAAAGTAAGGATCTGAATCGACATAAACTTATACTTATACATTATACTTACACTTAAACTCACACCTGTAATTATTTCAATATATTTTCTGTTATAAATTCATCCACTCGTTCTTCAATCAGTTAACCTCAACCTCAACAGCTTTTATAAAAATTCATAATAACATACTTATATGTGCACTGAATATATCTTATTATATTTATTGTTGATACATTATACAGTATGATATCGTTGTGTGTATTTATTGTAGATAGGTATATACGGTATTAAATAAAAATGTACCATTGTATGAAAAAGTTGGTCAGGACAAAGTTACACTATCTCAAGGTTACATATATGTACCAGTGGGAAGAATTCTTTCACGAGTTTCTGATATTATCAATATATTTTTAAATAGAACTCTATGTATGTTTTTGTCCATCTATTCATGTGTTTTTTAAATCACTGTACAAAAGTATTGAGGTATTAGCGTTTCAAACTACATAGTATTTTACATACTTTTTTATTTATTTAGAAATATTAGAAATTAGGGTTTCCAATGATTTCTATCCTATGTGTTAAATTTATTGATCCATAGATTTATTTTCTATGGATTAAACAGGAAACAATGGTTATTTAATGTGAAATAAATACAGTAATGTGGTATAACTAAAACAACTAAATAATTAATTTATAATCCACAACTAATAGTTTACAACTCATAACAACTCGGCAACTCAACTCTTCACTCCTCACAACTCGACTTCTCACCACTCGACTGTCAACTCCCAACTACTCAATTCGATTCTCAACTCCCAACTGCTCAACTCAACTCTCCACTCACGACTATCTCAACTCGACTCTTCACTCACGACTATCTCAACTCGACTCTTCACTCACGACTATCTCAACTCGACTCTTCACTCACGATTCCCCCACTCGACTCTTCAGGTGACGACCACCCGATAAAAACTGCTAGGTCAACTCCCAACTACTCAACTCGATTCTCAACTCCCAACTGCTCAACTCGACTCTCCACTCACGACTATCTCAACTCGTCTCTTCACTCACGACTATCTCAACTCGACTCTTCACTCACGATTCCCCCACTCGACTCTTCAGGTGACGACCACCCGATAAAAACTGCTAGGTCAACTCCCAACTACTCAACTCGATTCTCAACTCCCAGCTACTCAACTCGATTCTCAACTCCCAATTGCTCAACTCGACTCTCCACTCACGACTATCTCAACTCGTCTCTTCACTCACGACTATCTCAACTCGACTCTTCACTCACGATTCCCCCACTCGACTCTTCAGGTGACGACCACCCGATAAAAACTGCTAGGTCAACTCCCAACTACTCAACTCGATTCTCAACTCCCAACTGCTCAACTCGACTCTTCACTCACGACTATCTCAACTCGACTCTTCAGGTGACGACCACCCGATAAAAACTGCTAGGTCAACTCCCAACTACTCAACTCGATTCTCAACTCCCAACTGCTCAACTCGACTCTCCACTCACGACTATCTCAACTCGTCTCTTCACTCACGACTATCTCAACTCGACTCTTCACTCACGATTCCCCCACTCGACTCTTCAGGTGACGACCACCCGATAAAAACTGCTAGGTCAACTCCCAACTACTCAACTCGATTCTCAACTCCCAACTACTCAACTCGATTCTCAACTCCCAACTAATCAACTCGATTCTCCACTCACGACTATCTCAACTCGATTCTCCACTCACGACTATCTCAACTCGACTCTTCACTCACGATTCCCCCACTCGACTCTTCATAAAAAAAACTGCTAGGTCCTTTTGGCCTAATGGCATTTAGGCCTTCTCGCAATATAGTTGATGGTTACCCGATATTGCTTAGGCCATTTGTCCACGATACTAAAAACTATTTGAACCTTAATTTTGTAAAACTTGGCAACTGAAACCTATGTCTTCCTTGTCTTTCATGTACTACATTTCATCAGATTAAAATAGAAATATCTTTTAAACTATACATATGCCCACATAATTACCATAATACTTTTTTAATTTTTACACAGAGAATAAATAATCACATTCACAAGTGTACAAGTATACATAGAGTTCTATTGCAACAAAATACCAACGACCATGGAATTTATTAAAGAAATGAAAATATTCTTTCCACTGTGTGTAACTTTATCTTGGGAAGTCTCTCCCAATCTTAGGTGATTTAGCTGAGACACCCTGTATACATAAATAAGAATCATTACAGATATATATATATATATGCTTAGAGTGGTGTGACAAAGTTTTCAGAACTTCTCTTCGTGCTATAATGGCTAAAGAAATATACATAGTACGTAGGAACTCTATACCTTTAAATACAATGTATTGTATATGCGTTTTCCAATTAACAACCGTTAACCGATATCGTAAACCGATCGTTTATCTGACCAGAGATCAATTAAAACCCCGAGATCACTGTATCTGAGTGTTTTTGTAGACTCGTTCAATCATTTACGAGCGTTCTTCTTCCTTTTACTACTTGACACGGTTTCATTTAACTGTACCAAATAGAACGCATAAAAATAATTCGCCCATTTTTCACCATCGCCCCATTTATCCATTCTTTTAAATTTCTACGAACCCAGGGATGAAGGATCGAAATTTACTTTTCCATCTATCGGTAATCGAACGAACCGGAATAGTTTCTCGATGACCCGCTAAGGCGGCTGTCCGTAGAATAATTCAAGAGAAACTTGAAAATAATCGGCTGCGCGTTAGTTAGCTAGGTTCGGCGAGTGCTTTATTCTGGTGCTGCTATTCTCGGCGCATAAACCGATTGAGAAAATAGCGCGAGACTGCGCGGCTGTGGAAGTTACGGCGATTCAGTGGTTTCTGATAAGGCAACCGGCGTGATTTATCCTCATCGAGCAGCCGCCACCGTCTCAATCGGTATCGGGTAATTCAGTTACTTTTCCTTAGAGCATTCGCCTTTGCAACCACGGCAATGGCTTATCGCTCTTCTGAATCTCTGGCGTTTCTGCGCCGTCCAACTTCTTAAATTGCTACGGCTTTAATTTACCAATGCCAAGCTGAATATATGTATATTGGCGATAAAGTCGGAAATCTCTTGGCTGGCTTGGTAAGAAGATGAGGATATTACAGAGTTTATGGCGGCTCTCGATAATGTCTCCATTCTCGTCTACTTTCTTCCAATAAAGATACGTTCAAAGGCTTCAATCCTTTCGTATTGAAGACAAGAACCTGCGCATCAGTTCTCAGAAATATTTTAATTATTTTAGTTTCTCTTTCCCATTTATATGGATTTGTCTATTTTATATGGCTCTTTGTTAGAAATATCAAGTTTCTCAAAACTTCTATTTGGCAATTAAGTGATTGCAAATTTTGTTGATACCACCTAATGACAAAATTTGCAATCACATAGTTGCCAATACCTTCTCGTAATAAGACTCGTTCCTTCCGCATTGAAAGCAACACGCAGTGCGTCTGTTCTTGTAGACATCGATTTTTTCATTATTTTAGTTTTTAAAGTTTATTTAGTTTCCAATCCTGTCTAGTTTCTCGTAACAAACATACGTCCGGAGACTGATGTTTTTGTATTGAGAACAGAAGAGACTTGGTGTATTGAGACTGCGTATCAGTATTTTAATTACTTTACTATTCCTTTCTTCTTTTCTCTTTTTGTCTATATTTTGTTGATTATAAGAATGTTGGTCAAATTGCTTGTCCTAAAATGGAGTGGATTGTGCATTGTGAAAAATGTATGTAAGAAGTATATAAGTGAGATAGCTGAGGATGCCGATAGTTGAGCACCACTGCTTTAATATCTTCCATGCAAACATCATATACGAACCTAATATTGGAACATTCTATGATTTGTATCGTGTATAAGATATTATGGATAAGAAATCAGAGAAGAAGTGGCCGGAAATATGGAAATGTACCTATACTGTTATTGTCGTTGAGGCTTCTGCATGTAAGCTGAGTCTACTAGACTTTTCATTTCCTACCATTTGCAATGCCAGCATTATTGGAATCTTAGAATATGATTCTTACTGGACATGGTTTGTAGAAACTGTATAGGTTCTGAGAACGTAAAAATATAGCTGCTTATAATACATCTTCCTAACAGACTCATAATAAATCCACAGAGAATTCTGCTTGCATTTGAACCACCCTGTAAAAAAATCAAAATTAACAAATTTCAGTGTCATAGAGAAAACTATGACTTAACTGCATGAAACTTAATTAAATTACCATCGTATCTTAGCAGAGATCAACTTTATTACATTCGACAGGGTTATGGTATTATTACTCAAAGCTGAGGGGATTAACATTGAAAAGAAACTCCTGATTGATAATATACAAGAAATACATATTACACGAATTATCCACGTTTCATACAAAAGTCTGCTATTGTTTGCCAACTGCTCCACACACTATCTTTTAGACACCCTTGTTTCTCTGTTTTGTTTGTGTCTTTTAAACACTTCTTTTTAACACACTAAATGAATCTTCCTGTACTTTTTCGTCCAACTGACCACAAACTACCTAAGTAAATCCCTAGGAAACACCACATCTTCCTAAAACCACTTCTTCTTCCTTTGTACAAATCTATTTCATACAACCAGGTACGTACTTAACAAATAAATTAAACCTATTTATCGCCACTATATATATATATATTTATATATTATAGTTCACAAAATCGCCATTTAATTAATATAAAATTCTATATTCTAAAATATCCATGTTCTCCAAAAGTCTCTAAAAACCTCCCTAGTCCCACTTCTATTACATTTGGATCTTATAAAAAAAGTCACTACATCTTGATGTAACCAGTTGGCCACGATTTTAATCAAGTCTCTGGCTTACGAACTTGTAGGAAGAAAACGTTGAAGAAGGAAAACGACGCTATGTGTTGGATAACGAGCGTGCATTGAGGGGCGTTTCGGCCTGCTTCACAGGCGTAATAAGAAATTTCTCCTAGGGACATTTTATCGAGAGCAGCCTAGGCAGCTTTGTACGCCTTCTATCGTCGCTTTGAGGCATGCAATGGTTCCTAATTAGGCCAAGCAGCGCCGTTGCAAGTTTACGACTCTGTTTTCTCTGCCCTCCGTTTTCGGTTTGTATATCCGCTTGCTCGCCTAACCTTACCCCGAGTCGCGGATGTATATTAGGTTGTCCGAAAAGTGTCTTTCTTTCGTAAACGTGTTCTTTACAACAGTGCACCTTCGTACAAACGTGAAGCCAAGTCTGTGAAATGTCACGGTGTTTATCTCAACAGAACAAAATGGATCGTACGTAATTCGATAAAATAATATAAAACAAAAAACATTATTTCTTGATAGAACGAAAGAAACTTTTCGGATAACCTAATATTATGTATTATAGGTTAGCAACTAAGTGATTGCGGATTTTGTTATTACCATCTAATGATAAACTCCGCAATCACTTAGTTGCCAGTACAATATTATGTATTATGTTTGCATTTTCTCGTGGAACCGTTTCCGTGGCCACGTCTGGCCCAGAAGATCACGTCAAAGGGACACGGGTATTTTTCAATTAAAGTCTGTTACGTGGCCGCAAAGGAGAGACAGGGGACAATGCCAGGGTATAGAAAGACGCTCGTGAAAGATGGGCAGTTCAAGCATTCTATCTTTATTTGATACGTGTTTCGTGACAGACGTAGTGAAAATTCTTCTATCGTAGTTCTTTCTGTGTTGTTGTTTCTGTATTTAGAGGTAGGATCATAATAGCTATTATTTTATTCTTTGGATAAATCTATCACTCTATTCTGAGCAGAAAAACCTTTATTGCATTTTCTTACATGGTCTAGGGATAAAAAAAAACACGAGGACATCTTGAAGCTATCGATTAAATCTATCGATTGTATCTAGAACTACCTTCTAGTTACAATTTATTGTAACTAGAACTACTTTCTAGTTACAATTTATTGTAACTAGCGCATCTGTATTGGCAAACATGAACTCACGTTGTCATTTTCTACATTCTGTTTCTTTCTTCTTATCTTATTGTTACGGAGGAATAATTTATTGTATTTGAAGTGAAATTTCTTCTATCGTATCTTTGTCCGTTTTCGTTTTTTTAATTGTTTCGTAGAAGTTAAAGATACGAATACTCTTTTATGCTAGTTCTTTTCTTGTTATTTCGTGGCATCGGTTAAAATTGTGCTTGAAGTTATGAAAATTCTTCTATCGTATTTCTTCCTGTGTTGTTGTTTCTGTATTTAGAGGTAGGATCATAATAGCTATTATTTTATTCTTTGGATAAATCTATCACTCTGTTCTGAGCAGAAAAACCTATATTGCATTTTCTTACATGGTCTAGGGATAAAAAAACACGAGGACATCTTGAACCTATCGATTAAATCTATCGATTGTATCTAGAACTACCTTCTAATTACAATTTATTGTAACTAGAACTACTTTCTAGTTACAATTTATTGTAACTAGCGCATCTGTATTGGCAAACATGAACTCACGTTGTCATTTTCTACATTCTGTTTCTTTCTTCTTATATTATTGTTACGGAGGAATAGTTTATTGTATTTGAAGTGAAATTTCTTCTATCGTATCTTTTTTTTTAATTGTTTCGTAGAAGTTAAAGATACGAATACTCTTTTATGCTAGTTGTTTCCGTTCTTTTCTTGTTATTTCGTGGCATCGGTTAATTGTGCTTGAAGTTATGAAAATTCTTCTATCGCGTTCCTCTCTTTTTCCTTTTTTGTTAGTTTACGGAAGAAATTAATTGGATTTCAAGTTATGAGAATTCTTCGACAACATTTTATCTCTCTTTTATCGTGTTTCTGATTTTTTACAGGAACAACTAGAAGGAATAGTTGAAATTGAAGTTGTTGTAATATTCTTCTTGCGAAAGACTCGCATTTTTGTGAGATGGAATTATTCGGTCGAATGTTTTGAGAATTGGCGAGTTTTGAAACGACAACATGATTTTGCTTCAAACTTGAAACGCTGTAGTGGAAATACTGCATTCCTCCTATATTTTTATTCTAGCTATACGAAAAAGTTGAAAGCTCTTTGCTGTTTATTATACTCTGTAGCAGTTGTGTGTGATGAAAAAGAAAACGAGGTTATTTCAGTCTGACTAACGAAACAGAACTTGTTTAAAGTAATTATTATGTTAATTATATTATTCAACCATCTGAATTCTATTTTTACTCATTTTCATTGTTACCATACGTCGCAGTATACGTGGCGTTGCAGTATGTATAGGTTAGCTAAGCTAATGAATGTATTTCCATACAGATAGAACGATTAAATTAGGAGATTTCATAAACTAACAATAACACACGGTCTAAAAAAACATTTTCGACTATCGATTATTATTCCAGATTTTTCACATACGCGTCTACTTTGAGTATTTAATTAAACAAATAATTTACATCTTCGTCTTTCATCGATGATTGATCATCATTATCTATGCTAATAACAAACAAGTCGATTTTCTAAATTTAAATAGTTTTCTCTGTAATATAATAAAATTATAAGACTAATAGCAATTGTTCGCATTTTAACAAATAATTCGTCTCGACCATAATTCCAAGGACATTTGTATGGAAATCTGGAAGGGTCCATATTTTGCTTAAAGTTTCACTGTCTGCGCTGTCGATCGTTTTACAGGTTGCAGATATCTCGTTGGAAGACGATTTAACATGGAACACAAAAGCTGGAATGTGTTTGAAGCTTATAGATCAGTGCAACTAAACCACTTCTGCCCAAATTGTGCTAAATGCGCTTTAGATCGTTATTCGAGGTTTCTATTCGTTTATTTACTTCGTTTGATTTCTCGATGGTATTCCTTGCAGGTGAAACCTGCAGAACGCATTACAAGCGCTGCAAGCGGCACGATATTGGGAGAAATTGTAGCAGGCATTTAGAACGGCCACATCGGGCCATCATTTTAGCCCAAAATTGTCCCTTTGCTGCGGCAACACGCCGTTAAATGGTATCGCTTCATTTAGCGCTGCTGGCAAAGATGGCGGCGTATACATCTAACTGGTTTTATCGAGCTAAGTTTATCGACTGTTCAAACAGCCTTGTTAATCATCCGGATAAACTTATCCACCAAAATCGATCGACGATTAATCTTCCTACGATTATCGAGCTATCCGCTTTCGAATCGAATCGAATCGAACAATTTCCAAAAGCTTTAAACGAGACAAATTTGTCGCGTGTGTTCAATCGGTAAATTTTCAGTAACGTTTATCATCTCGAATAAAAATTCGTGGAAATAATAAGCATTTTTTATGTGTCTTTAAATACGAGATATTAAAGACAAAGTAGACTTTAGGCAACAAACTTTTGACCGTCCACTTTGAAAGTTTATTCCACTTCCAACATTTTCTCTTTTGTTTCGGCTAATTACTTCGCAGAGTTACGATTGCGTCTGTGCCAAATTCCAGTCGCGTCTTCTAGGTTTGTTATAAATCCCAATTTTAATCCCTCTAGAAGCTCAAGTGTCTCATTTTCCCTTAAATTTTCTCCAACTTTCATTTCGATGATCAAAACCCATCTACGTTCGAATTTTATCAGCCAACTACATCCCTTCCATCAAGAGCGCACGATTCTTCACTCATACACGGCCAGCATACCAACACTACCAATAGCAAAATACTGACATTCGCGGACGACACGGCTGTACTAGTCAGGCATACTGATGCAGAAATAGCAGCCACGTTACTACAAGAGCACATCAGAAAAAAAGAAAAATGGCTACGAGATAAACAAATAAAGGCAAACCCCAGTAAATGCAAGCATATTACATTTACACTAAGAAAAGGGAAACCACCAAATATCCAATTGAATGGCACGCATATAACACAAACAAGGCAAGTTAAATACCTAGCACTCCATTTCGACACACAACTTACATGGAAGCAACATACTAAATCAATTATAGACAAAATACGGATAAAAAGTAGACAGATGTACTGGCTAACTAGTCGAAACTCAGCATAGAAAATAAATTAAAAATTTACAAAACGATAATAAAACCCATTTGGACGTACGGAATGCCACTATGGGGGATAGCAGCCATGAGCCACATAAATAAACTAGAGTCGCTGCAATCGAAGATACTGAGAACAATAGTGAACGCCCTCTGGTATGTCAGAAACGAGGATATACGCAAAGACTTAAAAATACCAACGGTGAAAGAAGAAATCGGCAGGTATGCAGAAAAATACAAGGGAAGAACATCACATCCAAACCGGCTGGCTGTTGAAGCGAGCAAAACTCTGATAAAAAAGAAGACTAAAAAGAAAACAACCCATTGAACTCACTAAAGAAATAAAATAGTCAAACTCGAAGATGGTATTCCGCGGGGGGTAGCCATTCACTTGTTATTTAGCAATTAAGTTAGAAAAATCTACCAAATGTTCAGTTGGACAAATTGTAAAGTACTGAGATAATATCGGATGTCGTGCGTTAAATGATCACTCGGTGTTTAGGTTAACAATATATTTATTAATAAGTGTCTTCGTTTGGTCGCGTCGTGTATCGGTCTCGGTTTCGCTGCCCGGTTACAACTCGACTTTATCGCTTCCCGGTTCAAACTTAACTGTCGATCGGATTCGATTCTTTTGTTTGTCACCCCTCAATATCCCCACTAGCCGCGCGTTTGTTAGACGTGCGTGGCAACGGTCGCGGATCTTCTCGAATATTCGGCGGAGGGACCGTTGGGATATTGATGGTTCATTGGGCACTTCGCTTCGACAATATACAGTGTTGCCGAGTGCCGCCATAGTACGAATGAAATTGACGTATTCAGAGAGCCTTTTCTATTCCAGTGGTTTATATTTGTCTTTTTCTTTTGTTCCAGGTGAGTACGTTACGATACTGATTTAATTGACCTGTAATTTGGTGAGTATTTGTCAAGTTGTTTGAAAATGTTTGCACGGCAAAAGTAAGCCATAATTAATGAAATCAATAATTACATTATGAAAACTTTAAATGGGTAATATTCATGTAGAAATGATTGAGTCTAACGAATCGGAAGGAAATTATTTGCTTATCGTGACGATAATTGTTAACATAAAGTTTTTATGGAAATTATTACGCCGTTCGTCTTATTTTCATAGACTTAGTGTCATCAGATTTGTATTTGGTTTTGATTAATGCCAGATATTATAGAAAGTATAAGTTTGAATACGATGGAGAACTTGAAAGCAGCAAGCAGAGCAGAGAAAGAGAGAGAGAGAGAGAGAGAGGGAGAGTGAAGAGCTATAGAAACATGATAATACTGGAAACATTGTTTTTTAAAATTGCCCCAAAATTTTCTATTATTTTCTTATCTCCCTGGTATAACTAAATTTATAGAAGTAATTTGTTTCTTATTAAATTGAACTTGAAGCTTTTGTTTCTGCATATTACCAACTATTCGAATAGTGTATTTGCGTGGTTAAAATTATGCGTAAAAAGAATTATAGTTATTGGGTTGGCAACTAAGTGATGACGGGTTTTGTCAATACTACCTAAGAATTTTGCCATTATTTGTCATGTCATGGCGAAAAGTATCACATTACCAAACAAAATAAAGTATAAATTAAATAATAAAAAAACAATATTGTTCGATATCTCATTTCCGCGTTCTAAAACGCTCTCCATGCGCGTCATCTCAGCTTTCCGTGTCTTCGTGTCAATGTATCCTCGCCATGGAAAGAAAATCGCGCGAGATGTAAATCGAGGGAACGTGGTCCCTGCAGGCTGAGCAGAGTAAGATATTGATAAAGGAAGAGTAGCTTGGTGGCGCGTTTCCAATGTAAAGTGGGCCGAGACCGGTCGTGTTCCCGCATATAAACCCCGTGTCCCGTACGTGTCACGATTGACATGATCCATCGTTTCTCGTGTACGACGTTCCTTTCCTTTTCTAGACGACAGGGCTCCTTAACCTATTTATTCGCGGAGAAGAACCGGCTGCACGGATCTTAGCTCGAAAGTCCCTTGTTCGCTGTGATTGAAATTGGATTACAGTCATTTTGATAGTCCTGGTTCGATCAACCATTTGTGAAGGAAAAGTCCTTCGCGCCCAATTACAATGGACAGCGAGATCCTCTATGACCGAAGAAGCGGAACGAAGAAAGGGCAGAGAGTGGGTTGCTGGCAAATGGAAAGCCGGCTTACCCTCCGAAATTACGGCCACTCTCATTATACCAGGCTGGTATTACGTTTGCCCTGGAAACCTAGTTGAATGGGCGGATTCGATGTGATTGGTGGACAGACGCGTGGTCAGCCTTGATGGAAAAGTGCGTTTGGTTATTGGTTTCGGTGGTTTCCTAGTTTGGGAAGCTTGTAGCAGTATTGGAAACAAGGGAAGTATGCTGGGTCGTAATGGATTATCTCGATCTCGCGTGTATTTTTGGCTGCAATTATTCAGATATGTGTAATTTTGTGCGCTACACTGGATTAGTCGCGTAGTAGTGACACACATATATGAGTATGTGTGGATGGGGAAGTATGTTCGTGCGCAGTGTCTCGTAGAATAGAAGAATGTAACCTGTCGAAGTAATTACTTTAAGAGAAACTTTACGTCTTTGCTTTTGTATATCCGTGACCTGGAGATCACTGTTAAGAAGAAAATGGAATTTAGTGAAAAAATTCGAAATAAGGAGAGGTGCATATTATTGTGCTTTTGAATATAAACGTTGTTTTGGATTAACAAGATCTAGGAACAAAAGATTTCTATGTATGTTTTTTGTAGTCTTCGGCTACAACTATAAGGTTAACTTTTTGCTAATGTCCTTTGCTATAAATATATGAACGTGCTCCCTATCCTTCTTTTTATTGTATTGTAACATTGTAAGAGTGAGGATCTGCATATCAGCATACACTATACCTACACTTATACCTATACTTATTTCAATATATTTTTCTATTACAAATTCATCCACTCGTTCCTCTATCACTTAACCTCAACAATATCATACATGGAATTAATAAATAATGATAACAATTCATTTGATTTTGACCTCATACACTATACTTGTACTTATAATAACTTCAGTATATTTTTCTACTACAAATTCATCCACTCATTACTCCATCAGTTAACTTCAACAATATCATACATTAAATTAATAAATAATGATAACAATTCATTTGATTTTGACCTCATACACTATACTCGTGCTTATACTTATATTTCAATATATTTTTCTATTACAAATTCATCCACTCGTTGTTCTATCAGCCAACCTCAACATTATCATATATGAAATTAATAAATAATGATAACAATTTATTTGATTTTAGCCTCATACATTATACTTATACCTATACTTATTTCAATATGTTTTTCCATTATAAATTCATCCACTCGTTCCTCTATCACTTAACCTCAACAATATCATACATGGAATTAATAAATAATGATAACAATTCATTTGATTTTGACCTCATACACTATACTCGTGCTTATACTTATATTTCAATATATTTTTCTATTACAAATTCATCCACTCGTTGTTCTATCACTTAACCTCAACATTATCATATATGAAATTAATAAATAATGATAACAATTCATTTGATTTTGACCTCATACACTATACTCGTGCTTATACTTATATGTCAATATATTTTTCTATTACAAATTCATCCACTCGTTGTTCTATCACTTAACCTCAACATTATCCTATATGAATTTAATAAATAATAATAACAATTCATTTGATTTTGACCTCATACACTATACGTGTACTTATACTTACTTCAATATATTTTTCTATTATAAATTCATCCACTTATTCCTCCATCAGTTAACCTCAACAATACCATACATTAAATTAATAAATAATGATAACCGTTTATTTGTTTTGACCTCATACACTATACCTGCACTTATACTTGTTTCAATATATTTTTCTATTACAAATTCATCCACTCGTTGTTCTATCACTTAACCTCAACATTATCATATATGAATTTAATAAATAATAATAACAATTCATTTGATTTTGATCTCATACACTATACTTGTACTTACACTTATATTTCAATATATTTTTCTATTACAAATTCATCCACTCGTTGTTCTATCAGCCAACCTCAACATTATCATATATGAAATTAATAAATAATGATAACCGTTTATTTGGTTTTCACCTCATACACTATACCTGTACTTACACTTGTATTTCAATATATTTTGCTATTATAAATTCATCCACTTATTCCTCCATCAGTTAACCTCAACAATATCATACATTAATTTAATAAATAATGGTAACAATTTATTTGATTTTGACCTCATACACTATACGTGTACTTATACTTACTTCAATATATTTTTCTATTATAAATTCATCCACTTATTCCTCCATCAGTTAACCTCTACAATACCATACATTAAATTAATAAATAATGATAACCGTTTATTTGTTTTGATCTCATACACTGTACCTGTACTTATGCTTATTTCAATATATTTTTCTATTACAAATTCATCTACTCGTTCCTCTATCACTTAACCTCAACGCAACTGTTCCATACGCATAGTGGTAAAAAGATGGTGAGACAAAAAGAGTGCTGAGACGCGTGCAATGTGTATCCACGAATATCTTGTAAATCACATATCAAATAAATTTGAAACTATTTTAATATCATTTCCACGTGTAATGTGAGTGTTGCTATACATTTATTTCGACGACTAAGATCTATAATTTTCAACTGTAATATCGGTGGAAGTGGTCACATTTAATTGAGTCGTCGAGCATCCAATTGGCCGCTCGATGAGCGATGCTCTGCTATTTCTACCTAGTAAAGAATAATGGATTTCTGTCGAGAATATTAGGATAGATTACTTTAATAAGTGATTTTGTAGTTTGGAAAGCTTGTGCCGCGTGTAATTTGAAAAAATTTGAACGTTCATCCGATTGGTCGTGACGTAATAGATTAGGCTCGCCTCGATCTCTCACGTATTTTCGGCTGTAACGTATTATTAACGAAGCTAGTCGTTTTCTCTGCATAGCGAAGGCTGATGGAATTGCGACGAAAATATCAAGATAGAATACTTTGGTGGATAGTTCGTAATTTGAAATACTTGTACGTTGCGTAGAGTTTGAAAGAAGACGGTGATATTTGTTTGATTAGTATTAGTCACAATAGATTAATATCGCCTCGATTTCACACGTGTTCTCGGTTGTAGCATATTATTAATCGCAATGCTCGAGTCTAATTACGTCGACTACGTATGTTTTTCGATCGTATCTATCGTGATGATACGATTTCAATTTCTTTCAGCTTCTTAGGGCCATTTGTAAGGAATAAATTCATCTCACAGGCTAATCCAATAATTAATTTCCCTATTTAAGCACTTCTCAAAATACATTTAAATTATCATGAAATTAATAAAATTAATGAATTATCATAAAACGAGAAAGACCCAAGAGACAGCTTTGAATTCCCTATGCGAACGACAAATTAGTTTGAAATTCCTGCGAGGCTGGATAAACCGATATCGGTAAATTCATAATCACAAGGCGAATCCACGGCTTACCTCATGTCAAACCTAACACGCCGCAATTCCGATCGACACCGTTCGATCTGAACCAGGTCGAGTTAGTGCGCGTAAGTTTCGCTTCTGTCAGCGTTACGGCTAATCCCGAAAATCCCTAGATTCCTGTTCTGCTTATCACATGTACCAACGTGTATCGACGATACGTACAGTAAATCGATCGTGTCTTTCGTTATCTCGCCACGTTCCTCGCCATCGAAGATTCATCGAGTTTCTAAAGGTTAATTCGATAACATCCGCTCGTTCTTAGATGAGGAATTTCATATACTGATAAATTATGACAACATAATCGACACTTACAAAATATTAAGACAGATTAAGAAGAGGATTAGATTATCAATTATTTCTTCGCGAATAAACATTTTGTGTTTAAACTTAATCTTTAACAAGCAGAAAATCGATATCGTGAAATTGAATAGAACGTCTGTCCGCAAAGTATCCGATTTACGGATACATCTTTCTACTTGTGCCGTTGTGAAAAACAAAATTCTATTTATTTATTAATATTAATTTATGAAAGACTTTCAAGTATCGTGAGCCTTCAGACGTTCAATCGGCAACAGTACGTTATTTTTCATAAACATTATGTCGATACGATTTTACAATGACTGAGACTGAGTTTTCGTTTCAAGGTCTATTGGGTTGGCAACTAAGTGATTACGGATTTTGTTATTACCATCTAACGGTAATCAAATTACCATCTAACCAATATCCTGATCCAAGTTTCATGAATGAATCAATTGTACGAATAAAAACCTTATTCTACTAAATTATACCGATTTTCCGTGTTTTCACTTTTTGTGCAAATAAATTTATTTCAAACTTCCATCGTCCTAAGATTCTTATCAAGTCTCGTGTGTTCAAGCGGACGTTGGAAAGAAACGAAAAGCGAGAAAGCATGACTCAGAACCGCCCCCCCACAGTTGGACAAAGAACAAGCATCCGGGGCGGTGGTCTCGAGTCAAGGCTGGAAACGGTAATTTTACGAAGGATATGTTTCTAATCGGGCGTTAATGGGCGATGCCGGAAGCGTCCAACTAGCAATCTCCTTGTTCATCCGGAAAAATACTTTCCGCTTCTTGCTTTCCTTCTTTGCGCCGGGTTTTTCCTCTGTTCTAAGTGATTGCGTCTGTTCTTGAAATTGAATCAGGCCACGCTGCAAGAAGGAATGCCGAATGAAACGAAGGAAAGGGTGGTTCCTGTACGATCGATCGATTTCAATTTGCCAACATCCGTACGATAGAGTACGCCTGGAACGATACTTGGTGAAGAGAGAATTGCAGCGGTTCCCTTTTCAACGGGAATTTACAAACTCCTCAAATAAATTCACATTAGTTCGCACGCGTTTGTTTAAACCGAGACAAACTAAGGTAAGGTTGGCAACTAAGTGATTGCGGATTTTGTCAATGCCACCTAATGACAAAATCCGCAATCACTTAGTTCGCAACCAAGTACGTATTCTTAACACTTTACCGACAACTAACGATTCAACAGCATACGTACTTCCGACCGGCAATTCAGGCGCAGATTCTCCCTGACGCCGGCTTTGTTTCGGTTTAGACTCTCTAATACGATTCTTTTTTTTCATCGCGAAGGGTACGTTTTTCAAATTGGTATAAAACTGTGGAAGCTTACAAAGCAACGCAACTGACGCAACTTAGCAATGTATCTTAGTACTAAATAACAAATTACTGCTCAAATAATGAGAAAGATTGTCGGCGACAAAAAGTCGATTAATAGGCTATCGATCGGTAAGCGTTGCTGACAAAAGACCGATTAATCGGCTATCGGATATAGACCGCATATAGAGAGCGAGCATGAAGTCACGTTGCCATCTTCAACATCAAACATATGTACATATATGTAATTTGAAAATTTTCTGGGGAATCCAAACATGTAAAATAAATAATCTAATCGATAACATTCTGCATAATATTAACCTATTTGGAATATAGTAAAAAAAATTAAAGTTTTTAAAACTTTTTATATCAGTGATTGTTCGTTACTTGAATTAATTCTTCTTTAATAGTTCTCTTGATATTATTATATACGATTTTTTTAACATTCAAGTAATTTTATAAATGTTCGAATATGCTATGCATATATCAAAATTCATTTACGATGATACGATCGTTCGCGGAGAGACGCGATCGCGGTGAAAACGCGTCAGCGAGAGACGTAAATTCTCGCTACGATTCGGCTAATCGACGCCGCGAAATAGTCGTTCGCCTTATTTTTTGTGGGATAATAGAGGTGCTTGATTCAGATATAACTGTAATCTACAGTTATATAATATATATATTTACACCGATTTACAATACTTATAGCGTAGACAGGAGTTATTTGATTTCGTCGTAACGTTTGACTTCGTCGTGTCGGAAAAATGCAATGGTTGAGACACCCGAAGGTTGCTTGAGGTGATGTGTTGAAAAACAGTAAACTTGACTGCCTAACGGCTAAAGAAACAGTAGTCTTGACCGCTCGAGAGCTAACGAAACAATAACAAACACGTCTCGCACTATTAAGGAGGAAGTCTCGATGTGGGCGTGCCCTTTTGAAATAAGACCGCGGATTCGTTGTTCATACTTTTCGGTGGAAAAGTGGGGGTAACGATCCGCGATGCCCATTGGTTATAACCAATATTAATAAACAAAATACGAGGAGAAAATCTCCTGCAGATGTGGCACGTGTGTGTGCTTGTTCCTGGAAACAAAACCAGCTATTTCGCTAGGCACATCCGCTTCCTCCGTACTAGCAAGAGCGTGTAATAAAACTAAGGAACTTTTGCGAACTGAGAATGTTTATGTGACTGGGGCCCAATAACCAACATACCCGGTTTACGGTGGTTCCTTGGGTTTGATGCGGGTCAATGTAACGATGGTCAGGCCTCGGTGGCCCGACCATGAGGGACGTCGCAAGGACCATCTCGCGCGACGTAACAGGTGTGAACATGTTTAGTTCATTTGAGATACCATTTAAAATTCTATGTTCGTCCTTATGAAGTCTTGTTCAGATTAAACAAGTTATATGCGTCCGAATAAATGGAAACTGTTTCATCAACGTGAATTTGTTATTTAATTGTAGACGCTAAATATTCATTTAATTCTTAAGTAGTATATTACGAAGTGCTTTAAAATGAAATAGCTCGTTGGAAACTAGCCAGTGATACCAACTCGAAGTTAAAATTCTTCAATCTGAAGCTCGTGACATTTGAAAAGAAAGACGTATAATTATGCTCTGTGATGGACGAAATTGCAGTTTCTACGAACAATATCTTACGATATGCTTTCTAGGTGAATTATTTCGAACTAGAATTCCAAAGACTATAAGAAATGACTGAATTATTTCGAACTAGAATTTCAAAGACTATAACAAATGACAAAGAAAAAGGTTGATGTAGGAAAATCAACGGAAAAAAATAGGAAGTATTTGCTGTAACAAAGAAATATCTTACGATATGTTTTCTGGCCGAATTATTTCGAAATAGAATTTCAAAGACTATAAGAAATGACAAAGAAAAAGATGGAAGCAAAAAAGTCCAAGGAAAAAAAATAGAAAGTATTTGCTATAATAAAGAAATATCTTATGATATGCTTTCTGATTGAATTATTTCGAACTGGAATTGCAAAGACTATAAGAAATGACAAAGAAAAAGATGGAAGCAAAAAAGTCCAAAGAAAAAAAATAGAAAGTATTTGCTGTAACAAAGAAATATCTTACGATATGCTTTCTGGCTGAATTATTTCGAAATACAATTCCAAAGACTATAAGAAATGACTGAATTATTTCGAACTAGAATTTCGAAGACTGTAAGAAATGACTGAATTATTTTGAATTAGAATTCCAAAGACTGTAAGAAATGAAAAAGAAAAAGGTGGAAGTAAAAAAGTCAAAGGAAAGAAATAGAAAAGTATTTGCTATAACAAAGAAATATCTTACGATATGTTTTCTGGCTGAATTATTTAAAAATAGAATTTCAAAGACTATAAGAAATGACAAAGAAAAAGATGGAAATAGAAAAGTCAAAGAAAAAAAGAAGCAGAAAGTACCTGGTATAACAAAGAAATATTTTATGATATGTTTTCTGGCTGAATTATTTAAAAATAGAATTTCAAAGACTATAAGAAATGACAAAGAAAGAGGGTGGAAGTAGAAACGTCAAAGGAAAAAAAACAGAAAGTATCTGGTATAACAAAGAAATATTTTATAATATGTTTTCTGGCTGAATTATTTAAAAATAGAATTTCAAAGACTATAAGAAATGACTGAATTATTTAAAAATAGAATTTCAAAGACTATAAGAAATGACAAAGAAAAAGATGGAAGCAAAAAAGTCCAAGGAAAAAAGAATAGAAAGTATTTGCTATAATAAAGAAATATCTTATGATATGCTTTCGGATTGAATTATTTCGAACTAGAATTCCAAAGACTATAAGAAATGACAAAGAAAAAGGGTGGAAGTAGAAACGTCAAAGGAAAAAAAACAGAAAGTATCTGGTATAACGAAGAAATATCTTACGATATGCTTTCTGGTTGAATTATTTAAAAATAGAATTCCAAAGACTATAAGAAATGACTGAATTATTTCGAACTAAGAAATGACAAAGAAAAAGATGGAAATAGAAAAGTCAAAGGAAAAAAGAAACAGAAAGTACCTGGTATAACAAAGAAATATTTTATGATATGTTTTCTGGCTGAATTATTTAAAAATACAATTCCAAAGACTATAAGAAATGACTGAATTATTTCGAACTAGAATTCCAAAGACTATAAGAAATGACAAAGAAAAAGATGGGAATAGAAAAGTCAAAGGAAAAAAGAAACAGAAAGTACCTGGTATAACAAAGAAATATTTTATGATATGTTTTCTGGCTGAATTATTTAAAAATACAATTCCAAAGACTATAAGAAATGACTGAATTATTTCGAACTAGAATTCCAAAGACTATAAGAAATGACAAAGAAAAAGATGGAAATAGCAAAAGTCAAAGGAAAAAAGAAATAGAAAGTATTGCTCAGTAAAGAAGACCTGGAGTACGTTTTAAATTCCTTTCACAGACGACCAATCTTTCCAGTTGTTTGTCGCGAAGGTTAAATAAGTTTACGCGTGCGCCCGATATAAAACTTTGCATCGTTTCAGTTTCCTGCGACGGGATTGCAAGAAGTTTGAAACTCGTGGCAAAGTATTCCGAAAGGATCCGCACTCCTTTCACTGGCAACACGATCTTGATTTTAATTAAGCTTTAAGCGAACGCGACGCGATCAAACTTGCGACCTGTTCCCTCTCGCCAAGCCGAGCCAACCTAACCTGTACTTCCTCTTTGGTTCGTCGTACCGGCTTTCCGCTAGCTGCAACGTAAATTTTATTCTGAGAAATCGACTCGGTTGTTCGCCACAGAGAAACACCAACGTTACGTTGATTTATTTCCGATCGTTTGTCAAAAAGTTTCAGGAATTTTGCTCAGTTGCGTTCGCAATGTTTTCTGCAACTTCTGTTTCGGCATTAGTCACTGAAAGTTCCCCCGGCTTTTCAACTATTCCCTTTGGAAGAACGTAATGCTAATGAAAAGAATCCCTAACACGGTTCCCTACCAATGTGTGGAAAAGTTGGTGTTTGTTTTTGTTTTCAAATAAATCTCATGAATGTATCAGTGAATTCATAGTGAATGTATGACAAGTATTTGCAATAAGTATTCGCTTTGCAATGAGTCTTCAAGCAAACATGCAACTTCCAATCTAACGTTTAAATTGATTTCTCTTCAAAATTTATTTTGTAATTGGAGGTTAGGAAGAAATTATTTGCGTATTTTCAAACTGCAATAAATGCTTCATAACCTCTTGCAACGAGCAACCTAATGCTTCAACCATCTCCTCTTGTACACAGCAACAAATACAAAGATGTTAATGTAACTGTGTCTTTTCAATATTGATGCAAGTGTATGTCAAATTTCACTGTCAATGTCAAGGCAGATACTATGAAGATTATTTTTTAGTATTGCAGGAAATGAAAATCTTATGCACAGTGTTGAAATCTAAGATTTTCTTCCTTTGGAGAACAATAGTGTTGGAGTGTTAAGACTATGTACATTTAAGTTATACCGCTTTATATTTATCATTTGTCATTCTTTCTACCGCGATCACCAAAGAACCCAGATTACTCTAATGACGGTCGTTTATTTGAAAGAGAATGTTGGCAGAAATAAGCTGCATTGAAAGTTTCCTTGACCTATTTTGTGTCATCACTTTCGGAGAAGTAACCTGTTTCGCGCGCCGTTTGCACAGCGGAAGAGGAAGTTTCCTGCGGGGAACAGTGAAAACGTCCGGCAATAAACTTCATGGCGAGTAAACGGCTCGTTTGCGCTAAATCTTCGTATCTAGCATGACCGACAAGCCGGAAGTCACGTTAATAATGAAATTCTCCTTGCGATGTTGCAAATTATGCTATGTCACGACGCGCTATAATGTTGTTTTCACAAAATTATGAGACAAAGCCGAGCTGGGCGATGAAACGAGTTTACAAAAGCCTGCTGGCCTGAATTTTCGAATCCGAAGGTTCCAAGTTCCGAAAAACGCAATTAATTGCACCGGCAAATGAGAAAGCTCTCACTATGATTAAACGTTTTCCTTTTTTCTTTTCCAGGTAAATTACGATTGCACGTCTGTAACAGACACTCGATTCAAAATATTCTAAGCGCGGATTAGTGGAATTTTTGGATTAGATTTAATGAAATACCTTTGGATAAAATGAAAATAGTAAAACAGTTAACGTAGGTTATAGAGTTACATCTAAGTGATGAAAGGAGAGAAGTTTTGTTGAGGAGGAAATGAGTTTGTTTAAAGGAAAATGCAAAAGAATGAAGGAATCTTTAGATTTTCACGAGCTACGTGGGTTTAAATAATAATTACAGAATAAAGATAGTAAAAATAGATCAACGTAGTTCACAAATTTTCATCTGATTGACACAAGGTGAGAAGTTTGCTGAAAAAGAGAAGACAAGTTTTGAGGTTAGGTTGGCGTTTGTGGGTATGTGGCGTATGTGGGATTAAATAATAATTGGAGAATAAAGATAGTAAAAATAGATTAACGTAGTTCACAAATTTACATCTGATTGACACGAGCTGAGAAGTTTGCTGAAAAAGAGAAAACAAGTTTTGAGGTTAGGTTGGCGTTCGTGGATATGTGGCGTATGTGGGATTAAATAATAATTGGAGAATAAAGATAGTAAAAATAGATCAACGTAGTTCACAAATTTACATCTGATTGACACGAGCTGAGAAGTTTGCTGAAAAAGAGAAGACAAGTTTTGAGGTTAGGTTGGCGTTCGTGGATATGTGGCGTATGTGGGATTAAATAATAATTGGAGAATAAAGATAGTAAAAATAGATTAACGTAGTTCACAAATTTACATCTGATTGACACGAGCTGAGAAGTTTGCTGAAAAAGAGAAGACAAGTTTTGAGGTTAGGTTGGCGTTTGGTTGGGGTTAGAGAAAATAAATTTTGGAAAGATTATACGAGACGCAGTACTAGATATATAAAAAAAGCTACGTAAACAATTATAGAAAATGAAAGAGCGATCATAAAAATAAAGAACGAATGACTGAAACACTTTTAAAAATGTCGAATTTGCCATGATTACGATATAATTCCATTTCGTGTTATTCGACTATTTTCAAGATCGTTCAGATTTCGTAAACTTTCCTCTATCGTCAGAGGTATGAGAATCAGACTGGAAGCTGTACAAAAGAACATAGCTCGGATCTTTATTGCTGTTTGTCGTGCTCTAGAATTCTAGAAGCTTTTACGATGTTCGTGACGACTCTCGCAGTGCGATGATATACGTGATGGATTAATCATTACATACATCTTGATTGATGACGAACATCTGCTTTGGATTCTTTGCAGGATCATAGGGATAAAGTAGCATTAACCTGTTCCAGGAGGAAGATAAATTATTCCAACCACGCGTCACATATTCGAGTACCAGATATTCAGGAATATTCTAACATATACAACGACAGTTGTATGGCTGATTAAATATTATAGGATTTTTTTATTTATTTAGAATTATTAGAAATTAAGGTTTCCAATTATTCCTATTCTATATGATAAGTTTATTGATCCATAGATCTATTTACAATGGATTAAACAGGGAACAATGATTATTTAACTAAATACAGTACTGTGAACTAAATACAGTAATGTGCTATAACTAGGACAACTAAATAGTTAATTCACAACTCACAAATAGTTTACAACTCCTACAACTCGGCAACTCAACTCTCTACTCCTCACAACTCGACTGCTTACCACTCGACTGTCAATTTTTTTTGTCTTTTTCTTTTACGTGGAGAAATCCTCATGGACACTCGCTGCTGCATCGCAACAGCCGAATAGTGTCGGACTCTTACCGACTAAAACTCCACGGTGGTCATCCTGACGTTTGATAGAAGTAGGGTTCTCTTGCGAAAATACTACCAGGGGGCACCCCTCGTCGTCTTCACCCTGCTGTTGTTGAGAGACGCGTCCTTGTCTGACTTGGGTCGCTAGGGGGGACCACACCCCCCAGCGCCGCATTCCCTGGTCTGAAGCTCCGGCGTACGGTGTACGGAATCTCTCTGTAGCGGCGTTCTCGCTGGATCGCGCGTTCTCTCCCTGTTTCTTTCCGCTCGTCCCTTCGCCAGCATCACTTGCTCGCAGTAGGAGCGGACTCCTGGCGCCCTCTGAGCATGGCCTCAACTACCGCTTCGGAGGCTAATTTCTCGTGGATGTCAAACCGTAAGACGCGCCACGCTGGACGAAACTCCAGTTGCGCCGTGTCTTCCTGTTCCTCGCAGTGGTAACAAATGGAGGTCACCTCCCGCCGGATTCCTAGCAGGTACTCGCAGAATACTCTATGGCTGGTGAGCACCTGCGTCATCCTAAAGGTCAGCGGGACCCCGCCTTGGTCTCTCCAGTCTTCCCAGTTGGGAAATACGGCGCGAACAGCCCGGTGTGGCCGAACAGCGTCCTCCTCGACCAGCCAAGAACGTCATCGCTGCCAGATCTCCAGCTTCGTCTCTTCCCGGACGTTTGGGACCAAGCGCAGGTCCCTCAGGTGTTCGTACACCCGTCAGAGTGCGAGGACCTGCAGCTCGAAAGGGGAGGACGCGGTCAGCACGGTTGCCGACGCGTAGGATATGGTCCTGTATCCCCTCGCTATGCGGATGGCGGTCGTCCTCTGCAACCTCTTCAGATGTTCTAGTTCTAGTCGTACGAAGCCGACTTTGCCGTACCTGGAGTAAAGACTCATACCGGCGCGAATCAAGAGATCCATGACTATATCCACATCCAACGAACCACTGGGAGCGGCGCCGAGATGGTCGGCGCGCGGCTTGGAAAAACCCTGCCCAGTGCTCAGCACTGAACAAGTTGAACCTACCCTCTTGGGGGAAGCAGCTCACTTAGCCGGCGCACGGAGCGAGCATCACCGCTTGCGCCGTTACCAGCGGGGGCCACGAGGAGGCGGAGCTGCCAGCGCATTGGCTCGGTCCCAGCAGGTTGGCATCACCGCCGATTATAGCCTGCACCGTCACAGCACCCATTACTGGATACCGCCTGCACGGACGATCGCAGGAGTGCAACCTCTTCAGCAAGATCAGGCTGCGGCGACTCGCCATCAGATCTTCGGCCCATATGGAAGCCCCGTAGAGTCGGTGAACGCCCACTCCTGCTTCGCCGATGTTAGGTAGTAGGCCGCATAAGGCGTTGGCTGTGGCTGTCACCCTCGGGACCAGAAGCTGAAAGTGCGGTTCGAACGTCCATTGGCTGTCGATGGTGAGACCCAGGTATCTCATCTGCCGTCCAGGAAGTCCCCGAACGAGCTGTTGTTAGGGGAAACGTAGACTCCCACCACCGCTGTTCCAGTCCACTCGACCGCGACGTAGCCGCTGCCACGGTCCAGCAGGACGCCGGGGGTGCTCAGCGCTGGCGTCCACGTTGATCCATCCAGGTCCCGGACCCAGTTGGTGGCGTCGGGGACGCGATACGGCTCGGCCAACACCGCAAGGGCGACCTCGCTCTCTCGGGTGGTCTGGAAGAGCAGATCTTGCGTTCGTCTCGATCTTCCTAGATTACATTGGAGGAGGCTCTTGAACTTAGTCGTTCAACTCCATGGCCTCCTCCCGGCCATCTGCCGCTGCTTTGGCGGTGCTTCTTTGTTGCGTTTCCGCGGCGGTTGACTCGCGGATGGGTCGTCTCCTCTTGATCTCCGGGGGAGCGCATGCTGCCCCGTCCATTCTGTGGTCGGCGGGCGCCCCGAGCGACTCGCACAGGGGGCACTTGGGTGCAGAAGCAGGTCATCCTCTGGCACGATGTCCGCTTCTGCCGCACCTGTAGCACAGATGCCCCCGATCCACGGTGGACACGCAGGTCGCGCGTACGTGTCCCAGCTCCAGGCACCTGTAGCACTGCAGGAGCCTCGTTGGGATGGCTATGACCCTAGCCCCCGAATCGCTCCTCGATGGCCCTTATTAAAGAGGGGCCGAACTCTTCGAGCCTCTTCTCCAGGGCATCGATGCGCGCACTGTCGCTCTTACCTTCCCGCGGGGGACGGCCAGACGCGGAAGCCGAGCCGCTGCACCGCAGGCACTCGTGAACGCAGGTCTTGGCGAAGGACTGCGTTCTCCTTCTGCAACGCGGTCAATCTTGCATCCGCGAGCCTCGTAGCCGCGGTGTCGCTGTTGTGCACTCCTTCCATGCGGTGGTAGCTTACCGCGTACTTCAAGGCGTACGTCCCCTTTAGGTTGTCCCCCGCAGTATCTCAGAGACCTGTCTTGTAACTTTAGCGCTGACGTCCGCCGCCGAGCTCGTCCTTGTTTCTATCGCCAGCTCTTCGGAAACGTCCGGGGTTAACGACATAATTCTCCTTTTCTTTCCCCTGGATGCCGTCGAAGCCAGCGAACGAAACAACCGACTCTTCGCTCGTGTCCGGAATCCTCTTACCATGTCCGAGGTTCTCTGCGAACCTCTCGTTACTCTTCTTGGAGATTCCTCTGCAACCTCCATCCTGCTGCTTCCTGCCTCGCCAGGCACAGAACGGGGCCTGGGACCTGGCGGTCCACCCTCTAACGGCCGTGGTCGTGAGATGACGACACGCTGTGGGGCTTACTTGACTACCCACAACTGCGCCGGTACTAGGGTCTCCCTTCGCTGCATCGTAAACGTGCTTCTTTAGATAAGTGTCCATCATCAGTTTTTCTTCTTGTGTTTTCACCTGGTCGTCAGCAAAGTCTCCGTCCTGGTGCCACTCACTCTTTCGCACCCTACACCGGTCGAAGCCGGTGCAGGGTGACAGGGAGCCCCACGAGAAGGTGAGGTGAGTGGTCTTGACAGGTATGGACCCACCAACTTCCCCGAAGTTCTTCGCATCGGATCGGCGAACTGACGGGTGCCAAAGGCACCAACCAGCCGCCATCCGACTCTAGGAGAACATCAGATCCATCGGAGTTTCCCAGGGCGTGGTCCTACGCCCTGAGAACCCGTACCTGCCTCATGCTCCCCACTTGACTGTCAACTGCCAACTACTCAACTCGACTCTCAACTCACAACTCGCCCACTCGACTCTTCAGGTGACGACCACCTGGTGAACACTGCCTAACGGCACCTAGACCTTCTTGCAACATTGTTTATGGTTCACCCGATATTTCCTGGGCAATTTGTTCACGATACTACAATATTAGTACTCAATAATGATTTCAAGTGTTCTAGAGAATTCGTTGTTTTAGTAGAAGCTACTTTGCTTCATTTCAACTGGTCTTAGGGAATTGCAAAACGGACAGCAGAGATTTTTCAAGCACTTTGTGAATCCTTTACGTGCATATAGAGCGTAGAAGTACACGAAAGAGGAAAATAGCTGCGACATCTCTGATCCCATCGACCATTCATACAATTGATTGTCCCTTTTCTTACTTCAATCCTCTACGTCTTCTTGTCTTTTTTGTCCAAGTGGGTCTCACTTCAAGGAAAGCTCTACATCTCCTCTAGCGTTTAGTTTTTGGCATAACGATTCCCTTTACAGTGGCTTCTTTCGTCTCTATTATAATACCAAGGAAAGATCGCCGACATACAGACAATGTGGACGGTAAAGCGCAAATGGCAAGTCGAAAGGGTCGGGAAACTTCAAAAGGCCTAATGGCCATCAATATATTTCGGCACCGCAGCTGCTGATGTTCAGTTAGCCACCGGAGAGCCAAGAGTGAAGAGTTGTTAATCGAGAGTTAAATAATCATCGTTTTCTGTTTAATTGAATGTAATAAATCTATCTATCAATACGTTATCACATAGGATAGAAGTAACTGGAAATCCTAATTTCTAACATTTCTGAATAAATTAATAATTTCTGAATTCTGAATACATTCATCCATGCGTTTGCTCTCTCTCTCTATTCCAAAATAGAATAAGAAGATATAAGATAAGAAAATATAAAAAGAACCTCAATATTTTTAATTTATAATCGACGACGAGCTGTACGTAAGAAGTGTGCAATTAGAGAAAAAGCACGAATTAATCACGAAGTACCTTCCATCTCTCAGCGCCTCTAAAAAGTACTCGCACAACCTCTTATCTTCCAGTGAAGCATTTTTTAAATCAGGCTTTACGTAAATGGCATATTTAACATAATCGAACTCATAAATGCTACAATAAACAGTGTTGCTTAATAAACTGTGCGTTGCTTTAGCATTAAAATTGCCGATATATCAGGCTCAAGAGTGGTTCAACGTCTCGCCAGTGCTGGGAATATGAGAAAGGCTCCTTTAAACTTGATAAATAAAACATCGTAGCGCGATATAACGCGGAACGTGGAGTTCATATGCGGCTACTTGGATATCGTCTGGACGGAGCGGTATTTTATTCGAGACACGTGACCCTGTAGCCATCAGAGTCGCAAATACATATCCCGGGCAAAGTCCTAGGAATGCCAGGCTTTCGGTGTCCCGCTGGGGGACAAGGGCTGTCTACGTGTCCGCGGTGGCC
This sequence comes from Bombus dahlbomii, assembly GCA_037178635.1. Classification (NCBI taxonomy): domain Eukaryota; kingdom Metazoa; phylum Arthropoda; class Insecta; order Hymenoptera; family Apidae; genus Bombus; species Bombus dahlbomii. Next base: position 1,112,655 of record CM074118.1, read on the forward strand.
GAGTGAAAGTCGTGTGGACGGCCGAAGCAGGCTCGTGACCATAGCACAAAGGGGTAGAAACACGACTGTGTATGGTGGAGTTGCGTTTACCGAAACTGAAGTTAAATCACGCGTGAGACGCTTTGACTTGTGCCGCAGCTGCCCGTGTCATGTTTCTTGCATGAAACAACTAAGAGAAAGCAAGAAGAAAGCAAGAAATGAAAGAAAGAAATGGACAGAGAGTGCAGGCAGGCACAAGAAGAGGCTTGAGAGAAGAGAAAGGAAGGAAGAAAAAGATGAGGGCAGGTAGAAACAGATTGAAGAACCTAGAGAGACAGACAGACAGAGAATACAGAGAAAGAAAGACAGAGGTGGAACAGGAGAAGGAGGACGACCGGCCACAAAAGTTAGACGCCAGGACGAAATTCTTTGTCGGATCTTAAGCATTGTTGCCGGCGCATCTGGCTTTTTCAACGCGCGAGATAACGAACAGACACTACGGTTCTCCGTGCCATTATCAGCACAAGCCAAGCTTATATAACGTAAATACGATACGCAAAGAATGGCAAGAGACGCGCGCGACTAACAGCGAAGAGAAAGGTAAAGGATGGAGAAGCTTCGAAGTCAAACGGACAGAATGAAGAAGGTGCACGCGAGCTTTCGCACGTGCTGCGTGAAAGAGATACGATAATGACGGCAATGTTATTCCAGCAGGTGTATCTGGGTGATTCAGCTGGATAGTCTTATTGGTTTTCTTGGATAACGGGAGTTCTGAAGAGCTGCATACATATTAAATCTGTTCTCTGGTAAAATCAATTATTCCAGGATATTCTTGGAGCAGTTGTCAGTTACTGACTGTTCTACTGCTTATTATATGTGTAACAGTGTAAATCCTTGGGGTAATTAAGACGATCGATTCTGGAAAATAGAGTTTATTTTAGGAATAAATTGAATTATATGCAATAACCATTAATAACAAATCTACTAGAAATTTTACCTGTGCAATGGAGAATCGATTTTCTAGATTCTAAATTACTGTTCTTCTCTCGTAATCTAACCTATTCAGTAAAATGGTTACTGGTAAAACAAAGCAAAAGTAAATATGTCGATTAGCAGATAGTTTGAATTTTATAGAATTTACACCTACCCTCTTTGTGTAACCAATTCCAGTGAAAAAACGTAATTCACTTCATCTTCTGGTTTTATTATAAATTCTATACATTCTATTCTTTCACCTTTTATGATTTTGTTCATGGACATACGGAGGATAATCTTCAATGGCACAGCGTAAAGAAAATCGATTTGTAATAACCTTAATCCTTAGGGTAATTAAGGCGATCGATTCTGGAAAATAGAGTTTATTTTAGGAATAAATTGAATTATATACAATAACCATTAATAACAAATCTACTAGAAATTTTACCTGTGGAGTGGAGAATCGGTTTTCTAGATTCTAAATTACCCTTCTTCTCTCGTGATCTAACCATATTCAGTAAAATGTCTGCCGATAAAACAAAGCAGAAGTAAATATATCGATTAGCAGATAGTTTGAATTCTATAGAATTTTTACACCTACCCTCATTGTGTAGACAACTCCAGTGGAAGAACGTAATTCACTTCATCTTCTGGTTTTATTATAAATTCTACACATTCTATTCTTTCACCTTTTATGATTTTGTTCATGGACATACGGAGGATAATCTTCAATGGCACGGCGTAAAGAAAATCGATTTGTAATAACCTAAATCCTTAGGGAAATTGAGACGATCGATTCTGGAAAATAGAGTTTATTTTAGGAATAAATTGAATTATATACAATAACCATTAATAACAAATCTACTAGAAATTTTACCTGTGGAGTGGAGAATCGGTTTTGTAGATTCTAAATTACCCTTCTTCTCTCGTGATCTAACCATATTCAGTAAAATGTCTGCCGATAAAACAAAGCAGAAGTAAATATATCGATTAGCAGATAGTTTGAATTCTATAGAATTTACACCTACCCTCATTGTGTAGACAACTCCAGTGGAATAATGTAATTCACTTCATCTTCTGGTTTTATTATAAATTCTACACATTCTATTCTTTCACCTTTTATGATTTTGTTCATGGACATACGGAGGATAATCTTCAATGGCACGGCGTAAAGAAAATCGATTTGTAATAACCTAAATCCTTAGGGAAATTGAGACGATCGATTCTGGAAAATAGAGTTTATTTTAGGAATAAATTGAATTATATACAATAACCATTAATAACAAATCTACTAGAAATTTTACCTGTGGAGTGGAGAATCGGTTTTCTAGATTCTAAATTACCCTTCTTCTCTCGTGATCTAACCATATTCAGTAAAATGTCTGCCGATAAAACAAAGCAGAAGTAAATATATCGATTAGCAGATAGTTTGAATTCTATAGAATTTACACCTACCCTCATTGTGTAGACAACTCCAGTGGAATAATGTAATTCACTTCATCTTCTGGTTTTATTATAAATTCTACACATTCTATTCTTTCACCTTTTATGATTTTGTTCATGGACATAAGGAGGATAATCTTCAATGGCACGGCGTAAAGAAAATCGATTTGTAATAACCTAAATCCTTAGGGTAATTGAGACGATCGATTCTGGAAAATAAAGTTTATTTTAGGAATAAATTGAATTATATACAATAACCATTAATAACAAATCTACTAGAAATTTTACCTGTGGAGTGGAGAATCGGTTTTCTAGATTCTAAATTACCCTTCTTCTCTCGTGATCTAACCATATTCAGTAACATGTCTGCCGATAAAACAAAGCAGAAGTAAATATGTCGATTAGCAGATAGTTTGAATTCTATAGAATTTACACCTACCCTCATTGTGTAGACAACTCCAGTGGAATAATGTAATTCACTTCATCTTCTGGTTTTATTATAAATTCTACACATTCTATTCTTTCACCTTTTATGATTTTGTTCATGGACATAAGAAGGATAATCTTCAATGGCACGGCGTAAAGAAAATCGATTTGTAATAACCTAAATCCTTAGGGAAATTGAGACGATCGATTCTGGAAAATAGAGTTTATTTTAGGAATAAATTGAATTATATACAATAACCATTAATAACAAATCTACTAGAAATTTTACCTGTGGAGTGGAGAATCGGTTTTCTAGATTCTAAATTACCCTTCTTCTCTCGTGATCTAACCATATTCAGTAAAATGTCTGCCGATAAAACAAAGCAGAAGTAAATATATCGATTAGCAGATAGTTTGAATTCTATAGAATTTACACCTACCCTCATTGTGTAGACAACTCCAGTGGAATAATGTAATTCACTTCATCTTCTGGTTTTATTATAAATTCTACACATTCTATTCTTTCACCTTTTATGATTTTGTTCATGGACATACGGAGGATAATCTTCAATGGCACGGCGTAAAGAAAATCGATTTGTAATAACCTAAATCCTTAGGGAAATTGAGACGATCGATTCTGGAAAATAGAGTTTATTTTAGGAATAAATTGAATTATATACAATAACCATTAATAACAAATCTACTAGAAATTTTACCTGTGGAGTGGAGAATCGGTTTTCTAGATTCTAAATTACCCTTCTTCTCTCGTGATCTAACCATATTCAGTAAAATGTTTGCCGGTAAAACAAAGCAAAAGTAAATATGTCGATTAGCAGATAGTTTAAATTCTATAGAATTTTTACACCTACCCTCATTGTGTAGACAACTCCAGTGGAAGAACGTAATTCACTTCATCTTCTGGTTTTACTATAAATTCTACACATTCTATTCTTTCACCTTTTATGATTTTGTTCATGGACATACGGAGGATAATCTTCAATGGCACGGCGTAAAGAAAATCGATTTGTAATAACCTAAATCCTTAGGGTAATTGAGACGATCGATTCTGGAAAATAGAGTTTATTTTAGGAATAAATTGAATTATATACAATAACCATTAATAACAAATCTACTAGAAATTTTACCTGTGGAGTGGAGAATCTGTTTTCTAGATTCTAAATTACCCTTCTTCTCTCGTGATCTAACCATATTCAGTAACATGTCTGCCGATAAAACAAAGCAGAAGTAAATATGTCGATTAGCAGATAGTTTGAATTCTATAGAATTTACACCTACCCTCATTGTGTAGACAACTCCAGTGGAATAATGTAATTCACTTCATCTTCTGGTTTTATTATAAATTCTACACATTCTATTCTTTCACCTTTTATGATTTTGTTCATGGACATACGAAGGATAATCTTCAATGGCACGGCGTAAAGAAAATCGATTTGTAATAACCTAAATCCTTAGGGAAATTGAGACGATCGATTCTGGAAAATAGAGTTTATTTTAGGAATAAATTGAATTATATACAATAACCATTAATAACAAATCTACTAGAAATTTTACCTGTGGAGTGGAGAATCGGTTTTCTAGATTCTAAATTACCCTTCTTCTCTCGTGATCTAACCATATTCAGTAAAATGTCTGCCGATAAAACAAAGCAGAAGTAAATATATCGATTAGCAGATAGTTTGAATTCTATAGAATTTACACCTACCCTCATTGTGTAGACAACTCCAGTGGAAGAACGTAATTCACTTCATCTTCTGGTTTTATTATATATTCTACACATTCTATTCTTTCACCTTTTATGATTTTGTTCATGGACATACGGAGGATAATCTTCAATGGCACGGCGTAAAGAAAATCGATTTGTAATAACCTAAATCCTTAGGGTAATTGAGACGATCGATTCTGGAAAATAGAGTTTATTTTAGGAATAAATTGAATTATATACAATAACCATTAATAACAAATCTACTAGAAATTTTACCTGTGGAGTGGAGAATCGGTTTTCTAGATTCTAAATTACCCTTCTTCTCTCGTGATCTAACCATATTCAGTAAAATGTCTGCCGATAAAACAAAGCAGAAGTAAATATATCGATTAGCAGATAGTTTGAATTCTATAGAATTTACACCTACCCTCATTGTGTAGACAACTCCAGTGGAATAATGTAATTCACTTCATCTTCTGGTTTTATTATAAATTCTACACATTCTATTCTTTCACCTTTTATGATTTTGTTCATGGACATACGGAGGATAATCTTCAATGGCACGGCGTAAAGAAAATCGATTTGTAATAATCTAAATTCTTAGGGTAATTAAGACGATCGATTCTGGAAAATAGAGTTTATTTTAGGAATAAATTGAATTATATACAATAACCATTAATAACAAATCTATTAGAAATTTTACCTGTGGAGTGGAGAATCGATTTTCTAGATTCTAAATTACCGTTCTTCTCTCGTAATCTAATCATATTCAGTAAAATGGTTACTGGTAAAACAAAGCAAAAGTAAATATGTCGATTAGCAGATAGTTTAAATTCTATAGAATTTTTACACCTACCCTCATTGTGTAGATAACTCCAGTGGAAGAACGTAATTCACTTCATCTTCTGGTTTTATTATAAATTCTACACATTCTATTCTTTCACCTTTTATGATTTTGTTCATGGACATACGGAGGATAATTTTCAATGGCACGGCGTAAAGAAAATCGATTTGTAATAACCCTAGTCCTTAGGGTAATTAAGACGATCGATTCTGGAAAATAGAGTTTATTTTAGGAATAAATTGAATTATATACAATAACCATTAATAACAAATCTATTAGAAATTTTACCTGTGGAGTGAAGAATCGGTTTTCTAGATTCTAAATTACCGTTCTTCTCTCGTGATGTAACCTATTCAGTTAAATGTCTGCCGGTAAAACAAAGCATAAGTAAATATGTCGGTTGGCGGGTAGTTTGAATTCTATAGAATTTGCATATGTATGTCGTTGAAGAAGTTGCTTATACAGTGCTGGGGAAGATAATTAAAAGGTTGCTACTATAAACGGTTCGTATCAGGCAAAAGACCAGGAAATCTATTAAATAAAAGAATCGTACAGATAAATTGTTTCGCACAGTGTAACTAAAAGCATTCGGAATAACATGAATTATGAATTAATTTTTCGCAGTTTTTCTACACCAAATAACTTTATTATCTCGTTTACTTTGTTACAAATGGTTTAATTCTGAACTGTACCTTACGGTTTATTTTTTTAAACAATAGGTTAAAAACAGTTTTCTGTCTAAAAAATACTAAAGAATATTCCTTAAAGCTTATTTAATCGAGCAATAGTTGACCAGGCGGATATAATTAGCAACGACAGTAGGTTATGGGAGTTATCGTAGATGGGGTGGTTAACGCGATCATTGGCTACGAAGGAATTAATAATGGGTCGAGATTAATTGCGTGCTACGCAGATAATCGATGGCCGATGTCCGAATGCATCTTACGCGTGTTGGCAATTTAATTAGTGGGACATGTTCCCTCCTGTCTAATTATCATAATGATGGAAGGGGCTTCGGTAAATTATCGTAATACGATTCGACTGTGTGCACCACGCATCCACCATTTTATGTCCTTTAATTTAATTTCTCTTTTGAAATTTCCTCATTGTTATTTACGTTATTCAATTGAAAAAAATTCTTACTTCCAAATATGTACATACTAATTTATCGAATTATAGAGAGAAACTTGATAGTTGGAGAGAAATTGGATTCGTAACGTTTGAGACTTTTTCGAAATTGTTTTTAATCTACATAATAATAAATCTCTTTATCAAATATACATGCGAACAAAAATAGACTATTGGAACAAAGTAATTGAAATAAACGAACAAACAAGATTACATACCGTCGTAACAGTATGTATTAGGTTGGCAACTAAGTAATTGCGGGTTTTGTCATTAGGTGGCAGTCAAAATTCGCAATCACTTAGTTGCCAACCTAATAATTTGCAGAATAAAATATTAAGCGATGAGGCAGAAGAAAAACTCAATTTCTCTAACAATAAAAAAATACGTACCGATAGGAACGAATATATTAACCACACAATCAATCAAACCTGAAGTCTACGTTTCATTCTACCTTTTTCTATTCTTTTTCACTTTTTATTTGACTATTCCAAACTATGTTACTCGTAACTACTCTACCACGTGTCAATGGAATATAAGAGACTAGATTAAAATTTTGTTACAAGCTATCGGGCTCGTAATTAGCTCAAAATTCTATTCTAACCTCAACATGCCTTCATTATAGAAATATCTTAATTATACCGGCAGATTCGTGTTGATGACGTTCATAGAATAGAATTTACCTTGAATTTTTGTTTATCGATCTCTCGAAGAAGATTCGTCGATTCGTTCAAGACGAAAAAAATTGACTGGCAGATTACGAGCGTCAGTAAGTTTTCTGTCGGTATCGATGGCGCACACGGATCAATCGTTATTGAATTAGATCTCGGTAGAATACTCGGCTCTCCGACAGGCTATTTTGCGAGATTCGAATTTCCCTGCCGGCGATCGTCATTATAACGCACTTAACATCGCATCATATCGATTAATTGCGATCTCTCGCATATCCATCGCGCGGCCATTTGTCGCCTGCTGTCCTTCTTCTCGCGTTCACATGTTACACAAAACATCACGCGTGTTGTACATCGTCGTGTTTTTGCTAATGTGCTAAAATTCTTGATGGATTGATTTTCTTATCATTTCTGTGAAACTCAAACGATACGTTATTTGGTATGTTATCTATAGGCGATTGAATTTTTATAAGACCTAACCTTACCGAGATAAAAATATTCATTTTGAAAGTTGAGGGATTTAACGTGTAATATTGGGTTGGCAACTAAGTGATATTTGTCGATATCGCCTAATGACAAAATCCGCAGTCACCTAATTGCCAACCCAATAGTAAGCAGTTGAAAAAATGATTTTTTGATTAATTACGGAGAAGCCGTTTTCATACGGTCGTTGAAAAACTAACCTGTCATGTGAACGGGCTAAAAGAATCTCCTTTAAAAAAAAATTCAGCTCTGACCTGACTGTTTTTGAATAAAAGTAATGCGAATTACGTAATGTTGGTAATTATCCAACTTATCGTATACATTACAACGTGAAGTTGCAATTCTGTTCATTTCCGAGTTGTTTGTTAGCGTACGCGCGCAAAAAGTACAAACAGCGAAGAAATTTCTTCACGGTGGGAGAATCTGAGACACGCTTGAACAATATTGACTGTAGTTTTAGCGTGTTTTACTTTTGAGCAACGTTGTCGTGTTACAAAATCGTTGCAAATTTTTCAAGAGAATTTACAAATTTCACAAAATTTTGAAAGTTCAACATTACGCAAGACGCACATACTATGAAAGAATATATCAAAATATTCAGAGTATAATAGTTTATAATAATACTTGGTGGATATATAAAACGATTATCTATCTAATATTTTTTTAAATTATAGAAACTCTTTGATCATAGGCCTAAAGAATGTAGCAACGTTAAACGCAACTTTGCTACTTTGTAGATATTTCGGTTTTATAAAAGTTTCAATAACAAAGAGATAATATTTTGTGGCTTATTGTTGGTTTGTTCTACCGATGTTTCAATCGAGTATGTGTAAAGACACGTATACATAGTATAGAATTTTTTATTTATTTAGTGTTGAAGTGATCGCCACTTCTAAGAAAACTCTATATCTGGTCTTTAGTTTTCTCAAGCGCTGAGGCCATCGATAGCGCATAGACAAAAGAATGCGTCGATGACAGACCATAAGCGATACATGTGCGACGTTGGCTTCAGGGTTCTTTTAGTCTCAGGGTAACATTACTAACATTGCTAGCGGATCTGGACCAGCTTACATTGTATTCTACACTTTGTACTTTAATATTCACAATATGTATATACTCACAATACCTTACAATTTATCCACGCGTTTCTTTTATTCCACATACATCAAATAACCTTAATATTTAGAAATATTAAAAATTAGGGTTTCCAATGATTTCTATCCTATATGATAAATTTATTGATCGATAAATCTATTTACAGTAGATTAAACAGGAAACGATGGTTATTTAACGTGGACTAAATACAGTAATGTGATATAACTAGGACAACTAAATAGTTAATTAACAACTCACAACTATTGTAACAGTTTACAACTCCTAACAACTCACCAACTCAACTCTCCACAACTTAGACTCCTCGTCACTTGACTGTCAACTCACAACTCGACTCTCAACTCACGACCACTCCACTCGACTCTTAACTCACGACTACTCCACTCGACTCTTAACTCACGACTACTGCACTCGACTCTTAACTCATGACCACTCCACTCGACTCTTAACTCATGACCACTCCACTCGACTCTTAACTCACGACTACTCCACTCGACTTTTAACTCACGACTACTGCACTCGACTCTTAACTCACGACTACTCTACTCGACTTTTAACTCACGACTACTCTACTCGACTCTTAACTCACGACTACTCTACTCGACTCTTAACTCACGACTACTGCACTCGACTCTTAACTCACGACTACTCCACTCGACTCATCATTCTCGACTACTCCACTCAACTTTTAACTCACGACTACTGCACTCGATTCTTAACTCACGACTACTCTACTCGACTTTTAACTCACGACTACTCTACTCGACTTTTAACTCACGACTACTCTACTCGACTTTTAACTCACGACTACTGCACTCGACTCTTAACTCACGACTACTGCACTCGACTCTTAACTCATGACCACTCCACTCGACTTTTAACTCACGACTACTCCACTCGACTCTTAACTCACGACTACTCCACTCGACTCTTAACTCACGACTACTCCACTCGACTCATCACTCTCGACTACTCCACTCGACTTTTAACTCGCGACTACTGCACTCGACTCTTAACTCACGACTACTCCACTCGACTCATCATTCTCGACTACTCCACTCGACTTTTAACTCACGACTATTGCACTCGATTCTTAACTCACGACTACTGCACTCGACTCTTAACTCACGACTACTCCACTCGACTCATCATTCTCGACTACTCCACTCGACTCATCATTCTCGACTACTCCACTCGACTTTTAACTCACGACTACTGCACTCGATTCTTAACTCATGACTACTCTACTCGACTTTTAACTCACGACTACTGCACTCGACTCTTAACTCACGACTACTCCACTCGACTCATCATTCTCGACTACTCCACTCGACTTTTAACTCACGACTACTGCACTCGACTCTTAACTCACGACTACTCCACTCGACTCATCATTCTCGACTACTCCACTCGACTTTTAACTCACGACTATTGCACTCGATTCTTAACTCACGACTACTCTACTCGACTTTTAACTCACGACTACTCTACTCGACTTTTAACTCACGACTACTCCACTCGACTCTTCGCTCACGACTCTCACAACTCCTCCTCACCACTCGACTGTCAACTCACAACTTGACTCCTCACAACTCGATTCTCCACTCACGACTATCTCAAGTCGACTCTCAACTCGCAACTACTCAACTCGATTCTCAACTCAAAACTCCCGCACTCGACTCTTTGGGTGACGACCACTCGATAAAAACTGCCAAGCCTTTTTAGCACTTTGCCTTCTCGCAATATTATTTATGGTTCACCCGATATTTCTTAGACCATTTGTTCACGATGCTACACTATTATCATTGGTAATATCAAAAATTAGACAACGATAGTAGCTTTTGCATATTTCGCTATTCCAGATATCCTACACTTTCTTTATCCACAATTTAATTTCAAATTAATAACAAAGTTAATTAATAACAAAATTCAGTATAACCATAATCGAGAAGCTATTCAAAATTTTCAACCAATACGTCAACCCATCGAAAAATTCTTTTAAACGAGTCACAAAAGTCTTCACGAAAGTTTAGTCTATCAATTCTGTAGCAAAAACGGTGTAAAAAAAAAGACAGATCAATGTGCCTCACTTGCCAGGAGCTGCGAAAGACTACACTTTGAGGACAGAAATAATTTTAATATCGCCGGAATCCGGATATATTTTTATCTGACTAGACTCTCCGCTCTTCGAATTTCCTGTTTGCTTAAAGCTACTGAAACGAACCGGCTTTTTCCCTTCCACCTGTTTTTGCTCGATTTGTCTCAGTCCTTTCCTGACGATGGGTCGTATCACGTCGTACCACGCCACGCCACGCCGCACCGGTAATGAATGTCTAGCCGATTTGATCTAACTGCGAATTGATCGCAATGTCCTCCGCAGAGGCGGAGGTTAATCTGATTTAATTCATAATCCTAGATAAGCCTTTTATCATTCGTTTACCGGTTAATTGGGCGACACGGGTCAGTCAGCAAGTAGCACGTGCTCCATTGTAAATAGAGATCCTTTGCAACATTTACTTTTTGCTTGAAAATGGTTTTGTCGATGATCCTTGAGATGAAGATGTTCCAATGATTTTCAATAAACTGCTGTTACTATAGAAGTTTATTTATTTTTACGTTCATTTTCAGTTATTTCATTGTCGTAGGATATTATGGATAGGCCGTGGATGTTTATGCAAAGAAAAAATATTTTTCCGAGGACAATTAAAAATGCAAACGAGGCAGAGATTTATTTCACGCGTTAAATATTATCACGAGGACCATACTTGGAATATTTCACACATTCCTGCGTGAATTCATTACATGCGACCTGTGCACGTTTGCGCTTTTAAATTTCCCATAAACGGGGAGATTTAACAAACTTTCGTAATGTAATTACAAATAATTGCAGTTGCTTTGAAAGTTATAGGTTTTGCGTAACGTCGTCAACATGGCATTTACGTTCAAACTACGATAAGGAAAAATTATAAAATTTCATTTGGCAACAGTAAGTTTCCGAATAAATTTACTTCGCCATTTTTATACTCACTGTCCGACCATAGAGAAATTACTATATCGGAAAACTAAATTGATCGCCACCATTTATAAATAAATAAAATGTATTAATTTATTGCACGCTGAACTATGAACGCCTCTTACGAACAATCAAAAAACACTTCCCGGAACAAATCCATCACTTACTCAAATCATACCTAAGCATCAGAATCTTTGTAGTAAAAATAAAGGATGTATATTCTGAAGTAAAAGACATCAAGACAGGGCTACCACAAGGAAGCGTCTTAGGGCCAATATTATATACACTATATATAGCCAACTTACCGACAGAACTACCAACAGCAAAATACTGACATTCGCGAACGACACGCCTGTAGTAGTCAGACACACTAATGCAGAAACAGTCACATTACTACAAGATCACGTCAGAAAAATAGAAAGATGGCTACGAGATACGTTACATTGTACTATATCTTTTTATGAAATATTTTTGTCGAAATCTATACTCTGCCTTGTTACACGTTGCTTTTACGTAGTCCGTTATTTGTGTGCAGACATCGTAACCGCATTTTGTGGAAAATCATTTTGTTAGTACTGGAGATTTTGCAAAATATCGCCTCTTCTGTCGATATTGGAAAATCTGACTCGTGTTTAACGCGTACATTAATCACGTATTACCACGCCTGCTGCTTGTAATTCGCCACACAGTAGAAATTGGTGTACTGGCTTTTAACGCACATTCTAACAGGAACATGGAAATATGTCGATGATGATTTGTGATCGTTTTATGGAAAACTAACGTAACCTAATCTTCGTTTGTAGTTACGCAAAAGTATTTGCTTGGTTGTTTATCACATATTTTAAATAACATATTACGTTACGAACTGTCAACGAGATTTTACAAATTTAAAAGTGCAGCGTGTATAATCCTACATTTCAATAATTCCGGTTACAACTCACGATTTATCACTTAGCAAATGCAAAGCGTTGTTCCCGATAAGATTTCACGACATGCCGCAGACAGCTATTCCCTGTTTACAGTCTCCAACACAACAGTTTCAATTTCGATTCGTAGACTCACCGCGTCTTCTGTGCGCCAACCGTCGACTTTTCCCTTTGCCCATCCACCCATTCAACTTTTCCTTTTGATCGCATAAAACGTTGACAACTGTCGTCTCGTCTATCTGCATACATCGCGGATGCTTTTTCAATTTCTCGCTGTATGCTCTTTAAAGTTCTTTAAATCTCGAGTCTCATATGTGAGCACGCAGCATGTATTCAGAAAAAGTATATCACATGTGATCATTATACGAGGCTGGAGAAGTTTCTTCGTAGTTTTCTTTCTTTTCTTCGCCGCTTAAAACTCGTTACTTTTCTGTATTTTGTGATGTTAATAGCACTTGTGATTATTCGAACGATATGTACGGTGGCTGACGAAAGTATTCGAACACCTACACTTACAAATTTCAATTAATAAAATGACGTGTACTAAACTAATTTTTTAAAACAATTTGGTATCTTCACACAAAAGTATTCGAACGCTGTAACACTGTTGATAGTTTTTCATCTTCCTCTGTATCGAATGCTAAATAAAAATATTGGTACGTTCACCTGATGTTACGATGTCGTTTCAGTAACAGTGTTACCGACCGTTCGCGGAGAGACGCGATCGCGAGGAAACACGTCAGCGAGAGGTGTAAATTCTCCCTACGATTTTAATAGTAAACGCCGCGAACCAGTCGTTCCCCTGATTTGATTAGGATAACAGAGGTAGTTCAAATGATTGTAACACAGAATTAACAGGGTTAATATAAACTTCCATGTTTAACAATATTTAAAATTATAATTAACATGTTACAAATGATTTAACGATGATACAACTAGTTTATTATTATAATTCGACTCGACTTTATAATATTTCTTGACGTATTCGTTTGACTAAGCGACTTTGATTTTATTTATCTGAATCTCTGGATGCGTTCGGTTTGAATCCTCGTATGATACTGATTGCCCTTCGAATTTTTCCTTTGTCTCCTCTTGAAGATTACCCCCACCATGATTCAGTCTCGCAAACGTTCGCGCCTATGATCACGTATGCCACTTTTTTTGTATAGGTAAAATAGCGGACCGAAGGCGAATCCATGTTTTTTAGAACTCACTGTTTCACGACAACTATGCGCTTATCGCTACATTGTGTATATCTCGCTGGTCATGTAAGACGATCTGTCTGCGACACTGTAATACCAAGGGAGAGTACCGCGAAACAAGCCATATATTAATACGGTAAATCATAAAAAAGATTGACTTTTGCAAAACCTGTATTAATAAAGATAATTCTTTTTGGGACAAAGTTATCTTTTCGGAAAAGTCAAAGTTTAACATTTTTGGCTCGGATGGTCAAAATTATGTGGGAAGAAAACCAAATACGGAATTGGAAATTCGACATTCACATGAAACAGTGAAACATGGAGGTGGATCGATCACGGTGTGCGGGTGCATGGCTGACAGTGGCGCCGGAAATTTGATATTTATTGTTGGAATACTTGATAAATATAAATATTTCAATATTTTAATATAACCTTAAAAAATGTGCCCGTAAATTAGGATTATTTGAAGATTTCCATTTCCAACAAGATAACGATGCTAAGCATACTGCTAGAATTGGGAAAGAATGGATCGTATATAACACATCACACCTGTTAATTACTCCACCGCAAAGTCCAGACGTAAATCCGATTGAAAATTTATGGGCTGAAATCGGAAAAAGATTAAATAAATGTCAGATAATCTCAAAGCAAGTATTGAAAGATAAAATTATAGAAATATGGAACTCCGTTGACTGTACTTTTACAAAATCATTGATTTACAGTATGGAACGTCGTTTGAGACACACTATCGCTGCTAAAAGTGGTCCAACAAAATATTAATATTAAATAATTTAATAATATATGTAGCGTTCAAATACTTCTGTCAGTCATTTACAGTGCGTGTTTCTAATAAATGTATCAACTCCTACGTACGTTGTTGAATCCTTTTCAAATTTTACTGACATAACCTGAAAACTCCCATCTTCCTACTGACATCTGCTTATCTAAGCAAATTACTTCAATGTGCATTATTTCAGCCATTCAAGTTTGCATATGTAAGCGTTCGAATACTTTCGTCAGCCATTATATATATATATCTTTTGAATAATTCAAATTTAATACATTTCGTTCATAACTGTA
Organism: Bombus dahlbomii; assembly: GCA_037178635.1. Taxonomy (NCBI): domain Eukaryota; kingdom Metazoa; phylum Arthropoda; class Insecta; order Hymenoptera; family Apidae; genus Bombus; species Bombus dahlbomii. The sequence continues at coordinate 1,127,658 of CM074118.1, forward strand.
ACAAAGTAATTATATGAGCGAGCACCTCTTACCTTACGTGGTCCTAAAAGTGCATGATAAACAACAGCATCGATGGTTCAGTGGTAGAATGCTCGCCTGCCACGCGGGCGGCCCGGGTTCGATTCCCGGTCGATGCAATGTTATTTTTTATAAACACAAAAATTGTAAAAACTCCGACACACAATATAATAAGGTTACGTCGTACCGTCGCACATCGGTATTTTTGCCTAACATATCTTATTAAAAAAAAATTCATTGTTAAAAAAAAATTTATTGGCGAATGAAACGATATTTCGTATCTTGAAAATTTCACTTTTTAGTGAAAAGAGAAAATTAATAACTGCCAGATCGATGTGTGTCCTACATTAATATGCTAATGTATCTAATATATTTTAATTCTATTTATTATATCTCTCCACATATTTATTTGTACCCATTAGAACCTTCAAACCATCCATCTTACATATTTGTTTCTTGTTTCAGGTGAGTGAATCCATTGCTCGTCAAGGCAGCGTCGATCCATTTAGGTTTAAGTAAGTTCTATCCTCGCGTTACTAAAGTCGAGCACTTTTGCAATCTGCCGTTATCGCGGCTAACGGGACAAGTACAGTTAACCGATAATCTCGAATACTGGCTGGAACCTTGGCAAAGAAACCGGTCTCTCGCGCGAATGTCCCTCGCTCCGCCTCGATCAAGACATTATCGATAAAGACATTGCCTCGATCGGTTGTCCTCGCTCGTGCGTTCTTGTTAAGCTCCGAGAAACACGTCCATTCGCCGCACGATGTATTGAACCTGAGGATCGTTTCGTGTCCAAGGCTTAAGACGCTCGAGGATCAACAACATCCTATTGCTTCTGTATAAGGTGTTCCGTATTACAAGGAGACTGCTCTAAAGCTCTAAAGCTCTAAAGCTCTAAAGCGGTCGGAACAAACGTTTGATTTTCTAACTTGAGAAAACAGAGGGAAAGCAGACAATTTAAAGTAAATTTTCCCAAAAACGAAACAATTTTATTCTACATTTTTTATTTTTCTGATTCTTTATTTTTCCACGTGGAATAACTTTCTTTTTGGTCGCGTCCAATTGGTTACAAGACACCCTATATAATAATTTTTCACGTAACATTTGAGCGTGTGTTTTCTTTCTTCAATTTGTCAAAGCGGATCAGTAAAATATCCGCTTGTCCTTGATAGGCTTATGGCGATTTACTCGACGTTTATTAACACGATAAAGCGTATTAAATTGTTTATTCGCAAAGGTAGAAGGATCGTGGCTAAGGTTCTGATCCAGAAAGCCGTGAAAGTGGAAAAACGAGAAAGATAAGCGAAGGATTTGTCGAGTGGGAGAATGGAAGGACGTAAAATCACGACACGACGTACGAGATGTGGGAGTAGAGTGAAGGTTTTCGTTTCTTTTTTAAAGTAAACTGCAAGATGTTTCACTGGAATGTAGCAATCGAGATTTCGTCTAAAGTCTGTTGCAATATTCTTAAATATACAATGAGATTTTCTACTTTCTGTGTACTTGCTTATTTTTATTCTTTAGACTTAAATCTTATCTTCTTAAATCTACAGATGTCGAGGGTTGATCAAAGGATCCAGAATATAGAAATCCGTGTTTTTTTTTTTTTTTTTGTTATTATTTAATTTGTACTTTACAATTTGTCCAGCTGAACATTTGGTAAATTTTTCTAGCCTTATTGCTAAATAATAACATGTGAATGGCTACCCCCCGCGGAATACCATCTTCGAGTTAGACTATTTTATTTCTTCAGTGAGGTCAGTAGGTTGTTTTCTTTTTAGTCTTCTTTCTATGAGAGTTTTGCCCACTTCAGCAGCCAGCTGGCTGGTTTGGGTGTGTTGCCGTTCTTTCCTTGTATTTCTCTGCGTACCTGCCGATTTCTTCTTTCACCGTTGGTATTTTTAAGTCTTTGCGTATATCCTCGTTTCTGACATACCAAGAGGGCGTTCACTATTGTTCTCAGTATCTTCGATTGTAGCGACTCTAGTTTATTTATGTGGCTCATGGCTGCTATCCCCCATAGTGGCATTCCGTACGTCCAAATGGGTTTTATTATCGTTTTGTAAATTTTTAATTTATTTTCTATGCTGAGTTTCGACTAGTTAGCCAGTACATCTGTCTACTTTTTATCCGTATTTTGTCTATAATTGATTTAGTATGTTGCTTCCATGTAAGTTGTGTGTCGAAATGGAGTGCTAGGTATTTAACTTGCCTTGTTTGTGTTATGTGCGTGCCATTCAATTGGATATTTAGTGATTTCCGTTTTCTTAGTGTAAATGTAATATGGTTGCATTTACTGGGGTTTGCTATTATTTATTTATCTTGTAGCCATTTTTCTATTTTTCTGATGTGCTCTTGTGGTAATATGACTGCAGTTTCTGCATTAGTATGCCTGACTAGTACAACCGTGTCGTCCGCGAATGTCAGTATTTTGCTGTTGATAGGTTGTTGGTATGTTGGCTATGTATAGCGTGTGTAATATTGGCCCTAAAACGCCTCCTTACGATAGCCCTGCCTCGATATCTTTTACTTCAGAATATACATCCTTTATTTTTACTATAAAAGTTCTGTTGCTTAGGTATGATTTGAGCAAGTGGTGGATTTGTTCCGGGAAGTGTTTTTTGATTGTTTGTAAGAGGCTTTCATGGTTCACTTTGTCAAATGCTAATTATCTGCTATTAAACGAATTATCGCTTGTATTCAAGTTGCCGAAAAGTTTCCGACTTAGAGGCAATGTTATTCCACTTTACCGATAAGGCAAATTCGAAGAATTATAAAACTTTGCGTGTGAGTAAAGTATCTTATCGACAATTCTAGTAAAAAGGTCACTTACAGATGTAAAAACTGGTTTTTCCAAAATTTTATTTACACATTTTGTTTAGTAAACACAATATAACAATACAAGTTTGGAACCTATTTTTAGATAACTTTCATGGTTCTTGAAATATTTCACGAATAGGAAAATTCTAAATTTTTCCAGAAGGAAATAATTCCACTCCTTAAACAGAATTATGGCAACCAAAGAAAAATAAGGTTATATTGTACGGATGACATACTTGTACGCAAAGCTTCATAATTTTTTGCATTTTCGAGTTGCATAACCTTCCTCGTGAGAGAACTATTTTAAAGAAACGAGATCATAGTAATTTCAGGCAGTTATTAAATTGTTATAATATTCATATTATTTTTATTACGGATGTTATCTTCGTATGATAAACAAGGAGAAAAAAATGTCTATATATTTACTCATATTTTCATTGATGCACAATTCCAATCTCTCCAAAGATATTCCAATAAAAATTCCTTCATATCAATTTTCCATTGCATCCTCCCTTAACGTCCCAGTTCTCCTTGCTACCACCATCTCTCGTAGAAGATATCCGCGTTAGGAATCTTCCGTGCATCTTTATATTTCTAAAACAAATAAACGCTGCCAATCGCAGTTTTTTTTAACAATTTAAAGCAAATATTCCGATACAAAATATTCGTAAGAATAAAAAGTCGTACAGTTGGCAACTAAGTGTTTCCAGATTTTGTCATTACCATCTAATGATATATATATATATATATATATATATATATATATATATATATATTCTAATATATTCTTTTTTCTATATTCTTTGGCCTTGTGTGTGCATATTTCTTGAGCTGATAATTCTTAAATCTATTTCATTTATAAATGTGTATGTTGTTCAAATAGTCGCTTGTTTCTCATTCGGCTGTTGCCAGCATCTTCTCAAGTTTCAATATTCGTAAGGAGAAAGGGTGTACGGAATGTATTTAATTCAACAATAAACCCATAATAAGAATGAAAGGAAAATAGACAGGAATAAAAGACGAGAAACAAAGAAAACAGTCGAGTTTATTGTCATAAAACGCAATTACATTAAAATAACTGAAGTAGCAAAAGGGGTTAAGCTTCTATTAAATGCAGAGGGCAGCAGCGAAAACGGCATACGAACACGTACAACGATCACCGTAACGATTGAATTCATTTATCGAGCCGATTCGAGGCTCAGAACCAATTATTTCTTCTGCGGTTGATCCTCATAGAAAAAATTGATTCTGTATCCGTCCAATTCGATGTTCGTACGTTCCTCAGGAACGGATCAATGACAAATATGAAAGTTATGATCGACGAAGCTCTAGAAACCTCCCATAGAAACCATCGTAAAAAAAAATTCAAAGTAAAAATTTCCATTGCAAAAAGATAAAAATTAGCAAAGCGAGAACTACCTTCTTTTCCCTTACCCCTGTGCCGCCCCACTAATAATCTTGTTGCCAGCTTCTACGAAGAAGCCCAGAGCCTATTCGTTTGCCTTGAGAACCGAAAATATCGTCTGTGCACCAGCAAAACACAGAAGCCAAGCGCATCATTATCACGCTAAGTGGAAGGATGAAAAGTTGGCGGCGCACGCGTGTCATGGCGTCATCGACGCACCTCTGCACGAGTACACAAATAGCTCATTATGACTGCAGCCTGCACTTGCACCCGTCGTGCGCACAACGTAATTCGGGTTAATGATCGTGTGTACGCTCGTGCTCTCGTACTTGTACGCGAAGCAGCACTCGACAACTTGGCCCGGAACAGGCATTCCACTCTCTGGCCATTAGCAAGTGTAATGCCAGTCGTGGCAGCACCACCACGTTTCTTTGCAACTATCCCATAGTGGCAAGTAAGTGACTGCGGGTTTGTCAATACCACCTAATGACAAAATCCGCAATCACTTAGTTGCCAATCCAATGTGTTGCAGACAAACTGTGCCACAATTTTACTGCGAATATTTCACGTTCCAGTGAACCGTAGCAGCAACTATTCGTTTACAGTGCATATTTAGCAGCGCCTTAAAAAGCGAAATAATTTGTACGCGAGGAAAGCTACTACATATATACGTATTTATGTATTAGTGGACATATTTTTCATATACGAGTAAACAGGAATATTCGCAAGAGAATCGCCAGCGAAATTGGCGTGTGTTTACGAAACGTGAAATTTTCGCTGTAAATATCAGGTTGGCAACTAAGTGATTGCGGATTTTGTTAATACTACCAAATGACAAAATCCTAAAGTTGCCAACCTAATAGACTTAATCTTCTTTTGCTTCCATTGCTCCTCCTCTAGCCATCTATAGGTTCGTCCCCATAATTCGTTCTCCTTTGGCAACGCCTTATAGCAGTTTTTTTCCTCTTTTTTGTTCTTTTTCTTCGCTTTGAAGAAGCAGATAGTGGCTTGTTAGAAATGGGTGTTCGACGATCTTGGTGTTTCGATGGCGGAACGATGAATCATTGGGGCTTCGACGAAGGTGATTAGAAATATGATAGTTCGAGGAGGTGGGGGTGAATGCCATGGGTCGTTACGATTGCAGTTTCCTTTGTTATCCTTTAACAAGAGACTGGTAACAATTGTTAAGAATTATATGGGTCTCGTTGATGGAATTAATGGTAACTTTTATTCTTAATAAAATAGCATTTATTCTCACTACGCTGTTTTGATTGCCTATGTAGTTTTATTGCATCGTATTACCATAGGTCGTTGTGTAATTCTGACACTAAAATCTTACCAATCGATCTTTACAAGATTTTCACAAGAGGAGTTTGCAAGCTTTAACCCTTTGCACTGCAAATTTTACTTCAATTTCGTTACCAGTGCTCCCAACGTTTTTAAGTGCTTTATTTGAAATTTACTTTAACTAAAAAATAAGACAATTTAAATAAATAAAAAGTAGAAACAAATTCACTTAAATATCAATTTTATATACACCATTGTTGTATTTTTCAATTTTTAAGTGTATGATATATCTTGAAAAAATTTCCAGGATACAATCCTGCTTTCCTTCCGCACGTTTCACAAAGAAAGATGAGACTCGACAAAGCAACTTTTGAGATAAAAAATGTTGTTTGTATATCAATGTTTGTCTAAAATTATATTTGATAACGAGTAGTTGTTAAGATTATAATTTTTCTCGTTGTCTTTTTAAGACACTATCTGGAAATATTTATTTTAATCTGTCCTATTTAATTAATTCCTATTAAATTAATTGTTGCATTTAATCTATTTAATTAATAAATTTTTAATATTTATTTAATTATTTTAATCTTAAAATAATCCAGAAAAATTTGAAGATAAATATCTTACAGTTTTTGACATAATTATAAACATTACCTTACGACAATGAACGCATGTTGGTGTATATTTTTGAAAAGACACGTAAGATATTCAACAATTTGTATTTCTACCGAGATCTATTCGCTGAGAAAAGAAATTATTTAACGAAATGGTTGCGCATTATCTGCGTTATGTAAACCGAGACCCTGACTTAGGTTCTACCGTATCCTCCCGTGAGATTTAAAGCGGAGAATGCGTGGATTTTCAAGTCAGTGGTTACAATGAATTTACCTTCCCTCCGAACGAGTATTTAGAAGGCGGGTCACAGAAGAGAACAACGAGAAATAGAACTACTGAGACACGATGCTTGTTGGAAATGCGAAATAGACTTTCCACGGTCGTAGAATAAATCAACATTTAACTCAAATTGTCTAGAAAGATGTTTGTACTCTTCGATGTTTTCCACTTTGAAATTTCAATACGAAATACCTGTAAATGTACTCTTCATCATTCATCTTCATAATTTACGATAACTCCCATATTACAATTTGCCAGTTGTACGTATGCTGCACAGTTGTCTTTTTCCTTACTTTCTATTTGGTTATCTATGTTTTAAAACTACTCAGCTTAGCTCTATATAAAAAAGTATGTATTTGAGTTGCAATTCGTTTGAGGTGGATTAAACATGTAGGTGTATTTAATTAATAACGTAACAAGTGGACGAATTTGTAATAGTCAGTTGTATTAAAATAAGTATGAATATGAGAGATAGTGTACGCTAGTTATAATCGTCGATCGCTCAATGCTACTATACCGATCGAAGAAAAGATAACAATAATCTCCTAGGGGGTACGTTCATCCATTTATATCGATAGATGGTAGCACAAAAAGTTAATATTCTTATGTAACTCCAGCTGAAGTTCTCCGAAGAAGACAATAACAATCTTTCCGGAGTTCGTTTGCCTCTAGACTTTCTAAACCGAAACAATCGTTAGTATTCTGTTGAAGTAAATACTTCAAGAAAAACTCTACATCTTTACTTTTGTATATCCGTGACCTGGAGACCATTGGTACGAAGAGAATTAAATTTAGTGAAAAAATTTCAAATAAAGGAAGGTACATATTATTGTGCTCTTGAATATAAATTTTGTTTTGGATTACAAGGTATAGAAACAAAAGAGCTATAAGTAGATATCTATTGCTGTTTCTTGTAGTCTTCAGCTACAGCTATAAGGTTAACTTTTTGGTAATATCCTTCGTTATATATAAACGTGCTTGCTATTATAGCTTCTGCTATTGTATTGTAACACTATAAGGGTGAGGATCTGCATCAGCATACATTATACTTATACCTATACTTATTTCAATATGTTTTTCTATTAAAAATTCATCCACTCGTTCCTCTATCACTTAATCTCAACAATATCATATATAAAATTAATAAATAATGATAACAATTTATTTGATTTTGATCTCATACACTATACTTGTACTTACACTTATATTTCAATATATTTTTCTATTACAAATTCATCCACTCCTTCCTCTATCACTTAATCTCAACAATATCGTATATAAAATTAATAAATAATGATAACAATTTATTTCATTTTGATCTCATACACTATACTTGTACTTACACTTATATTTCAATATATTTTTCTATTACAAATTCATCCACTCATTGTTCTATCAGCCAACCTCAACATTATCATATATGAAATTAATAAATAATGATAACAATTTATTTGATTTTGATCTCATACACTATACTTGTACTTACACTTATATTTCAATATATTTTTCTATTACGAATTCATCCACTCGTTGTTCTATCAGCCAACCTCAACATTATCATATATGAAATTAATAAATAATGATAACAATTTATTTGATTTTAGCCTCATACATTATACTTATACCTATACTTATTTCAATATGTTTTTCCATTACAAATTCATCCACTCGTTCCTCTATCACTTAACCTCAACAATATCATATATAAAATTAATAAATAATGATAACGATTTATTTGATTTTGACCTCATACACTATACTTGTACTTACACTTGTTTCAATATATTTTTCTATTACAAATTCATCCACTCATTCCTCCATCAGTTAACCTCAACAATATCATACATTAATTTAATAAATAATGGTAACAATTTATTTGGTTTTGATCTCATACACTATACCTGCACTTGTACTTACTTCAATATATTTTTCTATTACAAATTCATCCACTCGTTCCTCTATTGGTTAACATCAACAATACCATAGATTAGGTTAATAAATAATGATAACCGTTTATTTGGTTTTGACCTCATACACTATACCTGTACTTACACTTATATTTCAATATATTTTTCTATTACAAATTCATCCACTCGTTGTTCTATCAGCCAACCTCAACATTATCATATATGAAATTAATAAATAATGATAACAATTTATTTGATTTTAGCCTCATACATTATACTTATACCTATACTTATTTCAATATGTTTTTCCATTATAAATTCATCCACTCGTTCCTCTATCACTTAATCTCAACAATATCATATATAAAATTAATAAATAATGATAACAATTTATTTGATTTTGATCTCATACACTATACTTGTACTTACACTTATATTTCAATATATTTTTCTATTACAAATTCATCCACTCGTTGTTCTATCAGCCAACCTCAACATTATCATATATGAAATTAATAAATAATGATAACAATTTATTTGATTTTAGCCTCATACATTATACTTATACCTATACTTATTTCAATATGTTTTTCCATTATAAATTCATCCACTCGTTCCTCTATCACTTAATCTCAACAATATCATATATAAAATTAATAAATAATGATAACAATTTATTTGATTTTGATCTCATACACTATACTTGTACTTACACTTATATTTCAATATATTTTTCTATTACAAATTCATCCACTCCTTCCTCTATCACTTAATCTCAACAATATCGTATATAAAATTAATAAATAATGATAACAATTTATTTCATTTTGATCTCATACACTATACTTGTACTTACACTTATATTTCAATATATTTTTCTATTACAAATTCATCCACTCATTGTTCTATCAGCCAACCTCAACATTATCATATATGAAATTAATAAATAATGATAACAATTTATTTGATTTTGATCTCATACACTATACTTGTACTTACACTTATATTTCAATATATTTTTCTATTACGAATTCATCCACTCGTTGTTCTATCAGCCAACCTCAACATTATCATATATGAAATTAATAAATAATGATAACAATTTATTTGATTTTAGCCTCATACATTATACTTATACCTATACTTATTTCAATATGTTTTTCCATTACAAATTCATCCACTCGTTCCTCTATCACTTAACCTCAACAATATCATATATAAAATTAATAAATAATGATAACGATTTATTTGATTTTGACCTCATACACTATACTTGTACTTACACTTGTTTCAATATATTTTTCTATTACAAATTCATCCACTCATTCCTCCATCAGTTAACCTCAACAATATCATACATTAATTTAATAAATAATGGTAACAATTTATTTGGTTTTGATCTCATACACTATACCTGCACTTGTACTTACTTCAATATATTTTTCTATTACAAATTCATCCACTCGTTCCTCTATTGGTTAACATCAACAATACCATAGATTAGGTTAATAAATAATGATAACCGTTTATTTGGTTTTGACCTCATACACTATACCTGTACTTACACTTATATTTCAATATATTTTTCTATTACAAATTCATCCACTCGTTGTTCTATCAGCCAACCTCAACATTATCATATATGAAATTAATAAATAATGATAACAATTTATTTGATTTTAGCCTCATACATTATACTTATACCTATACTTATTTCAATATGTTTTTCCATTATAAATTCATCCACTCGTTCCTCTATCACTTAATCTCAACAATATCATATATAAAATTAATAAATAATGATAACAATTTATTTGATTTTGATCTCATACACTATACTTGTACTTACACTTATATTTCAATATATTTTTCTATTACAAATTCATCCACTCGTTGTTCTATCAGCCAACCTCAACATTATCATATATGAAATTAATAAATAATGATAACAATTTATTTGATTTTAGCCTCATACATTATACTTATACCTATACTTATTTCAATATGTTTTTCCATTATAAATTCATCCACTCGTTCCTCTATCACTTAATCTCAACAATATCATATATAAAATTAATAAATAATGATAACAATTTATTTGATTTTGATCTCATACACTATACTTGTACTTACACTTATATTTCAATATATTTTTCTATTACAAATTCATCCACTCCTTCCTCTATCACTTAATCTCAACAATATCGTATATAAAATTAATAAATAATGATAACAATTTATTTCATTTTGATCTCATACACTATACTTGTACTTACACTTATATTTCAATATATTTTTCTATTACAAATTCATCCACTCATTGTTCTATCAGCCAACCTCAACATTATCATATATGAAATTAATAAATAATGATAACAATTTATTTGATTTTGATCTCATACACTATACTTGTACTTACACTTATATTTCAATATATTTTTCTATTACGAATTCATCCACTCGTTGTTCTATCAGCCAACCTCAACATTATCATATATGAAATTAATAAATAATGATAACAATTTATTTGATTTTAGCCTCATACATTATACTTATACCTATACTTATTTCAATATGTTTTTCCATTACAAATTCATCCACTCGTTCCTCTATCACTTAACCTCAACAATATCATATATAAAATTAATAAATAATGATAACGATTTATTTGATTTTGACCTCATACACTATACTTGTACTTACACTTGTTTCAATATATTTTTCTATTACAAATTCATCCACTCATTCCTCCATCAGTTAACCTCAACAATATCATACATTAATTTAATAAATAATGGTAACAATTTATTTGGTTTTGATCTCATACACTATACCTGCACTTGTACTTACTTCAATATATTTTTCTATTACAAATTCATCCACTCGTTCCTCTATTGGTTAACATCAACAATACCATAGATTAGGTTAATAAATAATGATAACCGTTTATTTGGTTTTGACCTCATACACTATACCTGTACTTACACTTATATTTCAATATATTTTTCTATTACAAATTCATCCACTCGTTGTTCTATCAGCCAACCTCAACATTATCATATATGAAATTAATAAATAATGATAACAATTTATTTGATTTTAGCCTCATACATTATACTTATACCTATACTTATTTCAATATGTTTTTCCATTATAAATTCATCCACTCGTTCCTCTATCACTTAATCTCAACAATATCATATATAAAATTAATAAATAATGATAACAATTTATTTGATTTTGATCTCATACACTATACTTGTACTTACACTTATATTTCAATATATTTTTCTATTACAAATTCATCCACTCGTTGTTCTATCAGCCAACCTCAACATTATCATATATGAAATTAATAAATAATGATAACAATTTATTTGATTTTAGCCTCATACATTATACTTATACCTATACTTATTTCAATATGTTTTTCCATTATAAATTCATCCACTCGTTCCTCTATCACTTAATCTCAACAATATCATATATAAAATTAATAAATAATGATAACAATTTATTTGATTTTGATCTCATACACTATACTTGTACTTACACTTATATTTCAATATATTTTTCTATTACAAATTCATCCACTCCTTCTTCTATCACTTAACCTCAACAATATCATGTATGAAATTAATAAATAATAATAACAATTTATTTGATTTTGACCTCATACACTATACCTGTACTTATGATTATTTCAATATATTTTTCTATTACAAATTCATCCACTCGTTGCTCTATCAGCCAACCTCAACATATTCAAAGACACAATAATATGGGTCTCTCCCAGATTCCAATTTTCCGTTGACTTTTCTACTCTCATGTGCAACTACATCACTCCCTTAACAGTGATAACGTCTTTTTCTGTTTTATTTGTTTTACAAAGGTTGTCGCAGGTAGATTTTACATACCAAGCGAGTTCTATTGTTTTTAATAAATCAGCTCAATAATAATTAGAGAATCCATAGTTATTGTTAATCCTTTGCTTTAGAATAGCATTTCATCACTGATTATAGATTATAATTTGATAAATTTCTTTATACTTTTTAGTACTATTTTTATACTATTTGATAATATTTGTTTACATCTAGCAATTTTTGTTTAAAAGACCTTTGATTACAATTTTTAGTCTGTTTTTTAGAATCGTCATTACTAATTTCCTTGAAATTCTTCGTCAAGTAGAAGTTCGTTAGAAAAGTAGAAACAACATGTTATAAGGTTCAAGTTGATTTCGGGTTCGTTACCCTTCATTTCTTCAATCTCGCGGGATTAATTCTAAGCCTGTTAGTTCACCGAATTATGTTTGCGCCAGAAATCTAGCAAATTACATTCTATGTATTTAGAAAATTGTTCTCCCTAGAAGTCGGTATTATAATATTTTTAACATACGACTTGAAGAAACTACTTTACCACGTCCATGTGACATTATTTATATATACATTTTTTCATCCATAAATTGTGTCTTTTGGATACAATTAATTATCTTAAACGTTAGTCTTAATACTTTACCGACCTCTGACGATTCAACAGCATATGTACGTCCGACCGGCATCTCAGGCGCAGATTCTCTCTGGCGCCGGCTCTGTTTCAGTTTAGACTCTCCAATACCATTCTTTTTGCTCATTACGAACGGTACGTTTTTCAAATTGGTATAAAACTGTGGGAGCTTACAAAGCAACGCATTTGATGCAACTGAGCAAAGTACCTTAGTACTAAATAGCAAAGTATTGCTCAAATAATAAGAAAGATTGTTGGCGACAAAAAACCGGTTAATAGGCTATCGGTCGATGAGCGTCGACGACAAAAAACCGTTTATTTTTCTATCAGTCGGTAAAGTGTTAAACTACAAACTTAAAACAGCCTACAACACGTCCATTCGATATTTATACGAAGAAACTTGATTCGTTTATAATGATCGTTCGTTTCATTGTCTAAATTCCAACAATTGTTCGCCAGTATTACCCTTTTACCGCGAAAATGCCACACGAGACTAACAAGCCTTCTTGAAACTTGATGGCAAATCTCCTCGACGCTGAACATTAATTAGCAATCGTTCGTTATTCGAGGACGACACTTATGAACTGATACTTCCTATTGTCATTAATTATAGCTCGTTAACGATTAATTATTCCGCGGTTGTTTTTCGTTGGCGATGAAGCCAGGTGCAAGGGACAAGCAGAAAAGGAAAAAGAGCGTGAGAACGAAATTTCTGGATATCGAGGTCTCTGTTAGATGAATCCGTGAATCGATTGATGAATACGAATATTCGCTTGTATATGTGCTCGCATTGTCATTAATCGGTTGGTAATTAGCGACTGCTAATTGTAGCGTTGTTTCTCGTCGAAACGCGATAAAAGCTGACTCGAAAACGAAGTTAAAAAAGCTGTCCGGGGAATGATGGAATCAGCTTCCTGGAAATTAGCCTTTTTATGAACAGTCGATAATTGATAAGTAATCGCTTGAAATTTATAATTGGATCACTAGATTGCACACTGTTGATGATTTACAGGTATATTTTCTTTCTGTCTGTTGTGATATTTTAGTAGTAGAAATTTGAAAAATCCAATGAACATTTTAATACAGTTATAAGTAATATAATTAAGATACAAGTAATTAACTGCACGTTTTCGTGTAAACAATTATTAAATAATGGTGGAAATTTTTTTGAAATATTATAAATCATTGCTACGAATTCTGGGATACTATAGTATAATAGATACTGAATTCTCTATTTACTTTTGCTTTATATTTAAGAGATGGTATGGTAGTTTTCTGTCTGTTATTCATATGTGTATTTATTAACATGGCATGAAAAAGAGGCGAAAAAAGAGAAGGAAAGAGAAATTAAAACGTCTAATGTTTCAAAAATGTTTAGAGGCGAGCAGCTTTGATGCTAGGCAACGTTATTGCTAATCGTATCCCGTTTATTATTCCTCTGGTATCGCCAGTAACATTCCCTTTGTGCTGCAACTCTATGTACGTTCAGAAAACCGATATTCAATGGTCATCAAACCATAGTAATGCGATCTCAAACGCTCTCTCTTACCGGCAGAGTATGCTATGATAATTTGAAAAATTCCTTTCTAGATACGTAAAGCTAAGAAAAAGAAATCTAATAATAAAGCAGAACTTTGTTCGAGGAAAAATATATTAAAATAAATACAACAAAGGAACTAAACACTGAATACAAAGTATATATAGGAATTTTTTATTTATCCTATATAATAAGTTTGTTGATCGATAGATCTATTTAAAATGGATTAGACAAGAAACGATAGTTACTTAACGTGAACTAAATACAGTAATGTGCTATAACTAAGACAACTAAGTAATTAATTCATAACTCACAATTATTGTAATAGTTTACAACTCATAATAACTCGGCAACTCAACTCTTGACTCCTCACAACTCGACTCCTCGTCACTCGGCTGTCAACTCACTACTACTCAGTTCCTCACACCTCCACTCTCAACTCACGACTCTTCTACTCGACTCTTCCCCACTCGACTCTCCGGTAAAACTGCCAGGCCCTTTTTGGCCTAACGGCACTTAAGCCTTCCCACAATATCGTTTATGATTCGCGAGATATTTCTTAGGCCATTTGTCCACGATGCTACATATATGTTACTTAGTTTCTGTATTTTAAACAGTTAATAAGCTTACGAAGAAGTATAACTGATTTTGGAAAGTGAACAAACAAGTGAATAAATCTAAGAATAAAGCAAAAGTATACGTGAGATCTTCTACGTATATATTTACTAGGTTAACAATTTATCAAGATAATTTGTGTATGTCAAATGATGTTGTTCAGTTTGGAAGATCAAATGTAAATGAGTCTAAGAATCTAGTGAAGATATAAGCGAGCTCAGCTATATCGGCTACGTATATTTTAGTAAGTTAATTAAATAATTTAACAATCTAATTTCTATATGTTAAACGATGCGATTAATTTCGTGGAATTGAATAAAAATAAATGAAAATATCGAAATGGTATCAATTACGCTCACCGATTTATTTTATTTTTAGGAAATTTAACCATACCATCAAGAGATACATTTACTTTTGAAAACTAAAATAGTATTGAAATTTGGATAAATTTGTGACGGCACATGAGCGTAGAAAAAGTTAACGAAAATACGAGAAATAAGTACGTCACGCAGCCAGAAAAGTGCACTTTCCTCGTCGATTATAGGTAGAATTTGGTTAAGTACACGTACAGATATAGTGTATGTGGTAATCGTGATTGGCTCATGCTAGCATTCGACACTCTAACTGTGAGCTATTCAACTAACAATTCCACTATACGTCTAACTGTCCCAGAGAGCATATTCGTCTATTTTTATGGACCGGTGTATTACAAAAAGTTCAAATGTAACTGCAAGCAGATATACTAAAAACAGAAAGAATAGAATTAGCCCACAGAATATCAAGATAGATACATTTTCCAGACATCATCTTCTATCTTCAAAGCGTTGCCCGGTCGCCATAGTTGAACTCTTATCGCAGCCTCTCTCTGGCCAACCACCGATCCTCCGTAATGGAATATCGATTCTCCATGTTTGGACGGTCAATTTTCCCGTCACGACACGATGAATTGCTCGCTAATGATAGCACGGGCTCGCCAAATAATATTCCTGCGATTGCAAAATCATCCTCTCATGCGATATCCTCGAAAAGCCAACGGATTCTATGACGAGACGATGTGAATCAACGATTTTTTATTCACCAGACTATTACGAATAACCTAAACTCATCGAGTGACAAGTTACAGTGCTCATGTATTAGGTTGGCAACTAAGTACATACTAAGTAAGCAATCACTTAGTTGCCAACCCAATGTGTTACAGACAAACTGTGCCACAATTTTACTGCGAATATTTCACGTTCCAGTGAACCGTAGCAGCAACTATTCGTTTACAGTGAATATTTAGCAGCGCCTTAAAAAGCGAAATAATTTGTACGCGAGGAAAGCTACTACATATATACGTATTTATGTATTAGTGGACATATTTTTCATATACGAGTAAACAGGAATATTCGCAAGAGAATCGCCAGCGAAATTGGCGTGTGTTTACGAAACGTGAAATTTTCGCTGTAAATATCAGGTTGGCAACTAAGTGATTGCGGATTTTGTTAATACTACCAAATGACAAAATCCTAAAGTTGCCAACCTAATAGACTTAATCTTCCTTTGCTTCCATTGCTCCTCCTCTAGCCATCTATAGGTTCGTCCCCATAATTCGTTCTCCTTTGGCAACGCCTTATAGCAGTTTTTTTCCTCTTCTTTGTTCTTTTTCTTCGCTTTGAAGAAGCAGATAGTGGCTTGTTAGAAGTGGGTGTTCGACGATCTTGGTGTTTCGATGGCGGGACGATGAATCATTGGGGCTTTGACGAAGGTGATTAGAAATATGATAGTTTGAGGAGGTGGGGGTGATGGGGGATGAGTGCGATGGTCGTTACGATTGCAGTTCCCTTTGTTATCTTTTTAACAAGAGACTGGTCATTACAACCTAATGTCAAAATCCGCAATCACTTAGTTGCCAAATATTTATTCTTCTCAGTTGAATTCGTCTGAATTCGTTTTTTATATACAAACACGTTTTAAATACAACTCTATGGGAATTCTACAGTGGAATTTATTTCGTTTTAACGAACAGCCAATTTCAAGAGGATTCGATTATTTGTTCATTAGCCATTAAAATATACATTGTGCTCATTTTCACCAGCCAGCTGCTTGCTGCTCCACTGCATCGATAAAACGGAAATTATTCAACAAAAGGTAACAGTAATATTAACAATGGTGTTCAATAATAGCCGATACGTGCCGTATTTCCTTCGTTTTCTTGTTTTTCTCTTCTCTTAATCGTCTTTCTCTGTTTCTCTTAATCGTTTATTTTCTATTCGTTTGTCCGAGTATTCACATCCCCCACGTTAATTGTTGGGTTGGCAATTTGACATTAGGTTGTAGTGACAAAGTTGGCAATCACTCAGTTGCCAACCTAATATAATAAACAGCGAGACAGGAACATCCTTACGTTTCAATGGCGTACATATGCTCTGTCCATAGTAGAAAAGGGAAACAAATAGCAAGAAAACGTATTTATTAAAAAACGAATTCAATTGGGAGAATAAATGTTTCTATAATAAACAGGGAGACAGAAACATGCTTACGTTTCAATGGTGTACATATGTTCTGTCCAGAGTAGAAAACAAGTAGCAAGAAAAAGCGTAGCAAAACGTAAGAAACTTTGCTGCATAAAGCGAAGCACGATCGTGAAGCTCACGTTGAAAAAGAAAAAAAAAAAGAAAAAGAGAGAAAAAATCGCTTCCTCCTGGCTTTTCTTAATTAACTTTCAAGCTCTTTGCCCAAGCTTACCTTCATTAACTCGAAAAAAAACCCTTTCCTCATCTTTACAAATTTTCAGCCCCATTTCAACTCGACCTCTTTTATTCGCTCTATTTACGCGCCGCGTTTCCTCCGTGTTCCACGAGAACCGTAAGTCTCCCCTTGTCGTCCTTTCTTTCTCTCCCTATCTTTTCTTCTTCTTCTTCTTTCTCGTTTTTTATTAGACTTGCAAACGAAAGAACCCGGAGCGCAGTCTGCAGAAAGGTGTTGGCAATTGGCGCGCGGAGACAGCGCGTTAAAGTGAGCACCGAATTGAAAATGGGGAAGAAATAAGATTAAATGGAGAGGAATCGGTATCGGTAGGTCTCTGTCGCGTCTTTTCACTTCCTTCTTCTGCCTCCATTTTTATTACACTTGCAGACGAAGTAACCCGAGAGCGTATTCGAATCGGAGCTACCTGCAAGAAGAAATAAGTAGAGAGAAGTGGACATTTGCGTGGAAAGTTGTAGGAAAGCTATTGAAATCGCGATGTTCCGAGCGGTTCCTTCACAGGGATCAACTTTTTTATCGTATTTCGCACGAACGTAGCTGGAAAGTTTACTGGCTTGATAAATTGTCAGCGTCAGCTGTACCTGGCATCGAAACACGAACAACTTCACTTCGCCTACGAAACTAGATCGCGCGATTAAATCCTTCCATTCATTGATTTTTCCACTAACTTCTGCTCTCGTCCGCTTCCTTCCATCAGTTATGCCAACTTTCACCATATTACGGTTCGCGCCTCTTTTCATCTGATATTTCCCTAACATCAAAGTGACTTCAAGCGCACGGCTTTCTTTCATCAGACAGCAATCAGAAATTTCGTATCGTTTACTTTTATCGATGATACCGGGTCGACAAAATTTATAGAATTACTTAAGAATTTTGCGGATTCTCATTAATGGTTCATGCAATATGCAGGTTCAATTGCATTGAATGATTGATGTATTTTTGGTGAAAAAGAGTACATGGATCTTTTTATTCTTATATTAGTTCACTAAAAGCAAAAGTACATAAAAGTATTAGGTTGGCAACTGTGCGAAGTTTGTCACTAAGTAGTAATGAGAGTTAGAAGTGAATTACGGTTAGAAGTTTCATTCGCTTAATGGTGTTGATAGAGTACCAACTTTGGACTGTATTTAAGGCATAATTAGTCGTGTGACAAATATCATATAATTGGGATATTTTAAACATATACAAGTTTCTTCTTTTCTACTACTTTCTACGTATTGAGATTAGGTTGAGGTTAGGTGATCTGAAAATAAGTGATTGCGTGATAAGTGATTGCGTAATAAGTGACACTTACTTGTCAACCCAATAGTCCAATTGAACCTGACCAGAAGACCATTCAGGATTACGAGATTTATTTCTGCTATAAATATCATGTACCTACTATATGGAAATTGTATTGGAATTATATTAAACATATGAAAATCCTACTAAACTTAAATGCGTGTTTCTAGTTCTTAATACCGTAAACTGTAAATTTATATGTATACACAACCACGGAATAAGAAACCAGTGAGAAAATAATCAACAGCAATAATAATCGAGAACAATTGAAAAATCAAATGAAAACAAACAGAAACTTCGTTTAATCCAGCATCGCTTATTCGACGTCGTTCAACATGGGAAGATAAACTCGTAGAATAACAAAGGCATAGCGAAGATTATCAAGTTACACAGAAGTCCAGTCGGTAAACAATATCGCCCATACTAATCATGTGATATTGGAAGATACACCATCGAAAGGAAACAAAAGAAAGATTCAGCCAGTTGAATCAATCTGCAATGAACAAAATAAATATCGTGAAACCTTCCATTATTGTCAGACACAACATTGCAAAAAGCAAACGATAGAATAAATATAAACAAATGAACGACGAGTCACGGCGGGGAGCGGCTGTCGTAATTCGATTCCACGGGATTTAAACAAAAATTTCTGAAGCTGGAACGCCAGGAAGAAACGCGTTGACCTACATACGTACGTCGAGGAACGCAATCTAACGTCGAGGAAATATAAAAGCTGGCTTGGGTTGGTGCGCGCTACGCTTTTCTGCTTCAGCTGATTCCAGACTTACCTACGGAAAAATTGGAGAAAATTGGGTAAAATTTAGGAATTCGTTCTCTCTCTCTCTCTCTCTCTCTCTCCCTATCTCTCTCTCTCTCTCTCTCTCTCTCCCTATCTCTCTCTCTCTCTCTCTCTCTCTCTCTCTCTCTCTCTCTCTCTCTCTCTCTCTCTCTTTCTTCCTGCAGCCGAATAAAAGGAGAACGAGATTGGGAAGGAAGATAAGGGTGCTGAACGAGCGATTTTGAAATGTGTTTGAGGGGGAACTATGAGGTTTGATGGTGAGAAACAGATTGCAGGGTAAGGAAAACGTCTCATTTTCGGTTCAATTTGACGTTTAAAAGAGGATGAAAAGAGGTTAGGTTTTTTCCAAGTATTTGATTTGGAAGTTGCAAAGCTTTTGGATATTTCTGTTAAAGTCATTTGCAAGCTGCGTAAGCTTCATTTAACCCTTCACCATGTATATATAAATATATCAATAAATATATATATATATATTTATATATATATATAATTAATATAACCATCTAATGACAAAATCCATAATCACTTAGTTGCTCAATAATAATCTATATGAATGAGATAAATTTCTATATGAATTATATACGAATTTTTATATGAAATATATAAATATAATATTAATTATATGTAATATCGATGGAATACTTGTGAAAGTTTATTTACGCTATTTCATATTAAAAAGGTAATTTTCAAATGGAATTTATTCCATGAAATTCATTCCATTCATATGGATTATTATTGAGCAACTAAGTGATTATGGATTTTGTCATTAGATGGTATTGACAAAATCCGCAATCAGTTAATTGCCAGGCCAACATCAGGAGATGTAAATCTTCAAAATCCTGAACGAATGTTCTACGTACTAAAATATTCAAGGAGTAGTGGATGAGACCCAATACTTTTATCAAAATGTTGTTACGAATATGCATATATTACTCTAATTATTCAACAATTTCTATGAAATTCTAATGTATGTGCGTTTATATTTGAATGAATATATTCATGATCAATAGATATAGTTACACTCAACATATATGCATTGTTCAAACTACAATATATAATTAGAACATATAACATGTAATTTATAACATAAAGAAATGGAAAGAGTTCACGAACAAACATAATACAAAATTCGTTCTTCAGTTATGCACATTTTGTACGTTTTACAATATTCAAGTGATATCAAGTGGAATATAGAAAGCGGATTAAACGGCAGGAAATATGAAAAAGAATTTCCATAATAATTCCTATAAAGCATAAACGATATGGAAATAACTTCCATTTGAGAATTACCTTTTTGATATGACATAGCGTAATTAAGCTTTCACGAGTATTCCATCGCTGTTGCACATAATTAATATTATATATATATATTATATTTCAATAAACATGTTGTCAATACTAATAATATCAAAGGGTACTTTAGTTCTCAGTCGATAAAATTTACCTGTACAGCCTCAAGCAATTTCTTCTCATCGCCACTTCCATGCTGTAATAATATTTAGAAACATTATATAATATCATTAAACGCGTGTAATCTATTCAAAATATCTACAAAGTTAGAAACTTTAAAAAAGCACTGTTAACACATTGTTGACTGGCAATTTTACTGAGAATTTATCTCATGTCACTGGCTATTATTTTGTAATTAGATGTGCAAGTAAAACAATATAAATGAACTTTAATATTTTATCTATTATTCAATTTTTAATATTTCTTTTTCTGTGTGATGGTACACAACAGCTTTTGCAATATATCTAGTTTCTGCGTTTTCCTTTTGAACAACATACTCTACACGCTCTAGTCGGATTTGTTTTTCTGCTAGTGACTTTTTTTCTAAGGCGTGGTCTCTTAGTTGTCCGGAAAGCCTGAAGGGTGCATCATTATAATAAGGAGCTGTTTTTGAAATTCGAGAAGTGTCAGTTATCCATTCTACAGCTACTTCTAGCAGAAATTTGTTGTATCTTGTTTTATTTTCTGGCAGATAGGTACAGTACATTTTATATGCATCGAGCAAGGTGCAGTTTATCAGAAAAAAATGCTAATTTTCTGAACCACTTTAAGGCTTTTGTAAAATACTGCTGTTTGCCAAATACTGATCTGCACGATCTACCTCTTTCATGTGCTTGTTGTATTGTAATATGCACGTAGGTTTAATGATATTTTGGTGGACTAATATCAGATTCACATCTTCTGATACAGTATCATTTTCCAAGTCACCACAATTTGATTCACAATCACTCGGACAATCAGATAAAACATCTGCGTATAATTCATTGAAAGATTCTTCATGGGTACGTTCCGTCATCTTTAACATTTTTATTACAACAAAGGATGCAACTGGACTGGTCTTAGAAGCGAAAGACACAGCTTGAGCTATGCTGACCAACAATTGCACTATATCATCTCCAATGGCGCAAGGTCGGCAACATTTGGCCATGAAAACACGAGTTAACTCGTGACAAGTGAACAATATGTTAAGCACTGTTTTCCGTTAAAAACTAACAAAAAATCATACATTAGAAAATCCTAAACTAAAGGAAGCCAATATATAAGCCACCCGTGGAGAAATCTGCCCGCCTCTATGTTACACAGTTGCCAAAAAAAAAAACGCCATTCTTCAAAACACAAAAACGAAAAAAACCTTCGTCCTTGACAGATAAATTTCTTTTTCTTAATCTGTTTCAATCGGTCGGGCTCCAAATCGTCTAAAAAATGTGCATTTGATTAAACGTCCCATTTCGATTACGTATCATGCAAACTCGAGAAATTTGTCTTGCAAGCAACTTACCAGTCAGCAGTTGCGAGATTCTACGGTGGCTCGGGGTTGGTTGTTCTCACAAGAGGCGATGAAGTGGCGTTGTTCGCGACAAACAATGTACTCTGTGAGCCGCGTCGTTTAATAAAAATCGCTCGAATAGCACGGATTCTTCGACGACACAAAGACACTCAAGGAGAAGTCGTAGAGAAGCAGTTACACCAATGTAACCGAGAAACTGTGCGATCAGCAGTTACGTAAATTCCCTTCCTTCGCGTTCCTCCATCAAACGACCTGTTAACGCGCAAGCAGTGTTATAAAAAAACAAAACAGCAGAAGAAAACAAAGGAATATGAGAATAATGGAATTTTATCGAGCGAATGAAAAATGTTTGGAAATAGAACAATAGAAGTGTGAACACTCACTTTAAAGAAAAAATCTGTACAATAGTAGTCTATTTACAGAGAGAGTCAAAAATGTGTACACAACACCTCGAATACACGAAATGCATACAAAAACAACAATGGCAATACAAAAAACGAAATTAAATGAAATTTTCTGATAATGGAGCAGTTATTTTCCTGGTATTTATCTTCTTGTATGTATTTCAAAAGGGAACATAAATATTAATAACAGCAATACAAATAATGAAATTAAATATGAATCGATTCAAGATTTATGGATTCTAAATTTTCTTAACTACTAAATCACGTTTTAGTAGATAATTTAATCCCATAAAATTACATTCCTTTTGTGTCTCCTACCATCTTTATTTTTTTTTTTTTTTTTAGACTATTAAGTACTTTAAAATATTCAGACATATCATCATTGCTATTATTTATATTCACGTTTCAATTTATTATTGGAAGAATACGTAACATTGACGTCATCTGAAGGAGAATTATCACATTTGTTACGCCACGAGGCTTAGTATAGTTCGTATTTCTAACCGTCGCTCGCGGTCCTACAGCGTCGCAGACTAATCGTTTTATCTGCCTGACGAAACAATATACGATGTATCGACGAGCGCATAGTTGTCGCTAAGCAACGAGTTCCAGAAACGTCGATTTCGGTTCGTTATTTCATGCACACAAAGAAGGTTGCATACGTGATCATAGGCGCGAACGGTGGCGTGACCCGAGCGTAGTGGGGGTCGTCTCCCCGACTAAACAAAGAATTGATCCAAGGGCAGTCAGTCTCATTTGAAGATTCAGACCGTATGCATCGAGAGGTCTAACAATTGAAATTAAAGTCGCTTAGTCTAACGAATTCATCGAGGGATATCGTAAAGTCGGGTCGAATTTCTATAACGCATTAACTGTATTCATCGTTAAATAATTTGTGGCGCTTTTATTATTATACAATTTATTGTTGAATATACACGCTATATTAACCTGTTAACATAGTGTTAAATTCATTGAACCACCAGCTCTGTTATTCTAACCGAAGCAGGGGAACGACTAATTCGCGGCGTCGATTATACGAATCGTAGTGAGAATTTACGCCTCTCGCTGACGCGTTTTCCTTGCAACCGCGTCTCTCCGCGAACGGTCGTAACAACATTAAAAGCGTTCTATCGTGTCGAAGTTATCACGATCATCGAATTCTGGTATTGTATGGAAAAGGAGTTTCTTCTAAATCTGTCGTAATATAATAAATATGGTGTCCTCGATCTTTCTAGTATCATATTTAGCAGCTATTCCTTTTAATTATTCGTGAAGCTGTATCGTCTTTTCGCTGGTAGCTTCGTTGATTGTTAACAAACATTCTTGCAGAGGATTCAGTTTTTTACAGGTGAAAAGTGTCCAAATAGTGGAATGTTCGGATAGTCGAGGTTCTACTCTGCATATGTGTGCTAGATAAATTAAAAATTAATTGAAAAGTCTAAAATAGGAATATAAATTAATAGTAAAAAATATAAGTATTATAAAAATGTTTGTGACGTGTATACTCACTCGTTGACTCTTCCTGTGTGCGAACTTGTCAAGAAATGATCAATTCACGTAATTAGAATTGATACAATAGGAATGTTGCTGTATTTTCTCCACTATTTACAATTCACATAATAGAAGTATAGGTTCAGATAAGTAGATTCACTCGTCAGAAGTTTATCAACTTAAGTGAATACCAAAAGTCATACGTAATGTTAATAAACTGTTGAAGAAACACGAGTAACGAAGATCCGCAAATTCTAGTAGAAGTGAACCCATGGCTCTATTAGGGAACGTTTCAGTTTCAGCAGCGTATATTTCGATTAATGAAATTTTGTTTGAATAAATTGATCAAGCTTGCTGGAAAAAAAATAAAAATACAATATACATATAGTTTGTACCATTTCATTTAATATTGAGTTGGTAACTAAGTGATGGCGGATCTTGTCAATACCACCTAACGACAAAATCCGCAAACACGTAGTTACCAACCCAACACTTTACGATTAAAGTATTTTCGTTTAATATTTCTTTTTTCCATTTAACGTTTCATGGATAAAATCTGTCCTAGTCGCCGACGTTGCTACGGATTACGTTGCATAAGATTAAATTTGCAAACACAAGAAGCAAATGAAAGTTTGAAAGATTTTCGTGTAAGTGGCTGATTCACGGACGAATTGTCCGAGCAAATAGGAAATTCGGCTAATTCTCGTAGCCGCGACAACGTGGGTGGGGAAGAAAACAGAATAGCGAAAAGGCTGACCTATTTGGCGGCCGAGTAGAATAGCCGAAGGGGATGGAGAGACGTGAGTAGAATTGCGAGAAAAAGGGCAAACCGCATGTACCGAATACGCGGCTGGCTTTTGTTGTCTGGGCCTGGCCACCGGCGTAATTAAAATTCTACAGGCTCCACCCGGAAGTTTGGACCATCTCCAAAATCCTGGAACCATGTTACAGCCGGATCGATGCCGGCGGCGAGTCTTGGCTCTGACATAGTCGGGCCGTAGATAAACAGAGCAACGATCGACAATGAACAAGTTCTCTATTACAAAGAAAATCAGGGTTGATCGTTTACTAAGTCTGTCTACTACGAGGATCACTGACGAACGGGACGTAAACTTCGCGTGTTTCGGTTTTTCGATATCAACTGTCAGGTTAGGTTATGGTTACACGTGCACGAGTATTCGGACGAATTGACACTCTGACGAAGACAACATCCGAAGACTATGTCACAGAGCCATAAATTAGCGATAGAAAAACCAAAGGGGTCTAACGAACATCCTGCAGGCCATCGAAACAACGTAGAGACTGTTCCAATGTGAGAAAACGGTAACAGCATGGTCATCTCTGAGCTGAGCCCCAGCGACACCCCCTCCATAGGAACCAAACCCATAGTGTATAAACCTTCCTAAAATCAGCTTTCGTCATTCTCTGTTCTAACACTCTAAACCGTTACTCTGATGGATTCGTACAATAAATTTTACTACTATATCTAAAGTTCAATTCCTTACCTCATTTGTGAGACGTTCAAACTGCGACGCAAGGAGATCACCGGTGATCTGTCAATTTCGTGATCTGTCAATTTCGTGATCTGTCAATTTCGTGATCTGTTGTGTCTGTTACGTGAAAACTGCAACGTCTATGCTATATTTTCGTAGAAATCAACACCATTAAAATAAAAGAAATATTTATATACTATCTGCATTTATTATAACACTTACGTGTTAATTAATTAGAGCGAAATATATCTCGCACAATTCGATGTAATACTTTCATACGACTGCACTAATTTGCCACTATAAAAGTGAAATATAGAATCTCCGATAAAGGAACGTTTCGTTGCAAGGTAAGGCTATGCGTCGATAATTTCTGTAATCACTGTATCTGAATATTTTGACGTTTTTATCGAGTACGTCGAAACGTCAATTCGTTCGAATATGCGTGCATTGGTTTTATTGTACTGTAAAATTCGAAGCTCTTGTTGAGAGTTGTGAACCTTAATCGAAATAAATGTATAGCAATACTTACATTGTACTTAGAATTGATATCAAAATAGTTTCAGATTTATTTAATATGTGATTTACAAGATATTCGTAGATACACATAGCACGCGTCTCAGCACTCTCTTTGTTCCGCCATCTTTTTTATCACCATGCGTACGCAACAGTTGCATTTTTCTGTTTTACCATACGCTGCACACGCACATACTCACACACTCATACTCATATATGTGTATCACTATACGCGGCTAATCTAGTGTAACACACAAAATTACACATACCTCAATAGCTCTATTCCTGATAATTTATCAAGTTGGCGGAAAAATTGGGTTTTCATCGTGTTAAGAAACACAATTTTAAATGGCTCGTTTATCACAAAGTTTATGGATACAGCGATTTTATTGGCAATTAAGTAACGTTAGATGGTAATGACAAAATCTGCAATCACTTGTCAATCCAATATAAGAATAGTGTCCTGTGTTGAAAAGATAGTCTGTTCTTATAGTTCGAATTTATCGTTGAAGATCGGTTTTCATCTTTTATCCTTTTCCTGTATGCAGGTGTCTGAAAAACTTATCCTCATATCGATTTACTGTAACGCTTACACAGTCACTGTAAACTAGTTGCGTTACACGCAAGGACTAGTTCGCCTGGGATCAGCTAGAAAGTTGTAGGTGTCGCAACACCACGTTTCCTTTAAACGAACAGAAGAGAACCGCTTACGAAACCTATTTCAATATTTAGTCGAGCCGACCAATTTCTGGGAATCCTCTCTCTCGGGATATCTCAAGTAAAATATTTAACCAATTGCAAGCAAATCTACACTATAAATTTTCTTTTTCCTCTTAAAATCGTATTATCCGAAAGCGTTTGCCAATTTTTGTTATATGCACGTGACAATCAGAACCTTTTACGAATTTTTATATCTAGTGACAACTAAATTACGAAACTTGCAGGAAAGAATTGCGAATAAAAGTAATATAAAAAAATATACAACGCAAGTGGAAAAATGGCTTTTGCAAAGAAAAAGCTGTTGTTACGTTTAAATGTAAGGGAAAAATATCAAATAAAGATTCTTCTTTTATAACCTTATTTTTAGAACAATTCAATTTAACGCGTTTCATATATTTTACTTATCCTTTATCTTTCTTATCGAAACTTTGTACATGTAAAATCCTTGTAAGATATTTTCGAGGTATTCAGATGATCTCACATTCTGTCAATTCTGTTGCTTCAAACTGCAACAGTCTGCTCGCTACAAACAAACAGCTTTATCGCAGTATTTTCAAAAATGTTTAGTCATCTTACGTCGTTTTGATGGATAAAATAAAAATTGGCATATTGCAATATATTGCACAAACGAGTTATGAATACGCCAGTCATTTAATAATGAACAATAAAACAATAAGTAACAAAAAGAAAACAGCAAATATAAAATTATTGGGCTGGCAACTAAGTGATTGCGGATTTTGCCATTAGGTAGTATTGACAAAATCCGCAATCACTTAGTTGCCAACCCAATATTCACTTATTACTTCTCTTTGATTTTACTTTCGTATCATCTACTGTATTTTATTATCACATAACCTGTAAATTAGTCACACAGACTGTGCATCACGATAGCTTGTCAAACAATGAACGCAGTGGGTATTTCTCGAACGTAAATATGAAGCCACTGAGCGTGGCGGTTAGCAGTTCGTTTACAATTTCAGGCGAAAGGTCTTATAGACGATAGTTAAACAGAACATTGTTTTAGAAGCGAAAATAAGTGGAAAATGTAAACTAAGGTGTTTTCGTTTGAAACTTCGTTTTAGAGAGAATTAAGTTTAAAAATATGTCGAGTATACGTGCACTTGACTATCTTATAGTCGAATAAAGGCCGATACCGTGGTAATAAGGCGAGATAAGTAAAAAATGTAGAATAATATTTTTTCATCGTATACCTCATTTTTCCTAAAATAATGTCTGAAATTGGAGTCGTTGACGCTTCATCCACGAGCTCGACGAATACGTTCAGCCAGCAGTTAGGCGAGTGCACAGTGCACGTGTACTCGATAAATTTCCAAACTCGATTTTCTCCAGAATAAAGCCTCATAAACGAAGAAATTTTACTCTTTCTTTTCTCCACTCATCTTTCATCACTCATCCTCATACATTGTACGTAATGTAGAAAGTAGACAGTAATTTATCTCCACTTCTCGCGGAACGAATAGTTCACGTAATAAGGGTTCGCTGATTCTTTCTATTAGGTTAACCTAAAAGTTTCTTTCGTTTTAGAAGAAAATAATAGATGCACAATATTTTTTGTTTTGATGCAAACGAAACGTGTCCTACGACAGGTAGAAGACGATCGAAGATGAAGGCCACAATATTTGACAGATTAGTTTTCATGTTTGTATCAACATAGCCAGATGAAACAACTGCGTATAGATAACGGAAGACATTTTTGAGACAAGTTAATAGTTAGGTATGAATTTTCACTCATGCAATAGGAATTTACGTCCAGACGAATAGATTCGTCAGCAATTTTTTCACCATGTGTTTAGTCAATTAACAAAATTAATAAATTCACAAGTTACAAGTTCATCGTAGTTAACCTTCGTGTTATCAATCGTGTTATATATTGCTTTGTAAGCCGATATTTAATAAACTATGATGAGATATCCACATAACCATCGATTCAAACAAGTTAGAGGTTAGGTTGGTAACTAAGCGATTGCAGATTTTGCCATTACCACCTAATGACAACATCCTAATAATAAGTCAAGATTTTGTTCCATTGCATTTCATCGTTCAAAAGGGTTCTTTGAGTTCACTTAATCGAGCACTAATTCAAATTTCGTTGCAATAAATAAAATTCTAGAAGATAGACGATTTAAATTAAAAGTAAAAATAAGTTTCTCGTAATATCTAGTTATATATATTTATTATCTACTTTTTGACATGTTCACGCATATTTTTATTCATTTACGAACCTTTCTGCAGAGTGTAGCTTTCCATTGCACGAGAGATAGGTAAGAAATAAAATTTCTACCCTCTTACAGTTGCCAACCTTTTCCTTCACGGCAACGTCGAACTGTACGACATGCGTCAACTTCTACGACGTTTCGAGCAAACATTCGCGATATGTACATCACGCAACGGAAGGATATACATACGATACACGAAACGCGAAACGTCTAGGAAACGCGAGGAAATTTGCTCGCCGCCTCCAGGGAACTATGCACCGAAAATTGTACGGACTATTTGCTGCGATTCATATCCGACGGCATGGAGAATTCGCCAAGTGAATTATAAAGGCGAGCCACGAATTGCGAAGAAACAGCCAGAGAATTTAATTGAACGTTGACGATGTATTATTCCATGGTCGTTGCATAGAAATTTTCCTTCCCTAACTTCTAGTTTCAATTAAATTGAATGCTAACCCGCTGGTCATTCGTTGATTACTCTAGCAACGATTTAATTGTTTCACCTGTTTCTATTTCCTCAACTCGTTTTTTCTCTCCTAGTTTTGCTGAAATAGACGAAAACATAGTGGTTCATTAGTTGAAATGATTGCAAACAGATTCTCTGAAACGAATTGGCCAGCATCACTTTTTTTAACTTTTCAGTGTCTTATAGTGGCAGCAAAAGTATTAACACACAGTTGTATTTGAGGTGATATTGGGTGTAGTGCGTAAAATAATCACTAGCTGTTTAGGTCAACAGTATATTTATTAACAAGTGTCTTCTTTTGATCGCGTTGCGTATCGCTCTCAGTTTCGCTAGTCAATCTCGCCGCGCGGTTACACTTCGACCTTACCGCCCCCTGGTTCGAACTAAAACTGTCGATTTGATTCGATTCTTTTCTTTTTGTCACCCCTTAATATCCCCACTATCCACGCGTTTGTTAGGCGTCTGCCACCGTTGTCACGTACGCCTTCTTCTCGAACATTCAGGGGAAAGACCGTTGGGATATTGATGACTCATTAGGCACTTCGCTTCGGCGATATACACTGTTGCCAAGTTTCGCCCCATATTTATTGTAGCATTTTGCATACTAATTGATTAGATCATAAGAGATTGAATTTACCTCGAGGTTTGCTATTACTTATGCCACCTTCTTGCGACAAATGAAAATTTGTTTTCATTAACTGGCTGTATCATTAACGTTTGACCCCCCCCCTTCCTGAAAGAAAAGTAGGGGAAGGGAAGAAAAGAATAAACGACAAACTTTCATTTGTCGCAAGAAGGTAGCATAAATAATAGCAAACCTCAAGGTAAATACAATCTCTTACGATCTAATCAGTTAGTATGTAAATGCTATAATAAATACAACAGTGTGTTAATACTTTTACTCCCACTATACTTTTATCACTATATATATATATAATCAAGTATATAGCTATACACAAATCAATGAAAACTTTGAAGAAGTGCGACGTATCTCTTTTTAACAAAATTTAACACCAACGAAAACTCTCTGCTATCACATAACCTAAAACGCAAAGATCTGTCTTCCATAAAAAATTCTATTGGCCTAATAACAAAATCCGCAATCACCTAGTTGTCAACCCAATATATTCGTTCGCTGAAAGCAGAATCGAACTCTGGATCGAAAGGAAGAGAAACGATTCGTGGAGCACTCAAAGTTAGTGGCTGCAGTAATCTTCGTATATTTAATTGGACGTTGGTGAGAGCGGTTGGTGGAGATAGGTTCTCGTGGCAAAGTGCTGAGTTCGCGAGCTAAAACTCGTGTTCTGCTCGCGAGACCGTCGACAGCCATCTTGCGCCGTTGAAACTTGTATCCGGGCCGTGTCTAGTCTCGAAAGGAATCGAAGCCGCCGGATAACAGCCTTTTAGAAGAAATTGCCTCTCCTCTTTTTTTGCCACTACAGCCGTGAATCTTTGCCTTGGCACGGGAAAAGTAGGTTCCTCAAAAACGCCAGCCCTTGCTCCTTTTGCTTTCTTTTCACTGAACCTCTT
The DNA here is from genome assembly GCA_037178635.1 of Bombus dahlbomii. Lineage (NCBI taxonomy): Eukaryota > Metazoa > Arthropoda > Insecta > Hymenoptera > Apidae > Bombus > Bombus dahlbomii. Next base: position 1,159,126 of record CM074118.1, read on the forward strand.
ATCCTTTGTTTTCTGCTTATCGATACAGTTCTCAAATGTTTTTCTTGGAAATGGGAAACTTGAGCTGCCGAATGCACGACGCGTTGCTAGCTCTCGCATGAAATTTGTTTTCGTATTCTAATTTTTTAAATGGGATGGTATACTGTTGGTGTTGATGTTTGATCTAAAGAGGAAGAAAAGTTTGTTTAAAAAATATGTTAATGAGGTTAGGTGAGAAAGATAGATAGAATAGGTAAGTGGATAAACGTAGGAAGAAGTTCAAAATCATATTTTATAGGTAAATATGAAGATAGAGGGAAAGTGGATGGTCATAAAATATCGTTTGGCTCCTTGTTAGGGGCAAGTTGAAAGGCCAAATCGTCTGGAGGAATTTGTGACGACAATTACACGAGTCCTCTGTAACACTGTTGGACTAATCAAGTCCCGCGAACTGTACATGTATGCCAATGCTTGATGAACACGAGATTATCAGACATTAAATTCAAACTCTGGCTGAAATTCAAGTTTCCAAATACAAGTTTAAAATTCTAAATACAAATTCAAATGTTCAGACTCAAGTTCAAGTTCTCAAATTTAAATGTAAATTCATATAATAAATTAATTTACAAACCCAAGTCTTGGAATTGAGAATTTGTCATTTTTAAATACAAATTCTAGTTTTCACGTGAAAATTCAGATCTTCGAATTTAAATATAAATCTTCGTAACAAATTCGAATCCGAATAAAATTTAAATCCAAATTTTGTCATACTTTCTTCGAATTGTCAAATTCAAGTCTTCAAATTCAATCTTAACTTTCCATATTTTTGAACTTGGGAACAAAACGCAAGCTATTAAAAGGAATTCATCAATGTACCAGCTGGGTATTAAGTTCATAGTTTCATAAATCACGTAATAACGAAGGAACAAAGGAATTATATTTGACCAGTTTGCAACTATCATCAGAACAGCCAGAAATACGTAATAACCGAGCATCGTATATTCAAGGTTCGTTAAAGCAAGTTTTTATCACGCGTAATATGCAACGAACTAACTTCGCCGAACTAATCGGCCGGGGCAAGTTTTCTCGGCCCCTTTACAGCCGGAAGTTCGATACCTGAGGGCTGGCAACTCGTAATTTCATTTGCGCCTGCAACGCCTCAACTTCGTATCGCATTACGTTTCCGGTAAATTCTCGACTTGGAAAATCAGACAGCCGGAAAATTACGTTCCTACTGTCCGTTTGCTAATTTTTCATGGCCGATCGCAATCGAGAATCGAGATGTCGCCTCTGCCGTAACGAATCGCCTCGATTCCACCATGAGTAATGAAACGCAATAGACTCTGTCACGGTTCGAGAAGAATAGACATGATGAAATATAGTGCAGATACACGGTTGATAAAACAGTCCACAATTTTTATTACACGTTATTTTCTTACAGAATAGTCATTAAGACAATACGAGTCGTCTCTAAATGCGAATTTTTATGCATATTCATATTTATTGTGAGTATAATTAGAAAAGTAGAATCTCGGTAGAAAAATTGTTTTAGCTATCGAGTATTATAGAAGGCACTATACTTTGAATATTTAATATATTGTCTCGTATTGCGTGCATCCTGTGCAATTTTCCACTTTCAGATTTCCTGTAAATACATTAAAATCCGCAGTCTACTCATAATTATAGAACTATATTAAAATTAGTTCTTAAGTAATTGCATTCTCCGTTTTTGTGTAATGAAATATTCTGTTACGCTGTATTGGGTTGGCAACTAAGTGGTTGCGGATTTTGTCATTACCACCTAATGACAACATCCGCAACTTACTTGCCAACTTAGCAGCCAACCAAATATAGTTGTGAAGGAAGAACGAACTAACTTTCTACCTTTTTTTTCCGAAGTAATACAATCTGTTCCTTTTGGGGAAGAAGAAAGAACAAATTGTTTAACCTACAAAGATATATAATACAACGTACCAAAATTAAATACTACTGGGTGGTTCTATAGTTATGAAACGTATAATAATTCCTGTAGTTTGATAGAAATATATATATATGATATTACAATATATGGATATTGTAAATATATATATAATATTGTAGCGGTTTTTTTTTTGTAGTTATATGTTTCTTGGAATTGTGGAATTTTAAAGATGCCGAAAAAAAAACAGGTGAAGAAACCAGCATGTGATTAAAGTTTTGTAGAAAAGAAACGAGATACGAGGTCACGTACCAGTACGTATTTTGTGACACTGATTGATGGTATTGCTGCACGTATTTAACCTTGGTGACGTTGTGAGAGACAAAGACACAGGGTATCTTACAATGAGACATTTTATAGTTATATGATGATAACGACAATGTAATACGTGTTAGTATGTCTGTAGGAATTAGGTAAGAAACGTGGTTCGTAGGCTCACAATAGGTTTCATTAAAAATACCATCGAGTAATTAGTAATTTTTTAGCAATTAAAAATGTATAACATATGCTTTATACAGTAAAAAAATATTCTAATATATATTACATATTTTACAATAATCGTGAGTTAGAGAACATAATATGCAACAATAATTATTAATATTTTTTAATAATATCTTTTCTGCTATTTCTGCAACTAAACATGTAGTTTTATGTATTTGTCCTATGGAACGTAGTTTCCCCATATTTTTTTTTTTATGAAACGTAGCTTTGCATCTTTTTGATAATTTTATATACTTTTTTACTACCTTAGTTTTATACCATTTTACACGCTTCTCGAAATATTACTATTCCTTAATATTACTATAATATTATTAGTAATAATTAATATTATTAATATAATAAAATTAATATTATTAGTAATTAGTATTACTATTAATATTATTAGTAATATGTAATATTACTATTTCATCACATCGATCAATATTCATTAATTTTGTTATGGATATTTAATCGAAGAGATTAACCAGATTTGAACCAAATTCGAGACACGGAAAGCGTTCATGAAATTTAATTCGAAAATTATAATATCCATTTGTCTAATATTCTTATTCATTAACTATTTTTACTTAACCGATATATATTTTATTATTCTATAATTAACGCTATCGTATTTAATTTTGCTACTTTCTTCCGTTTGTATGGAACGATTTATACAAATACTGCTGGTACTTGAAGAATCGATTAAAAGCGAAAGATACAATCGAGAAAATTCTATTTTAAAATTCAAATTTATAAATTTCAAATTTAATCCCGAAGAAAATGGAAAAAATTCTAATTTCGAAATCAAGCTGCCGGAGAAGAGCAAGGACTCTTGAGAAAGAATTCTCGTCGGTTGTTCCGGCGCGAGTTATCATTCCTCCCGAACAACGCGTACATTCTCTACCGATAATAGAATGGAGGAACGGAGAAAGAAGTGACCCGAGGTTGATATATCTGGACAGTGATTCTGTCCGCGGTGGCTCGTGCTCGGAAAGCTCGAGAAGACCATTGAATTTTGAAGTGAAACCACTTGGACGGTGACGCTGATGGGATTCGATTTCGAGAGGAAGGAGAACCGAGGAAAGAGGAGGATAGTGCTTTGCTACTGTTCCAATATACCCTTCGTCCTCCGATCTTCTCAGTTTCATCAAATACGGGCCGTTTATTACTGTAACCGCGAATCTTGCTTCGCGGTTTGGCAAAAGCCGGTCAATCCACGAGAAATTCGTGATAAAGCGAACGATAAAGAAGAGAACATTTTTGTAGAGGCGAATATACGTGTTGAAAATTATGGCTCTTACTCTCCGAAATAAATGTATATTACTCACATTACATGTAGAAATGATATTAAAATAGTTTCAGATTTATTTAATATGTGATTTACAAGATGTTCGTAGATACACATAGCACGCGTCTCAGCACTCTTTTTCTCTCGCCATCTTTTTTATCACCATGTGTATGTAACAGTTGCATTTTTCTGTTTTACCACACGCTGCGCACGCACTTATTCCCACACACACTCATACTCATATATATGTGTCACTACTACGCGGCTAATCTAGTGTACACACAAAATTACACATATCTCAATAATACGTGGTGATTTATTAAACAGACGAGTGATAAAATTGTAATGTTAGTGTATATTAAAATCACTTTAAATACAAGTACAGGGATAGTGTTCCGGTCGTAATCGTCGCTCGCTCAATGCTACTGTTCGACTCTACGCTCGCTATTCGACTGTGTCTCTCGCTATGACTGTCCTAGAGAGCACGTTCGTCTATTTGTATCGACCGGTGGTATTACAAAAAGTTCTGTAATTCCATATAACTCCAGTCGACGATTAGAAATAACAGCGATAATGTTTTGTTCGGAGTTTGTTTACCTTTAGACTTAGCAAACCAAAACAACGTTGGCACTGCAAAGCACAACAATACGAGTCTCCGCCGATTTGCATTTTCCGTTGACTCATGTGCCGCTACATTGTTATCGCTGAGCGTGAAGCATGCTTGGAATAGAATGTAATCGTAAAAATTTACGGTGCCCCGTGAGGAAACACCGGGAATCTTCCGCATCTGTCTCTAACTGGAAGTATTGGAATATGCATGAGGAGATACACTGGAACAGCATTCCAGTTGCATATTATTTATTTCGCACGCAGTTTGAATTCGATAGATGGATGCAAAAGTGACGCGATGAAAAATTGAAATCTCGCGTGGGAGATTAACGTTCAATTTATTTCTCATATATTTTTTGTTAATAATATACAATACTGAAATTGGAAGTGACTTTACGCAATATGATGAGGTGAATTTGGTGTAGGACGTGTAGGGTGCCAGAGAAATACTCGCAGTTTAACATTATTGTAGTATAGTAATATCGTGGACGGATTGCCTGGGGAATATAGGGTGTGTGTTGTTATCGTTTAAAAAAGGGAAGCATTGTTGCGAAAATAATTAGTGACGAATGGTAAACATAAACTGACGGAGCATCAAACGATATTGTAACAAATCATATCGTTACCAAACTTACTATCACTATATTATTTCCTACAATATATTTATTAACGATTCTCGATTTCCACTCTTTACGTACAACTCCCGATTCCAACTAACTATTCTCACTTCTCGGTTAAAACTCAACTGTTTTCTTGATCTGATTTGTTTCTTTTTGTCGCCCCTCAATATCCCCACCACGCACGCGTTCGTTAGACGTCCGCAACCGTTGCCACGCACGCCTTCTTCCAAACATTCGACGAAAGGACCGTAGGAATATCGATGGCTCATTAGGCCCGTCAGTATTTACGCTTCGGTGATATACTTTGTACCGACGAAACCGTTGGAAAGTTATTTTGTCGAGTGCTGCTACAATGGAGAAATGATTTTCGAATAGCGAAATACAAATATATTGAATTCTTCGTAATTAAGATACTTCAATGAAAAATTTCACTTTGAATATGAATTACGGACCGCTTTGCGAGCTATAATTATAATTTTAATTGCGAGGCTCGATATAACCGAAGAAAGAGAATTGGAGAAATTATGACAAAGTTGCAGTTGACAAATTAACGTAAAATATGATCTGAATTTTGAACGATGGTAAATTGATTTTTCATATTGACGTTTATATTTCGTTCCAATACGTATTGTGTCTATCCATTTATTACATTCTTTATTATATTACGTATATTACATCACTTCCACATAAATGTCAAACCGTGTACAATGCACGACGTAACTCATTAAGCGTTGTGCATTTTCCGTTTATTAGCGCGTTTCAGCGATTACGAAACAGGACTGTTCTTTGATAAACAATTAAATCCGACACTTGGTTCCCACACTGCCATTACCATGGAATGCTCACGGAATTTTTTGCTGGCGATTTTTCTCTTCAAATATAGGAAATATATGGAAACGTTGGATCGCGCATTACTTTTGTACCGCTCCGTAGCACAGCGTAACGTTGAAAAATAAAATTATGTCAGCGGCATGGCGAGAAAGAAGGATATGGCTGTGCAACAAGCGGTAAGGTAGATGGTCGCGTAATATTTTTCTTGTTCCTCGATTTGTTCACCTGCCTGGCTCACAGGAGCTTTATCTGTACAAATGAAACTCGACTCTTGCCTCCGTTCACCAACCGCGCACGATGCCCAGTGTCTGGTGCCGTATTAATTCGAATGAAAGATCGTGCGGGCACGCAGGCCGTCGGCACTCAGTTTGCTCTTGGGTTACAACCAGAGTATCGAATATCGTTACCGAAGTAAAGAATCCACCGATCGCTCGACGGATTATCGCGTATCGCCTGGGGACGACAAACTCTTCGCTGCAACGATGGTTAATGGCTTTTGTGTCAAACGTTTTCGTTTTGTTTTCAAAATCCGATCGATAAGACGATACACTCTGTTTTCTCTACTTTTTGCATTTACTGGAAAGTAAAGATAGTTTTAGCGATTAGCCTGTTATCGAGTGACATATGCAGCTTTTTATTAGTGCTTTATTCACCGGTCATATTTGTGTATACGTAAGAGTATTTATTTAGATCGTAGGGTTAGGTAGAGAACAGACAGATTTTATTGAAAATTAAGTTTGAAAAGAAAATAGAGAAAATTGGAAAATAGGGGATGCAGGATAAAGTATATACTGTCTGTTCCATGATTCATTTTTTCAGTAGAATTGTTCTTATATAAATCATGAAAAGGAAAAATGACTTTTTCTAAGATTGTGAAATTATATTAGTTTTTATAAGATCAGATAATTTGATAAAGAAGAAATTCATGATAACATAAATATCTAGTTAACTCTCCTAGTAATATCTCTAGTAATATCTTCTATTATAAATTTTACGACATAAGTGATGCAAAATGAGGAAAGATTACATTTTTATTCGATAAAAAATTAGCGATTCATTGTTGAAAAAAAGATATTGTTATTAAAAGCTTAAAAATTGCCAAAAAATAATAAAATAAAATACACAAAAGAATTGGGGGAACAGCCAATCCATTGGTGAAAATAATCTTTTATTTATATTCAATTTATAAAAAACAGTAATCAAATAATTCTTTTTTATAAAATACACAATTTTACTTTTTACTAAAATTTTGAAATTTTATAGTAAATGGTAACTTTTTATTTGACATGTTAACAGCACTGAAATAAAGTTTTGCATCGACGTGTACACAAGTCAGACGCAGTTAACGTGTCTACATATGATTCGCTGACTTTCAGAAAATCAACAAACAAAGTTCCACATCAAAGCTATTAATGAAATTCAGATAAAATTAAATAGTACGCCAAGCCGCGAAAAATATCTGTGAACAAATTAGTGTCAAACGGTCCGATCGAGAAAAAGGACGGCTGTTCCACGAATCGAAACCGGTGACCCGTGCCGGTTACGAAAATCAAACGAATCGCGGTTGCTTGCCATATACGTATCGCAATGGCTAATTAACGCGAAATTCCCCCGTGAACCACGATTTTCGTCTGGCTTCCAGACCCTCGAAAAAGGAAATATCGTTTTCGTGAGTATCTTTTTCCCAGACGCTTCACTCGTGTAATCGCGTGGAAACCAATTAACCCCGTTAAGGTTCTCGCGTCGAGGAATTCGTGCGGCCGATACTTAACCACGCAAATGCAATTTTATTAACCTCAGTCTTAGCGGATCGCTTGCGTCAACGAGTCTGAGCCTGACGTTTGATGAAACTCGGAAACGATCGGATTCGTGTGAGAAAATAATTTTCGAATAAAAACAGTAACATAGAACCAGCTACTAAATGTGACAACAACTTGGATCTATTAAGAAATAAGAAATAAGCCCAAAACCATAGAATTTACAAATTCAGTGCTACTCGTATTTCTTGTAAAAACTGGCACAGTGTAATTTGATATCTGGCAGACAGTAAACTCCTTGTTATCTTTAAGAAACTTTACCACATGCTAGCACAGAAACCATAAAAAAGATGAATCATTCTTACGAGAAGTCCCCAAACAAGTCTGTCAGCCTCGATATTGTCCGCCATTTATCGAGTCAAGGCTCGATGTATAGTCAGTGGAAGAAATATAAGGTTAGAAAATTGTTCAGCTGTTAAAGTTAATAAGCATCTGTACTCATTCCAGGACTGTTCTTTTGTTCGTCATATATATTTAACAAAAGTCCCTACACTCTAAAAGTACGTGATTATTTGGTATTCTTTATAAGAAATTTAAATTATTGAAATTTAAATCGTAGAAGTTTTCATCATACAGAAATTTCACATTTTTTCCGCATATAAAAATAAGAATGACTGAAGTCTGATAGATCCCACTTTACCACCAGTTACGAGTGAAACCATCATCCAACGTTTATATGTAAATTTCACAACGATTTATCGGAAGCATATATCAATGCAGAAATAAATCTCTGAACGCGTGCATGAGACAGCACGATGCATCTCTATCGAAACTAAAGAAGCATAAAGATGTAAAAAAGTGTTTGCATATCATTCTACTTATCATGGCGTTCACGCTAATTAATTAAACCCAAGTACATTAAACGTTGTACCATCCGACAGTGCTTTCATGCGACAACAAAGCTTTGATATTATGAAAATTAAACGTAGAAGCAAATAAAAAGACGCTTCGTTGCAAAATAAGAGTATATGTGAATACTTTTTACAGTCATTGTATAACCCTGACATCCATCGTGTTATTGTACCATATTGCTGTGTTATAGTACACAATGCTTTACTTGATAACCTCATTACGTATCTCTCTGAAAGTGTACACGCTCATTGGTCCAGGAAAAGGATATCACAGGGATGTCTGGACTAGGTCAGATGAACTAGGTCTAAAACGCAGAATCGTCGGGCCTAACAATTCGATTATCGCGAAGCCCGCGGCGTGTGTAACGTTCGCAGGTCATCCGCCTCCAGCTGAAATAGAGTGGATCCACCGGTGTTGTCCAACACCTACACGCGTCAGCTTGGTTCACAAGACTTCCGTGAAGGTGAAACTGCGATGAAGAAGGCCGAAAGAAGAAGAGGGGCAGCACCTTGCTCCTGTGTGTGTGTATGTGTGTGTGCGTGGTGGCAGCGCTGGCTTTCGCGTTCTCTACATGCTGGAACGATTTAGTCGAGCCTAGACGACAGTCACGACCGGTTGTTTCGTTTTATGTTATACTTGGCCCACGTTTTTCATGCGTTCTTCCACATTTCTGTGCAGATCGGTTGCATAAAACTTTCGAACGATCCAACAACGAGATCTTAAGTACGAAGTTCAACGAATTCGTGATTATAATCCGTTCTTAGGTCTAAAGGTTAATTTAATGCATAAATATATTCGCAGGAAAGTACTTAATATTCTAGTCAATACTATAAACATTAGGATATTTAATAATAATAGTAAAGTTATAATCTGATATAGATGTTTGTAAAGTCTCGTTAAAATTGATTATTCGAACGATATTTCGAACACTACACGGCTGTGAAAATCGCAATGGAGAAATTTTAAGATGGTGAGGATGTTGATTTTCCGATTGTTGGAAGTTTCAAGGTAATTCGGTTGGTTTTACGTTGGTCGAGGATTGTTGTTTGGATATCGTGTTCCTGGATATCCTGCATGAGATAGCCGGAGATTTAAGTGTGATAAAAGATATGATGGTGATAAGCGCGTTGAAGCATGTCGCGAACGCGGCGACCAACGCTGTTCACTCGGCGACGAATAGCACCAGCGCTGGACACGGCCACGCCAATTCTGGTATGTTTTAATTTGATTTAATCTACTCGTATTTTATCCTACGTGTCTACACTGTGTTCTAATATTTATTTAAACAATTTCTAAGTGCCATATTTCTTTATAAATTCAGAAAGTATCTTCTACACTGAAAAGTTAAAAATTTTAGCAATAAAGAGGAAAACAGAGATTGGACAATGTGTGTGTGTGTTTCCCTCTTTATTGCTAAAATTTTTAACTTGAAATATATATATATATACATGTATACATACATACATATATGACACATACGAGGTGTCTAAATTATTTTGTCCAACCTTCATACTTTATATTAGGTTGTCAGACACGTTTCTTTTGTTTCATAAGCAAATAATAAATTCACAATGTTTTTTGTTTCATATTAGTTTGTTGAATTATGCACGAACATAATATAGTATATATGATAATATAGTATAGGTTATATATTGTCCAATCCCTGTTTCCCTCTTTATTGCTAGAATCTTTAACTTGAGATATATACATATATATATATACATGTATACATACATATATGACGCATACGACGTGTCTAAATTATTTTGTCCAACCTTCATACTTTATATTAGGTTGTCAGAAAAGTTTCTTTCGTTTCATAAGGAAATAATAAACGCACAATGTTTTTTATTTCATATTAGTTTATTGAATTATGCACGAACGTAATAATAGAAATAGAACGAAATGGATCATATATAATATAATATAATAATATAATATAATAAAATAATATAATAATATAAAACAGAAATTGTTGTTCGTCTATTGTCATTTTATTTTCGGACCTAACCTAACTTTTCTGATAACCTAATACATAGATGAGCTTAATTTTAAGAATTTTGGTTTAAGACTCTAAATCGTAAATATCATTATAAATGATATTGCCAATTTTTCAATTCTACTGGTCTTTATTTTAAGATTAATTATTCTTTTTACCGGATAATAAATTCATAATTAGATATTATATCGACAACTTTTAACTTCAAAGTGTTTAATTTCAACAATTTTTTTGTTTTTTTTTAAGAATAGCAAATTCATAATTATTAAATATATTGCTAATGTTCAAACTCTGAATCATTAATTTTAAAGGAAGTTATTCATCGAATAAGAAATCGAGGTATTCGGTTTCAATGTGGAAAATTACTTTCGATTTTATTTAATTTTACGCAAGATAAATGTCGTAACTGTAAGAAAACAGCTTTTCGGAAATTAGGCGTATCGACTATATACAATTAAACGTTTAAGGTTTATCAGATCTTACAGTATCGATTTGGCACCAAACACGATAGCGAGCCATGATAATCGCTTATCTCAAACGTTCGGGAAAAGCCAAACGCGTGTATCGCGAGTGCCAGGAAACCGATCCAATTTCCTTCGGTTTATTAATCGCGACAACGTCGTTTAATTAGCCGTAAATCGGGCAACCGATTCCTATAATTCTAAACGTTTTTTCTTATAAATCTCATTTTCGCTTCTCAACGTCAAAAATATTCCGCTTTGCAGTGGAATGAATATTGCCAGAACAATAATTTTAATAATTTCCTATAACATGTAGAATCGAATATCGGTGTAAATGAGTGATAGTGAGTTAATAGTCGCGATAAAATAGCACGGTATTTAACGCGTTGATGTTATTATTAAAATTGTATTCAAAATACTAACATTATTGTTAAAGATATTAGTTCGTCAAAGTGTACACGGTATCGCTATAACACGCGAAATCTCGATACAACACGTGGTCTATATCGGGCATAATGGTTCAACGCACACAAACTTGTAATCCTGCTATTGAAAATATAAAGCTACGAAATTGCGTAGCGTTACAATTACGAAATTCTAACGATTTCGCGAGTCTTAAAAATATATACTTGCCAAATTGAAAACCACGTTACATTGCTCGTCTATGTGCGGCCTTGCAAGTGTTATTTGTCAAATTACAATCACGTTTGCATCGCTGGTGATGAAATTTGCATATAAACGTTGCATGATGACTTAATAACTATATAATCGTTAAATCACTGTAATAACAAATCCAAGTAACAAATCATTCTAATAAGAAATTTATCTTCGTGTAAAAGACTCGAAGGTTTGCCGGCTCGAGTTTTTGCACTTAACGCTGTTGTACGTTACAATGTTCGAGGCATCGTTTTACTGTGTTTTTGAATTCGAACTACAACGGTGGCGAAACGTCGGAAAGAAATTACTTTTAGACACGTAATACAAGCGTGAAACGTATCCTCGGCGAACCACGCCTAAAATCGATATGAATCGTAATCTTCAAAATTTTTTGTAGGTTATGTAAAATTGATTTTACGTAATACACGGAGAATCGATCAAGAGTTGTAAGAAAGATCGACCAGATGCTCGATTGGTTTCTTCGTCGCGTTTTTTCGCCGTTCTTCGGTTTATCTCGGTCGAAAGCATCCATGCGCCTCGCTCGATTGTATTCATATTGGAATATCGGTTACGCAAAACACGAAAGGTCACACAGACACCATGAGACGCGCATGAGAGCACACAACTTTCTTGTTTTCGACGCCCGCAGAACCGACACGTGATATCGCGATCGATAGAAACGATCGAATACAGATACGTATATCGAATTCGAATTCGATGCCAATCATTGGGTAATTATTGAATTTTATGTAACGCGACGGGCGATTGTAGCCGAGAAATAAACGGAGAGAGGGATCGTATGGAAAGGTCAAAACACGGTAGATTGTGCAATTGGTAGAAAACGTGGATTCTTCGGTAATTTTCTATATTGTTCGGCGCAATATTTTTCAGATGGCAGATTTGATTTCGTGTGGATGTTTCGTGTGATTGATTCTTGCTGAATATAAAAGATACAAAATTTCATTCGATTACCTTTCGCAATTCGATGCTGCTACGGATCATTTCAGTTTAATCGCGTTCCTCTATCGTTCGAAAATTTCTCAAACTTGACGAGAATATTACAAAATAATCGTCTGTATGATTTATCTTTTCGATTTATCAGAGACGTTAACGGTCCTGCTTCCTGTTGGAACAAGAGAGAAATTCTAATTGAAATCTTAATCTATCGTTCGTTGAAACTAAAGTCTTGAAAACTAGCTGCGATGCATACAAACGCTATTACGACTAAAACAAACTGCTTATGCGACCGCTACGATAATTTCCACGGCACGAAGCAACTACAATCGAACACATTACCGTCACGATACCGTGCGCTCTTACGAGAACGGAATCGCAACTTTCTTGCCACGCCTAATGTCAAGAGCGCCATTCTGTCCTGTACTCTTCGTTCCAATTCATCCGCCATTTTCCATATCTAACGTACTAACGTGTAGTTACTTCCAAAGGGACGAATGAAACGGTTACTGAAACCCGTAACGAACGTAATTTCAAACAACTAATTATTACGAGCTAATTACGATTTATAATGATAAGCGGTTTGAAGAGAAATTCTAATCGAAATGTGAAATTTTGTTAAAAACACAATTTTGTATGTTTCACAAGAAAACCTAACCTGTGTTAATATTTTTCTACTACTCACTGTACCAATCATATTTACATTTCTGTTAAAATAGATTTTTCTAAAAACAGCGCTTGCCAATTTTTAGATATACTAAAAATAAAAAGTTTCTGGAATTTATTCTATCGTTAATTAACACACCAATAGGATAACGTAATAGTGCTTTGACCTTTTATTAGACTTGGCGTGTCGGTCGGCCATTTTTGTTTCTATCCGCGTTAGATTATAGCTGGTGAAAAAATGGTGGCTGGACCTATAGGTGACAGACGGGATATTTTTATGGCTGACAAATAATTTATTTTTTCATGGCGCGTGCAATTTCAGATGAAATTGAGCGGGCGGCCGGAAACGTGCTCGTGTACGAGTTGATTGGAATAGCGAAGGTTACTTGGTATTTCGACGAGTCTCGTTCGACACGTGTAATATTCAAAGTAGATGTCAGAGCCGCGTGTAGGTTATGGAAACGGCAGAGTACGTCTCATTTCGAGACTTTCTTTCCGCTTTTAGACTGCTTTTCGCGTGTTGCTATTGTCAAAATTCCGAATGTACGAAACGCTACGAAATATTAAATATCGTTTTAAGATATTACTTTGGAAATAAGCAAGAAATTCTTCAACATATTTCCATACCATCTTGGAAAAAGGTACATCACGGAATATACTTTCAAATATCAAGCGTATAAATAACAAATTTTTATTCATATTTCTTTCCGCTTTTTTCTCGATGGAATTGTATACTTGGTTTGTTTATCCGTCGCACCGTAGCTTATGCGAAACGACGAATACGACGAATCGTACGAGGCAAGGCAATTCATAATTATTTGAAAGTCAAATTTCACCGAGCGACTAGAATATCTCCGAGCTGCATCAACATTCAAGGACGAGTCTTCGAATTTCTGCTTCCACTTTTGTTCACAAATCTGTCGCGAATAATTTGTTCAAATCTACAGATATATCTTTTTCCTCGTTTATTAAATGACGAATGTCATTGAATACTAGAATTTAACAAAGTAATGAGCATCGCAAATGCATAGCAAATTTCATCGATTTTATTAGATGAATTTTAATGCGGAGCTTCGTACTAATAAAAAATATTAGTAAAACCAGGCAACGAAGTTAGAATAACACGCTCGGTACGTTATCCTTTTCACTGGATTTCAAAATCCGAACAGACTTCTCTTTAACGAAAGCTCCATTTCATTCTTTGCTATGTATTTTCCTGCACTGAGATTTATCTTTTTGTACAGAAAAATAGCGTTAAGAGATCTTGCATGGGTCTGCCACTTCTTCTTCCTTTTTTTTTTTTTTTTTTTTTTTTTTTTTATAAAGGAACGCTGTTTCACTGAAACGATGCTATGAGAAGCCACCTCTTTCATATAGCTCATTCGCTCATAGAAATGATTATTCATGGTTCCATCCGTTTTATAGAGAGAAACGATCGTAGAAACGACGCGGCGAGATTTATCTTGCCGTCGGTCGAAATATTCTTTTAAACGCTTCCAACCGACTGGCTCGGCGTAATAAAAACACGAAACGTCGTTCTGCTACGCGTTTTTATCATTACCAATTTCCGTTCCCTTTGTTTATACGTTTTATACGACCCGTATACCGTGTGCTCGAGGCGGATGAATGTAACCGGAAGTGGAGGAACGTCGGCGGTTTCTTTGTACCCAAAGTGCATATGGTATTTCTGTCTACGGACACATGTAATATCGTGGATCAGATATCAAATGATAATCCTGCTTAATCGTGGAAAATGATGGACGAGCTGGGTGAGCTTTCATGTGTAATGGGATAACCACAGGATATTTAACCTAAATAAAAAAAAGAAAGGAAATACGTGCAAACAGAGAAGAGTGAAATGACAATGAAACAGTTAATAATATAATTGTGCGAAAGAAAAGGTGTTTTAATTAAATTAAGGCTGATATATGTATCGTATGGTAGATAATTTTTAAGGTTAGAAGTTTCATTCGCTTAGTGATGTTGATAGAGTTCAACTTTGGACTGTATTTAAGGCATAATTAGTCGTGTGACAAATATCATATAATTTAGAGTTTTTAAACATCTACAAGTTAGATTCTGTAACTAACAAAACTCTAAAACAAAGTTTTTAAGTTTCTTCCTTTCTGTTACTTTATACGTATTGAGGTTAGGTTGAGGTTAGGTGATTTGCAAATATCATATAATTGAGAGTTTTTAAACATTTACAAGTTAGATTCTGATTCGTTATCGACAAAGTTTTTAAGTTTCTTCCTTTCTGTTACTTTATACGTATTGAGGTTAGGTTGAGGTTAGGTTGAGGTTAGGTGATTTGCAAATATCATATAATTGAGAGTTTTTAAACATTTACAAGTTAGATTCTGATTCGTTATCGACAAAGTTTTTAAGTTTCTTCCTTTCTGTTACTTTATACGTATTGAGTTTAGGTTGAGGTTAGGTGATCTGCAAATAAGTGGTTGGGGATTTTCTCAATATCGCTCAATGACAAAATTCCCGATCACTTAGTTACCAACCCAATGCTTTTTTAAAAACTTCCATACAAATGTTAGATTTCAAAATGTACTTAATCTCGTCTCCAATTTCCGCCAATGTTCCACATAGTCGACATTTAAAAACGATATCTGCGTATCGACATAGCCAACGAAAAGAAGCTAACTTTCTAAAATTCCGTAGATCGAAATGATTAAACTTTCCAGGTTTTTAACCGTGTAAGATATGAAAGTGCTAGAAGGACAAGTCTAGAGCGAAGAAAAGCGAGTAAAAAAAGTGAAAGTCGTGCTGCGAGAAGAAGAGCCACTCGTTTCGAACGAAACACCCGAGATATATCGTTCGTTACCAATTGCGATGAACGTTTCCGCGTAGACGATTACAAAATCACCGAAACCAGATACGATTTATAGAAACACGACATTAAACGCTTAGAAAACGATGGAAGGCGTGTAGTAAATGCCACAGTCAATAATTGTCTGTCACGGTATAATTGTTGCGCCGCCAATTTATTTCCATCATCAGCGATACAACTGCCGACTATTATGTAAGCACACTTATTTCTAACAGGATAATCAAAATGTCTGCGGTCTGAAAGCGAGAAAAAAGGCATGTGTAGTGAAGAAAAAAAAAAACTACTCTTTGCTGTGCAAAATGTATTTTTTAAAATCTAGAGGCTTGCAACTAAGACGACTATTTTTTAGCAATGGCATATAGCTTCCAGAAAGTTGTACTTTAAGAAGTTGTTAATTAACCTAACCTCAACCTAACCTCAATGTAACGCCAATCGAAATGTCTGCTGTCTAAAAGCGAGAAAAAAGGCATACGTAGTATAAAAAATAGCCACTTTTCGCTGTGCAAAATGTATTTTTTAAAATCGAGGGCTTGCAACGAGTGTTAAATTTTTTAACAATGGCATATAGTTTCCAGAACGTTGTACTTTAAGAAGTTGTTAATTAATCAAACAATAAATACATTTAAATTGTACAGCATCCTGTTTCATATACAAATACGTTGCTACTGTGAGTAATTGATAAAATAAATTAACCAGAAAATCATTGAAAGGAGTTGAGATTTCGTTAGAAAATAAAGTCTTAAATAGAAGATAAATCAAATTTGCCTAAAAGATACAACAAAAGAAAAACAAATCTCCATTCGCGAAAAAGAAGAAAAAAAGAATCAATAGGTTGTATTTTCAGAGAAAATGATTGTTATTTTTTACATCTCTGTCCGCGATTCATTGAAATTCGTCGGATGGTTGACGACGCATGGACAAGCGGAAGCTCGTCCGACCTCCAATATATTGCCGTGTTCGATTCGTGGATTTTCGTACGCGAAGGGCACATAATGAGCGTGTGTAGCCTTGCGAATATCGTTTGCAACGCAAGGCCGCGCGATTGCCTCGTTATCTACCTGCAAAAAAACGCCAGGTGTTCGACGCCTGACAAACAGTTTATTGTTCCTTTATGAGGTACGCGTGTTCGGATCACCCCGTCGCGTTCCTGCATCTGTGTAAGTTCGTTAGTGCTCGAACCATTAGTTTAAAATATTAGGTTGACAATAATCAATATCATCTAATGACAAAATCCCCGATCATTTAGTTGCCAAGCAACAATAGTTTAGAACTGAACGTTTTGTCAAATTGAACGAATTGTACGTTCACGCGAAATCTTTCACACCGACCAGCCATCCACGCGTATTCTTTATAACCTAACCTAACCTCAACCTAACCCCAGTAGCTGTCACAGAATTCGTATCACCGTTTTGTTCCTCTATCTTTTTTTTTTTCCTCCTTTTTATTCGGTTAAGGTTGTAATGCTTTGTTAATTAAAAAGAAAAAAGAAATTTTTCCACGGAATCAGAAATAAATTTGTTTGTAATAATGATATATTAGTGGCAGAACGTAACGTATCGCGATCCTTTAAATTATATTTTATACTCGTTGCCACGTGTAACGAAACGTTTGAGAAACAAATGTTTATGGAAATTCATATTTTTCTAAACGCAAGTGAAAATGTAGAACCTAAGCATAAATTCGTCTCGCACATGAAATTTTGTAACGAGCGCTACGCTTTCGATGTTTCATATATTTTTACATATTACGTGCCTTTAAATTTCCCACAGCTGCATTAACATTCGCGGTCTATGGTATTATGTAAGACAGCTAGCATAGTTGCACGTATTTCTGCCGTATACTATATATAAAACAGGTGTGAAACGCGGCTCATAATACGTTTCACAGTGCGACTTCCTCTTTCGCGCGTTTGTATGCAGTAGGCGAGCGAATGGGGCGCTGGTGTCGCGTCATCGCGTCGTTCGACGACCTCGCAGGCGAGAGGAGGATCGTTCTCGGCTTTTCACCGATTCCTTGTAGAAAGTTTGTCGATAGGAGGCGCGACAGCCTTGAAAATCGCCACTGCCATCGCGCAGGTGATCGACTCGATGCCAAAAAAGGTGTCACGGACGTGATAAGTGGCTAATTTAGAATTTCAAAGATAATTGGCTGTGCCTCTAACATTTTACGTAACATTTTACGAAAAAGCAACGCTTGTAAAAATGTATTCCTTTTCCTCTTCCTTTTTTAGCTATTCTGTTTTATAAAACTGAACAATTTGAATCGCTTTCGTAAATCTTACGACCACATTTTCACAGATTCCTGGAATTTTCCACTCCGACGGAACTTTTTTTTTTATTTTTCATTTTACTCAGAAGACCGAAAATGTTTCGTTTCATTCAGACTGAACTGAGTATTGTGTGAGCTTTGTTCAGAATGATAATTGTCGAATATAATATTTTCCAAAAGGATGTAGACAATTTTATGGAATTCGCAGTTGTCAGAACTTCATTTCAATAGAGTTTCTTTTGCATTTTCCAAGTTTCCCGTAGCGTCATGTAAAAACGTTGAACGATTATCCTCATGCACCTCCTCTTACAAAGAACGTTCTCCAGCAGAAATGGGTTAATCGTTCGAGCACAAAGGAACGCGATCGCGAGAAATTACAGGTCTGACAGAAATCTGACGTGTAACATATATCAACAGACTCGACCGTTCTTTTTCGTCGTCGTTCTTTTCCCATCTTCCAAAGAAGCCGAGATAAAAAGCTAACCACAACTGTGGACTTGCTATAATGAAATAGAACGTCCATTTCCTCTTTTCTGATTATAAATGAAACTGTAGAAAACAGAGATATAAAACTGAACAGAAAGAAACGATAGAATAATGTCCATCGTAAGACAGCCAATTACCCAATACGAAAAAGAAATTGAAGCAGAAAGTTTTCGTAATTATCCAGTCGATATACGACTTCCTACTTTTCCTACTTGTTAAAACACATGTGATTCGTAAATTCAAGATCGTTTTTTTTATTATTATTTAATTTGTACTTTACAATTTAACTCAATTCGGTAAATTTTTCTACTTTTGACTACCCCTAGTGGGATATCTTGTAGTTTGACTATTTTATTTCTCAAAACCATATTGAGAAAAAGTTATTATCAGATGATACATACTTCTGTGAGAAAAAAAAAGTAAAGGCTATCTATCCATGATCAACTTCGTGACGTCTTTTTGTTCTGCCACTTTAAAAACACCTACGAGCAGCGAAAATATCAGCTAAACTCTCGTAGAAAGAAGACTAAAAAGAAAATACCTCACTGATCTCGCAAAAGAAATAAAATAGTCAAATTCGAAGATGGTATCCCGTTGGGGTTAGCCATCCACTTTTTTATTTAGCAATAAAGCTAGAACAATTTACCAAATGTCCAACTGGACAAATTATAAAATACAAATTAAATGATAAAAAAAAAAACTTACCTAGTTTTCCAAAATAGAATGATCCTACTGGTCATCAGCCAATAATCATAAACTCTACTTCTCCACCGACCTCGCTTTCAGCAAATACAAACTAATCTAGTCGCTGGACGCATCACGAACGACTAACCTATCGAAGATCGATGAGTCATCGATGGCCACCGCGATATCCATCTCAATCCATCAAACTCAGACTTTCTCGTGCCGAATTGCAACAGCGCCTTAGTATCTTGGAAGATCGTTCCGTGAGTCTCAGGATCGATAGCCCGGTTCTTCCCCAGAGGAAAGTTTGGTGCCGCGGCTTTATTAGAAACCGTCACGGCAACAAAATATCGCGAGCGAGGCATCTACGTATCGGTGACAAGCGGAAATTTATCGACGATATTTCTCAGCCAGAAGTATCGACCCTCGTTTCCATCCAACGAGCAACGTTGTTCCGCGCGCGCCCCATCCCCTTCCTGCCATACCACTCTCCTCTTTTCCCCCACCACTCTCTATCCCTACTTCTTCGCTCTCTTTCGCCCCATCTTCCCATTGCTCCTCGCAAAACGATTTATTCCTGCCACCTCCCCACTCCTCGTCCAACAATCTGAACGCTCGAGATCACGTGGATCGGTGGCCGGAATAATTAGACCCGTTTCGAATCGCTTAATTAGCCTGGAAAAGCAGAAGGCGCGTTTTAAAGAATAGCCTTGTGGAGAGGGAAGTAGGTCGTGAAAAAAAGACCGGCCTCTTGTCGACAGTAGTCGGAAAACCCGTCGCAAGTTCACGGTCGTGTTCCCACTTCCCGTGAAACTGGCTTTTCCTCTTTTTTCCTCTCGTAGCTCTCCGGTTTGTTTCAGTGCACCAGCACGCAACTGGGATACGCTGAAATCCATGCATCGAATACTTGCACTTTATCGAACTTTCTAACGCGTGCACATAAGGTTTTCATCAATTGCTTATGCACGTTAACTGTTCGTAAAGAACAGGACACTTACAGAAGATGGGGTAAAGCTAAAAAATTATTAAGAGGTTTAAGAATTATGATCAGAAGGTTAAAGAATTAACTGGCTTGTAATGGTAGACGATGCATTCAATTTTACAATGGCGATCTGATCAATGGCACGAGCAAAGAATTTTGTATTATCATCATAGGATTTATTTATTCAGAAATATTAGAAATTAGGATTTCCAATAATTTCTATTCTAAATCTTAAGTTTATTGATAGATGCGTGAACGATGGTTATTTAACATGAACTGAATACAATTATGTTGTATAACTAAGGCAACTAAATTCACAGCTCACAGTTAATAGTTTACAACTCATAACAACTTGGCAACTCAACTCTCCACTCCTCACAACTCCACTCTTAGTTAACGACTGTCTGGTAATTCGTCTTTCTCCCTTAAGCATCCCTTTGTCATTTCTCACAGTCCCATCACGTACGTGTTCCGTAACCGTCCGCGATCATGAAAAGAATAATCAATAGAAAAATCAAGGATATCTAACGAACATCCTGCAGGCCATCGAAACAACAACGTATAGAGTGTTGCAGTGTGAGAAAACCTCTGACCCGAGCCCCCTCCATAAGAGCCAAACCCATAGTATATAAACCTTCCCAAAATCAGACACTCTATTCTTACATTCTTAACTGTCACTCTGTTGGATTCACGTAACAAACTCTACCAGTACACCTAAAGCCTGAATTTTGTCTTACCTTGCTCGTGAAACGTTTCAATTTACGCGAAACCATTCGAACCAGTGATTTTCTTAATTTCACCACTCCCCATGTCTTCAACGTGACAGTCACATAGACCTTCCTCCTATTCGACTGAAGGACCAACGACACATTGATGGGCCACTCGGCCCATTGAAGTTTCCAGACCCTGTTGAGGTTAGGTCGAGGTTAGGTTGAGGTTAGGTCGAGGTTAGGTTGAGGTTAGGTCGAGGTTAGGTTGGGGTTAGGTTCGGGTTAGGTTCGGGTTAGGTTGGGGTTAGGTTGGGGTTAGGTTGGGGTTAGGTTCGGGTTAGGTTGAGGTTAGGTCTATGCTGTCGGTACTTAGGCTTTCTTGCAACATTGTTTATGATTCAGCTGATATTCCTTAGGCAATCTGTCCACGATACTACATCAAATTAGGTGTTACATCCCCTACTAAGAAATGAATCCTTAGAATCTGATCTGTATTCGCTTGCAATTCAGCAATTGATCGTCGACCGTTAAGGATTCAAGAGGATTTGTCTCTGATGCCAAACACCGGATGATATAGGATTTGCCCTCGTCTTGTAATATTTATACCATTTTTCCTCGTGCAATCAGTCTTCCACCGCTTGACACCTATTTACAGTATCTTGCTAGACAATCAGTCTGCAACAATGCTTATCGCTTGCTGTCCAGATTATTCAGCGCTCTCTGTTCATATTCTCACACAACTTCTGAGTCAGTCAAACGGTCACGATATTCCACGCGATTCTTGACAATTCGTCAACTGCAGTGTGGAAGGGTATTTCATTGGAAAACAAGCGATAACGTATGGTAGCGTGGAAGAAACGATGCGTAGTGGCAAGATGCGCGGAAGTGGGACGAAATCGTAACGTTGATAAGGTATTGGATGCGTAAATACGGTTGAAAGTCAGATTTTCGCGAGAAGCGTGTCCCTTCTCGTCAGATAATCGTGTCAGAGGTCGCGGCCTCTATCTAATCGAGGCACTGCAAACGCTATGCACCGAACAACGTACATGAGAGCTGAGAACGGATGGTCAGTCACGATCCGATCGTTAATAACTTAACGTGGTGCGTGAAAAGTCGATCTGAAAATGCTGAAATCGTATCTGTCCGTTCTATCGATCGTTTTACTATCTTCCACGATCGTCCGACCGGAGGAACAACCGACCTGCAGGCAGATAAAAGGGTACAAGGTGTGCGACAAAAAGGGAACCCTGATGGACGTCAGCCAAGAAGAATTCGAAGAAACGCTAGAGATTCACGACTTGAACCTGTTAGCTATTCGAGAAAACACCTTCAAAAATCTAACGACCAGGAAGCTGAGCTTCGGTCTGGGTAACAAAATCTCCATGGTGAAAAGGAAATCGTTCAAAGGATTGGAAAAACTGGAACGGCTGGACCTAGACAGCAACGTTATTCCTCTGTCACCGAATCTGTTCTCAGAGCTGAAGCAATTGCATTCGCTGTCTCTGATCTTCAATAAGATCAATGAGATACCCAAAGACACTTTCGCTGACCTGTCCAACTTGATGTGGCTCTACTTGGGACACAACGACATCGAATCGGTGAACAAGGACTCGTTCTCAGGATTATCTTCGTCGCTGACGTTCCTCTGGTTAAACGACAATAAAATCACCAGCATAGAGACTGGAGCGTTCAGTCAGATGCCGGAATTGACCCGTCTTCACTTGGAGAACAATAAACTAACCTCAATTCAGCCAGGAGTGTTGCGAGGATTGCACAAGTTGGACGGTCTCTTTCTCGAGGAGAATGAATTGACCAGCGTGTCCAAGAACGATTTCAAAGGACTGATCGGTTTAAGGATTTTGAACCTGCATCACAATCAGATAGCAAGTATCGAGTCAGGAGCATTCACTGATCTCAGTCAGTTGGAACAATTGGACCTGAGGAGGAATCAACTGACCCGAATTGACTCCGGAGTGTTCAATGGACTGTCCAACTTGAAAAGGTTGGACCTCTCTGATAACAAGATCGCTGTAGTGCAATCTGGTGCGTTTGCAGGCCTTTCAGCGCTGAAAACCTTGATCCTGGCGAACAATAAATTAACTGACGTAGACAGAAAGGACTTTGGACTCACCAGTTTGACTATTCTGTATACGTAAGGCGACGCTATTCTCTGCTATATGGAGTGTTGTACGCAGTTTGCAGAATGTAGAGATCGGTGTAATAAAGAAGTGTGACGTTCTACATGTTAAATCAATGACCAACTTGTCTTTGTCCTCGCTTCATTTCCTCAATTCTTACTGTTATAGTAAAATGCCAATATGTACATTGTATTGTTGACTTTTCCACAGAGTTCTAGACCTCAAAACTTCTCAGACAACTGAAAGAAAAATTCAAGTCTAAATTGATTTAGCTTGCAATTAAGTTACGTTTGTAGAACTTAACCTAATAAGGAATTGCTGGAGCTATTAGATTGGAAACTAAGTGATCGCGGATTTTGCCATTACCACCTAATGACAAAATCCGCTATCACTTAGTTGCCAAGCAATAACAGGCAGAATTTTCTCACTGTCAGAAAAGAATTTCATTAAACTTAATTCAGGACAGAATTATTTTAACTTCAATGGTGTATTTTTAAAACCTAAAATGACATCTGAAACATTGTAAGACCTGACAAGAACAAAGCTAAAAGCGATTGCAGATTTTTTTCAGTTATCTAATCCAGATTCATTTTAGTTCAAAGAAATCTAATTTTTATTCGCTCAGTTTTTAAGGAGAATTCGTGTTGTGTAGTGTCAGATGTACGCGATTCTCGTTAATCTCGCTGGCCGACATTAAGTAAGTGGAAACTTCTGTCGGTCGTTGTTCTTTCTGGCGTTATCAGCGTGTAACAAGAGAGTGCGGCACGCGCGGGTCAAGTGTTGCGTTTTAAACGCGCACGCTATTCAACGTGAAATAAACGCAAGAAAAAGTGCCGCCATTTTATTAGCCGGGATGCACGCCACGCTTTTTAAACAACTTTCATTTCCTGAAAATTTCGAAATTTCTTCCGTATTCCAAAAATAATGAATTTTTTTTTTTATTATTTTTGTTAATCCGTAGAATAACAGAAAAATACGAAATTACAAACTGGAAGGCGCTTGCTGTTCGTTACACTAACCTCTAAAAATCCGAGCTCTGTACAGATAAGTTTGTGTTACGTGCATTGCAGATTAAGAAAAAATTGTACTCGCGTTAGGGAAAGGAAGAGATAATGAGATGGGTGGAAGCTTTCGAGAAAAATATTCGAATCAGAATAGTGAACTGTGGAAGCACTCCCTTGTAGGAATTCCAAATCCGAGCTGGGAAGTACGTGGAAATGGAAAAAGCTGTAGAAAAGAGTTAATGGCTGGACGAGAACGACTTTTCTAGCAAATTGATCCAACTTCGTATTCTCAGTCTTCATCCACTTCTCCTTGAATATTTTAGTACGTAAAACATTCGTCAGGCATTTTGAAGATTTACATCTTCTGATGTTTAAAAAATACAATATCGGTAGTTGAGCGAATAAAATAATTCTACAGGAAAATATTTGCAATCCTCGATAGAGAAAAAAGTGGAAGATAGGTTATAGGGAAAGAGAAGTAGTTTGCAAAATGTTGAACTACAAGCAATGTTGC
Source organism: Bombus dahlbomii (assembly GCA_037178635.1). Lineage (NCBI taxonomy): Eukaryota > Metazoa > Arthropoda > Insecta > Hymenoptera > Apidae > Bombus > Bombus dahlbomii. Next base: position 1,183,945 of record CM074118.1, read on the forward strand.
AAATAAATGTTTGTATAAAAGTATTAAAATGTAAGTGTGTATGGAGAACACTAAAATTGGCTAGAACTTGAATTGGATAAAGATATTTAAAGAAATAGAAGGAAGAATACGCGAGAATATTGCAATATTAGGTTGGCAACTAGGTAGCATTAGGTGGCAATAACAAAATTCGTAGTCACTTAATTGCCAAGACAATAGAATGTACATGTTTAAAAAAATACAGTGTCGATAGTTGAGCGAATAGAATAATTCTACAGGAAAATATTTGCAATCCTCGATAGAGAAAAAAGTGGAAGATAGGTTATAGGGAAAGAGAAGCAGTTTGCAAAATGTTGAACTACAAGCAATGCTGCAAATAAATGTTTGTGTAAAAGTATTAAAATGTAAGTGTGTATGGAGAACACTAAAATTGGCTAGAACTTGAATTGGATAAAGATATTTAAAGAAACAGAAGGAAAAATACGCAGGAATATTGAAATATTAGGTTGGCAATACCATCTAGTAACAAAATCCGCAATCACTTAGTTGCAATAGAAAGAAACAATTGGGATACGTAACAAGGAAATTTCCAAATGATATCAACGTCAATCTGGATCTTCTCTGCTTTACGTAATGCGTAAAAAAATTTTGACGAGTGGTGATCGCAAAAATCTGGAAGAATGTTCGTGCCAGTAGCCACCTTCGTATCAAGGACAGGCAATTTGTCAAGATTGCGACCTTCGCACATAAACTCTGATCGATCTTGACGCAATGGAATCAATCATTCAGCAGGCTGAACTCGTACTACGTACGTGTCGAAGGTTGACATTTCACTGAACGTTTCTTGGACGATAGGCATACGATTCTTTAGAAATAATACGCATACCGGAAATTTATAAAGCGTCAGAACAATGAACAATGAAGCATTGTTTGTAGATTCTAAAAGCAAAATTCCTTAAATAATGCAAATAATGCAAATACTCCAAATAATGCAAATAATCTCAACTATGCGGAAAGTTTACACTAGAAACTATCTATCAGTCAAAACGACTAATTTGTATTCATAAAGTTTGACAGAAATTTTGTAAAAAGTGTTCAGTTGTGGTTGGAGGTTTCATTCTGATTTTTTTTTATACAAGTTTCACTCCCAATTGTGTTACATTAATTTTAATATTAATTCTTCTTGCCGTTGTTTGAAAAGTTTTCTCAAGAAATAAATACACATACATACAATACATACATGTATTACATTCATTTTCCACTCACCTGGTTGAGTTATAAAATTTTGATTCATTTTCTAAAGGCTCTTTAGGATCCTGCTAGAACCATCGATCGAAACATAGCTAATATTAGGTTAGATAGATTTACTTATCGTCTTATCTTTCTCAGAAAGCTGCTCGATTACAATTGAGAAATCCATTCGTATCAACACAAAACTTCGTATGCGCCGCGTTTGTACTTGTCAACTGTTCCAACGACATGTCATCTGTAGCACGAGACGCGATATTCATTACAAGGGCTCGCATTAGAATCGTAACGGTTAGCAGCGGCCATTGAATCGATACAAGTGGCGCCGGTAAAAGTGCGGTTTTTGAACGGTCGCGCGACATTACACTCGTGTGTATCGTTTCAAGAAACGCATACTTGTGCGAGTCCCGTCTCTGTCCGGATACACGGTGTACCTAGAACGGCAGGAGGAGCGGCAGAGACATCTCGGGTTTGATTTACAACGACGATTCAGTGGCGACAAAAACGCATTCACGACGCATTCGAAAAGAGCTGCGGGACGTGACCGGAACACCGAACGTGGTCGTGCGTTAGACCATTTGAAAAGCGTGAAATTATTAGGTTGCTGCATACGAAATGCCGCTTCTACGACGCTTGAATTTGATGGACCGATATTATGAATTCAGTTTCGCCTTATCTTCGATCATTATCGCTAGAATGTAGATAAACACTCAGATTTTGGTAACTACGACTAAAGAAATGGAACCTATGTGAAGATTTGTTTTATCCATTAGATATGCTGTATAATGAGTACTTTACTTTTGTTAATTTATATACTTTTTGCACATTGCACGGTTAGAATTTAATCTTGAAGTTAAGATTAATAATCTGTGGAAGACATAATGTTTGTGTTGAAATAATATTCAGTGATGTTTATGAAACAGAACTACAGAAACAAATGTATGTAAACGAGTGGTATGATTAACAACGTATACAAGAATTGTTGATTGTTGGCCAGTTACTTTCAGACTAGACCTAGGTAGTGACCCATGATCCCTTAAATACTTTGAACCCCACTCTCTATGCAGTAATGAGTATGACCTGTGTAAGTGTCCTATTCAAATGCTTGTGTGGGTGCCTGTGTAAGTGTCCTGTTCAAATGCCTGTGTGGGTGTCTGTGTAAGAGTATTGTGCCTATACGTGAAATATCGTTGTATTCCAACATACACGTTTTTTTGCAAGTATTAGGACAATTACAGAAAGTGAAGTTACTTGAGAAATAGTTACGAACTACCTAAATCATTTAGGGATTAATATCTGGTTCAAAATGTTGAGGATCACCGATAAAGCAACGAGTGGATGAATTAGCAATAGAAACATATACTGAAGTAAATATAGGTACAAGTATAGTGTATGCTGATCTTCACTTTTACAGTGATACAATACAATCAGAATAGGGGGCACGTTCACATATTTACAGCAAAGGACATTACCAAAAAGTTAACCTTGGTGTGTAGTTATAGCTGAAGGCTACAAGAAATAGCAATAGAAGTCCACTTATAGCTCTTTTGTTTCTAGACCTTGTAACCTAAAACAAAATTTATATTCAAGGGCACAATAATATGCACCTCTCCTTATTTTGAATTTTTTTACTAAATTTAATTCTCTTCGTAACAGAGGTCTCCAAGTAAAACAGAATTTTAAGATGGATAAATATATGGTATATTCAATATTATAACAAAAATCTCCATTGTATCGCCGTTTAAACATCATTCTATCACGTACATGCCACTACAGCTTAAATCACTTCAGCTAAACAAATCTGACCCTCCTCCTCTTGTACAATAATCTCTGTTTTTAGTATCTGACTATGTCACCTCATACCCTTGTTTTAACATTCTTCGATCAGGAAAAGTTACAAGTCATATTAGAATATCAACATCTCTCGATATCTCGTAACATCTCGTTCCGATATTTTTAAATCGGAAAACGTTCATTCATGTTGTCGAAGACACTGCAGTTTATCTAACTCTCTTCAGTAGCTTGATGATATTAGCAAAACATTCATATTCTAATCCTTCCAACGTGCAATATGCAGAATTACAACTGTCGAGGTGTTTCTTTTTATGCATGTAAAATTGTTCTACCTGGAAGAAACGAGGGTATCGTGTTGTTACAAAATTCGAATCAACAAATTTGTGGAATTGGGGAAGACATTGTATTCAGTTAATCTAATAGTTCTTGTTTCGATTACAAATTTTCGCTTTTTAATACGTCGTTTAATATCTGTTGAAATTATATAGGCTGTGGATGTCGTGTAAAATGTAAATTTACATTTTGTGACATAAAAATGGCGATAGAATTGTTGTGTATTTGACGACGCTACTTAAGGAACTCTCTTGTATATTATTCCTCTGCTTGCCGAGATGAATGTTAGGTAAAAAGGGAGTTTCACACGGAAAATAAAAATCACCCTCTTTTCTTTTGTTCCAAGTTTCCTTCGTTCTTTAATTTGCATCTGTTCTATTCTACTTGCTCGATGCAAGAATATTATCGTGGGTATGTAGTTCATCTTGAACCATTCATCGTTTTCCTCTTTCATTTTCTTTCTTAGGTTTATCGTTTACGAGAAAAACGCTAGGAAGTAATAGCATAAATACCCTATACAAAGAATTCAAATTACTTCTAAGGCAAATTGCTTAGAAACCAAAATTTCCATCCGTGTCTCAAAAATGTACACAAATAGGTAATTTTAACAATTTTTACATACTCCATAATCATCCCAGATGCTGTAAGAAAATTTACAGTTATCCAGCTCCAGTCCTATTTTCAGATAAATACGTACTTTCTCCAGCGTGAGAAATTGGTGAAAAACTCGACGACCTTGTAACTGGTTCATCTCGCTTGTCCTGGCTCTAATTTAATCAAGCTTACACCGCCATTACAATATTAAGTAGATTGGATCGGACGCACTGATATCATAATGATAACGCATGGTCCTTCCAATTCGACACTGTCTCGTATGACAATTGCTTCATCCGCTCGTAATAACTAGCCGAGTTAAACGGTTGTCTCGACCAGTCGCAACGGCGTTATTTTAATCTTTATATTTTTTAAGAAATCCTGTTTACTCCGTTTTTTCTTATTACCATAATTAGTTGCTGTCGTTGGTAGAAGACCGTCTGTATCTTTTTTCTATCTTTGTCATATTCTTTAATTGATAGGTGTGAATTTGTTGATATTAGATCTTGGTCTTAAATCAAATAGCCGATTTTGGCTAACGAACGAAATGGTTACAGTTTAATCTCAAGAAGCGGATAAAAATAAAGTAAAAAATTCTACGATATATTCTACACCGTTAATCTGAAACCTTATGGCATATCTTAGGAAACTAACAAAAGTAACAAAAAAATAACAATAAGAAACTGATAAAAATAACTGAAAGTATACTATGATACTATATACTATGACACATTCTAGTCAATATCTATACTCGAAACTTTGATTAATATAATACACCAAAGTAAGAATTCCTTTCGAGAATCGCAACTGCAAGTCCAAGTAATATCCCGAATATTTTGCGCGTCCAATAACTCGCAAATCGATAATAAAGCGTAGTAGTAATCTGGCGGAGGAGACGTCGCGATCCTCGAGAGCGTCTTCATTCGTCCTTTCAAACATATATATATTTCTCTTTCCCTTCGTATCATTTCCTGTACCTGTTTCATGGTACGAATTGTATTGCGAAACACGCGAAGACACACAGCTCTGGGCAGAAATCCGAACAATTTCCTTTCTTTCTTTGCGGTCGATGATACCGAACGCTCTTGCGATCGAGAACACGCTGCGACACCGTTGCCACATTTCGGCCGAAGGTGCCCGAGTAATCTGCACAGATTCAATCTCCACGATAATACATCCAAAACTTCGACTCGAAACGTAGTCCCTTCACGGCACTGTTTACCGTTTCCAGTCCACACATCGGACACACTACAGCGTCGATATATACAGCAAATCGTGCAACTGAGAAAAACGATGTGTCTTCCCAATAAGTTGTATTTTGAATTTAACTTATTAAAGGCTACGTTTGTGTTAATACGATAATTTATTTGCAATCTTTGTTTCAATTAATATACATGATATTATGAAGGTTCGTTCTTAACGCTCCATTATATTAGGAAAGAGAATTGGCTAAGGGTCTACACCTTGTCCTCCATCATTTTCTCTTACACCTAATCTTATTATATTCACCTCACTCAATTATATTTAGTCAGAAATTTTTATTAATGCGGCTGCCTTACCATACTACATACACATAAGTTACTCTATTCTGGTTATAATTTTCTATTATACGAAAAAAGAACAAATTGGGCAAGACTGATAGTCTAGAGCGAACCAAATTAATTCTTAACTAAATTACAAGACTTCCTCAAGTACGTTGGTCGAGTATTCGTCAAATACCTCGCCGTGCCAATCGAAACTCAACGTCTCATCGAACCGAGATTTCTCGGAAGCTGTGAATACAATTTCACGAGAAAATGTTGCAATATTCTAACGAAGAATACATCTCAGCTTGACGTATCGTTTCATCTGAAGAGTTAAAGACGACGTTCCGTTATGTCGAATCCCTTCAGAGAAATATATAAAGAGAATCTTCCCACGCAACTTTTTCCCTTCGTCGTTTTCCACGCGTTCAATCATACGTACGAAGATATTAAGATGCTAGCTGTTAACGAAACATCGCGTGTTATATGCATTTTATTGTAGATTCAGAAATCGCCGATATTTAGCTATTTACAATTTCTCCCAGCGAATGACTTTGTGCTTTGGTTTTAGCATTTGGAACATACTGGCGCGATACACACTCATATTTAACGCTAATATATACGTGTATTTGTGTGTACACACGTAGTGAAGCATTTTTTACGTGCCCATGTACGATTGCGAAATTCTTCTCACTTTTACTCAGTTGTAACGCTAGAAGTGTTGTTCCATCGAGCAAAATATCAGGTTTCCTGCCTTCCCTTTTTCTTTTCCTCTCTTCTTGTAAGAGTTTTCTATGAAAGCACCGATATCGCGGACATTAGTCGTTATCTCCTTGATAATTAAAGTTTTTCCGTAATTCTTCAGAAAAATTTATGATGCTGAAGTTACTGAGACGTGCAACCTCTGTGCCAAGCCGAAACTTTCGTTTGCTCTTTAATCCCTTGAAACATGTAAAATTCAAGTTGAAGCGACCTCGAGGAAAAGAAGCGCCAGGATTTAGAGGGGATCGCTCGAGAATGGTAATACGATTTATGTTAAACGGAAGTATTGGTGATATAAATGTTTTGAGATAGGTATAATTTTCCGTGCTGGACTGGGTTAAATGCGTAGTCGAATGGGAATATCAGTGTATGGAAGTATGTGTGTGTGCGCAGCGTCTCGAAAACAAAAGTATGTAAATTGTGCAGTCGGTTAACAGTCCGGTATAGAAGAAAGTGCTGAGACGCGTGCAAGTTTGTATCGGTAAATATATGAGAAATCGTCCATGAAATAAATATATTATTATTTTAATATTAATCCTCGGTGTAAATTTTGTGTTCATATAACATTATTTCGACTTCAACGATCCACAATTTTCAACAAAATGTGGCGGTTAAAATAAGCTATTGGATTTGAGAAATTTCATTTTCGAAACATTATTCGCTGACGAAATATTCTCCTAATTTGTAAATATTTTCTAGGCGCCGGAGAAAGGCTTTCGAAAATGTATTCTTAAATGCATTACATTCGGGAATAATAGTTACGGATGAAAAATAAAAGTCCATTGTTAAAGATATAATACTGCACCCGTAAATCGTAAAGTAACAATTCAGTTATATATATTCAATATATATTATTCAATATTCATATATATTCCAGTAATAATTTCAAGCTGATTCTTCTAGTATTGTTACAATATCTTCAACTTTTTACTAAGATTCTTAAACGAAGATTAAAGATTAAATTCATTAAAATACTAAACTGTGTTCACTGAATATTCTTGCGACATTCATCGGCATTGTTGTACCTACAATGCCTTAATATATCACACTTGCAAATCTGAAAAATTTAGCTTCATCCTCTGTAACCCAGAATTTTATGCATTCAAAAGAAGGAAAGATAGTAATTGTTATAAATAAACCATTTGACATCGGTGTTGAACTATATCAATGAAATAAAATAGTTCAGAGTATAAACAGATTAAATAAAGTATGAACGTATGGGTATCGAATCTTCAAGTTACATTGTATTCTATAATATTATAAATTATTAATGTATCATAAGAGTCGTAATTAACAAAAAATTTGAATCTAATCTTCATACTACATTGTAAAAGATTACTTCGTTCGAAAAATTATAAATAGAAGAGAAATTTCCATCTATCATTGCCAATAAAAAATTGAAACATCGATGGAATTACACGTGGTACAAGTAATCAGTAAGCGGACAAGCCACGTTAACAAACAACTATACAGTCACTCCATTTGACCAACCTCTGTAGTGATCGCATCCAATTAATCATCGAACAAAGCGCGCCCAAGTAGACCAATTAACGCGTTTAAATACATAACGCAAAATTATTCGTTGTCCCGATGGTATGTACGAACCGCTTGTGTAAATATGACCGGACGCGCGATACAAGACAGGACAGTCTATTACGGCAGTCGCGTGGGTACTACGTAGCAGCACCTGTCGACGACAGAATTTGCCAGGCAATCACACAGCTGCACAGAAGTCGGTTTTCCATGCTAATGCACGGAAAGACAAACGAGCGACGATGCTGGGGCCGAGTAAAATAAAACACAGTCCTTTCTGCCGCTTTTTCATCGGCGATCAATCATTATGATCGACATCCTCGTACTAAGCCAGACACCGAACGACATTATCGGGCATTTCTTTTTGACGTTGTAATTTACGAACTGAACGAATGGGAATAAGATTGACACCGTCAAGATGACGAATCGTTTATACTCAACAAACAGCGTGGAATATACATCTCTGTTCGTAATATCTTTGCTGATCTCGTTTGAAATTTGATACCTGATCAGGTCATACAGATTAATAAGTGATCGAATAATTAATTGTATTATTGATATCCAACAGCTGTTTTGAGATTTGTTTCTGTAAGGTAATTGCAATAATTTTGGACGAATTGTATAGAAAATTGAGAAAAGTCGACCAAATATCTGAATCTGGTTGAAAATTCATGCGAAGGTGAAGAATTCATATATTCAACGTTACTGCAAAATTCTCTTCGCAATAATGTTAAATTGCTTCCTATTTATGTGCATTATATCATCGCATGAATATCATTTTAATACGAACAATCGTGCCTCAACTTACGCGCCATCTTAATTTACACGCCATCTCAATTTACGCGGCTAGAAAATATATTTTTCTAATGGATTCTTCATGATCGTAAACAATATAGAAATATGATGTGACAGGGCGAGATGTTAGTCACGATCCAATCGTCAATCGCATCATCTGTCGTACAAAAACTCAGTCTTACAATGTTTCGATGCCTTTTTATCCGTTTTATCGATCGTATTATTGTTTTCACCGATCGTTCGATCGGTGGACGACCTACGTGCAGACAAACAGATACGCTCAAAGTATGTGATAACAAGGAAAACACTCTGGTAGACGTCATCCAAAAAGAACATTTCCCCGAATGAGGGTTCGCGGTTTCAACATGCTGGTCGTTCCAGAAAATACTGTCAAAAATATATCGGCCATGGGGCTGATCGTTGGTCTGTGTAACAAGATCTCCGTGGGAAAGAAGCTTGTGAAGTAAAATAATCGTTTAATGGACTGGAAAGATTGGAACGGATAGACCTAGACAGTAACGTTATACCTCTGTCACCGAATCTGTTCTGAGAACTGAAGCAATTGCTTTCGCCATGTCTGACCTTCAATAAGATCAACGAGATATCGCAAGACTCGTCCGCTGACGTGCCACATTTGTTGTGGTTTGGTTTGGCGTCCAACGATATCGAATCGATCAACGGACACTCGTTTTCAGGATTATCTTTGTCGCTGCTGTTCCTTGAATTAAGCGATAATAAAATCACTAGCATAGAGACTGGAGCGTTCAGTGAGATATGCTAGAACTACGTTCTCTTAGCTTGGCAAACAATAAACTAATTTCGATTTGGCCAGGAGCCCTACAAGGATCGCCCAAATTGACAGATCTCTTTCTTTTCAACAGAGTGAATCGACCAGCGTCTCTATCGGTACAATCGGTACAATCTTTTTGTATCTGTAGCGCGATCAGATAGCCAGCATCGAGGTGGGATCGTTCTCGAACCTAATTGAGTTGGGTCAAACTGACCCATGTTGACTCTGCAGTGTTCGATGCACTGCCCACTTTATATTTCCAAAATCATGTTGATAACAACATCTCTACAATGCATTTGGAGGACTTCCAACGCTGAAAATCTTAAATTTTGCGAACAATACATTAACTGGCATGAATAAGAGGACATAAAATTTGTCCATTACGTTTATGTGAAGCTGAAATAATCTTCGGTATAGTATGTTATGCGAAGTTTGTAGAATGTAGACATTGTAGAATGTGATGTATAATGCGCTCAAGGATGGCAGAGATACATAGTACTATCGCAAACGATAATTCATTAAACCCAAATGCTAAGGTAGTTCAACTCCTGCACAGCTTAACTCGCTTCAGCTAGACAAATCTGACCCTCCTATTTTATAACAATCTCTGTTTTTAGCCTCTTACAAACTCACCCCCTACTTCCGTTTTAAGCTTCTTTAATCAGGAAGAGTTACAAGTTATATTAGAACGTTAACATGTCTCGTTCTGATACGTCTAAATAGGAAAACGTTCGTTTAGTTTGTGACAACCTACAGTTTGCCTGGTTCTCTTCAGTGCCTTGGCATTATTAGCAAAACAATTATATTCTACTTCATCCATAGTGCAATCATATTAGTATTATTTTATCTTACAGCATCGTTAGCTCTTGAGGTACTTTTATTTGTGGCTGTAAAATTATTCTACCTCGAAGCAGCAACTTTTTATGAAATTAAAGTGAAGAAATTTAGAATTGGTAGGGCGAACGTATCCATTTATTGAGATAGTTTTTACTTCGATTAAAAGGCTTCGGTTTAGAATAAGTCGTCTAATATCTGTTCAAACGACATAGACTACTGATGTTCGTATAAAGTGTACGTTTCCATTTTGTGACATAAAAATGACCGTACAGTCGCTGTGTACTGAACGAGGCTACTTAAGAATCTCCCTTTTATATTACTGCTGTGCTCGTCCAGATGAATTTTAGATGAAAGAAGGTTTAACAGAGAGAGATCAGAGGAGACAAAAATCCTGCTTCTACGTTTCTTCCCAAAATTTCTTCATTTTCTAATTTGCGGCCATTCTTACCTACCAACGGTACATCCATCATCGTGTTACGTGGTAAAAACCTGCGTGCATCTACCTATACGTGTATTCATTCCGTTGCAGAGATTGCATCGTAATTTTTCAGGTTTTATTGTCCTGTCATATCGCTGTACTCCTGGGGAAACATTATAGTATTTCAGGACGAATATCGGTAAGCTATCGTATCGATGGTTTTATATTCTAGTGAAGGATTTTAATAGCTTCACTAAAGAAGAGGGTTCGTATTAGCTTCTGGCAGATAAAATTCAGATTCGTCGTTATTGATTGAGAAATTATTACTCACTAGTTTAGCGTTATGCAGTGAAACTACAGAATCCAAGTACAAAATATGAGATTATTCAAAAAGTTAGTAACGAACTTTGAGGTAAATGTATTTTTATTGCATACACATTTTATCGACTGAAATGCACATAGTATTTTTTTTAAATATGGATAAAATTTGTGCAAAGGGGAATCCATTTGCAAGCTTTACAAAATCCATCACGGAACATTCAATTGTGAAAAATGTCACGAATTTTCTTATCGATCCAATACATATACATATGAAATATGTAAATAAAGGTAGTATATATGTTATAAATATTTATCGGATGGAACAAATGTCTGTTTTTATCTGTGTGAAACATAGTCGTGCTTATGTTAACTATGACATGTATATAGTGAACAGAGAATTGGAATTTCGTGCATAGAAAGACAGATAATGAGGTCTTGAGTTTGCGTGTAATCACGCACGAGTGTGAAGTGGCCTTAGAAGATTCTCGAACTTGGAAAGTTTTGACTCGTGTGATGACTTTTGTAAAGAATCAAGTTGAAAGGTTCGATTTCGATTTATTTCGTTTTATTGTTTTAGAAATTTTTTTCCTGTTTGTGTATATGTGAAAATGTAAAATTTTATAGTTACTAATCTTGAAAAAAATATCAAAAAAATTAATGAAATATATCTGCTTCCTTTCGCTATGTTTATTATTTTTACTCTTCGCTATTATCTTTTTAAACAGTGCACAGAAACGAAGCAAACCTATCAATTCTGCGAACAATAATTGATCCGAGGAATTCTCTGACAAACAAAAGATGCGGCTTGAAATGTCAGTCAACTGATTTTATTGGTCTATTCTCTGGAAATCGTCGATCCAGAATCCTATGAACCGGCTAAAAAGTATCTTTCACGGTATCGACGGGATTCACCGATGGAGCAGGAATTCGATTTAATTGGCTTGGCCAGCCAGATGACCTGTAATAAATCGTAGAAAGTAACAATCGAACGGACAACGATAGCCAGAACTTTGAAGCGCTGCACAGTCCACTCTGTAGCGATAAAAAAATTTTTTTCCCGAATTAAAACGCGTGTTCCATTCTATAAAATATAAAGTCTGTGGTTCTCATTGTGTTCAATTATTATACATATACTATTTGTCGTATCGTTGCTGAAGTGTGTCCTGCAATCTGCAATGAGTCATTTCTAATGGCTCTAATAGAGACATTTTATTTTCCAGTCGTCTTTCTTTTTACTTTGTTTTATTATCCATAGTACATAGAAGTCGCTGGACGAGATTTGAAACGAGTTTCCGGTTATTCAAAATCCGAATGTCGCACTAACTGTATAACGCCGAATATAGAACTAAATGTATCGAGGATTCCACGAGGGATGTTGAGAAACTGCGAAATTACTTTGGCATGTGCCTTTTCACGGTTGACACATTTTTTTTATCACAGTGTTTCCTCAACTTTGATTTGATGTTACGTGATATTGGGTATAGTGCGTAAAATAATCACTCAGTGTTTAGGTCAACAATATATTTATTAACAAGTGTCTTATTTTAGTTGCGTCGCGTATCGCTCTCCGTTTCGCTAGTCAATCTCGCTGCGCGGTTACAACTCGACTTTATCGCTTCCCGGTTCAAACTTAACTGTCGATCAGATTCGTTTCTTTTCTTTTTGTCGTCTTTCCTTCTTTTCGAACATTTGACGGAAGGACCCTTGGGATATTGATGGCTCCATTGGACACTTCGCTTCGGTGATATACATTGTTGCCAACTGCCGCTACAGATGTTTGGAAAGTAAATGTTCGCATCACCTTTCATCGCCTTTTAGTTTCATATTTGTCACGAGATTCGCCCGTTTGTCTATGATGCCACAAAACTTGGAGACTTTAAGGTTCTCAAGGCCACAAAAATTCGAGAAAATTTCGGAGGATATGTATTCTTTGCATTTCAAGCATTTTTATCTCTTTTTCTCTATATCTAAAGCAACACGCAAGGGTTAACTACGGTAAGGGCATAATAAAATTCATTAATCTACTTCACAGTGTTCAATCCTTACAAATTTAAGAACATCTTCCTAATTTAGTTCTACTTTCTTCGTCGTAATCTTATTATTCCATCCCATAAAGTTTTTCCGTATTCGTCCATTTTTACCCTCCGATGATACTGCTGTAAAAACGATCAAAGAAGCTACGATCTTTTCGAAGCGATTTTTTTAAAAATCTGTACCAACGTATCCCAGTTCGAACGCTATTAATAAACAGTTTCACTTTCGATTTTTAACACTCGTTCGACAAGGATAGCGACAAAGAAGTAAAACGGTGTAATAATCGATCAGCCAGTGGTTTGCTCGTTGAACCGAGGAATTCGCTTATTGTCGGTAATCCGCGTGAAAAATCTCTCATTCCCCTCCAAAAGTGATAACGATTTTCACGAATCTCGATCGTACATTGCTAACACAGGGCAAAGGAACGATTAATTCGTTCGGCCACTATTTTTCTACGACTTTCTCCCCTCTACTCGTCGACCCGGATACAACAAGAAACAAATCATCTTAGACCCTTTTAGCTTACTGATCTGGTAATATTCGATTTAAGCGACGATAAATTCAATAGTTTTCCACACCTTCGATACTATATGGTGTAAAACAATGCTAAGAAAAAAGAAGACGACTCGGCAGAGAGATCGCAAGCAATCCGATTCGACGTGCCAAGTGCTTAAAGTTTTTTTTTTTTTATTATTTAATTTGTACTTTACAATTTGTCCAGCTGGATAATTGGTAAATTTTTCCAACTTAATTGCTAAATAACATGTGGATGGCTAAGCGGGATATCATCTTCGAGTTTGATCATTTTATTTCTTTAGTGATGTCAGTGGGCTGTTTTCTTTTTAGTCTTCTTTCTATCAGTCAGCTGGTTTGGATGTGTTGCCTTCCTTTCCTTGTTTTTTCTGCGTACCTACCGATTTCTTCTTTCACCGTTGGTATATATCTTCGTTTCTGACATACCAGAGGGCGTTTACTATTGTTCTCAGTATCTTCGATTGCAGCGACTCTAGTTTATTTATGTGGCTCATGGCTGCTATCCCCCATAGTGGCATTCCGTACGTCCAAATGGGTTTTATTATCGTTTTGTAAATTTTTAATTTATTTTCTATGCTGAGTTTCGACTAGTTAGCCAGTACATCTGTCTACTTTTTATCCGTATTTTGTCTGTAATTGATTTAGTATGTTGCTTCCATGTAAGTTGTGTGTCGAAATGGAGTGCTAGGTATTTAACTTGCCTTGTTTGTGTTATGTGCGTGCCATTCAATTGGATATTTAGTGATTTCTGTTTTCTTAGTGTAAATGTAATGTGGTTGCATTTACTGGGGTTTGCTATTATTTATTTATCTTGTAGCCATTTTTCTATTTTTCTGATGTGCTCTTGTGGTAATGTGACTGCTGTTTCTGCATTAGTATGCCTGACTAGTGCAACCGTGTCGTTCGCGAATGTCAGTATTTTGCTGTTGGTAGTTGTTGGTATGTGGGCTATGTATAGCGTGTATAATATTGGCCCTAAGACACCTCCTTGCGGTAGCCTTGCCTTGATGTCTTTTACTTCAGAATATACATCCTTTATTTTTACTACAAAAGTTTTGTTGCTTAGGTATGATTTGACTAAGTGGTGGATTTGTTCCAGGAAGTGTTTTTTGATTGTTTGTAAGAGGCTTTCGTGGTTCACTTTGTCAAATGAAGAGGGCTGTACAGTATTGTTTCTTTTGTATTGCTAATAAAATTTCGTTGACGAGCCTGTGCATTTGCTCTATCATGGAGTGTTTGTTTCTGAATCCAAATTGGTGATCTGGTATTAATTTTTCTTTCTCTGTTGTTGGTTTTAGGCGATCGTATATTATTTTCCCTAGTATTTTGGAAAACACAGGAAGTAGTAATATTGGTCTGTAAGATGCAGTTTGGTGTGGGTCTTTGCTTGGCTTTTAGCTCTTCGCATTGAAGTCTTCCGCTGCGATGCATTTGTCACCTAAGAATTGAAAATATTTGTGGCGACACTCGACGACGAAACTTTCCGACGGCTTCGCGACACAATACACATCATCGAAGCGTAAGGTCGAATATACCTAACGAGCCATCGATATCCCTACGGTTTTTTCGCCGAATATTTGGAATACGTGGCAGTGATCGCGGACGTCTAACGAACGCGCGCGTAGTGGGGATATTGAGGGGCAACAAAAGAAACGAATCTGTAAACAGAGGCATTCGAGTTTGAACAACGAAATGCGAAGGATCAAGTTTTAACAGCGAGGCAAGCATAGTCGAGAAGCAAGAAAATGGTAATCGTGGATTGTACGAAAACAGTTGAAGGCGAGGATTGTTAATTCTTAAACAAATTATATTGTTGAACACCGTCGAGTATTTCTTGGGTACCCCATATCAAACACCACCTCATATTGTTCCCATTTTTGTAATGTCATTTTGTGTCGCGGTGGTGCATATACTACTGACATCTGGAAATAATTGCTGTTAGTTAAGTGCTTAAAGTGTCACGGAAAGTGAGACGATGGCGTTCTTGCATCGTTAGAGTCTATCATTACTGACTTCAGACGCTTTGTTCGATTTTTATCCATTTTATCTCGCCGTCGCTCCCATTTCGTTATCCATGCAAAAATGTTTAAATAGTTTTACAAGAAGCTGCCAGAAGAATCGTTCCTTTACGACGATCGAAAGCACTTTAGCATAATTTCAATGGGGAAATCCACCACTTTCAACATTTCTCATCTGGAGATTTGAACATAAGCGAAAAGTATAATTAAACATTTCCTATAAATTAATTCGTACTTTAGAAACTTCAATTTCTATGTGTCACGAAACTTTGTTACGATCAAACCACGTTAATACGATTATCATCTTTGCAAAAGAATTGATATCATAATTGCAAGATAATTTCTATAATGTGTTATAGGACGAACAAGTGTAACAAATTAATAACAAACTGTAATATAAACATTTGACGTAATACTATTTCGTAAAATATCATTAGAAAAAGAAATCTAGCAATATCTGAGGTTCATCGAAGATATTTCCACGTAATCTGCCTTCCAAAGTTCACAAGACTTTTAAATCATTTGAAGAATCTAACTATATATGCAGGCTGCTTATGCTACTAATTTCAGCGTTATTCCTGCAAACGTAGCGATGGAGCTAAAAAGGTGAATTGTTCAAAGTGAACTACGTATTGACGATAATATTTTTTTTCCAAGTGTAAAAAGCACATCTATTTTCTTCTTTTAATGGAAACCTTCCCCCCTATTTTTCACGCATCAAATACTCTCGTCATCCTACAAACAAATATTCAGCTAAAGTGCTCGAGAAACGATTAATTCACAATATATTTAAACTCTAATTTCTTAAATCCTTTAGCAATTACTATTTGTTTGAAAACATTATGCAAAGGTAAATGTATACCATAGAATTTTCAGATAGATAAAGAATTGATATATTCGATATTTCAACAAAAATCTTATTATAAAAATTCCTGCTCGTTTATGTCCATTATATCACCGCTGGAACGTCATTTTAACACGTAAGTGGCACCTAGCGAATCCCCCATCAATCTTAACGGTATAGAGGTCGTTGCTTCCATCTAATAGAACTGCCAACCCAACAAATATTTTGAGTGACACGTCAGTCACGATCCGATCGTCAATTGCTCAGTCTCGGCGCGAAAACTCGATCTCAAGATGTTTAAATTATTTCTGTCCATTTTATTCTTCTTAATATCTTTCCTGGCCGTACTGATTTCGCCTATCGGTCGATCGGTGCAAGGGCAGACGTGCAGACAGATAGGAAAGTACGAGATGTGTGATAAAATGGAAAACTTGGTGGACGTGTCATCGTACAAGAATCTGACTTGGAATCAAAGATCCTCTACTTAAACGTGTGAGCTATCGGGGAAAACGTTTTCAAAAATTTAACACCTGCGAGATTGAACCTTCGTCAAGGTAAGAAAACCTGAAACATGAAAAAGGAATCGTTTAAAGAATTGGAAAATGTATTCTGGCTAAACCTAACGTACAATGTCATAACACTGTTGCCAAATCTGTTCTCAGAATCGAATCGATCGAGTTTCCTGTATCTGATGTACAATAAGATTAACGAGATATCCCAAGACCTTGTTCGCGGACGTGCCGCATTTGTTGGGGCTGAATTTCGGATTGAACAACATCGAACCGATCGACAGGAGTTCGGTTACAGCAGTATATTCGCCTCCGATTAAACGATAATAAGGTTATTAGCGTAGAGCCTGGAGTTTCTAGATATATTGTAGGATCGAACCTTCTGGAATTGGGAAACGATAAACTACTAAACGATAAACTATTGGGATGATAAACCATCATCCAGCCAGGAATCCTACAAGGATTGTCCAGATTGGGCTATCTCATATTGGAAGGAAATCAGTTAAGCAAAGTGTCTTATATCGATTACAAACAACTAATTGGT
This sequence comes from Bombus dahlbomii, assembly GCA_037178635.1. Lineage (NCBI taxonomy): Eukaryota > Metazoa > Arthropoda > Insecta > Hymenoptera > Apidae > Bombus > Bombus dahlbomii. Next base: position 1,201,355 of record CM074118.1, read on the forward strand.
TCATATGATTTGAACTTAGATTACAATGAAATAGCAAGTATCGAGCTAGCATCGTTCCTAGGCTTGAATTACTTGAAGTTAGCTGCACTTTCGCACGAAACTAACTGCAGTTATCTTTGCAATGTTTCATAGACTAACGGATTTGGACGAGATGGCTCTCGCTGATAAAAAGATCGTTACGATGCAACCTGATGTGTTTGAAGACCTTCCATTCCTGGCATTCGTAAACCTTACGAACAATAAATTAACTGGCATAAATGTAAACGAGTTTCCATTGTACCATTATATAAATATGCGGCTAAAATAATCCTTGGTATAACGTGTTATGCGAAGACTGCAGAATGTACAAATTGGTGGATTAAAAAAATATGACGCATAAACATGTCGAGCGCAAAAATCAATGAGTTTGAACAGAGTATGCGTCGAGTAGCTAAGATAGCGGAGCTAGAGGTTCTTTTTACGCTTCTCACTAATGAGCCAGAGCGGAGCTTCTTAAAGGCTCGCAAGACTTCGACTTTGGCAAAAGCATCGCAGAGGTACATAATGCTATCGCAGATGATAAATCGTTAGATCTAAATGCTAAGCTAGTTGAATTTTCACATAGTTTAAGTCACTTCAGCTAAACAAATCTGACCCTTCTCCTTTTTTACAATAATCTCTGTTTTTAGGATCTGACTATCTCACTTCATACCTTTTTTTAAAATTCTTTGATAACGAAAAGTTACAAGTCATATTAGAATATCAACATCTCTCGATATCTCGTAACATCTCGTTCCGATATTTTTAAATCGGAAAACGTCCATTCATGTTGTCGAAGACACTGCAGTTTATCTAACTCTCTTCAGTAGCTTGATGATATTAGCAAAACATTCATATTCTAATCCTTCCAACGTGCAATATGCAGAATTACAACTGTCGAGGTGTTTCTTTTTATGCATGTAAAATTGTTCTACCTAGAAGAAACGAGGGTATCGTGTTGTTACAAAATTCGAATCAACAAATTTGTGGAATTGGGGAAGACATTGTATTCAGTTAATCTAATAGTTCTTGTTTCGATTACAAATTTTCGCTTTTTAATACGTCGTTTAATATCTGTTGAAATTATATAGGCTGTGGATGTCGTGTAAAATGTAAATTTACATTTTGTGACATAAAAATGGCGATAGAATTGTTGTGTATTTGACGACGCTACTTAAGGAACTCTCTTGTATATTATTCCTCTGCTTGCCGAGATGAATGTTAGGTAAAAAGGGAGTTTCACACGGAAAATAAAAATCACCCTCTTTTCTTTTGTTCCAAGTTTCCTTCGTTCTTTAATTTGCATCTGTTCTATTCTACTTGCTCGATGCAAGGATATTATCGTGGGTATGTAGTTCATCTTGAACCATTCATCGTTTTCCTCTTTCATTTTCTTTCTTAGGTTTATCGTTTACGAGAGAAACGCTAGGAAGTAATAGCATAAATACCCTATACAAAGAATTCAAATTACTTCTAAGGCAAATTGCTTAGAAACCAAAATTTCCATCCGTGTCTCAAAAATGTACACAAATAGGTAATTTTAACAATTTTTACATACTCCATAATCATCCCAGATGCTGTAAGAAAATTTACAGTTATCCAGCTCCAGTCCTATTTTCAGATAAATACGTACTTTCTCCAGCGTGAGAAATTGGTGAAAAACTCGACGACCTTGTAACCGGTTCATCTCGCTTGTCCTGGCTCTAATTTAATCAAGCTTACACCGCCATTACAATATTAAGTAGATTGGATCGGACGCACTGATATCATAATGATAACGCATGGTCCTTCCAATTCGACACTGTCTCGTATGACAATTGCTTCATCCGCTCGTAATAACTAGCCGAGTTAAACGGTTGTCTCGACCAGTCGCAACGGCGTTATTTTAATCTTTATATTTTTTAAGAAATCCTGTTTACTCCGTTTTTTCTTATTACCATAATTAGTTGCTGTCGTTGGTAGAAGACCGTCTGTATCTTTTTTCTATCTTTGTCATATTCTTTAATTGATAGGTGTGAATTTGTTGATATTAGATCTTGGTCTTAAATCAAATAGCCGATTTTGGCTAACGAACGAAATGGTTACAGTTTAATCTCAAGAAGCGGATAAAAATAAAGTAAAAAATTCTACGATATATTCTACATCGTTAATCTGAAACCTTATGGCATATCTTAGGAAACTAACAAAAGTAACAAAAAAATAACAATAAGAAACTGATAAAAATAACTGAAAGTATACTATGATACTATATACTATGACACATTCTAGTCAATATCTATACTCGAAACTTTGATTAATATAATACACCAAAGTAAGAATTCCTTTCGAGAATCGCAACTGCAAGTCCAAGTAATATCCCGAATATTTTGCGCGTCCAATAACTCGCAAATCGATAATAAAGCGTAGTAGTAATCTGGCGGAGGAGACGTCGCGATCCTCGAGAGCGTCTTCATTCGTCCTTTCAAACATATATATATTTCTCTTTCCCTTCGTATCATTTCCTGTGCCTGTTTCATGGTACGAATTGTATTGCGAAACACGCGAAGACACACAGCTCTGGGCAGAAATCCGAACAATTTCCTTTCTTTCTTTGCGGTCGATGATACCGAACGCTCTTGCGATCGAGAACACGCTGCGACACCGTTGCCACATTTCGGCCGAAGGTGCCCGAGTAATCTGCACAGATTCAATCTCTACGATAATACATCCAAAACTTCGACTCGAAACGTAGTCCCTTCACGGCACTGTTTACCGTTTCCAGTCCACACATCGGACACACTACAGCGTCGATATATACAGCAAATCGTGCAACTGAGAAAAACGATGTGTCTTCCCAATAAGTTGTATTTTGAATTTAACTTATTAAAGGCTACGTTTGTGTTAATACGATAATTTATTTGCAATCTTTGTTTCAATTAATATACATGATATTATGAAGGTTCGTTCTTAACGCTCCATTATATTAGGAAAGAGAATTGGCTAAGGGTCTACACCTTGTCCTCCATCATTTTCTCTTACACCTAATCTTATTATATTCACCTCACTCAATTATATTTAGTCAGAAATTTTTATTAATGCGGCTGCCTTACCATACTACATACACATAAGTTACTCTATTCTGGTTATAATTTTCTATTATACGAAAAAAGAACAAATTGGGCAAGACTGATAGTCTAGAGCGAACCAAATTAATTCTTAACTAAATTACAAGACTTCCTCAAGTACGTTGGTCGAGTATTCGTCAAATACCTCGCCGTGCCAATCGAAACTCAACGTCTCATCGAACCGAGATTTCTCGGAAGCTGTGAATACAATTTCACGAGAAAATGTTGCAATATTCTAACGAAGAATACATCTCAGCTTGACGTATCGTTTCATCTGAAGAGTTAAAGACGACGTTCCGTTATGTCGAATCCCTTCAGAGAAATATATAAAGAGAATCTTCCCACGCAACTTTTTCCCTTCGTCGTTTTCCACGCGTTCAATCATACGTACGAAGATATTAAGATGCTAGCTGTTAACGAAACATCGCGTGTTATATGCATTTTATTGTAGATTCAGAAATCGCGGATATTTAGCTATTTACAATTTCTCCCAGCGAATGACTTTGTGCTTTGGTTTTAGCATTTGGAACATACTGGCGCGATACACACTCATATTTAACGCTAATATATACGTGTATTTGTGTGTACACACGTAGTGAAGCATTTTTTACGTGCCCATGTACGATTGCGAAATTCTTCTCACTTTTACTCAGTTGTAACGCTAGAAGTGTTGTTCCATCGAGCAAAATATCAGGTTTCCTGCCTTCCCTTTTTCTTTTCCTCTCTTCTTGTAAGAGTTTTCTATGAAAGCACCGATATCGCGGACATTAGTCGTTATCTCCTTGATAATTAAAGTTTTTCCGTAATTCTTCAGAAAAATTTATGATGCTGAAGTTACTGAGACGTGCAACCTCTGTGCCAAGCCGAAACTTTCGTTTGCTCTTTAATCCCTTGAAACATGTAAAATTCAAGTTGAAGCGACCTCGAGGAAAAGAAGCGCCAGGATTTAGAGGGGATCGCTCGAGAATGGTAATACGATTTATGTTAAACGGAAGTATTGGTGATATAAATGTTTTGAGATAGGTATAATTTTCCGTGCTGGACTGGGTTAAATGCGTAGTCGAATGGGAATATCAGTGTATGGAAGTATGTGTGTGTGCGCAGCGTCTCGAAAACAAAAGTATGTAAATTGTGCAGTCGGTTAACAGTCCGGTATAGAAGAAAGTGCTGAGACGCGTGCAAGTTTGTATCGGTAAATATATGAGAAATCGTCCATGAAATAAATATATTATTATTTTAATATTAATCCTCGGTGTAAATTTTGTGTTCTTATAACATCATTTCGGGTTCAACGATTCAGAATTTTCAACAAAATGTGGCGGATAAAATAAGCTATTGGATTTGAGAAATTTCATTTTCGAAACATTATTCGCTGACGAAATATTCTCCTAATTTGTAAATATTTTCTAGGCGCCGGAGAAAGGCTTTCGAAAATGTATTCTTAAATGCATTACATTCGGGAATAATAGTTACGGATGAAAAATAAAAGTCCATTGTTAAAGATATAATACTGCACCCGTAAATCGTAAAGTAACAATTCAGTTATATATATTCAATATATATTATTCAATATTCATATATATTCCAGTAATAATTTCAAGCTGATTCTTCTAGTATTGTTACAATATCTTCAACTTTTTACTTCGATTCTTAAACGAAGATTAAAGATTAAACTCATTAAAATACTAAACTGTTCACTGAATATTCTTGCGACATTCATCAGCATTGTTGTACCTACAATGCCTTAATATATCACACTTGCAAATCTGAAAAATTTAGCTTCATCCTCTGTAACCCAGAATTTTATGCATTCAAAAGAAGGAAAGATAGTAATTGTTATAAATGAACCATTTGACATCGGTGTTGAACTATATCAATGAAATAAAATAGTTCAGAGTATAAACAGATTAAATAAAGTATGAACGTATGGGTGTCGAATCTTCAAGTTACATTGTATTCTATAATATTATAAATTATTAATGCTTCCTAAGAGTCGTAATTAACAAAAAATTTGAATCTAATCTTCATACTACATTGTAAAAGATTACTTCGTTCGAAAAATTATAAATAGAAGAGAAATTTCCATCTATCATTGCCAATAAAAAATTGAAACATCGATGGAATTACACGTGGTACAAGTAATCGGTAAGCGGACAAGCCACGTTAACAAACAACTATACAGTCACTCCATTTGACCAACCTCTGTAGTGATCGCATCCAATTAATCGTGGAACAAAACGCGGCCAAATAGTCCAATTAACGCGTTCAATTAATCGACCGACTAAACACAAAACTATTCAGCTTCCCGATTGTTCGAACGAATGGTTCCGGTAAACACGATTGTACGCGCGAGACAGGTGTGTCACAAGAATTTGCTAGGCAAACATACAATTGCACATCGTTGATTTTCGATGCTAACGCACGAAAAGACAAGCTGGCGTCGAATTCGGGACCGAGAAATATAAAAAACATAGTCGATTTGTTTCTCTTTTATCGGCGATCGATCATTGCTATCGACATCTTAATAGTGAGCTTAGACACTAAGCAGCACCATCGGATGTTCGTTTTCGGCGGTGTAATTTACGAAGCACCAGCATGAGAATAAGGTTGTCGTCATCGAGACGAGGAATTGTTTCTGATCAACAGGCAGCATGGAGCATACGTCTCTGCTCGTAGTAGCCTTGCTGATCTTACACAAAATGTGATATTTGATAAGTTTGTAGAAATTTATAAGAAAACGATTAATTAGTCGAATTGATACATTTATGAAAGGTAACGATTTATTATAGAATATACAACGATGTTCATAATGTTATCGAATCATGATATTAAAATTTTTTGTGTTTGATTTTTAAAGTTTTGTTTTTTGAAGCTTATTGAGAAAAATTTAGATGAATTGTATATTGTATGATGAATATTCAGAAAAGTCTGCAACATATTTAACTCTGAGGAAAGAAAATGAAAGTTCAATGGATTGTCCATCTTCATATAGCTAGATCTCTCTCATAACAAAGATCACTATAATAAAATCTAATGGATTTGGAAGAAATCCAGCACTAAAAATCTTAAACCTTGCGAACAATATATTAACTGGCGTGGATACAAAGGTTTTCGAATAAAATAATTTTTGGTACCATGTGCTACGTATAAACATTGTAGAATGTAGAAATTAGTGCACTAAATAAATAATAATTACGTATAAATATGTCGAGCATGAAAAAGCTATATAATAATGCGATTGCTCAGGTCATAAGAAGTTTACATCGAGTAGCTAGAAGTTCTTTTTATGATTCTTAAGTCAGCTGGCTGAGCTCCCAGGTTCGAAAGTCTTCAACTTCCACTCAAGCAAGGCAGAGATACATAGTACTATCGCAGACGATAAGTTATTAAACCCAAATGCTAAGGTAGTCCAACTCCTGCACAGCTTAACTCGCTTCAGCTAGACAAATCTGACCCTCCTATTTTATAACAATCTCTGTTTTTAGCCTCTTACAAACTCACCCCCTACTTTCGTTTTAAGCTTCTTTAATCAGGAAGAGTTACAAGTTATATTAGAACGTTAACATGTCTCGTTCTGATACGTCTAAATAGGAAAACGTTCGTTTAGTTTGTGACAACACTACAGTTTGCCTGGTTCTCTTCAGTGCCTTGGCATTATTAGCAAAACAATTATATTCTACTTCATCCATAGTGCAATCATATTAGTATTATTTTATCTTACAGCATCGTTAGCTCTTGAGGTACTTTTATTTGTGGCTGTAAAATTAATCTACCTCGAAGCAGCAACTTTTTATGAAATTAAAGTGAAGAAATTTAGAATTGGGAGGGCAAACGTATCCATTTATTGAGATAGTTTTTACTTCGATTAAAAGGCTTCGGTTTAGAATAAGTCGTCTAATATCTGTTCAAACGACATAGACTACTGATGTTCGTATAAAGTGTACGTTTCCATTTTGTGACATAAAAATGACCGTACAGTCGCTGTGTACTGAACGAGGCTACTTCAGAATCTCCCTTTTATATTACTGCTGTGCTCGTCCAGATGAATTTTAGATGAAAGAAGGTTTAACAGAGAGAGATCAGAGGAGATAAAAATCCAGCTTCTACGTTTCTTCCCAAATTTTCTTCATTTTCTAATTTGCGGCCATTCTTACCTACCAACGGTACATCCATCATCGTGTTACGTGGTAAAAACCTGCGTGCATCTACCTATACGTGTATTCATTCCGTTGCAGAGATTGCATCGTAATTTTTCAGGTTTTATTGTCCTGTCATATCGCTGTACTCCTGGGGAAACATTATAGTATTTCAGGACGAATATCGGTAAGCTATCGTATCGATGGTTTTATATTCTAGTGAAGGATTTTAATAGCTTCACTAAAGAAGAGGGTTCGTATTAGCTTCTGGCAGATAAAATTCTGATTCGTCGTTATCGATTGAGAAATTATTACTCACTAGTTTAGCGTTATGCAGTGAAACTACAGAATCCAAGTACAAAATACGAGATTATTCAAAAAGTTAGTAACGAACTTTGAGGTGAATGTATTTTTATTGCATACACATTTTATCGACTGAAATGCACATAGTATTTTTTTTAAATATGGATAAAATTTGTGCAAAGGGGAGTCCATTTGCAAGCTTTACAAAATCCATCACGGAACATTCAATTGTGAAAAATGTCACGAATTTTCTTATCGATCCAATACATATACATATGAAATATGTAAATAAAGGTAGTATATATGTTATAAATATTTATCGGATGGAACAAATGTCTGTTTTTATCTGTGTGAAACATAGTCGTGCTTATGTTAACTATGACATGTATATAGTGAACAGAGAATTGGAATTTCGTGCACACAAAGGACAGCTGATCTCGCTCAGCTCAACTGGCGTACGCTAGTGTGATGTAGTTTGCGAGTATCTTAGGACGTTCTCGATCTTGTGAAGTCTCCAATTGTGTGGTTAAACGTAAAAAAACTGTACGCGACCTATGCATTTCTATATGCGTCCGTACTATAACTCAAAAGCTTCGATTTGGATCTATTTAATTGGCAAGTAAGTGATTGTGGATTTTGACAATGCCACGTAATGACAAAATCTTAATTGGCAATCCATTATTTCGTTTTATTGTGTTAGAAATTTCGTTCGTCTTTGTTTGTATAAAAAATTACAAATTTTAAAGTTAATATTGAGATACGTGTAATTTTATATGCTATACTAGATTAGCCGCGCAATAGTGACACACATATATGAATACGAGTGTGGCAGTATGTGCGTGCACAGCGTCTCGTAAGGCAGAAGAATGCGACTGTTCCGTTGGTAATATAGTAAAGAAGATGGTGAGACAAAGAGAGTGCTAATGTTTATCCACGAATATCTTGTCAATCACATATCAAATGAGTCTGAAACTATTTTGATATCAATTCTAAGTGTAATGCAAGTGTTGTTATACATTTATTTCGGTGATTAAGATCCACAATTCTCAACAGTTATGAATCTTAGAAAGAAATATTTGAAAAGTTGGGGTTAGGTTGGACAAAGTCGGTTCCTTCCGTCGCAATATCCATTATTTTTCTTGGTTATTTTTATTAGACACTGGATTGAAACAAAGGACACCTATCAGCTCTTTGGGAAACTTAAATTGGTTCGAGGATTTTTCTATCGAACAGGGGATGCGACTTGAAACGTGAATCGGTTGATTTTATCGGTTGATTCAGGTCCTCTAAGCCGGCTAAAGCATCGTCCTCGATATCCACGGGATTGGCCAGTGAAGCACGGGTTTGATTTAATTGACTAAGCCGATAACGTTGACGTCGTTAAGAGCACATATTCCTGTTTGTAAATATTGGAACACTTGCTGATCTCATATAAAGTGTAATACATAATCATTTCATACAGATTATGAAGGAAACGTTGAATTGGTTGGAGTTATATTTTCATGAAAGATTACGATTTAAAATACACAAAATGGTTCGTAATATTACACAGACATAATATTTAATATTATATTATATTATTAATTATGTTATAATATCGCTATTATATTAAATAATATTTATATATAATTGTATTAGTGATATCCATTATCTTCTTTGAGTTTTGGTATCTCACTGGAAACCTCACTGAGGAAATTTTTAATGAGACGCATAGAAAGTTCAAATAAATCTGTAGAAATTCTGAATCTGGTTGAAAATTAGTCAGGTATAAAGCTATAATGGCAAAGTATGAATCGGTCATGAGCAAATGTTAAATGTAACTGGAATCGCAAAGAATGAATAGCAGAACCACTGAAAGCTAAAGTATGAGACGTGTATCTATCAAAGAAACAAGAAATGAAGGTTACAGTGATTTTAACGAAGTAGAATACGGTACTACAAAATGTGAAACCTGTTAAAAGAAGAAAGAATAAGAATAAAGATATAAGAAAAATTCTAAAATTTACTATCTTGAGGTCGTCCAGTATTTTGTATCTATGAATGTTTGATCAACTAAATTAGTAAACCAGGAAATAAAGTCGCCCGATCCGGATTAACAGGAAGGTAACAAAACCGGTATCGATTCGAGGTTAGTTATCTGGTTGTTATTGGGTTGGTAAGTAAGTGATTGCGGCTTTTATCATTAGGTGGTAATGACAAAATCCGCAATCACTTAGTTGCCAACCCAATAATACACGACGATCGAAAACTTGATACGACTCGCTAGAAAGTTCACTGTTCGCTTGGTAAAAAAGTGAAACAAGTCCGCGTATCGGATTATATTTTCATATGATACGTGTATTACATCGCGAAAGTCGGCAACGTTGCTTCGTCCCACTGCGTTTCATTGAAATTCCCGCCCATGAAGGGTGTTCCAGCTGAAAACGAAGCAAATGGCGGAAGGATAGGAAGATACTGGAAAAGGAGAATTTTAATTTTTTCAATAGAAAGTTGAAAATAAATAGAAATCCGTGGAACCTGATATTTAACGTTAAGAAAAAATGTCATATCAAGTAACTCGATGCTTATGGGCCGCCGTTATAACTAATTACATATAATCAGGTGAACAGACATATTCAAAGAAAGGAAAAATGTATGTATACGAGACACGAATATAAAAGATATCCAGTTACACTGCATACACATGTACATAAACCGATAGAAAACGAATGGAATATATTGGCGTGTGTGCGTGTGCAGAAAGCAAGACGCGTATTGATAAATACGTACACAAACGCACATGCACAGGCACAGAAAGGCCGAAGGGTAAATAGGCGAACACACGCACACACGTAAATACACATAGGCGCGGAAACAAGCAAAGCGCTATTATGAAATCCACTGAACATAATATTGGTAAATTATGGGTTTCCATTTGCGGTAGAGCAAACAGGTCGAATTGGACAAATGTCGTAAAGGACTATGCCATTGCTGCAGCAAGGAATCGATCAGATGACGTAACGTTACGACACGCGTAAAACAGTCAAGTTTAAACGGTGGAAAATCGTAGAAATTTGTCCGTAGACGGATAGGAACGCCAAGTTAGACAAACTTCCATAGTCCTTATAATTGGACGAATGAAACGAAATTCCTATGGAATTACACAAATGCTTCACAGATGAAATGGCTTTTTGTTTTTTCTCTTGTTTTACGATGGGTGTCGTGTCAAATTTCCTGCCGCATTTTTTCTACTGACATTTGTTCCCTTAGCGTGCCACAGCACGCACGTGAAAAATCTTTTTTAAGGGAAGAATGGAAAATATAAAACAGAGGGGAGCGTGTCTGGTGTTCGGTAACGATAAATCACTGTAAGAAAAAAGAAGGGAAATTATAAGGTTTCTCTGCAACGGAATTTCGATTTCAATTTTTTTTTTATTTTAGACGAATTTTTATTCCCACAGATAGATAGGTGTTCCGGACTGTAATTCATCGTAACGATAATTGTTTATCATTCAGTGGATTCAGCGAATTACAATTTAATTGATTATAGTATGGCAAGGGTGCAATGATTGACAGCGGTCGAGTGTTATTTTTACGAACAAAACAATGAAGTTTCAACTGTATTGTCGATATACAGTGGTTCACGAAAGTATTCGAACGCTTACATATGCAAACTTGAATGGTCAAAATAATGTACATTAAGTAATTTGCTTAGACAAGCAGATGTCAATAGGAAGATGGGAGTTTTGAGGTTATGTCAGTAAAATTTGAAAAGGATTCAACAACGTAGGTAAGAGTTGATACATTTATTAGAAACACGCACTGTAAGTGACTGACAGAAGTATTTGAACGCTACATATATTATTAAATTATTTAATATTAATATTTTGTTGGACCACTTTTAGCAGCGATAGAGTGTCTCAATCGACGTTCCATACTGTAAATGAATGATTTTGTAAAACTACAGTCAACGGAGTTCCATATTTCTATAATTTTATCTTTCAATACTTGCTTTGAGATTATCTGAAATTTATTTATAATCTTTTTCCGATTTCAGCCCATAAATTTTCAATCGGATTTACGTCTGGACTTTGCGGTGGATTAATTAACATGTGTGGTGTGTTATATACGACCTATTCTTTCGCAATTCTAGCAGTATGCTTAGGATCGTTATCTTGTTGGAAGTGGAAATCTTCCAATAATCCTAATTTACGGGCGCTTTCTTTAAGGTTATTTTTTTAAATATTTAAATACCTATATTTATCAAGTATTCCATCAATAAATATCAAATTTCCGGTGTTACTGGCAGCCATACATCCCCACACCGTGATCGATCCATCTCCGTGTTCACTGTTTGATACAAATGTCGAATTTCCAATTCCGTATTTGATTCTCTCCGCACATAATTTTGACCATCCGAGCAAGAAATGTTAAACTTTGAATTTTCCTAAAAGATGATTTTGTCTCAAAAAGAATTATCTTTATTAATATAGGTTTTTGCAAAAGTCAATCTCTTTTATGAATCACCGCATTTATATATGGCTTGTATCGCGATACTCTGCCTTGGAAATCATTGTTTTGCAAAATAACATAATTACATAACATAAACAAACCAGACTAATGCACGGGAACAGTCACATTTTTTTTTTCTTTATTATTTAATTTGTACTTTGCAATTTGTCCAGCTGGATATTTGGTACATTTTTCTAACTTAATTGCTAAATATTGTAGGTACCATGCTCCCAGTAGGATACCATTTTCGAGTTTGACTATTTTATTTTTTTAGTGAGGTCAGTGGGGTGCTTTTTTGTTAGTTTTCAACAGTCACAAACTTGTGGAAGTAAACTCTAATGTTTTTTTTTTTTTTGTAGATATTATAAATATATTATATTTTGTAATAGATGACAGTTTCAAAATTATATTTCATGAATAAACAATACTTCAATAGAAATTCAAGCATCTTCAAATGTGATTTTGTCCTAAGGAATGCAATAATAGTACGCCTAAATATAAATACCATATTATAAGCAAAAAATTCAATTATAAGAAATGTTCACCTTGAATCAAAATCTAATAAGAAAATACAACTTTAAGAAACCTCCATGATGCTTCCTAAAACACTCTGGCAAATGTAAAGCTATCTGTTGGCAAGCCTGGCTTGTGATATTCATGTTTGGACTAAGATCTTCATCACGAGTCAGACTACAGTTAACAATGGAATTACCACACCAGACAAATCGACTGCTTTTACAATTTTATCTTAAAATTCCTACTTCATGTTATACTTTTTTCTGCAGTGATGTAATGACTTTAACAACGATAACTAAAAGAATAATATAATGAATTTTATTTTGCTTTTCATATGTTCAAACTGAAAATAATTTTATATTAAGGCTACTTATACCAATACCAGTCAAAATGATTGGTACTTGTCAAAGTGTAAAAGGGTGCTGCAATCTGTTTATCGAACCCCAATTAACCTGTTTCCTCATTTTGTACAACTTTGCCACACGTTTTTAAAATTTTTACTGCGTATCATTCGATATGATGATATCAGTTATCAGGAAAATTCCGCATAGATCGCTAGATCACTAGAAATATCACACCAGTCAAAATGACTGTTTCTACGATTTTATAAACTTGCCAACCTTCGTTTAGGGATAATGGTGCCAGATGGATTAATAATATCAAAAATGTACTACATAACATGGAATTGCTTCCGTAAGAAAGTAATAAATCAATAAATTTAAAAGTATTCTATTATTACGTATTTTTCAAAAATCAACCATTTTCATTGGTTTAGGTAGAAATAGCTTCGTGTTAACTATCGGTAGTTCTAGTGTTATAGCACAAGAAGAGGTTAAGTCCGTTTAAAATTCCACGTAAACCTCCAATTTAATATTTTGTCTGCAGACCAAACAAAATAGCGCGATCTTTTAATATCGGTAAAACTTCGATAAAAAAAATACATCTAGTGTTTCGTGTGAGATTTTTGTGGTTCGTCGTTATCATCGGTATCGTAGTATCAATTTTCAACGAACAAGCGAAAACCAATCGCAGGTGGAACGGTTGAGAAAATCGAGAGCAATCGACGCAACGAGAATCGCGCTTGAAAATGGGTGGTCATGCGCAAAAACCAAAGCGTCGAATATAAATAAAAGAAAATGAAAGCAACGAGCAACTAGGATACGCAAATATGAATGCCAAACATTGCCAGAGCGCAGCACGAAAACTCGACGTGTCTGCAAAATAATTAATTTCAGAGAAGCTTCGATAGAGCGCGAAGTGTATATTCTGTCGACAGGACGCGATAACTTCGACTTTCGGATAATTAATAATTTCCCATTCACCAACACCAACTTTCATAAGAAATCCTATCAGCGAATCACGTCGATTTTTCATCGTATATCGGTCGAAATAATCGGCAAAGTTTTGATAAAATAACCATCGATTTCCAAAGTTATAAGAGAAAGTCGATAAAGCAGTTTGAAAAGTAAGATTATGGTGCAATTTCGAACTGATGTTATCTTAATATTGAAATGTCATAGGGCGAACAAGGATTTATTACTTAAGCGAAATGAAATCATATTAAAATTCATAATTCATTTAAATGTTTGTAATTTACTATTTAGTTTTCAGGGAAATTAATTGGAAAGTGCGTATACGCTTTTGTAAGAAATATTTGAATTGAAGAAAACAGGAGGATAAATGTTATCAATCATGTATCTTATCTATGTGCAGGTGAACAATTTTTTAAAAACAATTTTCTTCAAAATTAAGTTTTACATAAGAAAATCATATCCTACATTTTTCATCTATTAAGTTGGCAACTAAGTGACTACGGGTTTTGTCAATACCACCTAATGATAAAATCCGCAATCACTTAGTTGCCAAGCCAATAGAAGATTGCGAGACAAAGAGAGTGCTGAGACGCGTGCAAATGTGTATCCACGAATATCTTGTCAATCGCATATCAAATGAATCTGAAACTATTTTGATATCAATTCTAAGTGTTATATAAATGTTCTTATACATTTATTTTGGCGATTAAGATCCAAAATTCTCAACAGTTACGAATCTTAAAAAGAAATATTTAAAAAGTTGGGGCGAAGTTGGTTCCTTCTGTCGTTGTGTCTGTTGGGTTGGCAACTAAGTGATAGCGGATTTTGTTATTAGATGGTATTGACAAAATCCGCAATCTCTTAGTTACCAAGTGTATCCACGAATATCTTGTCAATCACATATCAAATGAATCTGAAACTATTTTGATATTAATTCTAAGTGTTATATAAATGTTCTTATACATTTATTTTGGCGATTAAGATCCACAATCCTCAACAGTTATGAATCTTAAAAAGAAATATTTGAAAAGTTGGGGCAAAGTTGGTTCCTTCTGTCGCTGTGTCTATTGGTTTGGCAACTAAGTGATTGCGGATTTTGTCATTAGATAGTATTGACAAAATCCGCAATCTCTTAGTTGCCAACTCAATAGAAGATGGTGGGACAAAGAGAATGCTGAGATAAGTGCAATGTATATCCACGAATATCTTGTCAATCACATATCAAATGAATCTGAAACTATTTTGATATCAATTCTAAGTGTTATGTAAGTGTTCTTATACATTTATTTTGGCGATTAAGATCCAAAATTCTCAACAGTTACGAATCTTAAAAAGAAATATTTAAAAAGTTGGGGCGAAGTTGGTTCCTTCTGTCGTTGTGTCGGTTGGGTTGGCAACTAAGTGATAGCGGATTTTGTTATTAGATGGTATTGACAAAATCCGCAATCTCTTAGTTACCAAGTGTATCCACGAATATCTTGTCAATCACATATCAAATGAATCTGAAACTATTTTGATATTAATTCTAAGTGTTATATAAATGTTCTTATACATTTATTTTGGCGATTAAGATCCACAATCCTCAACAGTTACGAATCTTAAAAAGAAATATTTAAAAAGTTAGGGCGAAGTTGGTTCCTTCTGTCGTTGTCTATTGTGTTGGCAACTAAGTGATTTTCATTAGGTGGTATTCACAAAATTCGCAATCACGTAGTTGCCAACCCAATATACCCGAGAGTACCTTCCATAAGTTTAATTACGTTCTAATTTCATGCAGTCGCGAGCACGTGTCTCGAATTTGTAAACAAATCGATGGAAGAGTTTCATATCGTTTGCTGTGTCGACCGGATGGCTGGACAGCACCGAGTTTGAAAGGTATTTGCACCATGGACACGTGATACATTTAGCGAAATTAGGTACGCACAGAACGATACAAATGATTTAACGCGGCGGTATTAATCGTCAGCTGGTTAAGCGATTCGAATACTCTGGACCTCTCGTTAGTCAAAAAAATGGTACACGTTACGATTAAATTGGTCGCAACTGCTTCTCAATCTAATTATTCGGTTGGCAACTAATCACTTAGTTGCCAATGAAAGAGAAGCAGCAGAGAACTTTGCCTGTAAATTGTCATAGTTGGAACCTGAACTTGTTTGTCACAAATGAGAATAGAAGCAATCAATAGACAAAATGTACAAGGTTCATCGTTATATTCGTCGAATAATCTGATTCGCGGAAGATCTTTCTCAGAACACAGCTATCGAAGCGTTTGCTGTTTTGCAGACCAATTGTTTAAGGTGGAATTGTTTAAGCTGCCTTTATCTACCAGATCCATCTACAGAGTGACTTCTCTTGAAAGAAGGCTTCCATGAATCAATTGAATCCAATTTCACAAATTAAAGCATGAAATCTTTTCGACGAAAAAGAACAGTCAATTCATCCTTTCTCCAATCGTACACTAATCAAATGATATAACTGTCCAATAAAAGTAAAACGCGCTTGCAACGTCCACATATACATATACATATAACCAGCATCAGAAAACGAAATATTGGATTGGTAACTAATTGATTGCGGATTCTCTCAATACCATCTAATGGCAAAGTCCGCAATCACTTAGTTGCCATAGAAAGTCCCAATAGAAAACAAAATCCAGGCTTCATGAGCACCCCTGACAAAACAAGAAGCAGTTGATCGTTCCCTCTGCAATATACCAATCAAACTATTTATATTTCGGCAATAAAAGCTAAGACTATCAAAGGAATTAGCGAAATGTCATCCGTAGAAATAAAGACAGCCAAATATTGGGTTGGCATATTCCTGAGGCAGAATTGAACTGATTCTTGTTTTGTCAAGTGTGCTCATAAAGCGTGGCTTTTACTTTCTATTAGGTTGGCAACTAAGTGATTGCAGTTTCTTTGAATACCATCTAATGGTAAAGTGCGCAATCATTTAGTTTCCAACACAATAGAAAGTAAAAGCCTTTATGAGCACCCTTGACAAAACAAGAAGCAGTTGATCGTTCCCTCTGCAATATACCAATCAAACTATTTATATTTCGGCGATAAAAGCTAAGACTATCAAACGAATTACCGAAATGCCATCCGTAGCAATCAAGACACCCCAAGTCAACGATCCCAATTACAGCATCGAAGCTACCGCTTCCTGCTTATCGTCGGTCGACAAGTAATAGCCCTAGACACCGTGTACATGGCACATGTGCGCGCGCACTCGTCAATGCATAATGCATATAACAGAGCGATACGATGGCAGACAGTGGCTTAACCCGGTATCTGGTCAGAAGGTTTGCATCGTGATGTCGTCGTGGCTGCTTGTTCTCTCGCTGGTCATACCAACATCCCTGTCGTCGTCGCCAGACGTGGTGACGTGTAGGCAAAGCAACGACTACACGATCTGCCGTGAGGAGGACGTTCTCGTGAATGTTAGCCAACACGGGGAAGCGAACAGCTTGAGCATCCACGATCTAAGCCTAATCGAGGTGCGTGAGGACGCGTTCGAGAACTTGACGGCAACCAGCTTGAGCCTGGGTCACGGCAACCGAATTTCCACATTAACGAAGCTGTCGTTTCGTGGACTGGCGGATTTGGAGGAGCTGCACCTGGACAACAACCGAGTCAGTCTGAAACCTTATCTGTTCTCCGAGCTGAAGAAGCTGAAGGCTCTCTATCTGAGCTTCAATCGGATCGACCACCTACCCAAACATGCATTCGACGGATTGCCCTATCTGAAGTGGCTGTTCCTCAGATACAATCGCTTAACGTCCATCGAGCAAGACACTTTCGTTGACCTGACCGATCTGTTGCAGTTTCTTAGGTTGGATAACAACAGGATCGGCAAGATTGTGCCCGGCAGCTTCGAGAAGCTACACGAACTCACTCATTTGCATTTGGAATATAATCTTATAAGTAAGATCCTACCTGGCACGTTTCGTGGACTGAAAGCATTGACCGCTCTGTTTCTCGATTACAATTCACTGACAAACATTTTCAAAGGAGATTTTGATGACCTGGACTCGTTGCAGATGCTGAACCTTCAGTTTAACGAGATCGCTGATATAGAACCTGGGTCCTTCGACAATCTGTCTAGCTTGAGAAAATTGAACTTGAGGAGGAACAAACTTACCCATATTACCGTGGGAATCTTTGACAAACTGGCCAAATTGTACGATCTAGATTTGTCTTACAATTTCATTGACATCGTAGATCCTGCAGCTTTCAACAGTGGCAATATAGAATCGTTCCATTTCATTCATAACAATCTCAGTGACATCAATGAAAACGTCGTTGGATTGTCTTCTTCCACCATAATATACTCATAAACCTGAAACCATAAACAAATCAATAAATATGTGCTGGTAACTCGAATGCAAATTCAGACTATAACCGTTCTAAACGTCCCTAGAAAACCTTAAACAAGTGAAGCAGCAAGTTGACATTCGAAAGATTAAGACCTTACAATTAACTACATTATAGAAGCGACTGAATAGAAAGCCTGCAGATTCCAAGTTTCGCAAATCCAGTGTAATTTCAGTTATCTTACGTCACTTGGGTGGCTAAACGATCATCGAGAGTGTCGACGTTGGTTGAACTAAGCATCTACCAGTAGCCTTCTGTCACTGACTGGTTGGAAAATCGCTGGAACTTGGACTGGATTTCCTGTCGATTTTACGCTACCATTTGATTGGAAAATATCAGGAAATTTAACGGTTCTACGTGCAACCACGTTCTTGAGAATTCTATTCGATGAGATTGGGGAAATAGATTGGACAAAGTGGAAGAAATATCGTTGAATTGGTGTTCATCG
Organism: Bombus dahlbomii; assembly: GCA_037178635.1. Lineage (NCBI taxonomy): Eukaryota > Metazoa > Arthropoda > Insecta > Hymenoptera > Apidae > Bombus > Bombus dahlbomii. Next base: position 1,220,060 of record CM074118.1, read on the forward strand.
TGGTTCTTCAGTTTGTAAGAGGGTGCAGAACGTTCGCGAATTTCGTGGCTCGTGTAAATCCCTTTCGAATGAAGATCAAATGTTTGTGAAGCAAAGAGAAGGCTCCTGTCGCTAAATTTGCCAAAGTCTTAAAATCATATCCTCTAAATGGCATTCGAATTTCTCTCTCCTCGACTGAGTCTTTGGTTGGAGACACGATTCTAAGTTTGCTTTAGGAATTACTGGCTCGGCAACTAAGTGATTGCAGATTTTGTTATTAAGTGGTTAATGACAAAATCCTCTATCACTTAGTTGCCAATCCAATATAATTGCAGACTTCGAAATGGCAATTTTACTTTAATTCTCGTTGATAGAAGACAGAATTTCGTGTCGTTGAGAGATTTATTCTTCTTTTTTCTCCTTTCTCGTTTCTTCCTTTTTTCTCTTTTAATCTTGAAAAGAATGGTTTCTCAGATGAAGATTTGGACGATTGAAGAGTAAACATTCAGATGTTATCGAGTGAAACGTGATCGTCGGCTGACAGAGTGGAAATTGATACTCTAGAAATTCCCAAGTGAACAAGTGTCACCTCGTTGCCACGGTATAATAATTAATGGTAGCATCTAGTTTCTGGAATTAGAGCTGCTTAAACCTAACCTAAAACATAAAAAATGCTTCAATTACATGAGCTGCTAATTTAGTCGCGAATGGATATTTCTTTTAATTTATTCTTTTAATTTAATATTTCTTTTAATTCGTTGCTGCTGATTTTGTCACAAGCTTAATACTTTTGTATTGTATGGTAGATCTGAAAGCAAGGTTCAATACATAAGCCAATGTAAATTTCTTGCCTTCGTAACGCGAGTTAGTCCTGCGATTGTGTTTAGTGCAAACAGCGTAACTTCGTCGTGAAGAATGTTTATTATTTTCTTTAGTTACGCAGGATGTAGGAAGATGTCTCTCCGTTAACCGATATGGAAGATCATCCGAATCAACTCTTCCTCCTTTAGTCTCTACTCTGCGTGGCGGGTATTTGTGCAAAATATCTTTTATGAGAAGCAGATGAAAATTTTCAAATGTTCCAGTTTTATTATTAGCACTTTTGTAAAGAATACATGCATTATATATAGCGAGGTCTAAGAGGTGGAAAAAATATTTTTTATACCATTTTGTGCTTTTTCGAACGCAGCGAAGTGAACTCGAAATCATATCGATTTTAGCGACTGCGCCCATCACGGCATTGTAGCCTGCTATACACTTGGTTTTCGCTTTGATTTGCCAGTTTGAAAATTAATTTTTTTTTGTTTCAAATTATCAGAATGTCAGGTGGATAACATCCATACATCTTTTCTATCACACCACTTTTAACTTAAATTGAATGGTTATGTGAGAACGCATATATGCATACATAACCTAAATTAAATGGTTATGTGGGAACGCATATATGCGATCATAGCGCTCAAACGGTTAAACGTAACGTCGTAATATCGTAGGATACGTAAACGAAGTAACTTGAATATTTTTGATAAAAGGAGCAGAGTCTGAAAGAAGCCTCTGTTAAGAATAGAAAAAAATATTTCACAAATCCGCCAATTAACGTCATGAAATTTAATCTCATTCTGCCATTGTCTACTTTATCAGACAAATCTATAAATCTTATAAATTCTTTAGCTGTGAAAAAAGTGGGTTGTTTATATAATTATTTGCATTCGCCATTACCTTGTTCGTACATTTTGAATTCCTTCTTCTGAATCATGCGTTTTATGTAGACATCGTTGTACCGCAATATTATGGCCAAAGAATTTTATTTTTATTTACGATATAGTCAAGAACAGAGAAGTATATAATTTTTTTTATAAAATCCCGATTGTTTCATTTTGATTTCCTAAAAAAAAAAAAAATTAAGTAAAATTGAAGTAAATCAACGACCGATTATTCAAATACTTATTATTATACTACGAATGTTTATGCATTTATGAAACATGTTTATTTGATGGAAAATTAAACAGAATGTATAGAATATAAAAAAATATACGAGATATTGAAAATGAAATTTCTGTGTACAATATCTGTGTGAAAGGAACCTCTACTTCGATTCATAATCCGAATTTCTATAACCATCCACGGTATATATTTATTGCTGCAAAAATTTCCATAAAAATCAATGATATTGAAAATAATTTGTTATCAATAGACTGCGAATATTTATGCAAAAATTCATATTCTTATAAATATGAATAATTTGAAAAATGCAACGTAGCTATGAGAAATTGTTTCCTTTATTAAATATCACATTCTGCCATACTTTAGATATTTCATACATTTTTCAATAATCGCATTCTACGAACTTTTATATCTTCGAGTTTCTGCATAAAAATGCGTAATTTAATTATCAACAATAACCTTCGTTGAACGTTCGTATTGCCGAAACTATACACCGCCTTCGAGGGAATTATTACGTTGGCAACTAAGTGATTGCGGATTTTGCCATTACCACCTATTGACAAAATCCGCAATCACTTAGTTGGTCAACTCAATAGATCGGTAACTGGCCGACGCATCGTACAACGAACCGGAGCTGGTCAATCTCAACCGGTCGTTCGTTTCCGGTCGGCCATTGTCTCGAGCGCAGCACAAAGCTTTTTATAGCAGGGGCCGGTTTATGACGGAAATAAAAGGAAGATGGCGGGGTTGGCGCTTGTTTAGAGTAGTTACGCGCACTTCACAAGCCTTTTAGCACACTCCAGCTACTCCGTTTCCCCGCAATTAAATGTTTGCGCCGGCCGCAATTCCGCCGTGCTTCGCCATTCCCATCTCGCCCTCAATCTTTTTCTTTTCTGTTGTTTCTCTCCTGGTTTCTGGCGCGCGCGGTCGCCGTTTGTCTCCCAACACTCAACCGAATCTTGCGTCGTTTCGCGATAATAAAACGACCTGATGGGGCCGGCGAAAACAAGAACGAGAAGGGTAATTGGTAGATGCTACGTTAAGATTGCGGCGACGAGTGTTAACAGTTTGTCCGACACGAAGTGCACCATACTGGCAAACTCGATGCTGCTAATTTTAATACCACGCAGCGCGATCGCGCTGCTTGCGTATTGTGGTGAACTGTGTCGCGATGTTTCTTCACGATCGTCAATTCGTAACGCGCTCGGTTCCGAATGTAGCTCGTCGCGAGACATATCAGAGTTTCCTCTCGTAATTACTTTTATTTTTTTTTTTTTTTTAAATAATCGTAAACCATTTGCATAAACGAAAAAAAGCAGCGCGGTCGCATCGATCGGTATTTCTCGCAAATAAATGAACGAATCGCTATCGCACTGCATGATAAGATCCGACACGAATTCTTAACACTTTACTGACCGCTAGCGGTTCAACAGCATACGTACGTCCGGTTTAGACTTTGCATCATTACCATTCTTTTCGTTCATCGCGAACAGTAAGTTTTTCAAATTGTGGGAGCTTACAAATGAATGCAACTGACGCAACTGAGCAAGGTACCTTAGTACTAGATAACAAATTACTGCTCATATAATGAGAAAGATTGTTTATCGCCATGGCAACCGATTAACTATAAGTAGGTTATAGGTCGGTAAGCGTCGGCGACAAAAAACCGATTAATAAGCTATCGGTCGGTAAGCATCGGCGACAAAAAGGCGATTAATAGGCTATCTGTGGGTAAGCGTCGGCGACAAAAAACCGATTAATCAGCTATCGATCGGTAAAGTGTTAAAAACCCCTAGCACTAAAATGATTAAAACACTTTGACTGCCACGTTGGGCCTATATGACCGACCACGGTTTGTCCTGTGACGCCATCTTGGTCATTGGTGACCGGAACGCTTGAACTTCCTACAATTGTAAAAATTGAATGAAAATTGACAGTTAGAGCATTTTGAATATAACCGATAATATAACCGTAAGAAACGATATTTTTTAATTGGAATAAAAATACAGAAAACTAAATAAATATAGGAAAACTAAAAGATATAGCAATAAATGTTATCTTCGCTTTTTCTACAAAACTGATACTCGATATACCCACTTTACGTTATCGACTCGAATAAAGATTGGAACATTACAACAGGATTAAGGAATTTTACCGACCAATTCCCTGTATTCCGGATTTACTATCATTGTACCCTATAAACCAATGTATAAGTATCTGTACAAGCCACGAAAACCACTGAATCGGTATAAAACTGGATTTTCATACAACATCGTCGTATAACTGCTTTTCTGCAAAGACGTGCACAGTGAAAAGGTTAATCGTCGAAAAGACGGCTAATTAATGAAAACTAATGATGCCGTTTCCGTGGTTAGTCGAGTAAATAAAAAATCGCTGTTTCGTTGTTACCATCAGACCGTACGATTGTAACCTAAATAAGCTTTTGAAGTGGATGCGCAAACGCTCTGAGAAATTAGGGTCATCGGAGACCCGGAATTCCATACTATATACGTACATATTATTAGACACTCGATGTGAAGAACAATGCTAATATTTACCAAGCTTCTGCCTGCTCTCCAACTAATCCATCCACTAGACCGTTTCTGCATTTCCACGTGACTGTAGACTCTTATAGTCCTAGTTTGTACACTACAAGATCGCTAATCGAGGCTTTAACGTCTCGTATTTTCTGTTCGATGGAACTTGTCTTGCCAGAGATCAGAGATCAAGTGGTTCCGGTAATTCGATGGTCGGACACAAAGGGCGCTATTTCGTCGATCCTTTGGTGGGAATTATTGGGTTGGCAACTAAGTGATTACGGATTTTGTCAATACCACCTAGTGGCAAAACCTGCAATTACTTAGTTACCAATTATACAGACGGTGTTTCAATCTGTTAACTACGGAGTTTAGTTTCAGAAATCCCGCGAGCAGGCAAAATCAAGCGAAAGGAGGAAGAATTACGTTTTTGTTCGATAAGAAATTAACGATTCGTTGTTGAAGAAAGTATTGTTATTGAAAAGGTGGAAATTACCAAAAATAATAAAATTCATAAAGAAAAAAAATTGAAAAAATTCAGGTTATCTCAGTGTGGTATTTTTTAAAAGTAAATTGGCATTTCGCAGGTCCTGACTTTTTGTTACGCACTTCATTCTTCAGCAGACAGCACATCTTTGAATTGGATTTGCTTTTTAAAACAGATGAAAATTAAAAAATAATCAAACTTTTTTTTATAATAATCAAAATAAATAATAGGTCTACTGGAAGTATAAACGAAATATATCGCTAAATATCATTTATATTACTTATTACTAAAATTTTGAATTTTTATGGTAAATGGTAATTTTTTATTTCGCACAACGAAATATATACACATCAACCGCATCGAAATAAAGTTTTCGATCGACGTGTATATACTGGTTAAATGAATTAAGCTTTTTTTTGGGAATGTTTGAAATTTCTCCATGGGGATGAATTTACTGAAATATAGAATTTATTAAAATTACTATGAGCAATTTCATTGCAACAAACAAACAAATAGAAATTCCATAAGCAAAACTGATGTTATTTGTTTTTGTAAATATCTACTTTAAAATAATGATTTGAAAAAAATGTAAAGGCTACAAATGCAAAGAAATAAAAATAAGGATCAAAGGACATAGAAAATGGTTTTCTCTAATTATTTTAAGTAAGGCACATCAAAAAAATATGGTTGCCAAATTTTAACGACATATCATGTTAATAACGCATGGAAGCGAGTAAAAGCTTAATTAACAAAAGATGTGTAAATTTAATATACTACAGATTGTAATTTATGAAATTACATATTTCGCGTCTCTAATCACGAGACATTAAAGAGTCGAATATCGGAAATGAATCAATTAGTAGAATGGCAATTTCTGCTATTCTCCCGGCGTCCTTAATTGCTATAATTAATTAGTCGCATCTAATTACCGCGGACGACATTAATGTTCCACAAAGCTGTTCCTTTAACCAAAGTGACCAAAAAACGATTAAAAATCAACTCAAGTTAAAGTTGAGGATCGAAGACAATCCAATTTTTGTGGAAATTAAACACATCCAAAGTGAGAACTTAATTTCACTTGAATAAGCTACTTACTTGTGTTTAATTTCAATATTAAACTGATCTGAATTATCTAGCTCAATTAATTTGTTCAATTAAGCCAAACAATCGTATAAACTTGAGTATAAAACATAATTAAATTTTTGTAGAAATTAAACACATGCAAAGTGAACTAACCTTACTCGAATAAGCTACATACTTGTTTTCAATTCCTCCACTTTGAAATTTCAACATTAAGCTGATCTAGATTATTCAGCTCAATTAATTTGTTCAATTAGCCCAAACAATCGTATAACGTTGAGTATAAAACATAATTAAATTTTTGTAGAAATTAAACACATGCAAAGTGAACTAACCTTACTCGAATAAGCTACATACTTGTTTTCAATTCCTCCACTTTGAAATTTCAACATTAAGCTGATCTAGATTATTCAGCTCAATTAATTTGTTCAATTAACCCAACCAACGTGTACCACTTGTGAATCTTCTTTGTTTTCATTTTTAAATCATCAACTCCACTTACGTACTTACTTATGTAAAAATCTGCGTTTGTAAAAATCTATAAAATATCCAAAGCATAGTATCTTATCTTTTTACAGTATTTAATAAATAAAACAATTTTTATCCAACATCTACTTGTACAATTATGTTCATAAAAATGTGGGTTTGCATCAATATAATACATCGTCCAGTAATAAGGCTAATCTTCATTCGCGATTGAAATTTCAATCGCGCGCAGCAGGAATAATAATGCGCAATATCGCGCGGAATTTATGTTGCATACGAAATTGAATGAACGACATTCTTCGAACGAACGACTGGCACGCCACTTTCAAGAATAGCACTCGAATTCTTCAGGCGTGGAGTGGACTAAAGGAGAAAACAGGTTTCTCGAGACCCAATTAAACAGTAGCTCCTAACTATCCTTCGTTGCAAGTTCAATGTTCTCGGCTAAACTTTCGATGAAAAAAGACAGGATAAAAAATAGAGTTTGATTAACTCCTCTCTCATTAATATCTTATTCCCTACGCTTAATTTCAAAAAACATTTCCTCGGCTCAGATTGCCCAACAGAAAAGAAAACGAAATAAGAAGAAAATGAATTGGAAAAGAAATATTAGGTTGTCCGAAAAGTATTTTCGTTTTATAAGAAAATAATAGACGCACAATATTTTTCGTTTTATAGTAGTTTATTGAATTATGCACGAACGTAATAATAGAAATAGAACGAAATGGATCATACCTAATTCGATAAAATAATATAAAACAGAAATTGTTGTTCATCTATTATCATCTTATAAAACGAAAGAAACTTTTCGGACAAACTAATATTTGTAAAATTTTCTAAATTAACGGCGCGAGCATTAAAATTAAACGAAAGTGAATGGAATCGTGGAACTGTGTAGGTGAAGAGGCGTCCACGGGGAAAGAAAGGCAGGAAATTTTAATCTCTCTTAACGCGCAGTCTCACGTGAGTTCACACAAACTGTAGGAAAGAAAAAGACAGCAGGAGAGAGGGAAGCTCGGAGGAGTATGGCGAGAAGTTGGCGCGAGTGAAAAGTGATCTCGTGTTTCATTCGCACGGCTTAATATATGAAGAAGTTGGAACCAATCCAGATTAAAGGCGCCTGCTGGAATTATTACTATTAAACGTAGCGCTGTGTAATTTTCTCTCTGCTCTGTCCCGTCTGCTACCTTTGCCATTCAAACAGACACACGAATGGAATATCTTTTAACATCCGCTCGACGTTATGTTAATTCATGTTAATTCCATTCAATAAATCTTACTAATAATTCCGCAGCTTCTTTTCTTCCTCCGGAGAAAAGTAAAAGAGATTCGTCACTCTTTCACTCTTTTCTCTTTCTGTCGTCAAGTGTCCACTCGAATCCATACGGACTACAAAAGCGAAGTACAATAGTTTTCAGGGACGATCGACCAGCTCTCGCAGCGCCAATTTAATATTCAACGAATCTGGAACTAATCCAGGGGACTAGATTCCGCGTGACATTTTTGCAAAACATGACACTGCAATTTCCTTGGTGGGCACGATGCCGAGCGTGTCCTCCTTCTTCCAGATCCTTCCGTCTGTTTTTCTTTCGCCAATATCCGACGTGTAATTCTTCTTCTTCTCCGGCTCGAATTTCTCAACAAATCTCACACGAACTCGACTTATCAGGAATGCGCGCGGTAAGAGGAACGTTTGCTCCCGGAGGTTATTCGAGTATCAAATTTCGTGAAGCTGTTTTGTGTGCGTGAATAACCGCAATGTAAACAATGGTCTTAGCGAGAAAGGTTTGTCGAGCGAAGTTCTTGCAGAATTCTTCTTAAAACTGAAAGACGCTTAAAAGTAATTTTCGATTTTGTTATTGGCAATGAAAATATTGAGTTGAAAACTAAGTGTTTGCGAATCTTGTCATTACCACCTAATGACAAACTCAAACCAAACCAAATACGTTGAAGACTGTGCCACAATTTTTACTGCGGATATTTCACGTTCCAACGTTCCTAATGACAAAATCCGCAATCACTTTGCCAACCAACTCACGTTGCGAACCCAATAGAAGTGGAATTTCGAGTGCTGGTATAAAACTGGACGTAACAACGTTTGCTATTTGAACTACGATTCATTTACATTTATTTCATAAAATTAGTTGAAGAATACCATTAAATTCTCAACTTATTGAAACCTTCGTTACAAAATTTAATGTAGTTATTTAGACCTGCTACTTCTTTTTGAAGGAAATACTGACAAGAATAATAAAATCACAGAGGATAAAATCACTTTCAAAATAGATACAGCGACTACAAGAAGCATTTTCACACCATTGTATTTATTGCAGTATTTAATATATTAATTAGTTAGGTACGTTAGTTAGGTTAGGTTCCACGTAGATGTATTAAATTTCGCATGATTTTTGTTGGTGGTACTTTTAATGCCATAATTATGATTTCTAACTATATGTATCTAAATAATGAATTAATAATTTCGGAATATATCTATACGGAAGGGGAAACGTTTGATTTCAGTCGAATTAAAATAATGTAATATGTGCATATACGAGCGTAGCCGCATACAGTTGCGACAAGTAAACTATTGGATTACCAACTAAATAATCGCAGATTTTGTCAATAGGACGAGCAATACCACCTATTGACAAAATCCGCAATCATTAACTACCAACCCAACAGTATTAAATTTTGTAACGCTGGTTTCAATAAGTTGAGAATTTAATTATGGTATTTAAGAATGGTGTTCTTCAAATAATTTTGTGAAATACAATAATCTTAAGAACACCCTAACATCGACCCCGTTCCAACAAAAGATCATCAACTTCTGTAAAGAAATTAACACTTTGACTGCCAAGTTGGTCGTTGGTGACCGAAGCGCTTCAACGTTTTACAATTGTGAAAATTGAATAAAAATTGACAGTTAGGGCATTTTGAATATAACCGATAAATAGAAGATACTTCGAAATAAAAAGTGCCCCATTAAACGATTAAACATTTTTATTAGAATATCAATAAAAAAAAAAGAGAACAAATCTTGTATCTAACGGTGCACTGTATTAAAACACTGTGGCGTCCTCAGTGAAACGTGTGATTTTGGCGTGGCAGTCAAAGTGTTGAACAAAATTCAATAAGCCTTTGAATATAAAAATAATCGATGCGAATTTAAATAAAATAAATAAATAATAATAATAATAAATGTCTTACGAGGAAATTTTCCATCGATTCCGTCAATCGATTAAAACAATGCAGAAATATGATGTTTCCAGCATAAAAAAGATCGATCGATGAAGGAATTAATGAATGAAAACTTAGTTTACGAATTAATTAATTGCTGCAGTCGCTCTTCCAGTTATTCGTTACTATTATTCGTATCCGCTTAAGCTGATAACCACCATTGTAAACAATTTTCAATCGATACAGAGAGGCGCGTTTTTATCGGTAAATAATCGAAGGACTTGGAGCTATTCGTGCTCGCGGAGAAAAAGACAAGTTTTTGTTCGGTTAGAAATTACGTATCGGCGAAGTACCTGCCGATGTCGACACTCGAGAGAGTCTAGCGCCATCTGCAGATGAAAGCGTTTCCTCCGAGACAAATGTACCCTCGTTTAGCAACTTATTTAGTTGCTGTTTATCGCGTCGATTTTGAATAAACGTGTCTGATAAAACGAACACCAGCTACGCGATGCTTGGCGCGGATACCAGAAGGTTTAGACTGAAACAAATTGTATTGGGTTGGCAACTAATTGATTGCGGATTTTGTCAATACCACCTAATGACAAAATCCGCAATCACTTAGTTGCCAACCTAATAAAACACGAGTAACGCGTGTTGGTAATTTGGTCGTCGAGAGAACATGTGTTGTGAGAAACATGATACTACGTTGATAATATACGAGCATCCCTTTAAGAATGCAATGGCAACTTAGAAGTTTTATTGTGAAAGAATAGGTATAAATCATAGAATGGCGAGTATTGGATTAATTCTGACAAGCGTGAATACAGTGCATCCTTGCAGAATATTGAGGATGTTTCTCGCGTGTAATGATATTTTTTGAAACAAAATGTTGCAAAGTGTTAAAGTATTAAATCAGAGTGTTATCTAACGCTTTATACGGAGTGTTCATCGCGTCCTGTGAGTGTTGCTAGTAGTTTTACCGTCGCTTTATACGTCTACGTAAACTATTTGAATTTTTACTATCTGAACTTTACTATCACGTGGTAGTACAAATTATTTCGTTTGGTTTTTCGCTTATCGCTCTAAAATAAAATATTCCGTTATATGCAGACTAATCGTAGTGTTTCGTATATTTATTTTTTATTCTGTTTCTAAATATTTTTTAATACTTTTGCACTCGTTTGAATATAACGCAAAATAAATATTAATGCTCCTAACTTACTTACATTTGGGACCAAGTTGCCCCAATTTAGCTAGAAACTGCTGTAATTAGAAAATAAAAAATTAATAAAGACGAATTTATTGCATCCAGGGCAGTTTTAATAAAATAACACAGAGTCACAAGTATCGTTTAGCTGAAAGAATAAAAGCTACGTAATAATTAAAACTTTGCAATTCTACGTTTTGTTGTCGAGAGATGAAATATAGATCGAAAATTAGAATCAAAATGTTCCCACGTCGAACATTGTAAACTTGGAAATTCGATCAAACCCGAAAGGGAGGAACCACGTTACAATAAATAATGACCAAATTAAGTGATAATCATTTTGCAATTGCAATCAATTTTATAATCCTTCGCGACAATATAATAATATATAAATTAATAACTAAAGAATCCAGTGCAACACCGATACTCCTCCAATGGAGTCCATTGATATTTCTTCATTCGTCTCGAATTAATCGACGAGAATAGATAAAAGTAAAAGAAGAAGAAGAAGATATAAGAAAGACGAGAGGAAAGGGGGTGAAAAGAAAGAAATTAGGCCGGAGAAGCTCGACTCGGCGAAAGAAATTAATAAAATACGAAACAAATGCGGGAGCGGACTCGTTCTGTGAATGCCTCAGCAAGACAATGGCGCGCGGAGAAGGAAAAAGTGGTCGCCGATTAAGCTGACTACTGATAACGCCGCCGAGAGGGAAGGGCAGTCGCGTGCGAAATTCTGCATTTTAACCTCAAATGATTTAAACCTCGTTTAAAAGGTTTTAAGCGGTTTCATCAAATACGCGGGTTAAATTACAGCGTTCGTCGTCGTTGCGACTGGTGCCCGCAACGGTGCGGAAGACGAGCGCTGATCTTTCTTTCTATTGGAGGGACAAGGAAGATAGGTGGGGGGAGTGAAGAGGAAAGGATAAAAAGCGTGACTTGATGGTGTATTGTCTGCGATTGAAATTGGAGTCTGTAAGATCGATCCAACTGGCATAATATCTGGTTGGCGCATAATAGCGATTCATTCACGCCATACTTTAACCCTCTTAAGCGTATCGAGCATGGCTTAACCCTCGATCGTTTCTCTAACCTCACTGTGGTCATTGTCCCATCAGTTGTGGCTATTCTAAAGTCGAATTCGTAAGTCGGAAATATTCAAGTGCGAATTTATTACCTTTTTACTGTTGTTCGTATCGGTTGAGGATATTTATACGAACGCGTGCTTTTATAGATCTGATTGGAAAAATGGAATTTAAGCAGAAAATTTCATCTAGTGAATATTATGACAAATACTATATTTTGGATGCTTGAATATACATGTTATGTATGCTCTGTACATTTTTGCAATTTTACATTGTCTATAAATGCATAAATAAGCAAAGTTTACTCGTCAATTATGTTATCAATAATTCGATGTAATATCGCTAATCTGGTTAAGATAATTTATCGAATTTAATATAATTATTTATTGAATGTAATTAAACCTTGGATAAGCATTACGTATTGTAAGACCTACATTGACTTCTAATGTAACTTGTTTCGTTCATGAAAATTCATTTTTAACTAACATTGGTTTGGTGAATTATAGAAATTACTAGACTGGCAGCTAGGTGATTGCGGATGTTGTTATTAGATAGTAATGACAAAATCTTAGTTACCAACGCATACGATACGAGTGGAAAATTATACTAAGTTTGTTATGCCACATTCGCCGTTCCAATTTGTACGTACAATTAAGTACAAAGAAAAGACATTGAAAGTGCTTTTTCTGACGGTAAAATTTCAAAATATGCATATTCATAGTTTTGAAATAACAGAAATGATATTGATAATTTCAACATTCCGTTTTTACGATGATTCTCTCTCATCTCCGCGATCCGTAATAAATACGAAAATTATTAAAATCAAAAATACTGAACATTTAATGGATTGCTACGAACATACCATTGTATCAAATGAATTCACGATAGTCATCATTTGAACATTTTCTGTCGAACGTAAATTTATGGAATTATAAAAAATATGATTTAATAGCAGCTTTATTTAAATTCATGGCGTGTTCATTTTAGTTGATCGTTATTAAACAATTTCTGTCGGCACGATACGGCCGAATGGAGCAGCTGCTGTAAGAAAGTATTCATTACACGGTATTTTACAACGTCCACAGGGAGAGAAGTACACGTAGCAAAATGGATTATTCTCTGCTACATTATTCTTCGTTTCATTATAGAGAGAAGGCTGTCGCTAAGAAAACGTGACGTCGGTGTTGTGTTAAGATTTATTAAACCATGTAACAAAATACTTCTCGATTACGTGAAGTTTTGAGTCATAGGAAAATATTCTTCTCTTTTATTTGTCTTCGATAATCGATTTCGGTATACAGTACAAGAACGAGTTTATTATCTTCATTGAAAAAGGCTTTTGAATTATCTACAGTGGCTGGCGAAAGTATTCGAACGCTTACACTTACAAATTTCAATTAATAAAATGAGGTGTACTATCTTCACATAAAATTATTCGAACGCTATAACACTGTTGATAGTTTTTCATCTTCCTTTGCATCGAACGTAAACATCGTTTCTAAATGAAAATATTGATACGTTCACTTGAGGTTAGGATATCGTTTCAGTAACAGTGTTACGACCGTTCGCGGAGAGACGCGATCGCGAGGAAACGCGTCAGCGAGAGGCGTAAATTCTCGTTACGATTTTGATAATCGACGCCGTGAATCAGTCGTTCCCCTGTTTCGATTAAGATAACAGAGGTGGTTCAAATGATCGTAACACAGAATTAACACAGGGTTAATATAAACTTCCATGTTTAACAATATTTAAAATTATAATTAACACGTTACAAATGATTTAACGATGATACAACTAGTTTATTATTATAATTCCACTCGACTTTATAGTATTTCTCGACGTATTCGTTTGACTCAGCGAATCCTCGTATTATACTGAACTGCCCTTCGATTTGTTTCCTTTGTCCTTCTTTTAGAAACGACCCCCACCACGCTCGGGTTTCGCAACCGTTCGCGCCCATGATCACGTATGCCACCTTTTTTGTGTAGGTAAAATAACAGACCGAAGGCAAATCGATGTATTTTAGAAATCGCTGCTGGACGACAACTATGCGCTTATCGCTACGTTGTGTATATCTCGCTGGTCATGTAAGACGATCTGTCTGCGACACTGTAGTATCAAGGGAGACGGTTAGGAACACGGCCTATAGTAAGCCTCGGGACGTAAACAGTAACGTAAAAGTATGTACAATAGTATATAAAATGAATACCAAAAAGTGTTAAACAAAAAGGTATGAAAGAGAAATAATATTCCGATTACATGAGAACGACAAATCATATAATGAGACTGCCGGAATTGTGAACAGAAGTAAGTTTACATCATAAAAAAAGATTGACTTTTGCAAAAACCTGTATTAATAAAGGTAATTCTTTTTGAGACAGTCATCTTTTCGGAAAAGTCAAAGTTTGACACTTTTTGCTCGGATGGTCAAAATTATGTGCAGAGGAAACCAAATACGGAATTGGAAATTCGACATTTACATTAAATAGTGAAACATGGAAATGGATCGATCACGGTGTGGGGATGTATGGCTGCCAGTGGCATCGGAAATTTGATATTTATTGATGGAATACTTGATAAATATAGATATTTAAATACTTAAAAAAATAACCTTAAAGAAAGCGCCCGTAAATTAGGATTATTGGAAGATTTCCACTTCCAACAAGATAACGATCCTAAGCATACTGCTAGGATTGCGAAAGAATGGGTCGTATATAACACACCACACATGTTAATTAATCCACCGCAAAGTCCAGACGTAAATCCGATTGAAAATTTATGGGCTGAAATCGGAAAAAGATTAAATAAATTTCAGATAATCTCAAAGCAAGTATTGAAAGATAAAATTATAGAAATATGGAACTCCGTTGACTGTACTTTTACAAAATCATTGATTTACAGTATGGAACGTCGTTTGAGACACACTATCGCTGCTAAAAGTGGTCCAACAAAATATTAATATTAAATAATTTAATAATATATGTAGCGTTCAAATACTTCTGTCAGTCACTTACAGTGCGTGTTTCTAATAAATGTATCAACTCCTACGTACGTTGTTGAATCCTTTTCAAATTTTACTGACGTAACCTCAAAACTCCCATCTTCCTATTGACATCTGCTTGTCTAAGCAAATTACTTAATGTACATTATTTTGACCATTCAAGTTTGCATATGTAAGCGTTCGAATACTTTCGTGAGCCACTGTATATTATTGGTTTCATGATGGCAACAGAACACATTTTTAGAATATGTTTCTACCTAATGAGAATAAATATTCACATACATGTACCATACCGTGAATCACAAAAGTATTTGTATCCTCGCAGTCGTTAAATTTACATAATGAACATACTTTAACAGCATACACTCTACAATCTTTGTCGATAGGAATATACAGGTGTAATAATTAAACTTATAGCGGCACATGAGTCAATGGACGATTTGAATCTGCAGAGACTCATATTGTTGTGCCTTGGAATAACAACGTTGTTTTGGTTCGCTAGGTTTAAAGATAAACGAACTGCGGGCAAAATATTATTTGTAGCCGTCGACCGGAGTTACATTTGAACTTCTTGTAACATCACCAATCGATACAAATAGACGAACGTGCCCTCTAGCACGTTCAGTATAGCGAGTCGCACGGTCGAAGAGCGAGCGACGATTACGACTGGCACTATCTTCGTAATTTTATTTTAAAGTGATTTTAATATACACTGAATATTACAATTTTATCGCTCGTCTGTTTCATAAACCAGTACGTATAATAAACCACCTCAATCTGTTCATTGGAAAATATCGATTGATTATAATACAAATGCAAATTCAAATAAATCGTGGAAGTCAATAATTATTAGAAGACAAATACCTCTGTAATTCACTATGTATTTATTTCATACTTGCATGTGTGTATTGCAACCGTAACAGTTGCTTCGTCGAGTGGTACACGAACTCTGAAAATGTTAGTAGGAAACATGGTTATTAAACAATTTTTGGGCAGAATTTACGAAGAAGTTGTTGGTATCGTAGGAGTAAAAGTAGACTACGTGAAACGTTAATTATTTGAAATGAATCGCTGTTTCTCGGATGAAATAATTTTCAAGAAATAACAAGAGAAGAATATTTTTATTAAATTTATCAATCTTTCCTCTGTTCTGTTCGTTTATAAACGTTTATAAAATATCACAATCACAAATTCGCTTACAAAATACAGAGCTTCTTAATATAACAAAACGAAAATTAAATCTTCATCATTTTGGTTACAAATGTTATTTAGCTATTAAGATAGAAAAATTAATATCTAGCTGAACAAATTGTTAAGTACAAATTAAATAATAAAGAAAAAATTTTCGTTGCTTGAAAAGAACATGCAACTAAAGGCCGCGGAGTATTCTTAAGCGTAACAATTATTTTCTTACTGCGCGAATGAAAATGCAGTGGAACGGAAGTAACCGGTTAACAACGAGAAGCATCGCATGAAAGAACCTCGTTACCAGATAATTAATAACAAAGAGCCTAAGGGGCCAAGCACCAACGTCGATAATAATTAGCGGCAATCCGGGAAATTATGACTGAATTTAACAGAAGAAATGACCCAATTACACGATCACCCCTTTGTAAATGCAGAAAATCCTCTTTTCACTGGCAGCTCGTGAAAGTATTTAAACACTCGTACGTATATATCTTTCATAATTATGAGGTAGTTTAAGGTATACGTGCCCAAGAAATACTCTTGATGTTCAACAATAAAGTTTATTTAACAATTAACAATTAACAATCAACAATCAACTATCACGCTTCTCAAATATGTTTGCTTCGCTGTTACGCTAGATCCTTCGCACTTTGCTGTTCGAAACCGAATGAATCTTCTGTCCAAAACCAAACGGATTCTTTTCTTTCTTCCCCTCGATATCCCCACTACGCACGCGTTTGTTAGACGTTCGCAACGGTTGCCACGTATGCATTCTTCCGAAAATTCGGCGAAAGAACATATCGATGGTACATTGGGCATGTCGACCTTACGCTTTTATGGGTATAGCGCTTTGTATCGCGAAGCCGTCGGAAAGTTCCGTCGTCGAGTACCGTCATAAATATATATTTTTTTTATTATTTAATTTGTATTTTACAATTTATCCAGCTGGACATTGGGTGAATTTTTCTAGTTTAATTGCTAAATAATATGTGGATGGCTACCCCAGCGGGATACCATCTTCCAGTTTGACTATTATCAATTTATTATGTGTATTATAATTTGCAATTTCATTAACTTTGCAACGAGACTCGATTATCATAATTATATTGATCCACTGACCACGAAGCGTCGTTCCATAGAAGCGTATTAGATACGTTGATGGTAACAGTACGCTTTCATGCAGCGATCATTCTAAAGTAATGCGCACCTGTCCACGAAACAACCGTTTTCGTCGTCACGACTGGCGTTAACATTAATAGTAGCCAGGCATTCGTTGCAGCTATAAATATAGAACGTGTAGTGATCGTAGGATGAAGGCGTCTTTCCTCGTCGCTCGACATTTTAATAATCGAACAACATGTTGTATTGTACTGTACGCTTCATAGACTGAATACCAGGGCAGAAGTATCGTCACGTCTAATAGACTACGCTTATGCTTCTATGAAGCGACGCTTCGTGCATAGGGCGTGGACAGAGGCTTTTGTTTGAAATAAACGTGTATTATTGCCTTGGCAACTAAGTGATTGCGGATTCTCTCAATACCACCTAATGACAAAATTCGCAATCACTTAGTTGCCAACCCAATAGGAACTGCAAGATATTTAAGCAGTTAATTATATATCATATTGATAAACTGTAATTTTTAATGAAACTATTTTACTAAATTACAATTATAAAAATTGTTTACAATATTCAATGGGAATTTTCTACTAAATGCAACATATATATAATTTGCAATAAATATCTTGTAATTCCTATGTACATACATTTTCAAATCGTTTTTTGTTACTTTACCAAAATAATCATGACTGTCGTGTCTCATTACAGTGCTAATGAAATTTCCAAATGTTTTATATAATACGTACGATAATATAATATACATAAAAATATTCTATAGTGAATATTTAAATATATAGAATTGAGCTACTATTAAAAATGTTAAGAGGTAAAAGCGACGTGATAATAGGTTGGGCCGAGATTCAAATTTCATGCAGGCTACGAGTAACCGATTATATTACGATCTCATGAAATACGCCGACAATTTCAGCTATCCTAGTAAATTCTACGGCGGAGCCACCTCCGCGCCGCTCTAAATATTCCGACAGTAATTACTCGTAACCGAGGTAGCACCGGCCCGATCCACAGCCAACACGTCTATCCGTGCACTAATTAAGAACTTAGGTAGTCAGATGCGCAGTGGGTGGCAGGTGAACGGGAGAAGTTATTTTTGGTTAAATTAAACGGCGAACCGAGGCTCCATGCGATATTCTGGTTGTGTTCTGGCTATATATTGATAGGACAGCATAGAGTAAATTTGCATTGTACAATAATTTACGTAACGGAATATTTTCCTACTCTACACTTCTATTATTCGAATTTTATCGTCGCTAATCAACATTTATATTTACTTTCTTTATTTATTTATTTCTAATTCGCCGATAGTAAATGCTAGATAAATGACTAATACAGATGTGTAATAGTAAAACTGGCTAAAATAAGGTCGCGTGTGTAAGTGGATGGATGTGCGTAGATGATTTTTTTTATTATTATTATTTAATTTGTACTTTATAATTTGTCCAGCTGGACATTCGGTAAATTTTTCTAGCTTTATTGCTAAATAATAAAAGATGGCTGGCTACCCCCATGGCGGGATACCATCTTCGAGTTTCACTATTTTAGTAGGTATCGGTCGGTAAGCGTCGGCGACGAAAAACCGGTTAATCGATTATCGGTCGGTAAAGTCTTAAAAACCCCTGGCAATAAAACGGTTAAAACACTTTGACTGCCACGTTGGTCACATATGACCCGCCACGGTTTCTCCTATGACGCCATGATGGTCATTGGTGACCGGAGAGCTTCAACTTCTTACAATTGTAAAAATTGTATGGGAATTGACAGTTAGGGCATCTTGAATGTAGCCGATCAATAGAAGATACTTTGAAATAAAAAATACCCCATTAAACGATTAAACATTTTTATTAGAACACCAATAAAAAAAAATAAGAACAAATGTTGCATCTAACGGTGCATTGTGTTAAAACACTTTAAACATAAATGTGGCTCATCAATACAATCTGGACAATAGGTAGTCACTTTTTTGGTACGATTCATAGCAATTTTTAATTCTAACTGTTCAACATTTTTTTTATACCATCTCTGCAAAATTTTCGTGGCAGGTACGCTTGCTCTTCTTTCTTCTGCATTTCATGTTGCAATCTTTGTCGAATAAGTATATTTCACGGTTCTGGTGAATGGCACTGTGTAAGGTGCATGGCGAGTGCCATTCTAAAATCTAATATCTTAATTTTTGTTTCTCTTGCTTGGTTATACCCATCAGTGACCACCAATAAGGGAAGAATGTTGTTTTACACCGCCAATTTATTATTATTTTACCATTATATGCTTTGAATAATAAAAATACTTGAATAATAAAAATAATAAGACGCAGTCAAAGCGTTAATTATCGTTTTTAATTATTGCTCTGTACTGATAACCACGAGCGCGGACCGTACACGAACAGCAGTTGGCCATAAGACGACGAGACAGCTATCTCAGCGCATTGGCCACGGAAGACGTTGGGCGCAGCACCGGCCAATTATTTACCGGTTATTACGCAAAGCTACTAGACTTCCCGGCTGTTGGCGCGTCGGTATCTATTATACAATCGTATCTTGTCTTTTCTTCATACTCGCGCGCCTCCTTTGCGTTCACGAGCCTCGCTAATTGTTGAAATTTTCATTATTTTCGTGGATTACGAAACGAACGCTTCGCACACACAGTCGTATTTTTGTAATATCTCGAAGGAAATACAGGCAGTGTAAATAACTTTGAATCGTCGAATGATAAGAACAAGGAATGAAACGATAACGGGTAGACAGAATGTTCGTGGAATTTCTTATTTTTATTAAGATGATTGAAGAGATTTTGTTTTACTCGGTAGATATCGCAGTATTCTGCTAGAATCCTAGTACCTCAAACGATGGAAATGTAATATCGGTTCATTCAATATAATTTCAACAGACATCCTTGACAAAATCAAAGAAAAAAGGAAAGCGAAAGCAAAATGGCTAAAACATATGAAAACAAAAGACATCTGTAGCGGTAATCGACAGCAAACCTTTCAACGATTTCTGTCTCGTGGCTTGCTACATAAAGACCCTATTCTCGATTGGATGATGGTGGAGCTGTGGTTAGCGCCATTAGTCACGAACGCTCAAGATCCAGGTTCGAATCCCCGGCCGAATCCCCGGCCCCACTCTCATAGTCTCCGGTTTTTTCTCCACGATTCCCTAAGTGAGAGAAAAGCAGTTGTGTATCTATCTCGATATATATTAATCCACCTCAAAACATTTTTAAGCTATGGCAAAATACTTGAAAATGCAAAGTGAGAAGAAAAAAGTATGTATGAAGTTCTCAACTTTCGAGTAATCTAAAGACAAATTTCAAGTAATTTGAAATGAAAAGTAGTACTCTCTTAGAATTTAGATGTCGAATAATTTGAACGAGCCTTTAATTTCCCGTTGCATCATGCTAATGAAATTGAAAGGAGATCCGATATCAATCAGCAATATTGGTTTAATTATCTCAGCCAGTTTAATCATAGCCGTGTATGGTTATCCTCATTAAAATAATACAATATTTATCTTATAGAAAATTCTGCGCCCACGCGTTGACACATGAGCGACAGGGGATAATTATATTTTTGCACGTGTCTGACAGAATGTGAATTGTCCAAGTTTGTAGCAGTTTCTAGGGACAGAACGCAATCAGCTTCCTTTGAAATCCAATTTTCCACAGCAAGGACATAACTATCCCGACAGTATTTAAGCGTAATTGTGAGAGAATGAGACAGAATGGAGGTATTTCATGAGGAGGAAATAGGTGTCCTGATTTAAACTTCGCTCGCGCAAATTTCGCCTACAAAATTGATGTTCCCTAATACTCTTGTCGAATACTAATATCTTCGAATCTCTCATTCACATACTATTTTTATACAATTTTATATTTTATCACTTAGACTGTGAATTTTTATGCAATATTTTTATGTACTTAACTAAAAAAATAAAACTTAGATGGAGATTCCTTTTATCCATTAAAAATTAGAACAAATATTCTACTTTGGATATTTTGTATATTTCTATTTGTTATATGCATTCTGTTATATTTTTGCATCTGTCAAGTTCTCATAAATATATAAAACTGCGCAGTGTAATAAAGGTGATTGTATAGTGAAACGTATACTATAAAAATTAAATTTCTCTTCTATTGGGTTGGCATTAGGTATTAATGGCAAAATCCGCAACCACTTGGTTGCCAACCCAATATAATTTTTACTGGTCTTCCCTGTGATTCTCGACGGTTGATGAAAATTCATCGGAGATGATTTCTCACAAACCGTAAAAATTTCTTTTATAAACTGCAATAACAACGTCGCTATCTTTCTACTCTATATTCCTATGTTACATTTCTCTCTGTATTATCTACATATTTATATATTGAAATTTATTACACAACAAATCTTTGTAAAAGGTAAGATGAATACGACCATACTGTTTCTTGAGCAAAATAACGATTCTCATACAGAAGCCTTGTGCCTTTCGTGTTCAAGTCAAACCTCGCGGATCATTATGGCTTGATTTGTACGCCCCAGATATGCAAAAGCGAACGGCTCTTTATCGCGCTATAAACACGCCACGATTCCAACAGCATAAATCATAATGGAACCATTGCCAGATTCGCGAACGAAACTCTTTTCAAGTTTTCTTTTCATTTGCAGTATATACCCGATCAATTTCGCTCTCACCAACTCTATTAACGAAAGATTTTCTTAGAATCTTCTCAAGAATCCTTATTTTACGTATATTGAACTATAACGAGACACGATATTACCCACACAATTTATCTGAAATTGCTTTTCTGCATTTACATGACTCATGGTAATATTTAGACGTGACAAAAATATTTTTTTTTTTTTTTTATTTAATTTGTACTTTACAATTTGTCCAATTGGACATTTGATCAACTTTTTTAGCTTTATTGCTAAATAATAATAAAAGATGGATGGCTACCCCTAGTGGGGTACCACCTTCGAGTTTGATTATTTTATTTCTTTAGTGAGGTCAATGGGGTGCTTTCTTTTTAGTGTTCTTTCTATCAGAGTTTTGCTCGCTTCAGTAGTCAGCTGGTTTGGATGTTTGCAGTTCTTTCCTTGTTTTTTCCGCGTACCTACCTATTTCTTCTTTCACCGTTGGTGAAATATCTTCGTTTCTGACATACCAGAGAGCCCTATTGTTCTCAGTATCTTCGATTGTACCGACTCTAGTTTATTTATGTGGCTCATTGCTGCTGTCCCCCATAGTGGTATTCCATACCTCCAAATTGGTTTTATTATCGTTTTGTAGATTTTTAATTTATTTTCTGTGCTGAGTTTAAAACTTCCACTAGTTAACCAGTACATTTGTCTTCTTTTCTTCCGTATTTTGTCTGTAATTGATTTAGTATGTTGTTTCCATGTAAGTTGTATGGCTAAGTGAAGTCCTAGGTATTTTACTTGCCTTGTTTGTGTTATGTGCGTGCCATTCAATTGGATATTTGGTGGTTTCCCTTTTCTTAGTGTAAATGTAATATGCTTGCATTTACTGAGGTTTTCCTTTATTTGTTTATCTCGTAGCCATTTTTCTATTTTTCTGATGTGCTCTTGTAGTAATGTGGCTGCTGTTTCTGCATTAGTATGCTTGACTAGTACAGCTGTGTCGTCCGCGAATGTCAGTATTTTGCTGTTGGTAGTTGTTGGTATGTGGGCTATGTATAGCGTGTGTAATATTTGCCCTAATACGCCTCCTTGCGGTAACCCTACCTTAATGTCTTTTACTTCAGAATATACATCCTTTATTTTTACTACAAAAATTCTGTTGCTTAGATATGATTTGAGTAAGTGATGGATTTGTTCCGGAAAGTGTTTTTTGATTGTTTGTAAGAGGTTCTCATAGTTCACTTTGTCAAATGCTTTCTCAATATCCATGAAAAGGGCTGTACAGTACAAAATTATGAAGACCAGTAATAGATTCGAATCTGTTTGAAATGCACGTATATTCAATCCATGTGATTTTTCATTGTTGAAGTGGCTCCCATTTCAAGGAAATTTACCGAATGTCCAGCTGTACAAATTGCAAAGTACAAATTAAATAATAATTAAAAAAATTCAAGGAAAACTCCACATCTGTTCTAAAGTTTAGTTTTCTTAGCCCTTGAAGCCATTGAGCATTGTTTAGCACTAAATCAATTTAAAGGGTCTCTCAGCTTCATAGTTTTCTAGGAACATGCATTGCATAGATGATGCAATGGGGTATAGACAGGCCAGTTTTCCATAATTGTATAAATATCCATAGATTCATGGTATCGAAGCTTTTTCATAAAATAATGTTGCTAGCGTGCTGATCTGGACTAGCATGCACATTGTACTTAATTACATTATACTTAAACTTGCTTAAATATATATTTCTATTATACATTCATCCATACATTTCCTCTCTCCCTCTCTATTACGAGATAAAACCTTAACATTAATATATGGGCATTATATTAATTAACGGTAATTAACGTTTTCGTATTTTAATCCGTACAATTATTGTTATACGCGTATCTGAATATTTAAATAAATTGGGTTGGCAACTAAGTGATCACAGATTTCGTCAATACTACCTCATAATAAAATCCGCAATCACTTAGTTGCCAATATAATGTTTACAAAAATAATGGTTTGATAAATCTGCGAATTAGAGGTAGCAATAACATATTTGATTAATTTTTTAAAAAACAATAAACCCCTGAAACCCATGATTTCTACATAAATATTCTATTTCCCTTTGCAATTATAAAAATTTAAATTAGATCAGGGTAAAGAGCAATTTTCAAATTAAAAACTACCTGGATCCATACATATACAAAAGCATGAACTTCAATATTTTCCCCTTGCAATTATACAAATTTAAATTAGATCAGTGTAAACAGCAATTCTCAAATTAAAAACTACCTGGATCTATACACATACAAAAGCATTAACTTCAATATTTTCCCCTTGCGATTATACCAATTTAAATTAGATCAGTGTAAACAGCAATTCTCAAATTAAAAACTACCTGGATCTATACATATACAAAAGCATTAACTTTAATATTTTTCCACTGGACGAATTTAAAAAAAGAACAATGAAATAAAAATAATGATACCAGCGTCTAGTAGGTTCCATTGTAAATACACAGCATAAAACAGGGGAAGATAGAGAAGCTCGAGGGACCTGGCCGTGTAATAATAATATCGAGAATCACGCGGCAATAAAGCTTTCAACACTGAAATGAAAACGAGCGTGGAAAGATTTCCCTGATGACGTTCCAGCGCTTAGCTCTCAATGTGTGAAAGATGATTTCTCGTGGAGGCAACAGTTGTACGATATGGTATGAAGAATCGTCCAACCAACCCTGACAATGTCGACCCCTACCCATCTCTCCATGTGACGAATATTGATCATCGTTGGTGCACAGGAACCAGAGTTTCCTCCTCTATCAACCATCGTAGCTGGATTCTGAATTTTGATTGAGAGAGAACCTTCCGTCTTTCCTGATCTTCCTCTTCCATTTCCATGAACTTTTGGGAGATTGAGGTATTTCTGGTTGTGCGGTTCCACAATGGATCGAAGCAGTTCATGGGGAAGAGAAGGGATACCTCTATGGTGGAAAAGATAGATCCAAGGCAAACTGGAACCGATAACAGGGAATTTCCTTCCTGTAGACGATCTTATGTGCGCTGCAGTTCATGAGTATACTTAGGTCTATTTATAGCAACAGTATATCTGCATGAATTGTAGCAAAGCTTTTCTTTTTTTTTATTATTAGTTTGTACTTTACAATTTGTCCAGCTGGACATTCGGTAAATTGTACCAAATTGTAGGAATCAACGAATTAGTTAACTAAATGAGAATTAATATTAATGACTGATTATTTTTAATATTTAAATTATAGAATTATTTAATTAATTCTTTTATGTTTATATATATATATAAGAAAGTTTAATTTTTTAATTTATGAATATTATATTTATATAAATGTTGTTTATAATATAATTTTTTTTCATAAAATAAAAATTGATATTAATAAAATTATTATATTAAGTATATATATATATATTTATACATAAAATAATACTTGCTACCTTTTAATGAAATCAACAGTTTGTAAATCTAAATCAGCTGCAGATATACTGTTAAATATACTTTCCATTCAATAGCAAAAGTGAAAATTTTCCAAAATACCAAAGAAGCAAAATGAGAGACAGTGAAAAGTTTTTGTGCAATTCCCATTAGAATAACTCTCTGTTAATAGAAGTTTGGGAATTTTCAAAATGTGAGAAAATTGAAATATATTACATGTAAAGAAAATTTTACATAATTCTTAGAGGCGAGACGTTCTTGCAGTTTTGGTATTTTGAGAATTATGAGAAATGGAATAAGGTGATTTGAAAATATCATAGAATTCCTGTAGATTCCGTTGTTAGGATGTATTGGCTCATTAGGTGGTAATGTCAAAATCCGCAATGACCTAGTTGCAACTCAATATATAACTCGCTTTGGTAATAACATTTATCAGGGATATTCTGTGTACATTCAAAATATCCCACGTTCTGAAAGCATTTCCATTAAAACATTTCGTCCAAATAAATGTTGATCATTTGAAGGTTTAAAATTGTGGTTAATGAAAAATCATTGAATTTCTCTTCCTTTTCCCTCGCTGGTTCTCTTCGCGTTAATTTACAGGACACTGTAATTTAATAATTATCTCCAAGCAATTTACAAATGGCGAACGTTAGGTGGGCAAAGGGAAATTTTTGACAAAAACGTTTTATCCGAAATCGCCTGCGTCTCTGTAATTAAAATGGAAAATTCAAAAAGATTCGCTTGAACGAAGTATCATCCGGTTTTTCGAGAAAATTCAGCCGCTGATAAATTAATAAAGTGCTTTCAAATTAGCAGAAGAATCGTGCCCTAGTTCCGAGGATGAACAGTCTCGGTTTCAATCGAAACGAACATGTTTCTCCATTTTTCCAAGAACTTCCGATTGTCTATCGAAATTTCTCTCTCTCGTCGAGGAATCTGAAATTTCAGTAGATTAAAAACTCTCGTAATGAAACAGATCTTATTCGACAGGAATTCAATAATCTTTTTAATTAAAACCTTTGTAGAATTTCAAATATAACCTGCTTTACCATTAAATTATTACTTGATAAATGTTATTTCAAAATAAACAGCATTTTGAAATGAAGATCGTTAATCAAATGTTCGTTGATGATTAACTGAAATGATATGTTTCCTCTTGCAATTATACAAATTTAAATTAGATCAGGGTAAACAGCAATTTTCAAATTAAAAACTATCTATATTACATAATTTCATATATATATATATATATATGTGAGATCGTAAATCTTGGGATAATTCAGGTGATCGATTCTGAATTCTGAAAATCGAGTTTTATTGTGAAAATAATTAGATAAAATACAAAAATAAACAGCAATTAATATTCATCTATAACAATAAATAACAATAAATTACATAAACGAGAAATAACAAGTTCTGTATAATGTTTACCTGAAAATCGAGAATCCATTTTCAACGTCCTGAACTACCGATTTTTCTCTGTCAGTCTTCAAAATTTTAAATAATTATTCTGTGATCTTGTCTGTCTCTGATATTTCTCTCTGTCCGTCCGTTTGGGAAATGAGTGTCTCTCAAAAATGGTTGTCCGTAAAACATAAGAGGATCGCTCTGACCGTAAAGAAAGTCGTGCTATCCGTAAAACAAAAAGAGTCCCTAGCCCACGTGAACCCTAGGGAGTTTACATATATAACATATATACATAATTATATACATATATCAAATATGTATATAATTATGTATATTGTATTAACAAAAACCTGGTATCTTGGCTGTTTCGGGACAGTTTCACAAAATTCATATATCATAAAGATGCCCGAAAAACGAGATAACTATCAAATAACAATAATATACAAAATCTCGTAAAAAGCATTTCATTGTTACCAGAAACATTGGTTGCTGAATAACTCAGATGATAAGAATTGCAGAACGCAGATCGTAAACTACTGGACGTAAAATATAAAAATCTGTAACGTTCGAGAAAATCAAGGCACAATGGAGGTATCGTAAACCTTTCAAAGAATCAAGAGAATTGTTCGAGCCACATTGCGAAGTGCACTTATCAACGCAATTTGTCAAACGGAAGATAATAAAGCGGCGGTAATAAATTTGTAGAAACCGTAAAACGTTCTCGGCTGAATATTTTTCCACTTCGACCGCATTCGAACGATGTTGAGAAATCGTTGAAGAATTGAAAACAATATGAAACATTCAGTAGCGGCGATAATAGCAAGTAATAACCTATTCGCGCTCGCTAACCGTACAATCGGCAACGCGTGTGTCGTGTATCGTATACAGAGCAACTACTCGAAACAGGTCAACTGTTCCAGCGTTCTCTTTTCCATCGATAGAAGTATTGGTGTTTCCAGCGAACATTTTGTCGCCCCAACGAGCAATTCTATCGGTCGAGGTTAATTCTTTTGTTTCTATCGCACAGTTCACAGGAGGAGAAATGGGAGGAGAAAGCCAGAGACTGTTGTATCGTGGTTCATCAATTTTTTAGATTAATGCATCGCGATCGTGTTTCGTCTTCGAATGCTTTAAGAACGTCTACTCTCCTCTCAAGGCGAGATATGGATACAATTACTTGACTGAAACGAACAAAGAGCGCGCTGATACGTTTTTACTGTCCGACGATACGAAAAGAGCTGCACGATGGTATATCGATAGTAACAGAACCCGACTGACTATGTGGTAGTGTAGTCCCTGTGATTTGGTTTCGTTTCCATGTACGTCTGCTGTGTCATTCAATATTTACGCATTTAACACAATAGACGTTTTTTATGATCGTGTACGACTTTTACAATATTCTGTTCTTTCGTGAAAATGTTTTGGTATGTTCTGCAAAACTACATTTCATACTAGTAAAAGTATCAGAATAGATTTAACTATAGAATAGAATAGTAGGATTTCATGCGATCATGCTAGTTTTCTGTAATATCCTATTGCTTTTATACAATTTTCACTTACTTTCATCTATCGAATACATTGTTTAGACGATCTAATATTACGTTTCTCATTGTCAGGTTTACTTTCTTATAGTATCACCACTTGTGAAAATGGTGTCAGGAGCTACTCTGCCTTTTGACTCGAGTATTGATTGGACATCGTTTCGATCAAGTAGCACAAAAACGTACTATAAAATTGCTCGCGTTACTACGAACTGATACTGTCACGATGAATAAAGAGAAAAGAGTGATACGCGAAATTAACTGTTCGTTAGTGAGACTCAACGGTGACTTGCTATTTGTAAGCCAGAGCTGATGTGTCGAATTCCAACAGCTTCTTTCGCACCGCCTCTCGGTGACACGAACATTTTTACACGCATTATCGGTTTTCCAAACAGTCATATTTCAGCGAAACGAAATCCGGCTGTGTAAAACCTGGTGCCGGCAACGGCCGTTAATAAACATTTCCTGTCCAGTCGCAAAAATCGCTGACATTTTAACAGTCTCAAATTGCATTCCCTCGTTCCATTTTCCCTTGATCCGTTCGCTTTTGCCTCTTCATGTAGCACTCACAAAAATCCACGTCGCTACGTGTAACAAGGACCATTGTGCCGGTCGAATGAAACAGCATGTTCCCTACAAAAATAGAAAAGAGATAAAACCAAGGAAGGAACAAAAGAGATAGACAAGGAAGGAAAAAGAAATCGAGAAAGTAGAAGAGGTAGAAGAGAAAGGAAGAAGTAGCAACTTGTATCCGTAGTCGGTGAACGTAGTACACACTCCATAGAGTGGAGCAGCGGCAGACTGCTTCCGGTAATGAAACTAGACATGAAGAGGAAGTTCGAAAGAGAGAGGGACGCAGGGCAGGCAGGCAAGTAGGCAGGCAGGCACGCACGCACGTGGGGACGTTGAACGGTCTAAGGGATGCTGGAGGGGATGCAGGAGGTTGAGGTCGCATTGATTTTGTCTAGACAGGGTGGAGACTAGCTGTGGTATCGTCCTTCGCTCACCGTTGATATTCTGGCATTCAGTGTGGCCGGTGCACGCACCTGCACTCTTGCTTGCATTCGCGTTCTTCTTAGTCATCGTTCTAACCATATACCATATTCTCCTTAAAATCCACGTTTCTTCATCGTGTGGTGTTTTCATTCTCTATATCTCCGTATCTTTTTCTCATACAGCGTGTTATTCCTCTCGATCTCGATTTATCTGAAAAACACGTGAAGTTAGATCACAGTTCGCGAGTGAAAACTTAACCTTCTATGTATCATTACCTGTAAAATTCACGTTTCTTCGTTGTACGTGGTTCCTATGAGTTTTCATATTTCTTTGCAATAAAATATTTTTCTCTCGATTATATCTTTCTTCTTCGTCTATTGCGCCAGGAACACGTGAAGTTCGATTACAGTTCGCAAGTGATAACCTAACTATATATATGCATATATATTCTATATCTATATACTATATATATATATATATTATTCCCTTTAAAATACATGTTTCTTCGTCGCGTGTAGTTGCTCCGTGTTTCTCCGTTTTTTCTATATTTCTTTGCGATAAAATATTTCGTTGATCGATCTCGATTTATTTTCTCTGTTTATTCGGCGTGAAAAACATACGAAATTCAAGAATAGTTGGTGAGGTAAAAATACCTGTGTAAAACGCGCGTTCACACATAGCCTATGTACTTCTAGAGCTTTCATTTAAACGTTCGACCATAGCATCTTCACAAAAGTGGTGTGGAAGGAGGCGTACGAGAGGCTCGATGGTTGGCTTTGGCTGGATCATGGATCCGTTGCAATTTCTGGCGTCGTGGTATGTTTTCAAAAATTTACCGAATGTCCAACTGAATAAATTGTAAAATACAAATTAAATAATAGAAAAAATAAAAAATAAGAAAAAAATAAAATAAAAGCTGACGATCAGAAAGATAACACGAAGTTTCGTGCTAGAGTAGCCGATTGCTGCAATTGGTTTGCTGATTGGCCACTAGTCGAGATCTTATCTGATTATTGATCAATATCGAAGAAGGTATATTTCTCTTTTCTTCGTCGAATAAGAACGAGACACGAACATCTAGCATAATTATTTATTTAACAAACGTAAAACTGAAACCTTTTTACACGATAGTGAATTACCAAGTGACAAAGCATAGGTTATAAACATTTATTACACAAACAGCTTTCATATTCTTACAATTTTGTATCGTAAATACCATCGATCGAATTGTAATTCGTACAGTTCACTTGTAAATCTTCGTCTTATTGCCAAGCTTGTTACTGTCATACGAGAACTTATGAACATTCCTAATTTCGCCAAAATTTCCTCTATAGTATTAACCATTTGCATTCGGAATTTTATTTCAATTTCGTTAGTAGCAGCTGCCAACGCTTAGCGACTATATTGTACTCAAGATCTACTTCTTGCATATAGTCATCGCTATCACTATTGTCAAAGTCCTTATTTATTTCGCGCCTTTCACTCGTTGTAAATATTTAGAGGGTGACAGGTATACAATTTTCAAACTCTGAGCAGATTGATATAAGTTAGGTAAGTAAGCCAGTTCGGTAAGAGCGTCGATAACGTGTGCGCGACATCTATTGATATGGACAGAAAGAATGTCGAGTGGGATTCGACAAAGGAACTCCTGAGATAAAAACTGATGTCGAGTTACACTCGACATAGAAGTGCATAGGGTTAACTCGATCGTGCAAGAAGCTTTTGAAGCTCTATCAATCAGTTGCAAGAACTGGTGGAGATCGTAACAGTGAACGAAGCAAAATCTTTGCCAGTTAAGAAAGTATTTTATGATTATGGTCAGACAACTAGAATCCGGTTGATCGAAAAGTTCGAAAGTTTTAAGAGGAAAGAGTAATTAAAACGAAAAGTCCAGTTGGTTGTACAGGGATCACGGAATCGTATATTTTATCAATGAATCGGTCAGCTAACGAGCTGCAGCTCGTTACGCGGCACGCTAATTGAAACCAACAAAGAGTCGCTGCCTGAAACCAAGAGAAAACAGAAATATAATTCGTAAAAGAAGCCGGGTATCGATGGAAATTGCTCGTTTCGAAAATATTCTCGAACTCAATGTTTTCGAATAATACGTAATACCTATTGCAAATAGTATAATACGAGACGTATGATATACTATATATTTCATATTTTTAATGTTATTATACATAACACAGTTATGTATTACTGTCTCGTTATTGTTGCTTATACTTGTCGCTTCTGAAAAATTGAAAGTAAAATGATGAAGAATACAAAACGAACGATTGAGAAAATAATCGAGGAGCATTCTGAGAAAAAAGACTCATAAGACTGCATTGAAAATATTAATTCTAGTCTTTTAATATTAGGTACATTCGAATTGGTAATTATTAAACTGTGAATATTTATAAAAAATGATATTTTCATAAATACAATCAAAAAGCCGAAACCCAAATAGAGAATTACTTTACCTACCGAACGTTATAGAAAGGATTATACGTTGGATAAATTTCTATATTTTCATATACATTAAGTGCATTTTTTTCATCTTCAAATTTTCCATTAATGTAATATACAAATTCGCAGTCTCATGATTACAATTGCTCCTAAAGAAATTTCCTCTTCTCTATATTTATAAAATGAATGAAAGTCTGTATACATCTCTAATAGACCTGTAGGATCTTTCTTCCAGAGAGCTCTCCGAATTTACCGAATGTCCAGCTGGACAAATTGTAAAGTACAAATTAAATGATAAAAAAAAATTTGCTATGATACCAAGAGTGGCTGCCAGAATGTGAAGTACTAGCAATAATTTTGTTAAACTGAGCTAACAGTTTCCTTCTAGCGTTCCATGGAAGGATATACTCTCACTGAATAACGAAGATAGAAAACAGTAATTTGGAAAGAAAGTTTGATAAATCGACTAGACGAGCGTCCCTCGTGGAGAAATATGAAACGTAGATCTGCGACGAGACGTTAAAAGTAAATAAAATTCGACGGGATGCCGCGGAGGATTGAATTTCTCGATAAGATAACTTGATTCGTTTAATTTTGTAAATATTCATCCATCCGTCTCGTTGCCAGGCAAGTGAACAATTGGCAACACAGCCATATTCTCGTATAAAGGTCACGTTTGTAGCTGAGTTCGCTTCGAGGTAAAAAAAGATACACAGACGAAAAAAAGATAGGGAAGGAAATATGCAGAACGAAGCTGCAACTCTATTGTTGTGACATATCTAGATAGAAATGAAAACTATAAAAGGAGAAAAACTGTGCGAATATCGGAACGATGCTCGACATGCTATTCGCAAAATATTAGCGGAACATCAGTCGCGATACCGTTGACATCGAAGTAAATCGGTCGATTCGCAGCAAACGAAAATATTTAGCCGACGACTTACCCATCGTTTGTTCTCGTCATTTCTTTTTTCTTTTCATATCCGTCTTTTTTATTTCGTTTTTTTTACGATTCGTTATGATTCTTTTCTACCTTGGAATGAATATTACGAGATACAGAGGATGTATCATAAAACACGAATAGATATATTGTTGTCTATTAACGTATTCACTGGATGTTCGCGTGCGTTATTAGAACACCCGATAGAGTGGCTCGTCTGCTTCGCTTGCGACGAATGTTTGAAACCTTCGAGTGACATTCTACGAAATGAGTAGCTGTTTTAACGCTCGACACTTTGGTCAGGTACAAAAAAAAAAGGGAATTTCATCTCGTCAATATTTGTATTTCATTGTTTATATAATTTGAATTTTTCTTATTCCTCAAAATGATTTGGATCTTTTTACAGATATACGTTGAACGAAAGCATTTTCTGTAGTCTTCTTCAAAACTGTACTTTAACTATAGTTCTCTGTATCATAAATTATTATACTATAGATCGACAAATCGCTGTTCAAAGTTTAACTCCGACATTTTTCAAACGTCTGATGCGAACGAAGATGTCATTATTAGTCGAATGAATTAAACAAATTTTCCAACATCCTGTTTCATAAATGAATAATATTCTGTGAACGTTCGTTACGATTATTGTCTGCACTCGTAACGGAGAAATAAATAGAATGAAAACTTTTAATCTCTGCTTAATTACCAACGGAAAGAGAGAGAGAGAGAGAGAAAGAGTTGATTAATTGGCTCAATAATAAAATCAACTATAATTTCAGTTAAATTCTAGTTTACAATTTACCTACGTAATAGCATCGGTTATTCTGCCAACAAATATTTCGTCAAAAAGTTGTAATTTTTCCATTTTATAATTCGTTGTTAATTAAAGCGATTTGAGACGATGGGAAAAGAAGCGAACATCGTAGAATTTGTTTGTTAGATTAAAGAAAAAAAAGTTTCTTTCTTTCTCATTCATAGACCGTTCCTACGAGAAAGAGTGCAATTATTCTCGGTTAAAAAAGCTCGCTTCGTAGACCGGACTTTTCGTTTGGAGGAAAGGGGAACAAAATTTTAGAGTTCATTAGTATTCATTAAAAACATCGCAAGCAGCGTAAGCTCATTAGATGTAAGTTATAAGATCTCTTCTCCAAAGTCTTCTCCATACTACATTCGATAATTATCCCAGGAAACGAACGAAGCAGCTTCGCTGCCGTGAAAAACTCAAACTAATGGCGAATGTTTCGAAAAATGAAAACTAGTTCTAAATTACAGACCTTGTTCGAGTTGACTGATACTAAACGAGTGTATGAATGAAAAATATATTGAAACAAGTATAAGTATAGGTATAGTGTATGAGGTCAAAATCAGATGAATTGTTATTATTATTTATTAATTTAATGTGTAACGGCACATGAGCCATAGGATGAGGTGGATCGAGAGCGACTCATGTTGTCGTTTTGCCTCGGGACAGTGACGCCGCCTTGACGCGCGAAACGTAACGATAAATAAACTCCGGGCAAAACAATGTCGCCGCTATGTCCAACCGTCGATCAAAGACAAATTCGAATTTTTCGACTCTCCCCCGACCAATATAAATAAACCGTTGCGAGTACGAGTTATCATACGAGTTGTTATACGAGATACTACACGAGTCATTATACGAATTAGTATCTACGAATTTCTACCTAGTTATCGACGAGTATTTAGTGAGCATTTTATCAAGTATCAATTAGCAATTCGACTTTGCGATTTTTACTTCGTACAAGCTACTCAGCGAATATAGTTTGTACACTAAATTATCATTTTAAATATATTCGACGGTTACAACCACAAACTATAACAAAGAGTAAACCTCACGATTAAACCTCCTATATACCAGTCCTCCACAAATGTATGATATTGTTGAGATTGACTGATGGAGGAACGAGTGAATGAATTTGTAATAGAAAAATATATTAAAACAAGTAGAAATATAGTGTGTGCTGATCCAGATGGTCTTACAGTGTTACAATACAATAGGAAGAAGAAGGATAGAGAGCATGTTCATATATTTATAGCAAAGGACATTACCAAAAAGTTAACCTTGGTGTGCAGCTATAGCTGAAGGTTACAGGAAACAGCAATAGGAATCTACTTATAGCTCTTTTGTTTCTAGACCTTGTAATCTAAAACAAAATTTATATTCAAGGGCACAATAATATGCACTTCTCCTTATTTTGAATTTTTTCACTAAATCCTATTCTCTTTGTAACAGCGATAATTATATATATATATATAATTCCAGTTACAAGTATATATATATATATATATATACTCAAGTTAGAAATTATAAGAATACATTTCCGTTTTTTTTTTAAACTTACTGCCCCACATAAAGCGTCTATATTTTGCAGTTTTAACTTAGTAGAATATGTCCAATACTGACATATATTTAATACTGTTGACCGTAAGCGACTGTATATGAAATACATCAATTTCAAAATAAATGTATCTTTTATTTTAACAAATTAATCGCTGAGGAAAACTTGTAATGTTTATGTTACAGGGACCCCCTCGACTCCAATAATGCCAGGAGGCACACCTGGAACTCCATCTTCTAAAACCAAGGTAAAGTAGTAAATCATTCTTTCATATTTGAACGAGCTACATATCCTTCCGCCAAAAGAAGACAAGGTGACAGATAAATATCTCTATTTTCCATAAAACATTATTTACCATACGATGATAATATATTTCTCAAAAAAAAAACTTTCACCGTAACTAAATAATTAAGTAACCTATTTTTTTGATTTATTTGAGTAACATAAAAATGATAAATTGAGTAACAATTAATACATGTTGCAGGACAAGATAATGATGAGAACGAAGGTCGTGGTAGCTCTGTACCCTTTTCGAGCAATCGAGGGTGGCGATTTGTCCCTCGAAAAGGTAAGGGAAACTCGATTTTTCGCTTTTTGATTGAAAGAATGAAAAAAAACAACATTCATAATAAACCGTATCACGAGTCGACTTATCCGCGTGGTCCGACATATCGTAGTCCGATAGGTTATAAAATATGTAATATGCGATTAAACAGCGGTAAAAAGGATCGATGCACGGGATCGTTTAACGGACGGTTCTATAATGCAGTTTTAATTATATCTAGGAGAACCTGAAGCCACAATAATTGCCCACTGAAACAGAAATCCGAATCGCATAAAAGCAAACGACAGTCGATATTCGATTTCGAATGGGCCTTCCATATCTTTTCGTGCTTTGCGAAGATTCCAATAATTTATGCGTTCGAATGGTACGAAATCGCATTCAGCTGGAGTAGCTACATAGCAAATATAGTTTACGATCCGACGGTAAACCGAACGTTACCGCGGTCTATGCTAGGAAATTGCATTGTTTCCTATCAAATCGAATTAAATCGTAGCGCGTGCACTCGAGCTGAATCGATTGGAATCGTGTTATGTACAATGTGAAAGAAGGAAAAAAGCAAATTAGCTTTACATGGTACGTATTGTCTTAAATCGTTGAATCGATTCGTAACCGGTTGTATCGAATTGTACCAAACGAAATCAAATCGGATCGTGTCGTAGAGATGAAAATTATACGTCGATAAAGTAAAGCGTATCGTATCGTATGAAGGTAAATGTTACCCTAAGAATCTGTGTTTTACCATGATGCAAACTAAAAGGTATCGTAGCAAACTGAACTACGTAAATTACACCGTCTGTTAAAATGGAACTTGACCAACCACAATTTAATCGCGTCCAACACTTGTTCGTCCTATCGAATCCAAACAAGCGTACATATTACGTTAATAACCGCGCCATTATAAATCGATTTAATTCATGCGCTATATCATACAGAATCGAACAGACAAATTGAATTACGAGGATATAGAAACTTTGCACCGCTATCCAAAGCTTTCGAATCAGTTAAGTAAAATCTTGAACTTTTTCGATCATTCCTTGCGGAAAATACAGATAGTATTTTTTGTTCTAAAATGATCTGGTTCTGGCTTGATACAGTAGACAGTCTAATTTAGGTGGATAAATGGATTAAATAATTCTGCTACTTTCGATAGGTCACATTTCGTGTGATCATGTTTTCTGTTGCAGAAAAGTTTGCAGAAAATACGGATACAATGTTCCATAGAATCCTATTTACTGGTGAACTTGTTCTTGTTATATTCTTATTATATTACATTACTTAACACGTTGAATACCATGGGATTAGGTTAGGTTAACACTAGAACTACCACACCAGTCAAATCGACTGCTTTTACAATTTTATCTTAAAATTCCTACTTCATGTTATATTTTTTTCTGCAGTGATAACATGGAATTGCTTCCGTAAGAAAGTAATAAATCAATAAATATAAAAATATTTTATTATTACGTATTTTTTAAAGACCAGTTTTTTTCACTGGTTTTGATAGAAATAGCTTCGTGTTAACTATCGGTAGTTCTAACGTTAACTTAACCTCCACAGCATCACGGCTTAGTTGAGAGCCAGTTACCGATGATCGGTGAAATTAATGCAGCATAAAACATATAAAAATAGTTTTATTTGTACATAAAATATATATCTATTATATGTGCCCCCACCAGTGGCTGCCGAACATGGGAAAAACCTGTTTTTTCCGTGTTTTACCTTAACGAACAGTAACCCTAAATAATGTTTTGACTTGAAAGATGTTTGATGATAATTAAGGGCTTTAATAGTAAAGTAAATGCTAAATCGTGTCACGATTCTTTAGGATTATTGTTGGTCCGAATAAGTATGACTGTGGGATGGATTATGGTTCATGGTAGATCCCAGGACCTAATAACGTAGAACAATTATTTAGCAATGCGAAGAAATAATATGAGATAATTGATAGTCGCAAAAGGTAAGTGAATCGAGCGAAATTGCACTACAGCGCCATGGGGGTCACCGGTGTCCTTAGTGTGATAAATTCTTTAGTGATGATTATACACATATCTGTTGTAGGTAATATTTCAACATTATATGTATGGCATAATAAAAAATTCACCGTGCCGCCACGGCCAAATCTTGTAAAACTGGCGTGACATTCAACGTGTTAATATATTATATCACAAAAGAAAGAATATAACAGTACAGGTTGCAAGCAAAATCGGAGAAAATAAGAAATTTTTGAAAAATGTATATGTCGTTAGAAATGCAATTTTTCTTTTTACAGAATCCGTCTGGTTAAAATATTACGGTTACTTTTAACCTAACAACCAAGCAATATTTAGTTCACTAAAAGATATAACTGCTTGGAAACTTTTAGACAATAGATGACGCACCTAAAACCACCACATGCTTCTAACGAGGAAACAAAGTTCGGTCAAGGATCGTCGTCAACAATTTCCTTTCTAAAACTATTGATCGATCGTGCGACCGTTTTAACGCAAAACACATGGCGTTATGAAAAGATTCGAAATCAGCATTACATTTCCCAGTTATAATCTGGGCACAGCTGGATCCTGCGGCTAAATAACGGTCCGTGTGATGTCCCGCGTCGATCATATTATCGTCGACATAAGCAACAGCATCTCTGGTATTCCACGGACTCTCTGGTTATCCTCTGATATGCAGAGAAACCTTGGGTCCCATTAACACTTGAACATGTACAGCACATCACGTTTCATCAGACGTTAAATTAACAAAGAGATATGGCTTTCGAAAATTTACTAGACGTTCCAGAATAGTTTTCTAAATCCTCGCTGTACCAATAAGAACGAAAGTATGTGAATAAATTGAATTAACGAGCTCAACGCATATGATAAATAAATCGATGATAGAAACGTTTGTTACTGTCGAAATTTAACGTATTATATTTTGTGGTGCTGAACGATTCACTAAATACGATTCACTATTCATACAATTCAATGTAACTTCCGGTTGAGGTTATTTGACGATCATGTCGCGTAACGATCGAGGTCAAATAATCGACGCTCAGAATCACTTGGAAGTGATCGATGATTCTCAAAGTCATTTTCAATCAAGGTAAAAATCATGAATGGTTGTCGAGGTTAGTTTTTAACATTAGTCGAAGTTGTTTCGTTCAAGTTTAAGATTATTTGGAGATCATACATTATCGTCGAGAGTCACATCGAAGGTCGTATTATTCGCGGTTAGAATTAAAAGTCATTGATTGATACTCGTCGACGTCGTATCGTACACGGAATTTAAATTATTCAAGTATGATGAAAGAATAGCAATAAATTGTTTTGTGTTGCAGGGTGCAGAGTACGAGGTGCTGGATGATTCTCAGGAACATTGGTGGAAAGTCAAAGATGAACACGGGTATGTAAAGGCTGTATCACATTCAACAAAAGAAGACCAAAACAAAACAAGCGTAACTTTAATTCTACGTAGAATCTTTTTTGCTACATTTATCTTTAATATGTTGCCTTCTCATTTATTTATTTACTTTTTTTTGTCCTAAAACTTTCTCTAAAATTTCCTTGAAAACTTATTACCATTTTAGCAAACATTAATTCAAGCGAATAAAACCACACATCGGATCGAAAGATTTCGATCGAGATCAAGCTTCAATTTAATTAGATCCCGCCAATTATGCAAACCCTTGCTGCAAGCGGTAATTAGGATTAACGACGTTTCGCTCGATCCCATATCTTCGTAGCAATTTGCATGCTCGGCAATCGAGTGCTTTTAATAGCTTAGGTTCCTCTCTTTGTACTCTCTGATGACTACTTAACGCAACCAAAAGCAGATTAGGGTTATGCATTCGTTGGTAGACGATTCGACTGACGAACGTTATAATAAGACGTGATAAACGTAGTAGTGTAAGTCAGTCCATTAACTAGCTTTCATAAAATAATATTCTGTATTTATTGCTATAAAAAATAGCTTATATTTTTTCAGAAAGAATAGTTCGATATAAACCTAATTTTATTGATAATGAAATTAAGGGGATGATACTCTTAACCATTACGAATTATGTTACCAATTTGACCAACATTTTGTCGGTTTGGTTAATAATTATCTGCTGTTTAAGCTCAGAAATAGTTTTTCTCTTTTTCCAAAAGCATACCTGTTTGAGTTACGTCACTTTTGAAATATGTACGCGATGTATGCAGAGCAATCGACGTACACACAAATGATATTGACACAATCAAAATTGCCTACCCGTTTTGCATATTTGAGCATCGAATATATGCGTAGAAACGATGCAGGATAATGATAAAATGATGTCCATTACATCATTAATGATACGATGTTATTATTAATGATGTCCATTACATCATTAATGATACGATGTCATCATTAATGATATGATGTTACTTTGTCTGCTATAAATTCGTAATTGGATTTTATCAAAATTAAGCATAATGTTCGTTTGCGAAGTTTCATCAAATTTCCATGACATCGGTTTTTTAACAATTGCACAATGTTTGTACAATATTTATAGAATAGTTTGGACAGAGAATAACGTAGAACAATTAATTGTAACCTCTGATTCTTCTTTCAGATCCATCGGTTACATTCCTAGCAACTACGTGAAGGAAAAGGAACTCCTGGGTCTTCAGAAATATGAGTACGTACCTGCAGGAGTTTCATACAAAAATTTATGCTTTTTTAATGTTATATGTAATGTTGTGAGGTAGTGATAAAATGTATTGAGTTGAGTAATTAGTAAGATAAAAGTTCAGAATGTAAATGTAAATATCATGTAAGCCAGAAGCCATTGTAAGGCAAAAGGCAAAGATTATAATAAATAAGGAACTAACTAATGAATGAATGCTATATGTAATAATGATTGAAATATAATGATTGGAATTGTAGGTGGTATGTGGGTGATATGTCCAGACAACGCGCAGAATCATTGCTCAAACAGGAGGATAAGGAAGGTTGCTTCGTCGTACGTAATTCGTCTACCAAAGGGCTGTACACGCTTTCTCTCTACACTAAAGTGTAAGTGTTTTCACATACAATACTACTTTATACGTTAACAATTGTAGAAAAAATTAATAAGAAGATATTCATATCGTTATAGCCCACATCCTCACGTAAAGCACTACCACATCAAACAAAACACTAGAGGAGAGTTTTATCTGTCCGAAAAACATTGCTGTGACTCAATACCAGACTTGGTTAACTATCACAAGCACAATAGCGGTGGACTAGCCAGCAGACTGAAAACCAGTCCCTGTGATCGCCCTGTGCCACCAACTGCTGGCCTCAGTCATGGTTTGTAATTTTGAGACTGCAGATTCTCATATATTTGTGGGAATTATAAAGCAAAAATGTATGCTGGTCACATAATACGTAAAAATGTATAAAATATCTAAGATAGAATACTCGTTATAATATTCAGTATGCAAAACAAATCTCCTGCCTCCAAAAATCTAAATCTTATTTCTTTAATTCTGCTCATGAAAATATGAATCTGCATAAATATCCATAGTCTAGTAATTTCCAAAGGAAGAAAAACCCTTAAAGGAGTTACAAAGGCGTTAAGAAGTAAATCATCTTCTGCAAAATGCTGTAGCAAGTCTTTGATTTACAGATAAGTGGGAGATTGATCCAGCAGAATTGCACTTGTTGGAAGAACTTGGCTCTGGACAATTTGGCGTAGTGCGAAGAGGAAAATGGCGCGGTTCTATAGACGTTGCAGTAAAAATGATGAAAGAAGGCACAATGTCTGAAGATGATTTTATAGAGGAAGCTAAAGTGATGACGTAAGTCGATAATTAAATCAATCTTTTAATGATTGTAGTGTTAAGAAATAAATTTAGTGAATGACAAATGATAATTATTATAGGAAACTTCAACATCAGAATTTGGTCCAACTATATGGCGTTTGCAGCAAGGACAGACCAATATACATTGTCACTGAATACATGCGACATGGATCTCTGCTCAACTACCTCCGTCGTCATGAAGCAACTCTAGGAGTAAATGTTGGTCTCCTTTTAGACATGTGCATACAGGTAAATTCCAAATTGCTAAATGTCATTCCTTCATTTCTTAATCATTGTGATTATTAATGCTAATTGAAATACTCTGAATTACAGGTTTGCAAAGGCATGGCTTATTTAGAAAGGCACAACTACATTCATAGAGATCTTGCTGCACGCAATTGTTTAGTGGGCTCAGAAAATGTGGTAAAGGTTGCAGACTTTGGATTAGCAAGGTGAAAATCTTTTCTGCATTATGCAGCTTCTTGTACTCCTAGTTCATAGTTACTAGTTAGAAATCTTTTAATTTCGTTGTAGGTATGTATTGGATGACCAGTATACTAGTAGCGGAGGCACCAAATTCCCAATCAAATGGGCGCCACCAGAAGTGCTGAACTACACTCGCTTCAGCTCAAAATCAGACGTCTGGGCCTATGGAGTGCTTATGTGGGAAGTATTCACATGCGGAAAGATGCCTTATGGTCGCCTAAAAAACACCGAAGTTGTGGAAAGAGTGCAACGCGGAATCATATTGGAAAGACCTAAAGCCTGCTTCAAAGAAGTCTACGAGGTTTGTCATAGCCATATCGTATTCTAAATTATTTACGCTATGATATACAGGGTGGTCTAACTGTTTCATGTTATAACTCTGTTACCAGTACAGTTAGAGAAAAATGTCGAAGGAGAAGGATGAATGATCCAAAAAGCATTGTATTCGTAGAACCATGTTTTTTTTAGAAATGCAATGGTACGTATGCAATCAACAATTGCATTATTTTCTTAAATGGAAATGCATACTTTTTTTAAGTAAATAGATTTCTCCCGTCATTCTACGTAAAAGAGCATTAGGATAGAATAATGAAAAAATGATTAGCTATCGAGATATTTTAACTTTAATTTCGTAGAATTTATCACATGTAAGATCAGGAAGACATAAATAGGAGAGTATTGCACTACGTCTTTCTGTGCTTTTCATATGATATTCTACAAAATTAAAGTTAAAATATCTTTTAAACTAACCAATTTTCGACCATATTACTCCTAATACTTTCTTTCGTAGAATGACGAGAGAAATCTGTGTAATAAAAAGTATGCGTTTCCATTTTAAAAAGATAATTTATGTGCAATTATTGATTACACATACACCACTGCACTTCCAAAAAAGACATGGTCCTACGGATATAGTACTCTTCCTTTGACATTTTT
Organism: Bombus dahlbomii; assembly: GCA_037178635.1. Taxonomy (NCBI): domain Eukaryota; kingdom Metazoa; phylum Arthropoda; class Insecta; order Hymenoptera; family Apidae; genus Bombus; species Bombus dahlbomii. Next base: position 1,262,901 of record CM074118.1, read on the forward strand.
CTGTAACTACACTGCTAACGGAGTTATAACATGAAACAGTTGCCTAGACCACTCAATATACATAATTTGTAAAGAAATAAACATGATTATTTTCAAATAATTCTTCTAATAAGATCATTCTACAACAACCCCAAGACTTTAACAAGACTCTATATTATATATTATTATATTAATAATTAACAATTATTATATTAATTGATTATTTGTGTTTTAGGTAATGCGAAAATGCTGGGCCCATTGCCCGGAAGTACGACCCTCCTTCCGCGTACTGAAGGAGCAGCTAATCAGTGTGTCTCAAGGTCTACTCAATGATTGACTCAACCTTCTACGGTGCATGCGCCTTTCGTCGCCTTCGAGCCGGTCAATACAGGCGGCAAAATCTCCATCGCTCGAGCGATCGCCCTCAATACTACCATCGTCTAACTCGTCATCGTCGTACAACTCAGCAACATTACCGTCATCACGTAAAACACGTGCACCCGCCACTCTACCACCCTCGGTTGATTTTCTACATCTCTCGTCATCCACGTGTAAATTAAAGAAAGAAGGGTCATCCTCACCAAGTACACCCGGCCAGCAACCTAGTCAACCATCATCAAGCTCGTCAAACGTCTGTGACATTTGCAGTTCCTACGGACACCCGTGGATTGAAATTTGCAAGGCGATACGAGCCACTAAAGGCAAATAAAAGTTGTGTGTGTGTCCCGAAAGTATGTGTGTCGATTTCAACGATTGTATTAACGCAGCTTACAAAACAGCAGAAAAGAAGCGAGAAAAGCGAACAAAAAAAAAAAAAGAAAGAAGAAGAAGAAACAATATTAATACGACATTATTTGACCCTGCAACATCGCGACCCTTTACCCTCGTACCCTTCGCTCTTCCTCTTTCTCTCTTTTCTTTCTCTCTTCTTCTATGATCTAAACCAACTTTCAAAAATTTTCTCTTTACTATAGACATTTTAGATGTTGTTTTTTCTCGTCGAACGGAAACGATCCGAGTGCGTGATATTATTATGTATTTCTCGGATATATCAGGTTTTTTCCATCTATCCTAATCTTCAATTTTCCAAACCCTTGCCTCGCCCATCATGAGTTTCAGAGTATCTGTTCCACGCAACGATACGAATGCATTTACAAATAGAACAGTAGTATTTATTGATTGTCCTTCGAACAGGATATATTAGTAAGTTGTGATTTTGTCGTAGACGTGTACTGGTCCTTTTGTTATCGACTTTTTAACGAGAACACTAAACGTAACTCCACGAATGAGGACATTATTTCTGCTTGATAAGTGAATTTAATAAATGGATGTCTCACTTGTGTATTATATACTATGACAATTTAATAAAATAGAGTAAATAAAAATAACATGTCCTATTGTATTGCTGGTGTTATTTGTAGATTTAGAATCATTAATAACAGTATTACTCGTCTAATATACGCATTTTCATCGATTGTATCGTATCTTTCATAAAGTGAGCTCTCTATAACTCAAGGTCGACGATATATTAATAATACATATTTAAATGGAAGTAGATTATTTTAGAGCATATAATTTTAAGAACATAAAACTTTATACTCTTAATCTTAGAGTAAAAAACCCTTTAAAATAACTCTTGTATTCTTTAATTCATAATTATCAGAATATTTTAGCAAGAGATACTGTATACATATATGTACATTAGAAAAAAATTTCATTTTAATTGTTTGAATTATATCAAGTGTCTGTTAATGTCTGTTCACGCGATTGCAAAAGTCTTACTGATCATTCAGAATATTACACAATAGTGTTAATTCGCGTCGTGCTTAAGCCGTAACAGTTAAATATTTATGTTGTTCAAGGATATTACTGGCTAATCCAGTTCGAAAATTTCATAGGCTAACTCTTTGGACAACTCTCGTCTATCGTGATATACTTTACCGGAAGTAACACGCGCCACAGGAAAGATCACATGAAGTTCTAAACATCTGCACGAGAATTTGTATCTTCACCAAAAGTATCATGTAGACGTAGATTATATAATCACATGTATGAAAAAACCCTACATATATGAATAAATATTATTCGCGAGAATACGTTCTATCACATTTCAATATATTCGAAAAACATAATTGTAATTAAAATTGGCGTGCTTAATGATGGTGTGGGTGAATATATGCATGTAGGAGCACATTACGAAGCGGGAATTTCAGAAAATTCAGCAACATGTAAAGGTGAGTAATAAAATACGAGCACCATCCTCCATAGAAAGCAGAACATCCGGCCATTCGAAAGAAATTTAACATAAAAATCGGCATAATATAGAAAGAGTTTAATAAAAATAATCAACACAATCTTCACTAAAATTGTAATTGTCGTCACGTGAATTTAAGTTTATGATGCATTATTAATACCTCTTTGTTGATGAAGGATCTTATCAGTATATATATGAAGCTAGTAATTCTAAAAATTATTATATGAACGAAGACATAAAAAAAAAGTTGACTCACCGATAGAAGTTTATTTCATTACAAATTCACGATTGCTACACATTCCACAATCCACTGATTTTGAGGACGATTTTTATCATATTCATAAAAGTACTTTACCACTATTATTGTTACTTTTATACTGCACTATATTGGCATGAAGCATAAATATTAAACACTAACGTTATAAATATGCAGCACAACTTCTTCTTTAAAGTATTAACGCGATTACAAATCAAACATAATGCAGCAGTCACAGAATTCAAACTGATTGAATCTTTGTTTCAAAGGGTCTGCGGTAGCCGGTAGATGGCTCATGACTATGCGAACACAATTCGAGTGCACAACGTTCAATACTTACTTTTCGTTAACCTATAAAATCTTGATAATTTATTTTATAAATTTGTAAAAACTTGTTATATATGTATAATTCTTATATAAGCACACTTTGTGAATTTAAGTTATTAAATTTATAGAAATTATTTTTTTCTTTAAAGAAAACGTCATTATAAAATATATAATTATTAGTATATATCTATTAATATAGCCCATTTTAGTATTGATATTTCTGTATTATCAAATGTTCCTATATTACATGTATAACGTGTAACGTAAATAAACGATGAGCATGCATATTCTAAGTTTTTTTGTTATTAAATATCACAGGTAATAACTAGAAAGAAAATGTAATAAGAATATGTATAAGTGTATCTAGTAAGTTACTTATAGTAAATGTAACAACTTTTGTCTATAAAAAATTTTATATTGATACAAGCATAAAAAACAAAGAACTCTCTTATCACTTATTTTTAATCATCTTATAACTTGATCTTTTAGAAAACAGTTTTCAAGATATCTCATTGCTAAATTTAATACTATGGCACATCCATTAGTTGCAGTATGTCAAATGACATCAACAGATAATAAAGGAAAAAATTTACAAACTGTACGAGAACTAACTGAGAGGGCTAAATCTAGGGCAGCTTGTGTAAGCACATACAATAAAACTTTAATTTCATTTTTTTAATATTATTTATATTTATATAAATTTTTACAATACTTTAATAGATTGCCTTTTTTCCTGAAGCCTGTGATTATTTAACCGATAATAAAGAAGATATAATAGCCATGGCTCAACCTTTGAATGGATCAATGATATCAAGCTACAAAGAAATTGCTAAAGCAAATAAAATTTGGTTATCCTTAGGTGGATTACATGAAGCAGTAAGCTTGAATTTCTTTTTATTTCTTTACAAAAAAAATATTACAATTGTTTTTTATTAATCCATATATTCTAATTACATATTTATAGTTAGGTGATAATGAAAATCATATAAGTAATACACACGTTGTGATAAACAGTGAAGGGGAAATAGCCAGTGTTTATCGTAAAATCCATTTATTTGATATAGACAATAAAACTACTGGCGTAAGACTTAAGGAATCAAATTATGTCCTAGCAGGGCAAAAGATTGAACCACCCATATCAACACCAGCTGGTAAATTAGGCCTCAGTATTGTATCCTTTTTAAATTTTATAATCTTGTTCTTCAAGTCTAAGAAATTGTATTTACTTAACAGTAATGTTAGTGTTATGATATGCGTTTTCCCGAATTATCACTTTCATTAAGAAATATGGGAGTGGAAATACTCACATATCCATCAGCATTTACGTATCAAACAGGTGCTGCTCATTGGGAGATATTATTGCGTGCAAGGGCTATAGAAACACAATGTTATGTTATAGCTGCAGCTCAAACTGGTACACATAACGAAAAGAGAGTGAGCTGGGGTCATGCAATGGTAAATAATTTTATAGTTTATGCTAGTTTTATTACATTAAATATGATACTATATGTATAAAATTTTGTCAGATTATTGATCCATGGGGAACTATAGTAGCGCAGTGTAGTGAAAAAACTGATATCGTTATAGCAGAAATTGATTTAAGCTTATTAAACCAAATTCGGCAAAGTATGCCGTGCGAAAATCATCGTCGAACAGATTTATATCCTAAAATAGAATCCCTGTAATCTTTAATTTAAATGATATATATATCATTATATATCAGTATCTATATAATTATATTAAATTTTACTTGCTCTTATTTTTACTTTTTAACAGGAGTAAATTCTCGTGCTAAGTTCAATATTTTATGTAAAGTAACTAGGGATTGAAATGTAATAAACATCATATTTTCTTAATATACATATATAAAACAAACATTTATTATGATGAATTTTATTGTACATTCTGTCTAATCTAATAACTTATAAATATTAACTTATAAATATTTGTACCGTAAAGATGTAAAGTAGATGAAAATATATTGCTACAATTGTAATTGCGGATAATTTTTGTACATGTGAAACTGAAAGTATAACAAACTAATAAGAAACTGTAATACAGATATTCTAATAAAATGTAAAATAATATTTTAATAATATTATAATAAAATAATATTTTTTAGAATGTTATAAAGAATGCAATAAATTATACATCATTTATTATGATAATTCAAGTTATTAATTCATTTAATAGTTTCTTAAAACTTCAATTATTTATCCAAAAATGGCACATGCTATATCTATGGATATAGATGTAATATTTATTATTTGCTACCTATAAGATACAAAGTATTATTAAAATAAGAGGCTAATATAAAATTTATCATTACTCATATCCACATACCTTCACTTGTATCTATTCTTTGGGATCCTATAAGATCTGTTTCAACTCCTTGCAGCGCCCAATTATGTTCATATATTTCCAATGCTTCCCATTCTGATTTGAAAGCAGCTTTTGGATCTGGTGGCATAGACATTGCAGCACCCGATACTTGATCCTGTAAAAGTCTGGAGGTATCAGCAGCATTGCTTTCTCCAAGGACAAGTGTATAAATGCAACGTAATCCAAACACATTAAGGAAATACCAAGATGCAGATGAAACCCATGCAGCATCAAGTGTAGCTAATTCTATACCACGTTGCAACATTGGTTTGAAACGTAATGTCAAAGGAAATGGTACTTTAGCTAAAATATAATTATTGCTGTTAATTTGAAAAGACTGAGTTTATGCTCTAAATCATACATATAACCCTTTGAACATACTTGTTACAAAGCCAGAAAACATCCAGTTAATCCAGCCACCTATTAATACCATTGGTAAAACATTAGTTACATTTCCCTTTAACATATCTGTCATCATATTAGGATCTGTCATTGGATTTTGCGATACTGGGGCACGTTTTTGTGTTTTAAAATATCCTGTCTCTTCATTATTAAAGAAATGCCTTCTGCTAATAAATGCCATTTTTGGAATATATTGACCATTTTCTCTTAGCAGCCTAGAGCGTATCATCACTTGACTAGAAAACATCAAAGTATATAATAATGAAATGTTTCGACAGGTTGGAAATACACTATATTTATATATTCACATATGCAATTTATAGATTCACGTAATCACCTGTCTTGTACTTGATGAAGCTCAACCTTTTTCTGTGAGGCAAGTAATATCGAAACATAATGTCGAATAATGCCTACAAGAAACGTAATCACAACGATAGGTAAGAACACCCATCCTCGAATGTTTGGATCTAAAATCAACTCAGCCATACCACTTGTCGTTGCACCGAAATTTACGCGGAAGAAAGAGAAGTAAGAAAACTAAATAGATTGAAGAACATTTTACAAAGGTAAGAATATGTGTATGTTAATACCAGTTGCCAGTTATACATAGCAGGAGCCCCCTAGACGACACGATATAGAAATAATGATTCATACCTCACCGATAATAAAGTGTATTTAGTGTATTTTTTGCAGCATATAAAGCAACTAAATTAAATAAAATTCTTTCAAGATTACATATACATTATGCACATACAAAAAATAAATTTTTAATGTGTATGAAAAAGTTAGAATATATTAATTCTACATATATAAATACTTGTAACATATAAAAGTGCTTATTACTCACTTGCGTATTTGTATTTATGTATGCATTTTACTGATATCCTAAAATTTTAACTCTGAATAGTACATGAAAAACTCAACTCTCACTTTTGTAATTAATAATATAAAACTATATTTCGCTGACAACAATAAAAGAAGAACGGAACAATATGTAAGTACTTAGTATAATAAGATATTTTCGATACAATTTCGCGCTCTTGGAAGAATCAACTTCGTTATCGACGTGTAAGCCTAGACCGTGGAGCAGAATCCCGACGGAGGGCAGTGTCAATCGCTCGCATTTGGCGGCGTGATATTCGTCGGGACACCTACGTTACATTCGTATGATTCAGTTTCGCCAGCGCTATTACGGGGTGAGATTTGCAAAGTGTGTCTGAACATCTCTCTCTCGAAAAGTGCGTCGCACGTAAGTGCGAAGCGTGATATGAAATAGTGAATTGGATTGTGATTCAAATGGACAGGCGATACTAACCTCGCGTCATGGGATTGTGAAAGGAATCGAGAACGTATAAGAAGGTGGCAGGAAGTGGGAAAAGGGCCAGGGATACAACGCTCACGCCCGGTTGTCACGACGCCATGTTTCCCCGAAGTGGCCTACCGATGTCGAGTATCCCTTTGATGATACTCTGCTTTTTCGTACTTACCGTTGTCGGCCTTGACGAATCTGGTAAGCTGTAGAAATTATTTAACAAACTGATTCGCGAACGATTTCTACGCGACGACAGCTTCTTCCGCTATTCTCGTCGATCGTCCACGAGAGGACACAATGACGAACATTTATAAGCAGTCTATCTACTATTTAGCGGATGCATGATGCACCGCTGTCATCGTCGTCCTCAAGATTGTATCCTTCGTAACAAATAGCTTTTAATATTTGTATCCTGAACAAATATCATGGCAATGATTTTAAGCTATGTTAAATAGATTGTTGGTTGTACAGGCGTGCATAAAATTGCATACCGTCATGCACGATTGATTAACAACATAAAAAGATATCGAATGTCATTGGCGTATCTTGATCATTTCAATTATTTATCATTCGATACACTCTTGTCTTTTATCTTTTCTGTTTGTTATGTGAGCCGTGTTTATGCTAGAAGATTCAATTTTCGTGATACATTGATTACTGAAAGATGCATAATACTTGTGAAAATACATAAAATACTGTGTACACGCATACTTCAGAATTGTAGAATTGAATGTATTCAACTTTGAAAGATTTATACATTAAAAGATATGAATTTATTAATAAAGACATATAATTTATTTGCATTCTATTCCTTTTTTTTATAAATTAGAATTAAAAATAAAAGATATTATTTTATTTACGTTCAATTTTGTATATTAAAATGTCTATACTATAATTGAAATTTACTTACGTTAAAATCAGCGGTATGTTATCGCTCGATCGATTCCTATTTCGTTTAACCACCTTGTTACATGTTACATATATACTATTGAAGTAAATAAAAATATTTTAATAGCACAGAATTCAAGTCGTAAAATGATTATATATGCGCAAATTGCAATCGTGATTATAGATCTTAAATTATCATATTCAAGAGTAAATGTATTCATTAATGGAATTACCAGAATGATCAAAACGACCAACACTGTATGTAATTTTTCATAGAAATTTTATAAATTTATTATAATTTATCTTTTGAGATTTTAGTGATTCTTTGTAAAATATTTGGATAGAGACTTGTTTCTTCCCTTGCATTATATATTTCTTCATATAATTCTCATTTTGATTTCTTTGATACAAGTTTTATATTTTAATCATCAATAATTCTAGTAATAAATAATCACATAATTCGCTCATTAAGTAATAAAAGAAATATTAGTTACAAAACAGCTATCAAATCTTCTATCTTGTTAAAATATATACTGTGGAAATTCTTTTCTACAGCTATTTCCTAATTCTCAAGCCATTTCAATGTGGTATATTAAACACCTAAATGATACTTTTGTGTTTATAGTTTATACATAACATCAGATTTAATTCGTATATTTGTTTTATCGAGTATAATATCAAGTTACATTTTTCGTGGAGAACTTCGGTTTGATATGAAAACGATTTTATAAAAAGCGAAAGAAGTGAAGCTGCAAAAAAATAAAAACCATATAAGATGTTATTTCATACATAATCACAAGAGTAATTATCGGTTAAACACTTTGAATATTTAACTATAGTTTAAATTTGCATTTAGCTAACATTTAACTTTGATTGAAATAAAAATTAAAAACATTTTGTTTAATTTTTTGTTTTCAATACAACGATTATATTTCGTCGCATAATATAGATAATCTAATCGCATAGTATGGAATATAACCTAAAGATGCTTAACATGAGAAAACGTCATAATCGAGTTACCGATGCCATATCGATATACTGTTGAATTCATAAAATGAAGAATTTAGGCGACACATACATATGCACATACACTTCACACAGTCTTACACTTAGCACAAGAAAGATAAGAACGCAATATAAGATAACATTATTTAAAATTTATGTTATTCTAGATTATAAAATAAACAGTTTACATAATCATAGTCATTATTATGTAAAAAATAAAAACATCGTAATTGCTTATTTACAAAACAACAAACATAAATCAGGAATAGTTTTGATCAATTAATAACTTATTCTGATTTTGTTAAAATTTTATTTATATTCAATATTTACATTTTCTATGTTTGTGTATACCAGAAGGTTTAATAGAATATATTATTTAATCTCATGGCTCATAAAACATCATAACAAAGGTTTTAGTAAAATATACTTCAGATCTTTGGTAATTTGAGCTATTAAGACAAAACTTAGTCAGTTTGTATGACTCCACTATTATGATTTTAATGAATTAATTAGCCAATTACTTGGTTCTTTCATATACGACTTGACTAAAAGTTCTTTAATTAGACACAATTGCAATTTTTCAAATAATATGAATGTTATTAGTTAGCTTGTCAATTTATCTTTGTTTATTACTATTATGTTTAAGTTAACAAAAATACCATATTAATTTGACATATTTTGATTTGATTATATTGATATATTAGATTAATATTAGACATATAATAGAAACATACTTATATTTTTATATATTCCCGTGCAGCTGTTGAAAAAATAGAAACCACTGAGTCAAAAAATGAGAATCCAGCAGTGTTAGAAATTACAGCATCTCAAGATTTAGAAGGTATAGAGGCTGGTAGTACTCCATCACTTATATGTAAACTCAATGTACCTGGTCAAATATGGTGGACCAGCAATGGAAAGAATCTCACCACTATTAAAGATTTTGATTCTGGTGGACGTTTGGATATTAAACAGGCTAGTAGAAATGATACAGGAGACTATAAGTGTATGGCACAAACTGCAGATGGAGAATTGTTAAAAAAGGATGTTCATATTAGAGTTATTGGTAAATATAAATTATTAATTAACTATAATTTATTTATTAATATAAAATATAATTTGCAAAATTTATGTTTATACATTATTGTTCATATTCGCAATCATAAATTATTTTCATTTTAGAACCAGGTAGAATAACAGTTGGAGAAGATATTAGGGCAAAAGTGATGGAATCAGCTAACTTGACATGCCTCATGCATGGTTATCCATTATCTCAATTTACTTGGTTAAAAGGGAATGATTCAGAAAGTACCGACCACTGGAAGGATTTCACCACTATCACGCAAATAAACGAAACTCTCACTCTACTGACTTTAGAATTTGAGAGCTTAACTCGGAAAGATAACGGAACGTATATTTGTAAAGCACGCGATTACAGCGGCGAAATTAGCGCTTATAGACATCTCTTTGTGATTGATGTACCGAAAGTGAGCATCGACTTTATGAAAGCTGTTGGTGCTGGAAGTATATTCTTAAACTGGACTGTAAATGATGGCAACGAGCCGATTAAAGAATATGTTATTCAACATATGAAAAACGGAACTAATCAATATCAATATTATTCTAAACAAATTGGAGGTGGTAATTCGAGTTATGTTTTAAGAGGTTTTGAAAGTGGTACAGCGTATCAGATTGGAATTAGCGCTACAAATACCGTGGGTACATCACACGTACGACTTGATCCACGTTGGATTACTACGCTTGAAAAAGGTATTGAATTAAGGAATAATCCTACTCGTGTATCTTCGTTTCCCGAATTACGAAATAATAGATCAATTCAATTTATTACAGATCCTATATTTGTGCCAAAAGTTTCCGTTAACGGAGTCACTGAGAATTCTATTACAATAGGATGGACAGTACCGCCACCGGATTTAAAAGAACACGTTCATTATTATAATTTAATGGTTACACATGGAGATCAGAAAAGAGAAGCAGTATATCCAGCGCAACCATTTACTGTTTACGCATTTGTCGATCTCGATCCCGATACAACGTATAAGTTTAAAATTGCCGCGTGTAGTGAATATACAAAGGAATGTGGAAACTGGAGCATCGAAGTGAATGGTACTACTTTAGATGGAGGTAAGATATTATTGAATTTGCAAACTCAGAATTTTCTAAACTTTAGAAATTTAAAATTCATCATATAATCTTAATTTTAGTGGCCAGTCCTCCTCAGAATTTATCTGTTAATTGTCGATTCGATAATATAAGTAGCTCCAGTTTTATCTCTATTACATGGGATCATCCAGAGAAATCTAATGGCGTTATTACTCGTTATAACATACAATTAATCGGCATCGCTAGATTTAAAAATGGTATGGGTCGTTTAGATATTGATACTTGGGGACCACAGAATTGGAGTGTTAAAAAAAATAGCACGCATTTTAATCAAATACCGGCTAATACGAATTACACGGTTCGTGTGAACGGTGTAACTAGATCTCGTACACCAGGAAAGGATGCTGTCGGTAACTGTACCACGCCAATTACCATACCAGATAGAGATAGCTTAAACATGCGATCGTGGCGAAAAATCGAGAATCAGGGTAAACAATTGTTTAAGTTATATCTCCCGCGTATCACAGAAAGAAATGGTCCTATATGTTGTTATAGAGTTTATTTAGTAAAATTAGCACCACGAAAAAGCGTCACTGATTTACCGCCACCTGAAGAAATTAGTGTGTATTCCTATCAATATGCCCATAATTCACCTTCCGGTGGTGCTTACGTTGCCGAAACATTCGATAGTGATCGATTGGTACCAGAGATTTTTCTTGGCGATGGCGAATCATTCAACAGTAGTAGCAAGTGCAACAAATGTATTGGACTTAGGCCAAAAGCCGCCCCACCAGTATTACATTTTGTTCCCGAAGTTTCAACAACCATCTCAGCACTTAATACAACACCTGCCACTACTACAACGCCAATAACGTGGACTGCAACTCCCGTTCCAACAACATCGTCAGCTACTACTCAAAAGATCGAAACAACCATTGCAAATCTAATAGACAATAATCATACAGAGACTGTGGAAAGAAGAAAAAGAGAAAATATGGCTACCCAAAAAACAAAGGGTAATGATGGATCTTCTGAACTACCATCATTTACCGCACAAGATGGTTTCTTAGATGAAAATTCAAACTACACGGGTTTTATCGAAGTTATTGGTATGACTAATATATGTATAAATAAGCTTATGTATTTTATACTTCAAATGATTTATAATAATATACTTTCTTATAGTATTTGGAAATCAAGATCAGCTTTTACCAGCCTATAGTAATTACTTTAATCCTCTTTATGGGGGGTTAGATCCCGTAGCCGTGGTGTCAGCGGAAGTGACCACACTCAGCGTAATTCTGCAAATTTCCATTGCTCTTATACTGATCATCATCATTCTTCTCATTGCACTTTGTGTATTGCACAGATATACAAAGCGTGCTCAACAGAGAGGAGAAGAAATTATAACTTTGAGAAATAGTTTCAGGTAAAAGAATATTTTATAATTATAGCCATTATATATTTTCACTAGAAAAAAATATGAGCTTAAAATTTAATATTTTTATCTTGATAGACATTTATGTAGGAGTCTTAGAGGTAGACATCAATTGGTAGCAGCAAGTCCACCAGACATGCCTCCCATTCCTAAAGGTGAACTGCTCCAGGCATATCTCGAACGACATCGGGATTCTGATTATGGTTTTCAACATGAATTCGAATTGCTACCGGATAGATTCACAGATCGTACAACAAGAGCTTCGGAGGCACGTGAAAATCTATACAAAAATCGTTATCCAGATATAAAGTGTTACGATCAGACTAGAGTAAGACTCGCACAAATGGATGGAATTTGCGGATCTGATTACATAAATGCGAACTTTGTGTTAGGATACAAAGAACGTAAAAAATTTATATGCGCTCAAGGTCCAATGGAAAATACTGTTTGCGATTATTGGAGAATGATTTGGGAACAACATCTTGAGCTGATACTTATGTTAACGAATCTCGAAGAATACTCAAAAACAAAATGCGCAAAATACTGGCCAGACAAAGGTGAAACTAAAAATTTTGGCGACATCACTGTTGAACATGTTCGAGAAAGAGCTTACTCAGATTACGTTGTTCGTGAATTAAAAATGACACGATTAGGAGAACGGGATGCACGCACCATCGTTCAGTATCATTTCTTAGTTTGGAAAGACTTTATGGCACCAGAACATCCTCATGCGATACTGAGGTTTATCAAAAGAGTGAATGAAGCTTATTCGCTGGAAAAGGGGCCGATATTGGTACATTGCAGTGCAGGTGTCGGACGAACAGGAACATTAGTCGCATTAGATTCCTTGCTGCAACAACTTGCAGAAGAAGGTCAAGTTTCGATTTTCAATACAGTATGTGATCTAAGACATCAAAGAAACTTTTTAGTGCAATCGTTAAAACAGTATATTTTCACTTATCGTGCGTTAATGGAAATGGCACAATACGGGGATACGGAAATTCCAGCATCTCAGCTTAAAACTACAGTTACAAGATTAAGACAACGAGATAACGGTAAAGAAAAATGTAGAATGGAGGAAGAGTATGATGTAAGTAAGAAACTTGAATTTGAACATGACAAAATTATATTAGTTGATAAAAGTTATTTATTTTGCTTTTGTTGCTTGTAGAAAATCAATTCTGTATTAGAAGACAGAAAATCATTTTCTGTTGGTGGAGGAGAAGAGAATAAGAGCAAGAATAGAAGTGAATTAATAATACCATATGACAGAAATCGAGTAATTCTTACACCCGTTCCAGGTAGAGAACATTCAACGTATATAAATGCATCATTTATTGAAGGCTATGACAATTCCGAGTCGTTTGTTATCACCCAAGATCCGTTGGACACTACGATAGCAGACTTCTGGCGAATGATTTCAGAACAATGCATTTCTACGATAGTAATGTTATCCGATGTAAGCACTCTTTCTTCTTTTTTCTAATTGTTGTAAACTTTTATAAATTCTTAAGAACTTCAAACTCCTTGCGTAAATATCGTACGTGGTACGCAACTTATATTTTATACATAATAAATACAGTTGGACGAAAAATATTGTTGTGTCTCCAACTTCTTTCATAAGTACATATATTATATTACATAAAGCCATATGCCAGATATGCCCTTTCAGAATATTATACAGATTATAATATAAATATTTATTTCAGTTAAATGAAGGTCCACGAAAATGTCCACGTTATTGGCCTGATGACGATGCAGCATACGATCACATAAGAGTTAGATATATTCAAAGCGAGAGCTGTCCATATTACACTCGTCGTGAATTCTGTGTTTCTAACACTAAAACTGACGAAAGCGTTGTTGTAACACAATACCAATATCATGGATGGCCAACGGTAGAGGGAGAAGTACCTGAAGTAACTCGTGGTCTCATTGAACTTGTAAACCAAACACTTACAAATGACACAGAATCAAGCGGCTCGCTAGTCGTACATTGCAGTTATGGATCCGATAGGAGTTCTATGTTCGTCGCTCTTAGTATATTGGTTCAACAACTAAGGACTGAAAAACGCGTAGATATATTTACAACGACGAAGAAGTTACGATCGCAAAGACACGGAATGATTAGCACTTTTGTACGTAATTTGAATTTAATATATTTGTTTTAATATATAAGAAATACTTTATACTTTATATAAGAAATACTATGCATATATTGACATTTTCAGGCACAATACGAATTTCTACATCGTGCTATCGTGAATTATTCAGATCTTCATAATTTGGCCGACGACGAACCAGCTTCTTAATACCATGGAATGTAACAATGGAACATCTCGGTAATGTTCGGTGAATGTGTGCATAAAGACAATTCACGTACAAAAAATGTTTGAAAATGTACGAATGCTCAACGAAACGCATATTGGGCCAACCAAAGAAATTACTAATATATTGGTGAAACAAATACATCATGAAGTTAGACTGAAATATGCATAAGCATAAGCAACTATCGATCTTTGACAATTTTCATATTTTATGCACAGACTATCGAATTATGTGTATTAGACATTTATTCGTACCACAAGAAATAAGCAGTAAACATTTCACATTGAAAAATTCATAGGATTAAACTAAACATACGATTGATTTGATACGATACAGAAATAAAATTAACCAATTATTGGTTAATCGTTAAAAAGTGTAATACAGTGAAAACGCTCGTGGTATCACGTTCTTGACAACGTTGTGAACCAATCTCAATAATTTATTTTTATTGAAAAGCTGAAATAGTGTAACAATTAACATTTTTGTGATTGAAAATGGGATACGAAGAAAGCATTGACGCAACAAAGTAAGTGCGTTTTTATTAACAAATACGACTATTTGGTGAACTTATGAAAGAACTAAGCGTATTTATAAGACATACGAATATTCTGACAAGTGGACCATATAACTTACCAATCTAATATTTGATCGTGCGTTTATACCGTTAGAATATTCAAGCTCAATGTGAAATGTAAAATACATTGCAACATTAAAATTATGTTTCACGAAAAATAAAAAAACTTCTATGTATATCTTAAACATAACTTTTATGTTTTTTTAGCGCGTTATATTATACATATGTGTATATTCCTTTTCATACACGATCACATATAGATGGCATAGTTTATATGGATTAAAGCTGAATTAAGAACTGGGTTGTATTCTTCCAAACGTTTTTGCTGGCATGCATTGTTAATCTACCGTTCGATGGCAAGGAAAGATCAAACACTAATTTGATCTACCTTACAATTTACGATTATTAATGATACTACGCACGCAGTGTATGTTTATTAGTGCAGGATTATTTGTAACATAGAAGTCATATACAATATAAAATGTACGTATGCTAATTCTTCTTCTAAACAAAGACTGATCTTCTTATTCAGTTCGAAATTCGCGAAGAACGGCACGCAAAATTGCTGTGAATTGTAACACGAGGAGAAGAATCATTTTTTACTTTTTCATACACGAAATAATTAGGAATATATCTGTGTGTGTGGCATGTCCGCAAATGTGCTTTGTAAGTCACCGACGAAGTGTTACGCATAATTGGAGGGCTTACGCGGCACAATAGGAGTTAGGTTTTTACTTGAGAATACTAAAGACATAGGTAGTTTTTATGCATCTAAAGAAAATTTATCTGTGAAACGAACCTAATTTTCCTCTTAATTCATAATTAATTAAAAAAAAAAATTATCGGAAAAACATTATACCAGAATAAAATTGAATTTTTATATTAATAACAGAAACTACCTATAGCTGCTAGTGTTTTACCTCACAGTGGATAATGCTAAATATAAAAACAGGTCGATGAGATTACTATAAATAAGGAAAGAAAAAAAAATGGAATCATTACAGTGAAAAAATTGCGAAATTATGCACTATATATGTTATTTCTTCGCACGCTCGTTCTTTTCTAGTCAAGTTTTTAACTCCGACACGTGCGCTGCTAAGCCATTCATTTATGGCAGGGGACAATCACATTTTAAATTCTTGATTTACATCGCATCGATCGGCAGGATTTATTTTTCTTTCCTTTCCTTCGTGTCAGTTTCATTCCATTCGCGTGCATACAGTGCACGTCCCTACTCGATGTATATGTGTGTATAACCTACTCATTAACTGAGAAGCAATTAGTTGCTAGTTTGCGCTTCGATTATGTTGTAATTGATAGAGATCTAAGAGACGATTATGTTCCGTCTGGAATTAGAATCGCTACTATCACTACTGTTGCTTTATTGCATTAACAAACGGTGTGACGTATTTGTTTTTATACTCAGACAGACTTATGCATAGAAGTATTTACGAAGGTGCAAAGTGCCTACGAATTTCCACCTAGTCCCATTCTTTACACAATGTAACATCGTTAATGATATTTGTCTTTTTCCAGTGAATTTTATGTAATTAATTGATTACAAATCATTTGATTAAGCATGGTATTGGACATTTCTAAGATATAAAATATTTAAAGATACTCTATACTATTTTGTATGTATTATTTATATACACGTTTACATCAATAGTTTATATATACTTTATAAATGATGGGATTTTTACACTACCCGAATATTTACACTTTTCTAACCTTCATTATAATTTTATGAGAACTTTTATTTTGTTTGACAACTCAATACTCCTTAATTTGCATAGATTTTATACATGCCTTTTTTGGTCAGTGCAAAAAGAATATTGTATGGTGGAAATTCTTAAACATTTTGTATAGTAGTTGTAGTCTAGAATGATTTTTATATTGAAATATAATGGAAAGATTTTTTTTAAAGGCAAATCGACACGCACAATATGCATGTAAAAATATAATCTCATGGACTTTTGATATTTTTTAATGTAAAATTTACACACAGCGTCTCACTTGTAATGAATATATCTCTTTTAATTTATATTACGTTAATATTAGTGAGAAAATAAGTAATGTTCATATAATGTTCATTTATTTATAGGATATTTATAAGATCTGCGATATATATATATATATTATATTATATATATTATTCACATATATAATATATATATGTATATATATATAATGGTTAATTGCGTTTCTATTATTTAATAAGAATTTTGCGCAGAATTAGCGGTTGTTCTCAACTTTTATTGCATAAAACTGAAACGCACTTTACGTGCACGCGAAAATGCGTAATCTAGGACAGTAATAACAGTAATAACATTGTTAATATTTGATACAATATATAGTTGCAAAATTGTAATGACAATTTCGTAATTAGTTACATGTATGTTCTTATTACATATTTTCACCTCATGTGTAAAAAAAACATCGACATTTTTACAGCCAGTGTATGAATTAGAAGCATTAAAAGCATTGTTGTAAATTAATGTATACAATTTTTTATTTTTATCATAACAAAGATACTGATTCAGTCCAATAAGAAAAAAAAGGATGTGTTTCGGCCAAATAGCAAGTGTATTACAATTTTTTAACTTCTTATTTTGTAAAATGCGCATAAGAAAAATGCAATGTATTATAATACAGATATATCTTAGATATAAGTTAAAGTTAATGGCAGCTGCACAGCTTGCCATTTTCTCTCAAAAGGTATATCTTGATAATGACGCGCATTATTAATTATATCAGGCTGTGTGTTGATATGTTAGTTCTTTATTTAAATCAAACTAGATGCGGTCGATTGGAGTTAAATTGGTTATCGATCTGATATTAACTTTAATTCATCTCGAAGTAAATGGCTCTATGTAATTGGCTAGGAATGTGTAGCGCGATTAATGATACACCGTGCCCTATAGGAACGTGTGCGTGAGGTTTGTTGGTATGATTAGGCAGTACGTGTAAGAAAAAGAGGAGACGGCGGTCTTTTTTGTGGATAATATATAATTCATGTAGGATATATATTAAATATTCTCCTGTGTCCAGACAAAGGTGATTGACCAACTATGTGTCAACTTACGCGTTAAAGATGCCATTCATGATAAATTCACCCTATTATCCGAATGAAATAACTGTGTTAAGTAATAGTACTCGAATCAGCTAGCGTAGATCTTTGTACATTGTGCTATTGCCATAGCAGTGAAGTATGATATATTGTGAATATGATTGTGCTGCATTTGACAAATATCTTTAAAATATTGAAATTAAAATAAAATCATTTACCAAAGGAGCTCACTTCTTTGAAGGAAACAACCTTTGATTCGATGCAAACGAATTTGAAATTTTTCTGTTGCTGTTACAGCACAGATGTCAATTGTAGCAGCACAAGCTTATTACAATTAAAAGGAAGGGAGAAGACTTTTACAAAGCACAATAAAAAAAACTATTTTGCTTGGAGATCAAAGTGCTTGAAGCAAAAGCTTTTTTACGATTTTGATACATAAATTGAAATTTGCAATGATACCAAGTAAGATAATTGTCAAGGGCATTTTCTATGCTTATACTTTATTTTTTCATTGTGATTTATTCATTGCTTGTGTTTGACGATTCACTAAAGTACATTGAGAAAGCTTCTTAAATATGCAATATACTGGCAAAGTATTGCCTTAGTAACGAGGGTATACTGACAGACTTTGGATTTTAAATTGAAACAGGATGACTTTAAGATTTGTTTTCTTTTTCTATACATCTTTATACTTTCTTAATACGTGCACGAGCAATGTACTATCTATTTGATATACATAAATCCAATGGCACCTACTAACGTTCCTGTGATATTCTATGCGACTGATGAGTTTAAGATGTGATGAATCACAATCCTTTTTGTATAACTGGCAATAGAAATTAGTTTCTATAGCATCAATCTTGTACTTTTATAACTTGTAATTTCGAGTTACTTTTATCTAATTTTTCAATCAACTTCCGAGGACATTTTACATTTGATACGGATATACATATTTGAATTTTTTTAAATACTTTTTACCGACTCGCTGTTAAGATGAAAGTAATCTGACAATTGAAATGTTACGCATTTTGCGGATAATCTAGATGCCACAAAACAAGGCGATCGATCATAATTAAATGGAACTTGCTGATTCTTTTTCTTTTTTTTTTATACAATCATTCGATGTAGCATCAGTTCAACTTGCGTTCAAATGTTTGCATGATGTAAAAATATCGGTATCTTACAGCTAATGGTCCGACACGATGTGTATGGAATAATATTTCATTGTAAATAGCTGCTGAAATTACAAAAACTGCGTAGTGATTTTTTCGAAACTATGTAATACTCGAAGAAAAAAGACGTTACATCTGAGTATTAAGCTTATATATATAGGGTATTTAAAAAATATACATATATCGAATTAATGATTTTGTCCAATATGTATTCATTAATGGATCAAGACACATCACCCTATATATGTATACTTCGTTTTATATTTCCAATTATTTTCTCTCGTTATGAAATCTTAATGGCGGAGGAAATATTGTAGACAGATAATACAAAAAAGTATTATCAAAAGTATTCTTTATAATTAGGTATTATCGTTGCAACCTTTGCGTCGAGATTTTAACAAGGTACTGCTTACTTTGTAAACATAGCAATAAAATATTTTACACAATCTAATTCATTAGCGACATGTATAGACATATTGTTAAATTTAATTTTCTCCGACACGTAGCTTATATCGAACTCTGTAATTTTTATTTATTCAATGACTGTACCGTCAAGTAGAGGATTCTGATAATTAAGGATAAGTATACTTGCGACGTTCGTTTAAAAATATCGTGCTGCCATGTACAAATACATATATATAAGTTTCCGCTCGAATTGTGTACGTAAAGATGTGCTATGAATCGTCGTTGTTTCATTTTTAGTATACAGTATAGCGTACATTTATGTTAATCTACTTACACGACTAGCAATTAATTCTTAGAGCGATCTGTAATGTACATTCAATATGTACGTCTTTCTTTATGTTAATCTAAGCTTACTATAAAATTACATTTACAACTTTTTGTATACCGATACTCAATTTAAACGATAAGGATAGAAGCAAGAAAAGAAAGAGAAAATTCTATCTGGGCCTATTTTTAGCAAAATTACTAACGATATAATCTCCATCATTGTTTATAATAATCGCACAAACAATTCTCAGAAATTAATGCAAATTATTAATTAATCAGTTCGTGATCTGAATTCAATGTGCGAACGAGCTGAAACCAGATCTTTTCAAAGAATAGTCTTTCATCGTAGAATCCTATACCGTGATTCTGAAAAAAAAAAAACGTAAATCTTTATCGAGGATCAATTTCAATCAACTTGGGCACTAATCTTTTGTAACGGTATTCTTTCGTTCTGTATATAACGTATCCTTTTAAGGCATATTTTTAACTAACCACGGTTAAGTTCACCGTCAAATATCAGAAATTATAATACACGAACGGCTCTTTAAATTTTCGTGTTCGATATCGAACGGTGCTGAATAGCCGGAACTGATACGCGTAGTAACCGTAACTGCGCGCGCACGTGAACAAATTACGTGACAAAGTTCAAGTCGATTTAGCGGCAATCGACATTCCGTCTATAATTGACGGGTGTAAGACCACGTGCAAATAAGCTATTCAATATTGTTGAGATTTCGTAGCGGTAACTCTGTGTGCGATTCTCAGTAATATTATATTTTTAACCCTGTCTTTACAATCCATATAACTGCGAATATGGTTCCTCTATAGTAGAGAAACGCGCTCCGCGAATATTCATTTGCAGAGTTAAATAAAACTATACCTTTCAATATTGAAGAAATTAACATATATATACCATTAACCGTATTTTTAATACGTAATCAAACACAGAATCAAAACAATAATTACTTGCATGGATGCTGATTACAACCAACGTTAGAAATGAAAGAATTAATAGCGGGAGCGCACACCTATGTGCATTGCATTATTAAAAATAATATACATAATTGAATCGCAACAATAATCTTGTACACTGCTGCGTAATCGCAATGACATCGCAATGACTCGTCTGCACCAGGTCTAATTCAACAGAAAAGAACAGTTTCTGTGCTTCGTATATTTCGTAAAGAAAAATGTAAACGTTCTAAAAAGAGGGCCTACCACCGTCGTCTCCAATTCGGTTCGTTAACCCATAATAAGTAGAATTTTTTTTTTGTAAATGAAATCTTGTAAGAGAAATAAAATTGAAATTCATTCGCGTATTGCATTAGTGCATTATGTTCGTATGTAATGGAGGATTAAAAGTTAAATTACGTATAGCCTTAGATTTTGTATGATATTCACTTTATAAGAGGGAGGTTATGCTAAAGATGAAGATATATATATATATTATATATATTATATCTATGAAATACGTGTAACGACAATTGATCGTTCGCCGATCTCGTGCGAAGATAATTGACGAACCACAAAAATGATGTAGCGGCGCTGATTATCGAATCATCTTTTTGTATGAAAAGAAAAAAAAAATTGTAAAGCGATATCGGTAACGGTGCACTCGATGTGAAAGGAAATACATGACACAATAATGAACTATACGAGCAATTTTCGTTTTCCTTTCCTCCCTCTTCCTTTACTAACATAACAGGACACGAAACATTACGGTACATTCTTTTCACATTCGTCCAACGAAAATCTAAAACTACTTTTATATAAATTCCTTCGTGTAGTTTATAGACTCACAAAATCAAATTTCATTCCGAATGTATGTATATATAATATTTAATTATTATTTATTATCAATTCGCGGATCTAGTAATTTCCAATCCCACGAGTTAATGTACCGTTATGTAAATTTTAAGCTACAAACATCATTAGTATTGGTATACATAACTATTTAATCGTTTTTATTATAATATTATCGATAGTTATCATTATAGGAAATTGGAGCAATTTAATTTTGTAACGAAAAGTATATAATGTAGAAAGTGGGAAATATCAGTATTGTAATCTAGACGAGTAATTACGGTAGACGAACATAATTAAAGAAAATCATTGGTTACCATCTAACGGCTCCTCGCAGGTCCACTCAGTGAACCGCAATTCCTTCATCGTTTATTGTACACGGTCTACATCGAGAACTTACACTATGATTTGCATAATAAACTAATGACAATTATAATCACGACATAGATATTATACGAGCAGGATATTTTCTAGGAAATTACTATCCCATTATTATATTGTCCCGTATACATTATTACCATCTCATATGGCGTTTTTAGAATAAATCAAATATTAAAACAACTTTCTCAATTAAAATACTAATACCGATATACCAATTGTCTCTCGCTTAAAACAAAAAGTATTACCACACTGAGGAAATATATATGTATTATATACACGGTTCTCGCTTTTGCCTGTGTTCAAGCATCCATGCAAGTTTCCTTTTAACGAACTACAGAATGAAACAATCTTATGTAGTTAGCAGAACAAAAGAAAACCAGTTTTCTGGCACAACATTTCGATTATAATCTAATTTCATTTACCTTGATGGCATCCTACGATCTACGTCAAAAAGCAAAAGATTCCAGATCACGATTGCACTTAAACTTGTCGCTTGTTTCCTCTGAACTGGTTTACTGTACTGTTCCCATTTTTCTTACGAGTCATTTAATAATCTCTCGTGTTGCCCAATTTCTGCACAAGCATGAACAAAGCGATAAGAATACGAAACAAGCGGTAAGATGATACTATCAAACACACGTTGAAATCTCCAAAGATTACGTACATGTGTATTTGAAAACTTGATGGTTTCGAGCACATCCGTTGTATTCTATCACATGTCTATGGAATCACCAATCTTAAAAGAATAATATTTCGTGACAGTATAATAGAAATGAACATATTTCAAACATCATCCTTATATTTCTACACCGATAAAATTTTCTGTTACTTTGCATTGTAGTAGTAAGTAATTGGATAATTGTACCTATGCCAATGATGAGTTTATTAATTAAAAAGAATTATTTAGTAAAAATGATATCTCATTAACTTTTATTTATTATATTTATAAATATATATTATATTTATATAATATTATTATATTATATAAATATTTTAATGTTTCTCAGAATTAAGATTATATAAATATAATCATTGCTTAAAACTACGTCAGTAATCGCAGAATTGATCATAACCCAATAACCGGAAACCCACCGAAAAAAATGTTAACTTTAAACATGCATTTAACATACAGCAAGTTTGTACATCTCTTAATGGATGCTCTGATACGTACAACCATGAATTCCTCGAATACCTGGTGGGGAACGAGTTAGTCGAGGATATTCGTGCAGTCCATCCCTGTTAGTACAATTGCGAACATACTGACCGCGAGTGTTTGTTACGCACATCCGTAACATGGTATTTCCATTACGAGCGTGAACCTAAAAAAGGAAAAATCATTGTGTAATCGGAAATTCAATGAACACAGGAGAGTAACGAATTGCTGGGGATTAATTGCTGGTGAAGTTACGATAATAAGGTACAACGATACGCGACATAGCTCGCTAAGCAGAAAATTAATATTACAGCAATAACGTGAAGATCATTAATTATTATAGAACCAATGTGATACCGGTAAAAATGTATGTTAAATTTCATTTTAACTAAATCTTATCGATAATTGAAAACATCCCGCTATAAAAATATGGAAAAATGATTAACAAAGAAGAACATCTCTATAGTTAATCAACAGATATGTTTCATATAGAATAAAAAAAAATTATATATTTATACGTCAAATGAATACATCGAAAAGGATGAAGTTAATTTATCTTGTTTTAGTATTTTTAAACTCTGTTAGGAACGTTAGAATGAACGGTGAATCGAGCGGAGAATATCTTCAAAAGGTGATGTTCCAACTTCAAGAATTCAATGTTCCCTCCCCTACTAACACTTATGACAGAATGTCGTCAAATAACGGTTATAAAAATGTAATGTATATGAACAAAGATCGACAAAATTATCAGGTTCAAAAAATTAATATGAATACGCGGCGAAATACGCAAAAATACCAAAACCATAGCTTCCAACATCATAATACTATACTTAATGAAAAGTTTGATTTACATCCAACTGATTTAAGTTTTTCACAATATCACGAGGTAAATAAATGACATTTTTATTCATACATTTTAAATGAATATTTTATTATTCTTGTTTCATATAATTTGTTATATATCTAAAGAGTTCCAAAATGAGCTATTAAGAAATTACCTCTGATTTTTCAGCCTCACATTCCGATTGTTACCAAAGTAAAAGATCCAGAAGTACTTGGATTTACAAGGGCAGAATTGGCGGCCATGTATAAAAGCGCATTAGAAAAGGGATCGACGATCAGTTTGTCTTCATTAACCAATGCACTCTCTTCCGGCGAGGTACCTCAGATTACACAAACTCACGTGGAATTTCCGATTAAGCAGCCTCTCTATCAATATTACTTCTTTCCGCTAAAAACTTTTATGTCAGAATTTAAAAAAGATCGCGGTTATAAAACGATTGTAAGTACATATTCTAATTTGAAATTTAAGAAAATTCGACTAATTTAAAAAAAAAGAAATGTAAATCATTAATTTAATCTTCTCATTATTACGTTCCTGTCATTCTTTGTAGCCTGCCCATGCATATGACAAGACAGAAGCTGCACAAACTACTCAAACGCAGTTATCAAATCCAATCTTTGTAGCCATAAGTACTTTTGTCACTATGGCAATTGTATTCATGATGAGTGTTTTATTCTTGCCAAAGATTACTCAACTCGATATATTTCCAGCGCGAACTATTCAAGATGATTTCTTTTATCTAACGAACATAGTTACGAACGCCATTGAACGTTATAATTTGTTGGAGAAACTTAGAGATCATCATGTAAATACTATCAGGTAGTTTATAATATAACGAGAAAAATAATGTATATACCTAGGTAAATTTTATAATTAACATAGGGAAAAGAAATGTAAGCGATTTTATAGATTATAACTTGGAATAAAATGTATAAGGCTGATATAAGGCCGAAATAAAATTAGATAATTTGTCAAAATATATTCATAACATCCATTTAATTACATCATTTGTCACTATAGTTAGATAAATTTTAACAAAAACAACAGTGAGCTAAACAAAACAATTCTTATTTGATAACAGTATATAGTATTTCTAAATTTTGTTCTTTAAAAAATGTAATGTTTTACAATTCCTTTTTTGTACATAAATATGTATTAATAAAATTTTATGAAATTGTACAACTAGAGATATGCTCCAAATAATACAACATTAAAAGATACTATAAACATCTACAAGTATTGTGCATTGTGATTTTTATAATCCTAGTTATGTTAGAGAAAATAGGGATAAATTATTTTCTGTGATCTATTTGGGGAATGTATATGTATCTGTGATTACATTCAAGAACTATCTAAATTTATAATAAAGAAGTTAGGTACTTTTCAAACTTTGCTACATGTACTTCTATGTCTTGTAAAACTATACTTGCTTATATTTTACGACCTGTACAATATGACGTATATAAAGGAAGGCACACTTTGGAATAATACCTGTAAGCTCATTATTCACTTTACATGCTACCTATTCTTTTGTAATCAGTCTGTCCGATTGGCAGTGGAAAGAGATGCTTGCTCTGCAGCTTTCCGTTTTAATACTTGACGTTGATGTTCGTATTCGAAATCTTCTTCGGTTAGATTTAATTTTCGAATCTGCGATATTGCATTTATTTAACAAAATGTACTTGTTTGCAAGAAACGAGACATGAAAATCAAGTATCCTACCTGATAAACTAAAGCTTCTTCTTCCATAATATGCTGAGGAGGATTTCTTAATACTTGAAGCGTTTCATAAACTGTCGGACAGCGCTTAGTAAGAGATGTGCGTCCTAAGCTGCCTTTTAACAAAACTAGTCCAACTTTGAATATAATTTTAACACCTTCACAAAGGAACATATCCCACACTCGTAGAATACTTTCCCATGGTAGTGTTCGCGTATAAACACATAAGAACCATTCTGTCATATATAAGATTGGTTCCATCTTTTGTTTCTTCTGAGAAATTAACAGCAATAATTAATTCTCATTTACATGTGGATTTTAATTAATTAATACTAACCAAATGTTTGTAAGCAATAGGAGACACTCTTTTCAAAAGAGCAAATAAAATATCTCCATCGCGTAATAATGTTTCCATTCCTTGACTATAATATCCAATTAAATACTTGTCACATATTGCAACAAGGCACCAAAATGCTTGTACTGCTGGCATATGCATCAGTAAAAATGCAGCAATAGGTGCTTGAGCTTGACAATAACCAACTTTACTATTTAAAATAGAATAAGCTTTCAATACTTTGAACAGTTCTTCCTGTCCAGGAGCTTCTCCAATAAACATTATATGATGTGGAAATTGACGATGAAGATCTTTTTTGATATCATCTATATACTTTGGATCACCAGATCGCTCCACCAACTCTTCAAATAAATTTGGGTTCGTATCCATCAGCAATTGACCTCCGCAAAGATTTAACCATGCACGAAGTCTTACTGAAGGTGGAATACCCTTCCTACATCTTTCTCTAACTTTACGGTAATTTGTATTCATGAAATAACTCCAATTGTTTAACATCTGTATCCATTTTCGTTCCCTTCTAAGCATTACCTCTGGTGGTAATCCTTGTTTAACAAGGCTAGTATTTTACACATAAATATTAGTATATAAATGTATATTTTACCATCATAACTGTTACATTAATATATAATTATTATATTACCTGTCAGAGCTACAATTGGAATCTTGAAGGAAACCATGTCGATCAATTTTAGAACCTTCAAACTTATCACTCTCTGTCTCTGCATCCCCATTATATGATCCTGAGGACGCCATATCATTTTTCTAATTGTCTAGAATAAAATATAAAATTTTTATAATATATATATATATACTGTACTACTTCCTTGGAAGTAAGTTTTGGAAGTAAGTTTGGAAGTAAGTTTTGGAAGTAAGTTTTGGAAGTAAGTTTTGGAAGTAAGTTCCTTGGAATAATATTTTGATTAAAAAGTTTTGTTTATTATATTGGACATCGTTTAAATATTTTTAATAATATCAATATAAATTTTAGTTCTAAAAATAATAAATAACAATAAAAAATAATCATACTAAGAATCTAACAATTTTCAAATTTACTATGAACATGTCACCAAGTATTCTGACGTTTTATAAACTGTGCATTTTATATCTATCTCGATTACATTGACAACATTTTTACACAAAACAAACGTTAATCGGCGCACTTTATGATTACAAATTTGTTTCACTTACAACATTAAAGCGAAATAAAGAAGAGAATATCTGAACGCGTTTTATAATTGACAGTTGACAGATACATGCCAGTAAATTTCGAATAAATAATACGATAACAAGATCATAATTTAAGATATCAATACTTCATATGTCGCACGATAAGGCACTGTTTTGTAACGCCCAAAAAGTTCGTGCAACGAATTACAATCATTTGTACGTGTCAAAGTATCTTGTCTCAGCTTGATAACTAACATAAACGCGTTACTATATACATATTCACACAATTATTTACTTTCACATTATCACATTAACAATGAGTGGGCTCACTGTGTGAATTAACATTAGACTTACCATCGATGATCTGCAAAAATCTGATTTATGAAATTCCAAAAGAATATACTATGCATTGTTTTGGAGTACCGATATTTTGCTTTTATCACACGCGTCAATTATAATAAATATATGAATTTAAATTAATTGATATATTACAACAAAATGTAGCGGAGATTTTTATCTCGAAATGGAACTACCAGGTACTCTACGTTAATTGGACAGTTCCGTTGATTCATTTACTGTTATCCAATAGTAAGAAAGGATTAAAAGTAAAGATAACTATGCTTAACAGCGTAATCGATGTAACTATACAGCTATGTAATTCAAATCTAATTTCGCATTTAAGAAAAAGTGAAAATAAGTGCATTAGAAAATGAAACGTAATACAGTTAAAAGTAAAATAATTTTACAATAATAACGAGATAATGTAATATCTTCCTCAATAGGAAAAGCTGCTTTCTACTTAGAGTTACATATGTGTGACACGTAAGTACCTATATAAATACCTATTTTTTGTAACCTTACATAAATCGTTTAGAAAAATAGAATGAAATTTGATTAGAAACCTATTCTAGCAATATATACATATATACATTGTGCATTTACATAGTATATAATTAATTACGTAGTATATATATATATGTTTTTATTCGTTACTACGTAAATGCACTAATTCATTATATGCCAATGGTTTATTTATTTTATTAAATGTAACTTACCGGCATATTTTAAGTTTTGTTATACGCTTCGTAAGATTTAACTCAAAAGCATGAATAGAATGAGTAATAACAATTGATATTAAGTAACAGTATTTATATATATATGTCTCTAAATTTGAATATTAAATAATGAATTGCTTATGGAAATTCCCATTTTGAGGTTTCATGGATAACTTGAAGATTTGATAATTCTATGTACGGGCAATAAATTATAATGAATTTTACCAAGAATATGACTGACTGATTGAATATAAGTATTGTTTTGAAGTTGCAGAAAATCATGGCAAAAGAAATAACAAAAATACCTGTTAATATGTTAACGTGAGTATTTTATAACAAATATTTCAATACCTCTTATTTATTTCTTTTGTGTGAAATTAATATCATATATTTAAAATATTAATATTTTTCAGGGCAGAAGAACTGATAGAAAATAAAGGTTTGAAGTTTAATGCATGGAATGAATACGAGAAGTCAGTTAAAACACTTCCAAAAACTGGAATGAAACAATTTGAACCAAATGATTCCTGGCTTCAAAATATGCAAATTGAAAAAGGTATTATGACTAGAAAAAATTTAATAGCTATAGAAAGAGTAGATCGTATTTCACAGTTAGCTAGTGCAGAATGGTTGCCTGAACAGAAAAGAGCTAAAGTAACAAAATACTCTGGTCAAGATTGGAGTAGTTTTGGTTTGGAGAAAAGTGGCATCTTGTATTTAATACCAGAAGAAGCATTGTTCCTTCTAGAAGCTGTATGTTATAATACAATAATAATGTATTTACAGAAATCATTTTCTGATATGGTAGAGAAAATATAAAACATTTTCTGTTTTAGAATTGTTTAGAACTTACATGGAATGGTGTAGCATTGTCTATCCAACAAGCTTATGAACTTCTAATTGATAATGTTGAATGCTCATTAGAGGAATATAGAGTTTATAGCCAGTTAGTACGATATGGTTATCGCATACAACGTTTTGTTTATGATTTAGAAAAAAAAACAAAAAGTGATAAAAATTCTAATATAAAACGTAAAGTTATTGTTGAGCCAGAAAATGGCCTTTGGAGAACTGATACTCAACAACAAGATAAAGATTATATAGATGTACAGAGTGGAAAATCTGTTAGTTGTCCAGAAAGAACTGATGCAAATATTAATAATTTTCCTACAGGGATTTTTCAAGATCCAGCAGAAGATAAAGATATATCAAATAATGTCTTTGAAATCGTAAATGATCTTCTTTGTGCAGTAGAAAATATCGAAGCTCAGTCTACAAATGTTGAATGTGAAAAGGATATGAAAAACGGGAAAAGATCGGATATTACTTTGCAAACTGTAAATACAGATGAAAATAAAAAAAAACGGAATTCTAAGGTGGAAATTATATCAGATGAGACTTTATTAGGAAGTATTAAAATTGTCAAAGATAATATGAATGATTATACCAAAGGAAGCAATATACCAGCAAATTGGCGAGCATCTCGCATACAACGCAACGTTAAATTAGTACCTAGAAGAACAGATAAACTATTATCAGCTACTGATATTTTAGATTCTAATTATAAAAATTCTGAGTGCAATTCAAAAAAATCTACATTATCTTCGCCACCTAGGGAGAATTCAGAATTAAAGAAATCAAAACATGAGGTATCGTATAGTGATATTTATAATAGTTATATTCACAATATTAAAATATTAATATTTCTTCCTCTTTTATATTCTTCCTTCAATTAGGTGATAGAACTTTCTGATGATGAAATTCAAGAGATACCAAAACCAATAACACGAATAGATTTATTAGATTCAATTCCAAACATTGCATTTCAATCCACAATTACAATAAAAGTTTCAAGAGCATACATACCACATAGTATAAAACCTGTTAAAACGATCTACCATTATGAAAGTGCAAAATTAAAAAAATTACAACAAACAGATAAAAGATTGCGATCTAGTCAAAACCTAGAACGTGCAAAAAGTAATGAAAGTCAAAATATGTATCAGTGCAATAATATCTCTATAAGCAACAATAACGTTAGAAAAAATACACACATTGCTTCATTTAATCAAAATTTAGCAACAAATGCACACAATGTTTTTATGCAAGATTATTTTTCCATGCAACATAGACAACATGGGAACTTTAGTCCCAACTATGTATATAATAATAAACCACTTTATACATACAGCCCAAATTTATATTGGCATCATAGAAATACTACATTTCAAAATGTATTTGTTGCTCTTGATAATCATAATGCTACTATTCATCAAAACAGATTCACATCTTTGCCAATGAACAATTTGATAATGCCAAATATAAGTAACAATATGACTAGGCATTCTTTTACTCGAAACCAGTTTTATCATAATTTTCATCAAAATTTCTTTCCATTAAGAAGATTATGTCATCAAAGAATCATGGAAAATACACCAATACATTGTAGCATAGGTGGAAGTGTATTACTTACAGAACCTCGTCAGAGGTATTGGCCACGAAATTACCATAAAAACACAAATGCGGCATCAAATAACGATGAAGTTTATCAATCTTCATTTAAAATACTGCCAGGAGCGTCATCATGGTCGGAATTAAAGACTAAATGGCGCGAAGTAAAAACGATCACTATAGACGATGAAGATACGGGAATTGAAGATTGTAATGAAGTACAAGTAGTTGGACAATTACGCACTCCTCTTGTTGGATCAAAGAATGCAAATAGTCTTGAAGAAGTCTTCAGTAAACTTAAAATAATTAAGTCTGCATCCGAGAAAATTGTAAGAAGAAAAAAGAATAAATACAAAATATCATACAATGTTTATTCCAATACACAAAACTATAGAAAAGCAGATCCTGGTCTTCCAGTCTACAGAGTAGTTGTGATAAAGTAATTTATTTTTACTAGTTATATTTATTTCGTAAAATTTATACAATAATGTTTTTTTTTTTTATTTCAGACAAGATGATTCATTTATACAACCAATTGAATTGCACCGTTTAATGCAAGATGCAGGCACTTCACCAATACTATTAGCCTGTGTTTCAATGTCAATTTCATATATTCAACCAGGATTTATATCTATACCTAATCTAACATAATTCAAATAAAATATTTCATACGCAATATTTAATTCTTTTCTATTTATTTTTATGTAAAATAAAGAATAGTTAAACACAAAAAAATTTGATCAACTATCAAGTATCTATTTATGTCATCCAAAAATTTGTTGAAAGATAAATTTTTATCTGTAATATATTTTAAATATTTTTAATATTTTATCTGTGATAAGGAAAATGTTTTATAAAAAATTTCTATAGATTTTATATATTACTTATGTTCAGGATAAGAATAGTAAGCAAAATGCATTAAATAACACACAAATTATATGTACTTCGTACTTTATTATAAACATTTCGAACAACACTACGTTGTAGAAATTATTTTCAATTTGTTTTTTATATTAAATTTTTGTTATCTCGTGATATTCGTGGAATTATTTTCGGTCTATAACTGGTTCTATTGTTTGTCCGCCACAAATTTGACCCCAACCAATCAAACGCCAATGTTTTTCAACACGACGCGACAACGCAATTTTTTCGTCAATTTCTGTACATACAGGATTTGTTAAGCTGATTTTAGCTAAATCAGCACGAGTGGCTAATACACGACCTCCAGTGCTTAATGACCCAATATTTACTAATAGCACCTCATTTCTCGATAATTTTGGTACCTATTATAAAAAAATATTTTAAAATTATATTTATTATAAAAATATACTAAAAAAATTTGATTATAACATCTCCACACAATATATTTACCCTTGCACCTTTCTTATCACCCTCAGTTCTCACACCTAACAATCGCTTAAGAAGATAATATGATATTTCGAGTTCGATAAATATTTTAGGTAGAGCTCCTACAGCTCCTAAAATTTGCCCCACTAAACGATCAGCACGGCATAATGTTGGTTCGATTTTTGTTCCAACACCTTAAAATTTATTTTTCAAATATTACCAAGTTTCTTTTATGATTTATATTTTGTCCAATTTGATTTTTATTTTTTTCTTTTTTTTTTCTTTTATGGTATTTGCTTTTACTTACCTATAAGACCACCTGGAACAGCAAATTGAAGTTCATTCTGCTCAGCAAATAATGATACTATTCGCGAAAATATAGGTCGACAGGTCAGTTTTCCTTCACTGTCTTTAGAAACCAATCCAGGACGAACTTCAATTTCCATACCCACCTGAGAAACAATAAATACGTAAAATTACATTCACGTAAGCATAATAACAAAAGTGTATTTTTAGCGTACTTTTAATACTCCTCTTAAAATACTTCCACCAGCAACACCACCTTTCAGATCATCTACTTCACAACCAGGTTTATTTACGTCAAACGACCGAATTACAATTAATCTCGGTTCCGAAGTGAAATCTCTTAAAGGTACTGGAATTTTTTTCGTAATATATTCGCACAAGACTTCAATATTATACTTGAGTTGTGCAGAAATTGGTATTACGGGTGCTCCTTCAGCTACTGTACCTAATTTAGAAAAAAGATCAAGTTTTTAATATTATATATGCATATTAATAACAATTCATGTAAATTCATTATAGAATTATCAAGATTAAAATACCCTGTACGAATTTCAAAATTTGCTCATACTGCTCCTTTGCTTGTGCTTCCTTTACTAAATCTATCTTATTTTGCAGAATTACAATATGTTTCAATTTCATAATTTCAATGGCAGCCAAATGTTCTGATGTTTGAGGCTGGGGACACGACTCATTACCGGCTACAAAATAAATATTTATTAATTTCAATATTTCAAATAACTACCATTCCAGATACGATAATATAAAAGAATTTGACTATGTACCAATTAAGAGCAAAGCTGCATCCATGACAGCAGCACCGTTCAGCATAGTTGCCATAAGGATATCGTGTCCTGGACAGTCAACGAAGGATACATGACGTACAAGTTGAAATCGTCCAGAACAAACTGGACGTAAACAAGGGAATGAATCGTCTTTGCTTGAACCTCCGGATATGTAACATCCTGGTCTTGGGCATTTTTCATTATCACACTTATAAATCTTTGCATTCGCGTATCCTGAAATGAGCCAATTAAAAAATATTCGTGATATTATTTTATTTAAATAGATTTGCTCTAATTCTATATTCCTATAAATTTTGCCCTGATTAATGAATAGATAAAATTAAAATTAATTACAGGATACAAAAATAGATAAATTACTAATATAATAATATGAATTTATTTGTTTACATTTAATGAAACATTTTTTCTATAGATATTTTTAAATAATTTTAAAATTGTTTCGAGAATATTTATTTTATAAGAATTCAAAATATTAATGTGACAATTGAACTAAAGGCAATAGTCTTATAATAATTACAAAATTCGATAAAATTATTTTTTTATGACGAAATGTAAGTTTTTATTTAATTTATTTTATTTTTTTGAGTTATATAAATTACCTTAATTGTTACTTTTAACAATTTAACAATTTAACAAAATTTAACAATCAATGTTTGTATACATGGAAATGTTATTATATTACTATTAATTAGAATTTAAAATTATTGTATAAACTTGACATACATGAAATTGTATTACAATAATTTACACATTGAAAGTTTATTTTTACTGCAAATATTTTTTATAATCTCAACTTAAATGGTGCACTTTTAGCAAAATGATTTTAATATAATATTATAGTTTCACAGAAACATTAAATGAAAATATATTGTACGTATTCTGTACACATACAATAGATCATACATGAAAAATAAATGTTAAGTTATTGATATTCATGATTTGCAATCCTATAACTAAGTGTCTATGTGTCTAATATAATATATTATTATACCACTTCAAGTTACTCTTACTGGTAACATTTCATTTGTTTACCAAAAATAACTCTATTTTTAAACTATGCTATGTTACATTCTTAACATGAAACGATTTTTTCTATGTGAATATTATATATAGAGGTTTCTAATGATTATTTATATTAAAATTACGAGCATTTAATCATAAACATTTTATATTATGTTATATAATGAATTACATATTGTGGTGTTAAGTTTATGATAACGTTCATATAAATAATCGAAAACAGTAAAATTTGTCACTTCCGTTTCGTCATTTTGAATAATTTGTGACAATAAAGAGAAAGATATTAACTATAACATCTAATACAATTCAACTATAATTATTTCAAACAAATATATATAAAATTGTAAAAACTTTATCAAACGTTTCCTAAATATTTTAACTATTTTCTAAGTAAGTATATAAACCATTGTTTAATAATTAAATGAATAGAGAAATAGCTGAAATTCAATTCGATTCTAGTAACATAGTGTGTTTGATCCATTCAGTTTCTCGCACGGTTATCATACTGATAAAAACTACATGTTTCTAACGCTATTAGTGTAATAAATTTGTGAACAGTTATTCAAAATAAGTATCGTCTACAACTTCGAGCGCCACATTTGCATAAGGTTCTATTATTCAACAAGTCTGATTCTGGTGTCTCTGGACGTAATTCTAACTCCTCTTGAAATTCTGTGTTCATATATATATTTAAATTCTCTTTCATCG
Source organism: Bombus dahlbomii (assembly GCA_037178635.1). Taxonomy (NCBI): domain Eukaryota; kingdom Metazoa; phylum Arthropoda; class Insecta; order Hymenoptera; family Apidae; genus Bombus; species Bombus dahlbomii. The sequence continues at coordinate 1,298,256 of CM074118.1, forward strand.
ACATATTTTGCTTTATAGAATTTTCGCTATTCTTTGATGATTGACACATGTAATCGAAGGTAATTTCCTCGTTTTGTTTAATATCTCTCAATGCAAACAATGCAAGCTTAGGAAGATTCGGATCAAGACAATTGATCCAAACACCATAGACAGCGAGATTTGGATCGCAAGAATGATTGATGAAATGCGAAACGTTACCATATACGGCAGCATCTACAGTATATGGACATTCTTCTTCAGACTCATTATAGTCAAGATCAAATAAGTATGTTCTACCAGCGGCATCGTATTCTTTGCCACGCTTTTCGGCCTCCTCATTTGTTATGACTTCGCCCACATATTGTGTGACAAAACAACCTTTTTTAATCGCTTGTAATGTTTTCACACCCCAACCCCGTCCATTGGCAGTTCTAAAAATGCAAAACTTCATCTTGTTGCCACGTTGCACTACTCGATTGAAGCAGTTCATGTCGCAGTTGCATCGTTTGTTACATTCGTATATCGGTGTTCCAGGTGGAACTCGAATCTTACATGACGGGGTGTACGGACATAGTCCGTTATCCTGGGCAAAGCAGCAGTTTGTCTTAGAATTACAAGACTTGCATTCGCAACCAATGGGTGGGTCATCAGGTATTATGACTCCATTACCAGGTAAATAATCTTCTATATAATAGAAGTCTCGAGGTGCTGTTTCCAAGTCTATTACATTCTCCACCCGCATTAATGGTTTACCTTTAGTGATAGTATTCATTTCATTTTCCCACTCTTCTAAAGATTCTAGCTGTTTTTTCCTTAAATCAATGACTAACATACGGAGAATATCATGTTTTATAACTCTCTCCAATTTACTACTTTTGACATACTTTTGATGTAAATATCTGGTTATATTAATGTATACTGTATTTGGTTCTACTGAAATTGATGTTATCATTTCTCCTCTACACTTAAGATAATTTAAAAATTCTCCAATATCCCTATCATTCGGATAAAAATTTGTTTTCTTCTTGAAACGATCGATCAATTGTAATCTATTCTTTTCAAATTCTTCTAGAACATCCTGGCAGTTTACTAAATTCGACGCTGGTTCCCATGTGTTATACTGTGAACTCCAGTTCTTCCATTTGATTAAATAAGTTGGCTCTCCTTTTAATTCTTTCTTTGCAAGAATCTTTTCTACTTCCCAAAGAGTAGTCTCCATTAGTAATTTTTTCATTCTCTTCTTATTTTCATGTTTTATATCCATATATCTTACATCTTCCAATATAACTCTAAGCTCCTTCAGTCTAACATTTTGTAAATTTTTGTTGTTGTCTATTTGATACTTTTCAATATTGGTATTGGTATTTAATTTGCTTAGTCTTATATTTTCTATATTAATTTCTTGATTATCAGAAAAATTCAGATCTCTTCTAGCATTGATTGCTTGTTTCTCTTCTTGGTTCTTTTTAAAATGAACGTTATTACTGCTTAACTTGTTGCTCCTTGATTTATCATCATGGTAAGAGTTATGATTGTAGTTATTTTCTTGAGAAGAAACAAATCTTTGATCAAGCTTTCGATGTTTGGCCAATGGTTGAACTAATCCTGGAGAGGCTGGTCTTTTTTCTGGTGTAGAAGACATTTCGCTTGTGTAACCAAGATTTTCTTCTTGTTCCCCTCTGGTATTGCCCTCTGCATGAGCGTCTGTAATGCCAAACATTTAAAGGATGTCATTCTCTCCAGTCACACTTTCCCATATTTTGTGTTTAACTTGTATAATTGTTTCTCCCTTTTCTCTTAGTATTAACGTTATCACCTTGAACACCAAGAATCCCTTGAATCCTCTTCGCTCTTCTCTGTCATTTACTGATTTATTCTATTATAAGAAAATTAATATAACTTACACAATGTTTATGCAAAAGAATGTACCACATTATATAGTAGCATTTTTGAATGTTATAAATTATTACTTCAAGCTTCCATTAAATTATTTGGTTACATATAGAAAGATTCATGTTTAAATCTTATAAAATGAATATGGTAAATCAGCTGATTTTCTGAGATAATATATATATTTAATGACTAAAGCACACCTTAATATTAATTTTGTATTTATATTTACAATTACACTGTAAAGTATAATTATTATAAAACAATAATAATATGTTCTAAAACATCTTAAGCCAATTTCTAGGATTTTCATAAATAAAACATTAACTTCATATAACAGAAATCATTAGCTCTTTATTATATTTCTTTACACTATAATAAATTTTTACATTGTGTATCATTATAATAATTATATATGTATAAATTTAAAAATTTATATAAAAGTTTATATAAAAATTTGATTAATAAATGTAATTATACTTACCTTAAAGCTATACATTACATTACAAAGATATGTTCACATTCACACATTGTCTATTATATCAAATTGAATCACAAAAATAATTTAGTTTTATCAAACAATTTTTAGCACTTTAAATTAGTTTATTAAGGTATGCTTTAATCGATAATTATTTAAATCTTTCAATTGTACATGATCATTTATTTTTTAATGCATAAAATACACTAACTAGTGCATACATTTAATTTATTACAACTAAAAATTATCATGCATGAAGAGTGCATTGAAAAATGACTTGTGTATTAAATTATATATGAAACTTTTATTGCAAACTGAATATTGTATTTATGTTGCTATATCAATATTTTAGTATGTTCTATTATCCTTTGTATTTGTACTTAAATTTAACCTTACTTTATTAATAAAATAATACAATTACATGCTAATATACGTAAATAATTGTGCACTTTAAAATCATTACGAGAATAAATTAATTATATTTTATCTAATATGTTTACTAAGCAATTTAAATAAAATATAAATACGAAAAATGACATAACTTGAAAGAAATAAAAGAAATATTATTACTATTAGTACTTATAATTAAATAAGTTATATTATATAATATTTTAAATAATTACATAATGATAGAAATAGAATTAAATTTTCAAATATGTCAGTTGTAAAACATTTTTGATTCCGCTACTCGGAAGAACATTTAATGAAATGGCGACAGTTTTTACGATTAGCGCCATCTATATAGGGAATGGTAAAGAATATAATACAATAAAAAACATAGTAATTCTTTTTAGATATAATTTTTTCTTTAAATATAGCGGAAATAATGCCTAAAATAATTTCAAATAGAATTAGTTCCTTTACAAAATTATTAAATATAAATATATTAATATTTTTCTAGTTAACAATTTTGTTCAAACTTTATTTTTTCCCTCAAAAAAACTTAAGTCTATCACTCATACGAACTGTAATTGATATGCCTTTATTAATAATTTATCTATTCTAATTGTTAAAGTAAGTATATAATATACAGTGACTTTCAAAAACATTCGTACACTACACACTACACACTACACACTACACACTACACACTACACACTACAGTACACTGCAGCATGACTAATTTTATGGTTCTATATTTCGGTTGTTTATAAAGCAATCGCCCTAGTTATTTTTTTAATGATAGATCATTTATTAGTACTAATAAAAACATATAATTTATTTGAAAAATTCACATACATTGCATAGTAAAAGTTGCTGAAGTAAATAACACCGTACTTTCAGTTCACAAAAATATTCGGACATATTTTATATTTATCTGTTTATCTTCTTCTGGCAACCCGATATTCCAAGTAAGCAGAAAAATTGTTATTTCTCAATAGTAAACATGACCTCCTCCAAAATAAGTTACAAAAGAAATAATGTGGCATTCAACATGCTGCAATTTATAATTTTCCACCGGAAAAAGGAAAGAACCTATCGTGAAACTGATCCGTATAAGCAAAAATATTGTTACAGATATCATTCGACGATTTCATTTCGAGGATCGCATTGAATTTATTCCAGAAACTGGAAGACTAAGTCTCTTAAGTATGAAGGAGAAAAACAGAATTATTTAGAAAGTGAAAGAAAATCCACAGATAAATGCCCCAAAAATAGTAAAGTATTAGAAGCAAGCTCTGAAAACGTTTCGGTTGGAACAGTTCAAAAAATTATCAGACAAGTTGGAAACAATGGAAGAGTAGCAAGAAAACAATTTTTTATGAATGAGAATAGGGAGAAACAAGTGAATTTTATAAAAGAGCTAATTTCTAAGGATGATTCATGGTGGAAAGATGTAATATTTATTAACAAAAGCAAATTCAACCTTCATAATTCTGATGGAAGAACTTTGGTATGTGCCTTTTATATTTATAAAAAAAATTATTTTCTTTTACTTTGTACATATGTATTATACTTTTCATTGTTATATTAAAAGCAATATATATTTTTTAAATATAAAAAAGAAATATATTGTTAAAAACAATTCTGTTTCAGTATTGATCTAAATTAATGTTGGTTTTGTGTAAAGAATATTATAATGACTTAGCTAGTGGAGGACATATGTATCTCACAACAATGTGTCAATTTTATATAAGACTTGCATCTACTTACCAAGTTTAATAGTAATGTTTCTTTCTAATTCATTTTTAAAACGAACAGTTTGCACTCCCGATATAGCTTTTACAATTGTAGACTTTCCATGTGCTACATGACCAATGGTACCTACACATAAGGTTTCAAATTTATATATGTCTAAAATATTGTTTTTGTGCAATATGTTTTTATATATGTCTTTATAATCATAGAAAGATTATATTTACCAATATTAATTGTTGCTTGTCTACTGATGACCTCGCGAGATAGTGCAGTTAATTTGCTGACATCCTAAGCAACAAGAGTTTTATACATTTTAATATTGAGATAGTAAAATATCACCAATGTAAGAACTTACTTACAAAGAAGGCAACAAATTAAAACAAAAAAATGTATGTTGTATTTTATTTTCATGAAATAAATCCATAAAAATGTACTTTTACAAAATTGTAAACATACTATGTTTTTGTAATCTATAAAATTTATAATACAAACATTTACTTTTATGAAAATGCAAAACAAAAATTGATGATAAATTCTTATTAGTATCAAAATCATATTTTGACATTGTTAATATAAATATAAAAGCATATAATTCAGCAAAAAGCAATACATTTATAAATTGTTATGTGATAATATGATGTATATCAATCCTAGATTAACGATTGATAAAATAAAATATTTCAATAATAAAAGAGATTTTTCAAATAATATTTAGTTTTTAAAAATTAATATTGTATTCCTCAACATTTTCATTTAGCACCAGGAAAAGAGGCTATTGTAGTATGCTAACAATATATGAATTAAGGTTATATATAACATAAAGAAAGTTTGTTAGATTATGAAGATATAATTGTATATTTATTACTCACAAGCTTCGAGAGATCTTGTTTATAAAGATTTGGTTGACCTGTAGTCACTCCTAAACCTTCTTCACCACCCATAATCACTGAATCACCTTTGTTAACACGTACAACGCGAGGAACACTTTAAAAAAGGCAATAGCTCGTTTAAAATCAAGAATATACATAGACTACTAGTCGGTAAAAGTAAAAATGCCAAGAGAGCGGAAGCAACGCCAAGTGGAAATGCTTCGAATTAACGTAGAATATAGATTTCCTCGGCTTGTCAATTTTATATTACTTTTCTTATATTATGTACATTAATTTTTAAATATTAAATTTAGGATACATAAAATGTTACATTTCATAATATTTACTTACAATGTTAAAATGTAATATAATTAGTGAATGTATAAAATACCTAAAATAATAATATGAGAAATATAAAAATTTTAATCATTTTGTCATGTTGATTTTGAATTATTTTATTTATTAAAAAAAAAGATAAATACGTTATTTTTTTTAGTAATAAGGAATAATAATTAGAACTTTTTAAAAAGTACATAAAATAAAGTTATTAGTTCAGTTACGACCGGTGAAATAATACAAATAACAATTAAATTTGTATTTCGAATAATAGCTTTTAGTATATCATAATTATAAATAGTATATTAGAAAATGCAGAATTTTATCATGAAAGTTTAAAAGAAGGAAGTAGGGTGTTTGAAGAAGAGGTATAATTAATTGAACAAATCACAATACGATCGATAGTACATAGTGCATGTACGTACGAATAAAATTTAAATAATTAAATACCTAAATTGAGAATCGATACATATTGATTATTCATTACTGAATTAAATACTGTTCATCCTTCTGATAAAATATTCCTAACGTGGTAAACGAATTTAAAAAAGAATAGATTTGTTGCAGATATTTCATGTTCAAAATGGAACAATATCCAGAATTTGAGGATTTATTGCTTGCAAGACGAAAAGATTATGATATTTTGTGGATTTCTCGGTCAATGGATCCACTAGCACCACACAAACTTCCATTAGAATCTAAATATTCCAGAAATGAAATGATACAGACAGTTTTAAATGATGAAAAAGTTAAGCTAGCAATTATTTCTTTGGCTGCAATACTCCAAACAGATATCAAAAAAGTTATCAAAGAAGCTTATAAAATAATAAATGAAATGGCTAATAAAGCACATTTGCCCAGTGTTCGTTTCATGGGTAAAATTAAAGTCTTTTATTTTAAATTATAATATCTTTATTTTCTGGAATTATAAGTAATGCTTCAATTTCAGGTTTAATTATTACAAAAGTTCTTAAAAGAATTTTTATGAGCATTTATATTAATGAGAAATCAATATACAGGATGAAAAAGGAAATGCAAATTTCTCAAGTACAATATGTTTATGCACCTTCTCATAGAAGTTACTTAGATTTTATATTATTATCATATATTTTATTCTCCTACGATATGGCCCTTCCAAACATTGCAAGTGGAATGGATTTTTATCATATGTACATAATAGGAGAATTATTAAGAAAATCGGGAGCTTTTTATATGCGGCGCAGTTTTTCTAATGATTTATTATATAAAAGAATATTTAATGCATATGTAATGTCTCTAGTGAAGCATAGTGACAGAGCAATTGAATTTTTCATTGAAGGCACTCGAAGTAGAAGTTTAAAAAGCATCGTACCAAAGTTCGGTGTGTTAAAATCAATAATTCTAATATGACTTTTTCATATAATTAATATTTAATGGTAACATAATATAAAGATGGTTTCACTTCAAGGTCTTTTGTCAACTATTTTGGAGAGTTTATTAGAAGGAAGTGTACCTGATATATATTTTATACCTATTAGTATTAACTATGAACGACCACTAGAAGAATTGTTATTTGCATATGAGCTTTTGGGAGTGCCAAAACCAAAAGAATCTACTGCTGGTTTACTTCAATCTCTATTTATTTTACAAAAATCATATACTTATGGATCTGTTGTTTTTAATGTTGGTGAACCTATTTCTGCATGCCAATTTTTAACGATGGAACACCGCAAAGCAAAAGTATTATCACCTTATGCAAAATTACCAATATCTGTTGTTAAAAACTTAGCCTATTGTATAATAGATTCACATAAAAAAAATACAATACTCATGCCTTTTAATTTAATTACTTTATTATTTAATGAAAGAAGTCAAATACATCCAGATAATCCATATACATTAAATTATTTAATCGGTGATTATCTATGGTGTAAAAAGCTTTTACAAGTATTCAATGCCACAATATATATAGGAAGGTAAGTTTCAAAAAATACTAATAGGACTTCAATATAGTATATAGATATTAGTATTATGGAAAAAAGTTTGTACAGATCATTTGATACAAATAATCAAAATGTAAACAACGTGGAGCAAGAAATATTAAATAGTTTAAAATGCCACGAAGAATTACTTATATTTGATGCATCACAAATTTTGAGACTCAAAGAGAGACACAGAACAACAAAACTGGGAAGTAATATTCATGTTAAAGGTCATACCTTATTAGAAAGAACTATGAGAATAGCTGTGCCTGTCATTAATATTTCAATTTATCTAAATCCAGCTTTATCTTTTTTGATAAAACCAGCTATTGTTATTGTTGCAATGGGAATAGAAGGAAGCGAACTTGGTAATATTATTTTATCCATATAGCACGTTACATATAAAAACCAAACAAAATTGGTATGTTATTGCATTATTTGTAGGAAATGCATTTAAACAATATGTATTATTAAGAAGGCTACTGACTACGGAATTTGCAATGCCTTTAATAGAAGATGAATCTGTAATAAAATCTGAATGGGAGGAAACATTGAATACGTTATTGAAACAAAATTATATAAGTATTCAGAACAATACATATATACAAAGAGAAGATACCAAAGTATGCTCTCTTCTTTATAATGTAATACTACCATTTATAGATACAATATATGTTACATGTCTTGTCCTATTTGAGGTAAAATTTAATAATATTTGTGTGGTATTTTACATTTGTTATCTTTTTAACATATATACGAAGAAAATCTGTTTTCATTTACAGTGGGATGAATCAAAATCAAGTTGTATAACGACACAAGCAGTTTTGGCTGAAGCACAGAAAGAAATAGAAAAAGCATTTCTTGAAGAGCGACAATGGGGACAACATCCCTATTCTTTATCAATCGACTTAGTTAATACTACAATATCTAATCTCATTACACAAGATATTTTAGTACCTCATGAGAAACGAAATTCATACCAAGTAGATAAAGTCAAACTAACACAAATTCTTGCACAGTTGCAAAATCTTTCATTAAAACGACCATTAGGTTCATACCTTAATGCAGTATTACTGCCTATATTACCACCACCTGTTTCTGCTAAATTATAAAACAGAGTATACAGAACAAAATTGAGAAGGTATGTATTAAAGCAGCTTATGTGACACAGAGATTTGATTATCAAGATTTTAATATAGTTAATGCTAAAGATATTTGTTTAATTAGTATGTAACTTTCTTTTTATATTAAAATTTAGAAGAAAAGTTATATAGATTTTTAAGAATAATTGTCGCATCATCGTCAAATTTGTCTATTGATTTTTTTCTTCTGCCGAGAAGTAAGGTAGCTGTAGTAGTTGATGCAGAATTATTCATATTTCTGAATAAAAGCTGAAAAAAATTATTATATGAATCATTAGTTATATATAACATATAGATATCACAGATAACTAATTACCATGACTAATCTAACCAGATACACAGCAAACGTGAGAAATGAAATAGCCATAAGTGCACCTTCTATGGAGGGAAATCCAACTGCATGCTCATGATCATAACTGTGGTCATAATGTTCGGTACCCCTTCTTTTGCGAGCAACCGTTATACTTCCTGCAAGTTGGGATTCTGAAAATATTATTAAAAATACTTTTTTGGAAAATACTTTAAAAATTACCTGTTGACATGTCATATACATCAATTAATTTTTTAATCTTTGTTATTGTGTCACTGTTATTTTTATTTATTGTTACCTATTTCAATCATTAATGTATTTTCAAATGTTCTTAAAAATTGAATTTTTCCATCAATTGATGTTGGTTGAGATTTTAAAGTATAATGAACATTTCTAAGTATATCTACTGGAAGGTAGTTCAATAGTCCTGCATCATTAAAAGTAAAAGATTCATTTAGGTACTGTGTATTTCTTTCCCGTTCCTATATCGTAAAAATAGAACTTTCGATTACTAATTGTTTTTCAAAATTAATCATACAGAAAGCTTCAGATGTAATAGTGTAATTACCTTGGTCATTGAAGAAATTGCTGTATCATTATATTTTTTTGGATTAGATACAAACACATTTTCTTGATCAAAAACAGTTGATTCTTTTTTGATATTATTTTCCATATTATGGAAATTGTATTTTCCACTTTCATTAACTGCTGTTTGTTTTGTTTTTGCATCCTTATAAGTAATATCTTGATATGTATAATGGAACTGATTTTCCACATTTTTCTGAGCAAATTTATAAAAATGATCTTGTTTTATTGTAGGTATTCTATGAATAAGAAATGTAAAAAAATCTGATAAAATATTAACATTGATTATGCTATTTAATATGATGTTATACATACCTATATATCTTTTTTTCACTAGAAAATTGAGGCATATCTATCCATTCTGCCAAACTACTGCTCAGTAATAATATTTTCAGTATTAATATACTAGTTACGAACATTGTAATTGATTAAAGTATGCAATTTCTACAATAATATTTATATATATATATATATATATATGTTTAACAATATCACACAATAATAATTAATTTATCGCACATATTTATATTCACTAAATAAAATGAATAAATAGATATTATGTTGTTTCTTCAAGTGATACGAGAACTAACTGAAGATGTACTTGCATACATGGTGTGACAGGAATCAGGATGTTATTATTTCAGCTAGGAGTTCTGTTAGATTTAACGAGGACAAAGATTAGATTTACGAGATAATGACACAAATTTTTTAAAGTATTCTTATAAATTCTCGTATATAAAGTTTTTGTTTGAAAAAATTGTTTAAAGATAATATATACAAAACATTAAAAATCTGTTAGCATTAATAATTTATTTATTCTCATTATCATGGTAAGTACAATAATGACTTAACATTTTATACTTTTTTATAGAAATTTGTTAATTTTTCTTAAAATCTATTTATTATAATGTTGTTGTCTTTTAAGTACTTTTGTTTGTTAATTATGTAATTGTAAATAATATTATAAACTTAGCTTGAACAAAATACAAGTTATTAGTTATTATAAAATTTAATGTTTTTATAAAACTTATCCTTTAAGTAATAAAAAATTTCAAATAGATTTAATATGTACAAACAATTAATTTAGAAACGTATTATAAATACATGATATTATGTATGAAACAATTACCAATCTAACAAATCATATACAGATTATTTTAGGTATAGCAACATCTATTGATATTGCACAAATCTTTGTATCTAATTAAGATTATAATAACTGCTGTGTTTATATCTAGATTTAGATTCATTATTTCAATATTGACTACTTCTGTGTAGTATTTTAGTAAAATTATAATAAATGTTTTATAACAAAAAGATGGATATAGCAATAAACATATTCCACTCATTGTGTAATTAAAGTGATTTTTAAATAAATTTTCAGAAATATAGGCCATATATCATGTACAATAATGCATTTAATGTTATATTAATATAGAAAAATATAACTTGAAATATAAAATAATTAAGTATTTTGCAAATAAATTATACATACGAGATTCTGTTAATTAACTAACATATTAAAGTAATATTTATATATTATATCATAATAAAATGTAATATAAAAGTACTGTAAAAAATGGTTCGCTTAAATATAATATTTTATATATAATAACATTTCATTTAAGATATTACTGTAACATCGAGTAAAGACAACATTTTTAGACAAATTTCAAATATTTTTATCCAAAAACAACTCAGTCTTCACAAAATATTTGACTAAGAAATAAGAGAATACATTTCTTCACATTTGATTTCTAGAGTTAAAGAAAATTATTTCTTTCATGATTTCTTTTAATGATTTCTTATCTAATTCCTTATCATGCTTTTTTTATTACTATATTGTTATTAATAATTAGAAAAATTGCAGAAATATTATGATAAAGAATAATAAAAAAGAAAGTTGTTGTATTAGTAATGGAATGAATAATATACCACTACGAAATGAATATTTAAAATTTATAATAAATCTATATCTATTTGAATTGATTACTGTTTAAAAATTATACATTTTTTATGTTGATCATGTATGAAATAAAAACGGAATGAACACAATACTTGAAAACGAAAAAGATGTATGTATATAATTTAGATCTCTTTCTATTTGGAATGTACTTTACTTTCAATGAAACAATGAACAATATAAAACAACTTTATATACTAATAAAATAAAATAATAAATATATTAAAAACTTGGAACTTACAATTTTCTCTATTATGTATATGTTAATTATCGATTGGTTCTAAAAAATTTTGTTCACTACTTTCTAGTATGAAATTTATCACAACAATAATTATTATTATAATATTATATAGAAAATGTTTCAGAATATGTATCATAAATTTCAAATTATTTGGAATGTACTTATCTAATTGTAAATTTTTTTTTGTCTTTATGATTAATAGAGAAGAAGATCTATACAAATTTTAATATGACGTATAAGATCAAAAATGGAGACTACATTTGCAATAATCTTACTTTTTATCACTTTATGCATGTCTTGATCATTTTTAGTTTTTTTATACTAGTTCTCGAAAGGTTTGAAACGAATTATAAATATTAAAGCTTCTAATGTTTAAATTTAGATGCTTTGAAGCAAAAATACGAATTAGTAAATTTATTATATGTAGCACAATGTCGCGTTTATATTAATTTAATCCATAAAAAATTCTATGAGTTCTTAAGAACTAATATAATAGTATTAACTCATTCTCTCTCTTTCTGTCTGTCTGTCTGTCTCTCTCTGTCTCTCTGTCTCTGTCTGTCTGTCTGTCTGTCTGTCTGTCTGTCTCTCTCTCTCTCTCTCTCTCTATCTATCTATCTATCTATCTATCTATCTATCTATCTATCTATCTATCTATCTATCTATCTATCTATCTATCTATCTATCTATCTATTTATCTATCTATCTATCTATCTATCTATCTATCTATCTATCTATCTATCTAACTATCTATCTATCTATCTATTCATCTTTCTTTTTTTCTCTCCTTCCTTTCCATCATATTTCAAAGAATGTCAAAAGATTTATGTATATGAAATATACACGTGTTCTATAACTTATATATACTGCTATGTATTATTCCATATCTAATTACTCTATTTTAAGCATCTTTTGTGCAGTTATAAAACATTCTATTTTAAGCTGGAAAATATATTTATATTATGAAGTTAGCACTTATATATTACTTGTAAAATGGTATTATGTATTCAGTGTGTTACATTAATAAAACAGTATGAGACAATTATTTACCTTATAATAAGATAAATAATTGTTTAAGATATTATGATAACATTATATATATTATTTTTTAGAGAATCTTTTATATTTTACTAGCTATGGAAAATTTTCATATCCAGTACTTTACAATATTGAAACATGTTCAAATTTATTATTAAAATTCCTCTAGAATTTTCATAAAAACATTGCTGTTGTTTTTTCTATGTTTGAATGTTTTATCTTACACGATGCAGTCTAAGTCATTTTCTATATAATTATCCTTAGCTTTTACGTAAAATGTTTTGGAAGATATATAATAAAGTTATATTTAATATCAGTTTACTGATATTTAAAAAGAAATATAGTTGTACTCCCTTTCATGAATGTATCCAAGTCAGGCACGAATGAAACGTCGTAACGTAGCTCGAGCACTACGAGCCCAGCCTTTGTGTATAGACAAGTTATTTGGCAATGTTTCGATGTTTAACGTAGGCAGAGAGTTCTGTCATGTATGCTGATTACTGTATGCTGACCACCGGGCATCATCACTTTCGTGAGTTAAATAGCGATATCCTACTTTTGTTTCTAATTCTCGTAAATCACACCATGTTTGATAATCCTTAAGAAAAATATAATTTATAATAAGCTTGTATTTTATGACATTAAAAACGAGTATCTAGTATTATAAAAATGCTTACCTGGAGCCATACGTGTTGTAAACTCTTATCTACAGTATAACGTTTTCTTTGTTTCACTTGTAACAAATTATTAATTAAATCAATTGCTAAAAAAGACGATAAGTTTTATTAATTTTTATTGTTAGATGACTATTATTTTATTTCACTGATTTGCATACCATCAGATGAAATTTCCTGCCAAGGAGTAGGTGGATACATGAAAGCAGCATTTTGAATTTGTTCATTAATGTCTTCTTCTTCATTGAATGGAAATGTGCCACTTAAAGACACATAAATAATTACACCAACACTCCACATATCTAAAGAACGATTATAACCTTTGTTTCTTAAAACTTCTGGTGCTAGATATGCTGGGGTACCAACAACACTTCTTCTGAAACTTTTTTCTCCTATGATTCTTGCAAAACCAAAGTCACATAGTTTTACTTGTGTAAATTCGCTATCACTGCTTAACAATACGTTTTCAGGTTTTAAATCACAATGTACTATATTCTTGCTATGTAGATGTTTTAATGCTATTAATATCTGTGTAATTAGGAATTTGGTTACTCTTTCACTAAGACGGCCACGTTCTGAGCTTAGTATCATTTCTAGCATATCGCCTTTTAATTTTTCCATCACTACAAATATTCGCTCAGGAGTTTCGAACATCCGTTCTAGATTAACAACTCCGCTATGCGAAAGATTTTGCAAAATAGCAACCTCATTTTTAAGTTGTGCTTCTTGCTTTGTAGGAAAACGTAATTTATCAATAACTTTGATGGCAACTGCTCGACCACTTTTACGATGAACACCTCCATACACTGTACCAAATTGTCCAGAACCTAGAACTTCATCTGGAAAAATCTCATATAATTGAGACATATCAGTGATATTTTCTTCAGGTTCTGTAGATTCTTCTTGACCTAAAATCAGAATATCTTACATAAATATACTTTTTTTAAACATTGAAAGTATATCTATTAAATAAAAGAAGTACTTTTTAATATAAAATATAATAAAAGGAAAAATTACGTACTGGCTGATATAGTTACAGGCATCAGTGCTTGTCTAATACCAGTTTCCCATGACCTAGCTATATGTGCTCCAATACCACTTTCTGATGGAGGAACTTGGCTACAGTTATCTCCATATGAAGGATCTTCTCCAACATAATAATCAATATTGGCAGTTTTTAACTCAAAGCAATGCATTGTGTCTAAAATACAATTCATGTTCTTTATATCACTAATATGATAAATACGATTTTAATAGAACAAAGTTGATATAGTATTAAATACATACGTGAACGGGATGTCTCAGCAGTTTCAATAGACAATATTTCAACTAATGGAATTTCTTTATAATATTTGGAGCTATTTTCATTTTGAAATAATGTTATAGCTTTTGTATCAAGACGCCAATAATGTTTCTTCCGCTGTGAATATTTCCAAATATAATTTTAACAATTCTTTCTTACATGTGTATAGATATAAGAACATTTGTATATACTAATTATTTACCAATGGATCACGATTTGTAAAGTGTACCATCCAGCCCTCTTTTAAAACTTTCGAACCACGTCGTTTTGTATGTTTAACACTCTGCACTATGCGCATTAAAGGAATATTATTGCTTGGTGTAGAACTGCAACTAGTAAGTTACATAATAAAACATAAGTTTACATATATATATATATATATATATATACATAGATAGTAACTGAACAAAAAATATACTTTACCTTGATGGTCTAGATTTTTGAAATTCATTGTAAATAATGTCATCATTGTTTGGAACTTGGTCCTATAAAAATAATCTAAATAAATATTATATTTATTATTGAATATTTTACGAAATAATAATATTAGCTACGACATTTAAAAAGATATTTCTGTTATATATTTTCTATTATAAAAGCATGTTTACAGTGTATTCGTCAGATCCTTTTGTTTCATCTACTACAAAAGACGAATGTTGAGGAGGTGAAGGAGATTCAGCATCGCTATCACCATCGCCTTCTTCGTTTCTACCGTCACATTTTCCTTCCGGCTCACTACCGACACCACTATCGGGATATTCGTTACCTAAATAAACATTTTTATTGAAATAATGTTCATGAAAAAATTAAGCAATAAAATACGAATAAAGGAAACCTGTATTGTCACGTGGATTTTCTCCAGTACAGTCTTTAGGTATTTTTTCTATA
Organism: Bombus dahlbomii; assembly: GCA_037178635.1. Taxonomy (NCBI): domain Eukaryota; kingdom Metazoa; phylum Arthropoda; class Insecta; order Hymenoptera; family Apidae; genus Bombus; species Bombus dahlbomii. The sequence continues at coordinate 1,314,052 of CM074118.1, forward strand.
CATTTCTTGTGTGCATTATATTGACAATCTTTGCACTGTAGGCCTTGTTTAAATAAACCTCGTAATAATTTTTTACAATATCCACATACAGTTGGTCTGGTATAAGTATGTACCACAAATGTATGTGGAATTTTTATACGTGTTGCAAGTTCTCGTTCAACCCATACTGGTCTTCCTCCCAATGAAGGAGAGCGAGACTGTTTTGGTGCCATTATACTCGGTATTGTCTAAATTTATAATACAATAAAACACAATAATATAAATAATAAATTGATTATATAAACTATAAATTGCATTATCAATAGAATCTTACCAAAGTACTATTATTTTGACTTGCATTCGGTGTATTATTTGTACTATGATTATCATCACTAATGCTGGTCAAACTACTAGTAGATCCTTGACTTGGAGACCTTGGTACATTTAACATTGCAGAACTACGCCGCCTTTGACTGGCATCATGTGAGCAATTATTAGGTACTTTTATAACACATCTTTTATGATAATTCATTCCACAACCTACAAAATATATTAATTAATTGCATTATTTCAGATAAATAAAATAATAACAACAAAATAGGACATTTACCTTCACATTTTAATCCTTGTCGAACAAGGCCAAATAACATTTCTCCGCAAAAATCACAAAATGTTGGAACTTTATATGAATGAACAGTTAAAGCATGGGGACGAATGGGAATTTCTTCATTTGGCACTTGTGCTAGAAAAGATTAAATGATTATTTTTGTTTAATTCTTCTATTTCTATATTTTATTTGTCATTATATACATGATGAGATATTCAAAATTTACCAGTCAGAACAATTTCCACTAATGTTTCATCTACAACTTCAGTGGCATTTGTAATAAGTTGTAAGATATTAGTGGAATTATAATCATGTTTAAATAAAAGCAATCGCTCAAATAAATGATTTAACCCATGTTCTGGACACTTTGTATTTATAAAGTCACAAGCAAATTCTTTAAGTGTCTTGAGAGTCAATGTGCTGCTTTCAACTGTAACAGTATCACGAGTTAAACCAAACTGGAATAAAAATGTTACTTCTGGTCCCTCCATATTAACTGTTTTATCTGTAAGAAAAAGGTGAATTGCTTAATCTTCAATATCTGAATGCATTTGAATCATATAATATTTAATACATATAAACTATTATAAATTAAGATAAGAATATATAAATCAATACTTAATATCAATCTTCATATTTTTGTATAATATTTGTAAATATTTTCATGATATCTATTAAAAATCAGGTATATGTGTAAAATATATCTTTCTTTTATTTTAAACGATTAAAAAATTATCATATAACAAACATCAAATAACACATATTGAATTAAGGCATTTAGGAAATCATTAATTAATATTTAATATCATTGAATTATTTTTAGCAAGTAGTTTTTAATTTTAAAATATGTTCCGACCATATGAATTTACAACATATGAAAAAAAGGTGAAATATCTACTCTGAATAATGAAGTATATAGATGTTTTATTTAAACAAGAATTATCTTACGTACACGTTTAAATTAATCAACGGAAGATTCTGTACCAAGGTAGCTATTTATTCCCCGATCAAATTAACATCGATGAAACATAATTATTGTGACAACAGATCCCATGAGTGTCACCAAACAGCATCAAATCCATGCCTGACACACATTCGTTGATGACATTTTACAGTTATCTCCAGGTGACCGACCCACCTTCGCGTATGCTTCTATCTGTTATATATTGTTGTACGTCGGATCGGGTACTTACGTAAATTCAAATTAATAAGCAACTTAAAGACTATCAGAATATCGAGAATATTGCTGAAAATTTATTAAAAACTACGGTAATATTGTAGAGAAATTTTGAACGAATCAATGAATCTATTCTTTTATATACATATTCACGCATCATACATACGTAAAAATCTAGTGCCATATAGTTGTTACCAAAGATTATTAAGAACAGGATCAACATTCTGTTGCTATTAATCAGATCAAAGACGAAGGAAGATAGCTGTTTAGAAGAAGTTAGAGTAAAATAACAAAGAAAAAAGAGAAAATTAAATATCTGACACATTTTTAAGGAAAAAATACAATTTACTTTCGTTAATTTTCTTTATATCTTCGAATAAAAAAATAATCCTTATTTCCATCTATTGTTTAGAATAATATAAGCACATATTCGAAATTACACATTTTAGTTCTATAGCTTAATACTATCTATATTGATAAATGACTTATATGTAAAAAATGCTATAATTTTCGGATGAAATTCAAATTTTAACTGCATCAATTTATCGCGCTAGATTTATATCTGATTTGTAGCATGTATTTCTGAGAGCACTATGGTTGTGTGTATATGTATATGTATAAATTTAAAGAAAGTAGTATAGAATACAGATCGTGTAGAATTAACCATAAGTGGACACCATTGGGCACGTGGAGAGGTTCTAACCTAAGCGAATATATTTATGAATGTAATTTCTATTACAACATAATTTCCACATATAAAAATGACTTATAAAGTTATAGTTGATTCTAAAAATCCTCCAACAGGTATGTTCTACAACACAATTTTGTTAAATATAGTAAGTTCAACTACATACATCAAAAATAATGCAGAAAACAGATGTCAAAAATGTTCGCTAAATGAAGTCTTATTTTTTCTTTATTTTTAAATAATATTAGTGAAAAAGTGTGTTTTATTTGATAATATCTAACATAATGTTAGAAAATATCTTCCTAGTGTAGTGTTTAATAAACTAATACTATTATGTATTTTTTTTAAATAAAATTGTGTTAATTTAACAATTGATGTTTTGTAATGTATATAGATGCATTGATAGTATTAGAGGTAATCAATTCGCAAAATAAGGAAAAAATTGAAATAGTTTGGTGCAATGATTGGAAGGATGATGGGAATATACAACTAACTGATAATCAAAATAAAGTATTGGGAAAAAGAAGCAGTGATGTTAGTCGCTATTTTGCTAGAACTACATGTACAGATCTTTATGGTAAGTGTATATCATATATATATTATTTCTTTTATAATATATAAATAGATTTTATTTTTTTACTTACTTTTGTTATATGTTTAATTTAGGTGGTGTCAATCCTCGTGAAAAGACTGAAGTTGATCATTGGTTATCATTTGCAATCGGACCTCTTGAATTTTATCCATTAAAGGAAGATGCACTCTCTTATTTAGATAACATATTAATGACAAACACTTGGTTGGTCTCCAAAAAATTAACAATTGCTGACATCCATGTATTCTGTACTCTTGTAGATAAGAAATTTTTGACACAGTTCGAAAAAAAATTTATTAATATAACCAGATGGTATAAACAGATGCTTTCATTATCAGCTGTGACAAAAGCATTACATTTAGTTAAAAAGAATGCTAAATTATCTCTTCATAATAATGTACAATCTGAGAAAACTATTAATAAACAAACAGGGCAAAGAAAGCAAGAAGGTAAATTTATTGATTTGCCTGGAGCAGAAATGGGTAAAGTAAGTAATTTATATTTATAACAAACTTTATTTTATAAGGTACATAAATTTGTATAAATTTATTTATTCCTATAATAGGTCATAGTACGTTTCCCACCAGAAGCAAGTGGCTATTTACATATTGGTCATGCTAAGGCTGCCTTGCTAAATCAATATTATGCACAAACATTTCAAGGACAATTCATTATGAGATTCGACGATACAAATCCTGCGAAAGAGAATGTAGAGTTTGAAAAAGCTATTCTAGAAGATTTAGAGTTACTGCAAATTAAACCAGATCGATTTACTCATTCTTCTGATTACTTTGATTTAATGTTGGAGTATTGTACTAAACTGATAAAAGATGGTAAGGCATATGTAGATAATACACCAGCTGATATAATGAAAGAACAGCGTGATCAGAAATTGATGTCATCAAACAGAAATAATTGTAAGTATAAAACATTAAAAATTAAAATAAAAGTAGCACAATGTTTTCAAAATAATCTAAAGGAAAAAAAGTTATTAAGAACATTCATATTCTTAGCTATTGAACAGAATCTTGAATTATGGAATGAGATGCAGCAGGGTACAGTTAAAGGTCAGGAATGTTGTGTTAGAGCAAAGATTGATTATCAATCTACGAATGGATGTTTACGAGATCCAACAATTTATAGATGCAAACCAGAACCACATCCTCGTACTGGAACAAAATATAAGTATGTATGAATATTAAAAATCTAAAGAACTTAACAAATGCTTCATTTTTTGTATATTTAATTCAGTAACAATTTTTAATATAGGGTTTACCCAATATATGATTTTGCTTGTCCTATTGTTGATGCTGTTGAAAACGTTACTCATACTTTACGTACAACAGAATATCATGACAGAGACGTTCAATTTTATTGGATAATTGATGCCCTGGGATTGAGACGTCCTTATATATGGGAATATTCACGTTTGAATATGACGCACACAGTTTTATCAAAAAGAAAATTAACTTGGTTCGTTGATCAAGGTTTAGTTGATGGTTGGGATGATCCACGCTTTCCAACAGTAAGGGGTATTCTGAGAAGAGGGATGACAGTTGAAGGATTGAAACAGTTTATTATTGCTCAAGGTAGTTCAAAATCTGTCGTTTTCATGGAATGGGATAAAATATGGGCATTTAACAAAAAAGTTATTGATCCAGTTGCTACTAGGTATACTACACAAAAAATGTTTTTATAAAAAAATATTCATAAAGCTAATTCACATAATATCAATTTTTAGATATACCGCTTTGGAATATAATAAAATTGTACCAGTGCATATAGATGATGCGAAGGAAGAATGGTTAACCGTTCAAAATCATCCAAAAGATATATCAAAAGGCACTAAACAAGTATTAGTAGGATCACAGGTATATATAGAAAGAGATGATGCAAATTTGCTAGCTGAAGGTCAAAATGCTACCTTCATCAATTGGGGTAACATTTTAATAAAAAAAATTGAAAGAGAGAATGATGTTATTAAACGAGTTGTAGCACAATTAAATTTAGAAAACAAAGATTATAAAAATACATTAAAAATTACATGGTTATCGATACCGTCTGATAAAAATCATGATGTTAGTAAAGTTAGTCTAATTCCATGCTACACTGTTTATTTTGATCATATTATAAGTAAGTCAGTACTGGGAAAGGATGATGATTACAAAGATTTCATTGCAAAAAATACAAGAGTGAGTTTTTATCGTTTTTACTAATTATAAATTTAAGAAACAGAACAAAAATATATGTAGTAAATATTTCAGACAGAGATACAAATGCTTGGAGAAGTAGCATTAAAACATGTGGAAAAAGGAGAAATAATTCAATTACAAAGAAAAGGATTTTTTAGATGCGATGTATCTTATGCTCCTGTTAGCCCATTTTCTTCTAGAGAACAGCCTTTAATATTATTTCATATTCCAGATGGCCATACTACAAATGTAACAAAATCCATATCTACTGGTAGTACACCAGCATCTGTTAAAGAAATTTCTCAAAAAAATGTATGTATCATTTTGTTTCTACAATTGTAAGTTAATAATGTACATGTAATATGATTTACATTATTTAAATTCTTTTTCTTATTGTTATTATTTTAGAAACAAACATTAGATGCGAACTTAATTAACAAAAAAATTGTTGTGCAATTAGAAGAAATTGGGACACTAGGTACAACTTTAAATAAGTCGCAAACGATATCTGATGAAAATACATTGTCTGAAAATATTGTACAACAAGAAAGCAGAATTAAAGAATTACAATCGAAGATAAATCAAGAAATGCAACGACTTTCTAATTTAAAAACAGAATATAAAAATAAAACTGGTAATGAGTGGACTGGAATAAAAAATCAAAATATAACAAAAGATATATTAACAGAATCGCATGTTGTAAGATTATATAATGAAATTCAAAAACAAGGAGATAAAATAAGACAATTAAAAAGTTCGAAAGCAGAAAAAAGTATTATCGATGAAGAGGTAAAAAAGCTTTTGGCTTTGAAGTTGGATTACACATCTGTTACTGGTCAAGATTGGAAACCATCTACTATTCCAACAAGTGATGTAACGAATAAAGACGAAAATTCTGCTGGAAAAATATCAGAAAGTATACAAAAACAAGGAGATAAAGTAAGACAATTAAAAAGTTCAAAAGCAGAAAAAAGTGTTATCGATGAAGAGGTAAAAAAACTTTTGGCTTTAAAGTCAGATTACAAATCTGTTACTGGTCAAGATTGGAAACCATCTACTATTCCAACAAATGATGTAACGAATAAAGACGAAAATTCTGCTGGAAAAATATCAGAAAGTATACAAAAACAAGGAGATAAAGTAAGGCAATTAAAAAGTTCGAAAGCAGAAAAAAATGTTATCGATGAAGAGGTAAAAAAGCTTTTGGCTTTGAAGTCAGATTACAAATCTGTTACTGGTCAGGATTGGAAACCATCTACTATTCCAACAAGTGATGTAACGAATAAAGACGAAAATTCTGCTGACAAAATATCAGAAAGTATACAGAAACAAGGAGATAAAGTAAGGCAATTAAAAAGTTCGAAAGCAGAAAAAAGTGTTATCGATGAAGAGGTAAAAAAGCTTTTGGCTTTGAAGTCAGATTACAAATCTGTTACTGGTCAGGATTGGAAACCATCTACTATTCCAACAAGTGATGTAACGAATAAAGACGAAAATTCTGCTGACAAAATATCAGAAAGTATACAGAAACAAGAAGATAAAGTAAAAAAATTAAAGGAAATTAAAACAGATAAAAGTATTATTGACCAAGAAATAAAAATTCTATTAGATTTGAAAAATAATTATAAGGCATTAACAGGACAAGAATGGAAATCAATATTTGATATGTCTAAGAAGAAAAAAGAAGATGTTTCTAAACGCGAAAAACAGAATACATCTAATAAAGAAATAAGTAAAAATGAAAGCATGAAAGATGTAGATATAGGCAAAACAAGATTAGGATTAGAGGCAAAAAAAGAAGAAAATTTCTTTGATTGGTATTCTCAAATTATTACTAAAAGTGGTATGATTGAATATTACGATGTATCCGGTTGTTATGTTTACCGCCCGTGGAGTTTTGCTGTGTGGAAAATGATAAAAGAATACATTGACAAAGAAATAACACAAATGGGTGTACAAGAATGTTATTTTCCTATGTTCGTTACACGAACAGTATTAGAAAAAGAAAAAAAGCATATAGCAGATTTTGCTCCTGAAGTTGCATGGGTAACAAAATGTGGAGAATCAGACTTAGCAGAACCTATTGCTATAAGACCAACATCAGAGACTGTAATGTATCCTGCTTATGCCAAATGGTTAAAATCTGATACTGAACTTCCTTTAAAACTTAATCAATGGAATAATGTTGTAGTAAGTATCAAATAAATATGTAAATTATTAGTTATTACGAATAAAATAATTACTTTTTTATTTAAAATGTTATTGTAATCAAATGTTCCTTTATCACAGAGATGGGAATTTAAAGATCCTAAACCTTTCTTACGTACAAGAGAATTTTTGTGGCAAGAAGGTCATTCTGCTTTTGCTACTAAAGCTGAGGCTGATGAAGAAGTCATGATCATTTTAGATCTATATGCAAGAGTATATGAAGACTTGTTAGCAATACCTGTTGTTAAAGGCCGTAAAACGGAAAAAGAGAAATTTGCTGGTGGTGACTACACTACCACTGTTGAAGCTTTTATTTCAACAAGTGGTCGTGCAATACAAGGAGCGACAAGTCATCATCTCGGACAAAATTTTTCTAAAATGTTTAATATTCAAGTAGAGAATGCAGTAGAAGGGAATGAAAAAACATTTGTCTATCAAAATTCATGGGGTCTAACGACTCGCACGATTGGAGTTATGATAATGGTACATATATCTTTGCTTTAGTAGAAGAATAGTTTTTAGGGAAATAATTTCATACTTCATTTGTAGGTCCATGGAGATGATAAAGGTTTAGTATTGCCACCAAATGTAGCTTGTATTCAAGCCATTATAGTTCCTTGCGGTATTACAGCAAGTACAACGCCTCAACAAAGAGAATTATTGTTCTCTGAATGTAATAAATTATTGGATGAACTTTCGAAAGATTCGCTTAGAGTTAAAGCAGATTATCGGAGTAATCGCACTCCAGGTTGGAAATTTAATCATTGGGAATTAAAAGGTGTACCTGTAAGAATTGAAGTAGGTCCTAAAGACTTAAACAAAAATCAGGTCACTTTTGTACGTAGAGATAATTCTGAAAGAATATTTGCAAAAAGACCTGACGTAGTCACGGCTTTGCATACATTACTGACTGATATACAAGCAGATATGCTTTTCAAGTAAGTTATTAGAAAATAAGATCTTTATATAATATTGTAAATACTATTATTTTATAAATGGACTTTTTCCCTAACAGAGCAAAAAAAAACTTAAACGAGCATATTAAGCGTGCTGATAATTGGAATGAATTTTGTTCTTATCTCAATGAAAAAAACATATTATTATCACCATTTTGTGGAGAATCATCTTGTGAAGATAAAATTAAACGCGACAGTGCACGGTAAATATGGTTAAAATCTTTTCTATGATTGACACTTGTCTGTAGAATATAAAGTAGATACATTTTATTTCTTTTCATAGAGAGGATACGGGAGGAGAAATTGGAACATTATCAATGGGTGCAAAAAGTCTATGCATACCATTTGAACAACCACCTTCATCAGCATCTTTTGATAAACAAACATGTATCCACCCCGATTGTCAGAACAAACCGCAGTTTTATACTCTTTTCGGCCGTAGCTATTAAAGTAATCTAATATGTATACAAAATGAAACAATTATTATAATAAAAATTTCTTTAAATAACAGATTTTCTACATATAACTTTAATATTAGTATTATAATACTTATCCTTATGAATTGATATTTGTATTAGATTGTTCGAAAAGTGTCTTTCTTTTACAGACATCTTTTACAACGACGCATCTTTATACAAACATGAAGCCTAATCTGTCGAACGTTGTAATCTTTATTTTGATAGAACAAAATAGATCATACGTAATTCGATAAAATAATATAAAACGGAAAATGTTGTGCATCCATTATTTCCTTATAAAACGAAAAGAACTATTCGAACGACCTAATACTATTTCAAATTTGAAATAATCAAGTTCATTTTATCATTATTTTATTTATCATTGTATTTGTTTACAATTGTTGTAATTGTATCTAAAATTTATTATATTGCTTATATTTAAACCTCTATTTAAGTAAATTTTACTTAATTTTATATATTCTTATTTATAGTTAAATTGTAGATGAATATAAACAAACTGTTGGAAAAAATTATCTGTTATATTACTTAAAACAAAATAAACTATAACAAATTTTAAAATGATTTGAAATATAGTAAGACACATATATTACATATACAACTAAGAATAATAAAGGAGGAGACATATGCTATTTAAATTTTGAAAGCATCTCATAAATAAACTATAAAATTTAATTATAAAAGGTACTTAAATATTATAAATTTATAAGTATAAACAATACTTATTGCAAATACATTAGAAGCTAAAATAATGTATTGTATACAGAATTGAGATGTATTTACCAACATATATGTACAGTACTTCTAATTCATAATTGAAACAAAACAATAGTATTTTTTCAAATATGTATATTTTTAACATCTTGTAGAATATATCAGGAGAGATGGTAATCAGGCAAAAAGTTATTTTATATACAAAAGTAAGTCGAGAAAGATGAAAATTCTTGGTTGAAATTTTATTTTGAAAAAAATTATATTTGAAAATTTTTCTATTACGTATGTACGTAGCTAACTTTCAATTGAATAAGGGTTGTCAAGCGGGTAAGAAGTTATTCTACAAATAAAGGTAAAGGTGTAGAATAAAACTTTTCATTTCAAGCTTCTTTTTACTTCAAATTTGATATAATAGTCATTGACAGACACAATCAATTCGATCAGGAATGAGCCGAGTAGTCCAAATTTCCAAACTCGACTTTTTGTAGAAAAAAATCTGAAATGAAAAGATGTTATCCTTTTTTTCAATTTGTCTTTGTTTATAAACTCATCTTCTGTCCAGTTACACATATCACCCACTCTGATACATTTTGTATGTACGAGTATTTATATGTACGTACATATGTAATTTTACAAAATTTACAAATTATTCTTGTATTATCCTTACATTTTTTAATGTTGCATACAAAAGTGATATATTTATTTTATGAAATTATATTATTAATGAATGTACCATGTATAAACGCGCTTTTAACATTTTGTAAATAAATACCATTTTAGGTTTTAAAATACGAGTTTTCTATGTACATATTTATATTATAACATCGAAAATATATTATTTTAAACAATTTCTTACTAGTACTTCTTAAATCACATTTCTAACTATTGGACAAGATACCAATATGTATTGTTTATTGTAACGATTTCATTTCAGTAATGAAATCTTCAATCTTTTTCAGTTTCAGTGTTGTGACTTGTCGATTTTTTTATTACATATTTAGATGTAGATAATGTAGAATTTTCATCATGTTTTGATTCATCTATGCTTGAATTTTTTACATGTTCTGGTGAGTTAAAATTTGTTTGTATATTATTTTCTCCTTTTAAAAAATTTACTTGTTGAATACACCTTTTATTATCCTCTTTTTTGTCTTGAGAACAAGTCTGGATTATCATCGACAAAACATTTAATCTTTTTTAAATCAATACTTACTTTAAAATCTGTTTTCAAACCTTTTTTCATATTGTGTATTTCATATGTTCTGTTTATAATATCATCAAAGTTTAAATTTTGAATATTTTGTTCTACATCATTAATACTTCTACCATAATTATAGTTACAACTTGTAATGGCATCGAAGTTATTTTTAGTGTCGTCACTTAATCTAATAGTTTCATGATTTCGTCCTCCATCGTTATGCTCAACTGTTTTATTCTCACTTTGATTAATGTTATTTGTAAAAACATTTGGATTATTTGTAACTAATGTCGCATTAATTAGTAAATCATCTTTTGTAGTTTTGCAAGGAATTGTTGTTACTGGATCCAGATTTTCCTTTATATCATCTTGATCATGTTCAGAATATTCATTAACAAATATGCTTGTGTTTTTGTCTTTATTGCTATAAATATTTCCAGATCTAACATTTAGGAAAGTATCATTTTGTGTTTTAAAAATACATTGTGGAGCAACCTTTTTTATTGGTACATCAAATGTAGTATTCTTCCTTGTAGTAGTTACACATTCCATATTAATATTTACAGAATATTTATCATGTAAGATCATCTATATAAAAAGAATTATAATCACATAGGTAATCCATAAAGTTCCTATATATTTTTAATGATATAATAGACAAATACTAATTGAAATATATTCACCTGCAGATTATTTATATTAGATACACGAAATTTAAGATCACGTAAACACACATATTCTGGTATTAATTGAGAATAATTACTGTCCGTGGATTCATTTTTCCCTTGCCAATACATATTGTGAAATTTATTATTTGATGTCCTGTGTTGTTTTAGAATAACCCTATAATTCACGAAATATCATAATATCTTATATACAGGTACAATGATATTATTTACCAAACATTTTATCCATTTGGAAGTATAAATATGTAAAATTAAATTTCGGTAAATTGTTATAATATAAAAATATTAATAGAGATATATAATGCTTACATTTCAACATCGTTCTGAGGTTTCCATTGTTCGGTTATTTGTGATCTTTTTGGTTTTGAATGATCTAATGTAATAGGTTTTTCAATGCAATTAATTCTTGCATCATCTGTGAAACTTCTGTAACTTGATTCAATAACAGGGCTGATACCTCCATCCTCATCACACTGTTAATATTACAAACGATACATTCAATAAAACAATTTAAAGGATTTATACATTTTCTTTTTCAAACTATTTTTAAATAAAAATATTCTTTAATAAATAATGTTAATATGAAATACATTGTACAATATATAGACACAGTTATTTATTATACATCTTTTTTATAGAAAATATACAATTTAAAAGATATTTTACTTACATCTTTTATGTTATTATTAACTTTAATATTTTTAGATATTTTATTCATTTCATTTACAGTATCTACAGACATGTGAAATTTTTCTTTGTTTGTATCAGTATTATTAATGAATATATTATTTGATGCATTTATTTTTAATGAACATTTTGCACTAGACGTATGTGGAATATCTTGATTCTTATTACAATTTTGTTTAATTTGAATATGTTTTTTTTTGTTTTGCAAATGAAATTCATCTATCGAAGTGTTATCCTCATTATGATTACTAATTTTTAGATTATTTTTATTGGATGTAACATACATAAAAGCATGTAAAGGTATGTGTGATGTTCGTGATGTTTCTTCCATTACACTGTTAGTTTCCCGCAACTTTTTAGGTTCACTTATGCATGAAGTTATTGGGAAGGATATACTTTTATCACGTTTTCTTTTTAAATTTAATTTTAAAATATTACTGTGATAACATGAAGGTTGTAGCAGTGAATTATTACTTATCAATCCATCTCTATTTTGTGTTGTTGGATTATTGATCTTTTGCTCTAGTTCAATAGATGATAGCTTCTCAAATTCTTTGGGTGCCAATGAAACTACATTTGCAATTTTGATATTTGAAGTAAAATCAGTACAATTGTGTTCATTTTCATTGTTTAATTGTATTACATTATCCAAAATGTTAAAACTTGTCTTATTCTGTGGACTGAATTTCTTTAAATTATCAAATTCAGTTACATTTAAATTACTTATCAAGGAATTATTAGTATCTGTTTGATTTTGATTGTTTTCTTGTAATAATTTTTCTATTTTTAATAGACTAGAATCGTATATAGTATTACTTTTATTAGATTCAACTTTATTTCTTTTAAACGAAGATAAAGAGTTTTCACTTTCATTAGCTTCAATAAACACGTTATTTAATGAAATAAAATTACTGGCCTGTAAAATATATACGAACATCTGTGTAAATTGTATTTTATAAATGATTATTTAATTTATATTTTTAATATTGAAATAATTTATATTCTCAGTTAATTCGTGTTTATAAGTTTTAATATTTGCCTCTATAATGTCATCATCGCTATCGAGTGTAATAATATCAACTTGTTTGTCCAGTTGTGATTTGGAATGCCAAATTGAAGAATTGGAACTATCTTCATAATTATGTAACATTGAAGCTGTTACTGAACTTGACACACTCATAAAACTTTCCTTAGTACTTGTAGACTGCAGGCTGTGCCTTTCCACATTCGTTGAATTCAACATGGTATTTATATTTGCACTGGTTCGATACTTATTATTGCTATTGAATATTAAAATAGTTTTTAATATTAAGTTTAACGTACTTAGAAATTTATGCTTTTAATACCTTATATTATTTAAATACTAACTTTTGCATTTCTTCAATTAGTTCAAGCTGTCTTAATTTAAAACTTCGAGGACCAGGACGTTGTTTAACTATTGGTGATTGTGATGCAGAACTTATAAGTGGTGAACTTGATGCAAATGGTATAGGTGAGTCTTTACCAACAGAAATATCACTATCAGAATCTTCGAAATCAGAAACATTCCTGGAGAAATAATTATGTATGTAATAATATATGTTATATGTATACTAAATATAATATATGTAATAATTTAAATTTATAAATAATATACTAATAATTCATATATTTATTAAGTAATAATACTTAAATTTAATACCTAGAAACAGACTAATACATACTGTAATGTATCTTTTGTTGTGCTTGAACTAGCAGTCGCTTTAGATTTGCCTGTGTAAAAGAATAAATCAAGATTATAATAATATTATATAGATAATTATATAGGTAAAAGGTTATTATATTTATTTATATGTATTTCTTCAAAAACTTTAATTAAAAAGTTCTTAACTGTTTACCTAGAATAGAAATACACTCTCCACATTCCCAAACAGGATTAGCCCATTTAAGCTGTCCACAAGCCATGTGAGTTCCTTGTGAACCACAAGTTCGACAAAGAGCTAATTCCCATTTCCTACCAAATCACAATTACAACATATAAAAAATGAGAAATTAAAATCTTTAGTCACATTAATATGTAATAAATAAAATTTTTCTTTACTTACGCGTTAAAACTTGTATATTTTCTACCTTTAGGACATAAACATATTGGAGCATTACATTGATCATGTCTATATAAAAGTTCTTCAAATGCATTGGGTACGAGTTCCCAAGAAGCATCTCTAAAGCAAAAACATTAACATGAAAAACTCCTCTGATTTGGCATTTTATTACAAAGTATACAAACGAACTTTACTTTTTACTTACTGACTTGGAATAAAAATACCAAATTCTGACATTGCCTTTTGAAATGAATTTTTATTATTGCATAAAGGACACTTAAAAAAATAACCAGCACTCATAGCCAGTTGCTAAAACAATTTTTTCAGAAACTAATATATATTCCTATATAATTAAAAATTCAAATATTTTTAAATAAACTGTTATTTTACCTGAACACATTTTCTATGAAACCATGCATTTTTTTTACAACATGGAGCCCACATTGTACCAACTGTATCATAAGGATCTACTTCATCATAACATATACAACATACTACTTTATTGGTTTTTGACAATTCAATTTTGACTCGAGCATCTATTTTCTGTTTTGGTCTATGCTTTATACAATATGATCTAAAATATAATATATTCATTATTTTTAAAAAGGCCAAAATTATAAAGCCAATATAAACATAATGTACCTAAATTCATCAAAAAATTGATTTAGGGTTCCAGCCCTTAGCCCACAAGGATAATGAAATATTTTTTTACATTTTACATTACAACATCCCAAAGTGGCACCAGCTTTTTTACAGTATGAACATACCTTTAAATTAAGATCATATTATAATTTTCAAATATATATTTTCTTTTTTTTTGTTTATATATGAATATCTACCAATCTTTTGCCTCTGCTAATTTCCTTCTTTATATCTGTTTTCAAAAATCCTAAAATACCTTCATCATCCTTTCCTCTCTGTTGCATGTTTGATGATAAAAGCTATAAGAAGATATTGTGTTGAAATATTAAATATGTATTATGATATTAGAACTGTTTAAAATATGATATTTATAAAATCATCTACCAAACAATAATAATGTGTAACAATTTCACCATCTTCATAAAATTTTCCAAATTCCAATTCATTATTCTCTGATAATCTACAGAAGCAGCAAATTCTATGTTCAGATGGTTTATTGCGCTTTGACATGGTGTTCACTATAAAATTTAATAAACAGATTTAAAATGTATAATGCATAGGAGATTAATATATAATATTTTTTATATAACTAATACAAAAAGTGTATATGACTGTAATATATTTAACACAATAAATGTCTATTAAACAAATACAATAAATATATTGTTTATTTACTATACAATGGCGTACTTAAAAAAATAAATTTGAATATTTTATGTAAGTAGGAATCATTCTTTGAATATAATCATTTGAATATTTTATATAAGTAGGAATCATTCTTCTTATATCAATAAGTCAAAAAGGGTAAATTTTTAATTGCCATTGTTGTAGCAAATAAGTGGTATGTAAAATAAAACCAGTGCAATACAAATTAAATTCTTTTCTAAAGACACAACTTCAGACGCATATATGTAGATAAAATATACATCAAAATTAAAAGTATTATATGAACTTTCTTTATAAATACATACTTGGAAAACACTTTTCTTACGTATGTACAATGTACATATAAGTCATTCTTACAATGAAAACGATCGACTGAATGAGAAATCGTGACATTAATGCATGATAATATAAATGAAACATTCCATTTCAATAACTCGATTAATATCTTTTTCCGCACAATACAGACAAAAGTACATAAAGAAATAACAAATTTTTAAATTTTGACAGATTATTGCTCGATCACAAGCAGCTTATTTTCAAAATAATACTACGCGGGGAAACTCGATATAATTAATGCGATACTACACCAAACTTTTAATAAAGATTCACATTCCAATAGCCGTATAAATTCTACATTCGTATATCTGTTAAAAAATTGATAAATAAAACTTTATTTAATTCAAATTACTAATTATTATTTATTATTAACAAAATATGCACTACATACACTTTCTTTTAGAGGATATTACAAACCATTGAATATATATACACACACGCACGATATAGCCCCAGTTGCACATATAACGATATTTATCCAGATGCTGCGCTCTCTGGTGACGCAATAGGTAAACTATTCAAATAGTCAAATTAATTTTTTACAAATATTTGTGTACAGATTACATATTTTTACTCTTATTATTTTTCAATATATTATAATAATTAACATACAATGTGATTATAATATTTAAAAAAATGGTATTTAATTTGTAATCTCTTTTATAAAAATATGAAGATATAATGTATTGGATAAAAATCACTATTTCATGATTTTTCTTTTTATATAGAAAATACCATTACATATTACGAATAATATTATTTAAATAAGGTATTTGAACGAGATCTCTTCGAGCTTGCATCAATCGATATAAAACCGGGCAATCTAAAGATTCACATTTCGGGTCATCCAAGTAGCCAGTACAAGACTGACATATCTGAAAAAAAATAAACATTTTTATATCAATGCTCTTTATACAAAAGAAAAAAAGATATAAAAATTATATGTACCATAGTAAGTTCGTGATGAGTACGTTCTAACCATCTTAACTTTTCATGTAGAATAGTAATTGTTTGACTTGGCTTTGCCATGCAATTCATACAAATATCTTTTTGCGTTTGATTTTCACAAACAGCACATACGACAGTATTAAAAAATTGTCGAATAGTTAGCTTTTGATTGTTTGCACATAAATTAACTATTTTATCAGGTGTTTGGCGATGGATCATTTCTGTATACCTAATGATAGAGGAAAGTTAAAAGGTAATATTTCAGAACAAATATTACAAATAGACATAGCATAAAAGCATATTATACAATATTCATTGTACCATGTATTAGCATCAACGCTGACTAAATTTAAACACCGATTAAGTGGTGGTATAATAACTTTTGTTATGTAGTATATCGAATTTGGACTTAAACTTCCATCTAAAATTACTTCTCTTGGAGTTCGTACACACTGAATTAATGGCTGATTTGGGGCTCCAGCCACTATAATATATCGTACTCTTTCGCCAGTACGAGGTATCGCCCGTGGATCTTTGCGCATCAATCTTCGTGTTAACTCCAATGCAGGTACACAAGCACTAATTTTGTAACCATTCAAGCCACGAAATTCCTTTGCAAATGTTAAATCTTCAATTGATATTCTTTTACGTAAAATTTTATCAAATTGTCTAGTAACATATTGTTTTACTAAAGAGAGATCCTTTGTATCAAATAGGATTTTCAATGTTTTTTCAAGTATCTAAAATTAAAGATTTAATATAATTAAAAATGTTTAATAATTAATAATAAAATAATAATTTAATTAATCAGAATTTAATATTGATATTTTCAACTATCATTTCTTCATTTATTTATCTTATTTTATTTCATTTACTTACCTTAGTTACAGCTGGACAACCATCTCTACGAACAGTTTCAATACCTTTTGCTAAATATTCAGGTTCTTTCTGTTCTGGAGACTCATACATATAACCACAGTATCTTTTTTTAGTCTGAATATGAAAAAATATTGTAGAATGTTATACATATCAATTAATTTATTTATTATTATTTATTTATTTTTATTATTAATATATTATTATTAATATATATAAAATCTTACTTGTAATATTGATGGTTGTAAAACTTTCTCAAATTTAAGTTTTACAGGAGGAGGATTAGCTGCAGTAACAGTATCAGCAATTTCAGCTCCTATTGCAAATGCTTCTTCTCTTGATTTTCTACGTAAAAGAATAAATAATGAATCTGTATCACCATAAACAACTTCTGCTCCCCATTTAGGTGTAGATTCTACTATTTTAATTGCTCGTTCTAATGTTTCCCTTCCTTTACTAACAACACTGTCCCCTATCTTAATTAATAATAATTATAATTAATTTTGCAAGAAATTCATAAAAATATTGTGATATATGTCTGACATACTTCAATACAAGGCATTCTGCCACTAAAATTAGCAGCTGTATAACCATAAGTAACATTTGCAATTAACTTAAGCCCTAATTGTTGTGAATGAAGAATACGTTGTAATGCGTGATTTTCATTCCCATGAAGTTTTATAGACTTTTTTACCATTAATCGAGTATTTAAAATTTCTGTAAGCATACGCGGTAATATTCCCATTCTTATTTCTGGTTTTACAAAAGCTACACCACAGGGTGCAAAATTTATTTTTTCAAATAGTTTCTTAGCAGTATCTTTTTTTATTTTTAATGTAGTTGCACCAAATTCATATGGTTCATAGCTAGAAGAAATAAAAATGCTATTATATTTTTATACTATACTTTTTATCATAAACATATAGGAACATTGATATTATACTTACTGGCCAATGTGCTCTACGCGACCTAAACATGTAGAGAAGCAATAGTTATAAGCAATAATAATACTTGGATATAAACTTTGAAAATCCAGGACAATCAATGGATCAGTGTATAATGTGGACTGTGGTTCCATAATAAGTGGTAGAGATTCAGGTGCGCGCATTTGGGCTCTTTGTTGTATAGAGGGTGAAACTGAAATATAATTCAAAGGTTTTGCAAGCCTCAACATCATTGATTCAACTCGAAACTGAGAACCTCTTGAAAAAACTTCATAAAATTGTATTCCGAAAAGTCGTGCGTGTTCACAAGTTCGACCTAAGATATTGTTGAGATATTATATAAGAAACAGAACATTACATTATAAAATAGAATGAAAAAGTAATGACTGATACAAACCAATAATATCAAGATGGATTAATATTCTCAATGTACCCACAATTCGTATGATATAATGAGTAATAACTCTCCATCGTATTGTTACATTTTTATGGTTCCACCAATTAGTTAAAATCTGAAAAGTAGGACATGACACTCTTTCACGCATTACATGATACATAACGTTCTCAAATGTATAATTTAATAATGCTATTTCATGTCTCATTATTCTCCAAACATCAAGGATAATTCGACCTGAGATTTTTGCATCACTGAAATTATCTTTATCAGATGCTTGTCCTTTAGATATTGGAGGGGCAGTTGGAATTCTTGAAATTTGCCACATAAAATCTTTTAAACCAATATGAGAAGCTCTATGAAAGATATATCCCCATGAAAGAGACTCAATCTCCCAACCAATTAAAATATCTGGATCACAGTGTCTAACTAATATTATAAGACTATTTAGTAAATCCTCTTCAGTTGATACATATGATGTAGTACATGTATTAGCTGAATGTATATTTTTTATTTTTGTATTTTCGATCAATGAACTTACAAGAATAGCACCTAAAATAGTATTGTAGTTAGTTTTATTTATGATTATAAAAAATAATTAAATAAGAAATACACTAATTCTAATATATACCATGCTCTATTTGTTCAGTTTTTGAAGATAATGGAACATCATTATGAATAGCATAGAATATTGCTCCAATTGGATCATGGTTTGGATCAGGGAGAAATTTATCACGTGTAATAACGTGTATTTCTACTGCTAATATTGTCAGATATTGATGCTGCAATAGTTAAAGAAAATTTTAATAACGTCTGATATGATGATATTACCTTATAATTGCATTTGATATGATAGTATTACCACAGTTAGGCCTTTGGCATTTTGACGATTTTCATTTTCAATATTATTACTATGGTCTTTTAGAGTATATTCAATTTGTCCATATGAAATACCTAGATATTGTGGTGTATTCTTGTATAGTAATGGATTTTCAAGCATTTTTTGTAAAGAAGAATTAAAACTATTATTAGATTTGCTTGATTGCTCTGAACTGCTAGAACACTGTGATTTCATATATCGATTATTAGCAAGTATTTTGTTCGGAACATTGCTTTCTTTTATATCTCTTGGAATATCAATATTATCTTTTACTTCATGATTATTGTTCTTTTTCAATAAATGCTTTTTAGCTTGTAACCAAGTTTTAACATTTTTCGATGTTGGTGGCTGAATAAGAGGATGAATTATTAATGCATTGTATCCTGCAAGAACTTTCTTTATATTGCAAGACTTTATACTTGATCCAGAAGGATAAAATTCATTTATTCGCACTCGACGCCAGAGTTTAATACCTGTAACTCTATCTAAACTACATTTAAATGGAATTACTTTGTAAATACCATTATTACTTAAATTTTTTCTTTGCTTAAATTTTATCACATCAACTTTGTTACTGAAAAATAATGAATTGAATTTTGATTGTAACATATCATACATCTTCATAGAATTTATGATTCTTTCTCTGCTTGGTGAATTAAATTTACTTGTAATAGTAATAAACTTAGTTTCTATACCACTTATATCTTTTAGTGCCATGATATTTGAGCTATTTGATTCTGATTCTAATTTTCCATTAAGGTATTGTGTATATGTCATATTACAAACGTCTTCTTCATCTTCATCTTCATCTATATTTTTATGTATTAATGACATTTGGTCTGAAGTATTGTCTAAGTACAAATTAACGTTAGCTCTGGATGTACTTGGTAAATTATATTCATAATTGGCTTTTTCATTCTCTCTTGTATGTAGTTTTATAGAATTTCCATGACAGTTAAAATTCACTGTGGAAATGCTAATGGAATCATTGCTTTTATGTATATTATCTATGATTTCTTTTGTTAGAGATAAGTTTTCGAAATATATATTATCCTTTACAGAACTAATTTCTTCATTATTAATATTCATAAAACTTAATTTTTTACAAACCTGTTTGCTATTTTTAGGAATAATTTGTGTTTCAAAATTTGTTTTTAATACATTATCTTCTTTCTCAAAATTAATTAACTCTTCATGTACATTTGAAATACTAACATTAAAAATCAAATTTTATATAAAACATTCTTTAAAATAAAAATATAGTCATATTTGTAACATTTACCTGTCTTTGTGTTTAAGATTAATTGAACCTGTTTTGCTAGTATTTGAAGTTTCATCATGTGAAAAGAATGCTGCAAAAAATATAAAATAGTTTATCTAAAACATAGTTTGATATATTTGAAATGATTTATACAGTAATATACTACTTACCTTGATTTTCCTCTAAAGCTAAATTATCTATTTTATCACAAAATAAAAGTTGATTATTTCGTTTCGAAGTATTACAACTAAATTCTGAACTACAAGATTCATTATTTCTAATATTTTTATCTATTTTTGGAGACATTATTTTTATATCAAGTGAAGAATATTTTTTTGAGACAGAACATGGGCTATGTATCAATTTTGCTTTAGTTGGAGTATGATATGGTTCATTTGGTAAATAATTTCCAATGGTATTACGTCGCTTATGAGGAGATTGCAAATTAGAACCTTCCAATTCAAGCCTTCGTTTTATCAGTGAAATATTAACAACACTCTTGTCACTTTTAAATTTTGTATTTGACTTATAAACACAAATGCGCTTTTCTTCCTTGTTAATGGTAGTATCCTGATCTACCTCAGAATCACTGGAACTATTATCAGCATTACCATCAAGTGCAGGTATGTTTAATTTATTTAAAACACTATTCATGATATATGATTCATTAGGATTGTTTTCAAAATTTATTGAATTTTTAAAATGTTTACACTTATGTAATGTATATTCGATCTCATCTATATCATAAACATCTAAATCTTGGTGATCTAATTTATAAATATTTATATCTTTATAATATGACAACTTTTTTTCAGTAGTTTGTGACGTTTTTCTACGTTTACTTTCAAAGTCTTGAGATTGTTTCTGATAAAATGTAAAATATTTAGATAATTTAATATCAAATATAGTTCCTTGTGGAGTCATTAAGTGATTTTGTAAAAGATTAAGATTTATTGGAATATTTATAAATTTTAATTCATTTAATATCATATTACTATTGTAATGTAGTGCGAATTTATCCAATTTTGTACATACTTTCTTTCCCTCCTTTATTTTATTTCTAGTAAGCTGCCATATTAATTGCTTTTTATTTTTTAAAACTAAATCGCTTGGGCCATCATATTGAGGAACATCTCTTGAAAAAGTACTTTCAGCATTATGTCCAGTTATATCATTTATTTGTTTGTTATCTTCTGTCATCTTACTTTCAATTTCAGTGATAACTGAATTCCACGAACTAAGGCTCAAATCCAAACTTGTAATGTTCAAATCTTCAATTTCATCATCTTCATTATCCACTTTAATTTCATTATTCAACATAGAAAATTGAGAACCTAACATGCTATCATTATCTATAATTTTCTCTTCTTCATTTTCTTCTCTTAAATCAGCCAATATTTCAACCAAATACATATCTTCAGAGTCCACTAAAACAAATATGTATATATGTACATGTATGTACAAGTGTATAAGTTTACAAATAAAAATTTTAATATATAATTTTAACAAGAAAATGTTTAATAGAAAATTGTATAATTTACTTATTGTATAATTACTTACAAATAGTATTTTCTATTGTTTTATCCTGAGGTAAATTTTCTTTTATCTCAAAGTTATCAAATTCTAATAAACTATTATTTAAAAATGTTTCATCTTTAGTTTCTTTATTTAGCATTAATGATTTAAAATGATTTGGAACATATGAAGCACTAAATGAGTTATTTTCATCATCCACTTCTAAAGGATAATTGTGTATGTTTGATGTTTTTGAAGTTATATCTTCACTGATCTAAGAGTATAAATGAATTAGACTTATATTTTTCAATGTGAAAATTTTAAAAATAATCTAATACTGTACCTGTGATATAGACTGCAATTTTTTCCTTAATCTTTCTTTCTGATAAATATCATTCTCTGTTAAATCATAAATTCTGCTACTAGTATTAGAATACAAAAATTGTGATTCAACATTCTCTAAATTTTTTGCTTCTCTTCTATGTTTTTCTTCATTCCAAATGGCTGCAATACCAGGATTTAAATCCAAATCATTTTGAATTTCTTGTCTATTGAGTATTTCACATGCTTGTGCATCTACTTCTAATTTGCAGGTGCTTTGTTTAACAATAAATGCTGGGAGATATTTTTGTGAATCAAATAAATTTAATGGGCTCCCATTTTCTGAATTTTCTTCTAATTTTGTATGTATGCATTGCCTAAATTTAACATCTTTTAAGTTTATTAAACTCATACCATATAAATTATAATCAATCATAAATTGCAAAATAAAAGGTATATGTGCTTCATGTGGTTGTAAACTTTGACCAAGAATTACTCCATTCTAAAAACAAATATTTACTATCATTTCTGCATTCTTTAATAAATATAAAAAGATAATTACAAACACAAATACTATATACTTGTAATAAATCAGCTGCTCGTTTGATCATAGCTGGATTGTAAAAGTAAATTTTTAAAAACAGATGTTCCTTTTCATGATATCCGTAAAGGGGACTAGAAAAAAGATTTTATATAATGAAATTCATATATATATATAAATACTAATAATATGCAATATATTTAATATTCTTACATTCCAGAAACTTGTTGAATTTTATAAACATGTTGAGTATTAGATATTGCAGATCCCAAAGATACATTTATTGCAGAATCTATTGCTGCTGCCAATTTGTACATATAGCTATTAACATTATTATTTATTGTACATGGTATGTACATATATGGAAATACTCCATGTATATGTAAACATGCTTTTATTCCTTAATACAATTAAAAATAAAAGATAAATAATTATTATTTAAGTATTTATTAGTAAATATTACATATTAATAAATTATGATATACCAGAAGGAGTAGATCCAAATATCCTGATAACTGGGACTTGTCTAATTTCATTTCCTCGAAAGTCTGAAAATGTTACATCTACTCCTAATAGTGGAAGTGACTGATAACTATCTAAAGTTACCAAATTAATTGAAAACATATTTCTTATCTATAAATAAAGCATATCTTTTATATTACTTACTTAAACAAATAAATCCATTTTTTTAAGTACTTACCTGAAGAATTACAGGATAGAAAAATTTCCTTTTTACACAATTATTGATAATAATAATTCATGTAAAGTAAGAAATATAAAATTCTAGGTTATGCTTATATTTGTTCGTCCACTAATATTAAATTTCAAAGTTATTATGTTTACAATGTTTCTTGAAGTAAAAATGTTTTGTAAATGTTATTTTACTATCATTTTTATACATATATTAAACTGTTAATATTGTTTTTAAAAATTCCAATTAATTTTTACATAGCCACACAACTGATGTTTCTGCTAATATGATGCAAAAGTCACATCAGGTATACTTTTATATTTTTAACTAAAAAAATAAGTAAGTAACTGTTAATTTCATTAAATAACACTGAAGTAGATATATAATAATAACATAATAAAAACAAAATTTATATTTTTTATAACATGTTTTTATTTTGTATTACAATTTAAGTTTTACAAGTGCATTGTTATATAAGCATATTAGCAAAATAAATTGTACAAAAGTACATTAAACATACATTAGGCATTTGAAGTATTTAATTTCAACTTTGATTATATAGACTGAATGAAAAATAGACTATAATATACTTTGTAGAGTAACAGGTTCTCGTATTTTAAAAATATTACATTTCATAAGATCAACATTGTATAAAATAACATTTCACTTTTGTATCGCATATATATTTATGCATATGCAGATAATATTGATACATATTAGAAATATTTTGTGCGTATGTATTTCATGGTAATTTATAGGCCAATAGAATTATAATAAAGCATTAGCAAATATATTAGAAATATAAACTATTAATGCATAAATAATTCTAAAGTTTAACGTTTACATGAAATAAATATCAAAATATGCATAGAAACATTAATAATGATGGCCCAAATTAATCAACTTAAGATAGTTAAATGAATGTTTGAATATTGATGATACAAATAGACTCGATATTTCATTCTAATCATATAATAAATTAAATATATCAAAATACGAATACTTAGAGGAAAAAAATTAAAATGATTCGCATTTTACTTTAAACATGCAAGTTTAAAAAATGGTACAGTAACTTCTTTCACGAAAGGGATTCGATTTCTGTGATGAAAAACCAACCAAAAGATAATCTTCTTGCTCGTGTTCTGTAATGTATTTCATGATATCTTCAACAGCTTTGCTAACTGTGATTCGTTTTAAAGCAGCTTCACGTCGTAGCTGCTCCGTAATTTGCCGTTGTTGTTGTAAATTGGTGGTCACCATATCCATAACAGACGAAAGCAACAGAATTTTGTATGGAATACTAAAATAAAGTACTAAAATGCACAACATTTCTTTCTTCGATTGTTTAATAGCAATATTTAAAAGTATTAAAGCTAGAAATCAAATTACCAATTATTGATAATAACCTCCGTCAGTGCAATACGCTTAGTAATACTTCAAATAAATTATTATACTTTTCCTACGCTTAGTAAATTTTATCAGTTTCCAACTTTAAGCCTATCCCTTAAGGCTAGTTTTCGTAAAGATGTATATTTGGGTAGATAGGAGCTTTAGAACTCATATGACATATATAATTTCAATTTTTACACAAATATTTCTTTAAATTTAAATAAATCGTGACTATTTATTTAAAAAACAATTTATCTAACATCTAGATTTAAAAAAGATATTGACTTACATTAAAATTTCTCTAGTTATAAAATTAGAATTAGCACTGAGAGATGTCGTTATAGTAGAAACCTCGAAGGAAAGATCTGAGTTCTTCATCATTTTTGACGGAAAGTTAAATTAGAGTATTAATTCTGAATTGCACGTGAAATATAAGGACCTTCTAATTTTTATAAAAATAATCATGGCTTTGCATGTACCAAAAGCACCGGGCATGGCCCAAATGCTTAAAGAAGGTGCCCGCGTAAGTATAAAATACTTTTTAAGGATTACTTATATATTATTAAGCTAATATGAAATTATCTTAGAAAATGTCTTCTTTGGAATATGACACAATGTTCCATCAAACATTACCTTTTATAGACATATTATATTCATCTGACGTACATGTTTCTGTAATATGCTTAAAAATGTAATATTCTCAAAAAATTAAAAAATTCCTATATTTTTGAATTTATTTTTTATATTATTTACAGTCCGTTTATAGCCTACAGATTGTTAATATAATTGTATGTAAACTTCAATAATAAATTTATGAGTAAATTTGGAATCATTACATGATGAACTTCTAAATGTTTTTATATTTTAAATGTGATTAATAACTTCTAAGTAATAATTTTAAGCAATATCAAAGACCAAGTAGAACCATTAGTTTTGATTTTTTATTTATTTTGGTTAATATTAAAGTATAGCTAAGTAATTAAATATAATGTTCATAACCATAATTTTCTCTTTAATCAGTATTTCTCAGGTTTGGAAGAAGCAGTATATGGAAATATAACAGCATGTAAGCAGTTTGCACAAACTGTAAGGACTGCTTATGGTCCAAATGGCATGAATAAAATGATAATTAATCATATAGAGAAATTGTTTATCACAAATGATGCTGCAACAATTATTAATGAATTGGAAGTTGAACACCCAGCTGCTAAATTGTTAGTTCTAGCATCAAAAATGCAAGAAGCAGAAGTTGGCGATGGTACCAACTTTGTAATCATTTTTGCTGGAGCACTTCTTGAAGCTGCAGAAGAACTACTTCGTTTGGTAAAATTTCAAAATTATAAGTGCTGATATTATTTACTAATTTTACAAATTACAAATATACTAAAAGGGTATAAACATTTTATATACTAGGGAATTACTACATCTGAAATAGTTGAAGGATATGAAGCTTCCTTGGAAAAAGCTTTGCAAATATTACCAACATTAGTCTGTTATGAAGTAAAGGATTATCAAGATGAAAAACAAATAAAACTGGGAATTAAAACAGCTATTATGAGCAAGCAATATGGGAATGAAGAACCTCTTACTTCTCTTGTTGCACAAGCTTGTGTTTCTATTTTGCCAAAAAAATCTACTTTTAATGTGGATAATGTACGTGTTTGTAAAATACTGGGAAGTGGTATGTCTAGTTCTGAGGTTGTACAGGGAATGGTATTTAAGAGGCAAGTTGAAGGAGACGTTACAAGAAAAGATAATGCCAAAATTGCTGTCTATACTTGTGCTATAGATGTTATACAAACTGAAACAAAAGGAACAGTATTGATAAAAACAGCAGATGAACTGATGAAATTCTCTAGAGGAGAGGAATCCTTATTAGAATCTCAAATAAAAGCAATTGCTGATAGTGGAGCTACTGTGATTGTTTCAGGAGGAAAGTTTGGAGATATGGCTTTACACTACATGAACAAATATAATATAATGGCTGTTCGTATACCTAGCAAATTTGATGTTAGGAGATTATGTAAAACTGTTGGTGCTACTGCACTTCCAAAATTGGTAAATAATTTTCTTGTAATGGTTATTTTTTAAACATATCGTAAAGATTTAACTAATCATTTTTGCTTTAAGGTTCCACCATCGAAAGAAGAATTAGGGTATGCAGATTCAGTATATATCGACGAAGTTGGAGACACTATAGTAGTAAAGTTTGCAATAAATGGCAAAGATAGTCGAGTTAGTACTATACTTATTCGGGGATCCACGGAAAATTATATGGATGATATTGAACGGGCTATTGATGATGGAGTGAATACATTTAAAGGAATAACAAGAGATGGGAGATTTGTTCCAGGAGCGGGTGCTACAGAAATTGAACTTGCCGCACAACTCAGTACATACGCAGATACTTTACCAGGTTTAGAACAGTACGCAGTACGTAAATTTGCAACAGCTTTGGAAATTTTCCCAAAAACCTTAGCGGAAAATAGTGGAAGTCATGCATCTGAACTTCTATCCAAGCTTTATGCTGCACATAAGGAAGATAAAAAGAATTATGGTTTTGACATTGATGTACGTATTCTGCTATGTATCTGTTTAAAATTTTTGTAAAATTTCAATAATTTCATGTAAATAGTGTATATTAAAGAAAACTATATTTGTTTATAGCAAAAAGCAGGTCTTATAGATACAGTGGAAGCTGGAATCTTGGATTTGTTCTTAACAAAACAATGGGGTTTAAAATATGCTGTTGGCGTTGCATGTACTGTACTTAAAGTCAATCAGATTATTATGGCAAAACGTGCAGGAGGACCAAAAGTACCAGGCGGTGGTATTCGCGACGATGACGAGTGATAATACCTAAAGCATCATATATACATACATAAAACATTGAATTATTCATTAATTCTTATGTTGTTAACTTATAGTGTTATATTACATTGCTTTTTTATTAAACTTCATGTCAAACAAGAAAAATATTTATAAAAAAATATTGATCATTTATTTACACACTACATACTTGTTAATACATCTGTATGTAATATTACACTGCTTTTTCTAATGAAAACATGATTTATAATAAAATAGTATTTTATGATTTCCTTTAAATGTTATGAATATAGTACTTAAAATTCGAATTATTGTGTAATATGAATAAAAGGCTAAATGAATATTAATTAGGATTAAATATTTTTATATCATTTATTATTTTTTCATTTATTATACTTAGTTAAATGTAACATCCTTTTAAATTTATTTGTTTATTAAATAATGTGTTATTAAGGTTAGTGCGTAGTTAGTATAGTGATTAATTATGTCTAACCAATAAAAAACAACAAATTTTCTGGTGAAATAATACAAAACTGAAAAATAGACTTTCATCCGATATAAACAGGTCTGTTTAATCAAAATTTGAACCATATATACATATGTATAAAAAATATTTCTTAACTTTAGGCATTGTTAGGATATCAGTTTTTTGATAAAAAGATAAGAAGTTATATAATGTCTCAAATATTAAGCAATAAACAGTAGTCATTCTATCAGTAATTATAGTTAGAGCCTCCAGAACCTTTACAAAAGAAAAATAAGCAATATGAGCCTTAAATTTGCTTCCAACTTATCCTTTATGTTTACAGAGGCACCATCTATCATTGAAAGATATAAATTGGCAAAAGAAGCCGGTTTTAGAGCAGTAGAAAGTGGATTTCCTTTTGGTTTTTCCATTAAAGATGTATCAGAAGCCCGAAAAAATGCACATGTTGAACAAATTCTTATAAACGTGTTTACAGGTATGTATTTGACAATTACAACTAATGTGAAGCATTCTATAAATAATGGCAAGAAAAATAATCTTATATTAAAGTATAACTTTCATTTTATTATAAATATGTAGGTGATGTTTCAAAAGGAGAGTTAGGATTTGCAGCGATACCTGGAGAAGAAGAAAACTTTAAAAAAAGCATTGATTTAACAATAGAATATGCAAGAGCATTAAATTGTAAACGGTAAAAGAAATTGTTTAAATTGATTGATATCATTAATGATTGTTTTTTCTAACAAAGAATTTTTCGTTTTATTTTTTATACAATCTCTTTTTAGAATTCATGTTATGTCAGGCAAAGTAAATAAAATAACAACTGTCAATGATGATGTGTACGTAAAAAATCTTTTATATGCATTGCAAAAATTTGAAAAAGAAGGAATAGTAGGCCTTATAGAACCTATTAATAATATCACCGTACCAAATTATTATATGAATAGTTTCCAGAAAGGTAACCTTCTAATACAAAAGTAATTTTAATGAAAGACGTGAATGGGTCATTAATATGACATTTTTTATAGGTTTAGATGTAGTAAAAAAGATAAACAAGCCAAATTTAAAATTACAGCTTGATATCTTTCACTTACAACATATTTGTGGCAATATTACGAAAAACATCAAGGAACTTCTACCATACATCGGTACGTGATTTATCTTAATTATATAACATATATACATATATTTATATACATGTGAAATTTATATATTTTTTTATCATTATAGGTCATGTACAAATTGCTCAAGTACCAGATAGACATGAACCTGATACTTCTGGAGAAATAGATTATGAATATGTTCTTTCGATTTTAGAAAAAGAAGGATATGATGGGTATGTAGGTTTAGAATATTGTCCAAAATCGTCATCAGTAGATGGATTAAGTTGGATACAAAAATATGGTTATGAATTATAAGATTCATTTTGTAATTATATATTGAAAATCTTCATTTATAAGATAGCAATCATTTATTTCTTATCATTGTTTAAAGAAATCTTAAGTACCCCTTCTTACAACAGTCAAATACATTTTGTGTTACGATATACTTGTCATGTTTCTATTACAATATAACTTTATTATGCACTTTATATACACATAACAAAATCGATGAATAAGTCCAATTTATGTTAATACTTCTTACTAAAGTTATTTCTTTGCACATGAGTCTTATTTTTTTTACTTACGATTAAGTTGAACATCACCATTATTACTAATATAAATATAAATTTTTAGTGTTTAATTACCATCTACTAAATTTACACAATTGTGTCATCAATGCTATCACTGCTTTTGTATACAAGATTCACTAATAATACTTTTTTATTTAGTACTATTATCCAGTACTTTTATATATCTTACTGATGTTACATGATACATTATATTTAAATAAGATCTGTAAACAATATAAAGAATATAAATTATAAACCACAGATTTCTTCTAATAATGTATATGTATTATTTGTCAGTTATAAAGTATATGTTATATTAAAAGATACCAGTTTTATTGTTAATCTTATTTTAATAAGAATATTATTGTTGTAAGTAAAAAATAAATTTATTCAAAACTCACTAGTTAATTTTTTTTATTAATCTTTAATTATATATCTATATTTATTAATTTATTAATAATTATGTATTCGTTAATTTTGATTAATTAATTTTATAGTAAGCTGCATTAAATAAAATACATGAAAAAAATCATTATTATAATGAAATATTTTCGAATATGAGAAGACGAAGAAATATCCTTAAAATTGTTTTTATTCTTTTTAATGTAAAATAATATTTTTAAAGTATGTAATTGTATTAGTTTTTTAGTTATGTAACATAACTATCTTTAACAAATACAAATAGAGAATGTTATAGAATTTACATCAAATGTAATTAAAACATATTTTGTACAATGAAAATAAAATTCATTTTTATATTTGATTTTAATCGTTATTAAATATTTTTAATTTGAAAATGATAACAGATTTATTACCTTATAGTAACTTTAATTCATAATTTCTTTATAAAATCATTAAATTCAATGGCAACATTTCTTTTGTTTAGTTATAAATATTTATATGTATCACCGAATCATTTTTATATGCTTCGCATTTCAATGGCATCAATTATTAACAGCAACTTAATATCTATAAAACATTATAAATTATGATCAGAATTACATATATTGTTATATGCAATAATATCTGTAAGTAATGAGAATGTTACTTATACATACCTAAAATCTTAAAAATTTTCTGCAGATTTTATGTTCTAATTTCCGTCAATAATTTTTATAATATGTGTTAATGTATACAGAACTATAAATGATCTAATCTATAGTAATAAATATAATCTAGGTATTTATCCTTTGCATTTGTACATCAAGATACTGCAAGAAAATTATCAAATTAGCAAAATAACAAGTAATCCATAAAAATATCTACAGAGAAAAAAATTTACTGAAAAATATTTAACTTCAGATTTAAGACTAAGAAGGCTTTACTAAGATTAATAGAATCGCATTTAACAGAAGGACTAATTAAAAAAAATAGCAAGTGCAAAGGATTTATATAAAGACTTTAAAATTAGGTTGTATTAACAAGAAATATTTGTTAATAATAAAGAGATGAGTAATAAATTTTAAATGCTGCTTCAAACAACTTCAGTTGCGTCCACCAATGGTTGATTGGCATCTGTTGCACGAGTTATCATAGCAGAGCTGTAAAATATTTTAAAGAATATTCAATAAATTTACTTATCACATATACAGATTGACTAAAAATATTTGTTATGCAAATAAATTTATATTAGCAATTATATTAAAAGAGTTTACTAGAAATACAATATCAAATATAAAGAAAGCTGTGATAAATAATTATATATAAAAATTACAAGTTAATGATTCAAATTACATTTAAAAAAAAACATTAAACGTTAGTGTTTGTAAACAAAATACATGCAATAATACAAAACTCAATTTTACCATAGATGAATTTAAAATAAAGTAAATATATATATATCAATAAATTCTCTGCTCAACATATTTTACAATAAATTTTATTATATAAAAAACTTTCTGTGTTATTTATGACAATTTACGTTACAAATATATTTCACATCATAAAATACACATATTAAGATAGTTAAAAGATGTTTCCAGTAATTATTATTTACAAAAATAATAGTTACAATGAACATGTCATTTCATATGTCAAACAATATGTTTTCAAACATATATGGTTATGTTAAAAAACAATATTTATCAATTACAACATTTTAAAAAATGAATACACTTTGGACCAAACAATTTAATATTACCCAGTGCCAAGTGCCAAAAGTGTAGTTTCTTCTAGCAATGTCATTTGATCAATGGTAGGCCTGTGGTCAAAAACTCAATCTAATTACTATATTAAAATCACACACATTGATATGGAGATATATTTGCATAACTATGTAAATTCTAGTAATATGAATCAATTAAAGAGAACTTCTATAGTATTAATAAAAGTAAGTGTGTTATATTTTAAATAGAGCAAGAAAATGTATTTTTCAAGATAGTAAACAAACTTTATATATGTTAACGTGACGTACATGTCTTCTAAATACACAATAAGAAAGAGTTATAATAAGCAAGCAGTGTTAGTATAGCTTACTATGAAAATACATAGTACAATTACAAAATGACAAAATATTTTATGCAATATATCAATATATTAATATATATACACATACATTTTTAATATTATAATATGTTTATATTATACATATACACATATTATACAATAACATATAGTATTATATATATATAAATCCTAAAGTTATATATTAAGACATGCATGTCTACAGATATAATTCTACATTCATGCACAATAACCAACTTTAATGGAACAAAAATGTTAGATTGTATTAAATCAAAATTAATTATATATAAGAAGAAAGTTAATTAAATATAAAATCTTTTATGTATAAATACGTTAAATGTTTCAACTTTATTAATTTATTTATCTCTTTTTTATTACAGCATTTTTAAATCAATAATGGACAATAAAATTTATCTACATATTTATCTCATAAATAGTATTTTACACATATCCTACAAATTAATAAATTCGTAAATAGCGAATGTAATAACATAAAATTAATATATAATTCATACCTTCATATATTTTTTTAGGCATACCTCTCTGTTTTACTTATTATGTTTACATTAATTATTATAAAAAATGTATATATTACATATTTACTACACACTTTCTTATTTTTTAAGTATGTAGTCATATTGACTATTAAATTAAATTATTATCTAAATTTCCTTTAGAATAAATTACACAATATATAACGTACTTACATAAAATATGAGCTCATAATAAACTCTTTATTAGTTGATACTATAATGATTTGATTTTGGTAAGGGAAGAAGAGTTAAACTGTAAGTTTTCATAATTTTTATAATTTCTTAAGCCAATTTATTTTTATAGTACTGCTTATTTTATTTTTATTGATAAAAATAAAAAGATAGTAATACGATAATTTTCTAGAATTAATCCCTATATTTTATATGTAAAATATTTCAGAATAAATGTTATATCTTTCCTTCTATGAGGCAATGATAGTAACTTATTTGTGATAAAAAAAAAAGATTAAAAATGTGAGCTGACATTAGCACGTACTATTACTCAGATGATTGCAGAACTCTTGTGGTTAATATGAGTTTTGTACTAAAAGTATCATATACTTCGATAATGCATATAAATTAATGTGCTGCCTCAAAATAGGGTTTCCAGACTACACAATACCTGATTGTGACCCATAGGGAGGTGGAGAGTCAAGTTCAGTCTCATCACCCCACTGTTGGGTAGTATGTCCCAACAGAGTATGTGTGTCTTCATTGCACAGCCGTTCAGGAAAGTTTACCCCATCGCCAAAACTGTAACCCACACCCTACCTTCTACTTCATGTAATCCCATCTATTTTTAGAGGTAGCGTATCTACTTATTTCTGATAAACATATAAAAATTATGCAATGTTTTGATTTTAGAATTTTATATAGCTTCTAATATTTTCAATATATTTTTTACTTCTCTTTGCGTTTATTTGTGATTTATTATTCATAAATGAAAACTGTAAAAAAAATAATGTTAAATATAGTTACGCCACTTCTAAGAATCAAATAAATATCAATTTGCAAGAACCAGATGCACAATATCTTTTATGTAGTAAAATAATTATACTGATAATCTCTATTAACGCACAATATAATGCATCTACAAAAAATATACATTTTTGCATGAAAATAAAAATAACACCTGTTTTACAATCCATCACAATAATTGTTTGCAGATTATATATAAAATAAAACCTTAGTCTTATTATAAATATATAAATAAATTTTAATATACTTTATCATTGTGGTATAAATGTA
Organism: Bombus dahlbomii; assembly: GCA_037178635.1. Taxonomy (NCBI): domain Eukaryota; kingdom Metazoa; phylum Arthropoda; class Insecta; order Hymenoptera; family Apidae; genus Bombus; species Bombus dahlbomii. Next base: position 1,348,929 of record CM074118.1, read on the forward strand.
GTATTATTCGCTAATATTGTAAAGATGGCATTTTTCAACATAGAAAATTAATATTGTATTGACTAAAATTCGTTATTGCAGAACACATTTCAACAAATAACAGAACACGCACCTTATCAATCAACAGTTAATAAGAGCATTAGATACATATAGCTATAACATCAAAATTATAATTTTATCAATTTTATGTTACTCTCGATGTTAATAATAATTTAATAAAGTTTTTAAATATAACATTGGCCTTTAAAATAGAATTGAATAAAAGCATAAATAAAATAAGTACTTGCATGCATTTGTGAAGCAAATATATATATGTAACTTTGTTACTCTGGAACTCTGTGTAAAATAAATAATAACTGAAAGAAAATGGTTCCCTAAAAAAGTAAGTGCATAAATTTATCAAAAAGATATGAAGAAAATGTTTCCCACTTGTTCTCCTATAAAGTATTTAAACATTTTTCAAATGTATAACAATATATATTATTTATTTTAATATTAACTGCCTTTTAATCAACAATATTAAGGAGTTCCATAGTAAGGTTTTATATAACTATCATTATATTGGCACTGTAAATCTCTATAATGCTGACCTGTTTCGGGTACTGCCCATGGAGTCATAAGTATTGGATGTGCCTTGATGTTGCGCACGTACTGGATAGGCGACACCATTTCCGAGACTAAAACACATTCAACGTATCCATCGCGTTTTAACGGCAATTACTATTGTATTTATGTATTTATGACAAACATAAATTAATATAGAATTATTGAGAAAATAAATGATATGCATTATTAAAATGTAATATGTATTATGAATAAAGATTAAAATTATTCTTGACTTTTCTTTGATATTTAATGTTGAATGCAGCACAAAATTAATTTACATAATTTGATTTTTAAGGCAGTTTATATAATCTATATTATACAAGGTGTCTTACACAACTGTTTTACAGGACAAGTCATAGTATTAAAACGCCAGAAGATAGAAAATATTTTTATTAGAAAAATTAAATGATTTCAAGATATGTATCACGTTGTGTATATATCTTTTCCGGAAGTAGTGGCATTTCAAAGATTTCAACTCATTGTATGAAAGACAAGGAAATACAACATAGTACTCTTTTGTTAATATTTTCCTTATCTTCTATACAATAAATTTTACAAGATTAAAGTTAAAATATCTTTTAAACTAATGATTTTTCAATCCAAAAAGGTTAATACCTTCCTGTAGAGAATTAAAAAAATGCATTGAATGGTGTATAACAAAATGTAAGGTAATGTAAAGATAATAAAGATAATGTAAAGATAATAAAGGTAATATTGAAACTTTTGAAACATTATTACTTTTGGAAAAGACACATGCATCACATAACATATCATTCAAAACCTTTCAATTTTGCCTAATGAAATTTTTTTCTATCTTCTACTGTTTTAACGCTGTGACTTGTTCCATGGGACATTATGAAACACCCCGTATGTTATTTATATTTTTACCATTTTCTTCACTTTTATCTAAAATATAATACCTTTTCCGTGAAACTATACTACCACTTAACAAAAAAACATACAGTACAACAGATAGTGCTATAGGTAAAAACATCTGTATATCTAAGTACTATATACTATCATTATATTTAATGATAGAAAGAATTAAATTTCCTGAAATATACATATGAGACGATAACATTTATCAATTTGCAATATTATAATATATATACATTTATGTATGTATATTAGGATACACATGCTCGTTTACATAATTCATAAGTATAAATTGTAATTACTACATAAATACAACAAGTGTACTAAATTCATCATGTCTGTATATTGTGCAAATGGTTCATAGTCTTATGATAAACTTATATTTATTATATTATTATGATAGGAATATTATATTGAAATGTGAATTGCCAAATACTTGTTAAACTTACCTAGTAAAAATAGGAAGGAACCATAGTTTGCGATTATCACCAAAAACTTCTTGGAAGTTATTGTATTTTCCAAGACTAAAACCATCCTTATCCTTCCCTGTGCGGAACATAGGTGGTGTAAATGCCTCTACAAATAATTCATAACATTTAGTGCATATTACAAGTATTTTATAAAACATTAAATAATTTTTGTATAACATGCTTTTAATTACCTAATGTAGATCTATTATGTAAAACAAGGTAGCAATGATAAAAGAAAAGGGAAGTTAAACTAACTGCAAACATCAATGCGACAAAGAATAAGAACAATAGATGGAATCTACCCATTCCATCCAATTCCCCCTATGAAGAAAATATTTGCATTATTATAAGATTAAAAAACAATGTACGAAGTTATTTATATACATTTCAATTATATTTAAAGATTAAAAAAGAAACAATAAAACATTAAAACATTAAAAAAATTTAATTAAATTATACCTTTATAATTTTTATAATTTGTTAAAACAGGTAATTTAGCAGAAATATCTAAAAAAAAATTGTATACTTACTTTCCAAAAATGTATAACATATTGTAAAGATGTAGCAGTAATGAATATGCAATAAAGAAGGGCATATGCCAGGAACAACATGAAAAATTTATAATTGTGGAAACCTACACAATTGTTCACCCATGGACAGTGATGATCCATTTTTAAAACACATGTACTACATACACTACAATGGTGTGCTCGATCTGGCTTAATTAATTGACATTTCTCACAGAAACGTATGACTAAAATATATATTTTACATACAATACATTTCCTTAATATACAAATATCAAAAAGTAAACATTATACCTCCTTTTATAGTGCGATTTGTAACTGGAAGACCTTGAGCAAATCTCTCTAAGATTTGCCTCTGTGCTTCTTCCGTTCCAGCTTGATGAAATTTTTCCATTTCTGCATCTGGTATTTTAAACTGCACAAAACATCATTTTATTAATATTTTATATACATATGTTACTTTTATATTGTAATTGTTGTATAGATCAAATTTTACCTGGTATGGTATTTCTATTAGGTCTGTAAATACAGTTTGCCAATAAGACCATAAAAATAATAGAAACAGGATGTGGTAAAAAAACAAATAAAAAGCTGTTGGAAAAGAAAAAGACAATAAAGTCAGTAAATTTTTAATAAAAATATATTTTTATTAACAATATTCTATTAGTAATTGTACAAACCTTTTTGAACATAATTATCTACAGTATCTAAAATGGAAAAAGAGACAAAATTAGTTTTTGTGTGTATTACAGATTGAAAATAATAACGAAGTTTTATTTTTGTTACAAAATGTTTGCTATTAAGAAGAAAAAATCTATGAAAACACTTACAAAAACATAACTGCACCACATAAGCATAATACGACCATAAGACAATCGTCAAAATAAAAATAACTGGTATCCATTTTGCGGCTTTCACAAACCACCAACAAGATCCGTTTTGCTTTTCCATTCTATTCACTGTATTATAGATATACATGTGTGCACAATTATATCATTCAGGTAAACATTATTTTTACCATTATCAAACCGATGCACCATTGCAGACACTTTGCACACAAAGTGTACATACGAGGCCGACAGTTTCTTTATTACAAGGAATCATATTACGATAAATAGTCAAATATTATTTTGTTTTTATTATTTATCTTCTGTCATCGACATTACGTATACCAATATGTATTAAATTATACAAAATAAGAATTATTTTTTCGAACTGAAATGATATTTTACTTTTGTTGTCTATTCCTTAACATCCTTAGATAAAACAGATATAGGAGGGCATGTTTGTTTTAGGTTTTAGTTAATAAATGTATACTTTACAATTATATTTAAAGGTAGACAAAATATAATTTCACTGTTTTTCATCAAGCTATGGCGTTTCGAAAAAGTGGCCAGTAAATATCGACGATTTTTTTTTCAACAAAATTTAATTCCATGATGCGATTGATACCATACTTTTATCTCTTGTCATTATTGTACATGAAGGTCAGTAAAATTAAGTTTCCTAAAATTTCCAATTTTACTAATCCTAAAAGTTCAACAATCGTATGTGCATAATCAATATATAAGAAATATATTAATTGTATGAGAATATAATTTGCGATAGAAAAGTAGATATGAACTACCATTAATACTAAACAGGAATCTTAAGATATACAAGTTGGTAAATTGGAAATTGCGTACAATTTAAAAATCCCATATTGGCGAGTAACTATAAGAAATTCAAAAACTGATTAAAATATGATTATAATTATATGTCAAAGTATAATTAATAAAACGGTTTCACACAATAATTATAAATTATTTATTTATGATTGTTTGAACATAAATTTACAATATGAGAATAACACTTCAATATATATATTTATATTACATTTTATATAATTAGAACATTATTGTCTACAATAAAGAATTTATTTTATTATAGTTAGATTACAAAATTACGAAATTCTATTTATATAGGCATTTGTCTAAAAAAATATATGTAATATTCTTAATCATTTATCACACATTTGGTATTCTTTATTACAACTTTATTATAGTTATTTACAGACATTGAGAAATAGAAAATCGTTCACAATTTAGCATCTTTTACTTACATAATTATATAATTTCATAAATATTTCAAAAATGCTAAAAAGGCAAAACTTTTACTGCCTCTTTAAAATGGATTGCTAATAGCATAGAATGAGTATGCTTTTTATTAATACTGAATATATGTATATAACACAATAAATTAAAAAGAATTCTTGTTACTTTGTGCAATATTAAGCTTCAGATGCTAATCACAATATTACTTATTAAAATATTAAATAATTTTTAATTTTCTATGATTTAAGTCCTTTATGTTTTCGCTTCATTCTTGCATATGGACCTATATCAGGATCCATAATGAAATCATATAAAACAGAAACCCAAGAGTTATGTTGTGGTAAGTTATCGTAAAACTCAGAAGCAATTCGTTTTACCTAGAAAAAAAGTAAAATATTTTTATAACACTTTTCATAAGAACAGATACCCAATAATGTAAACGCTCTTCCTTGTTAAAATGGATTACACTCACTTCTGGTAATCTTGAACCAGGAACAGCAGGAAAATCATGATGTTCGTTATGGTATCCAACATTAAATGTAATCCAATTTAGTGGGCCATAATAACTATAAGTTTCAAAACCCTTTCTATACATATAATGTTCTGATATAAAATGTCCAGCAACAGGGTGTAATCCCATTGCCATTGCTGATCCAGAAAGTAAATAGAGTAAGGCTTTTCCACCTATTATATAATATGTATGTAATACTATACTAATGTGATATTATTATTATTACCAAACTCTTACCAAAAAAATACCATATCAAACTATCAAAAGTAAGTTGTATTACTAAATTTATATATTCCATTAATGTAGGTGCCATTGGATAAACAACAAGAGGTCTAAATGCATAAAAAAATGGCTGTAGACATAACCAACAGAATTTTCCAAATGTTGTGCAAAATAATTTTGCTTCTAGTAGTGTTGGTAAATCTGTATCTAATTTTTCATCACCTTGATACTGCAATTTATTTATTAATATGTATTACACATATCTATAATATTTATAATACTGTTTATATTTATTCTGTTTATATTTATATCTATATTTATAAAATATATTTTATTTTTACTTACACGGTGGTGTATAAGATGATATTTTTTAAAGCTGACTGATACTGGTATACCTATAGGTAAGTTAGCAAAATATCCAAATAATCTATTAGCTCTGGGCCTAGCATGTCCAAAAGCAAGATTATGTGCTATTTCATGTATTGCTACAAATAAAATGATGAGATATTTAAATTATTTATTAATAATCGACTTTTATATTTAATATTAAATAATAATTAAATTTAATATTTAATATTGAATAAAAAAGTCATATAGATATATATTTGAGCAAAATAATGAAATTGAATGATTTAGTTATATCATAGCAATATAATAGATCTATTAGATAAGAATTAATGAGTCATTTCTCTTAAAAAATAATTCTCTTGAATTGCAGTTATAAAAGCTTTAATGAGTGCTTTTATATATAAGAAAATTTCTTTTTTTTTACTATAATATGTGTATAAGTAGATAATTTTTTTGTTTCATATAAACTTGACAATAATTACAATATTTCAAGAGATATTAAATATTTTACACAAACTAATTAAAAACATTTTCTACCTACCTAACATAAGAGAATGATTAATTACACCTCCAAAACAATATGCTATAAGGAACAACATTGGATAACTTAAATTTTTTACAAAATATATAGAGATAAACTGAGTTAAGACCATTCCTGTTACCACCCATTTAAATTTTGGGTCATATCCAAATAATTTTTTTATTTGTGGATATTTTTCTGAAAAGCAAGAAAAACATATCAAAATATCTCATAAATAAAAATACCCAATATGTATTATAAAAAATTATCAATATATAAAATTTAATTCACTGTGCATGAAAATATAGCTACGTATTAATTGTATTTTAGAACGTTAATATCATTCGGTATTTGTTAATTTTATTTATTATATTTCGTTAAACATTAACAAATCAAACTTTTATTTCAAAAGTAAATTAAAAAAGTTGATAAAATTTTAACCGTTTATAATATATTGCATTTATACCTAAGATTATTTTACGTCGTGATGCATGAGGTTCTTCTGTGTAAACCCACTCAAAATCAGTTCTCGAAACGTGTTGACCCATCTTTACATTTAAAAAATTTTCAACTATTTTTATTAACTGAATATTTAGTAATTTGCAATCAAACAACATACGACAAATGTTAAATGTATGCTTTAAGATATATGCAAAACATACGGACATTTCATACCCGGCGTTATCGACAATCGACTGAGTTAATCATTTAAGTACTGATTACAGCGCAATCTATCAATGTAAGAAAACCAAACATGCAAGTTAAGTAAAAATTTATATTCAATAGAGTATACAAATTTTTACAGTTATCACAATAACCTACAATAACGAGGCATCATATAATAAGATTAGAGAATACATTTTTCAACGCTCAACAAAACATATACTTTAATATAAATGATTGTTCATTGTACTATATAGTCCCTAACTTTGATTAAAAACCAATGTTCTTATTGTATTTTAAATTATTTTGATCTTTTTATTACATTGTGAAGATAACTTTATATTGGTATTTCTTTTCTAAATTACATAATAGTTATACCATATAATTATTTTTAAATGAGATAGGTATTATTATATATTAATATCATATCTATTATTATATCTGTACAATTCTATCTATCTGTGAATCTAGTCTTATAATAAATTATTAGTAATTTATTAAATAGCATATGTTTTATATTAATATTGTCTGAAATAATTAGTCATTTTTATATAAAACTGTTAAAATTCGTATATGAAATGCTAGGAGTAACGTAATGTATATGAAATTAAATTCTTTATATTATTATATTATTAATATATGACATATAGCGGTAGTACAGAATTTCTTTTATAAATATAGAAAGTATTTACTAAATATACTAATGTTTAAAGTTAAGAATATTGTTATTGAATTTATATTGTCGTGTATTCCCTCTATTGAACACTGCGTGAACTAACTCGCGCCAAATTCAAATTGTAAGGTACCGTAGCCGGAGCAACGAACAGAAAGAATTTATCTAAGTAGATATTGATTAACTGTCAAATTATCTATCAGTGATAATTATAATCACTCTCCAATTTGTATATTTGTCTAGTTAGTTATCATAGAAGTTATCATGGAAAAGAAAATTGCCAGGACATAAATCCTCGCTCTATTATATGATAAATTCCAATGGGAACAATTGTTATTGATATTAGTCAATAACAATTTTTCTTATTGGACTATAAACAAATTGCGTTTGTTAGGTAAAATCCCAAAACATAAATAGATTGAACAATGGTAGAAAAGACAGAATTATAAAGCTAATCGCGACGTCCGAACGCTATTCTAAAAACGTGAAAATCATAACAGATTAAAAATTTCTCAATCTGTAATTAATTGATTAAAATATAGTTATCTATTTGAAGCTTAATTGATTTAAGTTTGTGTTTCCTTCTGAGTTTTTCTTAAACCATTCGTTAATCATCAATTTTGTTTAATCCAAAACTTCTAAATATATGTAGAGTGCTTTAGCACTTTACGGGCAACAATAGAAAATGAAATTCCCCAAGCCAGACAACAATATCAAAAAATTAATTTAATAACTCGCATATTATCATACGTAGGGAATTATAAATTGATTCAGTTTCTAAACTTGCAATTATAAAAACATAATTTAAAAAAACATTTAAACGGGATATATTGTTATTAAAAATAAAGTTATTTGTTTATAACATAAGAAATTTTATGAAATCGGCATTAAATACAACCATTAGGTTTGCTTTGCAAGTATCCGTTCTAAATACTGCGGATCGATGGCAGAATCTTTTAGTGATTTCGGTATTTTTTTGTTTTTATGTGAAGTGAATATGTCAAAGATTGTAGCGATGTATAGTTAACATTAAGATTAAGTTGAAACTAATTATAATTACATATTATAAGTGCGAACACCGATGAAGCATTATGAATTATTAATTACCAGCTGGTCATAGTTGGAATCACGACATGGCATCTCGCAGGTAAGGCACGTTTTTATACTTGCATAAAAAATATATAATTATCATAATTCACGAACGATCTGTGAACAAGCCTACTTATTTTTTGGTGCTAACCGTAGATTAGCTAAATAGATTCAGAGGTAAATTATGCACACTTAAATTAATTAACATCGTTGAATTCTTCATGTCCAAAAATGGATACAATAATTTCGTTTTATGTATACATTGATTACACATATTTATACTCTGTATAGTTATTTTGTGTCCTATATTTTGTCATTATAAAATGAAACTTTTCAATTTACATATAGCGTGCTTAATCATATTATTGTAGCATCATTATTCGTTTATGTCACCGTTATTAATAATAAATAACGAATAAAGGTTGAATATATTGGAATAGATCTATAAAATATCAGATATAAAAAGAAGTAATTTGAAATTTAAAATTCTGCTTATTATAATTTTTTGTAAAAAGGTTTTATCCTACAGAAACATAAACATTTTTATTGCAGATGGTTTCATCCGAATATATCGGGTTTAGAAGCAGAACGTTTATTAATGGAACGGGGTTATGATAGTTCATTTCTGGCACGTCCAAGTTCATCTAATCCTGGTGACTTTACATTATCTGTTAGGTATGTACATAATATATCATATAGATTATCTGTTCATATAGTTATAAGACATTTGATATCTTTATGTTATTCTTAGACGGAATGGTGAAGTGACTCATATTAAAATACAAAATACAGGGGATTTTTACGATCTTTACGGTGGTGAAAAGTTTGCAACATTATCAGAACTTGTACAATTTTATATGGAAAATGGAGGACAACTGCGTGAAAAGAATGGAGAAATTATTGAATTGAAGTATCCATTGAATTGTGCAGATCCAACAACTGAAAGGTATTTGTACAATAAAAACAGAATATATACATAATATCTTGCATAATAAACATTACAGCAAAGTTTGTTATGTATGGGAATATTTTCTTGTTATTGTTACTTCAAATGCACGCATATAGCATGGTATGTGTTAATAGTAAAATATGGGTAAAGGTGGTTCCATGGCCATTTATCAGCTAAAGAAGCAGAACGTTTAATGCTGGAGCGAGGTAAAAATGGATCTTTTCTGGTTCGTGAATCCCAAAGTAAACCTGGTGACTTTGTATTATCTGTTCGTACAGATGATCGTGTTACACATGTTATAATACGATCTCAGGTTAATTACATTTTGTATTTTTTACTGCATATCTTTATTATATTTAATATTTTTATACATATCAAATCTTTGACATTTCATTATCTGTAATAATGTATATTGCAGGATAATAAATATGATGTTGGAGGAGGTGATAAGTTTGATAGCTTAAGTGATCTGATAGAACATTATAAACGCAATCCAATGGTTGAAACAAGTGGAAGTGTTGTCCATTTACGGTAATATAAAAACTTATTAATTTCTATATATATGATAGAATATACATATTATCATAATATATTTATTATTTTCTAGACAACCTTTCAATGCTACTCGTATAAATGCCAGTGGTATTGAAAGTAGAGTAAGACAGTTACATAAAGAAAATGGTTGTTCAAATGGATGGTTGTGGAATGGTGCCACAGGTAGCAATGAAGGCGGAGCAGGGCGTGGTAAAGGAAAAGCCGGGTTCTGGGAAGAATTTGAGTCGTTACAACAGTTAGAATGTCGTCATTTATTTTCCAGGAAAGAAGGATTACGTTCTGAAAATCGAGCGAAAAATCGATATAAAAACATCTTACCATGTATGATCTTTTTCTTTCTTTTTTTAATTTAATTGTGTTTGTACATAAACTTTAATAACTGTTCTATAGTTGATCATACAAGAGTACGTTTGAAGGATGTTGATCCAAATATTCCTGGATCTGACTATATTAATGCTAACTATATTAGGGTAAATTTATTTAATATTTGTAGTATTTTATATAAATATTAAAATCTATGTTTATATGTGAGTGCATATGTATATATATTTATAGAACGAAGAAGGAGATGGACAAGCTAGTGGAATTAATACGTGTGGTGATGGTGGTTCATTTAATAAATGTTATATTGCAACACAAGGTTGCCTTCTAAATACAATTCAAGATTTCTGGCATATGGTATATCAAGAAAATACACGAGTAATAGTTATGACGACGAAAGAAATGGAAAGAGGAAAGGTATGCTATTTAAAACTATTCATTCTTAATTGAAATTTTATTTTAAAAATATGTATATTTTTTTTAGAATAAATGTGCTCGATATTGGCCAGAGGAAGGTGAAGTTACCGAATATGGAGGTGAATGGAAAGTGCGTGCTTTATCTCGTACTTCAACAGCAGATTATACATTACGAGAATTCTTATTACATGGAAATAAATCCGGTTTCACAGAATCCAGACGGATTTACCATTATCATTTTCAAGTACCTATTATAGCTATTATTATTTATGAAATGCTTACACATTCAAAAAAAATAAATTGATTGCATTATATTAACATTTTAGGCATGGCCTGATCATGGTGTTCCGTCAGATCCCGGATGCGTGTTGAACTTTCTTCACGATGTTAATGCGAGACAAGAATCAATTGCTGCTTCTCTTGCTTCAAGCGGTCAAAATGCATCAAGCATAGGGCCAATTCTTGTACATTGTAGCGCTGGAATTGGTAGAACCGGGACATTTATTGTTATCGACATGATTCTTGATCAAATCAAGCGTCATGGTAATAAAATTTTTATTTCATTAATTGTCCAAGATTTTCTATATATTATATTTGTAGGATTGGATTGTGAAATTGATATTCAGAGAACAATTCAAAGAGTACGTTCACAAAGGTCAGGAATGGTTCAAACAGAAGCGCAATATAAGTTTGTTTATCTGGCTGTATTACACTATATTGAAACTGTATCTCAACGGATGCAAGCAGAACAAGTAATTATAATTATTATTAAACTAATTGATTATATTTTCTCAGCTTCTATATATCGATTTATATTATATCTATTATTGTTTTTACAGAAATCTCTTCATTTAGGTCGAGAATATACTAATATCCGATATAAAAGCGAAACAAATACTACGACTATAGGCGATATTCCGGTCCCCACATGTACTACAACAACTCTTTCAACGTCAACACATTTTACATTACCCACTCCTATTAATAGTTTGAGGCCAAAGTAATTAACATTAATGTCATCAAATAACGAGATTTTTAAAAAGCAAAGAAGAGGCTTTGTTACTCTTACCATATGTGGTTTTGAGCTTTCGATATTATCGTAACATACTCTATAAAAGTTTAATTTTCAAATTAATTGATTATTCCAAATATTTTTCAAAATATATGTCATCATAATGAATTTACGTACGATACATGTATTTAATTAGTGCGTATGCACATGAACGTAAACGATATGTAGAAATTATAATATCACCACTTTGCACTTGAATTATTGATTACTTGAAAGTAATCGGCAGCATATTAGAACATTATATTAGAGAAAAATAATATTTTTTGCAACTTAATCGCAGTACTGAATTATAAAAAGGCTTAGAATACAAAGTCTCAATAGTAATTATGTTAAGTGTAATCAAAGTATATAATTGCTTCTCATATTATTTCGCTATCTATATTTCATCAACTATTAATTAGATAACAGATTTATCTAGTTATAGTTATCATTTTTCATGCTACTTATCTTCTATAAAATATATTATCAAATCCTTTCTTAAAATTTCAATATTTCTTCGAATATACAACGAAAATTTGAACATTTTTCTAAGTTTCAGGTGTAGTATTATATATTGTGCCTCAAAACATATTAATAATTGTTTTTATTGTGATTATATAATTGTACAAATTATCTAGTAATATTTAGGACTGACTTTTTTATATAGAATTTTCTTTTTAATATTTTTTCAAAGATCACAAATGAGAAATCTTTATTCTTTATAAATTTTATCATATTACAAGGCAGAACACGCATAGATGTGATACATTCAGTTTCATGTACAATAAATAATATGGCAATTCTTTTTTTCTTACAATTCACATTTGTTACTTTTAATATTTCGGTGTACTTAATTATATCATAAATATTAATATTGAACTTTATTCATCAAATGTAAAAAAGTTTTATATTAAATATTAATATTAAATGAGATGGAGATGATAAATATGAAAATCAAAGTTAAAATTTTTATACTTTAACACATATTTGTTAAAATTTTTTTTAATCATCTGCGCACAAATTTTATCATTTTTATCATTCTGACATGAATTTCATTATCTTCATTCTGAAAATTAGGTAGGACTATATAAGAAATAGAAGTTTTGTTATAGCAAATTTACTATAATGCTTATAGTTTGTATGTATCTTCTAAAATTTTTATAAAAACGTACATAACATATATATTAAATTATATGTGCTTCAATATTATTAATGCCTATTTTATATATTTTTTGTATTTGTTTCTAATACTTGAAATATATATGTTTGCATTAGAGCAGTGCTGGTGAAGTATGCATCTGAGTGAGTCCTGCCTTACAAATTGAGTTACAAATCTGATATTCTTAAAAGTATATTGTTACATTATTCCAAAACCAAATCAATAATAACTACTTCATTAAATATATATGGAAAAAATTTGAGATCTGTACTAAATTTTTTTCACATATTTTATAAAATTTTTATATATATTTTTTATATATTTTATAAAATTTCAAGATTTAAATATTAATTTGTTTATTTACAATAAAGTTTTATTTATCTAGTATTTCATAATTCCAAGTGTTATATTTGTTTATATTTATATAACAATAATATATAATCATTTTTATACTTATTTAAATAACAATAATTCTATAATTTTTTGTTATGTATGTTTTCAACAAGGAAACAATTGCATTTTTTATTAATTTTTATCTTATTTAATGTACCTTGGTTTTGGAGAAATGTTGTATATTATACTTCTAAATATTATTGTATCTTATTGCTATCAAAGACATACTGTATGTGATACTAACTATGGCATTAAAGAGTTTATGTTATAAAATTCTGTATTTAAGGCATTATATAAATATTATATTAATATTGAATTGAAAAGATTCTAATAATTTCATATAGTTTAAATTGTAATGCAATAAATATCAGAGAGTTATGTTTAAATGTAAATAATTTGGGTTTTTATGAATAATAACAGACAAGTGTACATTGTATAATGTTAAATAAACATATAATAAACTTACTATTAAGTATATAAAATGATGTTTAAATGTGAAAAAAGAAGAAACAAGGAACTACTACATTTAAAAAATTGTTCTTCGTGAAACATGTTTCATTGCAGTTTAAAGGTTTTTTCATAGTAAGAATATAATATAAGAATAAAATTTTGCCAAAAAATTAGATTTTAATTAATTCTAAAAAATATTACGAACTAACTTTATAGTTTTTTAATGTTCTTATATTTTGGAATAAAATGGTAATTGTAATTAAATAGAATTTCTTTTTTATTTCATTATTAATACAATACATAATCTAATACAGGAAGGAAATGTGGAATATTTTCAATCTGTTTATATCTTATAAAACTTGTAAGTTAAAATTATGTAGTAAAAATTTTACTAAGATTAGACTTAATAAAATTAAAACTATATAGATTACTACATAAATTAGAACTACGTAGAATAGGTTATGTTATACAAGCTTGTACAACACATATTAAAATCATCGAAAGCAAAAAAGTATGTTTATAAAATATTGTGAAAGCATATATGATATACGTATTATTACTGATAATAATATTTCAATAATATAATTTCAATAATAAATAATTCAGATAAAATACATACGAGAATTTTCAATTGTAAAAAATGCATGTTTTGCTCGAGCGGTGTTTGACCCCATTTACATCTAATATTCGATGTATTCGTAACATAAGTTATAGTGCAATAAAATATGCGTTACCGACAGACAGTGTAATGTATATTTTTGATAGAAATACAAAGCTGCTACAGAGAGAACGTGCTGCACAATCTGTTGATGTAAAACTGTATGATTACATCAAAGATGAAGTAGGCTATAGACTTGCAGATAGAATATTTGATATAAAAAGAAATTTCAAAAAAGCACTTGATTTAGGATGTGGTCGTGGTTATGTATCAAAACACATTTTGGCAAAATGTGTGGAAGAATTAATCTTAGTTGACATGTCAACTAGCTTTGTACATCAAGCAGAAATCACTGAAGGAGTTAAAGTATCACGGATAACTAAAGATGAAGAAAATTTTTCAGTTGAACCAAATAGTTTAGATTTAGTAGTAAGTTCATTAAGTCTGCACTGGATAAATGATTTACCAGGATGCTTCAGGAATATTAATAAAAGTTTAAAAAATGATGGA
The DNA here is from genome assembly GCA_037178635.1 of Bombus dahlbomii. Taxonomy (NCBI): domain Eukaryota; kingdom Metazoa; phylum Arthropoda; class Insecta; order Hymenoptera; family Apidae; genus Bombus; species Bombus dahlbomii. The sequence goes on from CM074118.1 coordinate 1,363,990, forward strand.
GTCTTTATAGGAGCTTTGTTTGGAGGAGAAACGTTATTTGAATTAAGGTAATTTTAAGGATAAATTAAGCATATGTTAAATGTACAAGTTTAGGTTTTTGTTTTTACAGAAGTTCCTTACAATTGGCAGAATTAGAAAGAGATGGTGGAATCTCAGCACATATTTCTCCATTTGCAGATATTAGAGATATTGGAGGTTTATTGACAAGAGCTAATTTTACTATGTTAACCATTGATGTGGATGAAATTGTTATTGGATATCCAAGCATGTTTGAATTAATGTGGGATTTAAAAGGTGATATTTAAAATCTTTATAATTCTTATTTGTATTCTATTTGAAGTTTGTTTAATTGTTTACATAATTTTACAGGAATGGCAGAGAATAATGCAATAAAGAACCGAAAATTACGTTTAAATAAAGACACTGTTCTTGCTGCTGCATCAATATATAAAGAACTATATGGAAAAATTAAAGATGATGGTACTCCATATGTACCAGCCACATTTCAAGTAATTTATCTATTAGGTTGGAAGCCAGATCCATCACAACCAAAACCCTTAGAAAGAGGTAGTGGGGAGGTATCACTTAAAAATTTACATAAATTAGACGAAATTGTAAAAGAAATAAAAGATGTCAAAATAGACGAAGATAAATAATTGTTTTATGTAGTATATGAAGAATTATAGATGTTTGTATTAAATACAAAATTCAATGTATTTATTATAGAAATTTTTCTATAACTTATTAAAATAGGTTAATCAGTAACTCGTCTCATAATTAATATATTTTCATTTATATTATTTTCTTTTAAAGTTACGATTTATGTTCATCAATTTTATCTTTATGAGTTATAGCACCTTTTTCTATAAGATCAGGAATTTCAACTGCTAACCAAGGTCCAAGCTAAAAATATAAGAAATCTTTAAATATATGTAATAACAAAATTGATGATTTGTAAAGACTTATTTATAAATAGAACAAACTTACTCCTAGTGCCATGGCATGTGCAATTCCAAATTTTGGTACGTTACGTGCCCATAAGGGTTTAAAATGATCTGTAAGGCAAATCTTTCCACCTCTGTACATTTTTGCTGTTTTACCATCTAATTCTGGTAAAGCAATTTCAGGTGCTGTTATAGGGTATGTAACAGGTATCTGAATAAAAAATTATATTTCATCAGAAAATGAAAAAGCTTAGTGGAGTTCATACATTTAATAAATATACAAAAAAGAAAAATTACTTACATCAAACTCAATTTCAAATTCATATTTTGAAAAGTTATGTATATACCAACATTTACCAAACCATTTTGTACCCTCTTTATTTGATTCCAGACGAAACCAATCATTGTCAGATTCTTTATTATTTCTCACATACTGAAAAATAAATAAGAAATTCTTGAAATCAATACTAAGTACATTGGAAATTTATTATGCTCAATTTGCATATTTAAGTACAATTAATATAATAAAAACAATTTTAAGTTTTCCTATTTGGGATTTTAAATAACCATATGGTAAACCAAATATTAAAAATAGAACATACTTTAATTAAAGCTTGGTATTCTTCTTTCAATCTCTGCACCCATAATTCTTTATCTCTAGGCCCAGCTTTTGTTTGTAATAATGGAATATTACTTAATGTCTTTTTTGTAGACTCATCTACCATCTTAATTATTATTACAACAACACAGGTCTATAGCTAGGACTTCTATGTAGATATAGAAATGATAAACGTGTATAATGCAAGCGTTGCATATCTTTTACATTGTATAGAAAGTGCGACATTGCGACTAAGAGTAATCGATATATCGAAATAATTGATATATAGAAAGACAAATAGGGATATTTGAAAAATTTAGTTATAAATAAACACATACGTTAGAAGAAGTTTAAAAAGGTACATCTTTTTCAAAGTAAATATTTTAATTTCATTACATATTATACTCATTTTTACTCGTTAGAAAGAAAACTCGATAAGTTAAGAGATAATATCTATTAGTAATCAGTAAACGCTAGTCACCCGGTTGCAGCCCGTGGAGTGCTGAAGCACTCTACTCGCGTTACAATTTCAAACAATTCGAAAAACTAACTCGACATTTAAATGAAGAAATATACAACGAGAAAGATTAACTTGAACAATAATTTCTATTTAAAACTAAATATTTATAATAGATTGGCTACTTTAACAAAGATTTGTGCTTTAACGATATTTATTTAGACTTTGAGCTCAGTGTGACAGCTCTGAAGGTGCAACGATTTTAACGATTCCCTTTCTTTCAGGTCGCAGAGTGGTCCATTCATCTGCTCAGATTTACATGATAATCTAGGATTTATTTGTTATCCAGTAAAATAAATTTTTATTGATTAATGCTAATAAACATTAATTTGATTGGCATTTACAGTTTTAGAAAACAAGCAATTTATGTCTTGGCAATGTTCCTTCTTATGGCAGTGAAAGTAAATACAAAATTTGAGAGTGATTGCAATTGTTACTGATAAATAATTTTTACATTTAATTAATAAACTTGTTTGCTTGGCTAAGCTGTTGTACAGTTAAATTCACAGCGCTAGAAGTTATACTATTATCATATAAGATATTCACACTAGAGGGAGCCACAGAACTACACCAGTTCACAACATACTATTCATATTCGCAAAGGTAGTGACATTAAAATTTTTCGTGTTGCATGCATTTCAATTTGATTTGCTCGCTGGGCTGTTGAAAGTATTGTATGGTAAATTGTGTCATGTTAATCAGGATTCGAAAAGGGATATCAATTGAAAGAAAATAATATTGATGCACCATGGCTGACTCATCCTATGAGAAAGGACTTACAGAACTTTCAAAAATGAAGGTAGTGCAAATGTATCTTGCTGATACGTGTCTACACCCGGGAAGCTAACCTTAAAATTAGGAGAAATTTTTTATGTGATGTAAAACAATCTTTTTTACATTAATTTCTGTTTAACTTGTATAATTGTTTTGGACAGATACAATTTCGCTTTATTAATATTTAAAAATTATATTATATTTGTTGAATATAAAAAATTTATATAGATCTTAAGATTATTAAAGGGAATTATATATAATTATAGATGAATATTATTGAACAGGTTGCAGATCTGAAAATTGAGTTAAAACAAAGAGGACTACCTACTACTGGCAATAAGAATGAATTGGTTGAAAGGCTTCAATTAGCAATTCATGGTGGTATATGCTTTCGAATGACTTTTGAACTGTTTTGTTTTGTGAGAACTACCTATTGATAAAATAATGTTTTCATTGAATGTTTAGATTCTGCATTATCTTTAGATGAGACTACAGAGGAAATTTTAGATGAAGATGCAGTTCTTGGTGTAATTAAAAAAATATGTTTTGTATATTATTTGATTTTAATATGACACTAACAATATATCTGTTTAAATAGGATGAAGAAATAGAAGAGCTATCAAATAAGCCTGACTCACAAGAAGGTAGTGAAAAAAGAAAATTGTCTACTGAAAGTAATGTAAGTGCTAAAAAGATAGTTCTAAATCGAAAACCAGTAATTGAAGAAATTAAGAATGAACAAACAGAAAAGATTGAAATTGATACAAAAACTATTGAGACTGCACCACCAGAAAAAAAGATAATTAAATTATCAGAGCTTGGTATCAAAGAGGTAATATCTTCTTTTTACTATATCTTGCAGAATTATAGAGATCAAATATAAAATGCTAATAAATTTATCTTATTAATAGAGACTAGAGATGAGAGCTAAAAAATTTGGATTACCATTATCAGAAGCTGCTAAGAAAGAAGCTAGATCTGCAAGATTCAGTATTAATAATCAAAATAATAAGTCAGCTGCATCTGTAAAAACACCTGTGGTATATATATTAATCCAACTACAAGTGTAATATTTTTGTTTGTTTTCTAATATTATCTATTGTGTGCGTTTGCAGCATACAACTTATGAAGTTCTAAAGAAGCGAGCAGAAAGATTTGGTACGTCTGTCTCTAGTTTAATGGAAAAGGTAATTAATTAGGTTAATAGAAAGTTTACTATATTAAATGTAAATACTAATTCTATTACATATTTTATAATTCTTTTATAATTGCATTTTATTTTAGGCTGAATTAGAAGCCAGAATAGAGAAAAGAAAAGTCAGATTTGGTGAAGTGAAACCTACAAATAAGAAAGTATTTTATAATAAAGTTAAAATTGTTAAATGATATTCAGTGTTATATACCAAATAGCAATTTAGATTGCAAATTTTACATTAAGTTTTCTTACTTCTAATAAGACTATTGTATACAAAATAAAAACTCATTGTATTTGTTATAAAATGCATGACAAAAAGATTTTTGGAGTAATATTTTATTTTTTGTAAGAACTGTACGAAAATTACACACATGCACTTTATACATATATTTCTATTCAATTAAAATAATTATAAAAAGAAAAAAATATATGTATATATATACATATTCATAAATTGTGTGTGTGTGTATATTAATATATATATATATATATATATATATATATATATATATATATATATATATTTCAAGGCATTGTATGAAATAGAGATTATATGCAATGTTGCAATATTATTGTTTCCATTTTAAATGAAGGAATTATTGACATATTAAATTAGTATATAACACACACATCTCGGCTTTTGTATTAAAATAAATAATTAACTTGTAATATGTGTATATTTATAATATAAAAATTTTGTATTATAGAACAATATGATTAAAAACAAGTAAATAAATTGTTTTTCTATAAAATGTATTAAAATTTAGCGCACGGAAAAAAAAGAAAAAACATTTTCTGATATTCAATATATTGAATTTTATTACAAAATGTATTTAGGCTACAACATGTAATATAATAATTGCGTTTGGTCTAGACCCTTACGAAAAAGAAAAGCTAAACTGCACCACATTTACTGTTGTCTCGATAAGACACTTCGTCCGTTTACGTTTCAAGGAAACATTTATAAATGCGAAAATTTTGGTACATGTATGAAAATGAAGTACCTCTTTTTAAGTTGTATGAACCACGTTTAATACGTTTATCCAGTTTTGAGATCGAATCATTGTATTATCATAAATATATCTTGTACGAGCTATACGAATTTCTCTAAATGCGGACATGCCATGCATAAAAGCAATACAAATGTATATGAATATATATATACATATCTTTTAAAAAAATTCATTTCACTCTTCCTCCGTTTCAATTTTTTGTTTAAAGGATAAAAAACAAGTCTTCGGACATATTGAAAAGCTTCAATCTTTTTGTTTTTCTTTAATATAAATACGCATGATCATTGTATTATGAAAAATTAAATCTCCAATAATATTTTACAATACAATGAATGCTTTATATGGTATCAATAACCATTCGAGCATTTGTGAGAGAACTTACATTACATATTCGCATTTTCCTTGAAGCGCACCCTAAGAACGAATGGTCCGAAGACACATGTTATATTTAAAGAAGACAGTAGATTGTACATTAAACAATATACAACTGAAATATATCGTATAGATGTAAAAATCATAAAATTATCGGTAGTAAACTCTCTATTACAATATACGGTGTGTTGTAATGTGTGTATATAATCGTTCAAATTCGGTTGTTAAACGTTCGACGAAGTAAAGGAAACTATCCCAAGCAGCTAATCCTAAGATAATGATTTCCTTTTTTTATTTATATAACTTCTATTTATATTAGGTATGCACGTACTTGTGATAACTAAACAGATACATGATGATTCTTTGTGACGCAAAGACACTATCAGCTTTGCGGATCGATCAAAGAGCAGGAGGCTGTTGTATGTAAAATGAAAAATGAATGTTAAAAAATATTTTATATCCTGATTATTATTTTTATCATCTTTTTTTTGCACGTAATCGTATCTGTTCAGTGAATCACTTAATCCAATTAATTTCGTTTGTATTCATTTCTTGATCAAAGATTCTTCGAATATTTATCTAAGAAGTGAATTCAACGAATAGTTTTCTCAAAGCTGCGCTGCAGGTACGAACACCTGGGTCTAGTTCATAATGATTTCTAATAGTACGAAACATTCTTTTTTTTTTTTATTAGTTCTTTACATGTTGTTGTTATTATTATTGTGTGTATATATATTTTTATTTATGTATATATATATTTTCTTTTTTTTAAAAAGCTTGAAATATATCTTAAAAAGATTTTCGGGAAAAAGAGCGGATGTAGAAAAAATAAGAAACAAGAAAACCATTTTAGTCTTTGTCAACTATGTTGAACGTATTAAAAAAAAAGTCATATTCACACATATATAACTACACATAAACGTATTTATATGTACTTTTAATTGCACTCCATAATAAAATAAAAATTTCTTCCGTTAAGTTATTTCCCCAATTATCTACACACGTCAGTTTCGTTAAATTTTTTTTCTCTCACTTTCTTAGAATTGGACTTAGCAGCCTCCTGTTCTCTAATATAACTATATCCAAATGTTTTATTCTTTTATTATAATTATCAAGTAAAATTTGTAAAATACAATATACATACTACCTATCATAAATTCTTAATTTTTCTTTATAAATAATTATAGTAGTAGTCTTCACACCATTTGTTAATTTATTATAATCGGATGCCGTTTCTTTCATTTTAATTTAAATATTACATTTGTGCCCTTTGCACTAATTCATTTTATAGTATTCTGCGTGACTGTGTATATATAATACATATAATATAATCTAAAGGACTTATTGTATTTACATATATACATGTAACAACGGCGCATAGTCCGAATTTGTTAATTTTTTTCCTGATTGCTACTAAGATCGACTTTTTCAACAGCAAACGTTTATCTGGGAGAGGACATCTACACATCTACAATGGATTCGGAAGTAACTGTGCACAAATTTCATGTGTAAATACTAATGGATGTTTAGTTAAAATTCTGGTCAGATCTTTGTATAATCCTTTCTCTAGCAACACGCAACTTCCGTTGCTACTAGCGGCTGGTCTCGTTTGCTTCATATAAATTTAATCAAACTTGAACTAATTACAAAAAGCTTACAATTTTTAGGAAATAGGCTCCATTGTTAATGATTAATATTTTTTCCTTATTCTCGCTTGGCCAACCTTGGATTTGGTTTTGGTGGCTTTCTTTTTTTCTTTCTATTTCGAAAGTATAAATGTTTTGAACAACTGTTTGCTTAAGAGGTCAAAGAGGAAGACAATTCTAATTCTACGCCTTTTTCCTTACGTTTTAAAACAGTACAATATGTGTATAAAATAAAATTAGAACACACATCATCATATGTTATGCAAATACTCTTTCTTTCATCATTATTTCAAACATTCCAATGCCCCAACACATATATGTATAATATATATAAAGTAGATATAAATGTACATCTACTTTTTTTTGTATTTACGATTACATTACATCTTGCTAGCTTTTTTTATGTTTCTCTTGTACTTGTCCCTCTCGAGCAAAAGTTGCGATCTTACCTGACCGTTAAAACACCATTGTTTAATGCACCCTATATAAAGTTTCAGGGTTGGCCAAGATCTCACTCATGCTACGAATCAAGATCATCTTCTCTCTGGCTACTGAAGTATGATACTAAACCGCCAAATTCTCCAGAACCTTCTTCATCGTACTGTTTGTTTCCAGTACCAGCATCGTTCGCATGCGCTTGTTGTTGTGGTGGAGGCTGAGGGGGAGGCGGGGCTTGAATGGGTGGTTGATTATCCGCAGGAGATGAAAAGTGATCCGCGGGATACGGAGATCCTTGATATGCGGCTGCATCATCTGCTGTGGACATCGGCGGTGGTGGTGGATAGGCACCATAATGATAATTAGGAGGAGGGGGAGGATGATACGGTGAAAAATTACCAGGTGGTCGATTAGGAGGCGGTGATGGTTGTTGCATATTATGATTAACCGGTGATGCATTGGTGAAAGGCGGCATTTGATGTCTAGGACCCATTGGATTATCTGCAAACCTGGACATGGGAGGTGCCCCTCTAACATAAGGAGGAGGTGGAGGAGGTGTAGGACCACCTTTTGCTAGAGGACTTCCGGCAGCTGGTGGAATCATTGCAGGTCCAGGGCCAAGTGGAGAACTACGATCTCGATTGTTGATCGATATCGGTCCACCACCTGATGGAGAAGGATCCATTGGATGATGCGGCGTATGATATATTTGCGGACCAGGTACCCTCATTCTCATTGGCGGAGTTCCTGATCTTACAGTAGCAAAATGAGGTGGTATAGAAGATTGTCCCGCTTGTCTATACGGAGAAGGTATTCTTCCACGTGGTTGCATTTCGTAACCTGTCCTAGGTCCGCCCATTATTTGACCTCCAGCGTTTGGTCCACCGAAGTATTTGTGTCCCATTGCTGCAGCTGCAGCGGAGAACGATTGTGGACTACTCGATACAGGTTGAGATTGAAGCATCCTGGTGATAACGGAAGACTGTTGATTAGGTGGTAATGACGGATAAACAGACTGTGAAGTCGGAGTTTGTGATGAAGGTGGTCCTTGTGTTGTAACAACGCCAGCAGGTGGTGTGGACGGAGCGGAACCAGAGGTGCTACTACCTGGTGTAGGAAGTACATTCGGGATTTCACCAGGTTTCATCTCTGAATTAGAATCAGTGCCCATTCCAATTAAACCAGCCTCAGCAGCAGCTTTTGCCGCTGCTTCCGCAGCTCTAGCTGCTTCTAGCGCAAGAGTCTTTTTACCCTTACCACGTCCCCTTCTTTTAGGTTTCATAGGCGATCCATCGGGATTAAAAAGTTGTCCATCTGGTCCCGTCATCATAGGAATATGTCCTTCGCCTGTTCTTTCCGCATCAGGAGTCATAATCGCTGACATATTAGGAGTGATATTAGATGGTATGGTAGTTACCAAGTTTTGTGGCACGCTGGCAGATAAAACAGTGGTGTTTAAATTCGGAGCCCCATCTCTGCGCATTTGTTCTGCAAGAATTTCGGCTTTACTCCGACGGCCTCTCTTTTTCTTCTTTGGTACATCTCCATCAGTTCCCTCTGGCGCGTTAGGGTCTCGTTGCCTCTCAGCTGCCAGTATCTCTAATGCTTTTAAACGCGCCTTTTCTAATTTTTTTGCTTCTCGTTCTTCTTTCTTTTTCTTTTTTGCTATTTCGATAGCTGCAAGTTCTAACTGTCGTCTTCCGTATTCTTCATCCTCCATCATCATTTGTTCTAATTGTTCGTCATCTAAGTCAGCTAATTCACCTGCTCCAAGTCCCGTTAAGGAACCTTCTGGCACATCTCCGGTGAAAGAACCTGCTACCGACATAGCCGTACTGGTTAAACCTACATTCTCTGAAAGATTATCATCAAGTTTCGTATCTATCTCTCCCATAGGATTATCCATGACATTTGCCATGATATCTTTCTCGCCATCTTGATCATCTCTTCTTTGGATAACAGAACTAAGCAAAAAGTTTTGTTTACGTGACTTGTTTTTACTTCCAGGTTTCGGACCAGGCTTTTTTCTTTGTTTTGGTGTTCCATCGTTTAACATTTTCCGTTTACCACCCGGACTCTTGCTTTTCCTAGGTTTTCTATTTTTTGGCGATTTAGTTTTAAATTTATGACCATCTTTTTTTGGATTATAAATATCACCTATAAGGTGATATTATATGTTAATTCATAATATTTCTACGTTTATATTCTTAACATTAATATGCTTTTTTTCTCAATTTACCTGAATCTGAATCTTTCTCTGCATCTTCATTTAAATCTTCGCCCTCATTTACAACAAATTCATCTTCACTTTCTCCCGTTTTCCTTAATGCTTTTTTTAGCTCCTATAATATTATATTCTTTTACTTCTAAACTCCTATGTTATATAACATTATGCATTACCTCTTCGCTATCTGATGCCATTTCTTCCTGATAATTAATTTTTTTACCGCGAGTTCGCCTACTTAATATTTCTTCTTCTTCTGGTTTATTTTCATCTGGAAGGCCACCGTATATAATCTGAAAATATAATTAAGTTTAAATTAAAAGTTTGTTATTATATATTAAAGTAAGTAGAATAAGATAAATTTAACATACTTTTCTTCGAATTGTTGGTGTCTTCTTTGTTCTTATTACATTATCCTGTGATAAATCGAGGAAGGATATGTATATTAAAAAAACAATGAAATACAATTATTTCAAATAGATTATATCTATAATCTTACCTTCTTCTTTTTTTGTTGCGTTATTTCTTCGAGTGGTAGAGTGGCAGGTATACCAGATATTTCTGAGTTTATTTCTGGTAGTTTTATATCTTTTATCTGGTTAATATGTTTGTCTTCATTATTTTCATTTAAGTTATCAAGTTTGACATCTAATACATCAGACATTATAGATTCGTTGTTTTCTAATTGTGGTTGCACCTCACACGACATTTCGATTTTTGATTCGTCATTTGACTCTTCTGTTTCGCTTTGGTTGTCAGACTCGATTATACGTTTTCTCTTCTTTTTCTTTCTATTTTTCGTCTTCGGCAATGTTTTATACCTAGATGTCGATACGTTCCTACTTCTAAAAGAAAATTTAAGAGTGAAACAATTTAAGAATTGAACAAAGAATGAACTAATCATAAATTAACTATTTAGTAATAATAATATAGGATAAAACAATAGTATCTTACTTTTTTTTCCTCTGTCGCCATGAATTATCGCTATCTTCGTTATCTGAATCCCATGTAGACCGAGATTTTTTTCTTTTTGGTCTATCGCTTTCTTCACTGTCGTCATTTACTACAAAAGGTTTATTATGACAATTTTCTCTTACCTCATATAATAATATCTATTCTAATATTAGTCAGAGAATTGATTCAGTATACTTACTAAAGTCTTCGTAACGCGTAGTTCTGGCTCTAGTGCTTCGTCGTACGGACCGCGAATCTCCTTTTCTACTACGTCGTTTTACGTCAGCAAAAGTGCTTTCATCAGAAGATGTTATATGGTCATCAAAATCTTCTTCTTCTTCAGAACTTGTACCTTTAAAATCTTCGTCACTTTCAGGATCATCTTCGCTGCTTATATCAAGACTATTCAGCTTACGATGTTTCTTACGCGACAAGAATTTCTTTACTGCTCCTTTGTGTTGTTCTTCTTCTTCCTCATCAATACCATCCTCACATTCCATCTTATACTCTTCATCGCTCTCTTTTTCTGATTTTTTGTCAATGTCATCTTTACCTTCTGGAGCTTCTTCAATGTTTAACACTTCATTCTTAAAATGCAGCTAGAAGTAAATTTTTATTGAAAAATTTAACATAAGATAAAATTAAGTAAAAATATGTAATAATAGTTTTTTTTACCTGTGCTTCTTCTTTTTCCGCATTCACTATAGTTGCAATGTCTTTTCCTCTTCCTTGATTTCCAGCTCCCTGAACTGCTTCTACTTCGTCTTGGATTGCAGCATTGATCATGGCATCATAGTCATTAAATTTATATTTGTTAGCGGATCGTCTTTCACGTAACTGATATACAGGTTCACTTTCTTCACTACTAGATGTTTCTGTACTTGTCGAAGATGATGCCGATGAAGATTCTATAAAAGATACAAGATATTAATTCAAGATAATAAAAATAAGTAGTGAAAAGGCAAAAGATTACCATTATCAGATTCTTGGCTAGAGGCTTTTGATCCTTTCTGATGACGTTGTGATTCATTTTTGTGAAGAACATTATCTAGACTTATACCAACAAATGCTAGTCTCTTCTTTCTTAAAACTTCATTTTCGTGTCTTTTCGTCAATTGATCGTACATTTTTAAGCTTTCTCTTAATTTAATCACTAGCAAGTTCTAAAATAAAATATTAATTTATGACACAATTTTTTTTAAGTAAATGACTTATTCAACAAGTATGCTGAGATTAAAAGCTTACGTGCTGACATGGAGGACAGAACCAATCACCCTCTGGTATTAACATGAGAGCAGGTCTCAAGCATGAACAGTGCCACCCTTTATCACAAGAATCACATAAAAGTATCCATTCTGGATGATCTGCCTTACCACATTTTTGACAAGCATACTCATCATCTGCTTCTTCAACATCACTTTGAGCTATAATTAAACAATGTTGATATATCGGAGTACAATTTAGTGTTCTTTTAAGTTTGTAAATAATCATGTAATACCTTTTTGCGCAGTCCTTGCCCTTCTTAATGGCTCTGATTCTTGATCTTTTTCAAGATCACTTTCGGGCGAAAACTCATGATCGCTTTTAAAAAGCAGAGATCCTTCACTTTCTATTTCTTCTTCTTCATCCTCTTCTTCATCATTCTCATTTTCATCATCACTACTAGAACCTGAAGAACTCTGCCATGGATTTGCTTCATTAAATTTAGCAGACATTTTCTTCTTTTTCCTTTTTCTACGTTTCTTTTTAGATTTCTTTTCTTTCTCTATTTCTTTTATTACGATTTCCTCTTCGCTTTCAGGCTAAAATTATGATAATTATATAATGTTAATATCAACTGTACAATTAAGCAAAATAAAAAATATACCTTTGGTTTCTTCCGCTTCTTTCTTTCCACTGAATCCTTTTTGTCTTTTCTTTCATTTGAAGTCTCTTCTTCAATCCTTCGTCTATCTGCTTCTTCTTTAATTTTTAATTGTGCTATTCTTCTAGACTGCCTTACAGGTGTTTCATCTTGAGTTAATCCTGTTTGTGTTTCAGGAACAATATCTCTACCTACCTCTAGGCCCAACACCATTTTTCCTATGAACAATATTTTTCTAGATAGTAAATTGTATGTCATCTGCGAAATATATAAACATATGAAAGGAGAAATAAAAACTTACTTTTCTTTCGTTTTTTCTGTGAAATTGGTGTCATATTTAAAGAATCGTTATTGCTTGGTGTTTCATCAAGATGGATCTCAGATGATACTTCAGAAGTTTGAATACTCTGAAATTCAGAATGTTTTGGTCGAGCTGAACGTCCACTTCCTCTATAACGCCTTCGTCTTCCTCTAGGACGTCCTCTTGTTTTCCTTCCAATTGCAACCGAATGAGTAGTACTTTGGTCATCGCTGACATCCTTAACTTCTTGTTCTTCTGACTTTTCAGGACTACATTTTACAGCCTCGTCTTCTGAACTTATTGTTACAACGCGATTTTCCTCCACAGACTTTCGCAATTGCTTATCAGGTATTCGTTTCGCACGTAATTTTAATCTTTTACCTGCTATTATTTCTTCATCATTTTGTTTTGCAATTATATTTTCAGAATTTGATTCATGGGAACTATTACGTCGCTTACGGGATACTCTTGGTGATTCAGTGGAATCCAGTTTCCATCCATCATAAACGAGTTCAGATACGGGTTTAACCCGTAAACCTATTTTTGGAGTAGAGATATCACTCTGCTCGTTATCGTCTAATTTTTTAAACGTATCATCGTCAGTACATGCTAAAGGATCCATTTCCTCGGGAACTGTACTGAACAAATTTTCATTGTCTACTTCCATTGAATCGTCAGATGATACAGAGACTGTTTTCACTTCGATACTTTGAATTTCTGAGCTCCCTTTTTTCTCGTCATTTTCGTCGTTATGTTCCTGCGCAACTTTGTTCAACACAATGTCCGCTGTATTAGATATTGTGCTGTATTCATGTTTTGTTAAATGTTTCGTGGTACTATTAGATACTATATCCCCACTTATTTTATTTTCATCAACTTCTACTTGTTTAAAATTATCCAAATTTTGACCCAATTGTACTTTAGAATTTGTTAAGTCTTCTAATATTTGTTCATTGGATTCTATATATGGAGATTTAGATTTTAATGGAGGAACATCTTGAATATCAGAAACATCGCTCAATCTCTTACTAGTTGTCCTCTTAACATCGTTTATGATCGTCGCTGATTCTGATGTAGTTTCTTGTATATTAAAAACTGCTGATTTATCATTTAAACTAGAGACAGTATTTTCAGGAAGGGATTCTGTACTTTTATTTATAACATGAAATGATTCGTTATGCTTCTCATGGTTATCTGTAACACTCAAATTCTCTGATTTTTCAGATATAAAATTTACAAATTGTAAGTTATCCGTAGATTTGAAATCTTCTGGTATAGTTGAAATATTATTTTCATATATTTCTGATTTATCTATACCTGAGGATGTATTGTCAAATTTATCAAGTGGTAAAATATTTTGTACAGAATGAATGGTTATATCATTTTCAGACATATCTTTATTGAAATCTCCTTCATCATGTAAATGTGTAGCAAATTTATTGTCTTTATTACTAAATCCTGAAAATTCTGTCAATTTATTATATGATTCTATGATTGAAAATTCTTCTGTAACATGCTCAACTTCTTTATTTTTAATAAATTTGATATTGTTATCAAAACTCGTTATTAATTTTTCTTCCATAGGTTTTACACATTGCTCTTTCAAGCTCTCACATGATATTTCTTTCTCAACATCATTAAATTCAATGTCTTCATTTGTTTGTTTTTGAGTTTTAATTATGTTTATAGAATTTATTGTTTCAGAATCATTTCTTCCTTCAGAAAACGTATTCATGATTTTGTCTGAAACTTGAACTAAACCATCATTTTCACTTATTTCGCCTATTACATTGTTTGTTTTAGTTAATGCCGACTTTATATTTTCCTTATTCACTGACTCAGTTTCAGAAACGACTGATGAAACCTCCGCTTTTATTAATTCTGCACTCTTACTTTCTGAAATATTAATATCTTTTTTCTCATTTATAATTAATTTTTCATTTAAATGAAATTGACTAACAATACAGTTATATTCTTCTTCAATTATTTCTTTGCTAATTATCTTCACCTCTCCATATTCAGCTTCTTCGTTTTCCATTTTTTTAAAACTATTTTCTGACACTAATTCTCTTCCTTTTTTATTAGTAACTGCATTCTGTAATTCTTCAGACAATTCTTCATTCTTTGTAATTAATTTTTGAACTGTTTGTTTTATTTTTTGTTCATTACCAATCATTGTTTCTTCTTCTAAATCTGTAAACAAGTTATTTTTATTTTCAATTGTTTCTCTTTGAGAGCTCTCAAAAGCATCATTACTGTCATCATTGGAGTCACTGCTTTCATAATTTGCGACTAAAGACTGTTTCATTTTGTTTGGTTCTTGCAAATTCGCAGGATTTATGTCTATTTGATTCAATTTTGGTTTCTCTGTCTTTGATTTTTCAATAATATATTCTTGTTGAGTATTATTTTCATTTTCTACAATATTATTTGTAGAATTTAACTCTTCATTTTTTACATTACTGTCTTCAATATGTTTTATAATATAATCACATTGATTTATATTACTTTTTTCATTCTGTTCAATCATCTTTTCATCTTCTGAAATTATAGGCTCTATGATGGTATCAGATTTTTGCTGAATGTCTACATCATTGATGTCCTTTGTTTTTTCCCTTTCAACAACAGTACCAAATTTATTTGTTTCATCAGAAGATGAACACAATTCCAACGAAATACTACGTGTATCTCCATATGATAAGTTGTCATCAAAACATTCTTTTTCTTCATTTAATTTAAAATGTTCATTATCAGACTTTGACAATTTATCATCAATAGTCGTATCTTTATTTAAATCTTGATCAACACAGGAACTTCGGTTTTCTAATGTTTCAATGTCAACTATATTAGATACAATCATTTCTCCTTCAGCTTCAACTGCATCAGATTTAGATGGTTTAAAATTATTTGTGTCAGGTACTGTCTCTGCTAATACATTGTAAATAGAACATTCATCTTTAAAGGAAAATTTCTCAGAATCTGAATGCACTTTAGCGCTTTCGTGAATCGAAGTCTTGTGAGTGCAATTACCATCTGAGCTACTTATTGTAGGAACTAGCGAATCTTTGTTACATTGTTCAATTAATTCCGAACTAGTAACAGTAAAATTGTCTGTTAAATCTAATTTGGTATTAACATCAGGCACAGAATTTTTGATAAATGAATTAACTGAAATTTCATTTTGTTCTGAAATTTCTATTTTTTTATTACTTTTAATGCAATTATGTGCCAAATGTACATCAGAATCAGTCAAAATTTTCATGTTCTCAGTATCAGGGTTTATTAATTGCTTTTCTTGATTATGAAATTCTGGGATATTATCATTTTTGTCATTTTGTTTAGAACTTTCAACAGATAAGTCGAATTCTTTCTCAGATACATGTTCCATTTCTTTTTCTGCTAAACTATCTACTTCCTGATAAGTGGAAAATTCTTCCTTACTTGTACAACCTAATTCTGAATTTTGAGCAAAAGATGAACATGAATTATTAACAAATGTTGTATCTGTTTCTAACTCACTTTTTTTGAGTATTGATACATCAGATGATTTGCAATCAGCTTCACCTTTAGAACAAAGAATTGGAGTTTTTACAGTTTCATCAGTATCATTTTGTAAATCTGATATTTTATTCTGACTTCTTACTTGCTCTTCTACTGTATTACTTTCTGCTGTCGATATCTCAAGTTGCATAGATTCAATATCTGAGTCAAACTGTACTGTAGATGGTGTTACAATTGCATTCTCAAGCTTTATATTTGCATCTTGCATATTTGTATCATTCGTACTGTGAGGTTGTGAAATTATGCCTGATATTTCTGTTTCTTCAGATTTTGTATACTCGTTTTTTGTATTTTCACTGCTAGTAATAGAATCCTGTACAATAGATTTAAAATTTTCTTCTTTTGATTCAGAACTAGACAAATCTATTTCTGTCTTTTGCATTGCACAACGTTCTCCATCTATAGAGTATTTCAAAGGAACTGTTTCTTCCCATATATTAGTTGATCCTCCAACCTTTTCTATTTTATTCTTATTATCATCTTCACGAAGTGGACTATTATTTGTAGGTGCATACGAATTTATTTTTAACGAATTATTATTCATTTGAGTTACGCCAAAATCGTCTGACGTATAAGAAGTAATTACATCTTCCGCTGGTTTGGAAGAAGAAACACACTCATATTGCAGTGTATCAGATTTAGATTCTATAGTTGTTGAAACTGTATGATCAGATGGTGACTCAAATACTTCTGCTCTGGAAGTGTATGAAATACAATTAGGACCAAAAAAAAATCTTGGCGGTGATGCAGCTGCTGGTTTACATTCATTATCTACTTTTTCTGTAGCATTCGTCTCGTGTGAAGTTATACTATCGGAATCACAAACATTCTCAGCAGCATCTTTATTACTTATTGACTGAGTTGTGGGTGTAATTTCTGGATAAAATTCAAGCGTTTCTGACGTATCTGCTTGACATAAGGAAATAGAGGAATCACATTGCATGGAATCTTGAGAAACAGGACTTAGTTTTTGCCTCAAGGAATTTCCTTCTGTGTTCTGTGAATTTTCGGCTTCTATATTTCTTTTTTGTGAAATTGAATTTTCACTACTTACAGAATTTCCATCTATCTTAACATCTTGATTTTTATTAGAGGAATTTTCACATTCAATTTCATTTCTTTTCTGTGATATGTCTTCTTCATTTGATATGATACTACTGTCACATTCTGGTTTTTCTTCTGGTTTCCCAACATCCCATCTTGATATCCTTTTTACAGAACTGTTAGAATTTTTTGGTATTATTTGAATGCCCAATGATGGTTTGAACTTGGACTTTTCTTGTGTTGAACCTACAGTTTGCCGATTACTTCTTACATTAATACTCGATTGCGGATAATTTCTGTTTAATTTTATGGCATTTTTACTTGTTATTAGAGATCCGGTAGACACTTCGTGTATAAGACTATCTTCGCCTAAATTTTTACCCGGCAATAGAGAAGAAGTAGCAGAATCAGCTTCGTTTTTTGATTCATTGCTTTCTTTATTGTCGGTTGATGCATCCTCACCAGGATTACCTGTCTGACACTCTTCACCAGATCCTTCTCCATAAAAAAAAATTATGGGCTCTTCTACAGCTTCTCCAAGAGCAGGATTAACTGCATCACAATCACTACCAGATCCTTCACCTTGAATCATTATCATTGGTTCCTCAATGGTTTCACCAACTTCATCTCTCCAATTACTATTCATTATTGATCTCTTATCCATGGAACTTCTAATTGGTATTACATCTGCTCTTATTCTTTTTAATATGTCTTGTTGTATATCATCTCCTTCTAATGGACGTTTTACCGATGTTGGATTCATTCTTAGAGCCGTAATTTTACTCGGATCTGGAAGTATGGTATAATTTGGTAATCTGTGATCTTCTTTATTAGATATTCTCGAAGCATTATGATATGAAGCAGGAGACATATCGTAACCAGGAAATGACATTTGTCGTTTACTTAAATCTGCCACCATGCTATGATTACGCATCATCACAGTCCGAGCATCATACGGTAAATTTGTAACTTCCGGTTTGTTTATTTTCTTCGTGCTGAGGTCCATTTCTCTATGTTGAAAATCTTGCGCCCTATATCCGGCAGAAGGTAAATCGATAGTTTTGTTAAATTTTCGACTAGATAAATCGATTCCGGAGAAATCCATTGGCCTGTTTTGCTCGTTCGTGTTCTCCCATCCTCTTGGTGATGTCGACAAATCCATACCTCTATGTTCTCTAAGCGAATTCACTTTATCTATCTGACTTCTTGCACAAAAATCTTGTGGTATTCTATCATCATCTCCATTTATTATATTTCCCACAATACTTCCCGATCGCGCTAGGTTTTCAGCAATTTTCTCTAATGATTTTGCTCCACTTGGCTTTTCAAGTTTTTCAGATTGCATCCTCACAAGGTTCGCAGCCAGTTGATCTATTGGCTTCACAGACAATTTATTATGAGTTGTTGGCATGTCAGCAGAAGTAAAAAGAAAACTATTTTTATTAGATAACTTGTCTAGTGATTTCATAACTTGATCTGCTGAATCTTCATATTTCTTTGTTATATTCAATGTATGTGTTATTCCAGTAATTACTTTTTCTTCATGTATTTGTTTCATTTCGGAAACATTTACTAACTTAAGAGGAGATGTAATAACAGGTGTTTCAATTGATTTAAGAGGCACTGATTCTTCAGAATCAATTTTTGAATTACTCGCTATTGTATGCTCTTCAGATTTGTATGTTTCTACAGGTTTAGTATCATTAGATACAATAGTAGCAACCATCGTTTTTTGAACAGTGCTTAATTCTTTCTCTTGTGATGAAACTGTTTCTTTTTCTGATAATGTATCAACCTTAGCATTTAATATTTTGAGGGGACATGATGATAATAAAGGGGATGTTTCAACAGGATTTGATTCTACCATCTCATTTTGTATTGTCTGCTGAGAATCATCTTCCTCTGTATTTTGTTTAGAACTTTCATCATTTGTCAATTCATCTTCACCATCCATGTCTTCTTCAGCATTACCAACCTCATTAATGTCATCTTGTTCTCTTTCATCCTCAAAATCTTCACCTCCACTCTTATCTAATTCTTTTTCATCAGATCCTTCCATGTGAATGCCATTTTCCTGTACAACTTCATCCTCTAAACTTGGTGATGTAGTTATTTGTCCCGTATCAATAATAGGTTTCTCAGAAATTTCTAAACTATTACTATCTTCATTAATTGGAATAGCTCCAATTTCTCCATTTGATAAGGTATTTATAAGATTAACTACTCCTTCTCGATCCCTAACAATATATTTAAAGACTTTAAAATAAGAATTTAAAATATAAACAAAAAGAAATTCACATTTATATTGAACACATACTTAGCTACAAGTTCCCAATTTTCTTCATCTATATCTTCTTTATAAACCCTTATATTGCACTCTTCATCAAGTTGACACCAATAAGCTAAACCAGATTTATCTCTTCCTAAAGGTTCTACCCGTAATTCCTTAGCTGCTAATTTATTTACTTCATTTTTAAACTTTTGATTTAGGTCAAACTGTGTTTCTAACAGAACCTGCAATGAAAAAACTTATGTAATGAAAATTGGCATATATGATCATATAAATATAATATTGAAAACATGAACATAAGCATTTTTTATCTAACATTTTACAATATATAATAGAATAATTATATTTATACTTTAAGTAATCGTAGTTTAACAGCTATACGGGCTTTTTTGTAACCAAAACGTTCAAGTTCCCATCCATCTTGATTAGAATATGTATGACAGAATTTAACCAGTGCACGTTCCCATTTTTCTGGTGATACTGTTTTACGTGTTTTTCGTAATAATTTGATGTGGAGATCTATCAACTGTTGTGGTACTAAAAAAAAAAGAACTGATTGTAAATAGAAATAAAAACATGTATAAAAAGTATTAAATATTTATATTTTAGCACAAATAAAATTAAGAAATATCTTTGAAATATTTTCATTAGAGATATATTATTATAAAATTACAAAATTGTATGTAGTAACCTAAAATTTTTATTTACAAATGCATAGTCAATAAGAGGCTAACAGTAATTCATAAATCATTTTTATCATATAGTATCAGAGTCATTAAAATGTGTATTTTCAAATCATTAATTTGACACACGATTCATAACTCGTAATCACGTGTAACTGAGGTTGACAACAAGGGAGGTGGCAGCACATGAGAAAATAACAACAGTAGATAGTAAATTGAACTAAACTGTCAATAATAGCATTATTTAAATGAAATGATGAATTTGATATAAATAATTATCAATCGCATATTACTAATTAATTAGTAAATTTTCTTATTGTTAACTGTTGCTACACAAAGTAAACAAATAAGAAGACAAAGATCTTTAAGAATGATGTGTAGAATTCCGATGAAAAAAAGGGGATGAAAACAACTATAAATTTAGTGCTCGTGATTGTTCAGTATAAAATAATTATCTAAAAATAATATTAGAATTACAAAAAAATACGGAATAGCATAAAATTTGAGAAGAAAACGCGAAATCGCGAAAGATAACTAATAGCACACGCGAGACTTTTGGCCCCGCGGGGGCGGGTCAATCATTCTCTCTCTCTTTTCTGCACATACACGTATGCATGCAGGTGTTACTCACCCTCCTGTGTGTTTTCAAGCATCTCTTGAAGGCGCGCAATATCAGGATAAACGATACCACAGGACTTGCCGAAGCACTCGAGAAACGAACAAATCACCGCGAAATTTGGGTCACTCGCGCAAGAGGCTTCGTTATCGGACGCCATTTTTCCGCCGCTTCTCTCTGGGCCCGTCGCCGCTAGGCGATATACTACGCTAGGCGACCTAACAACTCGTATCGCATTTTCGTCAAATTACTTTCGATCGTCACTGCCGTTTCACAGCACGTTTATAAAAAAAACCTGTTAACGTAGTTAAAAAAAAGAAAAACGACAGAAAATCAATGTTTTAGAACGTTCGAACACCGCTTCCCGCTTCGTTGCTTTCGTTACCTTGATTGTTCTCTACCTGTTCTACTCACACCCGCATCAAAACCACAAACGACACGCGCGTCCAACAGAGACAAATGAAAACGATAAAGGACAGAAGCGAGAAAAAACACACGCGCACGTACTTGTATTGTTGCTTAAACTCCCACTCTATTTTCGTATCGTTCAGGCATTCAAGAAAACGAATACTTTCTCACGCGCCTTCTCTTCTTCGTTCACTTTACACTTTTCCACATATCACGATGCTTACCACAAACACACTCATACATACAAGTAAGAAGATCGTTGCGTCTCCCGAGTATATACAAGATGTGTAATGTGTGCACGCGCGCGCGCGCGCGCGCACCTTCGGGCGCAATAATAACGATGCACGTAATCGTGAGGGTATCGCCTTTCCTGGACGAACGTTATTCGTACCTCGCTGTTCTATCAGCGAGAATTGTTACTGTCGAATCACAGGGTATATTAGCAGCGCACAAATAATAACCACCACAATGATAATGAAAACAGCCCCCTTCCTTGCACCACGGCGCACTGGACATCGCCTTCAGGTCCGGGCTACGAAACATTTGGAGGGTTCTCAACCTGCGTATGGCGCGGTACTCGAGTACCTGCCAAGCTTTAAGCCATCTCTACGAAATTATATCCCTCAACCAAACTTTTTTATATTCTATCTTCATTAGATTTGTTTGTCGTGACGTCTAATATCGGATTACCGTTACAATAAGCATAAGTTATCTTTTTATGCAGTCTATTTGTTCAGTGGTATCATTGAAATTCGATTATATTGAAAGAGCGCGAAAAGTTTACGGTAGAACGTCAAACGCACATTTCAAGGTTTCCCCGACCGACGCTGTCGCTCAATGACGTAGTTCTGCGTAGTTTCGTATAATTTCGAACAGCGGGAGCAACGATTCGATTAATTAGGACTAACCATAGGAAATGGAATTATTGTTTTCTATCTATTACGTTCCTCTCGTGGACACTCGCGGATTTAACGAATTATCAAAACAAACTCGATTCTTAACGAATTGCACATGAACGTGTGTACTCTACTCCATTGAGATTCTGTCACACCGTTTATTGTAATTTTTACATGGCCTTATACTGTATGGTGCTATACATCAAACACAGTAAACACGCCGACGTTTCATAGCAGGCTGAGATTGTGCGACTGCTGCGATCGATCGCGAGAGTCAGAAACACGAGCGATGTATACCTATATGCAGCGTAGAGACAAGACTCCTTGTCGACACCATTATGTTACAAGTAAATGGTAAAAATTTCCTTTTAGTCGTAACGACTATTTTTAAATTGTATTTTTCCAATTGTAGATGAAAGAATATTTCGGAGCAATAGTTTCGTTCCTTTCAACAAGAGGTGAAACGGAAATCCATTGAACAGATCGATAAACAAAGTTTTTAAAATATGAAACTTTGTGATAGACGGTGCTGCCACGAGTACTTTCAAATCGATAGCGCGGGAGACGTTTTACAAGATTATCGATTATATGCTTGTTTTGTGAAATTATAAAACTTCGATTAACAATTTTGCGAAGTTATCACATACATTTCGTATTTTATGTAATTTAATTGTATCAAATTCGTACAAGCATGGTATAATATATCTTGAATAATTATTCGGTATATATTATATATACGTCTATGTTTATACGCCATGTTTATTGAATCGTTAAAAAAATTGAATTACGTTTTATAAAACTATTCTTACTATATCTATTCGGTATTGAATAGCATAACAATACGAATAATTCGTGAAATATAAAATGTTTATTTTCGAGTGAAAGTTTACAACTTTGCATCAACAACTTCTATTATCATTATTGTATTATATAAACGTTTATATTTACAACATATATTAAAAAGTCATAATATTATGTAATTTGTTGGATTCAATAATATTTGACACTTGTTAATTCTCTTTCATACATTCTACACTTCGTCATTTGTACCTGAGTGGACTACTTTCTTTTTGTCTCCTGTACATTTTTCTATTTGCCATTCTTAAGCTAGAAGTTTCAATTATTTAGGATTTCATTCGAATACATAGCACCATATAAACTGTTAAATAAACAAAGTAACTATTTATAATTTTGAATTAGTTTTTAACTGGGAATTACTGATAAAATACTTGAAATGAAATCTTATTTGTACGAAAATATACAGAACGATAACAGTAGTTATCGAAATAATATGTAAATACATTTGTTAATCAAACTATTTTATATTTATATTTGCTTTCCACACTTTATGCTTTTGATAAACTGTTCATAAAAAATATTGCTTTTACTGATTGAAAATTAATTTTAATTAATCAATACAATATACTACAATTTTAAAATTTTGAATCATTATGTTCCTCTGATTTATATATATATATATATGTAAGTAATTTATACGATATTTCTTGTCTACTAAACATTTATAGCATTTTTATTTTAGAAAATATAAAGAGATAGGTAATATTCATTATTTAAAATTTCATTCATAAAACTTTTTATTTTGATAGAAATCTCCTATTTGTTTTATTTTTCATATAGTTCTAATTATTTAATTATTTATTATGAATAGTTCCATAATTATTATGTAACCTTAAAATATATACAAAAATTCACTATATATAAAATAGATCATGTACAATTTAAAAACGTATTTTATTGTAGTATTATTTATTTTTTATACTATTTTCTTAATATTGCCTAAAAATGTGTGTTTAGTGGGAAAATGATGTAATCTTGAGAATGAAGAAAATACCGTTTTCTGACAGTAATTTGTAATAAATGTAGTTAAAACAATAAATAATGTGTTTCTTTTATTAATGTAATGAATGTATAATTTAATGTAAAAAAATATTTTGAAGGTAGTAATATTATATTATGAAAGAGACTATAATCAATTGCAAGATATTATGTGGAAAGCAAATTGATGCTTTGTATATATTTACATTTATTTTTAAAAAACATTTGTGTACTGTATAAATCAGACTTAATCACGCATCCACATACACATGTGCGTGCGCATACACACACACACTCATATAATATGCAGCTTTAAAAAGCATGCATATATTAAATAATAAAGGATTATGCCCTGCAATACGACCAACTCAGTTTTCTGATAATAAATCAAGAGTATTAATAATATCGATTTAAAGTATTTTGTAGATTCGTAAAATGATCTATAGGAAAGTAAGTAGTTAGTAACGAGAAACTCGTATAAATACTACTATAATGCTTTGAGATAAGACAATGAGAAAATATATTAAAATATTAGAGTATAATTTTCAAATGAAATCTTTTACAAAGCTGAAAAGCCAAGGAAGATATTTTTTGTATATAAAGGAGGGCTGAAGAAATGAAACTTAACATAAAATATTTACTTATACAAAATCACTTGGATGCCCTTTGCGCTGTAATAGTTTTAAGTTGCTGTTTATATATTTCAGCTTCTTCCTCTTTTTTCTGAAGTTGTTTACGATACTCAGCTGCTTGTCTTCGTGCTTCTGCTAATTGTCTATTCAGTAGCGCAATATCCATAACTGGTTCATTATCGTGCGTTGGATCATCTTCGACAATTTCTTCTATATCATCGTCTAATTGTAAAATTATTGGTTCCGTCATTTTTGTGGGCGAATTAATGATTTTACTCTGTTAAAATCATTAAACATGAATATAATAAAAGTTATAAATATGCGTTAATCTGATTATTTTCATTTAATATCTGATTTCACACCTCTGATGGAGATATTAAGTTTTTAGATTGTGTAAGTGTTGATACAGGCGTAGTACTAGAAATTGAAGAAATAAACAACTTTCCAGCTTTATTATCCACAGAAGACCTTTTCAATATATTGGGTCCTCTGGATGTGAGGGTGGGTGTATTATGACTTAAAATTTGATCTGCTCTAATTGCTATCACTTTCCTAGGTGTCCCTTTCTTTCCAGCTACATGAAGTCGTTTCATTCCTATTGAAGAATTTCTTGTTAAGTTTAGAGCAAGTTTACCTGCTTCTGTAAGAATAAATTATCGATGTCGATAAATATAAATATATATAGCAAAATGTACATCTCATTAAAGTATTTTGTACCGGTTAAAACAACTGTTCTTCCACTTTCCATTGCATTTTCAACAATAGATGAGTCATTATCTACAGGTATCATTGTGATTCCATGTGCTTCTAATAATCTAAATTTTTTGTTAATTCCCCCAATAGTTGTAATATCTTTACGTTTCTTGCTATTGTTAACATTATTTGTATCAGTAATTTCACCTACACCTTCGATTTCTTTTTCTCGATCAACATCAACATTTGGTCCAACATGAATTTGTTGAAAGATCATTCGTGGCTTTTTTCCCACTTGCACTAGATATTTAATAAAAAGTAATAGTGCTATCAAGTTTGATATTAAAAATCTTAATGATTAAAATATCAAGTGATATACCTTGTGTAATCTTTTTTTTTTGTTGTGAGTCTTGCTGTGGAAGTTCAAATTTTTGTTGTTCTTCCTCTCTTTCAGATTCTAACTGTATTAAATTATGAGTTGCTACTTCAAGTTCTGCAGAATTTGCTTGATTTTGTTGATGTGCTCTAATACCTACAATTTCTCTCTCTTGTTGCAATATGTCTACTAAGTCTAGCCTATCATGTTCTAATGCAAGACTAATTGGTGTTTTGTCAAATTTACTAGTTGCATTTGCATCTGCTCCATGTTCTAATAAAACATGCATTACTTCTACATGTTCCCTTTCTACCGCCCAATGTAAAGGTGTCATTTTTAACTGTAAATGTTCTTTGCATTAAATATATGATACACGAAGCTTATTTTTACAATTTTATGTTAATTACCATATCTCTGCTATCGACATCTGCACCATAATTAAGAAGTAACTGTGTCATCTGATGATGGCCTTCATATGCAGCCATATGTAAAGGCGTTCTATCCACTTTTGTTCTTGCATCTCTTGAAATTCCTGCTCTAAGTAAAACCTCAGCAGTTTCTGTATGATTATTTTGTGCAGCAAAATGTAATGCACTTGTACCCAACTGCCAAAAAATATTATTTCATTATGAATTACTATATAATTGTTAATTGTAGAAGTTTATTATGAAAATATATACCCAATCTGTAGTGAATGGTGCACCTCTGCACATTAGGTCACGGACACTGTCAGTATCTCCGTATTTTGCACTAAAAAGTAACTGCTTTCCTAATTCCACTATTGATAAGGCATCTTGAGAACGTGCTCGATGAGATACATCACAGGAAAGAATTTCAACCTATGAAGTATCTACAGATGAAACAATATGCCTAAAGAATGATTATATGAAACAGATTTATAGGAAATTATACATACAGGAATAAGGGTGTCTGAGTCCAGACCCTCAATATCATTAGTGCAAATACTTTCAGCTTGCATTTTTGTATATTTAACTCAATCCCCTTCTTTCTGATGCACGCTAAAATCAAACGATCCATAATAATTGATATCATTGGGACTTGTTTTAATATAAAAAGGGCTAGTTGTGACCATTCCATTTTTCACTCAGTAATTCGTCAGTGTTGTTCGACCTTGAAGTGCCGGGATCGAAAGTAGGTCGACAAATTAAAATTTGAAGATCAATTCGATAAAATTAACACGATTTATTTATTTCTGCCTACTTGTTCGGAAACGTAGCATGTATATTTTTCAAAATTTTCTTCAGTACAGGATGTTTTTATTTTGCCATTTCAGATTGTGAGGAACTTCCTGTTCCTGTTCATTAAACGGAAGTCCCATGCCATAGGCCCCGTGTTTTGTACCCAAAAGCGATTCAAGTCGATTGTAAATAACATTGAAGAAAGTTATACTTACGACCAGTACATTATTCTTGCTTTTTAGCAATTTTTCCAACAATTTTCGAGCGCACACACTCACTTTGAGGAATTGATCCTCCCCTCAGCCTTCTCGATTTACTGTCTTGGTAAAGTTTTATGAAAATGGCGACACCTTGGCGCCATTCCTAATACAATTTTATCATTATTCTAAGCAGTTTCTGATGTCAAATCGGACA
Source organism: Bombus dahlbomii (assembly GCA_037178635.1). Taxonomy (NCBI): domain Eukaryota; kingdom Metazoa; phylum Arthropoda; class Insecta; order Hymenoptera; family Apidae; genus Bombus; species Bombus dahlbomii. The sequence goes on from CM074118.1 coordinate 1,391,478, forward strand.
TATTTTTGTGGTTAGAGGTATCCTTTTATGTAAAGTCGTAATTTTTTTAGTGCATTTTAATTACTTTATTTGAAATGATACTGAATAGTAGTCAAATATGTTAAATAGAGCGTATTACAGCGCCACATTGTGGTACACGTGAAAAGTATCTGGCATTAAAAAGGTTAGGTGTATTATATTCGAGTAAGGTTAGGTTAAGTTATTAAGTTTTACTCACAGTTGTATACATACATAGCATATGTACATGGTATGGACATATACACGTCGTGTATAGGACCACGATTTTATTTGCAGAATGTGTTTCGAAGTAGTTAAATTTAAATATTATAGATAAAAAAAAGCGAAATAATTGTTGTAAAATGTAACATTCATTAGCGATATAATAAACAAATTGTATGAAATCAAAACATTTGATTAAATGAATATAATAAATATTTATGATATGACGAACATTTACATATATGTATGTTTTGCGTACGAACTTTGGCATGAATCTTATATGAATTTTTCTAATCATTTATATCTAAATAAATAATATGCGAATATATATATATATATATATACATGAAAATTATGCATTTTATATAGTAAGCGATCAAAAGCCAGAAAGTATTCTGTTTGTTTTTACTCTGTTTCCTAACATTTTATATGCAATAAAAGTTGTGTAAATCGTTCATTTTAAACATATATTTTAAGAACGTTGTTAGTAATACTTTATCTGAAATATATATTTAGTAATTTTCCTGAAATGATACTTTTGTTTTTCATATTCTTTTCAGTTTATAGCTTTCCATTTTTTTATTCTTTCTTTTCTCTTTTTCTAGTATGCTTGTTTACATTCCGATCCTTCCTTTTACAATTCATCCTATAATTAACTCAATATCACAGTCTAAACATTTTATCATTCAATCATAATGCGGAGAAGATATATGTATATAGACACAAAGGATGCACATAATTTTGATGTATTTATATAAATGAAAGATAAGTGGTATGGCTGGAATCACAGACAAAATATAAATTTTATGTCTTTTTTATGGTTGTAATTTATTCCAAATTACACTTCATATGACGTTATAATTTAATAATATATAATATACAATAATACATAATACAATAAATCCTCTGAATAGTTGGTATTATAGAATACATTCATATTCGTATACGATCATCGATGAGGTACGGAATAGACGTGACATCTGTGATGACATTATGGCATCCAATGCTTTTTCGTGTTTCACATTTTAGAGGATATTTGATCCTCCATACCATTTTTGTATTGCATGTGACATTATCGATTCAGTGCAGTAGTAGCACAATCAATGCAGAAATGTTAGAGATTAATACATAAATCATATAAAATGTATGTATGTATATTATCTTAAACTTAAAAAAAAAATAGAGTTTTACTAAAAGAATTTTAATAAGATTCTTGATACAGAAGTAGAATATCAAAATAAAATTATTATTATTTAAATAATTATTATTATCAATAAATCATAATTATGAAATAATAATTCAATTATCATTATAAAATAAAACTTAATTATAATTGTTAAATATATAGTACATTTGTATTGTAGAGAGAGTGAGGGAACGTAGAGCGAAAACACACACAAGTATGTATCCTCTCCCTAGTACGTGCGTGAGCGTCGCATGATGGTGTAGGCCTCCGTTAAGAAAAGAGCAATGCGCAGTGTGAAATCTCGTAGCCTCGTAGCTCCGGCGAGTAACTCACGTGGCGAGCAAAGTTATGTGAATATTTGAATAAAGTTCTTTGTAATACCTCTTCAAATTCTCCATACCTTAACAATAACAAATAAACAATTCTATTTAAATCTTCTATTCTTGCATCTTTTTATGATATAATTATAATAAATAGAATAGATAGAATTTTAAATTCTCAACAATCACTCGAAATTGTAAAATATTGAACTACCTTAAGAATAAGCCTACAATGAAAAGAACCAAAATTTTCGAAGAACCAAAAATTTATAAACGAAGTAACTGATCTTTTACTAGGCTTTTAATGCAAATATTTCATTGTGTCTCGTGTCGTATTTCCTATTGTAAAGGTTATACATATATGTATGACGTAAATCTTCATAATGACCTCCGATACTTCAGAATAATTATCCCACACCAATAGTAGTTATATAACAGTAAATTGTCAATAAGAAATATTGCTTAAGAATAAATTGTATAAAATTCGACTGATTTTAGTCATCAGTAACATTCGTCTTATCTGTTATATTAAGTATATTCGTCGATTATATATATTTGCTGTTTCAGTAACAAAATCCAGATCTCTTAATCTCTAAATCTTATTTTATCATGAAGTAAATAGAACATAAAATGATCGCCGTATCAGAGTATCATAATTTGCATCTTTTTATTTTTTAACAATTTTTCCCAATTTTCGACATCTTATACTGTATTATTATTATTTATAAACGTACATTAAATTTATATACATTTTTTATCGAAGTATTCGGAATATCGTTTTACATTTCTTTGATTAAAGAAATTTTCACTGTGTGACTAATTAAAATTTTGGTTAACTTATTAATCGTGTTAATGAGATTCTTCTCATTTATACGAAATATTAAAAGTGTAATGTTAACAAAATTATTAGAGGCATATAAAATAAGTAGAAAATTAAAGAAGTATAAAAAATAGTACAGGAAGTCCTCAGTTAATGAAAGAACAAAATGTTACAAAATCATTGAAAGAGTCAGATTAGTTAATCGAATTTCCTAGCATACACATAGATAAAACTGAAAATATAATAGTTTTCCTCTTGAAATTCCCAATCTCTCAGACGTGACATGTATTATCTTGGTTTATCGCATATGCGAAGTTGATCACGTCTGTGTACTTTTCCTTGTTTCATTCGAAATCAATCGCGCTAACTGATATTCCTTCATTCAACAGTCGAGTTTAGAAGAGGATGGATCTCTCTGAAATTGTTTAATTAAATTCATTAGACAAGAAAACTTTTTAACTTTATTTCTTAATCTTTATTTATTATCAAAAATGAACGAACTACCAAGATATTCGTTGAAAGAAGTGACGAAACACGATGGAAAAAACGAAGGGAGCCTCTGGCTCGTCATTAATGACATGGTATATGATGTGACTGATTACAAACATAAGGTAAGCGAGCAAAGATATAAAGAGAATTACAGAAGATTGCAAAAACGATTGTAAAATATTTTCAAAATAAATGAACAATAAAGTAAATCCTAATTACATTTATTTAATTATAAATTATAAATTATAAGTTAGAGAAAACAAGAAGAAATTTTTAATAACTTTTTTGCAATATGGTATTTAAGGAAAATTGAGAAATTTGTAGCATTAAAATTGAAAATATTTTTCAACACGTTAGGAGTAATTTCTCGTGCTGGAAATCTTAATCAAAATTTTAAAATCGATTTCAGCATCCTGGCGGAAAAGAGTTATTGGAAGAGTATGCAGGACAAGATGCAACACGTGCATTCGACGAATACGGACATTCTTTAGATGCAAAACGTTTGTTGAAGACGTTGCTTGTGGGTGAATTAGTGGAGGTAAAAATATGTAATTTATATTTTCGCATTATCTTTTTATACCTTTTATATAAGTAGTTACAATCGTCAAAATATTTATTTTACGTTATAGGAAGATAAAATAAGTAATAGAAGAGAAGAGAAAAAGATCTCTACTAAAATGGAAACGCAAAGAGACAGGAGAGGGTATGAAACAATTTTTTTAACTCAAAGATGTGTTAAAATGTTACAGTAAAATAATAGAAGAAATATTAGAGAAATAGTAAAATAAGATAAATTATGATAAATTGTGAATAGAATATTGAGAGAGAGAGAGAGAGAGAGAGAGAGAGAGAGAGAGAGAGAGAGAGAGAGAGAGAGAGAATTTTTTATACATAAATATTAACAATAAAATAATTTTTATTTGTAGGTTTTTATCAGTATTATGTTGCAAATGTATAACGTAACACAAGGAAATAACTGGATAAATCCATTTCTGATTAAATTATATTAATTTATTTTATTCCTTTTTATACTACCAATATACATACAGAGCTAATTATAAATTGCTATGTAGAGAAAGAATTATTATTTTTATTAATTATCACGTACAAGTTTGTTTAAAAAAATCGTCTCTTAAAGCTTCTATTCGATGTGAAAGTCGAGAGAATCGAAAGTATATACTCACGTTGGCAGCATACTAACTGTATACGAATAAAAAACATGAATCAATCAATGAATCTCGTGAATGAATGTTCATTTGTCTCAAAAACTGTTTTACGATATTGTTCGTTTTGTTGTCTGTCGTTCCTTTTATCACACGCCTACATTAATTCCCGATGATAATTAAAACTTACAAGTCAACAATACTAAAGAAGAAAAAATGTAAAAGATAAAATCACATATAGTCTACAAATAAATATCTAATAATTGAAATAAATATAAATTTCTTAATAAATTAAATAGATTAATCAGTGTTAAAGAATTAAATTAACTGTCTTGTCGACGTTGAATGATAATTACTTATATGTCGTTTCCTCAGAAAAAAGTAATAATACACGAAGAAAAAGACAGATACGAAAATAAAAACGGTGTCTCTATTCTCCATCATTGTAAATTATTATAGCTAGAACTCGTAATTATAAGACAATTAAATTACCAACGTCTTCACTCGTCAAAAAAATTTCCTGCTAAACAAGGAAATTTAAATCCATCCACCCATTATCTGGCCAGTTGCCTTCGATTTTCCCCTCAATTTTGTCGTAGCTACTGGAATATTATCTTCTGGCGCCGCAGGTTTTGATGGTTCGCTGCTCGATTCCTTCTTCTTTTCTCCTTCATCCTTCTTCTTTTCTTCCTCTTTCTTCTTCTTCTCCTCTTCCATTTCCTTTTTCTTCCTTTCTTCCTCTTCCTTTTTCTTTTTCTCCTCGTCTTCGGTGTTTTTCTTTCTATCTTCTTCCTTTTTTTCTGACAGTGGTTTTGTATCTGTTGGGTTTTTCGCTAAACCAGCTTTGCCCTGAGGTGAATTTCCGACCTCTTCTTCCTTCGGATCCTCGGGAATCGGCGACGGTGCCCTCACTTCTATCGAAACTGTTTTCTCTCCACCTTTCTCCAAACTACCACTGCTCAAAGATTTTAGTAGAGTCTTTTTCAAGATCGGCGTTGCACTTACAGGCTCGGTTACAATTCGAACGGATTTTTGCAATCCTTCAGCATCGTTCTTACTTTCTACAGACAACAAAAAATAAAATTACAAATGTACTTTATTGTATGTAATTAATACTAAAAACTACTCGAATTAAAATCCAAATTCATTGAAATTTTATAGTTCTATAAACGTAATTTTATAGTCTTGTAAATTAATTAATTTTGTAGAGTTACAACGGTGCATTCTTGAATAATGTTCATTGGAATAATTTTTGTTTAAATATGTAAAGAATTTTTGTATTTCCATTTATTTGATAAAAGCTGTATGCTTTAATCCAAGATAGTTCTAGTGCTAACATCTTATTAAAAAAAAAAAAAAAGAGTAAGAAAAATATAAAAATGTCCGAGATAGTCAGAGAACAATGATTTTCCTTCGTATCCTAATGTTTTAAACAAATAATTTTGCGTCAACTATAGTGAGCTGATTTTACAAGGTCAACTAAAAGATATGGATCATTTCTCTGCACGAAGGAGCTGTGTCCAAGTTAATCTTTAGAATGTAGGAAGCTTCAACTTTATTACTATAAATATTTATTATTTCTAGAAATAACAATAATAAGGGACATTAGTATAGAAGAAAGACATAAGTATGAGGAAAAAAGATACACTTACCCCCCTCCTTTTGCTCTGGAATGGGTCTTGCCCGACCTATCATGAATTTCGCGTAGGCGATCCTCGTGGTCGGTGATACTTCCAATAGATTAGGATTGTAATCAACCAAACGATTGGGATCTAACGAGGCCAAATCCGAATCCTGAGTTTGTAAGTGCCTACGTATACTACGTCGCGTTTGTTTCATAGTGGCCTCCGTCGTGCTACCAATGGGATCCTTTGCGAGAGTGTTCTTCCGGACCATGGCGTTCCAGTCTTTCTTCTTGCTTCCGCTGCTCTTGCGACCAATAGCCTTCGCGATTTGACTGAACACATCTTTAGGTTCCTTCTCACTCTGAATCACGGCGTTCACGATGCCCTCTACTATACCGATCTGGAAGTCCTTTTGCAGTCGACGTTCCATCACACGACCTTTTTTGCCAGATACTAATAAAAACAATTATTATTGATTGTTATTTATTATTAATAGCAGGTTGCGGATTTTTTACATCTACAAATACAAAATGCGCATATGCTTGCAATAATATTTAGCAGTTTCTATTTACGTAAAATATTTTTTGACATGTTTATAAAAATATAATTTTGCATAAATGTCCGCATTTTAATTATTAACCGTATTACTTGCATCATTTTAGTTGATTTACTTTCTTACGCGAGAGAAAAGACTTTTCTTTTAAATTTTCTAAATTATAACCTTTCTCAAGTTCTTTACACCTGGGGGGCCGTATGCTCTGACAAGCATACTGTTTGAATTCCAGCGTATTTTTGAAGTGGTTGAAAATATTCAAACAGTCCCTCGGAGAGTTCGTTCTGATTTAAATTTCGATTTGATATACATTTATTGAATTTTAATATGTATAAGTGGCATTTTGTTTCGCAATTTTTCTCCATTTTTCACGCAACTTGAATATTCCAACCTTCCAGAACCTCTCAGGTTTTTTGACGAAGAACTTTTCAATATGATTTTTATGTTGGCCAAGGAATTAAAAACACTATCATAACATTTTGTTTATAGCATTGCTTTCTTTGCTTTCTTTACTGTTTTATTTAACAGTAGTTAACATTTTTATAGTCCACATTTTATACAGTCCACGAAGTGTTAATATTAACATGAATATTTCTATATCTTTTATATCTTGAAAGACGAGATGACTGACTACATATTTCTATATTTCTTTGAAAAAATTATTCATATCAAAGCTTCATAGTATATACATACACCTGGATAATGTAATATCAACTAATGCAAACATAATGCGCTAAATTAATTTCAAATTCTTAAATATCTAGATTATCAGTTAATAATAATTAAAAAATGCTCCATCGGCTTGTTTTAAATTAAAGATACTCAAGTTTCAGCATAATATGTCGGAGATGAAAGGACATCGGGACCCCCCTTGGAATTACTTGGAAAACCTCAATACTGTAGCGTTTACGAAATAACCCAGACAGTTATTCGAAAACTTGAGACAATGAGCTTAGGCTCAAGGCGACAACCGGTCGCCGAGCGTAGCTACGATCACGGGATGAACGTTCCACCTAACTGAGATATAGCTCCCCTGTAAAGAATTGGCCGTACCGACACTTGATAATAAACATTCCAACGGCCCTGTGGCTCGCCATACGCAGACCCCATTCTTTGGGTAAGATGATCGCCAGATGTCGATACATCATTCACAGTTTATGTTCAGCTAGTCTGAGGAACCGCTACAAATCTTAAGATTTAGTTAACTAAAGTCCTTCAGATCGACAAACAGTCCTTATTCTATCAGCCCGTAAATCTGTCATCTATTACAGGAAGATACGGGAGATCTGCTTTCCTCACGTACGACGCTTCCCGCTCAGAACTCTTTCTCAAGGGCGGCTACCATCCTTTTCTAACCGCCAACATAGAAATTAGCCAATTAACAGCAACGTCCATTTCCCCCACCCTCCGAGCGGAGGCTTTCCTCGACGAATCCGATGATCTCGTACCCTTAAGCACAACCCATCATAGTTTTCCTCTGCAGCGTCGTCGTGACGGAAAGTCATTCCCTTTCTTGCAGTCTCATTAGCCAGATACCTAGTGTGTGTTTGTACGATCAGTGAATAATCCACGTCTTAGCAAAGAGTTAATCAAGTGATCCTTGTATCGCGAGCAGTAAGTCGAGTCCGACCTAGACTTTGAAGCAAAGTATATCCGTTATTCCGTGGACCGTGGATTCGTCATATCGAACCTAGGGTCATTGTCATTAGCGTCTAGTTATCGCGGCCACTTATCGATCTTGTACCAACTATACCCGTGTAATAAACGTTACCTCGATTGTACAATAACAATGAACAACCTCGGCGAAGACTCATTACACGCCCCTAACGCCAACCCGACATATATATAACGTATATAGATATGTAACGTAAATAGTTATCATATCTCGAACAATAACAGACAATAATCACATGAACTCATTCTTATATTGTCAATTGTAAATTTAAAAGAGCAACCGAGTATAACTAATTTTTCGATATTTTATCGCTGTAATCTAAGATATGAATCTTAGATATCAAATAGTATTCATGAATTGCATAATAAAATAATAAAACAGGAATAGTTGAATGTGCAATATGGTGGAAGCAATTTGGATCTTACGTGCGGCATCCTGTTTGTCGATCGTTGGTGTTCTCATTCCATTTTGTCGAAGTATATCAATAAGCTCGTATCGTAACGTGGAAATGTCCTGTCTGATCTCCATTACGTCGTCTTCGGTGATACCGAACTCGTCCCGTTTCCTTTGTTCCGCAGTTACATAACGTCTGATGAGTAATCGCATTACTGTGTCGTGTCTTGCCAACGCTTTTTCTCTTGACTTTTTCTGAAAATTATTTTTGAAGATTTCTTTTAGTTTAGTAGTGGCGATTTCGCGAACATTAATATAGGATCTTTACTACAATTAGTTCATTTATAATAAATGGATTAAACAGATGTTGGTTAAACAGGAAACGATGATTGTTTAACGTGAACTAATCACAGTAACGTATCATAATTAAGGCAACTAGATAGTTAATTCGCAACTCCCTTCACCGCAGATCCAACGCTCTCTCGACAATGCAATTCGCATTCTACTTCTAAACTCACACTGATTGTTAATTCGTCTTTGTCTTTAGCAAACCCTTGTTTTTTGTCTTAGCCCCACCATGCATGTGCTCCGCAACCTTATCTGGCCAGGATCACGTAGCCCTTTTCCGCGAAACTATTCGATTACCGACGATACATTGTTGGGTCTATTGGCACTTCGGCTTTCTCTTTATAGTTCACTTGATATCTCTTAGGCCTTTCGTCCAGGATACTACGTTAATATTACAATTCTAAATTCTTTTGTTGGACATTATCCTCTAGATTTAAACATTAGATTCAGTTAGAACCAAACATACGATAATCATTTATTATTCACATTATAGTATCACTCCAGAATAATTTACTTATAGTTCTCAATGAGAATTGATTGTGAATTACTTCCAAATAAAAAAAAAGAAGAGATTCTTATGTTATATTAAGTCTGTCTTTAACAATAAATTCAACTGCATTTAAGAGTTTCCATTCTTAAGTTCCTTTATACTTAAATTTTTTCGTCATTGAAATCTTAAACGTTTCTTAACTTCTTATGGCTCTTCATCTCTTTTCCCTATATCTCTTCTTCTTCTTTGAGTTTCTCTACTCCTGATCGTTTCACATTTTTAATTTTCTTTATCCTTTAAGTCTCTTCATTCCTACATCTTTTGTTATTAAGTCCAAAGTCCCTCTATTTCATGTTATTACTTTATTAAACTACTTTACTTCTAAATGTAAGTTTCTTTTGTATTCTTATTCCTTTTACTTTCCGTAATATTCTCATTACATTTTACAATTGTAATATTATAATAAATATTCTTCATTCTATCATTTAAATTAGAACAGTAATAATTGAAGTATGTACACACAATCAAAGATCTGGTTTGCCGCCCGGTCTTCCCGCACTTGATGATCTTATTGAACGTTTTGCCGGTTGGAACCATATTAAATGGAGGAGGCACAGTGTCACCGTCTTCGAAGTAACTCATCCATAAGTGACTCCTGGCGAATTTCCATTCAGTGTCAGCTCTTTCCTACGAATTACATTAGCCGAATGATTCATTGATTATTTAATAAGAATAAGTTCCGAATAAAAATATTTTATAATATATTGTACCGAGATGATTTGATAGGAATTAGACATCATGGCAATAAGCATGTTCAGTAACACGATAACGTTTATGACAGAATAAGAACCGAACATAAGAAGCGCCCAGAATCTGGTGAAGCTTTTTATTCCAGTTAGATCAAACGACATCAGATCTACCATACCGAAACTGGCCCAAAAAAGCGATTGCGATGTCTCGAACAAACTGAAAATAGTTGTTGAGAAAATGTGATTATATTAATTACAGAAGCCACAAGAAGTTTAGTAAAATTATTAGACAATATTTTCAAGTTTCAATTTCGTTACATGGTAGAAGCTTTTTTAACGTGGTTGTTATAGTCGTTACATACTTGGCGAAACGTCTCCAAATCGAACAAGCCTTCTCCTGATTATCAAAATCAGGCAGATCCGGAAAATCCTTCATATGATAACACTTTTGTTTCTCCAAATCCGCATAATACCACATTAGTTGATTCATTCCTAAATTAAGCAAGATCTTCTATCTTTTAAATCCTTTAAATCATTAATAATGATAAAAATATTTGAACTTTGGAATTCTTAAAGCAAGATGATATCTTTAGTTTGGAAACAGATTAATGAACGTGAGAAAGTAGCTTACCGCAGCCAAAGGCGAACAGCACCAGAGTATAAATGAAGAAGAACTTGATAATGTCTATTATCATCCTCCCCAGGGAAATTTGAAGTGGCCCAAGGTGAGGGTTCACACTGAATATGTGAACTAGCTTCAAAAAACTGAAAACAGGCTATAGTTTTCATTTCAAAATTAACGTCACCTCCATTCAACCAAATATTTTATTATTTGGTTTGCAGCATCACTGCAATGTTAAGAAGAAGTGATCTTTTCTAATAAAAACGAAAAGAATGTCCTTTAAGTCAATCGTTTCAGGTAATCATTCTTTTCAGAATTTCATTCTTTTTAGTAAATTATCGTAAATGAGTAAATCTGGATAATATTGTGTTACCTGAAAATCATACCAGCTGCGAAGGCTCCCTCAGAAAGAAGCATAGGGTCGAAGGCGTGCCATTGATCTCTGGGATACCAAGGATCTAGGCCACTCCAGTATTCCCTCTATTACACAAATGATATAAAATAATCATTATATCTTCGATTAAATTAAATAGTTCTATTAGTTCATGTTTGGAGGAGGTGATATTAAAAAAGACGCTATAAGGTACGCGATAAGAGTAACTTTTTTTTCATGGACATATTAACAATTAGAAAGTAGAAAAAGATATATTACCTGAACTACAATCCATGCGGTTATTCGTAACATTACCCAGATCACATAAAACATATTCTGAACGAAGTCCACTATGTTCCAAAGGTCTGATATGTATTCCAGCAACCCATCCGACCATAATGATCTCATTTCACCCATAACCAGACCTAAAAAATTTAAACTAGTTATTCGTTAATCACCCTAAAATAAGCAACAATAAATCAAACTGCATATAAACAATTTTTAGAATAAAATAAAATAACGTAAGGGAGGAAATATTGATCGTCTTTCTCTTGTTTTATGCAAGCGTTCATCAAGATCTGTTTACTGATTACGTAGATGATGACACCGGATTCGACGAAACCAGGAATGCAGCCACGTTCTCGTCTTTTCCATCCGGCCAGTATCTCGTGCATCCAGGCGTTCCCAAATAATTCGATTACCAGGTACTCGATACGTTGTGACGCCATCCCGAGAAGCACTAACGCAAATTCCAATCAGCTCGAGTCCTTGTTGCTCATTATAACTAAATTTCTAACAATTAATTCTTTTAACCGCCATCCCTTCATTGAAAGGCTTGGCAGAGGAGCTGAGTGAAAACTTTGTTCTTTTCCAACGCGTAATTAGAAGTCGAATGTTAATTTGATTTCTTATTTTTAGAACAACGATAAATTTGTTTTACATTCTATCGAGTTTGATTAGAGTAAAAATAAGAATGGTTTGAATTGTGCAAGAATTTGTTCTTTCATAAACGTTGTTTATTTCGCTATTATTTTAACTATTAAATTAGTTATTTATTAAATTATTCAATAGTATTTAATAGTACCGAATTATTCAATCATCGCATTTAATCATTGAGAGAATTTGGAAAGGAGGAAGATTTAGATTTGTGGAAATTCTGTAACAAATTTCAGAATTGCAGAATTTTATATATAAAGATTAATAGGATAACTTTTGTAATTTCGTAACAAGTTGTAAATATTCTTAAATCATAATAAAAGCAAATTGATAATTTTTTTATCGATAAAATTGATCATAAGATAGGAAAACTTACTCAAGAAGAACGCATAGGAAGAGGAGTGACAGATGAATTTAACGAAAGGTTTCTTCATAAACAGACCCATCGGTGACGTTGGCGAGAGCATGTAGATTGTGCTGTACACTGGAAACATCGCTCCAAGCTTCCCGATCTCTATAAACTGTCCGATCATACTTTTTCTTCGAAAGCCAGGCAAACCGTCGTACCAGATAGCAGCCAGTAATTGTTGAACATTTGGGTGAGCCACGAACTTCAGTCAAAAAATTACGAAATTCATTTGGAAATTGAAGTTCTAACGATTCATCGTTAGTCATTTGTCAATCTTGCAGATATTGAATTAGTTGTTTGATTTCAAAGTTGTAACAAACATAATAATATTATAATAAAAAATGTTGTAAATCGAATTTGTAGATTTACTTTATATAAAAGTATAACTTATTTCACCTGTTTCTGTTTGTACTTAATAGCAAGCTTGAGTCGATCCAGGGTTTGTCTTTCTCCAGGTTCCCAGTTTTCACCATGTGGATTATAATTCAACATTACCTCCAATTCCAGAGAGGTACGAGCGTGATCCAACAGGGCTGTAGCAAAATTTTGTGTTTGTTCCCGCATCTCCTATGATGGAAAATTAATATATGAATTAATTGATAAATGATCTTTAATATACAATTATTTATCTAAAAGCTGTTGTAATAACAATGATAAGGGGTGGTAAATTAATTTATTATTACATTATACTCGAAACGAAATTCTTGTTCCATATGACTCAATCGACGAAGTTCCCAGGAGAGTTCGAAAGCGGTCAGAAGAGGGTCCCTCGATGATAAGGCGATTAAAGATGGTGATGTAAGCGCGCGATACGCGTTTATTCGCGCCTGAGAATGTCTTAAAGAATCCTGTTCGCTGGATGTCACGCACTCGTCGCAACCACATCTTAGGGAAAAATGAAATATGTTGATAACGACACATTATTGAATAAAGAGTATTAAAAATTGAATAAAAATAGTATAAAATTGTTAGCAAACAAAAGAGTGAGATATTTGGAAACTTTCAAAGAATTTTGAAAAAATTTTATTTTTCATAAAAGTTAAATGATGAATGAAAGGAAAATTAATTTAAAGTTAGAATAAATTTGTCTATAGGGTGGTAGAAGGTAACTAAAACGTGCGTAATATTATTAGTATTACAGTGAAGGCATAGATCTAACCTCAAATTCGGGCTGTCATATTTTTTAATAGAATCTAATGCAAGCACGTTACTGTTCGACACGTTTTGAGATCAGCACGTGTCACTTCTACAATAACATAATTAGTACGTTTAATCGAATAACTGTACCGTAAGCGGCAGATGAGTATTGGCATGAAGCCAAAAAACATAGAATAACTGGTCTAGTTCGATTTAGAATATTCGAATTAACACTATTTTAGTCGATTTTAGACAATTGTTCATAGATAGGTAACAAAATTTGAAAATTAAAGAAATTTATTTTCGTTTAAAGTGCAGAACTCCTGGTCTAAGCGTATGCATGTAATGAAACGAATTAATAATGACGATGCTTTGTGAATGAATCTATTTCATTGTAGAACGATACCTGGCATCATGAGGAGTGGGAAGCGTGGCACCACGATCTAGGAGTATTTTTAGAATTTCGTAATTGTTCTTATGTGCTGCCAAAATCAGTGGAGTTATATCCGGTGTAAAGTTCGACGATGATCTGTCTACAGCTTCCCAACTCTGCAGAGAAATCCATAAAATGGTAAGAAAAATAAATAAATTTGTGTCCTTTATAATAGCAAAATTTTCATATCTGTTTTCTTGAAATTTATAATATTAAATTAGGAAAATTACGAAATTTACAAAATTTCATAAAACTCTGCAAACTCGTCTTCGAAGGATTTCACAATTTTAGAATCATTTTGTATAAATAAATCTCTAATGAGATTCACAAACATAATTGAAAGGAATGACGAAGACCATTAGCTTTTTATCTATTGATAAAAAATATTTACATATAATCTTGGAATTAAAATTTAATAACGACAAATCAGTTTTTGATATATCGATCTTAAATTTTTAAAATATAAATATTATAGAATTTATTTTCAGTAGAAATGAATTGATGCATTGTAACATAGGACATACAGAAGAAGTTAACTCGTAACTCCTTTACGTAAGAAGACTACGAATTTATCAAGTGAGACGAGTTAGCTTGTCTTCCTCAGTTAACAGATTAATTTACAAAGGAGAGAATATTTTATCGAAAAGAATTAATCTTACGTAAGGTTGACCAGGCTCGTGTATTTTTTCCTCCCATTCGAGAAGGATCTCCACAGCTTCCACGTACTCTTCTTTTATGGCGTGTAAGAGTGCATCCTGAAAGAAGAAGCAGAAATTATGTTGGTCGTGTACTATGCTTTTAAACGCGTGGACCCACCGGTAGAAACTTTATCGGTATTGTGCGTTATATACTATCATTTTTGTTGTATCATCCGTGTATTGTATAGCCAATTTACAACACAATGTAATATTATCTATTACGTTACTAAAATTTTACAACAATTTTTGTTGCTCTTTCACTATGCTTGCTAATAAATCATCGATCTTTTCTCGGATATTTTTTTCTTTAAGTTATTGTTAATTTAATTTTAATATAAATTTAATATATATTTATATAAAATTTAATATAATATAATAAATTAATTTTAAGCAATTATTAATTATGATGGAAAATGTTACCTTCACTTGAATGCCTAAGTCGAGAAGTAGTCTGATGAGTTCAACATTCTCGTTCTCAATAGCGGCGATTAAAGCGGATCGGTTAAGAGGATCCACGCAATTGATGTTGAGGATCTCTGGATGATCCTTGTTCTCCTCCAATAGTCTGATCCATAATGTTTAATTTTTTCTATATAATTTTTACGTTTCCAATTTTTCTTTCTTTTGAGACGATCATAATAAAGTTTTAATTTTAAATGTTCAAGGGGTCATAGGTTATGGATCTCCAGGTTATGGATCACATTATCAACTATATCTCATAATTTTATAATTTTAGATCGTCAGCTCTATTTTCTACTTATAGCTACTTAATCTATATTAACATACGTTTATCACCTATATATGCAAAGATCTCGAGAACATGAAATATTCCCTAAGAAGAACGAAGCTTGCAAAAATATAAAATTCAACAAATAACTCGTACTCGTCACACTTTCTAGATAAATCCATTTCAAAATCATCATAGTCGTTCAATCGCCCCTTGGCCTTTTAGCAGACTCCGGCTATTCAAGAGGAAATTACTCAAAGTAGTGACCTTGATAACATGTTTCAAGGCTATCGAAATCGGTGAAATGTACCCTATTCCGTATAATTACTACCGAAAGTTTCATATGTATGCACGAAATCACATTGTACCGCGTAGGAGGAATTTTGTCCCTTTGCCATCTCGAATACCATCCTTCGAGAAACGAATGGTAAGTAGCAGAAGTAACGAAACAAGAAATCAAGCAACGATCGTCGCTCTATGATACTAAGATTCTCCCAGCTTTCAGATCGATGCACCCTTCCCTCCTCCATCATCCCCGTTGCCATCCTTGACGATTTATCTTCCGGACAGACACGAAGGATTACCTTTTGACAGTGGCACAATCACCTCGTTCCGCGCTGAGCAGGAAGTGCTTCTCAACTGGGCCAAGACTGTAGTCCGAGGGTGGGTTTAAAGATTGCACCGATGGTGCTCTCGCTTCGTTCGCGAGAAGATTCTGCTGCGACTCTGATGGATTCATCTTCCAAGACTCGTGTCTCCCGCGATTCTCACGTGGACTGGTTCATCGATCACACAGGAACAACCTACGAACGTTGAATATTTATTAAATCCAGGAAAGTTCACATTTCCAAATGTTTATTGTTATTGGGGTGGATGTTTCCAAGTCGGGTGAAGAGGTAACGGGAGATAGAAATTGTATGATGAAAGTTGCATGGATTTTGAAATTCGTTGCCCGACCTTTTGGAGGACATTGACAGAGAATCGTGTAGCAGTATGGAAGATTAGATGAGCAGGGAGAACGATCAAATGTATTAAGATCTGACCCGAAATCCGTATATTATTCATAAAACATGAACAAAATGTGAGACATATTTGAGACATATTAGAGCTTTAAGATTCACTCACAATTGTATGATCTCAATTTAGAATTGCCTCTCCTTTGGAGAATATTTAAAAAGATGTATGATGAACAATGTTTGAACGGATTAGTAACTATGAATTAAATCTTGAGCTCTGATCACATAATCTCAGAACATTATTCATAAAATGCCATGGAAACAACGTTATACGTTTCAAGAGCTGAAACAGTACGTGGACACTATCTCGGTGCTACAATAGATTACAAGTAGATAAGTTACAGCAGTACGTGGGTGAATGCGATCTCGACTTGTGATACGATTTCCTTCGTAGTATGTTTAAAAAATTGTGTATAGTATACACAATATGATGGACGAAGAAACGTTTGCACGTATCCATGGCTATGAATATCCGACGGTACTCGACGACGGAACTTTCCGACGGCTTCGCAAACAAAGTGCTATACCATCAAAACGTAAGGCCGACGTGTTTAATGTACCATCGATATCTTAACGGTTCTTTCGCCGAAATTTCGGAAGAATGCATACGCGGCAACGGTCGCGGACGTCTACAAACGCGAGCGTAGTGGGGATATCGAGGGGCAACAAAGAAAAGAATCCGTTCGGTTTTAAACAAAAGATTCATTCCGTTTCGAACAGCGAAGTGCGAAGGGTCTAGTGCAACAGTGAATCAAACACATTCAAGAAGCGTGATCGTTGATTATTGACTGTTAATTGTTGAATAAACTTTATTGTTGGACATCGAGAGTATTTCTTGGGCACTTACATCTAACATGCACCTCAAATTAAGTAAAAAATATGATAAAGAAAATTCGTCTAAAAGTGTAACACTGAGATTTGAAATGTACAGGCAGCTGGAAAGTGAATCGAAAATTAACTTGACGGATCGCGGTATCCAGATTAAGTTCCCTTAGATTAAATATCGAAATTGAATTATGGATTTCACGGAGGAAATGCGCAGCAATCGATAGGTATGACGTATATCCACGTTCATAAGATTATCTTCGGATCATTACAAAGGAATCCTGTATGCTCTGCTCAATCCGAGAAACTACTTTCCCTTTTGTCACGATCCTTTTGTCTTGCGACTTTTTCGCTGCATATGGAACTACATGAACAATATGAAAGTAATATTAGCTATATTCTCCTATAGTAGAGCATTTTTACAGTATTAGGTTCATCGAGAAGATTATGAAAAATACTAAAAAACTTTAACTGCTGTTAAAAAACTTGATCGATAAATTATTTCAGAGCAAAATGTTTCGTAAAGGTTACATTAGAAAAATTTGTAACACAGTTTTCACAGGCTTCTTTAGAAAGCTTATTTTAGATTACGGCTTTTACAAGATTATTTTGATAAGAAAAATGTTCAATACCGAGGATCAGAGGTATTGAAAGAACATTGTAAAAATAACAATGAAAATTTCCATAACGAGAAGATAAATTGAATCGCTAAATAAATGTAAGATAATCGTAAATCTAAATGTTTCTTTTTTTCCTACTATTATCACTTATATTACTTTTTCTCTTGTTTATCTTTAAATCTTGTTCAATGTAAATTACGGATAGCATTGAGTTTTACCGACGTGTAATTGGTTCAATGCAGATTCAAATTTCAACTAAACTTCTTTTCGTGGTGAAGCTTCTGAAATTGTATTCGATTACACGAAATACGGTTACATCAGTGAAACAAATTCCATTGATCAATCAACATAGATACAGTCATCCAAGAATCTCCATCCATGTGCAGATGCGCTAGTTACAATAAATAGTAACTAGAAGATCGTTCTAGATATAATCGATAGATTTAATCGATAGATTTAAGACATTCTTTTGTTTTTATCCCTAGTCGATGTAAGAAAGTGCAATAAAGGTTATTTAGCTCAGAACTGTATGTGATAGATTTATCCGAAGAATAAACTAATAGCTATTGTGATCCTACCTCTAAATACAGAAATAACAAAAAATTTTCACAAGTTTAACTGGACTCAACATACACCACGGATACATCGATCATTTTAAACTATTCTAAACGAATCCTCACTACATCTACACACTATACACACACGTAGTGAGTCGTACCTCGTAGTTTCTTTAGATCAACGTGAACCGATGTCGACCATCGCGATCTTCATCAACTCAATCCTCGATCGACCCAACGAACTCCTGTTCTACTCTGGTTTACTGGTCTCTCACTCGATAGTTCCAATCGTTTTGAAACTTGGTCACAAGTGACAGCGGAATAAAGCCGTGCGTTCACCAAAGCTCTGGATAGTTGGTCGAAGCCATAGGACGTCGGTCAGCTGGGGCATGGATTAGGCACAAACGCGTGGATCGCATCGAAAGAGAAACGCTTGGTGATCACATTGTGTATCCACGTGCACGAGATCCGAAGAATCTCGTGAGTCTGTCATAATTCTTCGGATTAATGGACCAGGACGAAGAAAAAGCGCGGAAGAGGCGAAGGGATGTTCAGAGGCAGTTTAACCCCGACCATTCTTCTTCGTTTGCTTCTGGACACGAGTTAATATGGCAAAGGAGGACTACCGGAGCTCAATGAAACCCGTAGAATTTTTGTCGTCATTTATGAGGATGTGTTTGTATCGTATGGTGTACGTGTAAACAGCTTCAACGAATTTCCTCCGGGTTGATTGGGAGAAATAGCGACATTTAGGAGGGTTAGTAGTTTGGATGGTTTCCTTCTTTCTTTCCCTACGAAATTTCGCTTGGTTATTTTGGCTTATTTCCGTTTTAGTGGTAGATGGATTTTTTCATGATGACTGTTCTTTATGGAAAGAGTAAATCGATTTTATTCTTATTATTATTTCCATGTTATCCACTGTTATTTGTATGAAAAGGTGAATGCTGATTGCTTGAATAATGCTTCGAGAAGAATCGATTTGGGAATTGGAGATACTATCGTTGGAAGAGCTCAAGCTTTATCAGGATTATTTTGTATACATGAAGCGAGTATTGTGTAGGTTTGGGAACTGAGTGGTAAGAATATTTCAAGTGACTAAATAGACAGAAAGTGTAAGTGGAACCTTCTCATTTTTTCAATAAGGATGTTTCCTTCTTTCTTAATAATACTTTCCTCGTTTTTAATAAGACTGAACGATATTCTGTGCGATTTTATGAACTCCTTCGAAAAGGAATTACGATTTTATTAGTCATACAAAATTAATATAATTAACTGTTGGTCTGAATGTTTCAAAATGATTTGTATAACACGTATCATATGTTAATAAAAATTTTCTATGATAATCGCGAGTCTAACTGTACGCGAGGAAAATTCCAAGCAATACGTACAAATTTAAAGATTCCACTAGAAATAGTAATGGTAAGTCTTGATTTTTCTCAAGTCACCATAAATGAAGGAGGAAAAGCGTATTATGGAGAGGGGGGGGGGGTGAATGAATCAGAAACGTAAACCACATTTCCAGTCACTTTTTTTGTCCCTTTAATTATTTAATTATACGCGTGTATTAAATTTACATTCACTTTAAGAATAATATTCAGGTTACAGACAATGTACAGTAATATAATACTAGCTCCTATTCAAATTGTGGAATACTCCAGAAAATAATAACTAGGTCCATAAAACTTTAGAAAGGGATAACAAAATATAACTTTTTAATAATAATAGTAATATAAAAAAAAATTATTATTACAGCGACGACACAATTATTTCTAGTTTTATAAGATAAGAATTCTCTATTTCAGTTTGGCAACTTTTCATTTCATCTCAAATACGAAATTAATTTATAGATATTATTAGGTCATCCCATAGGTAATGCGCTTTTTTTATATATTTATGTTGAAAAAATAAATGGAAAATTTTCTAGCAACAAGTAAACTCGATTGGTTTTTCGAAAATTTATAAATAATGATTTTTATCAATTTAAAATAATGTTAGAAAATTAAGTTTAACAGTATTAAAAAAATTCGATGTATTGCACTTTACTCTGTGTAAGAAATTAATATATTATTTTAAAATTAATCATTATCTCTGCTGCTAGGTTGTCAGGACTTAGCCAAAATTTTTTCAGGTACTCGACAATCTAACAATGGAATGACGATTTAGTTTTGTTATAGATAATGAAGACGATTGTTGTAACGCAGAAACGTTCAAGTTTTATTTCATCTCTTTTCTGTTTGGACTAATCTCGTGGACTCTCGATTCACGTATACGAAGCCAATGAAATTTTCTTTATTTACACTGAATGCGTAGGTGGATGTACATTAAAGTACCCAGAAGGAACATTATGGTACAACGTTATTCGTCGGCCTTTTTGTTAATCGAGCAAATAGATCTTTATGAACAGAAATCATTTACGGTTTTAAAATTATTTACGAAGGCATAAATCAATTATTAGACTAATTAGCGACGACATAAAATTTTGAAAAGATCGTAGAAAAATATTTTTTTACTACTGACAAAATAAAAATTAATTTTTGAAAAGTAATTAGTGAGGTAGATCGTTATAGACTATCGCATAAATTGATACACCAAGTTTCTACTATAGTGATTCATATAACTGTTTATCTTCCATTTATCGTTACGCTTATCTCTTTAGACGGCAAAATTTATTCATTAAAAAAGAATTATGAAATTGTTGCTTAAAACAGGTGTAATAATCACTGCTTCCATGTATCATGTTCGTATCATTGATAATTAAATATTATTGATTCAAATAAATACAAACAATTCTTCTTTTCTTAGAATTATTGACAATTCATCTATCTGAACTCTCTTCTGCGCGATTAAATTATAATATTATTAATGAAATTTTACAATTTCAAGTTACAGATTATCAATACAGATTAGCAATCGACTTTCTTACATAATTAGGCCAAGTTTGATAGCAAAGCAAATGGAATTTTATAATTCACAAGTTGTAGATTATCAGTACAGATTAGCAATTGACTTTCTTACATAATTGAGCCAAGTTTGATAGCAAAGCAAATGGAATTTTGCAAATGAATTTATATCAAAAACATATATATAACGAATAACACATAAATCATTCGATTAATCTATTTAACGTAAAATTGTACATTTATAAAGAAGAAATCTATAAGTCACAACTTGTCATTCGTCAGTTCACTATTACTAATTAATAAATTATGCAAAAAGGGCCATATTTTGGCCATTAAAAAACGTAATAATGCGTTAACAAAAATAATATTAAACGGCATTGTTTACATATGATCGCACAACGATCTACAAATTTTCTTGAATCTTTACGAAATTCAAGGAATTCATTGAAATATCTCCGTGAAAATCAAATAGCGCAATAAAAATTCTAAAATCGATCCGTGAGAAAAATTAAAAAATTTCGACTCGATTCAATCTGTCTCAGTTTATAATGAATCAATTTAACAATCACATGGGAAAAATATGATAAATCCATTTTTATTTCTGATTTTTATGTCACTTGATATCTGAAGAAAAATGTTTTAATATGAAACAATTGAGGAAGAGACTAATCTTACAGACTTGAAAGTAGATAATAAATATCCACAAATTGTTTTCTAACAAACAAATAATATGATGTAGAATTCGTTGACGTTGTATTGAATTTAAGAATTGCTCCTCTGTTATATCATGCTTATCCTTTGAAAGATCAATTCGTGATCCTTGTGACATCATTGTTGACTAATAATCGACAGTAGTTGTCTAATACTATTAAGCGCAGTTTTACCTGAAAGGCCAAGACGAAAGCATCAACAGGCTCCATAAAATCATTTGCAAGGCTAAAAGCTCGAAGAAAGGTGTAACAGGTCTCCGTTAAGTTATAACTGAGTATGGATCGGTCGATAACAACGTTGTCCATCGGAATTTGAGGATCGATTGCGGTGCAGTGTCCCGAAAGTGAGCTGTCGACGGCGGGTCTTGGCACGAATTCCGATGAATAGGCGCGATGGATCGATTACAAGAGCATATCTAATTGTGTTTTGAAACGAGCCGGTCCTCTAAGGAGTCCGGACTGTTTCTATGTTCTATATCGCTGTTCAAAATGTTACACAGACGAAGCAACCTCGCCTCGTACGGATGAAGATCGTTGATTTCGTCATTTGACAGTAGATCGGAGCACATCGTAGTCATGTCGATTTCTAGGGGATAAACCTGTACGTTCCGGCCGTATCTAGTATAGAAAATGAATATTACTAAGAACATTATGAACATTATTATTATCAGATACAGTACTACCCCCAACCTAACCTCAATACTACAAACAGTATTAGCATACGTTCTTATTTTCCAAAAAACTTTTTTTAGCAGATTTTCATTTCATTTTCATTGTACCAAATTTTTGTAGTCACATGACGATACTACTACTAGTACTATTTCTAGATCTAATTAGAGCACACTGATACATAACTGTGTAGATCAATAGATCAACCGACGAATTGTGGTTAGAGGAACGAAATTAAATGTAACTACTTTTCTCAACGGAAGCTTCAGAACTTGATTTCAGAAGATATTTTAAAATTCTGACAGTTAATTTTCGTTGCTAATTAACAATTAACAGACATCGGCAGTAATTTCTTTACTTCGATAGATATTTGACAAACTTTTAATTTAAATAAAATCTTCGAAAATCTAATTCACTTTCATTTACCTGAGAAAATTCAAATTATTTCTTCCGTGTCTGTAATGTGTGTCGTCGTTCAGGCTCTTGAAGCCCGATCGGCCAAACCTAATGATGATATCCGGTGACTTCCAACGAGGATACCTGTTCACCTTCGAGCTACTATCGCCATCGCTGTTGGAAACTCTCTCTATATTTCCGTCCAGATCGCTGCGACCGTATCTAATGAAAGAGGACCCCACGCTGCTTCGTCGTTCTTTTGAATCAAGATCTTCCGAGCTTCTATCAACGTCATGTCTCTTCAGCGCGTATTCGAAGTCATTGGGCCCATCCTTGAAGATTCTCAAACTTCCATCAGCCTTCATGGGAGTTAATATGGAAGAAGAAACCAGCGCCCAGTTGCAGATGAAGGACAGCACATACAACGATGTTAACGAGCTCTTCTGAAAGAATATTAAAATCCTTTGGACATTAGATGAAATAGAAATGCGCTAATAATTTGCTGGTGAACTCTCAAGTATGCCAATAAAAGATTAAAATCTGATCTTATAGGTTATCTCTGAGAGCACTCTTTCTCAAAAAGTACCTAGTAAAATACAGAAAATGATATACAATGTTATGACTTCACAGATATTTAAATATATATTAATAATATATTAATTATATATTAATAATAATTAATTATAAATTAAAAATAATAATAATAATAGCAATGGGAAGGATCTTACAAAGACTAGAATAAAGTCATATAAAAAAGATAAAATAAAGTATAACACAGAGAGTACATAGGAATATTTATGGAAAGAACTGATTATTTATTTTACGTAAGAAGATGGACGAACGATAACATCGTTTGCATAACATTCGAGAACGCTGTAATCCCCATTGAACAGGACACACAATAAGGAGTAGTTACGAAGATCCAAAGAATCGCCGCGTAACAATGTTTCGTGTATAATTTCATACGTCTCTTTTTCCCTGTATTTCTTTCCGTTTTATTCGCGTGTACACTCTCCTGAGCATAATGTTTGTTTAAAAGCTCTTAAGAAGCTCTTAAAAGCTCTTAAAAATTGCACAAACGACGTTCCATAGAATTATTAAAATATCGGATGATAAGAATATAGAAAAGAAATATCAAACGTATTCTTTTTTTTTTTACATAAAACTGGAATTTGCAGATAAAATATATAATTTTGCTATTTATTTTTCAACAGAAGGAGAAGGTAAAGATAAAAAGTTTGTCAACTAACGAAATATATATTCTACAAGATTTGGGATTAAGTTGGGGTTAGGTTAGGGTTACTTGACAATTACAAACACCAGCTTTATTATTATATATTAATTTTCGAAAACCAATATAACCGAGTATTTCGATCACATATTTCATTGTACCCTGGAACTTATCCATAATTCTATAATTAAAATACATATTTTCAAAAATAAGCAAATATCCGGATACTTTTTTACAGTAATGTTAGTACGTAGTAAATTTAAATTCTCGAAATCTTAACTTCCACTGCTGTGATTTTCAGAGAATTGGTCGAAAGATTCTGTTACAGATTATTTGAGATGTGTCGTTGGTGACCGCGTCGGAAGCCGGTGATAAATAATATCGGCTTGTTATTAGATGTCTTAACAGGATGTTTAGTAATAACGCGGTATACCGAGCTAGATTAATACGACGTCTTACGTTACTTTAATTAACCCTATACACGGTCGCCCTTCGTAATGACCACGTCGCCTACGTTTTCTACTAAAAACATATGGATTTACGAGGAAGAATAACCAGAGGAATAACCGACATAAACCAAGACCAAGAATAATATCGATGCTCTACTGGATCATTATCAATGTTATTATTCTTCGTTTGGCCTGGCTCAAAGCCTCAAAGCTTCTTCTTTAACGACGAATGAGGAATGTCCACACAGCCAACAAAGGAAAAAAAATATGAAGACCCGAAAAATTACAATGGTGATGCGAAAGTAAGATTCGTGGAAGAACAGATGAAAAAAGGGAGAATAAGAATGATTTTTTTATCAAGACTGAAATTGTAAGAAATTTCTTTCTTCTGATTACGTTTGTGATTTTATGGGGAATATTGAAGATAAGAAAAGATTGGTCATCGTAGAAGTAATTGTACGTGTGAATGCAAATTTTCAATATCTTGATTACGCCACTATGATTTTCCCTCATATATACGTATAAGTCGATAGAAATGAAAAGCTTCTCGAAACACGTTAAAATAACATCATCGTTAAATAACACCACTGAAAAAATATTCCAAATATCATGGATTGAGGTTAGGTTGTTCCACAATCAAAGAATTATTCATAAATTTCTTCCAGTCTCCTTAACTTTGACTCCAGCAATGACGATCACTGTTACTTTATAAATTTCAAAAGCATTAGGTCAAAAACTATCAGAATGCCATCAAAGAAGGGTAAAGAATAAAACGAAGAAGTTGGATGAATGTGAAATTAAAATTCGTCCTCCGTCTGATATCGTATTCGTTGTCCGCTACGGAAGAAGATCGACTTCGCAAATTATGTTATCCATCGTCCTCGATACACCTACCGCTCTTTTGATCGCAATTTGTACGAGCAAGTCGTAAGAAAAGTGGCGAAACAAGATGGGTGTAACCATGAGGAATTTTAAATATATGTCACTGGCAAAGGAAGTATCTCGTTAGAGCTATCGAAAATAACGGAAGGAGAAATGCGATTTAACTCCGTGAATGGCGATAGACGACTCTCTAACCTGTATGTTCTCTGCACGTAATATAATACATTTCTTTTATTAATTTAATATTTATCAGTTGAATTATATATATTTAGTTATAAAATCATATATATATATATTCATTACATATATATAGATGTATATATATCTTATTTCTATTTGCTTTTAAGGGATTTGTTTGACGAAGGGAATTTTATAATAGAACATATGTATAATGATGTTATCGATGACTCACGATATCGTTTGTGTGAGAAAAAAGTAACGAGATCTACTCTTTATTAACAAATAAACAAATTGGCTTGAAAATTGTGTCTAATTGAAATAATATGGAATTTTTTTCGTAGCAGCGAGTTGCGCAACGAAAAGTTAAAGAGGTTTTGTTTCGTGAAGCGAGCGTGTAATAGCTTGAATATAATTCGATTAAGCGTAATTATATATATATATATATATATATATATATATAATTACGCTATGTATATATATATATATATATATATATATATATATACATAGAAGGAGAAATGTAACAGCATACATTTGTTCATTCTAGCATCACGGTTAATGAATGGATCTGGTTTCAGGGGAAGAGAGGTGTGTATTTTAATACATTACAATTCCTTCGCTATGTTTGAGCATATTAAAATTTCAAAAGAAATAATGATAACCTTAAATAAATCAATATTTTATTCATAATATTCATTTCTGTCAGAAAAATGCACGGAAGAATTTGCTTCGTCCAAAAGGCGAAAGGAGTACTAAACTTTAGTAAATATAATAAAATATAATAAAAATATAATTAATTATTTATGTAATGAAATCGTACAAATTAGCTTTATGCAAGTAATTGTAAGTATTAAATATAGATACATTCAATGAAAATCAAAGTAATTTTGCGTAGAGAACATTTAGAGTTAATTTGTTAACTGCTGAGTTACTTGACCGGAAGTGATCTGATGAGCTGTATGAGCAACAAAATACTAATTTGTACAAAAGCAGTTCTGTTAGTTCCGATGTTACTGTTGAAATAAAAAATGGTTATAGTATAGAGGTAATAAAAACGCAAAGCAGAAGAAACAGAAAATAGTAAAATATGCAATGCGTGGAAAATAAATTATTATATTTTTATCATTTCATGTGTATAGTACATGGGAGAAAGTATCAAATGTTTGAAACGAATTACAATAGATTCTCATTTTTTTAAACCACATTTATTGGAATGAAATGTTAGTTAATAGTTAAATTCTCTTGTCTCAATATAATCTATTATTATTTGGATGAAAAATTGTAGATAGAGAAAATTATTGTAGTAAGTTCCTATCATTGTTCCATTTTGTTTCCTTCATTAATTAATGAGATGATATCGTAGGTCATCGAAGAAGATTCATAATATTATTATGCAAATAATCAATGAACTCTTATTTATTTTATTTATTTAAACTTTCCAGAGAATGAACTGTTTATGCGGCTAAAATTCATTAATTTTCCCCATTATCTGCTATTTGTCCATGGAAATAAAGTTCTAATGTAATTCGGACTTCATTCGGATTTCATTATGTAGCTCACGGTCGAGCTTAAATGATTTCAAATGGTACATTACGCGGTACGAGTGCCTGTTTCAGGAATGGAGACTTTTTAAACGTTCCAAAGTTACCTTCATCTTCTTTAATATAACTATATGTTGTTTTATAAATTAATTAAAATAATTTTCAATTCTATAGAAGAAAGTAAGCTTTTTCAAAACAAGTTCAAAAGAAATACGAAACTAGTTACTGTAATCGTATGTTCCTTCCATTCCATTAATAGAAATATGTAAATTATAAAGTTTATTTCAAAACATCATGTTTACATCTATTTAATATTTCAAATTGAAAAAAAGACAGATAAGCTGCATGTAACTTTTAAACCTTTTTATAGTTTCATTTGCTATGGCCTACAAGAAAGTGTAACTATTTGTCCATAACTGCAAACATTCATAATTTGTAAAATACTTAAAATTAATGTAATTAGTCAATTCAACGGGAGAAGATCGATTAGTACTCGAATTAACTGCTGTTTTGATTGAATTACATGGAAACAGAAAAACAACAGCGGAAGCTGTAGAATGATTAAAAACGAGGTAATATTATATCAAGGATAGAATAGAAGATATTGAACGCTTTTAATATCGCTTCCATTGTTTTGTCATTATTCTTTGCTAATCTGTGGTTACTGCTTCGACAATTATTACATGTTTGCCACAAACGCAATGAGAATTCGTGGGAATCGAATGTAAATGGTAATAGTGAAACTTTCGTCTCATTTATTATCAAAACTATTATCAATTCACAAGACAATGCAAGCAATTTTAAATAGAATCACCTTTAATTGAGAACAGACTTCACTTACTAACAATAAGACTTCTTCTGACGCAAAACTATCTAAAATTGTTAGAAAAATCAAGATCAAAGTATGTCCCTAATTGTGGTGCCATTTCTGCCTTCCTTTGACACAAAACAATCCAATGCTCCGCGAAACACTATCAAAATTATACCCGATTTAGCAGAAAAAATTAATACATTCTATTTAAAAAAAACACTTCAAATTACATAAGAATGCAAAAGCTGAAAATCAGTAACATTTTCACCGTGATCTTAATACACAAAGCACCTTTTATCTAATCTAAACCAATTCCAAAAAGAAGGAACATAAATAAATGAAAAGTGAAGAAAAAGTATAATAGCAAAAAGAAGGTCCAAACAGAGAGATCCACCGGTGCACCAAAAATTCACAAGAAGACTGAATCACTCACCATGTCGTAAGTGTAGTTGTTAAGACTATCGAAAATCTTCCTCGATGGTCTCCGGATGTGTCAAGTTCCTGCCCTTGGTGGGTAGATTCCGGTGAATTTGTTGCACAAAATGAAGAAGAAGAAGAAAGCTAGGGAAATAGAAAGGAAACTATCGCGTTCGCAGGAGGGATACGCGACGTTTGCGGCCTGTTGCTGCGGTGGAACGAGTGCCCGGGGTTAGAGATGACACCCTTTATATAGAGGCACCCTCGGCGCATCCCCCGTAGTCACCTCGAGCCGACATGGGCCGACACACAGACGAGATAGCCTGAGTTATGATTGCCCGAGGCGTATAACACGATACCTCTACATTATTTTGATTCAATTACACCACCGGCTATCTCCTTTATTATTTATGAGTCTTGGCAAATAATAATCATCACCAAGCAGAATCGATGATCCCTGTACTAAGACTTCTGGGATGGAACACGGATTGATCTACCACCAGTAACTGCTTCTTTTCACACTGGCACGATTATTTTCATAATTTTTCGATATAATAGTCTGAGATTTCCTATCTGAGTGACTTAGTCAAGTAAGAATGTTGAGATGAATTACACTGACCCATCTGTAGCTGTTTCTCTCCATGGTTGCACGACTGTTCTGACTATCGCTCCATATAATAGTACAAAAGGTTTACAGTTTCCTATTCCAGAGGTTTAGTGGAATGGGAATGATTTTTCCGAGCCGTATACAGTAGCAGATTTAAACCTTTGGGGATCTGAAGCTGATAATCATTTTGGGATCCCTACAGCTAAATCAAATTGAAAAAAGTTTAACCTGGCTAGATCGATGCTTGTTAAATCAATAGGAAATTAGTATTTAAAGATTCTTTGGTTAATATGTTACAATATGACATTCACTTAGATTATTACTATTATTATTAATTAGAATATGCTCGACGCAATGGCCAAAACTGTTTTTAAAACTGCCATGATAAACGAGCCTCGTTGAAGGATTCAATAACGTTTCGATTTAACAGACATCGTTTTAGCAAAATTAAAATTTGCATACTAACAGACGTATTTTGTGTAATTCTGATAATTGTTCATCAATTTTGTTGATAAGTATTTTTGCAGCCCCGTGGCTGGGGTCCCTAGCCCCACCCTTATAGTATCATTAGTATTATAATGACTACTTTGATCGTAAAATTTGAACAAAATCTGGAAATATACATAAACATCTACTGCAAACATATATGAAATTTAAGATCTCTTTGGTTTTACTGATTTATGTGTTTATTCTTCATCCATATCGCATTTACTTTAGACAAACTCTGTTTGATGAAGATTAATTTTTGGATATTCGAGTAAACATTTGTGTTTAATTTAAAGGTGAATAGTTGTAATTTATGTGTGATATTTTCTTTCAGAATTATTTCCCGTTTATGTGGTATTTAATTTTATTCGCTCTGTTTGGTGGATGAATCTTTCAAATAAATATTTATACTCCACGGGAATTTCTATTTTATTGAAATATTGTAATAATCGTATTCAGTTTGGATAGAAGAATATTTCATATTCGTGATTTGTGCTTCTATAATAAATGGTTATACAAAAAGCTGCTGGAAGTTTGCATAAAGATTTAAGTGAATATTCAGGTATTTGTTTTTCATCATTTGTTTTGTATTTGTTTTTCATTCGTGCCGCCCTTTCTACCGATTACTATCACTTCTGTGACATTTTAGTGTAGCACCTAAAAAGGAGGATCCTTGATTCCTTCTCCTAAAAACGCTCCGATTTTACTTACTGTTGATTTAGATCGATTTTTCATTTTTAAATATTTCTTTTTTTTTCTCGATTCAAAAATGATTCTGAGAATTACTTTTATCGATAAAAAGCAATGAAAGTCAAAATTAGTAAAATGCAAGGAATATTAACTATTAATTTTGTTCATTCTTGTTCTTTTTACGAAAAAGCACTTTTTCCTAATACTAATACTAATTCTAATATTCTTAAACGCTTTATTAAAATTTTCAAGTAGACGAGAAAGATATAAAAAAATTCAAAGGAAGAAATATTACAAAAGGCGATAGGGTGTCTACATATTTCTTTAGTAGATGGAGGTTTTCATGCATTGGGGATGAAGTGCAACAGGTAGAGGCACTTGTTTTCTAGGGGCGAATCTGGGTCACTTGTTTTCCATCGTGACACAACAATCGCGACACAGATGCGTATGTTTCCTTCGTGTTTGATATATGTATTTCTTAAATGTTTTGGATCGTTCCCACTAGTCGCGGGAGTGGGGAAACATAACCAAGGAGCATAACCTATACTTAATTTTGCTAAAACAATTACTAAGTATCTTTTAAATTCGAATTAAAACATTGTTTAATTAAAATCTCTTAAAGAATTAAGTTTCTTTTAAAAAGGATCAAAAAATATTTTTTCTAAGAAAATGGTAGACATAAACCTCGAAAAGAAACAAAAAGATAAATCTAACAATATGTCCTTTAGCTTAAATGCGTGCATCGAAATATGTGTAACTTCTACAAGATCGATCCTTCTTTCTCTACTTCCGGATAAACTGAACCTAATAAACGAGTGCGCACAAATTCCATAGAGTAGGAAAAAGGTGTAGAAGAAAAATAACGACCTATTTGGAAAACAAATCGAATTCTTACAAATTATATCAATAACATTTGACATTGAACGAAGTTTACGGATTATCGAATTAGTGATTTCTGCTTTATCTTTTTAAGGACATAAGTATAACAATATCGGAACTTCCGGTAGTGCGCAAGTATTCCCCAATCTGACTCGGGGATAAACATTAAAGTATTCAGACGCAATTCGTGAAGACGTGATTGCGTCTCCAGAAAAGTTAGCTGGCTTTTATTCTTGTCGTTCTTTCTTATGTCCTCTTCCTCTTCCTTCCTCTCCCTCCTTTCTTTTCTCTCCCACGTAGATGTACAGCGTATATAAGTACAATATAGCGCAGTTTATCTTGAAAAATGGTTGTTTCCCTGCTCGCCTACAACCATTGTATATACATACTTGCTGTGTGGACGAAAAAGCCGGACTGACATCTTTAAAAGTATATAATCCGATGTTAAGTCTACGTACCAGTGGAAGGTATCATAGACAGTCTGCTGAGAATTTTATATTTGGATGACATCGATGGTGAACGATACAGATCAATTAAAGAAATGGTTTGGATTTGGTCATTTTAATCTTTTAAGTTAGAAGGTTAGGTTAAGTTAAAAAGTTACGTTTGGCTGTAATTAGACTAATTTGATTTTTATTTTCGTTTGCCAATGTAAAACATAATAAGTCGGTAGGAATGTACCGACTCGTGAACGACTAATTAAGCTGATTATCCGGCCACTTTTGTACTAGTCGGCAAAAAAGCCGATTGATCGGCCTTAAATTTTCAGTATTATTGACAACTTGATAAGATATACAAATAGAAGTACAATGTTCTTCCTTTACTGTTTTTAGTATGATTTTAATATTTTTTAATATGTAGTAATATAGTATACTTACTTATATGTACATATTTGTATATAACATAATTATTATATAAAAAATAAAAAATAATAATTAGTATCTAATTAGTAATAAATTAGTATAAAATAAACTAAATAAAAACCAATTAATATACTATAAGTACCTATTAATAAACTATAAACTTTGTTTATATCTTAATTTTATCAGAACAAAAACTTCAATAAATATAACTGTTGAAGTGGTCACCACTTCTAAGAAAACTCTACATCTGGTCTTTAGTTTTCTTAAACACTGAAGCCATCGACAGCGCATAGACAAAAGACTGCGTCGAAGGCAAACCATAAATTGTAGACAGGCGACGATGGCTTCAGGGTTTTCAGCCATAGGGTAACACTGCTAGCGTGCGGATTTGGATCAGCTCAATTATATTCAGAACTTTGTATTTACACTTCAGTATTCAAAATATATATTTTCTACCCTACAATTTATCCACACGTTCCTTTGTATTCACATATATCTAATAACCTCAACAATAACAATGTTAAAAAATTTATTTTCGAGTTTGTAATATTAAACAATCATAAATTTGACGTGTTTTATAAAGGCGTTTGAAAATCATCAGCAAAGATGTCACCTTATTGAGAGCCAGTTAATCGGTTAATCGGATAGTTGCTAAATCTCTAATATGTTTAATATAGAAACAAATTCATAAATACCATTTCTAATCCTAATATAATTAATGTTCTTTAAGGCAGATCTTATCATAGATATAATATATAATATTTAGAGAAGTAACTATGAAAGAGAAGTTAACAGTTGAATGATCAAAACTAACAGAAAATTGATCATTTAATAAAATATACATATAGAATTTACATGGTTATTGATCTTATGTTCTTAATTTACAAGCAAATAATAACAAACAATAATGCTCACTTAAGAGTAACTAAATGATAGAAATGACCTGATTATAATCACATATAATTCAATTAAAATTTCTAAAACCATTAAGGAATAGAAAGGATTGTTAAATAAGTAATACAAGGCTTATGCAAAAACGAATTATATTTATATTTTAGGAATTTGATTCCACAATAGGCGATTTTTTACGAGACAAATACCACAGACAAAAGTAAAAATCTTGTCATCATTTTAATATCAAAATATTTGTGTGCATGGTCATTTTAGAAACAAACAATTATATATGTATATGTGGAATGTTACCGTCTTAATGAATAAAATGCAACAGCTGCCGAGATTTTAATTTCATAATATGTTTATTCATAAAACGTGAGTGTTCCTGGTCCTTGTTTAGAAAATATAAATAAAGTTAAAAGAAGAGTGATATATTAGTTAAACTTTAAAAAATTGATCAACGTGATGTACTAAAATTTTACGTTAGATATCTAAATTTATTTGTACTTGAGTTTAAATCAATATACTTTCCTCTTTAAAATGTTATCACTTTTTAATAGTCTACTTATCATTCCTCTTTGTATTTTTAAAAATTATATTTTATTTAGCATTAACACACTATTGATATAGTATGTTAAAACTAAATAAACCAAAATCTTTAATTAATTGAGGAGAAAAACAAAATATCACATTCCTTATGTTTCTCTCCATTTTTTATGGTATTAACTTATGGCAGGACAATTATTTTGCATAATTAAAAATACAATTAAAATGTTTCGTTTCTACAGCATTTTGTGGAATCTTCTTTTCTTATTTATCAGAAACTCTTCAAATTAAACTACCTAAATTCCTTCTTATCGGCAAACGTTAAAATCGGTTCATGAAACGACACTCGTGCCACACATGTAGCCATTATAAGTTTATTTAGCACGCAACCACTTATAAAATAGTATCTGTAAATTATTTTAAATTCAGTCTTTGTAAAAAATGTCCTTAGAAGCTATATTTTGTTTCACATTTGTTTGTTTCTTCTTGTTTTTAGATACAAAAACTTTTCACAAATGAACAACAATTCCAGTTATTTTCCGAATCGTTGTTCGCATTTACTATATTTTTCTAACAGACACGTGAAATCCTTTGAAGATAAACTAACGTGTGAAGGTAACGTGCTGAAATAAAAAATACATATTATTACAAATTGAATGTAAAAAATGTTGAAGAATACAAAAACTATAGTGATCGAAATGAAACTTACTAGAATTCTGTTATCCGTGTTTGCCATGGCAAGACACCGTACGTGGAACAAAGACGACCATATATTAGTCCCATGTCAGGGTCCGGAATTCCCCGTGAATTTAATTTCTCATTAAGTAAATCGATATTTATTTCTTCCGGTTTAATCGTCCCTGTGACAACAGCTTCAGCTAATGTTTTTGTTAACGATACTATTTCTTTTTTTCCATCTGATGCGCACAACAGAGATATCCGCGTTTTCAATTTGAAGTCTATAAATTAGGAAGAATGATACACATGTACATTACCATGTTTACCAGCATTATAGAATTAGATCCTATTCAATATATTATTAATTATAAGACATTATTTGTATAGGAAACGTACCGGTTATTCCATTTTGTGTGAATCCTGCATTTGGTTTACTCCAACTGATACGATCCAATAAATCAGGCCGTTTTTTTGCGAGTTCGTATTTCAATAAATTCTCATTTCGGACTAAATAACCTATAACAGTAAAAATCATTATAAGTATACTATCAATTATAAACATGATGTAATTAGCAACGAAATTTAATTATAAAATTCATTTTCTAATAATTTTCTAATTGTAAAACATTTTATAAATTCTTATAATTCGTTTAGTAACAGAGCAATAGTTGAATAATATATCATACAAGTATGTATCTTTTTAATAGCAAGATTAATCTAATTCGAATATATTATCGCACGCACACTCGATTTGTCCTTGAGACTAGATTAAACTAAGTAAACTTTGTATTCAGTTCTAAATATATGAAAATTATTTGATATAACTATATTTTTTCAAATAATTATATTTTTAACTTATAAAATAAGTTCACATTGTTACAATTGAATATTTGTTGTATAATTTGTACTAAAAATCCTAGAAAATCAAATGTAATAATGGAGTAATAATGGAACTTTAGTTATTAGATAATATAATCAACAGTTTATGATAAGTTTTGTAGTATGTTTTCAAAAAAAAAATTTTGTATGGAAATATAATGTTTGTGAAAAATTATTTAAATAAACTAAGGATATATGTAAACCATGATAGAAGTTTATAAAAATGTTGCATCATTACTACGTTTAGCACTAGAATAAAGCATTTTACAATATATGTTTTATGATTTTTTTTAAACCCACATATCAAAAAGAATTGACATGAAATTAAAGAAAATAAAGAAAATTAATCCTGGAAGGGGAACTGCAATTTAAGTTAATGCCAAGATATGTTACAATTTTGAGGTTAGAATAAATACTCTATGAAATAAATATGTATGCGGAAAAATATTAACAATACAAAGATATGCTTAATTAGTTACGTGAAAAATTTTATAAGATCAACTAACTGAAAATATTAGTTCTACTAAAAATTTAAATAATAGTTTAGTTTAAGATAGGGTTTAAGTCATGAAGTACTCCAAATTTAAGTTGACAGAACCATTGTTTCTACATTCTTTTACCAAAAAGGAGTACCTTAATTACATGTTCCGCTTCTATCTTCTTTGCATTTAAACTTTTCTGAAACCAGATATGACATTGACAAATCTAAAATAATCAACAGAATATTTATCTCTTGGAATTTAGACAGAATGACTGGCATAAAAAGATGAGATTCATATAG
Source organism: Bombus dahlbomii (assembly GCA_037178635.1). Lineage (NCBI taxonomy): Eukaryota > Metazoa > Arthropoda > Insecta > Hymenoptera > Apidae > Bombus > Bombus dahlbomii. The sequence continues at coordinate 1,427,350 of CM074118.1, forward strand.
ATTCATGTATCTTCTTATTAAAAAAGTAAGAAGATATAATGATAGAAACGATGACATCGTAAAGCAATAAACAAAAATGAAAATTACCACTGATGTCAAAGAAACTGATGTAAGGTATACCAAGGGTAATACACCATCCAATAATTCGTATGCAGTCAAAAACAGTGTCCTCCTTCGCGCCGAAAATGATCACTAAATGCCTTGGTAGCTTTTTCATTTTGTTCGCGACACGCGTCAGCATTTCAGTTTCTGTCCTTAGGTTCTCACGGTACCAGATTTCGATACACTTGCGATGAACGATCATACAGCAATTATAAAACCCGGCAAATAAGTCACATGAAAAGTGGATTAGTGTTAGTAACGTGCGAAATACTGTGAACATTATAACGTCCGATGATCGTCTAATCTATGTAACATAATCACACAAGACTGGTCGTGATTTTAATGTTGAAACAAAATTTTTCAAAACTACCCGGGGGTGGTCACGAGGATTATGCACGTAGCCACTGACACTGACCTGTCTAGCAGACGGTCACCGTTACCTCACGTGCACCTGCTTACGCCAAATGATAAACGCACCCTTCTGTCGACAAGAAGCATTAAAACATATCATGTTGGCTGCCAAGTTACATAGAATATGCGCACATTTTGTCGCCTAGTTACTTTATATACTTTCATTAAGTAACAAATTATGACAACGGAATATATTTTTAAATGATCTGTAATGACCCTTCCCTATCTTATCTAAACGACAACTAAACTGCACTACATATAATTGCACTACTTGAAGTAAAAGTGAAGATGGCGTATAGTTCATTTTTACTGCTAGTTACAATGTGTAAGAGGTTAGGATATTAGATGATACAAATTTACAATATAAATAATGGCGTGACACATTTGCGAATTAAATAAAATTAAATAATGGTCATATTACAGGAACGAATGAAAAAGCGTATGTTTGATGTCGTTTAGGCGATATTATTTGTATTGATGTAATGTACTCAAAGGAGTGTTATAAAATTACGGTTAAAAGATAGTTTGATACTGAACTGATCTTTATTGAACTGTATTTAAAATAAATCGAAAATATTAAACAAAAAATTTGACATGTTGAATATTCAAATATTAAAGTGCTAGTTGTTACGTCGTAACTATTCTTACTTTTCAGGTTATGTTTAATTCATTAGTATTTGTTTTCAAATTACAAATACATATATTATAGTAAATAAAAGCTAAAACATTTTGAATATATATCGTGTATTTACTAATACTTATTTATAAAATGGCGGTATAAATAGCAGAAGATAGTATACGTACAAAAAATAGTATACAAAACAGTTAAGTGTAATGAAAATTGATATCATACTTGAATTTAAAAATACAGAATATTATAAAAATTACGTTAATTTTCTAAACAAAATAGCCCACAATATTATTCTATTTATGTAATTAATACCTTAAACTTTTTTAAATTATTTCATTCAAGTACTACATGCCATGTTTGATCACTACATGGTCATAACGCGCATGTGCAGACTATGATCATAGATGTAAACTGTAGCTTACACAAGGAAATGCTGCTGTTTTGTAATAACAGAGTGTAATTACAGTTATATAAACATAGTGACAAAGTTAATTCTGTTATGTTGTGCAATTAATAACTTGAATTATAAAAAATATCGTATAATTGCATAGAGATAGAAATATCATTTTATTGATCATAATTTTTAGAGGTTAGGCACGTGGTTTTACTCTACATTCTTACTTTTGTAAAGTTATGTATTTTTCGTACATAACCTCATATGTATTTTTAAGTTAACAATAAAATGAATTATTTTCAGTATTTATAAAATAAAAAATGTCATTCCGTGGTCGTGGTGGTGGCGGCGGGTTTGGTAAAGGCGGAGGTCGTGGTGGAAAAGGTGGAGGAGGATTCCGAGGAGGCCGTGGTGGCGATAGAGGTGGAAGAGGGTAATTATTACATTTCATATTTTCTCACTAGATATATAATAATGATTCATATATTATAGATATGATCAAGGTCCACCAGAACAAGTGACTCCATTAGGACATTTTACATGGACAGTTCAAGATGACTTAGTTGCTAAAGTAGATATAGAACAAGTACCCTTCTTTAATGCTCCAATTTATACAGAAAACAAACAACAAATTGGAAAAGTAGATGAAATATTTGGCAATATTAGAGATTACTATGTGTCTATAAAATTATCTGAAAATATAAAGGCATCCAGTTTTCAAAAGGATGCACAGGTATATTTTATTTTTATATATATGAATCAAACTTAACAACTATTTGCCATTAATTATTACTACTGTACTCCATTATAGCTATTCATAGATCCAGCTAAGTTGTTACCTTTACAAAGGTTTTTGCCTAAACCTCCTGGTTCTGTACAAAAGAGAGGAGGTGGAGGTGGACGCGGAGCAAAAAGAGGTGGTGGAGGTCATGGTGGTGGACGAGGTGCTGGTAGACCATCATTTGGACGTGGTGGAGGTTTCGGAAGAGGAGGTGGTGGCGGTGGTTTTAAAGGACGTGGAGGAGGAGGAGGAGGATTTGGACGTAATGACTTTGGCAGAAATCGCGGAAGGGGAAGATGGTAGAAAATTAAAACTACAGATGGATTTTTATATAAAGACGTTATTAAATGATAAAAATGATAATTTTTAAAATACATAGCTGAAAGAATCATAATGAAAACAATATATGATTTATTTGTAACAATGCTGTTAGATATTATTTAGCATCCCTGTTTTTATAATTCATGATATAAAACCAAATGTGTTTTATATACAATTGTTAAATATATTTCACAGGAAGGAGTACTCTAAGTTTACACTTCATCGAATTTGATATGCTTCCCAAGTTCTTTTTCCGCCTTTTTTAGTAATTTATTCCTGCCTCTCTGTTTGACTTTTACTTTTTTACTCAATTTTTCTTCTCTGTCATGCAAGATTTTATCCCAATACGTTTTTTCCTCTTCACCTACACAATAGGACATAAATGAAATTACTTCTTACTAAAATATTTACAACGTTCTCTTACCTTCTAATATTCTCATATTTCTTTCCTCATCAGACTTTTGTATAAATGCTTGTGCAGCTTCACTTGTATCACACCTTACATAAGCAAAACAAGAACCATCTTCAACATCTATATATTTTATAGAACTATTATTTTTTAATTCCATCTAAAAAGATTTAAAATATATAAATATTATATATATTTATTTATTTATTTTTTACTCACATTATATCTTTATGTTCGACACACACACACATATATATATATACACATACCTTTAAACTTTTTGAATCTGTACATGGTTTATCCATTTCAATTTTAACTATAGCTCCTGATGTAAATGAGAAACGACATGCAGATATACTATTTTGTTTCCCCGTTTTGTCCTTCTCATCATTTTCTACCCTTTCAGGTTTATTTTTTTCATAATTCGACCACTGGCTCCATCTTGTTTTTCTTAAATGTTGTTTGAGTTGTTTCATCTTACTTCTCTGTAATTCTAAGTATTTATTCCTAAGACATTTCCAATCCTTCTTAGCCATAACTTGTAATCCTATACTATAACTAAAATCTTCCAGTTTACTTTGCTTCTTCCGCTTTTTCCTTTTCTTTTTCTTTTCATTTGTATTTTCTTGTTCTTTATTATTTAGAATAGTACTGTCATCAATTACCATTTGTTCATTTTCATCACAATTATCTGATACTTGTCCTTCCTTTATAGACACATTCTTTTCATATTTATTTAATTTTCTTTGTGTACCTTCCAAAAAAACATCACTTTGTTTCTCATTACTTGATTCTATTTCCCCACTGTGTAAATCACTAGGATTTCTCAGCTTTTTCTTTTTACTTTTTATCAGTTCACTCTCCATTTGCTCTTCTGTTTCACCTGGTTCTGCAGATTCTGTATCTGAGTGTTTTCTTTTCTTTGCTTTCTTTTTATTGTTATTATCATGATTTTCTGAAGTATTATTGATGTTTGTATGCATCTGCTGCTCATTACTTTTATCTGTTTCAGTGTTTTCCAATTTTTCATTAACAGCAGTATTTTCAGTACATATACTTTTCTCATTTCCTAATGTCATATTTTTTTCTGTATTTTCAAATGTAGTAATGCTTAGAAGTTTATCAGGAGCTGTATATGATGGTAAAACACAGCCTTTTTTTTCAAATACCTAAAATATATTAATTCAATAGTATGAAGTAATTAAAAATTTTCCATTGTTATATATGTTCCTCTTACCTTTAAACATTTTTTAGCACTTTCAGTTGTATCAAACTCTACAAATGCAAATCCTTTTATCTTTTTATTATTTTTAAATCGTGGAATAGAAACATATACAACTTGACCATATTGAGAAAACATTGAACTCAGTGTATCATGATCTGCATCTGGAGGTAAATTTTGTACGTAAACTGTACATTCATCAGTGTTTTCTTTTGGCGTTATTGGTGTTATACGTCGTACTTTCATACCATCTTCAGATAACAATAATATTGTAGATGCCTGTATACCTTTAGATATCCTGTTTATATCAGTAGTCAATTCTCTTATTTTATTAAATTTTAGGAAAACACTGAGGTCCACATCTGAAATATTCAAAGATAGAGTTTTAAAATGTCAAATGACAATTAATAATGTCATAATGTTAATGTAATACTTCTTACATGGATCTTCTTTAACTAAATTACTTAAAAATCTATCTTTACTTAGATTTGCATCACTAAAGTAAAATTCCATTTGTTTTAGTATCGCAGCGTGTAGTGCCTTTTTTCTAAGTCTGGGTTTGCCTCTAGAAATGCTTGTAACTTTATTAACTGTTTCTATACGCGAGTTTTCCACTGATTTTTGTACTTGCGGTACAGGAACTCTCTCTGAATCTAGCTCCATATCAGACTGTTGTTCTTCCATCACCATTGTTATTTAAAAATTTGTATAACTGACGATGAACAACTACGTATAATTTTTTTCTATTATCAAGTATCCATAAAGAATAACAGAAATGTAAATTTCAAACTTAAGCAAATGTTTCGTATTTACCTCAGACACCTTTTAAAACTAGAATAATGCTAAGAATATTCAATATCTTACAATATGTATATAGCACTTGAAAAAAATGAAATTTGTTACGTATACAATCCAAACTGTAAACGTTTACCGGTTGAGAAACCTTGTAAACATAAAGCCAAGCCTGAAATCACGCAAATTGCAGTCAGGATATCTGAGGAACTATATAGGATTATTTTAAAGATGCCAAAATGTTTAAAAATCACAAATTTATAGGGATTTTATTTTGTCATTTTAGGGACCTTTAAAACTTTAATCGTTAGACATTATAATTATTTAGTTAAACAAATATATATATTGCTGTAAAAAGTAGATTAACATATACGATTTAAAAACAATTTTCAACAAATGTTTTGTTATCTGTACCAATAAAATTCATAATATTTTAGACATATGTCTTTATTTGACTTCCTTTCTGTAGTCGATTAAGTAGTTAATGGTAGCCACTCCTGATATATATGTATAATCATCGAACTAAACTGTTCAAGAACCTCAAGTCATTCGTTGATTCGTATGTCGGGTGTAATTAATTAAAGAAATTCTATTTAAAACAATGGATGAAATGGGTATTATTCTGCCTGATAAGGTATATATATTTCTGTTCAGATTTTCTTCCAAAATTACAAAACAAAGAAATGAACGGTTAAGAGTTATTGTTGAACTTAAAATTATTCACTGTAACCTCAATTTTTATTCTTCTTAATTGTTATGTGTCGTTATTTATAATCAAAATTTCTTGTACTTTTGTTGTGACATGAGTAATATTTCTTTTGTTAAATTTTAGGATGTTGGAGAGATTGATTGCAAACCTGTAAGTGGACATTATACTGGTGCTGGTGATGAACTAGATGTTGAAGATCTTTATACAAAGTACAAGGTAGGAAAATTTGATATTCTATTTCTCTATATACTTCTTTGCTTATGTATATATATTCAATTAATATATGAACATAATAATAATAAGTTTATATTTATAGAAACTACAAAGAATGTTAGAATTTCTCGAGGTTCAAGAAGAATATATCAAAGATGAACAACGTAATTTGAAAAAAGAATATTTACATGCTCAAGAAGAAGTAAAGCGCATACAAAGTGTGCCTTTGGTTATTGGACAATTCTTAGAAGCTGTAGACCAAAACACTGGTATTGTAGGTTCTACTACAGGCTCTAATTATTATGTACGGATTTTATCTACAATTGATAGAGAGCTGTTAAAGCCTTCTGCAAGTGTAGCTCTTCATAAACATAGCAATGCTTTGGTAGATGTTCTACCACCAGAAGCTGACTCAAGTATTTCAATGTTGCAAGCAGGTACTTTATTGTTTCTGTTAGCAATTTTAAAAATTATAGAAAGAATAGTGTTTCATGTATTATTTTATTTTATAGATGAAAAACCTGATATTCAATATAGTGACATTGGAGGCATGGACATGCAAAAACAAGAGATTAGAGAAGCGGTAGAACTACCTTTAACTCATTTTGAATTGTATAAACAAATTGGAATCGACCCACCAAGAGGTGTATTAATGTATGGTCCCCCGGGATGTGGTAAAACTATGCTTGCAAAAGCTGTAGCTAGACATACTACTGGTATGTATCATTTTCAGTGTTATATATTTTAAGAACATTTGAATAAACAGTATACTTAACTTCTTCTAACTTAGTACAATTAATATTTTTTAGCTGCATTTATTCGCGTAGTAGGATCAGAATTCGTACAGAAATACTTAGGTGAAGGACCAAGGATGGTCAGAGATGTCTTCCGTCTAGCCAAAGAAAATTCGCCAGCTATAATTTTCGTTGATGAAATTGATGCTATAGCCACAAAAAGGTTCGATGCACAGACTGGTGCTGACCGCGAAGTTCAACGTATTCTTTTGGAACTGCTTAATCAGATGGATGGTTTTGATCAAACTACTAATGTTAAAGTTATTATGGCTACAAATAGGTACGATTTTGATCTTTATTGTTATCTTTATAAAAAGTAATTCATATAAATACAATGATTCATCTTCTTTTTAGGGCCGATACATTAGATCCTGCATTGTTACGTCCTGGCAGGTTAGATCGAAAAATCGAATTTCCTCTACCTGATCGTCGTCAAAAACGTTTGATTTTTTCGACAATTACGGCGAAAATGAATCTGAGCGAAGAAGTAGATCTTGAAGATTATGTAGCACGACCAGATAGAATTTCTGGTGCAGATATTAACGCAATTTGCCAAGAAGCAGGAATGCATGCAGTTCGTGAGAATCGATATATAGTCCTGGCGAAAGATTTCGAAAAGGGCTATAAAAATAATATTAAAAAGGATGAATCTGAACACGAATTCTACAAATAATTAGGGAGAAACCGTATTACCATGCGCTATTTACATTTTATGATCACATATGTATTTGCAAATTTATGTATTGCTATAAATCCAATAATCAATATACGTTTATACAATTTTTGTCTTATCAGTTACACACATTATTAGTTATCTGTTTCAGTCCACGAATTTTCAGTTATTTAGAAATATATGAACACTAGTGGTATTGTAAGGAATTTTATCGCGTGTAATTGATCTATTTAAAACTATGAAACAAATCATTCTTCAATATTGATTATTATTACTAAATTTATAAAATGTATTAAAGGAAATACTTATACTTTCGGTTTATCAAAATTTATCGAAATACTAAAATACATGAAATAAGTCAGAATTATTCTAGTTTCTTTAGAGGTCAAGTGATGACAAACGTCATTCTGATCGTCCATCACGAAATGTTATGATATGGAATACATCGATATGTAAAATAATTCAACTAATTCATTGTCCAAAGTATATAACAACAAAAATATCGTTGTATATCGAACGAAAGTGATTAATTTTATTTATTTAATATTACATTTTTATATCAATTAACGTAAAGATCGCGATCATAACCTAACCTTCAGTTAGTAGTTAGTAGTTTAAAAAATATCTTTCAAATTCTTCAATATATCTTGAGATTATTGAACTTTAACAATACGATAAAATTTTATTACGAAATGAATCTACCACGAATATTAATAATAAGCACCGAAAAAGGGAAAGCCAATGAAATTGCAGCGAGTAAGTTGAAAGTTTAATATCTTTTTAATTTCGATATTAAAAATTTGGTAAATTAATTTTTTTAAATAAATAATGCTTGGATGAGTATTATTCGTTGCAATAATTTTTTTATTTTTATATGTTATTTTATAGATATAGGTGGAGAAAAATTATCTAACCAAGATCATTTTGAATATCATTTATGGAATATCCAAAACAAATATTACAAAACACAAGTGTTAATATGTGTTACAGAAAATCCTTCTGAAGACATTTCAATCGATAATGTAGAAGCATTAATTGTACATCATAACCCACAGGCAGTAAGATATTTAACTTCTAAACATAATCTTTGACAGAACAAATGATCTTCAGCACTGATTTTCCTAGGAAGATGCAGATCAGAATTTAAAAAAATGGTCATCTTTAATTGCTTCTTTGGCAGAAGCTGAGGTGCTATTATTTTCTTGTAATTTTATAACAGACACCATAATTAGGAATAAAGGTATATACAAATAACAATTGTTGTATTAACTTGAGGAACATTAGACATGTAATTAGTCTATTTCAGTGATAAAATGGTGTCTGCAAAACAGATTTGAGCTAATTGAATTAAATAGACCGGATGTAAATGCTTCAGAAGCTGATTCAGAAAATAACAAATATGGTATTGAGAGGATTATTGAAGCTTTACATGCTCATATGTGGCCAAATATGATACTTAAAGGTTTCTAATAAAGACCTATACACTTAAACTAAATTGACTAGATTTAAAAAATATTGCTTCATAAGTGTAAATGCTTATTTACTATTTGTTTAAAATTTGTAACTGATTATAACTTTACAGGAAAACCATTGGATGTAGGAGAACAAAGTCCTGATATGGATGAAGTTAAAGAACAGTTTGAAAACATTGAATTAAGTCAAGATTCTACAGAAACATTACCAATAGAGAACATGCTAGGTAAGTTGAAAAATAATTCATTATGATATTTTTTTGCAGCTTCTATACACTATTTTTTTCAGATGGAATTATGGGTGAAGAGAATGTAGATTTTGGAGAACTGTTTAGTCAATTGAAAGCTATGAAAGAACATGCAGCATTGCTGCCAACTAATCAAAGACGAATAGCCGCTGAACAATTAGTTACTGCTTTTTGGAAAGCGATGGGTGGTGATCCATCAGAAATGGAAGATTAATATATGTATTGATTGTATAATGCACTTAAATTTATATTAGGAACGCGTATCTTTATCTTGACATCTTTTTGATATATTAATTTTTAAGGAGAGAACACGACGGTCGTTACAATAGTTAATTGTGAAATATTTGAAGTCATTTAAATAAAAATCAGATGTAACGTAACAATGTTAAATTATAATAAACATAAGCATAAAATCAAAAAATCTGATTAAAAGTATTACTTGTATAAAATATACAGTTATATAAATGTTGTGTAAATGTTCTACAGTAAAACTTGTCGAATTTATTATTTCAAAAGATTTTCTTTTACACATGAATATTTTCATTGAAACTTTGTATAATTTCATTATAAATACAATTAAATTAATCCAAATCATCGATCAAACCGAAATACATATACAGTAAATACATGTTTCGCTAACTGGTCACGGATCTGGACTGTATCTGGCCAATTATCAAGGGAAGTATTTTAGGATATTTCGAGTATTTCTTTTCATCAATGAATGTGAGTGAGATATAGATACCTGATAATACCAGTGAACTGTGGATATTTATACAAGTTTATATTTTTATGATTATAACTAAAAAAATGGAATTTGAATATAAATTTGTTTCACCATTTAAATATTGTAACGAGTAGTATTATATTTTTAGTATTTTATTTCGAATATTTTTATATATTACGTGCATTACATTGATTTTTGCATAATACATAAAGATGCATAAATGTTCAAAGACCAGAACGTTGAAAGTTCACTTCCAAGAACTGGCGGGAGTAAAAATGGTCAATTAATGAATCAACTTCCCGGTCAGTTATTGTATTTAGTGATTGTTCTTCGTTTATTCCTCAAACATTGGCATCCCTTGTTTCTGCTGAATTGGTGAGCGTTTATAGTTGCCGGCCTGCCGTTTGACTAAAATGTCTGATGCTTTTCTCGCAGTGGCTCCGTTTGATTTGGACAAACACAGGATAGTGAAATTAAAAATATTGGTAGAACCAAAAAATCAGACGTGTAACATTGATAATCATTTTTATTGTCAGCAACATGTACCCATCGGTTACTTAGCACTCAGCATGGAGTAAGTTTTTGTAACAACCAACAACACTATATCCAGTAATATTTAGTCCTCTATTAACATTTTTTTTGGAATTTCGATCTGTTTGACTGGATGGTGACAGTTTTATAAAATTTTACTGAAAATAAGTGTGTTCATCATAACCTTATAAAGTATATTAAAAAATTGGATAGTCGAACCTATTTTACTTTACTTACGATTTCCTCTATAAAAACATACATCAATGATTTAAACCAGTCAATGTTTTAATGTTTTACCTATCTGTCGAATCGGTTTCGTAATTGTTTTTTATTTTGAAAAATATCAATTTAAAATTATTATTAATGATGATATATATGGCTTAATTATACTTGTAGTACTATTTAATAAGGTTCTTATGGGTTTATGTGTAAATGCTTGTATTTTTGTAAAATTTTGATTATATTTTATATCAAAGTGTGTTATTTTTTTGTGAAACATATTATATAGAATGTTACAAAAAAGAGACCTAAGACAACAAATTTTTGTATCCTTTGATCGCTTATGTTGACTACACATCTTTTTAGTCTTGTGAATACTAGGTTACAAAGTGTTATAATCTCTTTTTTATAATACCTTGTTTATTAGATTAAAAAATATGTTAATAATATTCTTATCTAAAAAAACAAAAATACATCAAATGAGTTATAATTGTTTCACACAAGAGGATTATAATTTTTTATACATAGATATGAATTATATATGTTTTATTTTATAGAATATGATATATATATATGTTAAGCATGAAAAATAAAGTTTTTGTTGATGCTTGTAATACTAATTTAAAGAATAATCATATGCATGATAAAGTAAAGCATTGTCAATGACAAAAACAATGTAGTTGATCCCTTTGAAGGTAATTTTCATATTTGTTTGTTTATTTCTGTAATAAATTAATTATGTTGTATTATGTTTTGTTATTGTGATATAATTTTGTATATAGAAAAACCAGAAAATAAAAGTGCTAACACAATGTCACAATCAGAAGATGCTTATGCTCCAGAGGAACCAACACCAGACATTCCAATATCTTTAATTGATATACAAATGCCAGAAACACCAGATAGTACAAAAGGCCAAACTAGCGATGGAGACACACCTAGGTTGGAGAGTCCCAAGATGCTCAAGCCTGTTTTAGGAAAATTACAAGCTAAAAAGAGATTGATGGCATTTGCCAACAAATTTAATGTGCCACCAAAACTCCAAAATAAATCCAATCCACTTCAAGCACATTCTACCAAAGTTTCTAAATCTAAAAGTATGCCAAGTGATAATGGTAAATCTTCAAAAAATGATTCAAGCACAATTGTAAATGTTGACTCAGACTCTGTACAACTTCATAATCGTCATTCAAGTGGTGGTAAATCAAAAAAGAAAACAGGTAATGTTCAATAAGCTTAATTTATAGATCTTTTTATATTTAAAAAATGTATAATTTGTAATTTATTTCAATATGGAAACATTTTCATCATGCAGAAGAAAAAATATTGGCTATTGAAGAAATTAGACGAGAAGAATCTAAAAGTAAAATGTTACTGGCCGAAGCTATGGCTGCAGGTACTTATAATATGAAATTTTAGATAAAACTTAATTATTGGCACTAACTAAATTGTCTTACAGCTAGTTTAGAAGAGGAAAATTATGCAAATAGGAATGGACAAAATTTATTAGAAAATGTAAAGATTTTGAGAGAAAGAAGTAGACAAGATGATGTTAATGTCTCTTATAAAAGTGCTTCAAAGTCTGCAATAGAAAATAAATATTCAGAGAGGTATAAAAATATTTGTCGTTTTTGTATAATAAATAGTTAATTCTTGCATTTTTACATATATAAATAACATGCAAAAACTATTTTAAGAAGGCGATATGGAAGAGAAGAACGAAGAGATAGCGCGAGTAAAGAGTCAAAAGATTATAATGATAGCAAAGAACGATATTATAAAGTCCCGCGTGATAAAGAACAACGTAGAAAAGATAAAGATAGGAAAGATGATAAAGATAAACGAGAGGATAGTAATAAATATGAAGAGAACAGAGATAGGAAAGATGAAGAAAAAGATAAAAAAGATAATGATAAATGGGAAGATGTACGAGAAAAGAAAGGAATAAAAGAAAAGAAGGAGAAAGAAAAAAGAAGTGATTCACAGGAGAAACCTGAAATTAAAGATAGAAAAGAAAAGGAAAAAGATAAAGACAAAGGAAAAGAGAGGGACATAATGAATTCTTCTTCGTGGGTGGAGTTAAAAAAGTGTGGTATAATGATGGACGACATCATTGAGATTAAAAGACGTGATCACTCGGAACGATCAATAAAGAACAGGTGTTTACTTGTGTCTCAAAATATCTACATTATTTTTTTTATATCTTTTTTATATATTATGTAGAATTCAGCATATATATATATACATATCTATATATTACAGAACAGCCGAGGATTACTTACGTCACTTTGAGCAAATGTTAATGATAAACGATTGTCGTTTGAAACGTTACGCTTTTATTGCCGAAGGACTGGAAGGCCCAAAAGAGTACCCTCCTGAATCAGTAAGAGCAACTAAACGAGGAAGGCCTCAATTATTTTATTCTGAAAGTCCTCGTATGTCGCTTTTCATCAATCATCAACAAATTCTTCAAGCAGTTACTACCGATCATCGTGAAAAAATGCGGAACATATGCGAGGCAGACTTTATACGGTATACTAAAATATCTTTTGTCTTACTAATTTTCCTTTACCCATTCAGATCTTAACAATTCTAGAAACGATACGGAAGCAGCGGAAAAATCTCAACGTACACGTAACTGGTATCCAAAGATAGGCATATGTAAATCTGAAGGAAACGACAAGTGGCATGTACCAATTAATGTACAACTGCCTAGGTCAAAATGGGATAGTGAAGATGAAGACGGGTTATCCGACATTGAAACGGAACAAGGAAATGTAGTGAAATCGAGCAGCATGACTTCGAAGCAAGGTAAATATTTTGTTTACTTTATTTAAAAATTAGAAAAGTATGTATAAAATTTATTTTAGAACCTGAAGAATTTTCTCCACGGTTAAGTACGATAGAAGAAGACATTAATAAAGACAAGAAAATGACCAACGAAGATGATACTTCTAGTGTTAAAAAAATAGACGACAATAGACAATCAACATCTCCTTTGTTACAGTCTGCAGGCAACGAAAAATTAGCATCGGAGTACGAACAGTTCATGAAGATGGTTTGCATTGATATTCCAATATCAAAAGAATTCTCCCCAAAACCGAATAAAACTTCTGCCTCGACGTTAAGCTATCATGAATTTAATATAGAAACTAATTTGCCGAATGAAAATAATTTTTCGTTTGTAGAGCATAGTATATCCGGAAAGTCGGATAACAGTAATTCAAATAAAATTGAGGAAAAATTCAAATCCAATGAAAGCCGACAGAACTTGGAAAACATTTCGAAGATCGAGGACGATCAGATATCATCAAGCAGTTCTCATATTCAGGTTCAAAAACGCGTAAGAGTAGAAAGTAAAAATATACATGATAAAAGTGATTCGGAAGATTCTAAATCAATACCCAGCGATTGGGAAAACGTTCGAATTAAAGTAGAACGTATGAGCGACGAAAATTCTGACTCTAAAGAAACAAGAAAGAAAAAGAGACGAAAGAAAGTGAGTTCTAGCAGTAGTGAATCATCCAGTTCGTCGAGTTCCTCCGATTCTGAGGAAGAAGTAAAAAGAAGGAAAAGAAAACGGAAAATATCGAATGATTCGGACTCATTATCGGATTCAGATAGCAGCGATAGTAGTAGTAGCAGCAGTGATTCTTCTAGTTCCGATGATAAACGGAAGAAAAGAAAGAAGAAGAAACGAAAAGCTGAAAAAAGAAAGAAAAAAGCGAAACGAATTGCAAAGACAAAGAAGAAGAGAAGAAGGAAAGTCAGTTCGGATTCAAGTAGTAGTGATTCATCTGAAGATAGGAGGAAAAAAAGGGTAGCGACTAGAAAGTCTAAACAGAAGAAAGAATATAACGATAAACAAGATAACAGAGAAGATATAATAAAGACGATACAAAAGTCGCCTTTGGAATCTTCTTCATTAGAAAATGCGAAATTGGTACGTTCTCAAGTTCCATTAAAAAAAATTAAAGAGGAAGTAAAAGTCGAAAATAGGAAAAGATCCTCAGATAAACACGACGTTTGGAACAAGGATCAGGAATTGGTCAGAAAGGTGATTTCTGATAGCGACATCCACAGTAAAAGCCACAAAGATGAAGAAAAAAGAAACAAAGTCGAAGAGCGATACTTGGAAGAGTGGGAAATGGATTCCGTGATCATGTCGCAGAAAGGAGAAAAACTGTCAAAGAGTAATGTTGAAAAAGTAGAAAATACTGATATACAAAATATTCGGAAAATAGAAAGGAAGGAGGAACGATACAAGAAAGACGACAAGAATAAAAATGACGAACGTTTGGAAGAAAAATGTTCAAATATGAGCAAGGAGATCATCCCAGGGAATTTGATGATAGAAGAAGATGCAGATGGAAAGAAAAAGAGAAAAAGAGATAAAGAGAAAAAGGACAGCAGTGAATTTTTAGCTGACTGGAAGAAGGAGAGTGAGCGTATATCTCAGCAAATTATGCAAGACGAAATAAAGCTCTCTAAAAAGTTAGACAAACAAAAAAGAGACAAATGGGGAGAGACTGAATTTGATACTCTGAATGTCCCATCGTTAACACAACTGGAAAAGGAAGTAAATAAGAGACAATTACTGGCGGACGAATGGGAAGTTGACAGCTTAGAAGCTGTGTCTGATTTAATGATTAATAAAAAGAAAACTTCTCGTATTTCAAAGAAATTAGAGAAAGAGGTTCGATATGATAAGAAAACAGATACATATATCGCTATAGAAAAGGAAACTGTAAAGGAATGTAAAAAGAGGCAAGATAGATTGTCTGCAATGAGAATTTGGGAAGAAGAACAAGAAGAAGGAGAGAAAGAAGCTTTGATGCTCCTGGAACAGAAGGGTAAGAGGAAGAGAGATGATTGGGACATCGAAGAAGAATCATTCTTACGAGAAGAAAGTGACAGAAAAGAAAGCGTAGAAGACAGCATTACTATAATTGAGAGCATCCATAAGGAGGTAAATACAGTCAGTAAAAATGTGGATGCATCTATGAAACATGATGTTGTTACTAGCAAAAAGAGCAAGAAAAGTCGTTGGGATATGGAATCACAGTCTGAAGAAAAAATAAAGCTTAAAGCTTCTGTTATGTGGGAGGAAGAATGTGCAGAATGGACGAAAGTGAATAAATTCGACCACGATATTGAGAGAGTATCTTTGGAATGCTGTGACCCGATATTAGCTAAAACGAAGATAAAAGACGAGGATGTTTGTATGGTTGAACAGCAGTTAAGAAAGTCTACATCTAAGAATTCAACAAGTGCAGATATTATCGATTTGTTTCCTAGAAAATGTCAGGATATAGATTTGTTAGAATCATCCTGGACTCCGGAAGAACATACTAGATGTAAGTCACGAATAAGAAGTTTGGGCAACAGTTCACAGGAGAATGTGCTCTTTGATAAGACCAAGGAATTGACGCCTTCGAAAGAGCAATATACAGCAGAACAATTAAAGGATATCTTTGAGATAGATGTGAAATTAACGAAAAAAAATATAGAATTGTATAGTCCCAGTTCTCCAGCTGGATCCCAGAAGTCTGAAGTATGTTTATATATAAGATACATTTTTTAAGACTATATTAATTAAGTATATTAATTATTTGTTTCTTCTTTTAGGATATGGAAATTTTTAAGGATAATCAGGTAAAGCTGAAGGACAGTCTCCTACATGATAAATTAAAGAATGAAACTCTGGTTATGTCCGATAATGAATCAATTCCCAATATACCTCTTCAAATAAAGTATCGCGATGGTAAATATGCAAAAGCTGCAGTGATGAAGGAAAAATTTGAAGAAATTTTAAGAGTGCAGAAGATAGAGGATCAGACTCTTCGAAAGAAATTCGATGTGAAAGTATCTGAAAGTTCGTCTGAGTTTCCAATCAACGAACCATACCCAGACACAAACTATAAATCATTACGAATGGACATATTCGCAGGGTATGAATCCGATGAATCACATGGAAAATTAAGCAACAAGAGTTCTGAGGCAATATCTTCATCTGCCAGCACAAAAGGAACAGAGGAGACGAATGAAGGAAAAGCAGCACTCAAGTTGATTCCTAAACAACTGTTAGTCCGACGAAACAATGAACGCGTGAAGACAAAATTGATTTCAGACGATCCCATGCAACACGCTGCGGCTCTATTGACCATCCAGAAGAAACTTCGAGAGTCGCACTTTGTGAAAAACGATATAAGAAACACATATTGCGAAGAACCTAATGAATTTAGGATCGAGCGTGAAAAGATATCCAATATACATGCACCTGTTGCTGAAGTTATTCCCGCGGAACAGACTACTATTACGGATGTTAAGGTGGGCTCGAAAGACTTGTCTATAACAGTGAAAACCTCAATTACCACAAAATCGGAATCACCAGGGGCGGTAAAACTCGATTTCAATGAGTACAGGTCTGGAAATAAAGGAAGTAAATTGGAAGAATTTAAAAAGTCTAGACCACGTAATAGTAAAGATATTAGTGACACGGAATGTCAAGTAAGATCACCAGGCGGAGAGCAGAAGAAGAAAAGTCCTAGTAGAAAGGAGAATAGGGAAGATAAACGAATTAATGATCGTAGCAAAGAAAGAAGAGATAAGAAATTTGATGATAGAGAAAGAGGAGATAGTAGGAGAGATAGTAGGAGTTTGAAACAGGAGTACAATGAAAGTAGAAGAAGGTTCAGTCCTTCTACAAGTCGCAATAAAAAATACACTTCCTGGGAACGGGAAGGAAGTCGTAGCGAAAGCCATAGTCGTAGTTGGAGTAGAAGTAGAAGCAGAAGTCCAAAGAGAAAGGAAGATTCGTTTGCAGGCTTTTCTAGTAAAGAGAAACGATTAAATAGAATCGATGAGGATAGATCCAGTAGAACAAGAATAGATGATAGGAGAGAAAGATCTATAAGAAGTTCTCCTAGATCCAACACTGCCCCACATAATAAAGGTAATGTTTTTTTCTTTCTTTAATATTTTTCCCCTTTTCTTTACCTTTGTTTTTTTATGATTTAGTATTATTGGTAATTGTCTACAGATCATTTTAAAAAGCATGGATCTATTAAAGGAGATCGAGATGACTGGAATAGAAAGAAATACGACTGTATGGAAAGAGAAAAGGAAGGTAGGTCGTACGAATCAATGGAAGTACTAAGAGAAAGAAACGTGGATATTGATAGACATAGAGAGAGTAGATTTCGCGGAAATGAAGCAGATCGGTCACTATGGCCGTACGAAGCAGAGAACATGCTTCGGGATGGAAATGAGTCCTTAGATTCCTATCCCAATAGTCAAGATTTAGATCTTGATTATGAAGAGAAAACGTACTACAGGGATGACAGTATTGAAAGGGATATCATGGAAGGTCCCTTCCGTCCTTCATCAAAATTCAAACATAGGTAGCATTAATATTAACATTATTAATAAAAAAAGTAGTATTGACGTTAACGATAAGTACTAAACGAATTATATTATTTCAAAAGAAAAAGTAGGCTCAGTACAAGAAGAGACAGACAATGGGAGAAGGAAAGAGAACCTTTGGATCTAGATAGACATGGACACGTTCGAAGAACGGAAAAATTACATGCATCTAGAGGTCGTTCTCCATTTCGGTCGCGAAGATCACCGCGTAGATCATCACACGACCGCTTCAGACGTGAATCTAGATCGCGATCGAAATCATGGTCAAGATCAAGATCACGATCTAGGTCAAGATCAAGATCCAGATCCAGATCGCGATCTCGATCAACGTCCAGGAACCGGTCGATGATGCATTCAAGATCAAGATCTAGATCGAGATCTCGATCAAGAACTAGGTCTACCTCTGGGTCCAGAATGAGAAGCCCGGATCATTTACGAATGACGGAACGATTACGATCTTCCAGGTGAATTTGTAAAAATAATTTATAGTAATTAGTTATTGTCGGATTGTTGGTAAGTTTATCTTACTATCGATTCAGATCACCTTCCATGGGACGAGGTAGAGTGAGCGAAAGTTCAAGGGAAAGGAAGGATGAACACGATAATATGAAACTATTAGATAGCTGCACCGAAAGAGGTAGACGAATAGAAACGATCGTGCAGTCCGTATCCGGACTATCTAGGGACTCGACTGTGTTAGACTCGGAAATGCACATCGGTGACAATATGGAGACAGTTTCAACAAGTTTCCAATATTCGACTGAAAACGAAGTTGGAAACGAATATTACTATACAGAAAATAACTTGACTTATCCACCGTGCATTGATGACTCAACGGCGAGTTCTCCGAAACGCCTATCCCTCGACGATAGGTAATACCTATAGAAATCGTGTTCGGAATCCCAAACCCACCTACCCTTCCTTTCCACTGTTTTCTGGACCATTATAGATTGATTGATCCCAATATTTATAAATATTTATATTGTATGTAATATTATGTACATATTTAGATCTTTTGGTTAATTTTAGGCTAGAACTTGAGCTGGGAATTAAGAAGCAACAGGATGGAGCAGGAATATCAAATGATTATGGAGAGAACTTTAATTCGAACGTATGTTATCCATCACCGCCTGGGCAACAACAGCAAATGCTATACCGTCAACAACCTACTGTTTTACAAGTATGTAACATTTAAATTAATCAATGTCAATGATAATCTTTTACTTAACAAGTTTTACAAGTTATGTTTGTCTTCTCCTGTATTGTAATTAGTATAATATTGCTTTATTTTCATTTCTTTATATTTTTGGCTCATTTACCTTTTCTTTTATTTAATGATATCATAAAGATGTTAAAAAGAAATAAGTAGCACATTTTAACGCAAATGTATCAAACAGGTGGGCAATGTGTTGCAAGTGGTACCTGCAGATTTCAATGGTGTCCCAGCAACGCACAGAGAGCCGACCAACTCCTCCTCAGCACCGATTGTACGAGGTTCCAGTCAAGTAGTTCGCGTAGGTAATGTTCTTCAGGTTGTACCGACGTCCTTGGATTGGAGCGGTGGACAGCCTTCTTCAGTTGATCAATCAGGAGGGATGATGTATTCCACGACAGTCCCTCAATCTTCTCCGGCTCCCTCAGTACCTATATCTGTACCTGTTCCAGTTCCTGTCCCCATGCCTGTACCGGCCGTTCCATCCGCTATGAACTCATCGACACCAGTTTCTACTTTGTCCCCAGTTTCATTGCCTCTTTCCGTTCCCGTTCCCGTTCCTGTTCCTGTCCCTGTCCCTGGCCCTGCTCCTGTTCCACTTCCTGTGACGCAAACGACGTTCCCCAGAGCCGAAGTGACACCACAAAGTAAATATATGAGAATTTATTTTTTTTTATTACAAACATCATTAAATAATGTAAATAATTACTTAAATGATTAAAATTTGTAGAAGTACCTGTTCTGCCGGTTTATAATTACGAAGTTATCTTGGAGACCCGTAGAAAAGAACAAGAGGAGCGTAAGCGACTGCGTGAGATTAGGAGAAAGGAAAAAGAACGTAGGCGAATCGAACGAATTAATCGTCGCGCTCTTCAATTGTTAGAGAAGACTAACATGCGTCAATCAGAAAACGCAAATCAGCAGAAGAATTCAAACCTGGATCCATCTGTTTTAAAAGCTCTTCGGGAAAGTGAAGAGCAAGGCGAAGCAGAAGAACAACAAACTTCCTCTACTATTTTTGAGAAGGAGGAAGAAATGCCGGTAGTCGCATCTTCTGCTTCCACAGAAGAAGAGGAAGTACCTGTTGAAGATGACGAGGAAGAAGAGGAAGAAGAGGAGGCTGAGGTGGAATATGACGAAGAAGAAGAAGAAGAGGCGGAAGACGACGAAGAGGAAGAAGAAGAGGACGATGAAAAGTCACGGTTAAATAAATTGAAAAGCGAAATCGATGAAACTACAACGGTAACAGCGATAGATGAAACAACTAAGATCCAAATCGAAACAGAATCCAAAGGATGGCCGGAGTTACCTCCACCGCCTTTGAAAGGCATTTTAGTCGCATCAGGTTTCAGGTATACAGTTGTTCATATCTCTATTTGACAAGATAAACTACACAGTTTACTTCATTTTTCAAATATAAATGTGCATAAATCTAAATATATTTTAGAAGGACCTCGGTTCCTAATGGCAATTTGGATGATTTTCCTACTCCTGAAAATGATAACGGAGACAACACGGACAAAGAGGATGTAGAAATAGATAAAAATGAGTCCAGCAAAGACGAAGCTGGTGAGAATAAGTTAAGTAAATTGAAGAATCAAATGAAGAAAACTAAATTAACGAAGTTAGGAAAGCGGAAACAAAGGAGTAAAAAATCTGTCCAATTTGCGGATGGAATCAAACCTGGAGAAGGTACTAGTCCTAGCGGCGGTGAAGGGGATATGCCTTCCCCTCCACCACCCACTACTGTCACTCGAGGTGGAATTCGTGACGTTCGAAGGTCCAGTTCCAGAAAGAGCAGAAAACAAGAGAAAAGAACACGACCTCCAAAAGCAAAGAAAAAAGTGAAGGTTAGCCTTTTCTTAGCTTATAAATTTAATTTCTTTGTTATTCTATAAGAGACGAAGAAAGAACTAAACCATAAGCTTTTCATTCAAATATAATAAATCAATGTTTCTCTAATTGTGTTTATTAGGTGAAAATCATAAAACTAAAGAAGCCCCGTGTCACTCCATTAACGGCGATGATGATGAATGATTCGGACGATTTAGATGATCGTTCTCCGCCACCGCCACCGCCAGGATCTCCTCCACCACCGCATCTTTGGCCAAGTTATCTTTCCGCTTACAACGCTAACAACCGTACTAGTGAAGCTCAAACAACGGCTGCTGCAATTTCGAACACTGTCCAAGCTCCTCCGCCACCTACACCGCTGCCTCTCTTAGTTCCTCCTCCTCCTTTGAATTACACGATACAACCTTGTAGTAAGGCATAAGGCTTTTGTGTATTTTAGGTAACATTATTCTATGATAAAGTGTAACAATCGTAGGTGTTAAACTCGTAAAATGAACGGTATATGAACTCTTATTTCCCAGTGAAGACACAAAGAATGAGAAAGAGAAGAAAGCGCATGGCCTTGAAGGCTTTATGAGATCGTTGAAATTTTGTGCAGGACTTAGACGCAAAAGATAATGTATTATTATTAGTAACAAATTCATCGACTGTTTGTTTTTTGTAAATAGCTTCATTTTTCGTGACACAATTATTAGTCGCTCTCGAAATGAACAGAATTCGCGTACAACTGGTGTTCCATTGCGTCCATGTCCCTGCAACACGTTGCGTTTATATATTTTTCGATACAAAGAAAGAAATAGTCGAGGAAAAAAGAGTGAGATACAGTGGAAAATTGTAACACATGAGACAAGTACAATCTATCCAAAAAACTTGAAAAATTAATTGTTAACAATAATTATATTATTGAAGATACAAGATAACATAAGATATAAATTTATCATTGTATATTTTATTTCTATAGTCTATCGGTTATTTTTTATTTAGGTATAATTTTAACAAAAAAAGGGGGTCTTGTGCAGTTTCTTTTTTCTTTTTTGAGTTAATTACTTTTAATTATTCCAGCTCATTTTATTAATGAGATAATAAAATTTGTATATATATACGCGAGGAAATAGATGTAATTAGACCAAATTTCATATTAACCGATAAATAAGGCAAATAAACAAGAAAACTAAGCTGAACTTGGTTAACTATTCTTTCTGAATTTCTAACATTTATTGTACATATCTCGATAGATCATTGTTTAGCGTGCGAAGATCGTAATTTCTTTTTATGCTGTAAACAAATCTTTCCCTTTTTGGATTAAACGTTCCCTTTTTCTCATCATTAACAAGGAAATATTAACTGCCCGTAATATTTAAATTACTACAATAATTTTGGAAAAGTATGGATTTGTAACAAATAAACGTAATTCTTTTAATAAAGCTCGTGCGTTCATTTCAAAGTACAAACGTTATCGACTGCAGTTATAATAGATACATTTAGTAGAACTGAAACATGTCAAAACAAGAAGAATAGATAAGAGTTGTACAATTTTTAGCATCGCGTCAAAGTATATTGATAATACTCAAGTCTTTCGATGATCAATTACTGAAGTATTCTACTAAAATTTTTGAAAGGGAAAACTTTGTGATTTATGTTGTGATTTATATAAAAGAAAAAGAATGAAAGTGGCTGTAATTGGAGGCGGAATAATTGGTTTGACAACAGCCTTACAATTAACTTGTGAATTACGTAACTCTGAAATCACAGTTTTCGCGTCTGATTTTAATAATACTGTCAGTCATGTAGCTGCTGGAATATTTAGGGTTGGTTCATCATATTCTGGACCAACTGAGGAAATAACGAGGTTCATATGAAAATCTTGTACTATCAAATCTTGTACTTGTTTCTACCTTTTTTATATTGTGTAATTAAGTGCTTCTTTTAGAGATTGGCTGCGAGATTCGTATGCATATTATGATGATATCCGAAAATCTCATGAAGCTTCTTTCGCCGGTGTAACCGCTATTTCCGGTTACTTATTCGCAAATTCCTCTCCGGAAACCGTAAAGGTTTATTCTATACTTTAAAACGTATTTTTTTATTACCATTACATTTTAAAACAAATGATGATAATAAATTAAAAATAGTTTTTATTAGAAAAGAAATTAGTATTTGTTAATTTTTTCTTTGTTTTTAATAGAATCAGTGGATGGAAAATTTAGTACCAATATATAGGAGAGTCACAGATGAAGAATTTCAGTTAGTCGAGGGTAATTGGAAATATGGGTCATTTTTTAGTACTCTTCTCACCGAATGCAAATTACATCTGCCATGGGCACGCAAGAAGTAACGAATTTACTCTATTGATTATAATCTTTCACAATTGCTATTAAAGAGGTACTTA
This sequence comes from Bombus dahlbomii, assembly GCA_037178635.1. Taxonomy (NCBI): domain Eukaryota; kingdom Metazoa; phylum Arthropoda; class Insecta; order Hymenoptera; family Apidae; genus Bombus; species Bombus dahlbomii. Next base: position 1,450,877 of record CM074118.1, read on the forward strand.
TTTTCTAGATTAAAAGAAAACGGAATCAATTTAGTAATAAAAGAATTTAATTCTCTGAGGGAACTTGTTCCCGATTGGAATTTAATTATGAATTGTACAGGTCTCGGCGCACGATCTTTATGCAACGATAGACGTCTCGTTTCTATGCGTGGTCAAGTACTTAAAGTATGTTCTTTCTAATGTAGCATTTATTTCATGAAAAAACAAAATTAAATTTACAAATTTAAAAAAAATAGGTAAAGGCACCATGGATGAAAACGTTCTTCTATGGCGAGTTAGATACTTACGTTATACCTGGTTTTAATGGCATAGTTACTCTAGGTGGTTCACGAAATTTTGATTCCGAAAATGTGAAACTTTGTCCGCATGAATCTGCAGCGATACGCGAAAGATGCGAAAATCTCCTTCCAGGCCTTAAGAAAGCAGAAGTTATAAAAGAAGAAGTTGGTTTGAGACCATATAGAACAAATAACGTTAGAGTGGAAGTCGAACACATCGGAAATGGGTTTTCTAAAGCTATTGTTAGTTTCAATGAAATATTGTTTATTTCAATGAATTGCGTTTCGTTATCATTAATGAAACACCCTGTATTATAGGTAGTACATAATTACGGTCATGGAGGTTACGGAGTATGTACTGCGCCTGGAACTGCTAAGTATGCCATTAAGTTGGCAAAAGAAATGCATAAATCTTCTATTGCAAAATTATGATCGATGAATATTACTTTACCTTAATATTGATACGACATTAACACGTTAACGCCAATGTGACCCACCGGTGGGTCAGATGTGTCTGTCCCGAGGGGCGACGGTGGGTCACACATGTATTTCACAAAATAGGTAGTATAAAATAGGTTTATATTATTTTATCTCAACATTATAAACAGACATACAATAGTAAAAACATAACAATTCAATATTATAAACTTAACATAATTATTTCCTTTCTTCATGCAATTTTTTAAAACAAGTTAGGCAGAGTGCCGGCTGGCTCTTACAACGATCACAATATGTTGTTACTTTTTTTGGTTCTTTTCGCCGCATACTCTCTACATTTTATTCTAGAAATGCGTTTACAACTTTCTTTACACCGCCGTTTCGTTTTGCTCGCGGGCCCTTGGTATGACTGCAGAAAATATGATCGTTTTTGGGGCAGTACTTCATTTTCACTTGACATTTCTTCTCTGTGGGGATTTTCTATGTACATACTACGCATTTACGAGGCAAGTCTCACATATTAATTCCATTACAATTTTTTTATATCATTTTATGGTTCTGCGTAAACAACTATAATAGGATGCCATCTGATCGGATAGATCAATCCCCTTTTTAAAATCATTATCCGACGGACATGCATGACTATTCTTTTTTCTTGTACAGAATTGAAAAATTTTTTGATTCGCGCTATGAACGTTTCTTATAGAAAAATGTTCACAGAATTGCGTACGATGATCAGAATTCGCATCAGATCTCTACTTTTTGTGAAAAATCGAAAAGAATACAAAATTAGGGCCAAAGCTGGTCCCGTCAGTTTTACTTAGCATTTTATAGATATATGCAAATTGATATCGACAAACTATGGTATATCAATGTATTAGTTGAAGTCCACGGAATTTATTGGACCCAATCGTATAGCTTTTGTAATTTTGCTATAAATTGAGGCCAAAGTTGAAAAATTGTGGTCGTTTCGAACAGTCTAATGTGACCCATCGCCGCCCCACGAAGCAGACAGTGAATTCGGGCGGCGCCCCACGGAGAAAACCATGAATATCGGCGCCGGCGTCAACGTGTTAATCTCTCATAATTATATTCGTTGAAATTTTACCATAATTGCTCACAAATACATAGTTTATTATTAATGAATTTACATAAAAAATCATTAATATAGGCTAATACTGTGTGGTATTATCAATGTTAATTTTCGAACTGTAAAATTGATAAATCTGGAACAAAAATAAAGTAATCTTTTCATTATCAATGTATGGCATTTTGAGTCAGTATCAATATATTATCCTCGTTTCTATTTTGATAATGTACTGCTAAACAGAAAACTATATAAAGAACATTATCTTAAACCACCTATCGACATTTCTAGCTCTGAAGAATTAGCGAAACTTTATAAAGCGTGTTCATCCGCGTTATCTTCCGGTCAAAAAACCCTGCACGTGTACAATGCATATTAGTGGAGACTGTAATGCATCATTTAAAAGTTGTTTAACAAACTTGAAAACATCGTTTGCGAACTATCTGTTGCATACAACTGTTTTGTCAAGTGTTTGCTAAACATGTTAAATCGTGAATCTCACGGTGATGAAAGCCGTAGAATTCTCATTTGCTTTCTACTATTTCTTGCCAGGTTTCACGTTCTTTCGTGGTGGAGCTCCCCATCGAAGTGCACTGCTGTCCACTGTTAAACGAGGTCTCTTGTACTGACTGCTTTTAATATGTTCCTCGACTAATTTAGGTGTTACGCAGATTACATGTTGTCCCTTCCAATATTTGACCATGTTCATACTTTGCAATGTCGATATTATATCCGTCTGCGATATACTTGTCATCTGACTGTATATTATATTGTATATTTTTTAACTTCGTTATGTACGTAATTTAACCGACTTTTCTATACAATTTTATCGAAAGTTACCTCAAATCTTTAATACTAAGGGTACCCCGGAAATCCCGCAGAATTTCCAAAAGAATCCAGCTCCAGTAACTCCTGTATGATAATTTTCCTAAGTCACTCAATGGCTTTTCGGGACTGCCAACTGTTTGTTCTATTCTGCTTAATTCGTAGCTAAAAGCGATTAAAAGTTTTCCATATCCTTGCCTTTGAAAAGGCGGTAAAGTTAAAATGCAAGCAACATTATTACCATCGGGTGATTCTTTTTCCTGAAAGCAGATAAAACATGGTAAAAAAGATAATTTGCAGGTTATAGATGTAATCATATATAGAAAGAGAAAAATACCTTTGAAAAATAACCAACTAAATGAGCTCCATGTTTGTCAACTTCACAAAGGATATAAAAAAGAAATGGTTCTACATCAAAGTAAAGGGTTTTGTGATCCAAAAAAAGTTTTGCGAGCAAACATAAATTTTGACAATAAATTTTATGCTCTCTACCATCCACTTCCCAAATGCTTAATGTGCCTTTACGATATATTTCTTTGCCAACTGGTTGTCTGTGTGTACATTCACTCTGAAAACAAAAAATTTCAGTTTCTAATTTATTTATTTTCATAAAAACTTAGTATTAACGTTTTTTACCATATGGTATCTATAAGTCTTCTCAAGGCGCATGTATTTAAGGCAGTATTCACAAATCCATAGCTTTGGTTGCTTTCCATACTCTTCTGGATATGGACTGAAGTACCATGTATCAATTTCATATTTTCCTAAAAGTAAACTTTTGAAAATAATGAAACCTTTTTCACATATTGGGTATAATATTGTAAGATATGTATTAATGCTTACCAATTTGAATTTTGTCAATGTATTTGACTTTTGTTATTGCTTCATGTTCCTTTTCTAAAGCAGCAGTTGTAGGATCCATTTCAGCATATGTCTGTAATTAAAAATAACAAACTTTTGTTATAAACACACATCCAAAATTTGATAAATACACTTATAAATATGTACCTTTTGAATATGATTAATTTCATCATGTCTCCTTTTCTGATTTCTTGTAATTTTACGATCTGAAGAATCTGCTAGCAAGTCAGTACCAGAGTTTCTGTCTCCACTTTTCCAAGTCCTATCACTCATGTCAAATCTGCTTGACATAATTCTGTCTCTGGGCACCCATTCATCCAATCTCCTATTGTGTCCTTCATAATGTACATAATATTCATAATGACTTTCACTCTCATTATATCTGGTTTGTATAATCTCTGCTGGATCTGAATATAATTAAAAAATCTTTTCTTTGGTATCATATACATAATTCATTAACCTTTAATAATATACAACTTGCAAAATAACAAGCCAAATATTTCAAGTATCATATGAAGACTACAAGAAGATAATACAATAAATTACGTACTACATTTTTTACCGGAAGATTTTAAAGCTAAATATGTATTTTTGTATGCATAATTTTAAAAATATTTCAGTTTTAGCTATTTTATAATAAAGCATTGCTTTTTAATCATAAAATGATATCAAAATCAAAAATTCAACAAAAGTACATTTGTATCTCCTTCTTGTCCTCTTCCTATACATACATCGTCCGTAATGTTTTCAAAACAAGTATAGTTTATTCGAGTGAAGCCGGTAATACAAACACAAATACGAAGCGGCGAAGAAAGCGCGTAGATAATCATCCGTTAACGCTAGATGTTTCTTCATGTGTAATAATAGATAAAAATATTATAATCGTCTGATAATATATTTACGCCAGGAGTCGTCGGATCTTCGAACCAGGTAATGTTCGCCTATATCAAGAGGCAATTCTTCGAGACTATCCGCGTCATCGCCAGACCCCTTCCCGCCATTCGTCAACGTGTTCTCACGCTTTTCTTGCTTCACCATTGTTTCCTTCGGTCCTACGATACAATTCTCTTTATTTCTTTGTTCCGATTCGGCCATTTTCCAAATTAAAAGATCACTGATTGTTGAAATGATACACGCCGCTGTAAAATAATCGAAAATAGATGAACATTGCACTTGCTGACGCAACGCGAATATGGTCATAAAATTCTTCGCAGTATATTTCTCTATTATATATATACATAACATTATATGCATATCATAACTATTGTGAATTGGTGTAGACCTGTGGCTCCCTCTAGCATGAAGAATTTCTTGTATGATAATAGGGTAAATTCTAGTGCCGCGTATTTAAGTGTACAATAACGTAGCCGAAGTAACGAACAATAGTTATTTAACAAATTTATTGATTAAATGTCAAAATTATTTATCAATCTGTGATCATTCTCAAATTTCGTATTTATTTTTGTTATTCACGATCTTATGATCATAGTACTTGCGATGTTATAATGTTTCAAACATTAATCTCTTAAGTAGGAAAACTAGATACATTCAGCGAGTTGGATTAAAAAGATATATTACTTGTCGATTATTAAAATATATTGCATTTGCCAACTTTGTCTAAATATTTTCTACAATAATAGGGTTATCCCTATTTGTAATTTACTATAGACTACTAGCGTGTAACTGAAATACCACGTAACCGATTATGTTTATCTATTTCTCGTTAAACAAAGCCATCGTAGATGGTCATTACCGGAAGTTTTCTTCTTTTGCGTCGGATAACAAAAGCAATATATTCCGATTGAAGCAAGAAATCTAATATGCGTAAATTATATAGTAAAGATAAAAAATTATTGTGTCTATGACTTTTTTAAGGGGAAATCAAGAAATATGTCCATAGTATTATTAGCAATATTTTAAACAATGAGTGAAAGATACTTAATTTTCATGTATCATGTGTAAAATTTCCTACTTGTTCACTTATTTTCTTATTAGAAACATTTAATTACGACAAACTAAAGATACAATACCTATTATGATTTATTAATGTCATCTATATTTATATTTAATATTAATATATAATTTTATTAATAATTTAATTTTTTGTTATATTTAATACTTACAATATTTAATATTAAACCATTAAAATACTCCCACTGGAAACGAACATAATAAAATCGCATGATTGTTATGAAATTATGAATGACGAGTATAGAAAAAATATAATGGCTATTACATATGACTACACCATATGTGTAAGCGAGCCAGAGTGCGTAAGCGAGCTGAAAAAGCAATATAGAAATAGGAAGAAAACGCTGCATAGGGGCTGCTTGTGCCTTGCAGAATAACACATGTATATTCGTACAGTAAATATGTAGTGTATATGAATGAGCGACGTCAGCATACATGCCTGACTAGACTAAAATATAAGGAGCCTTTATGTAGTGTTTTCTTTCTATTTTTTATCGTATCTACTTACACAAGTATATGACTCGTATAGCGTATTCTATCTTTATATCTCTACGTCTATGCATATGATCATATGACTATTTCCAGCTATAGTGAATTATATACTGTTTTGTAAATATCGATTTTTATTTGAATCAAGCATGATTCAAAAGGTATCAATGTGTATCGTTCCATTTTCTGTACTGTTAAATCAATTTTACAATCGAATAGCCGACTATCGCGTGATTATCTATAGTGTTTAACGAGGTAGTTATACGCATGAAACAGTAACAAATATACTTATATATTTTCTATAATTGTATAACCCTTTAGTTAATTAGATTACCGTATTTTGTAGAAAAACGAAACCATGTCAAAGATTTCCTGCGCTTCGAAGGATATAGTAAAAAATGTACTAATCTGCTTTGGTCTTAAGATTATCAATGCTATCAAATATTAAAAATCTTAAAAATGTTACGACGAAACAGGTAAAATGTGTTGATTATGATGTAGTCAATATCAACGATGTACATTATATTTAACTAACTTTCTGAAAATATATTAGAATCGTAAAATGATGCTTTATTATTTCTATATTATTAATATTCTTTTGTTTATTTTGAAAATTTTAATAAAACGTTTGTTTAACAAATTGTACTATATAGATTGAAGAATAAAGCGATTGCAATTGGTCTTCTGGTGCTGGCTGTTGTAATTTACAATGAATTTTCAGTGTATGATATACAGAAGTTAAAATGGTCAGTACGAGAGTGTTCAGAATGTGTCAAGGTGCTGCTCGTTGCTGATTCTCAGATATTAGGTCAAAAGAATGAAAATTATTTTGGTTCATGGATAGCACAATGGGATAGTGACAAGTACGAATAATGATTAATTTGTTTATCGAATCATGAGCCTTATACAAATTTGATGGTTCTTTTCAAATGTAAATATTGACCTGAATTTTGTTCCACAGTGTCTTATTTGCAGGTACTTGAAGAAAACATTTTCTAGAGCCTTAGACCACTCTAATCCTCATGTTGTTATATTTCTTGGGGATCTTATGGATGAAGGACATATTGCCAATACAGAAAGTTTTAAGGAGTACAAAAGAAGATTAGATTCTATCTTTGAAATGCCTAATCATATAATGGTATAATTACATATAAGTAATCAGGTGAATATCATTGTCCAAGATATATTTAAATATTTTTTATTTTACCAGAGAATTTATCTACCAGGAGATAATGATATTGGAGGTGAAGAGGATGTAGTTTCATCCAATATTTATAACAGATTTAATTTTGCATATAATCAACCTGATACTTTAGTTTATAAGACAGTAACATTTTTTAAGGTAATGACAAGCATGTATTAGTTCATAGGAGAGTATGCATGTATATATATATGTAAATATATTTTGGATTATATTACCAGATTGTAATGTGCATATTTCTTGTTCTAGGTGAATAGATTAACCCATACAATACCAGAAGCACCAAAAGATGCCTTCCTTAATGATTATGCAGAAAGAAACACAACAAACGTAGTACTTAGTCATATGCCTTTATTATTTATGCCTGGTACCTTCGTCCAAAATGTATGTGATATTTGTTCATTTATTAGACAGTGATGTTATTTTTAGTTCTTGTTAATAATTGCATTACAATATTAGGTACTCAAAGAATTGTCTCCCCAAATTATTTTTACTGCACATGAACATAAGGCCATGCATATCAGTTTAGATCCAGTAACAGATCAATTAAGTGACATTTGGGTTTTATCTCCTTATGAAACTCTAGTACATTCATTAAGAATGGACGTAGGTGATATTCACGAGTTGCAAATACCCACATGTTCATACAGAATGGGTACTCCTCATACGGGTTACGGACTTGTTTACATCGGTAGAGAAAATATAACATCGTGTTCATTTATGAAATTGACAGCTTTTTTTTCTTTTTAATTATATTTCTTCTTTTTCATTTTTAGATACACAAGAGAAAATGATAAATTTTACAATTTTATGGCTCCCAGGAAGATTTCCTCAATTATGGATTTACGTTTTCGTTGGGATATTTATTTTAGCTTTTAGTGTTTGCACGTGTATTTCTAGTTATTGTGTAAAGGGTCGTGCAGCATATAGTCGTATGTCTTCAATATAAAGTGGCATATAATCAAAAATACATAAAAAATACTTGAATATTGAAAATCTGAAATATGATAACTTGACATCAGAGATGGGGTATAAAGATCCGTCCAATGTAAGTGATTCTGTTACTATCCATGTCAAGTTTTGAATGGAATGGTAATTTGATGTTTAACAAGGAAGATTTACTTATTATCAAATATCAATAACATAATTCTTAAAATATGTTCCTAATATCTAAATATGGTTAACACTTAAAAACGAACAACTTCATTCGTGGTATGTTCATGGCTTATATAAACCACCTATTTATTAAATTTAGTATTTAGAAATAGTATTTTAACACAATGCTATATTTATTTGTTTTTCGCTTAAATAAGTTCGTAGTTGCAAATTACAAGGCTGAAGTAATATATCTTCTGTATAGTGTGTAAATCCCTTTTTTACCCATTATAATCTATAGTACAATATTAAATGTAAACGTAAGTACATAAAGTGTCATCTATATTGAAAATTATATATATTAAAAATCATCTATATTGAAAGTCATCTATATTTCTCTTGTTTAAATAAATTAAAAGAGATTATGATCGCTGTATTAATATAGCAGAACATTGTTAATTCTTTTAGAAAAGATGGTTTATATTTGCGTGTGAAAATGTATATATGTTCGCCCAAAATATATAAATATAACATGTTAAAATTTGACTTATTATTTTTCATTTTAATAATATCCAACTATTATTGTATTCGTACAATTATGTAGATTATATAAAAGTAACGTAATATTAAGTTTTAATATTCAGAAAAAAATTTATTAATTATGAAATGGTTGATTTAATGCTGTTATATTTCTTGAATCTTTGATCGATTTTCGAAAAATTTTGCCAGAATATTTGAAATAGAAACATAAAATAAACGTTCAGTCATTGGTCAACATTCACATAGATGTGAAATGTGAAGTAGTATTTATATAGATGTATACGTAAACGAGAATCATTACATATGTCAGTTTCTTTTCGCTTTTTTTTGAAAAAAGAATTACTTGATAAAAAATTTAATAAATTAAACTTGTGTATATATACAATTTTATACAATAAGATGGGGAAACGAAAGGCCAGTGATAATGCAGGAAGACCGAATCAAGATTTATGTGATTTTCTTATGGGTAAATAATTTGTTATATATATATATTTTTTCTTTCATTAAAGAAACTATTATGGAAAATAATAAAAGTAAAAGTTTCAACCACTTAATAAAGGTATACTTTTATTTGCCATTATTTCTAACCTTAGAGTTTGTATCATAGATAATTTACAATTATTATTTAAATATTTATAACTATCATATACAATTAGTAATTGATGTATAAATTTACATAATGAAATTACAGAGTTAGCAAATTATGAGCGGAATCTTAGCAGAAATATTTATAAGTATAATGCCTATCGTAAAGCAGCAAGTACTTTAAGTACATTATCAGAGAGAGTAAAAAGCGGCCAGGAAGCAAGAAAATTACCAGGAATTGGAGAAAAAATTGCTAAAAAAATTGACGAGTTTCTTAATACTGGAAAGTTACAAAAGTTGGAAGATGTATTTATCTTAATTTATTTTTTTAATAACAAAATATACTTTAGTTTTTCTTTTTGTATTGATTCTTAAAGTTGTTATTTTTACAGATTAACAAGGATGAAAGCAATGTTGCAATTAATTTATTGACTCGTGTGTCTGGCATTGGACCTACAAAAGCCAAAGAATTAGTAAATAGTGGTATTAAGACTTTAAATGATTTGAAGAAGCATCAAGAAAAATTAAATCATCACCAAAAAATTGGGCTTAAGTATAGAATAATCAGATGCATAATCCTTATTATTTCTTCCCATAATAATCATAAGTTTCTTTTCAGATATTTTGAAGATTTTGAAAAAAGAATTCCTAGAAAAGAGATTGAGCAGATTGAAAAAATTATAAAAGATTCTATTATAAAGTTAAACAAAGAATATATTATAACTATTTGTGGAAGTTACAGGCGTGGAAAAGAGGAAAGTGGGGATATTGATGTTTTGTTAACACACCCTACATATACATCCAAAGAGAAAGAATCAAAGAAAAAGACTCCACTTAAAGATGTTGTGGAATGTCTTGAAAAAAGAAAATTAATTGTAAATACAATATCTCTTGGGCAAACAAAATTCATGGTACATTAATCATTTAATTCAATTTAGACAAGGAAATTATGTTTGAAAACATCTTAATTTTAGGGTGTTTGTCAAATTCCCAGTAATGATAAAAAACCATTTAGGAGACTTGATATCAGACTTGCACCTTATGATCAATACTATTGCACTGTACTTTATTTTACCGGAAACGATCTTTTTAATAAGAGTATGAGAGCGCATGCTTTGGAGAAAAATTATACTTTAAATGAATATACGCTAAAACGTCTAACACCTGAAGGTATGTAATTAAAAGCGAAAATTTTTGCAGTATGAATAAATCTACATATTTATATTACATATAATGTAGGAACTCCAGGGGAGGCAGAAAAAATCTCATGTGAAGAAGACATTTTTCGAATTCTCAAATTACCATATAAAGAACCAAAAGATCGAAATTCATAAGCAATGATATTTATTGTATACGAAGAATTATAATATATTAGTTATTTATATAATATTCTGATTATTTATCAATAACAATTATTAAAATTTAATTGTTAAAATAATGAAACAAGGATTTGTTCACTGTCTTTATTTATAAAAATTTAATATAACTTTAATAAACTTAAAATAATTATTTAAGAGTAGAATTATTACCTTTCTCCCTAATATTTATTAATCAATGTTAACGATGTTCTCAAATGTAAATGTGTCATTAATTCTTTTCTTGCATTATTATATTTCTTTGCCTGTAATACAGTTATCTAACATTTCTTTTTTGTTCTATAAAGAAGACTTTTTTCTTTTTTACGTTTTATAGAATAAAAAAGAAATGTTTCATTCATGTTAAGGCAATGATAGATGTTATTACGCTGATAGATATACTTTTAAATAGTTATGATAATATCTTTCCTATAAAGAAGATATGCAATTATTGCCCATAAAGTTGTTGTCCATAAATTCATAGTCAGAAGAGAAGCATGGGAAGGATGAGCGATATTCCACGCCCATGGGAATAAATCTTTTGTCAGAACGTGACCAACGTATAGAAAAATTGGATTTATCCCTATAAAAAACAATAATTATATAGTTTCATATAAAAAAGAATATTTATTTATATAACAGTTTCTTTTTGCATTAATACATACCAGCATAAATAAAAGGAGCTCCACTCCAGAATTGTTTGTAGTCAATAAGAAAGTATAGAAGTGCATACAACAAAAAAGCAAAACTAGAACAAGTCAAAACGTACGATAATGTCATCATCCTTTTGCTAATTGGAATCACTCCTCCTTCGCTTTCGAAATTGCATAAAATTCCAGCAATAATACCCTAGAAAATAATATTTTTTGTTAGTGGGAATTACTTTGCCTTTCGAAAAAATTTATTTCTGCCAACTCACTGTAAATACTGCCCATAAGAACCACCTAATCAGCCTAGCATTACCCTGATAATACAGCAATAAAATTTTGCCAGCATGAACTCCCAAATAAACAATAAATATAGCCGATATAGTGTTCATTAATCCTGGAATTTAATTGTAGTCATGGATATTAAATTATATACAAACTTCTTTTTATAGACATATATATAAACAATATACCTTCAGGGTCATAACGTAAGATCTGACCATAAATAGAATCTTTTATTTTAGAATACGTGTGATTTCCAAAGATCAATCTATCTATGTGGCCAGCTGCGCCAGCAGTGCAATTCATGTATTTTCCACGATAATGATATTTTCCACCTGGTCCAAAGTAACCCGTCGGGCAATTCGGTATATGGAGGAAGAATGTAATTAATGTGTGCGTAGTCATAATGCCTGCCATAATTAACCATTGAGGCCAGCTATCTAAGATGTCTCGGAATATAGCGAAACGGCCGAACTGGAGTAAGATATCCTAATGAGTAATTTTTGTAGATACCAATTAGATAAATGTAAAAGTTATACGTAACAAAAATGATTATATTCAAACCTGAGAATGAGGTTTCATGAAGATTGTTTCCAATATGGCGCATACGAAATACGACACAGCTAGTAACTGAAGAATACCAGGAAAACGAAGATCGTTTAAAGATTTACTATCAATTGAATTTAACATTAATCCGAGAAGAATTAATATCGCTGATCGTCGAAGGCAACATAAAGTTATTTTCACACGTGATGTTGTTAAACGAAGTTCTGCCCGTTTTGAGATTGTTATCGACATACCCATAATCCATGCAAACCTACAAGTTATTTATTGTACTTTTTGGAAGATTAAACATAATATAAATAATTACTTACCAAGGAAGTATTAAATCAGCTACGGAAAGTCCAAACCATGCACTATGATTGAAAAAAACGTACTTTCCTCCTCCATTATTGACAAATATCATCAATAATATTGCAATTCTGTAATAATATAAGTAATATGATATCTAAGATGGCAAATACGCGAGAAACAAGCAAAAATATAGAAATACCCTCTAAACGCGTCTACTGATTGTATTCTACTGCTGAATTTCGTAACTCTAATTACTGGATGTGCTGTATTCTCTTCTTGAAGTCTATTCAAATCCTAGAATAAAATTAAATTAAATAAAATGGAAATATACAATAATATATCAAGCTATGCCTACATCATATACATTATTGGGGGACAATTTTCCTCTTATTACTCGTATAATAACTTTAGATGTTGTCCATGTGACTGCTAATAACATATATATCATAAATGCTGTCAAAATTGCTGTAAAAGAAATTTGTTAGTATTAGAGTTGTTAGTATTTTATGACAAACCACGATTATGAAAATGTATTATTAAATATTACTTACGAAAGTAGCTATTTCTTGGTTCATGTATTACATAAATATTAGAACATATATCATTACGTGATATATTCCATCCATAACTACCATATTCCTTGAAGGTATAAGTTGTGCTACAAAGATGGTTGGAAATAAATACATAGTTGGATGAAAGTGCATATCAGATATATACAGATAAAGTATTACAACCTGCCTTCTTGAAAACCATAGCAGATATTAATTTTTGTTAATATCATGATACAAGGGGACTGCTTATTTATGATACAAAAGATTTTTCTGAAACAAAATTTTCTGAAAGTATTTAAAATGATAACATTCACTTCTAAACATTTATAAGTTATGAGTACAACACTTATAACAAAAGAAGATATAAAGAGAAGAATACTAAATGTCTGTAAATCTATAACTGCAATAATATTATCAAATATACAAAATAATATCATACAAAAAATAAATAAATGTTTAAATGTCAACAGTTTTCACTTTGGACATTTAGTAAAATGAATTGTACCTTAGGATATATCTATTTTAATTATCCTTTGATGTCTCTGCATAGTCTTCCTTTAGATCCTTTTCTCATTATAATTCTTTAATTATGCAGAATAATGAAAAATGCTTTAAACAAATGTTTTGCAGTGTCAGAACAGCTATCCAAATAAATAAAGAAATTAATATGTATTTGATTTAAAAAAAACAAGGGAGCTTCCACCGACCCCTTAGCAGTCATCTTAGAAAAATTTCTTGCACCAAAAATAATCAGTTCCCTTGTACCATTGAAATTAAAAAAAAATTAGTCAATATCAACTATGGTTTCTGAGAAAATGGCTTGTAACACTTTTTCTGTTCCTATAAGAAGAAAGGATACTTACTGACAATATTCATAATTTTTATGTGGTTCAACAGTTTGATAATATATGTGTAATGGGTATTTTGTGCTTATTATCAAACTTGTATTACTGTTTGGTTTTAAAGTAGCCAATGGGACACCAGTACCCTACAAATCAATAATTTATATATAATTTAGATGTTACTAATTGTGTTTGATATATATAAATTAATTTCAAAATTGTGTATATATGAATACATACTGTGTAAGCTTCCCATGCTATTGCATAGAAGATGACAGGATTAATATATAAATTCAAAATACTGAAACACGCTTGATCTATTCCAAGCGAAGCATTTGAATTAGTACAAGGATTTATAGTTGTGTCTATCATTTTGAAAAATTTAAATTTATTCCAAACTTGTTCACATTCGCACAAGAAATGATTCTTTTACAAATTCTTGCTTAATTTGACCCATGTATAATGTACCAAATATAATGTGTCATATCTGAAATTAAATACACAATGATATTAAAATATACGAATTAATATTTTCATTATAAAGTATACGAAGATTATAACGTAAAATACATTTTTCTAAATAACATACATTTTGATTCGTACAGTTTCCTAAAATAATTCATGTATTTACAAACTAATCTATATACAAATTGGAATTCTTTTTTCTTCAGAAAGAAATATCGTACAGCAATCAGTTGAATTTCATAGTTTCTTTAATACACAAATTAAGTAAATCAATTAGATATCAAATAAATGACAATATGACTTAGATCGAAAGGTGTTCTCAATAAGTAAATATTATGAATGCGTCGTAATCAATAAACAAATCATGACACATAGAATGCACTACGCGGTAAACAACGCATTTCTGAGCTTAAAAAAGGACATGAATAATGTAAGAGTTACATAAAGAAACAATATTAAAATGGATTGTTAATGTACCGTTGAACAGTTTTAATCACGTAATTTTGTCACAAATGAGACGAAAACCGCCTGTTCAATGTAGCTTCACTCAGAAAATATTGGAAGACACAGGGAAGTATGGCGGATTTCCTCTGCTTTTAGCAATGTGGTGAAAATACGTATATATATACATACAAGCTGATATAAATTAAACACATATATATAGTTGTTGCTTTACGCATTTCGTTTGATGTTTCATCAAATGTATTTGAATATTTACATATACGTCTATACATACAAGCTGGTCATGTGTTACCGCGTAAATGAGTGCGATATGGAAATAGAAACAGAACGTTGCATTGATCTCCCTTCTCTTTTTGTCTAATCAGGCAAGCTCACTAACGCCGCTTGTTGATCGGTGTTACACTTGCATACATAGTTACATACTGTAAGAATGTGCTTACATTATTATAAGCAAGAATACAGGAGGCTTTTTGCAGCGATCTTTTTCTATTCCTATATTTTTCGGCTTTTTCAGCTGGTTTACGCACTCCTCTATAATATACAATAACATATTCTATATCCATGGCAAAGTTCCACCAATGAGATTTGAAAAGGGTTTGGTTAGACTCAGAAATATACGAATTGAAATTGACGCCCAGATTAAAGATTAAAACAGAAAGGAAGTTTCTTCTCTGATTAAAAAAAGATTAAATTTATTTTATTTTTTAATTTCATTTCTTTCTCGTATATAAAGCTATAAAATAAAAGTGGCAAAATAGAATTTAAGCGGCATAATTAAAAATTCGAAATGAAGTCTGTGTTTAATTTGAAAAACTAAATTTTTGTGTAATTATATATTTCATATAATAATAACAGAAATTATTTATAATTGTAAAGAACCTTTAATATATATACAGAATGAATATTAAAACTCTTACGTTTTTAGATGATATTCTACTAAATTTAACGTAACACTTGTGAATAATATTGAATTCAAATGTCGTCTACTCTTAACAGCTGTCTAGCCTATAATTAAAAATTAGAGACAAAATCGATATAAATTAAAAAATAAAATTAGAAATTTGTATGTTGCAAATGTATGGTATACATTACTTCAAAGGAGCATTGAATTGCATTAATTATTACATTAATTATATGAAAGCCAATATATATTTGCGTATATTAAATAATATACGAGGCAATAAGCACAATAGTAATTACAACGAAAAAAAATTGTTAGTAAATGCGTGTGTGATCAAATTAAGCTATTGTTTGGTTGAAAATATTTTGTTACATTAATTGACATAAAACATTGTAAAAAAGCACGTGGCAAATCAGTTCGTTAAATTTTATAGTGTTTTAAAAATCAAAAAATGAATTTTTATTTTCTCATGTAAGATTTGTACCTCTTTTCTGTGAGAATAATATATTTTAGCTTAAAATCTTTTCTAGCAAATGTTATGTGTATGTCTAACAATTTTGTATTCTTTCAGGATGCATATGGTACTCTCATTAAATATGTTGCTAGTAATAGTCATATGTAAAATATTATGTATATTTATTATTTTACCTATTTTATTAATAACATGGAGAAAGCAATATTCCAAAAGTCGAATGGAAAGATCACATAAGGAAACGGTTGTAGGTTTCTTTCATCCGTATTGTAATTCAGGTGGAGGAGGTGAAAGAGTACTTTGGGCTGCTGTGAATGCTATACAAACCAGGTATAACTATTTTAAATAAATTAATAAATTAAATAATAATTATATTATTTATCATAACTTCATTTAATTATCATATGTTTAAATTATTATTTTTATCAGATACCCTAATGTATGCATAGTTATTTACACTGGGGATCTTGATGCACATCCAGAACAAATTTTAAATAAGGCAGAAAAAATATTTAACTATAAAATTGAGCATAAAATTGAATTTGTATACTTACATAGGCGCAAATGGGTGGAACCTTCAATGTATCCATATTTTACACTTTTAGGACAGAGTTTGGGATCAATTTGGTTAGGTATTGAAGCTTTAAATAGTTTTGTACCAGGTAAAATTTTATTTCATATCTGTTTTAATAATTGTTTTATAAATACCATATATTATGTTACATGACATATAAAATATTGTTTTAGACATTTACATTGATACCATGGGTTATGCATTTACATATCCATTATTTAAATATATTGGTGGGTGTCGAGTAGCAACATATACTCATTACCCCACAATTTCAACTGATATGTTGAGACATGTTTATAGGAGAGTTATCTCTCATACTAATAAAAGAGTTATAGCTAGAAATCCATTTTTATCAGCAGCTAAACTTGTTTATTATAAATTATTTGGACTTGTATGTATATAAAGATTATTAATTAATTATTCTTTGATGATATAATTTACAACAATTACTTCAGATATATGGTTGGGTTGGCAGTAGGGCAGAAATTGTAATGGTTAATTCCTCATGGACCGAAGAACATATTAACACAATTTGGAAATGTCCATTGAAAACTCATAAAATTTATCCACCTTGCAATATAAAGCACTTAACATCACTGCCACTTCTCAATGATGATGAAAAGTGTAATAATATTCGTATAATATCAGTTGCACAATTTAGACCAGAAAAAAATCATCCATTAATGTTGAGAGCCATGTATGAACTTAGATCAATCATTAAAGAAGAAATTTGGGAAAAAGTAAGTTTATTATAATATAATGATATAAATAATAAAGGTTTCATATTATGTAATGTTACATGATCTTGCCAGATTCGTTTAATTCTTATTGGTTCTTGTCGAAATTTTGAAGATGAAGTACGCATGAAAGATATGAAGGATTTATCAAAACATTTTGCATTAGATGAAAATGTAGAATTTAAACTAAACATACCATACTCTGAACTTCTCTTGGAACTTCAACGAGCAATGATAGGTTTACATACAATGTGGAATGAACATTTTGGTATAAGTATCGTTGAATGTATGGCAGCTGGATTAATTGTAGTAGCTCATGGTTCTGGTGGACCAAGGTAAAGTGTAATTAAAAATATAGTAATGTAATAGTCAAAGGATCCTCAGCTTTTTCAAGAAATATATATCAGCAAAATTAAAGTTAAAGAAGAATTGAAGAAAAATATTACTTGGCTGAGAACTGTTGATATAGTTAATAAAATTATTGTTAAAATTATTCTTTTATAAAAATAAAAATACACAAATTAATATATAATTGTAACATTGAATAATCATAGGGCTGATATAATAGAAACACAACCAGGATCTCAAAATGGATTTTTAGCTACAGAAGCTGAAGAATATGCAAAGATCATGGCACATATTATCAACATGCATCCAGAAGATAGAAATGCCATTAGGACGGTTGCTAGGTATTATTACTTTTTGCATTATTATTTTTTAATAATAAATCATATTGATTAGTTATCGATTAATATGAAAGATAAATTTACAAATGATCAGAAATAAATTATTTTTTTAGAGCATCCGTAGATCGGTTTTCGGACGAAATGTTTGAAAGAGAATTCTTACGAACTATAGAACCATTTTTTAGACAAAAACAGGAATGATAATTCTTATTAAAATATTTATTATGATTAGATATATACTTTTTCAACATATTTTTGCTTCTTCTATAAAACAGAAAACGTCATAAAGTTATTCATCTACTGATTGAATAGAAAATTATGTACATAAATATCGCAAAAAAGAAATAGATATAATCAAATAAGAAAAGGAACAGATGTTATACAAGCTCTTTGTTATATGTGTTATAATTATTCTTGATAAAATAAATAAGGTAACAATGAGAGAACATAACTAATATATATACTATGCATTTTGCATTATACTTATTTTGAATATACAATTGTTACTTATTTTATATCTATATTTTCGTACCCACAACCTTCACACTCTAAGGTATAGGAATTATTACTTCCATCATTTCTATGTTCGCATAACTTAAATTGAAGATTAAACTGTTGCAAGACTAATTCTGCCACTTTTATAGCTGTTTCAGTGTGACAAGTAAGTTTTTTACCTCCGAGATTAATTTTAGAAGTACCTTTAGCTAAAGCCATCAAAATGATTAACTAAAATATACAAGTAATTATAATTTATTATGACAATAACAAATTATTTTTAATTATTTTATAAAAATATACATACTTGGTCTTGTGCGTGTTCGTCAACACAGGATCCTGCTAAAATTGTATCTAATATTTCATTAGCTGCCTGTATACCTGGTGCTACTTGCTCTTGACGTCCAGAACCCAATCCTGACCCACCAAAAACACATCCACTTGTCGTAGCGCACATTACACTGATGATATCGTTCATATTTAATTAAAAACATAATGTATAAAATTCATAATTTTTGGCTGTATCTAAATCTTACTTGATGCCAGACCCATTACCAATAGTTACAGATCTATCCTCTTTATAAACTTCGATATTTATAGGTGGCAATGGAATATTAGATTTATTTAAACCTTTTGTTAAAACTGATTTTACATCATCTGCCATTTTATGTGCTTCCTTTAAAACAAACAAGATATGTATCAAAGAAATATAATATTAAAATTATACAACTATATGATGCATACCCGAATGTGAACAACACCTGCAACATATGCCCATCCTATTATTTCATGTGGAATTCCTGGGTCAGTCAAAGTAATAGCTTTCAAAGTATGTACAGGTTTAATGTACAAATGTACCTCTCCACCTCCCTTTGGATAATAACCCCTACATAAATTGTTAAAAAATTAATATTCTATAAATATCTATAGTTTACAGCAAAATACTACGAACAAAATAGCTAAATCGTATCATCACATCAATGTATACCTTGTTATAACTTTAAAATCAAAATCAGCTCCAAATTTATTAAGTAATGGTCTGAATATTTCTGTAAA
This sequence comes from Bombus dahlbomii, assembly GCA_037178635.1. Classification (NCBI taxonomy): domain Eukaryota; kingdom Metazoa; phylum Arthropoda; class Insecta; order Hymenoptera; family Apidae; genus Bombus; species Bombus dahlbomii. The sequence continues at coordinate 1,470,627 of CM074118.1, forward strand.
ATATTCTATATGTGGTCCCATAGGAACGTTTGTGCCACCTTTAAGGATCAATGTAACTGTATCCTTTTTTAGAAGAAAAAGGGCACAAGGTAAAGCTACTTGAGCTAACAAACAAATACAGCCAGCAGTTCCTGTATCTACAAAGAATGTGTGTTTTTTATCCATGTTTAACTGACCAGGTTTAAACTCTAAAACTGTTGATCCTATATAAGCTCCATAAACTTTTGCATTACACATATCTTTTAACAGTTCTACTCCTGTAATAATGTTCAATTCAAAAGAGAAACAAGATTAACAATAATCGAAAGTTATATTTTAACAAGAACATACCTTTTAAATGTTGTGCAGCAAGGCCAGGCTTAGGACGACCTGCTCGTATATTATTAATTTTAATTGGAATTTTATATAATGCACTCAGGCAAAGTGCAATTCTTAATACCTGGCCACCCTAAACATAAGCATAATTTTTAAAATTTTAATTAGGTATATTAAAAATAACATATTTCATTTGTGCATTCAATAATTTTTAGATACATATACTTCTATTAATCCAAATTAAGGCACTCGAATTATCTAATCTTATACGATTTATAAAATAAATAATTTTTAAATACATACACCTTCGCCTAAGCTTCCATCAATTTGTATCGAAGACATAGTACGGATAATACAATCAAGTCTGCGAAATGTACGCAACACTGTGTAAAATAAATTTTTTACTAAAATGTTGCTTTTTTCGGAATCTTTATAAACGAAACTGAAGTTGTTTACCTAAAATATTAAAAAATCTAATATGTATAAACTGTACAAAATATTCATTTCATATGTATATACAAAGAGTATATAATAACATACTAGTCTCTAGTATTACTAGAGAGGAAATCTCTGATATTACATAGGGATCATTGAATCATATAATTCAAATATGTAAGTATGTACATACTTAGTATTATATTGCTTATAAAAATTAATGTACGTTAACTTTACAATCTTTAATGTTCTTTTTAGTGCGTTATGAATGAATTCTACAGGGTAATCTTAGAAATGAGAGTGCTCATGCTTATCGTTCCGGTTATTCTCAGATTAGTGCTGCCCTCAACGGCCAAGTGCTGAAGATGTTCCACGCTATCATATAAAAGAATCTATTTAATTCCACTATAATTGAAGTATATTCGCTTTGGTTCCACGCTACAACGGTCCATTTCCTTGTAGGTTCTACGACAATGTTCATACTTTTCTGTACTAATTAAATTTAGTTGCCTTAGAAAGAGAAACTAACTGTATATTATATTCTTTTTAGAGATGAAAAGAAGATCTTGTCTTTTAAACGATAATGGATCAGTGGAATGATACAATGATTTTAATATATTTTCCATGCACAATAGCGTTTTAGACATAAAATTAAATTTACTTTCCTTGCGATAATGTTTTTGTTATAATGAAACCTAAATTTTATTTTAGTAATAATTTCAGTAGTTTATTCAGAAGTACGAGGCTTTGAACAATCGTAGTCTTAGTTTTCGCCATTTCCGGTTCCAGGAAGTTGCTTGGAGGGATTGTTAGCGGAGGACGAGTGAGTTTCCTGGATGCCTTCCATAGTGAGTAGTTAAAAGTCAGCTATGAGAGATAGGTTGGCAAAGTATTTTTGAAAACAGTTTCTATAATTCTTAAGGGTTTTGGTGAGTTTTCTTGTTGCATTGTTTAACTGACGTCTTCAGACCTTCTATGACTTTGCCATACTCTTCTAAGTCTGCGTTTTTCTATGATTTGTTTTAGTATGTGGTGGAGATATTCGTGTTAATTGTCGAAGCTCTTCATAGGTGTGGAAGAACGGATAGTGTTTACTATGCTGGTGTTTAAGTATTCCCGTGGCTGCTTCTATATCTTCTTCGTTTGTTTTTAGGGATATTGAGGGCTGATGTTGAATAATTGAAGATTTCCCTAAAGAGCTGCCAGTTTGTGAGTTGGATATGAATAAAGCCATTAAAAGTTGGTTTTCGATAATTGTTAGGGAGGAATGACGAGAAAGAAGAGTCGAAGTTGGAGAAACAGAGATTAGGATTGTTTGTTGTAGGATGAGTCTATGATGTTTGTGAAGTATAAATAAGGAATTGGTCATCCAACTTCCCCCATTTTTTGATAATCGTAGTTTCTGAATCTGCATACATTCTACAATTTATCTTACCATTAATGTAACAATTGTTGTTATCAATGCAAGTTTGTTTTTTTATACAGAACCTATGGTAGAAGATTTGACGCTGTTTATCTTATGGCTTAAATCTGTGGGCGGACTAGGCCCGTGATAGTTATTGTAGTTGGCTGTAGATGTCGCTGCTGGGGGTCTAATATTGTATTTACTTTCTAATTATTGTGTCGTGGAAGAAAAATATCGGAACTACAAGTACACCGGGATTCGAACCTGAGTCCTGAACGTTCGTAACCAAAGGCGCTAATCACTGCGCTATCGTCGTCCGGTTCTAGATAATGTCTAGTGGCGGTAGTTGTTGTCGAGTGCCACCACAAATCTATGAGTATTAATTATAATTCGCAGTTATATATGTCGGAGATGAAAGGACACCGGGGCCTTCCCTTTGGAATTCTTTGAAAAATCCCCAATACTTTAGTCTTTATACGTTAACTCGACTATAATCGTCAGAGATTTGTGATAATGAGCTTGGGCTCGAGGCGACAGCTAGTCGCTGAACGTAGCCGCGGTCACGGGGTGAAGGTTTTTACCTGATAGAAACATAGAGTAATTGTACAGCTCTCCTTAAAAAGAAATAGTTGTGGCGGCACTTGGCAGTAAATATTCCAACGGTTTCTGTCTCGTGGCTCGCCACACACAGACAGACCCTATTCTTCAGGCAAGATGATTACCAGATGTCGATGCATCTCCACAATATATGTTCAGCTAGCCTGAGAACCTGCTACAAATCTTAGGATTTAGTTAACTAAGGTGCTTCAAACGGACAAGCAGTCTTAACAGTCCATAAATCTATCACCTATTACGGGAGGATACGGGAAATCTGCTTTTCTCACGAACGACGCTTAGCAACTTTCTCTCAAGGGCGGCTAGCATCTTTCTCTAACCACCAACATAGAAATTAACCAATTAACAGCAACATCCATTTTCCTCACTTTCCGAACGAAGGCTTTCCTCGACGAATACGATGATCTTGTGTCCCTGACACACCCTATCATAGTTTTCCTCTGTAGCATCATCGTGACGGAAAGTCATTCTCTCTCGTAAGGTCTCATTAGCGAGTTACATAGCTTCTTTACGATCGGTGAATATTCTACGTTTCAATAAAGAGTTAGTTGAGTAATACTTGTACTGTGGACAAGTAAATCGAGTCTGACTTAGATTTTGGAGGAAAGTACATTTGTTATTCCGTTGACCGCGGATTCGTTATCGAACCTAGGACCATTGTCATTAGTATCTAATCACCGCGGTTACTTGTCAAACTCTGTAATAATCATATTTGCATTGGTAAATATCTTCTCTATTGCATAACCACAATGTCTAATCCAAATGAAGATTCCTTACACCTAACTAACCTTTTTTTTTTTAACATGGAGAAATTCTCATCGACACTCTGCTGCTGCTGTCGATTACCGGCAACAGCAGAGTAGTGTCGAATTCTTACCGACTAAAACTCCACGATGGCCTTCCTACGTGTCTGACAGGAGTGCTCTGGGGACCTCTCGCGAATTATCTTCTCCAGTGCACCCCCTCACGCGACCGCTCGTTCGTTCGAGCCAGAACAAAATTCCCCTAACTATCGACTCTGGCGCCAGAGGGAGCCATTGCCCATAGCGCCATCCCCCCTTCTTGTCGCGGCCCGTTGGGACGGCGGTGAAGCGGCTCTGGGTCGCCTACCCGCCATCCCTCTCCGCAGCGTTACCTTTACGAGCATCACTTGCTCGCAGAAGTAGCGGACAGCCTCGTACTCCTGTGGCCCGTTCAGCATCGCTTCTACGATCGCCAAAGGGGCCAATCTCTCGTCGATGACAAGACGCAGGATGTAGCGGGGCAGCTCCCATGTCCGCCGACATATAAACAATGTCGACGATAAAACGCAAATACCGACAAGCCGAAGGGTCGGAAAACTTCAATAGGCCTAACGGCTATCAATATATTTCCACACCGCAGTCGCCGATGTTCAATTAGCCACCAGAATGTTTAGAGTCAAGAGTCGTTAATCGAAATTTGTCATATCATATTACTGCATTAAGTTCACGTTAAATAATCATCGTTTTCTGTTTAATCCACTGTAATAAATCCATATATCAATACATTATCATAATTTTTTTATTATTTAATTTGTACTTTACAATTTGTCCAGCTTGACATTCGGTAAATTTTACTAGCTTAATTGCTAAATAACATGTAGATGACTACATGTGTCCTTTTTTTTTATTATAAAGGTTCTGTTGCTTAGGTATGATTTGAGTAAGTGGTAGATTTATTCCGGGGAATGTTTCTTGATTGTTTGTAAGAGACTTTCATGGTTCACTTTGTCAAATGCTTTCTCGATATCCATGAAGAGGGCTGTACAGTATTGTTTCTTTTCTAATGCTAATAAGATTTCGTTGACGAGCCTGTGCATTTGCTCTATCGTGGAGTGTTTGTTTCTGAATCCAAATTGGTGATTTGGCATTAATTTTTCTTTCTCTATTGTTGATTTTAAGCGATCGTATATTATTTTCTCTAATATTTTGGAAAACACAGGAAGTAGTGATATTGGTCGATAAGATGCAGTTTGGTGTAGGTCTTTGCCTGGCTTAGGTAACATTAGCCTGGCATTATGATCTGTGCTAGTTTCCATAGATTCGGAAAGTATTGGATTCCTAAAATTGCATTGAATATTATTGTGATTAAACATATTGCTTTTGGGCGAAAGTTTTTCAAGATTTTACCATTGATTAGGTCGATTCCTGATGCTTTGTTGTCTTTTGTTTTCTTGACTATGATTCTAATTTCTTGTGCTGTTGTATTAAGTATGGTGTAGTGCTTGTTAGTTGGGGTACTAGAATATTACGCATCTTCGTCGGAATGATATTTGGTTTTACTGTTGTTTTCTTTTCCAGCAGTGTTATTCTATAATTCGATTAGAGCATCTATTATTTGGGCATTTATGTAGATCGGTGGTGGTTTAACGATATGAATTGTGACATTTTCTTTTGGGTCTATATCTATTTTTTCTATTAATAAACCGAATGAATTTCGAAGTGGGATGTCTTGTAGCCATTGTTGCTTTTCTGTATTTGAAGTTGTCATGGCGCTTGTGCCTGGTATTATTTTACACTTTTTGTGCGCTGTTGCCATCTACTTAACGTATTTGTAGCTTTATTTATGTAATATATTTCACCTTTGTTTGTTATTTTGATTGGTGGTATTCGCTGTTGCATTTCGTGCTTTACCATTTGGCAGTGTTTATTGTCTTTTCGTTCACCTAAATTCACTGCTTGTTGCACTTTCACTGAAGCACAGTTTCTCACGTTTATCTAGCTCGGTTGGTCAGGCAGAACTGACATTATCATATAGAATAGAAACCATTGGAAATCCTAATTTCTAACATTTCTGAATAAAGAATTTCTATAATTCATTCATCCACACGTTTGCTCTCTCTATTTCGAGTTATATATATAAAACCTCAACAGTTGATATGTAAAATTTCATTAACATACTGGCGAAACTTTCCCAAAAATTAGACCAAACACAATATTATTATAAAATTCTGTAGATTGTGCTTATGAATCTTCCTTGATCGTACTTGCCACTGTGCGATATCTAGCAATCTCTTAGCTGCTAAGACAGGCTGAGGGCCTAAAGCCTAAAGCATATACTGCTTTAGTGGGTAATGTAAATATATACCATTATTACACTAACACATTGTTCTTTCTTCTTTCCTGTCTTTTTTTCGTACCATTACGTATTATTATCCTTTAATGTTCAGCATGTAAACAAAAGGCATTTGCTGGGTATAATGTCAGGTGAGCAATCTATCAAGCACCTCTTGATATCAAGCACCTCAACTGTTAAGTTATCAATCTCAATATATATTTTAATTAGATTGTTAATAAGTTTTACTCAGTAACGAAAGTAAAATGGATAGAAACGTGAAATCTTATTTGTAGTTAATTTCTACTTCTGTTTTTAACGTTTTTGTAAAAACGAATACGCATGCAAAACAGATATATTACGCCACAAATATTATTTGCAGCCTATCAACTACTGAAATTAATATAAAACTGAAATTTAGGTTTTATTATAACAATATTACCATGTATTACATTACCATGTATTACCATGTATTAATATTACCATGAGGAAAGTAAATAAGCAAAAAGCTATTGTATATAAAGAATATATTAAAATCATTGTGTCATTCTACTGATCCATTGTCGTTTGAAAGGAGACTTTCTTTTTTCTTTAAAAAGAATAGAATAAACAATTAATTTTTTTTTTTTAAGGCAATTAAGATTAGGTATTGCACGATTTTGCTCGGACAGAAAAGTATGAACATTTTCATAGAACCGTACAATGAAATAAGCTCTTGCAGCATAGAATCATAGTGAGTATATCTCATTTACAGTGGAACTAAATAGATTTTTTGTATATGATAACGTGGAACACCTTCAGCACTTGGCCGCTGGGGGCAGCACTAATCTGAGAATAACCTTATAAATGTAGCATTCGTTCTTTGGTAATACTATTCCCTAATTAATTCAAAGGTAGATGCGCCACTTACCGTTATTACTGTTGATTACTTGATCACACTCTCGTTTTCATTATAGATACATACACCATACACACACAAACTGCCTGCGCCTTAATATAAAGACGTGATGTCGATCCAATAGGTCTAACTAATAACTAATGAAAATGACACAAAACAAGTCACACATACCTACGACATTGTTACTATTGTTACGGTAATGTAATTGGCAGTACTACCCTTAAGTTAGTGAGAAAATCATCCTGTATTTTATCAATTATATTTTTATTTTCAAAATAGTATATTGCGTAAAAGTTACTTTAAAAGCAAAGTATAAACATGCGCATTTTATATTTTATCTTCTTAACTATACTTTGAGGAAGATCTTCTAATCTTAGATATATTTGAATTTTACGTTTATAATATATGACATTTTAGGTTTCTTTATAACGAACTTTTTAAAGTTGAAATAAAAATATTTATCTTTTCTGGAATAATAACTTCTTAATATTTTGAAGCAACATAATTAATAAGAATATAATATGTTGTGATCTATGGATCATGAAATTATTCAAATAAATTTATAACATTATTTATCTTGTATTATGTTTCTTATAATAATTATTATATAATAATTATATATCAAAAATAAATAGTTCATAAAATATTTCATATTTCTGTTAAATATTTATTAACCCCATATTTAAATATAATTCTTTCGATATGAGAAAAAAAATTGTATTTTATAGAACATTATTTTATAAAAAACTTTTATACATTTATTTAGGTAACATAATATAGAAAGATATATTTACTAGAATTTTTATTTTTGATAAATTTTAGTATTAATTATTGGCTGACAATTAATGATAAAATGCAAGAGTCATATTTCAACTATTTAACATCTAATAATTTGTTGCCATAAAATACTTTAATAATGAAATTCTTGAGAGCATATAAATATTACTTATGGCTAACATAAACTATTTGAAAATATAAATACATAAAGTAAAAATTGTTCTTTTGTCTTTAAATATGACATTAATTAGTAATATTAACATTGTGAGATACATTATAAATAACATTTATATATATGTAATTAAGAAGTAAAGTAGTTTATAAGCAATAAAAACATTGTTTTATTTTTCTGGAACTAATCTTTTGTTTTATTATCTAACAATTGAATGAAATATTACTAATATATAAATCATTTATACTTCATTTGAAGTTTCGTTTATTTTTCGTTTTTTGTATTCATTTTAATGCCATAAGAGTGATACAAAATGTAAAAGACAAGATAATGAATTATTATAGACGAAAAATTTAATTATTAAATGCTTAAGACTATTGTGGTTAGATTTCAGTAATTTGCCACATTTAAAATCTATGTCAGTAAAAAATCCTATCACAAATTGTGGCTTTAAAATATTATTATTCTTAGTTTATAATACTATATTCTTAAATTAATTTTACATGTAATTATACTTTCACAGCTAATATTTTTTCTGTTGGTTTTCAAAAATGTTCGCTCGAAGCTTTCAAGATTGTTACTAACCTTTTGTGCTCTTAATTTATTCACAACATGTAATATATACATAATATTCTTGAAATACTGTCTAAGAATTTTGTCCAAAAACATTATCTAATTTTTAAATTAATGACCTACATACATATATTGAAGGCGATTGTTCCTTTTTAAGACTCTTTTAATTGCAATTTATTAAATATCAATAGCCAATTAACATATAAAACGATTAATAATTAATTATTAACATTGAAATAATATATTCACTGAAAAAAATGCGTGATAAGAGATGTAAAGATCATAATTTGACCACAAAAGGTTAAATCATTTAATGTAAATACGCAGTTACGTTTGTTTTTCTTAACGAAAATATTCGAAACTCATTTAATAAAAAATTTCTTATTTACATTCATTCGTATGCTTCTTAGACACATAAATACAATCTCACGACAAAACATTAAATAGTAATTTAAATTCTGCATAATTTTCAGCATTAAAATTTATTAAACATTTTGATCATCCTAAATAATTTCATTCACCTTTTATAATTCACCATTTTTAAAATAATTTTTTAACTTTATATTTATACTCATATATAATTAATTTCTTTGTGTTTTTAACGTTTTGCAAGTGTATGCATATATTTATAATATTCTATTCATAATATACGAATTATAGACATTATATCACATTAATGTTACTACCACATGACTTGTTCATTTTCTTTTTACGGCACTCTCTTTCACGTATTTCATATAATAGCAATAACTGATAAATTGGAGAACGAAATTCCTCGTTTGTTTATAAAATGTATAATACAAGTAGAAAATGTGTGTGTGTGTGTGTGTGTGTGTGTGTGTGTGTGTGTGTGTTTCAATACATTTCATACATAAAAAACCAAATTTCGACATAAAAAGAGGTACTTCAAATTGTTGCTATTCGACATAAATACATTAATATTTGTACTTTCTATTTAACTTTTAACAAAATTTATTTTTATTTTTAAACTAAAGTCTAATTTCTTCTCTTGTTCGGTATGTTGAATAAATATTAAACATCTGATTCAGCACCTTAAAAATAACCCACCATCATATATAGTTGTAATATATTCTGCGTACTTTACTAATATTTATAGTTATAATTGGTATGATAATATAGTAACTCACTTTAAGGCCTCAATACTGCCACTTAACGTCTCTTATTTCCATGACGTCGACCGAACTTACGATTTTTTCTACAAAAAGGGAAGTTGTAAATCTATTAATATATATAAAAAATATTTGTTCAAATTGTCAAAATGCTTAATATTTATATTCAATTTAATTCCTAAACTTAATGTTATGCAAACATACGAGCACAGAAAGTATACCTAATTTTACTCGGCGAAGGAACCGGAGTATGTTCGGCGATAACAGGTAATACAGAAGTAAATTTATCAGTTGGACGTAAAAGACGTGCTGTACGAGAAGATAATCTCCATATCAGTCTTTGCCTGTGAGGGGTTTGCTCCTGAGCATTATATTTGCTCAATACAGCACCCACAGCTTCATGTGTAGAAAAGAAGCTTGTGTCTGAAATCTATAAACGTAATATACCAATCACTTATTGTTTTACCTGTTATATTTACAATATTTAGAATTCATTAAATTATTATAACTTTACCTTACATATTTTCTGAAGTTCTATAGCAAAGTCCAAAAGTCTAAGCATTTGATGCCTTGATGTTACAGATGTATTGATAGTAGAGGAACTAGGAATAGCAGTAGTAGATATGGGAATATCTGAATTAGTATCTAATCGGTTCACTGCACCATCTAAGTATGTGCAGAGTAGAACAAGTGCTACTTCCGACGACTTCAAACTTGCACAATTACCATCACATGCAACCATTTCTAACCTAAGTAGAAGCTCAGATTCCTAAAATGAAGCAATCAAATTGATATATCATATTAATATAACCAAGTCTTCTATTTTTACATAAATAAAAATAATTACCGTTACAATACTGGTATACATGTCTCCTAGCCCTAGTTGTGATGCAATTGCAAGAAACATTGCATTGAATAAACGAAGAAAAGTTAAAGATGTAACAGGTTGAGTACCAGGTGCCCATTCTAACTTATTCCGTATTACTTCTGACATACGTTTAAGATCACCTCCAGTGCATTTGCACTGAGAAATTGAGACTAAGTGGTCAGCATCCAGTGACTGTGCTAACTGAACAGTAGCTATGTGAAAAGCAGATACACTGATACATGCCATATATTTTGGTCTTGCTTTCATTTTTGTTAAAAAACGGTCCATTAAATTGATGGCAACAAAAAATACATCCGATGGTAGATCATACCATACTTTCAAACACCTTAAAACATGGGCTGATCCATCACGAGCTCCAATTGTTATGTCGTCATTCTAAAAGAAGAAAAAAATATTTCATATAAAATAAAATTACTTATGATATTTTACAGATATCCAATTGTTCTATTATTTTATATGATTTATATACATACTTGTGATATATTAGGTAACGGAAGGTTAGGTTGATACTTTACTTCAAGAACTAAAGCTTCTTGCAATTGTTCAAGTAGCGGGTGGATTGCATCCGGTACAGGCAAGCCCGATGTGTCCATTCCTGCAATGTGTGACTGACAGCTCACTACAGCAATAATTAAAAGATAAAGCAATGCAAAATATGCGTAGTATAGCTGATGATATGAATGTCACACAACAAGAATGACGCAGCTGGCTAGCCTTGTATCTATAAACAGAAAATATTTATATTAAAATTATTGTTTAAGAAATCTATTATTGTCTAAATTATCTATCACTGGCTATTATGTTAAAGATAATAAATACATCTGTTTCTAGAATGTTTAATTTATCATAACAGTTAGTAATAAATAACTTATTCTTTAATAACATAAATATAGTTGAAAAATTGTATGTTTCTTAACTATTTTAATAAATTACAGAGAAATAACAAATATCAGAATAATTTTTTTTTAATACACTATAAGAAGACCATATTTCTTTCGGGACAATTGTTCCGATATTATTTTAATATTAAAACTTGTAAAAATTTTATTCCAGCTTTTTATTTTTACTTCTGTTCTTTGCTATTGTGTAAGGTGTGCGAGTTTGTATTTACGCGCCATCAATAGATTTATATACTTGAAAGTTTCATGAATGTACTAGAAAATTATCTATATATAATTCGAAATAACTTCGAGCGCTTCCAATTTTGTATCTTTTTCTTTTATGATTCCTTTTTTAAAATAAACTGAGTCAAAATTCTTTCCCGTGATAATATTTTTGTAGAACTACAGCCATTATAAAATGTTTAAATATATTATTACAAACGGACTGAATTTATTATTTTTGGTTTAATTCAAAAGAATTCAATTTAGAATAGTATCCTATTTTATAAATAGCGCTTCCAAAATCATATAAACAAAATGATAATGTAATAAAGGTATAGAATTATAAAAAAAATTGAATATTGTAAAAATATAAGTCATCGATATAATAAGGAAATAGTTAATAAATTTTGCAAAATAAAATATGTAAAATGATTTTCGAGAATATTCTATTGCAAAATATCGAATAGAAATGTGTAATTTATTTATTTGGTAATACTTAAATCGTATTATTGTCATATATTATCAAAACGGCAAAACGAGAAGATATTGACCAGCTGATGCAATGTATTGTCAGAATTAAAGGAACTTAAGTGTGTCTAAGTCTTCGATTATTTGTATCATACGTCAATTCAATACGAGAGAAGATGTCCAAATAAAAATATTTTCAATTAAATATGTTAAATATAAGGAAGAGTATCTAACTGAAATTAAAAGTTCGATGCAAATTTGTTCTGAAACACGAATAAAATAAAAAGATTTAATAAAAAATATTAGTTTTGGAAAGTTATATGTATAAAAACTAAAATCACATATTTACATATATATGTTTATAAAGATATAAATTCCACTGACCCGAAAAGCTGTTTAAACATTACTATATTGATGATAGTAATTAGCAATGAAAATATGCAAACAAATCATAAAACGATATATGAAATAATGGTTTAGTCCATAATATTATCACTTACTACGAGATGTTTGATTTGAATTACATTATGGGTAATGACAAGATGTAAACAAGATAAATATGGATAATGAAAAATATAAAACAGAGGAAATTGTTTACAAAGAAATTGATCCTCGCAATGTATGTATCACTTAACGAAAGAAATGTTTATGTTGATCAACGATCAATTCGTTGTTAGTAACAAGATACATACTTATAATATTTTCCCATATATAACAGCAAATTAATGTACACACTTATCATTTATTTTAGACAATGTGCTATTATGAAATCACAGAATCATCAAAATCTATAGGTATATATTGTTTTTTTTCTTTACGTAAGAGCAACGAGCTCTTACGAAGAGCAAAGTATACACTCTATATAAGCGCGTACTCGAATGATACTGTTAATTCGCGTCTGCTATGTGAATCGTCACGGATGAGCAATATCCGAATTATTACGAATATGCACGAATTTACACGAAGTTAACCGTGAAGCAGTATTAAGATCAAATAATGTAGGAAATCTTCGGTTAATAAACGAATTTAATCATTTATTTGCAAATGATAGAATTTCAATGATCATTTTAAATAAGAATTAATAAATTATTTCAACAAAAATAAAAATGTATGTATTGTAAATAATGAACAATAAAAAATAACTTTATGAAAACAAACTTTAAAATGTTGAATGCGAGTCTGTGGAATATAGTTCTTATCTTTTATATTTATATATATACACACGCGACACGCACACACAGAGTATTTCATTTTTTTTGCTATATTTGACACGAGTTTATACAGTTTATCATATTCCATTATTAAATAAATTTCATAGCGATCCACATTTTCTTTATCGTTAATCGTAAATAAATATTATGCTATTTACTCTCAAATACCAAGAACGATAGAAATCTCATTTACTCCTGTCATTTAATTTGCAGAAAGAAAAATTAGATTTTTATCGCAATTATTCGTTATATATAAAGTTCCAATTTTGTAGTATTGTCAAAAGCTTTATCATTATCATCTTAACTAATTTATATTATATCATGTAGAAGACATATCATAAATAATCAAATAATTAGAAGTACATATATACAGTATATATATTCGTCGAACTCTTTCTCTGTTCTCATTACCACCATTTTGTTTTAGTTAGAGATTTGAACATATACTTTATAAACACTTTATGCACTGCAACGATATTTACAAAAAAAAGCAAAGATTTACCCGGATGCGTCCGAAACGCTGTTACGTCGATAGATCACCCAATCTTGGCTTTTTTATCGCATTTGTCGATACGGATAGGAAACAGATTCACGAACGAACTATTCTGTTTGACAGTTGTTTCAACAATAAGAAATGGCGAAGTCATGAACGTTCAGCTGATCATTACGAGTTTCTATACGCTCATGCGTAATAGTCCTTCCATAAGCGTAAATCACTCCGCGAAAGATTTTAAATATGATGTCACTATATTTAGATAATTTATTATTTTCATTGCAGTTATATTATTTCAAGCAATTTTTATTAATTTTAGAATTGAATGTTCTATTTATAAATCTAGTTTGAATATAGCATTATTTCATAACTTTAAATTTAACGTTTGGAACGGTATTGATATTAAATAGTGTTAACATGTAGATTAATGATTGTGCCGTGATATAGGAGCAGAAGACAGCATAATTACGTAGCATAGGAACAAAAAACGTAAGGATTTCCGTAGATAACTTTTTGACACCCGCTTTCGAAGACAAGAGGCTATTTTTAATGCTAGCATTTAGCATGATTTTGTTCAGCAATGGTAACAATGCCTGTAATTTTCTATGATCATCATGTTCTCAATAGTCGAGCGTGCAATAAATGCAATTATCTCCGATGGGTAATTTAGCTAATTGTAATGGCTCGCTTGGTCAAGGATCACTCTGAGGAACTTCCGTGACCTTTATCTAATTACCTGGGAGCCTCATGTTTCGTCCAAATATCACTCACCCTTTTCCCCTCAATATTTATATCTATGTATATGTTATTTTATTTTGTTGTAGCAGTATTAACTTGTTACTGGATCTTAAGTTTATATGTTAAATTTATTAATATTTTACTTATCTTATCGTATCTATATCATTGTGTTGCAAAATATTAGAAAAAAATAGATGATAATATGTAAAGACCAAAGCTTCACAAAGTTTGAAAGTACGAACAAGATAAGTAATAAATAAATAATAGTAATAATAATATAAATTAATGATCTTAATTTTATTGCAATATTAAAAATTTGAAATGATACACATATATGTATTCCAGCAATATGTAGAATATTTTTGTTAAAATCTACTGATATAATTATTTTATTCTTGACATTTCCTTTCTCAATATTACAGTTAGGAACCTTAAGTATACATAAGTTAATAGTATGTGATCATTTTTGTAAAATCAGATGATATAGAATATAATATAGAAAAAATATTTTAAACTATTACTATTCCATAGATCTAGTTTATGAGCTAGCTTTTAATTTTTATATTTGTTATGCTACTTCATTGGTTAACACAATATATATTTATACATGTATAAATAGTAAACAAGAATGATTTTTGAATACATTTGTACATTTTATAAAATGAAGGTTTTTACATTCATTCTTATTATGTACAAATTGATAGATATTTAAACAAGAATACTATATGATAATATATTATAATAAAAATAACGTTCCTTTTTTTATTATACATTCTTATTATCGATTATAGATTACTTTTATTTATATTATGTGAGAATATAAAATTTCATTCTATACAAAGATTTTATTTATTTTTTCTAATTACACAGATAATACAAATAATTTGCCTATATTCCAAAGTTTTAAGTACAAACTTTTGGTTACATTATTCAGCTCTGAAATATATTATTAAAGAAACATATTTCTTATCCATTCTCACTATCACATAAATTTTTATCTAATTTCATTTCCGTGTTTTTTTCTTGCTCTAACATTTTCACAGTTGTCTCAAGTGTATATAGATGTTCATCATTTATACCTGGTGCTATTACTCGCATCGCAGATGCCAAATTATATAAATATTCTGTATTTGTTCCACTAGGACCATGAGACACTAGTATCTGTTTTGCTATTGTATATATGTCTTCTACACCTGCATAATTTGGATTATCTTCACCACCTATGTAAATTGTAATATAAAATGGCATATTTTCTGAAACTGATGATAATAGTTTTTTATTTTTAAGATCATTTGGAAAAGTATTATTTGTTAAAGAATATGGTGTAGTATTTTTAATGGAATAAGATGGATAAAAGAAAACACTTTTTCTTTCATAACCTCCTTTTTCTCTGTAATCCAAATGTTTTACTACTTTATCTATATTTTGGGGTGATATTCTATAAGCAACACCCCATACTTCATCATTAGGATTATCAGAATTAAGTAATGTTACAACACGACCAGGCTATAACAAAATACCATACGGTTATTAAAAGTGTTTGTATACTTAAAAATTATGTATTATACATTACATAAAAGTCAACATAACATGAATTGTTAATAAGTAATAGAATAATTTACATTTAATGTAATATCCAAATTTTTAGACACTATTTTTAAATAACCACACACATATCAAATTCTATTAATGAAGAAATAATTACAAGAATTGATTTTTACTTTTCTTAAAGAAAACTAATTAATCCTTTAATTGCAAAACATTATTTGCAAAACACACAAAAAAAAAAAGAAAAAATCCCAAATTAATTTGAAATTTGAAATTTTAAAGAAGTACATAATTTAATCGCAAATGTTAGAAGATGTTTTAAGTGAAAAAAATTACTTAAAGAAGTTTAACACACAATAATTATAATACGTACTCTACTAGGTATTCCTCTATGATCTATACTTTTCTGGTAAAATCTTCTGATATATCCTTTGATGTACCCAACGAGAATTTCTTCGTAAGGAAAGTCCGCTTTCCATATCAGTGAACCATAACCAAACACCCACATTATTACTTTTCTTGTTAAATAGTAATTGCCTTAATGATTGTTTGAACTTTTCATTTAAAATTATATTTTTCTGCAAAAATATATAAATTCCAAGTAAGACAGTATTTCCTATTCTCCTAAAACATATTTAGTATTGAATACACATTAAATTATTAAGACGACAGATACATAGACTGTTTAGTAAAAGTTTTAAAACAGTCAAAATATACTTTACACTAAAATTTTGAATAATGTTTTATGAAATATAATTATTTCGAACAAATTTATTGTTTCTTCGACATTACGCCATTTTTATCATTTAAAAAATACCTTTTCCTAATCTTTTGTCCAAAATAATTTTAAATTAGTATGTATATTGAGAGAAATTATGAACATTATATATGTACATAGTATACAGTACATATACATATTTAATGAAAAGTATATCAGATAATCACGCGAATGTTCAAATTTTCATGTGTGAAGAGAGAACGAATTTTCATATTGATTTAAATATGTAAATTTTAATGTCTATTGACTAATAGATGATTTTATTTTAATATACGGTTATTAAAAGTATTTGATAGTAAAACTTAATATTTAAAATGTTTTCAAAATTTCTATGTACCGATGTACTTGCCATTCGCTGTGTTGATAATTTGATTTTTGTAGGTTAGTATCATATATATAATTTTTTCACAATAAATAAAAGTTATAAACAAATCTTCATTTCTCTATTTAAACGGTAATACATATTTATATTTTGTAATTTTTATAATTTCCTTTTCAAATTGTACATAGGTATGGGATGTGTATTATACATTTTTAATGCCAACACATACAAATTGGAAAAAAAAATAAATTGTCTTTATCCATATAATATACATGGAATTGTTGAGGGTCCTAATAACAAATTAACTGTATTTGGTGCTAACTATTTTTCTACATATAAAATTTACCATAAACAAGAAACATTAATGTATGTTTAAGTATTATACATATAATATTCGTTTTATTAAGTATAATACTTTATTTATCCATATATTCATAAGCAAGTATATATTTTAGAATTGAAGAAGATTCTAGTAAAAAAAGACTTAATGATTGGATTGTGGCAGCAGAATGGGTGATGTTTGATGAATGCAATTATCTATGTGTTCTTTTAGCACATAATAATGTTTGTATTTATAACGTATCTAGTGAATGTTATCAAAGCATATGTTGCGAAGAAAGATGTATTCTGTATCCTTATATCTATATATTTAAACAAAATGTTTTAACATTAATCTTAACTTTATTATTAGATATGCTGGTTCCATATTAAATAACAGCAATAGAGATCTAATCATTTTTAGTGGAACTGTATATCAAGAAATATTAATATGGCAAATAAATTATAGTTATCATTCTAGAATATCTCCAGTTTTACATCGTTTACAGGGGCATAATGTTCGTAATATATTACCTAAAGCAATGTCTTTTTTTATGCATTTTTTACGCAATGTTCAAGTTTAAGAATGCAAATGAATTGAATTCTAGGGTGTAATCTTTTCAATCACATATGATATAGCTACACAAATTATTTGTTCTACCTCAGATGACAGAACAGTCAGATTATGGAAAATAAATAACAACAAAAGTAAAGACTGTAAGCTTACATTGGAAAGAAAATCAGTGAAAACAAATTGGAAAGAAATTAATATAAAACTAATGCGAACAATGTTTGGTCATACAGCTAGAGTGTGGAAATCTATCATTAAAAATGAAATTTTATTTACAATAGGAGAGGTATATATCATTATGTATATATAGTAAACAATTGATAATAAAGATAATTTATTTTCATGTTCATAATCGAAGGATTCTCTTATATGCATCTGGTCATTGGATGGTAAACTACTTAACAAAATTTGTGCTCATCATGGTGCTGCTATATGGAGTATTGAAATATCAAACGATAATAAAAGTGTTTTCACTGGTGGTGCTGATGGTGCAGTTTATGCATGGCCTTTTGTTAATGATTATGTTCAGAAAGCTGTATTAATACCAAAAGTACATACATGCACTTTGCCAAAATATGTTTGTTACTTGAGAAGTGGTAACCTTTTAATTTTTGATGAAAATGCTACATTATTTATATTTAACAATTGTTATAATAGTCTACTAGGGTCATTGTATTTAAAGAAATATAGTACATATTGTGTTATGGAAGTTTCTTTATGCCACACCTATGTTTGTTTTGCATCAAGAGATGGATATATAACAATATACAAAGGTAAAGTAATACTAAAGTTTGATAATATTGCAATAATCATTAAGAGTATTGTACATAACGATTTTAGAAGTTGCAGCTAATAAAGAATTACAACAGATTATAGAAACAAAGATAATGGAATCACAAATATTTTCTGTACAGTGGCTGGGAGATAATAAATTAGTAATTTGTGGCCTAAATGGAATTTTAAAAATATTTAATTTTACAGAAGGAGGTATATTTTATAAAATATAGAATAATCTGTTGTTTAGTAAAATTTAAATTCCCATTTAATTTTTACAATTTTTATTTTATACAGGATTAATTAATATAGAATCAATATGTTTGTTACCATATAGTCGAGAACGTTGGTTAACAGCGGCTGTTTTATATGAAGGACTATTAGTGTGTGGAGATAGAACTGGAAATATGCATGTTTTTGAGCTTGAAAAATCTGTATCATATAATGGAGCAAATGTACCTGAAACGAAAAACAAACCTATCCAAACTTTTGTTAAAGTTCATGGAAAAATTGGTATTCAAAATTTCATAGTTTCGAATTCAAAATTAATATCTACTGGTCGTGATGGAATGTTGAAGTTTTATGAATTAAATAAATATAAAAGTGCAAAGTTATTATGTGCTTTACATAAACAAAAGATGCCAATAGATTGGATTAGCAGGCATTTAAAATCCTCTGATGATGTTCTTATACTAGGATTTAAAGAGGTACATACATATGTATTTAAATAGATGTTATACATATATATGTACATATATATTTTCTTTTACATTTTTTATCCTTCATCGTTATTATTTATAGGTAGAATTTATAATATATAGTATGTTCCATCATCGAACTTTGATAAGAGTTCCTTGTGGTGGTGGGCATAGATCATGGGATTGTATGTTACAAAATGAACTTATTACATTTGTATATATTCGTAATAAGCAAGTATACGTATCTGATTTTTCATTAACTTCTTCCATGTTGCCAGTTTTATTGGTGAGTAATTTCTTCGTACTGAAAATTTTATACTTTTTCATAGGAATTAAAAACATATTATCTTAAATTTTTAGAATGGTTTCCATACAAAGGAAATATACTGCATCAATCCAATATCAAAAATTGGTCAGTATAATATTTTCATATCTGGAGGTGAAGATAGTACTCTTCGCATAAGCTACATCTCAAGTACACTGATGAAAAACAATCTCACTTTTCAAACATTGAGTATTTTTGATGGTCATATCTCTAGTGTTAAATTTATAAATTGTTTAAATTTACAAACTAATCTTTTTTACAACAAATATCTCATTTTTTCGGGAGGTGGAAGAGCACAATTAAAAGTTTGGGAAATTGATATAAAAGATAATGAAACATCCTTACAAAGTACAGATATTTCTTGTCATGACATTACATCTCACATGTTGTATGGATTTGATCGTTATCATAAAAAACAGTGGCAAGAATCTAAATATTCTTACAATATGCAACCTGAGAGTCGATATATGGATATTGAAGTTTATCGTAGCTCTATAAATTTACATTATATATTGCTCTTTGTTGCTTGCGCAGATGGATTTGTAAGGTACATTTTTTGCTTAATATTTATGAATTTACAATGTAGTATTTTATACAAATATACTTGTGCATATGAATATTCACAGAAATTATTGTATTATTGTATTATTCATAGAAATATATATAATCTTTATTTTTTGTAATCTAAAATGAATTTTTGAAAATTGAGGTATTTTTCTATTCAAATATTTACTTAAATATTATTTGCAGAGTATTTTTGTATGATATTACTATGAAAAGTATTTCACTCAAAGCACATGTAAAGTGTGTGGATCGTTGTATAACAAAGATAACTGTTTTAACATATGATGAAAAAATAATTGTCTTAACAATGTCCACTGATGGAATCGGTCGATTTATTGATTTCACCGATACTATTTCAAAGATTATAATATGTCCACAAATTGAAGAACAAGAATTTCTCAACTCTAAAGATGCACATATTGCAAAGTTTGATTTACATCAATCTGGAATTAATTCATATGACATAAAAGTGATTGGAAAAAGCGAATATTTGTTAGCAACTGGTGGTGATGATAATTTGTTTAATGTTATTTGTTTTAAAGTTCAGTTAGAAGGTAAGAAGGAAGAACTACATATTTCATTGTTATCAAAATGGAGTACTGCAACTGCACATGCTGCTCAAATTACAGGTACGTTTACAATTTTTATGTCAGTATATATTTTTAAATAATGCTTAACATTATTTATATTTATTCTGTATTTCTTAAATTACAATTAGAAAACGAATAAAAATAAAATAAAGTAAGCCAGAAATGTATAATAAAAGTATTCAATTAATTTGAAAAGATATTTTCCAGGAGTAATATTTCACGAAAGAAATACAATTTTTAGCGTTGGAGTGGATCAGCAAGTAAATATGTATCATTATGATTATAACAATAGCACTTTATCTGTAACATTTTTGAAGAAAATTTTTACATTTGTAACAGATGTAAAAGGCTTAACTTCATGGTATAATTCAAAGTATGTTTATTGCTTCTATGATATTTAATTATGATAATCTGCATTATTATGTCTTAACGGATTAATGTTTGACTAATATTGGCTTTAAAATTTAATTGTTTTAGTGATGAATCAGTCATATGTGTGTATGGTAGAGGATTTGAGATATTAATCCTCTAACGTGAAATATATATTATAAAAAACTATGATGTCAGGTAATATCGTTTCTTGAAAATTTATTAATAAAGTAGCATATATGTATTTACTTAGTTCTATCATTTTTGCTTAAATAATAAATAATTCTGTTTACTATCACCAGATGGCGAATCTATCAGATAAACTTAGTGTTGCTATTAATTCGATTGTCGTGTTGAATTTGTTAATGTTTATAAGAAAGTAACATATTACTTTAGATATTAAATATTTTATAGAAATGACAAGTATTACAATATCAGCAGTTCGAACACGAACAAGCATACTTGATAAATCATTAAGTAAGGGAAAGGGAGAGGTTAGCTTGAGTTGTTTCGCACTTCTGTTTTCAGAGCTCGTACAGTACTGTCAAAATCGAGTTTACACCGTACCAGAATTACAAAATAAGTATGTAAATAATCAAGTTCATTAAAAATTCTTATATACAAATGTTTTTTATTTATTGGTTAGATTGGCAGAGATAGGTACAGAGGTTGGTCATAGAGTAACAGATTTACTCGTTGTACGGGAAAAAGGTGGAAAGCGCGAGATAAAATTATTAAATATTTTATTATTTATTAAAAGTACGGTATGGAAGTCATTGTTTGGTCGTGAAGCTGATAAATTAGAACATGCAAATGATGACGAACGGACTTATTATATCATAGAAAAAGAAGCACTAGTAAATAAATTTATATCAGTTCCAAAAGATAAAGGAAGTCTAAACTGCGCTTCTTTTATTGCTGGTATAGTTGAAGCTATCCTTTGTGATTGTGGTTTTGTGAGTATTAAATTTTTGTCAATATCACTGTTTAAATTATAAAATTATTTGGGTAATGAATTAATTGGAAATATTTGCATTTGTAGCAAGCAAAAGTCACTGCACATTGGCATAAAGGAACAACATATATGGTTAAATTTGATGATGCAGTTGTTGCTCGTGATAAACAACTCGAAGATCGATAATTAAAAACATAGGAAAAAGATTAAAAGTAATAAGATAAAATTTTATATTCCAGTACAATTAAGGAATGAATATCTCTGAATTAAAAATATAAAGAAAGAATCCCTTAGTTTTGTTTGTGGTTAATTTAAATTATTTTCACACATTATAAACAGTTCAGCATTTCATAATAATTTTCCTTCGTTAATTGAAAATAGCATCATATGTGTGAAAATTGAATGCCAGCAAATAAAATGACATGTACATTGTTATAGCATTTTATGTTTATTAATGAAGTACTTATTTTACATTTTATTGTATTAGAGTACAGGTACTGATATATATATTGTAAGTTTAAGATCTACAAATATACAATTAGAAAAAGAAATGTTATTATGCAAACTTAAATTCTCTATCAGCATATGCTATTTGACCAGTACGATATAATTTTTCTTGATTATCCTACAAAATAAAAAAATTTTTATGTTCATGGTATATTCATTGAACATACATTTAATAATATACCTTTATTTTCTCGAGAAATAATCCACCACAATATATAGTTCCAAGCCATATAAAAGTAAATAGTAAATGTGGCTTAAGCTTCATATTTGAAACATAATCAAGGTTATGTCTCAATGAAACTACTCGCTGAACTGCACTATCCACCTATATTAATTAATTACGTATTTAATACAAATATCATAAGATCTTATATCAATGAGAAAAATACAACACTTGTTACATAATTACATTTTTTACAGGAAATTATGAGACTATTCCATAATTAAATTAATAATTACCTAAAATAACTAAGCATACATTGCATAATTCGATATAAATATAAATGAGCTGCATTTTTTCAGATACAACGGAAATTATTATTAAATCTATATAAGTAAGGTTAAAAAATTATCAATACATACGGGCATTACTTGCAACGATGGGTTGAGACATTCTTTTAAATATTTTTGACGTAATTGAATTCTTTTCGCGTGTTTCCATCCTAGTATTTCTCGTTGTTTTAGTGATAGATCGAAGGATTGTATTTTCTGAGCACACATCTTTTCCAGGAGAAAATTTGCACTGTTCAGAAGGAATACGTAACAAATCGAAAAAGTTACTTAGAACTCCTTGCAACTGTAACGTACAATAGCGGCATAGGTTACCTAACTTTTAATAAATCTGTATATACATACATATATATATGTAGAATCTATATATAGAATTTGTGTTAGGGAAGCCTTTGATGAACATTTAGTTGTTAATATATATAATATATATAATATTTAACACATATATGTGATATATAAATATAATAATATATAATAATACTTTTTAATTTTCTGATACGTACTATTTTAATGAAATTTAGAGATTATGTCAAATTTAATATCTAGGATTCAATTTAAGTAGTAACACGTAAGTAAAAGTGGAAAGTTCATCATAAACATATAACTACATAATATTTATGATAAACTACGTATATATCTGATTTGTACAAGAATGATTAATGAAAATAAATAAAATAATTACTAATTGTTATATGTATGAAATAAAAAGTAACAATAAATAGTAGTAGTAGTAGTATTAGCAGTTTCGTTTATTGTATTGGACTTTCCTCCATGATAATCTTAAAATTAAATATACATTTAGCGATAATTATACTTTATGTCTGTTTTACATTATTGCTCAATGACGTGTTATCTACTTATAATTAGTAGTTAGATCTACATTACTATTGTTTGTAAGAATAGTTTAAATAGTTAAATAAATAGTTTAAATAGTGTCGATAGATTATAAAGACTGAATGTAAAGAATGCGTAAACATTGCTTGCGATAAAATATATCACTCATATATAGACACGTATGTTTGAAATGTGGGTTGCTAAACATTTATCAAAATCACATGACAAATGACAACTGCAATGTATTGTAGAGGATAATATTCAAATCGATTTACATAAAATATCCGGACGCATGTGAATAGATAAAGATTATATGATATTCTATATTTCAGTATTTTCCAATGGATTGAAATTTTATTAAAACTGTGTTATTAATTTAGTTATTACATAATATATGTATAATATTATAAAAAATATTTGTCAATATTATTATTTGGCATTTCGGAAAGCTCAATAAATAGAAAGTGAAAGATTTGAAACGTTAAAACATTTTAGTTTAAAACACAAAAAGTTGTAGTTCTATGAAAAATTGCTTAGTATATATGACTAATTGAGATTCAAACATTTCTAACATGATAATATATTTTTAAACAATTCGAAAACGGTTCAACTAAGTGTAATATATGTATACGATAAAATTCATAATCTTAGATGTGTGTACAATATATTCAAGAGTTATAAGTGTTAAGAGTAGTTTCTATATCTTAAACCATTTTATGTTTCCACTATATTTTATTATCGCAGTTTTTAAAAATATTTTTGTATATGCATAAGATTTTAAATACAATATATTCATATTTATCATATAGTTTAATAATGTTCTTATTTTTCTTATGAGTCATATGATATCGTGATGGATGCGGAAGTTGGGAGTTGGGAGACTCTATCGCACAACAGAACCAATGATGAATCGTGTAGTAGAAGGGGAAGCTATAGAATATAGAGAAAAGAGACCGCTTGACACTTTTACAGTAGTCTAGCTAAAAATCTGAAGTCTGAAAGGTGGTAGTTACTATTGGCCAGTGGCCAGTCTGAAATAACGGGTCATACCTACGTTGTGTGTATCAATTGTTTTACGTCAAATCCTCTCAGCAATTAAATTATTCTTGGTAAGGCATTTAAAACTTGTTTCATCGTTTATGCCATTAATATTGAATCGTAATTAGACATAAATATAAATGTATATAACTTACACATTATTGTTATACTTTTCAGGAATTATATTTTACGACAATATTTAACTTTTCTTTCATTGATAGTTTTTTCTTTTTTTTTTTTAATATATAACCTTATCCTTTTTTGAACAATTAAATATTTCATTTTAATCCGAGTATTATAAAATTATATTAGTTGCGGAAATCAATTTATATGCCTGTCGAAAAAAGATCGTGCTTTGTTCGTCATATATTAAGAGTTAGAGAATTATTTCTTTTTGTTCTTTGTTATATGATTAATTTGAGAAGATTAATCAACACTCATTTACTTATGATATCGATATAAATGTATCGATAAAACACTTGATTTGTATGCTCCTGTTACACAGAATTCCAATTAATGACTATCATATTGTGTCTTTGTTCGTATGATGATAATGATAGATGTAATGTATAATTTTATGCGTAGTAGAAATTTTTGTATACAAGTGATGGTAGATATCGCGGAAATACATAGGTCAACAAAATATGTAATTACATATTTTTTTTATAAAGAATAAGGATTTTAAGCATTGGGTTTTTATATGATTTAAAAACTTTCTTTCTTATTGTCATTATCTAAATTTTAATTAATAATTTCATTACGTAAAATTGATTTATATTTTCACTTTGTACTATTATCCGTATCAATATTCCTTTTAAAATTTACATATTTTCGATGATAGATAGTACAAAGACGTCATTTTATGAAATGACATTAATGATCGATGCAAATATGGCGCTATCGAGATTTTCAAATTTCGACTTTCGTTTTTATAAACAATATAATGATAGAAAACATTTGATACAAATTTAGAAACGATCAGGAAATAAAATATATAGAAAATAATACATTTTAATAAAAAAATTAATTTGTATATATTTTTTTCAGATATAATTGCAAAATCATGAAGCTGTTTCTGCTTTTAATTGTAGCAGTACTTGCTACGGCACAAGCTATTTCTTTTTTCGAATTGGTTAATCAAGAATGGACAACATTTAAGGTAATTAAATATATTGCTTTTATGAAAAAGGGTAATAATGCAGTAATAATTTTGATATATCTTATGTAACACATTAAAAATTTTGTCTTAAATTGAATTAGTTATGTTGTCTAAGTAAGAAATGTCCTCTTGTATATGAAGTGTATCTGGTCTGCAGTTGACCTTTATCAGTATATATATCTTTATGTGCAAATAAAGTATTTTCTTAGAAATAAATATGATCATTTGTTTATTTTTATAGCATAATATTTATATAATATTCTAAAATATTTTAGAGTATACAACAACCTTTATAATAACAATAACGTAAATAATTATAAATTACGATAAAATAATGAGATATACCTTTTATTGTATTATTAATTTTTAGATGGAACATAATAAAGTATATAAAAGTGATATAGAGGAAAGATTCAGGATGAAGATATTTATGGACAATAAACATAAAATAGCTAAACATAATGGAAATTATGAAATGAAAAAGGTTTCATATAAATTAAAGATGAATAAATATGGTGACATGGTAAATAAATTGCGAAATTTATAATAGCTTCATATTGCATATATATATCGAAAATTGTATAATTTGATTTTTAGCTTCATCATGAGTTCGTGAATACGTTAAATGGTTTTAATAAATCCATAAATACTCAGTTGAGATCTGAGAGATTACCTATAGGAGCTTCATTTATTGAACCAGCGAATGTAGTGTTACCAAAGACAGTAGATTGGAGAGAACATGGTGCTGTAACTCCTGTCAAAGATCAGGGACATTGTGGGTCATGCTGGTCATTTTCTGCAGTAAGTTTTGTGACTAACAATAAAAAAATTAAATTATGAAATATATATTTAATGTTTTTAATAAATTTACTTAGTGAATTATTTATTAAAAATTAAAATTAGGATTGTAATATATTATAATCAAATTTTCATGAAATGAATTGATCAAAATCATTGTATAGACTGGTGCATTAGAAGGACAACATTTTCGACGAACAGGAATTTTAATTCCTTTAAGTGAGCAAAATTTAATTGATTGCTCTGGAAAATATGGCAATAATGGTTGCAATGGAGGACTAATGGATCAAGCTTTTCAATATATTAAAGATAATGAAGGTTTAGATACAGAAGTTACTTATCCGTATGAAGCCGAAAATGATAAATGCAGGTAAATATTATAAGAAAAGATCTTCTTCTAGTTAGTATGATTAATTACTTCATAATGTGTAGATATAATGCAGCAAATAGTGGTGCCCGTGATGTGGGCTATGTAGACATTCCTCAGGGTAATGAGAAAAAGCTTAAAGCAGCAGTTGCTACTATAGGCCCAGTCTCTGTTGCTATTGATGCTTCTCATCAGTCTTTCCAATTTTATTCCGAAGGTTTGTTTGTTCATTATATAATTTGATGCTGAACTATGAATTTGAACCAATTGTTAGTTTATAATAAAGTAAATGTTATGTCTAAATTATAGGAGTCTATTATGAACCAGAATGTTCTTCAGAAAACTTGGATCACGGAGTATTAGCAGTAGGATATGGAACTGATGAAAATGGTCAGGATTACTGGCTAGTAAAAAATAGTTGGGGTGAAACATGGGGCGATAATGGGTATATTAAAATGGCTAGGAATAAATTAAATCACTGTGGTATTGCTTCCACTGCTAGTTATCCTCTTGTTGGATCTCAAGGATAGTTTGTTAAGGATTTTATGACTAATTCTAAGATGCAAACAAAAAGTGAAAAAATGAAAATTAATAATGATGAGTATTTGAACATATCTAAGTTTCTGTTTGTACATCAAAAAAGCAAATATATTTTTTTTATTAATTGAATAAAAAGAATGTTTATTAATATTACATTGTTTTAATATTACCTTTTAAAATATTTCTATATACATATACATATATATCTACGAAGTGATTTGAACACTAAATTGATGTGTTGAATTTTTAAACTCAAGATGGATGCCATTGAATTAGTGCGTGCCGAAACTGTCAAGGTCTATGCATAAACTGTTACCATCACTGGTCACAATGTGGAGTGCTACGGCATTAATATATGCATGTTATAAAATATAGCCTTATGTAAAAATTGTAAAATTTTTATTAACTAACAAATTATGAATGCATGAATCGATATTGTGCGAGTTTTAGTTGTGTTAGTATATTATCTTGAAACATATTTACAGTTTAAACATAACCTATTAGATTTCAAAATTGGCCGACGTTTATTCCATGTACATATTCGGTGATTTAAATAAATGAGTACGTTTAAAAGATTTGTATAGAAATATGTTGTTTAAATACAATATAAATATATTTTCTCTTAAACTGTTTACACAATATTTATAATTGTACATGTGATTGTATGTTTACTTAAAGAACTGTTTTTGAAAATTATTTTATACTTGTATAAATAAAATATGTTAACAATTTTATATTATCTATAAAGTTTATAAACATATATAAAATACTTTATCTAATAGTTTTTTCATTAGTTGTTATATAACATTTATTTATTCTAATTGTTATATGTTTTTAAAATATATCAATCAATGTTATGGCAAATATTTTTATTTTAATATAAATTCTTGAATATAATTGAAAAAATTAAGAAAAGATATATGTAAACAATTATCATTTCTTACAAGCAAAAGTTCAATTTTTTAAATATATACATTATTTTCTTTTTTGCAGCTACTTATACATAATGGGTGAATTAAATGTATGTTTTCAAATAGATACAGATAATCGTGAAAATTTTCCATCTGCAGCTGCTTTTCAGACATTTAAAAATCAAAGAGATAGTTTTTATGAAATATTTAGGATATGGGAAAAAAACCATTTAGTGCCTGGATGGATATTTCAAATAGCTTTAGGAAGTAAAATAAGAACTATGTTGACATTACACAATGATGCTATAAATTATTATCATTTTGCAAGATTATTTAAGTCACAACTTTTGATTTCATGTATACAAAATAGGCAACAGGTAAGCTAGATTAATAAAGTTATATGTTTAAATATTCTTTATTTTGCTTAGATACTAGTTTTTTAGTTTGTCTTTATTATTTTCAGGCAGAGGTAGAAGATGATGAAAGTATAAGTGTTTTAAAGACTTTGAAAAATGTAAATCCGAAAAAATTGGATCAGCTTCAAAAAAGATTAGTAACTCCACAACCTTCCAAAAATCAAATTACGGAACCATCTTTCCCTGGGGTACAAGAATTTTTCAAAGACTTTATATTATTTGCTTTTAATCCAATCTTTTATGTTCATCTAGAAAATTGTTTAATCCATGAGATAATGGAATTGAACGATACTCAGTTTAACAATAGTGAAATAGAAGATTCAGGTATTAATATATACATATAGCATTAATGTAAGTTATGTATTTCCATTTATTATTGATATAACTATATTATTTTCTTTTGTAACAGAAACAATAGTTGATGAGCGAACACAACAAAATTTTATTACTTGTTTATCCAGCTTAAGGCTTCTTGCAAAAGTTTTAGGTTTTCTTATATCATTACCATATAGATCAGAATCAAACAATTTTAAAGAGTTGATAGCAACTCAAGTAGAAATTAGAAGCAAAGTAAGAAATAAACTTTCTGCTTTACATACTCTTTTATTATTAATAAACAAAATTAACATTAAGATTTTTATTTAGGTTGTACCAGCAATAAATTTACATGTTTGTCTACATAATGCAATAGCATTAGGAAAATTATCATTAACTGTACCTTGGATTGCAAAATACTTGGCTATGATGGATACTGTGTCTCTTCGTTTACCATATTATAAGCAAATTTTGGAACTTTTATATTACATTTATAAAGCTGTAAATCATTTTGATTTTTCAACATCTGACAATTTTATTTCTCAACAAACAGCAGTTCTTCTTAAATCTACTTTAAGTTGGTTATTTGAATTACCAAATGTTCCAAAGGATTTGTATTCTATGTGGCAAAAGATATATAAAGTTAGAGAATTACGAAGTTTGAAGCAACCTGATAAATATCATGTGCATCAATATATGCTATTAGGAGAGTCGACTGTGTCTGTTACATCAACTAAATGTAGTTTAGACAAATTGGACATAATTAATGAAAGAACGTTGCGCATATGTTGTCCATTGGTTGGATTAAACGTATCTGTATCAAATTCTAATACAAATCTAAATAATTACAACTCAAATAAACACATTACACCAGTTTCTAGTCAACTTCACAAATCTGCTAAGAGTGCAGATATAAAGCATTTAGAGGTAAGTTTATCGGTTAGACTTGTTTCATAAGAAAATTTTAATATTTAAATTTCAATAGTTGCAATTAGAAGAGGCATTTTTTGGCGGACAACCAGCATCTACTCGAAAAACTGTTGATTTTGTATCAGAGCGAGTTGCGTCAACTTGTGTGAAACATATATGTAATACTTTGTTAATGGTCTCTAGAGAAACAAATCTGAATATTTTTAGGGAGATTCTGGAAAAAAAGCAAATCGAAAGACAACCTGAGAAATTCGGGGAACAACGTAATGTTACAGATTTTAAGGTAGATTTTCGAATTTTTTATATTCATCGTAATACTATGAAATACTATGATATTTAAATATATTTTTAAATTATCTAGCTAATTCATATATTATTCCGTTTAGGCAATTGTGACAACTGATATGAATACATTGGCTACGAATATGTCTAAAGAATTGAAAGAGCAGTGCGAAATATCTATACCAGGAATTTGTGAATTACGGGTAACTAAATGTATAGAGTCTCTTTTAGCGGAGGATTCGTTGACACCCGTGAAAGAAATGTGTGCTAAAATTGCTACGAGATTAGCTATGGAACGTATACATCAATGGATACAATCTCACATAGTGGGTGGCTCGTTATTTATAAAAGATATGGAAGTTGAATTAAATAGATTTTTAAGGAATAATGCACCACTTCATCCTATCGAAGAAAAGAAACATAATCCAAATGTTATGAGCCCAACAACTATCACTGATAACTTGAGAGTAATTATTTACATACTTGATATTTCGTTTAATAGAATAACATTAAAACTTATTAGTTTTTGTATTATAACTTTTATAGGAACTTATATGGGTTATACTTGATAATGGTGGTGATTCTTTAACAATAATGATTGTCTCGACTATATTAGATAATTTATATCAGACTTTAAATGAAAGAGCTGATTTAGTTGTGGGGCCAGAGAAAGTTTTATATTCCCTTAGTAGTGACTTTGCGTTATTTTTAGGTAAGTAAATATTAAGTTATTAATAATATATATATGATTCATTATTAATTATTGTCATACTACGAAAAAAATTCTGGATTTTTATATTTGCAGTTGCTTATCGAAGTGATCTGTTTACTCCAAAAGTTCAAGAAAAATTTATAACAGTATGGGCAATGAATCGTTGTAAAACTTTGGAATCAGATTCACCTATACATAGAATACTTAGTTCTAGAAACGTTATGCTCTTAGCTCAACCAGAAAAAGAAGAAGTTTGGATAGTATTTGGAAAATTTATTAATAAATTAATAGAGAAAAATGTTTTAGATATTAACAGTTTTAGCGATCAATGTGTAGCTTTATTTAGACAGAACTGGCCTGTGGTAAATATTTTATTTTTCTATTACATATTAAAATTGATTGTGACAATTATCATTTATATCAAGCTATCAGTTTCTGTATTTTTATTTATAGCCTATATTGAAGCATCTATCAAAATGTTTAATGGAGGTTATAACAGATTTTAAAGCATCAGATGAAACAACAGAGAAAGTAAAATATCTACTTGGTTGGATAGCTGAAACGTATAACGAGATAGAGTTTTGCAGTGATTACAATCCCATAGACTGATGTTCTTTTGATCCTTTATACTTATAGCTTCTTCGTGGGCTGATATACTGTATAAATTCTACAATTCTTGTGCATATATGAATGTAAATTATTGTACATTAATTAATTAATTTAGTAGGTGAAAGAGATGTATATTTACAATATACAGTAATTTCGGAAATTGTTATTACGATATGGTTGTAAATCTATATAACGAATTTTAGTTTATTTTAAAGTACATAAATTGCTGAACGTGCAAAACAATATCATATATTTGAAATTTGGGATTGATTGGTTTTTTATTTAGCAGCATTGCTTACTGTTGATCCTTGTATCTGTACATATTACATTGTACATGTACATATGCACGGATTTCAATTTTTACTTTTAAATATAATGTTATATACTCGTTTCTATGTTTGACATCAACTGTTGCATTTTAATGAATAAATGCGTATTTTGTAGTTAACGACGAAATATTAACTTTTCGTATATACAAAACGTAAAATAAAGAAAAATTTGTTTTTTATATTTTTATTTTTTTATTATAATCCTTGTATCGCCATCTTCCATTCTCCACACTTTTGATAATTGATCTTAGTTATAATTAATCGCGTATCGAGCTATGAGTACCTTTTATTCCAAATACTTTTATTCCCCACTATTTCTTCGAGTGTATGCGCAACGTAGGATGCGCAAACGAGTTGAGCGCGAACAAATTTCGTTGCAGTTCGCCGCCGTTGCTCGAGGAGTTTGTACGTATCTTGTTGCTTCGTAATTTTTCATTAAATACTAGTATCGATGATCACGTTGCGTTAATCAGCAACGTGTTTTTTCGAGTGATCCTGTCATTTTTTTATATTGTTAATGTTTGTTAATTATTCTGTAAAACAAAAAAAGATGTGCTTTCTTTATACAAAATCGGTCATACTTCAAACGAACGTAACTATTTATTTTCATTAATTTTAAATAACAGGTGATATATTGTAATGATTTAGTAATGCATTATCATTTGTCGACTTACATTATATTATTTTAGACGCGTTAATGTGCAAATATTTAAGAAGTGTAATCGATATCACTGAAAAATGAAATCTTATATTTGTTAATATCTCTATTAGATAGATCGACCATTTTGACACACGAATGTCGATCGGTAGTTAAACGAAACGAACGCGATATTTTGCAACAGAAGTCGCATTTTTTTAATAACAGGTAAATATCTAGTGTTTCACGGGATTTCTTTTCGTTGTACTAAAAATCTAAGACGTCGATAAGAAAAAAGAGAGAAAGGGAAGACGATAAAACGGTGATGTTGACAGGTGGTAGGTAGCATTGGAGTAACTGCGTTCGGTGTATATTTCGATCGCGTGTATTTACTCATTCGGTGGGTCGCTCGGTGGGTAAAGAAAGGCGATTCTGTGCATCCAGCTCTCGCAAGCGAAAAGAAATTGATCGACCGGTGTCTGAGCGCGAACACGTTCTCGAGGATGCTGCTGCACACGCGGCGCAACCGACGAGTGTCGAACAATGCAGCCTATTCCAGTAACTTTCTTTTCTCTAAGAGCACGCGTTAATTCGGAGGAATACGCGATCTGCATTCTTGTAGCACGTGTTTACTGACACGTGGTTCGCTCGAGAGGCTGTCAAACGATCCATGGAATCGCGCAACGTCTGCCCATACTTTTTCATCGAACTAATTATTTCTCCATCTCGGAAGGTAAGTTTTCTCTCCGAGTGTTTGTTCTTCAATTGTTTTGATCACGTGATTTTTAATACGTATCAATAAAAGTAACATCTAGCTTGTTCTATGAAATACTAATTAAAGGAACACGTTCACTTGAGTGTAAAATTACCGTGAATTACTCTCGAGAGTAATTTCTCACAAGCGGATACTACGTCGAGAGCGACTATCTAATCGAATAGTTTATTATCCGATATTATTTATTATTACATTGGCGGAAATAACGAAAACTAAAAATTATAAAGATAAATTTTTGTGAAAGCATTAAGTACCAGAAAAAAGTGTGCATTGGTGATATTGCAGGTTTGTAAACTGTAACAAGCGTTCTTGTGAATCGAACTGGAAATAAAAACGATAAGGTCACTACATTTAAATACCGAGTCTGCTCGGAAACCGAATAGAAAAATACACGCGAGACACAGTTTTGCTATCGTTGAGGCTATTAGCCAGCAGTTTTTTCAAAGATCAAACGACTTTGTCTGCGAGCCTTTAACAGCACGTTTCTCCAAGAAATGGACAATGGAATCTGTTTACGTTCTTTTGAGAGCTTCGCACCATTCGAAAGAAATTCTTTCTCTTATTTTTGGTTTTTCGATGACGAATTCGCGTAAAGAAAAACAAATTGAGCATTTGTATTGTTTTTATCGATGTTTAATCGATTTTAATGATAAAAATTGAAGTTAGACAAAAATGTTGCCCTTTAGCCTGTTATAATACTTGATAGATTCGCTTGGTTGATTAGTAACGGTTACGCGTAGTTATAAATGCTCGCCATTACTGGCAACTTTTGTAAGGGAAGGCCGCAATTTGTGGCTGGTGGTGTCGAGCGCCATTTTGATTCACCTCTTTACAGGAAATTACCAGGCCTGTTTCAATTTGCCCCTCCCGCGACACGCGAGGCTCCATCACAAATTCAATTTTCCTCAGCAGAACCAGTTGAAAAGAATATTAGTCTGGTTCTACTACGATCTAAAACCACTCGTATAACATTTTATTTCATTATTCTTACGCAAATGTACGAGACTTATTGTGATTAAAGCCATGGTAATTCCTTAGCTCCGTGGTACAAAACGTTATATGATTAATATCTAATTTACGCGTGTACAGGATATCGAGGGTCATAAATCTCAATCGGTGTTCCGCGTTCCCTCGCCCTTCCTATAGAAATCATAAATCAAAGATTCTTATGCTGTTATTAGGTATTGGGTTGGCAACTAAGTGATTACGTATTTTAAATAAGAAGGAAAATTCGAAATTTTTGCTTAGAACTATAGCTTTATTCAATTAGGTATTGTCCGTTTTTGTCGATGACCTTTTGCCATCTTTCAGGCAGTGTCATAATTCCATGTTTATAAAACTTTTGATTTTTGTCAGCAAAAAACTAAATTAAATGTATCATATCATCAGCGTTATTAAAAATTTTACCATTTAAGGAGTTCTGCATGGAACGTAATAAATCGTAATCCGAAGGCGCAAGGTTAGGACTATGTAGTGGTTGTGACAACACAACCTAACCTAGTTCCAATAATTTTTGGTGAGTGACCAAAGATATGTGGGGCTTTGCATTATCATGATGGAAAACAACACCCTTACGATTTGCCAATTCTGGCCGCTTTTCTTGAACTGCATCGCTCAGTTTGGCGAGTCGTCGAACGTACACGGTTGAATTAATCGTTTGGTTTCTTGGTAAAAGTTCAAAGTACAGAATTCCTCCATAATCCCACCAAATTGATATCATAATATTTTTTTGGTGAATCTCAGCTTTTGGTGTCGGGGCTGTTTCATCTTGCATCACCCATAATCTTTTCCGATTAACGTCGTTATAAACTATCCACTTTTGGTCGCCAGTAATCAGTCGTTTCAGAAATGGATCAATTTCGTCGCGTTTAAGAAGCGAATCGCAGATGCTAATGCGTTGCGTCAAATGAATTTCCTTAAGCTGACGAGGGAGCCATAAATCAAGTTTCTTGACATAGCCGAGCTGTTTTAATTTTTTTTTAATGCATGTATGCGATACATTGAATTTCGCTGCTATCTCACGCATTGTGCTATGACGATTTGAATCGATAATGACCTTGATACGGGTCTCGTCAACTTAAACTGGACGGCCAAATCGTTGAGCATTTTTCAGTGAAAGATCATCAGAACGAAATTTGGTAAACCTGTTTTGACACTGCCATTTTTATAACTTGTTGCGTGCTTACAATGCGTTCTTGCCTTTTTGGAAATAATGCAATAAAATATGTCTGAAATCCGCGTTTTGTTCTTCCATTTTTAAATTGGGATAAAAGCGAAACTAAATAACTAATCGATACAACTTTTTTACTAAATTAAAGATTACCAAACAACAGGAAAACAATATAGGTTAGGTGCTTTGAACACATTGACAAAACAAAAGAATGTGCTAAGGCCACCTATTGACAAAATTCTCAATAACTTAGTTGCCAACCCAATAGATGACACGTAGATTATCTCAAAGATTTAGAATTTAAGTACTCGAATAAACACTTTATGTTATATTTCAGATAAAAACTCTATATTCAAACGCATAAAAATTATATCATTACCCTTTGAATAGTACGACAACGTTTCAGTGTTCTTAAACTTGTATGTACAATACTATGCGTAAGTATTTGGACATTTTTACATTGATATTTTTACTGTATTTCCAACATTATGATAGAAGAATGTTTCTTAGCTTTTAATTCTTTACTTCTTAGAATAAATGTGCTAAATTTTATTAAAATTTTTAGAACGTGTTTGGAAGCAGATATTTTAACCGTTTAAAAATTTTAACATCGAGCAAATACACTGGAAATCATTAATTAATATCAGCTATTGTTTTATCGATATCCACTAATTGTATATAGTTGTCCGAGACGAGATCAAAGGCGAAAATTAGATTAAAGAACTTCCTCCGTGGCGTATTTTATACATCTGCAATAACGTGGAAGTGTTCAAATGTTTATGCATGGTTGTCTACCTAGATATATTGTACTGTATCTTTAACACGTTGAATACCACACCAGTTTTACAAGGTTTGGCCGTGGCGTCTCGATGAATTTCTTTATTACGCGATATATATAATGTTGAAATATTACCAACAAAAAATATGTCACAGAGTATAATCATCATTAATGAATTTATCTCACTGAGGTTACCGGTGACCCCCAGGGCGCTGTAGTGCAATTTCGCTCGATTTACTTATTTTTTTACTATTATTAATTATCTTATATTGTTTCTTCGCGTTGCTAAATAATTGTTCTATGTTGTTACGTCCCGGGGCTTACCACAAACCATAATCCATCCCTCGGTCATATTTATTCGGACCCGCGATAATCCTAAAGAGCCGTCACAAGATTTAGCACTTTTTACTTTACTGTCAAAGCCCTTAATTGGCATGGAACATCTTTCAAGTCAAAGTGTTCCTTAGGGTTATTGTTCGTTAAGGTAAAACACGGAAAAAGCGTGTTTTTTCTATGTTTGACAGCCACTGGTGGGAGACGCACATAATAGATGTATATTTCATGTATAAATAAAACTATTTTTATATATTTTATAGTGCATTAATTTCGTCACACCACTGTAGTAACAATGGTAATAATAACAAATTTATAACTATTCACATTTGTTCAGATTATGTATTTCTACTAATCTTGATGCGCCTGTCATCGGTGACCACCGCGGCGCCACAGTCAAGTTGAGTGTCGTGTGGGGGTCGCCGGTGACCACCATGGCATTCAACGTGTTAAGAAAAAGTTGGAATAATTGGTTACTTGCATCGTGAGTTACTCTGAAGAAAGTGAAAAATAGAATCAATAAATATACAGTGTTCTTGAATAGATGCGAGAGTAACGAAGAAATGGAGACACTTTACACGGGAGCAATCCACGGGTTTCCCCAATCGAAGGGTGGACTGCCTAATGGAATATCCACAGGAATTGCCAGCTCGTTCGATCAAGACGGCGTCTTGAGTCTCATCGTCGTTCTAGGCGGAAGCTTGTCTCTGGTTGCTTTGGTCTTTGCCTTCATTACCTATAGGTAAGTCGATTGATATTGTTATTGCCAATAAATAGTCAGCGACATAACGGATTTTTCAAAAAGAGTCAAATAATTGATTACCGTTGTTATCGATTGGTATCAATGGATACTGTACATTGTTCATACCTTAACACTTAGAGAGATCTGCTCTCTGTGAAGCACATCGCCGCGTGACTGAACTGGGAGATGTCTCTTTTTGATTTTAGCAACGCGTCTTCTTTTTTTTGTTGTTGTTGTTATTATCAGTTATTGTTTACCTGGAATTGCGTCACTTTTTTTGCTTTTATAAATATAATAAAATACAGCAATTTAGTGGTGTTAAAAGTAATTAAAAAGCTAGACTATCAGTTATGACTAAATAAAGTTATAGTCGGGCGATACCACACTGTAAAAGAATATTAAAATGCAAAATGAATTTTTAATTTCACGTTCAAGTCGCGTTATTTGTCTTTAGTCATCTTTAACGTTTTCAATTTTACCTATATTTTTGTATAATTTTAATATATACTTCTAATTTGATGTTTTGTATAAACAATATGTGAAATCGTTAAACAAAATCATTACCGCAAATATAATTAACCATTTAAATAATTTTTACACTTGTTTGTTTTTTAAGTATTATAATATATTAAGTATTATAATATAATATAAATAATATAAGAGAATATAATATATATAATATAAAAAGTTATACTAAATTATTATTTTCCAATCGGATTAATATACTTGAAGCGCATTTGCCTTTGTGAACAGTTAACAATAAGATTAGGGAAGCTGATATAAACTTTATAATCAGGTATTCGCTATCGGAAATTGGATGGAAATGAAAAGGCGCGGTTTCTTTCTTTCTTTTTCGATGTTGGTTATCGATATCCTAAAACCCAATGACATAAAATAAAAACTTGAGAAAATGTTGATCATGTTGAAGTATCGTAATCGATTTGATTTTATTATATCGACGTTTGTCTGTAACAGCGCGTGAAAAATAAAACCAGATTACTATTTATTAGAAAGTAGTTTTTTGTTGCAAGCGAACACGCTTATTATTCAAGAATCGTACTGTGTTTTTAAATTGCACGGGATGCTATAACAATTTAAATGCAAAGATGTTTCCACGCCACTAAAATTCCAATTATCAGAGAGATAAAATTTAACAAATGAAACGAATCGAAGTTCTTTTTGAAAATCTTTCCACGTTATTTATTCCCTCTAATTTATCACTCGTTTAGCCATTACGTATAAAGTAGTCTAGTATCGTGGACGAATGGCTTAAGAGATATCGAGTGAACCATAAACAATGTCGTGAGAAAGCCGAAGTGCCGACAGGTCCATCTATGTATCGTTGGTCCTTCAATCGCATAGTTACGTGGAAAGAGACCTACGTGACGCTGGCCACAAACGGTTGCGGAACACGTACGTGGTGGGGCTATGAGAAAAAACAAAGAGATGCTAAGGGAGAAAGACGAAATAACAGTCAGAGAGTGTGCATTTCGTTGTCGAGAGACTGTTACTAGTGTCGTCGAGAGAGTGCAGTCTGCGTGAGAGTGAGTGAGTGAGTGAGTGAGTGAGTGAGTGAGTGAGTGAGTGAGTGAGTGAGTGAGTGAGTGAGTGAGTGAGTGAGTGAGTGAGTGAGTGAGTGAGAGAGAGAAAGAGAGAGCGTTGGAACCGTTGTAACGAGAGTTGTAAATTAACTATTTAGTTGTCTTACTTATAGCACGTTACTGTATTTAGTTTACGTT
The DNA here is from genome assembly GCA_037178635.1 of Bombus dahlbomii. Lineage (NCBI taxonomy): Eukaryota > Metazoa > Arthropoda > Insecta > Hymenoptera > Apidae > Bombus > Bombus dahlbomii. Next base: position 1,510,167 of record CM074118.1, read on the forward strand.
AAATAATCATCGTTTCCTGTTCAACCAACACCTGTTTAATCCATGTTTAAATAAAATAATAATAAAATCCTACAGTAGCGAACGAAGAACAGACAAGTTATTGAATGATCGTGAACGAAGAAGCGCGTCCAGTCGGTTTGAAATCCAATTACAGATAGTTACGGTAATATAAAACCGCCTTTGTTCTATTTCACTCCCCATTTCAATCTACTTTCCATTGTGTTTCGATAGTCCGATAAATTTCAAAACCCTTTAGAAATAACACCAATCGCCTTTCTTTCTAAAAATCGTTCGCTCCTGTCGAATGTATCAAAAACATCGGTTTTGTTTCAACTTCGTTAGTTTCCATATTTCCCTTCCTGGATATCACATATTTACTTCGATTCAGCGAATTTATCTCACAGCGGTCAAAATCATCGGCATCGATACCTCAGGCTATGTATTTCGAAATTTTTCAGACCGTTATACGTTGAATTGTGTCTTGTTTGTTATTGTTTGTATTAGAATTTTGTCGGCTCGAAATTTCGTTCAAGACTATTTCAGATATATATTATTAATTTCATTTCAACTTTGATTACGCGTTTAAAATAAAACAACCATTGCGATATATGAAAATATTGGGTTTACAACTAACCATTACAACCTAATGACAAAATCCGCAATCACTCAGTTGTTAATTCAATAGGTTAAGTTAAAAACGAGTGCACGTTTAACGAAAACGTTACACGAAGTACATAACCTATGCGCGGTCGATAATGAACCTGATCGAAATTCCTTTTTTTTTTTTGTATTTCCCTTTTACAAATCGTTTTCGCAAAATTGCTTTATTATATGAAAGATTTCATACATTTGTATAGAAGTATCTGTCATTAGTATAGAGTATGACAAGTATGTTTGTAAAGCAAAGAAACAAAATTCACGATTCTGGATAGATAATGTAACCGTCCTTATGCATATTAACACATTGCGTACGAGTCATAAAATATCTCATTTTTAGCAAGCCGAACGTTGTGGCTGTGTTACGAAATATCTCGTTTTTAGCAAGCCGAACGTGTTGTGGTTGGGTCACGAAATATCTCGTTTTCGTGTTTTTTCGACTGAATCGATGACTTAAGTAACCAGAGACAAATGTTTTTGTTACGTTACCAGGGTAATGAAGCCTCGCGCATTCTTCTGACAAATGATTAGTAAAACTGAATGTTGCCATTCGAAGCATGTAAAAACAATGACTTCAGTATAGCTAGTGCATCGGTAGATCTGTGCCGATCGTCTACCGTACCTTATGATGCGTTTTATTGTTGTACGTTTTGTTATTTCAAAGTTCGTGTTTTAATTTCTAAGGAAACAGCTTTTTAAAAATCATTTACATTTTCAATCTGTTACCGACAATTTATAACAAAATTTATTTTATGAAGTAGGCCATAATTCTATAAAAGTAGCAAAATGACACATAGATGTAAAGAAAATGAAAGTGACAGTGAATCGTTGGTCGATGATTTATCCGATGCAGCAAACAACAGTTGCGACGAAAATGAATTCAGTGATAGCAGCAACATTCTGGAATTAAGTGATGCGATTAGATATAGAAGAAGACTGAATAAAAAATATAACATCAAGTGCAAATTAAAAATGTGCATATATGCATCCCATTGCTTGCTACGCATGCGCACAAAAATGTGCAGGCCCTGGGAGCGCGTTGAGCGCGCAGAGCGCTGTACGCAATGTGTTAAAAAAGGGAATTATCTGAAAGAATACAGAAGTTTGTTCTTGTGAGTAGCGGTTTTTTCGCTGTCCGTGTTAAGAGGCATTTAAGAGATTGTCCTAAGATTTTTGTTAGAAACTTGGAGTAAGTTACATGGAATATACTGCCACCTAATGACAAAATCGGCAATCACTTAGTTGTCAGCCTGATACTATAAGCGAAAATAAGTGAGGTTTTACTCGTGAAGAAAGTAGAGTGAAAGCAATTTTAGCTAAATTGACAGCTAGAGCGATAGATTTTCACGAAAGTTGTGAAATATTTCATCTTCCTTGAGTATTACATGATAACGCTATTCGCTCGTAATTAATCGCAAGCGAACGAGAGTTGGTTAGATATCAGAGAAATTCGTGGCAAACCGCAATGTCACTTCGACGCTTAATCATCTGACGGTATCGAGATCGATTCGGACATTTTCTCCAAAGTATCAATCGCAATTAGTAGCAAAGCGTTTCGAGCGTAACCTTTAACAAGAACGCGCATACAATGCAAAGGTCGTACAATGAGAAAAAAGAATCAACGAAAGCAAACCTATTGATGTGTTAAATGTGAAAAACGAGGCACTGCATTCTGGCGAAGTAATTGCGAGTCAATAGGTTTCGTTGGATACGTATGTGTATTGAATTACATATGTGTAGAACTGCAACAAATTGCAGCAGCTCGATTGTTTTCGAACAATCGCAACACATTCGATAATTGTTCCGCTTGATTTTTTATTTCATCGTAAATTGTATGGAAGAATTAACCGTTTGCACTCGACAGCCTTTTCGGTGCGTGTAGCAGCAACTCGAAGTGATTTTGCGCGTATGTGACGAGTGTCTTATGGGTAATATAAAATGATTTTATACAAAAATTAACTTCAAAAAACATTATATTTTAATAATCTATATATTTTTTTTTCTTTTTAATATTTTTTCTGTATTTTTTTTACAATAATTTATAAAACATCTGTCAAGATGCATCTGTTAAAATTACATGCAGTTTTCCATTTAACTGAATTTCATCATAATTAGCATAGTCGATGTAGAGAAGCTCTATCTCGCGGTTGTCTCCTCTCAACTGGTCTACTAAAGTTTTTATAAATTGCAGGTGGTTAACTTTTTTACTTTTACTTACAGAATTACTTTTTTACTTTTTTACAGAATTAAACAGAATTAAATTAATTAAACAAATTTCCAAATTCATTTTTTTACAGCTTTTAAATTTACGAAACTATAATACTTGTGCTACGATCGTCGAATCTGAACAAACGTCGGAGACGTTGCCAGAACCATAGTTTCTGAACAATTTGAGCATAAATATTTCATTTTCGTTTTAAAGTATAACACTTCACACTTCGTAACAAACAATATAAAGGGCTAAGAAATCTATTTACGAATCAATATTGCGCTCTCATCTCAGGAAAATAGCCTTTCGGGCAAAGGATTAATGGTTATAACAATTAAAAAGATCGATAGTATAGGATTTTTTTTATTTATTTAGAAATATTAGAAATTAGGGTTTCCAATGATTCCTATTATATATGATAAGTTTATTGATCGATAGATCTGTTTACAATGGATTAAACAGAAAACGATGGTTATTTAACGTGAACTAAATGCAGTAATGTGCTATAACTAAAACAACTAAATAGTTAATTCACAACTCATAACTAATAGTTTACAACTCGTAATAACTCGACAACTCAACTCTCGACTCTTCTCAAGTCGAATCTTCCCAACTCGATTGTCCACTCACGACTCGACTTCCTACAACTCGACTCTTCACTCACGACTCTCATAACTCGACTCCCCACTTCTCACCATCCCACCACTTGACTCCCCACTTACGACTATTCCACTCGACCCTCCACTCACAACTCGACTCTCCATTCACGACTCTTACAACTCGACTCTCCATTCACGACTCTTACAACTCGACTCTCCATTCACGACTCTCACAACTCGACTCCCCTCTTACGACTATTCCACTCAACTCTCCACTCACAACTTGACTCTTCACAACTCGACTCCCCACCACTCGACTCCTCACTACTTGACTCCCCACTACTCGACTCCCAACCACTCGATTCCCCACTCACGACTATTCCACTCGACTCTTCACTCACAGCTTAACTCCACACAACTCGACTCCCCACCACTCGACTCCCCACCACTCGACTCCCCACTCACGACTCTCACAACTCGACTCTTCACCACTCGATCGTCAACTCACAACTACTCAACTCGACTCCCCACTCACGACTTAACTCCTCACAACTCGACTCACCAGATAACGACTGTCAGATAACGACCACCCGGTAACAACTCCCAGGTCCTTCTCGTAATATTATTTTTGATTCACCCGATATTTCTTAGGCCATTTGTTCACGATACTACAATAGATACGATTTTACAAAGAGAAAATGACATACTTTTGTAGGAGTAGCGTTTTCCATTCGAAAATTCCAATTAGAAGTCTGTTGCAATTTTTTAAGTAGGATCATTTATAACAATTTTCAAATTTACAAACACGAACGTAGGCAAAAAATCGCACATGTAAATTTGAGTTGAGGAAGTACAAGCACAGGACTGCTGTAGTTTCCCTATCGTGTACTGCGAGATGGGATTACCGACTTCAATGTAAAGAAAATGCAGACAAGCGTGAGTAATGAGTACACCTACTCAGTACTCCCTTCGTGTCTAAGGTAATCTATGATGAATAATATAATCGACTAATGGCACCATGAAGCACGTTACCTAAATTTGGGGAAGCCGGAGAAACTTCTTATCGTTGGGAAAGTGTCGAGGTAACTTGCAAACTAGGAACGATCGCTTTTCCAATCGATATCTTGTAAATTTTTCCAGTTAATTAACGTACGCGATGTCTCTTAATACTTGATATATATATATAATATGTATAATATTTAATAAAAATAATATATATAATAACGTAATAAGTAATACGAGCACGGATGAAAAATGTGAAAATAAAATTAAAAAATGTTTGTAAGAGACGAGTATGTGTAACAGTATCCTAAAACACGTGTATTTAAATTAATCCATTCGGTGAGTAGGCGATTAGCAATATCTAGTCGAAAGTCTTGTTGCGTATAATTTATGATAGATGATGGCTTCTAGCTTTGTCGTATTGCGACGTTAATTCACAGCCGATGCCATTCGATTCCTATTATTCACGCTTCCCCTTCCGTATAATCGCGATTGAACGCCAGACGATGTTGATAATCCGGCAAATTTCCAAACGGCGGTCATATAATTCATAATGGGACATTGTTCCGCGCAGCTACCTTCAATTCCCTCGATTGTTCGTTTAGTTGCTACGTTCAATGCGAAAGAACGTCCATTCTCGTTTACGTCTCCATTTATTTAGTCGAACCGAGCCAAGAGTCTCGTTCAAATTGCTTATCTGAGTTCTTCGTCAGCCTTGTTACCTTCGTGACGGTCGTATTGTCTTGGCAACTAAGTGATTGCGGATTGTGTCAATAAGTGGTACAGATAAAATCCGCAATTACTTAGTTGCCAATCCAATATTTTCCTAATAATTAGTGCCACGTGATTTCTTGGAAATGTGTAGAATAGTAGCACACTGGGAGAACCAGCAAAGAAGTTCGACTAGATTTTTATAAAAAACGTGGATCGAGTTTGGATTATCTTTGCATTGCGTTTCAATTAGTGTGAACACAATGCATATAAGCTGTGTCGTATATGGGTCGTGTTTGCTGGGTTATTTTAAAATTCAAAGAAAAAGCGTCCCGGTGTGTTACTTGAAATACCCGTGGGAACAAAAAGAGCTCGGGTTAAGTGTACTTTATCACGCTGCATACGTCATAAAAATCTGGAACGCAGTCGCAGAGTGCAGCGGAGTGAAAAGAAATGTCGGTTAGGTTCTTCATCCTCGGAATCAACAGCCTTGGTTTCCTTCATTCTCTACAACCATTCTATTCTTTAGTTCGTTCGATAATTCTTTCATTTGGGTCTTAACTATTCGCGCAGTTACTTTCTCACCATGTATATGTATAATCCTGCATTCGTACATGTGTGTACATACATACCGATATAATAGTATAATAATTAGTTTCATCTTTTTCAGCAGAATTTTGATATCGTGAAAATCGGGTTACATTAAACAAAAAATTACGTTAAACAGTATTGGCGTTAGAGTGAATTGCTAGAGTGGCCTGTAATTAAGTGGATCCTGTAGTGTGAGACAGCGAGTGAGAAGGGGTAAATAGCGAGGATCGTTTAACTTGATTTTCGCGTTATCCTTAACGAAGTTAAAGTCGCTCTCACGTTCTATGGTCCGCTCTCGTTACCTATACGCGATAGAATCGGTTGTCTGACCTGCGGAAAATTCCATTTCTTTGTTCCAAGGATGTCTACTGGAATTTTATATGAATGCCAGGTTCTTACTATTGGGTTAGCAACTAAGTGATTTCGGATTCTGCCAATAGGTGGTATTACAAAATCCGTACATTATGGAGTAACGTAGAAAAAGAAAAAGATAACAAGAAACTAGAACTTGAGTGTAAAGATGTTCATATAAAAAAAGATCTCGTTGTTCGTACCTGAAATGAATTAATAAAGTCAACGTGAAAAATAGTATACAGGGCTTCGAAACGTCAACTTTCCTTTGGCTCAGATAACACAAATAGGATTCGAGTTTACTCATACATTTTAGGATTAGTGAAACAAGATATCTTTCTATTTTGAAGTTTCAAATTTCTTTCTCGCTACAGTATCTTCGTTAAGATAATATCTTCTATCGTTTAGGAATCGATTTACAATTGCTACTGTGTGTGGTTATTTATTTATTTTATTCGAACATTTAATTGTGATGTATTGCGTTGGCAACTAAGTGACTGCGGATTTTGTTAATGCCACCTATTGTCAAAATCCGGAATCACTTAGTTGCCAACTCAATAGATCTGATTGACAATAAAATCCATTATTATGTTAGTATGTAATGTTAATTGTTGCGTACGATAACTTCGTACCGCTTTTTCTTCCATTATTAAAATTAAATTCCTTTTATTGTTACTATCTATAGCGCTGCCGTCAACTTGCAAACCTAATTCTCGTATAATTTCCATTTCTGGAATTTGATGGACCAACAATAAGAAATACCACCTATTGGCAAAATTCACAATCACTTAGTTGTTAACCCAATATTACGCGTATCCTACATCCTAAAAAAAGGAGGTTACATTTTCCAAGAATGGAACCATGAAATTGACTGTAGAAGATGAAGAATGAAAGACTAGAAAAATGGGATGGATCGGTGTACGTATTGGTTTATGTTACGTTGTGTAAATATAATTTCATTTATGCAATTATCTATGTGGAAGTAGGATAATTAAAGCTAAGCTATCATGTGATATTACGCTAACGATACTACAGCGTTACCATATGTTGCCTTTCAATTTGCCAATTTGTATACAATATGACTATATTTAACACATTGTTGGCCGGCAATTTTACTGAGAATTTATCTCATGTCAACGGCTATTATTTCGTAATTGGATGTGCAAGTAAAATAACATAAATAAATTTTAATAAATTTTATCTATTATTCAACTCTTAATATTTCACTTTCCTATGATAAATAGTGTAACAATCACCTACGTGTAATGGTACACAACAGCTTTTGCAAATATATCTAGTTTCGCTGTATTTTCCTTTTGAACAGCATACTTCACACGCTCTAGTCAGATTTGTTTTTCTGTCAGTGACTATTTTTTCTAACACGTGGTCTCTTAGTTGTCCAAAAAGCCTGAAGGGTGCATCATTATAATGAGCTGTTTTAAATATTATAAATATTCTTCATTGGTACGTTCCATCGTCGTTGATATTTGTTTTACAACAAAGGATGCAACTTGACTGGTCTTATAAACGAGAGACACAGCTTGAGCTATGCTGACCAACAATTGCATTGTGTCGTCTCCAACAGCGCACTAAGGAAACGACGCTGTTACGAAAAAAAAACGTATCACGAGTTTACTCGTGGCCGGTCGGTAACATTTGCCATGAAAACACGAGTTAACTCGTAACCGGTCAACGATGTGTTAACCATAGTGAAATGAAATTCCGTTATCTACTTTGTATTAATTTGACGAAGCGAGACTGTTGGAACAAATATTCCGATCTATCTTGGCAGCATGTTCAATCCATCGTACAATTGATCTTGATACCTGGCAATATAGAAATTGATCGATAGTTGGCTGCAAGCGAGCAAGCAATTTGATAATCACGTGGCAGTTCTGCTCGCGCCATTTGTCAAGCGCGGGGTCATTTACGCTGACGCCTATGCGAGTCTCTTCTTTCATAGGGTGAGTCGTTGAAGAAGTATTCATCAATTTATCATTTATTATTATCAGCGATTGTGAAATGGCATAGCAAAGTAAGAATTACAGTTAGAATTACAGCGATCATTTTTTAACGCAAAATACAATGGAAAATAAATTCCAGTTTTAACGATAATGTCCCTGAGGACGTCTGTTTATGTTGAAATACAGGTCGAATAAATGCAAGACACAGCAGAAATGGGAATAACCCTGCAACCTGTTGTGCGTCTAGTTTCAATAGACAATCGTCTTAGAGACACTGTGAGCTACTTAGAACTATGAACGTCAATCATACGTTTGCGTTTTAATTTAGTTTAGTAACTGATTAAGCTTCGAATTACTTAATAATTATTGTTGCAGCCTTTGCCTAATAATAAATAGTAAAAAAGAAACCGAGAAAATGATAATTGGCGGTTTTAAATATTGGGTTGGCAACTAAATGATTGCAGATTTTGTCATTACCGCTTAACGATAAAATCTGTAATCACTTAGTTGCCAACCCAATAAAAAAATATTTAAACTATGAGAACGTTGGTGAGAATTCGTAAAGTTTACTTGCGTTCTGTAAGTAACTTTTGTAGAGATTTTTATTTTAGTTTGACGAAAGAACGAAGGTGTCGCGATAGACACGGTTAATTAACGAAAAATTTGCATAACTGGAATTAAAAATTAGAATCTAGCGATCGATCAACGCTGTGCTATGCAATAATGAATAATTATGCTTGTCATATTCACGGATTAATCCCGCTTCGTTATTCTGTAATATATTACTCATTCACGAGCGGATGCTTCACGAGTTAATTAAATTCTTATCGTAATTATATGAATGATAATGCGAGATTGCAATAATTTTCATCCAGGTTCTTTGATCTATGTAAATCTCCCATTTAACGATTCGTTCTCCATATCGATTAATTATGCTTATCTACTTAATATAATTTTACACTTATCTCATGTTTTCTAGAAAACAAAAAGTGCACGAATTTCGCAACGCGTCTATCAAGTTGGCACCTGAGTGATAAGAAAGAAAATTCAAAATTTTTGCTTAGAATTATAGCTTTATTCAATTAGGTATTGTACGTTTTTGTCAATGGCCTTTTGCCATCTTTCAGACAGTTTCATAATTCCATGTTCATAAAACTTCTGATTTTTGTCAGCAAAAAACTAAATTAAATGTATCATATCATCAACGTTATTAAAAATTTTACCATTTAAGGAGTTCTGCATGGAACGTAATAAATGGTAATCCGAAGGCGCAAGGTTAGGACTACATGGTGGTTGTGACAACACAACCTAACCTAGTTCCAATAATTTTTGGTTAGTGACCAAAGATGTGTGGGGCTTTGTGTTATCGTGATGGAAAACAACACCCTTACGATTTGCCAATTCTGGCTGCTTTTCTTGAACTGCATCGCTCAGTTTGGCGAGTCGTTGAACGTACACGGTTGAATTAATCGTTTGGTTTCTTGGTAAAAGTTCAAAGTACAGAATTCCTCCATAATCCCACCAAATTGATATCATAATATTTTTTTGGGGAATCTCAGCTTTTGGTGTCGGGGCTGGTTCATCTTGCATCACCCATAATCTTTTCCGATTAACGTCGTTATAAACTATCCACTTTTGGTCGCCAGTAATCAGTCGTTTCAGAAATGGATCAATTTCGTCGCGTTTAAGAAGCGAATCGCAGATGCTAATTCGTTGCGTCAAATGAATTTCCTTAAGCTGACGAGGGAGCCATAAATCAAGTTTCTTGACATAGCCGAGCTGTTTTAATTTTTTTTTAATGTATGTATGCGATACATTGCACTTCGCTGCAATCTCACGCATTGCGCTATGACGATTTGAATCGATAATGACCTTGATACGGGTCTCGCCAACTTCAAATGGACGGCCAGATCGTTGAGCATTTTTCAGTGATAGATCACCAGAACGAAATTTGGTAAACCTGTTTTGACACTGCCTTTCTTATAACTTGTTGTGTGCTTGCAATGCGTTCTTGCCTTTTTGGAAATAATACAATAAAATATGTCTGAAATCCGCGTCTTGTTCTTCCATTTTTAAATTGGGTTAAAAACGAAACTAAATAATTAATCGATACAATTTTTCTACTAAATTAAAGGTGGAAGTCCAAACAACAAGAAAAGAATATAGTTTAGATGCTTTGAGCACATTGACAAAACAAAAGAATGTGCTAAGGCCACCTATTGACAAAATCCTCAATCGCTTAGTTGCCAACCGAATACTTGAATAAACCAACATAGTACACCTGCGTCGTTATAATTTTACGAGCGTCGTAACCGCATTACAAATAATTAATAGCAAATGAAATTCCCGTACTGTGGTAAGCTAATGTTTATTTTAAAATGTATACCAGAAAATGAACATATGGTCGTACCTTTGTGAAATATGCAACTAGCATTAACTACCTTTTTGGAATGGTCTCTGGTATAAGCACTGGTACGTTTATAGAGAGTGCAAATAACTTCGTTTGTGCACGGCATTCAACGATTACTTTGCTTTTCCGAATTACCTTGAGTCAAGTGCGACATCAACCATCGATCATCTACCCTTTTCTTTTCCCCATTAAAAAACATTTGTTACAAAGCATTTAATTGCATCTTTTTCAAAAAGTATGCTCAAATTTTTTTTCTTTTTTTTTTGTTATTAATAACAATTATATGATTCTTCTTCGATATATTGATGATTCGATAAAATGATGGAACAAGCAGGATAAATAAATGTATTGGGTTGGTAACTATGTGATTGCGGATTTTGTCATTACCATCTTATGACAAAATCCGCAATCACATAGTTGCCAACCCAATACATTTATTTATCCTGCTTGTTCCATCATTTTGTTTCAGTTAATTTCTGTAATCTTTATTTTCACAACATATTTTGTACGTGTTTTGTTACGCAAGGATTAACAGTTGCAACTGGGAATTAATTCGATAAAACGAGAGAATTGTAATCGAACGGTTGCCAGCTCACTCGTTTAAATTTCTATTTCTCACTGATACGTGAATTTATTTCACGATATTCCATTTTTTTCTCTTTGTAACCTATGAATATTTATCAACTCGTATTATTCTCTCATCATGTTTTGTTCGCGATTCGTTGGCCGAAATCAATAATTCAATTCCAACAGAAGACGGGTCGCCAGGCTGCTTCGCATAATAATAGCGCGTCAGTGAGACTACAGAGACGCGTCGCAGTATAATTTACTGGAAATTCCTATTTCAATTTAATTGCTCTAATTAAACGCAGTGCGCTGTTCGCTTGCTTCGAGTCAACTTATGTCACAAGGAATATGGGCTAATAATCGAAGGAATTGCATGTTAAATCTTCTGATCTCGAGGCACTTAAATTATTTTAACGAGGTTGTAATGCGGTCATACCTTTCCTCCTTTATTTTATTATGAATATTCTCGTCATCTTGTATCGCGTGCTAACCAGCTCCTCGCTCTTGAAAACTTGATACGTTTGTAACGGCACATGAGTCATAGGACGCTTCGAATCGAGAGTGACTCATGTTATTTTGCCTCGGAGTATCACACCGTTTCGATGTCCAAGATTTAGAAGTAAACAAACTCCAGACAAAATAATATCGCCTTACGTGTAACCGTCAACCGGTGTCGAATTCAAACTTTCGGTTACACCTCGACCAGTGTAAACAAACGAACACGCTCTCTAGGACAGTTAGTATCGAGCATTCAATAAGCATTACCTATAGCATACGAGCTGCATTGAGCGAGCGACGATTAACTCTGTACTCTGTATTTAGAACGATTTTGAATATATTTGACCATCACAAGTATTCACTCGTGTCGTCATTTAAAGCAACACATTTAATCTTCCACCACACGTAGTGTAGCTAAATTAAGTTTAACTTACTAAGAAGTGGTGGTTAAGAGGCAATTTCCTGGCGTGGTATTTCAAAAGTGGCAACAAAAGCGTAACCACGATCACAGTTTCGGCGAAAAACTCTTCTTTTATTCTCTGATCTTGGATATGCTTCCTTTTTGCTTCTTGAAAGCCCTAATTCCCTGCTAGTCGAAGGAAGCACTTTCCTTTGGTAGCAGCGGGTTCTGCGCGAAACCACCACGAATAAAGGGAGAGTAATGGCTTTAAAAACCTGAGAAGGAGAAATCCTGCTTCTTCGCTATCTTCTCCCTTGAAATGCCACCGCGATTTTTATTCCCGAATAAAGTAAGAGGCTTACTAGCGAGAATCCTTGCTCCATTCTGTCATACGCGTGGGATCTTAATGATCCCTTGGAAGCCTCGCAGATTGAATCTTAGGAACTTCATATTCCCTCTGGATCTGTTTCATGCATTCGTCGCTAGATATAGCTATCGTCAACTGTAGCTTTTGTTAGACCTATACGAGAAGTAAAAGTAGCGTGGAACAATGGAAAAAAATGTTTTGCCAAAAAGTTTCCATTCGATTCTATTTTATATAATGTTTATTTATAATATAATGTTTAATTAATTCGATCGGTTGCTCGATAACAAACATAGTTATATAAATATCTCGGAATCTATCTAATAGGAAATTGTTATTGAAAAATGGGAGAAGAAAAGCAGCTTATAAAGCAAGTTAAAGATAAACTGATAAGATTATAAAGAAAGTAGAAGCATTATTCAAAGTAACATGATCTAGTAGGTACGCGGAATCCTTTGACAAGAAACATTTTTCCTTCAAACAACTCAATGGTAATGTCAAATCCTGCAACTCATTCCGATTTTCCTCGAACAAAATCTCTCTCGTTCGCACGTTTATATTGTCTTTATTTATTGTCTAACAAATATTATTAACAATTTAATGTCATAGATTCGTCAACTTTCACTTTCGCTTGGAACGGATGCTGGAAGAAAAGCAGACCGATATATCGGGTTGGCAACTAAGTGATTGTCAATTTTATCATTAGGTGGTAATGACAAAATCCACAATAACTTAGTTGCCAACCTAATAATATTTTGAGTTATGCTTCAGAAGAAGCATAGCTTCAGAAGTTATGCTTATGTAGAAGAAAATAGATATTTTTGCCGAGTAAGAATGCTTTTGAACGTAATTTCGTACAAGTAGAATGTTCTCGATTATTATTGAAAATCATCTTTTACTCAAAATTAATACAATTTATCGCTCGCGTTTTTTTCGTTTGCTGCTTGTTCAATTTTTTTTCTTTTTTTGTTTTAGTGACTAAAATGTTTTATGATTATTTCCTTGAAATTACCTACTATCTCGTTCTATTATTATTTCCGGGCTCAGTATAGTATCCAGACTGCAACCACCTAATGACAAAATCCGCAACCACTTAGTTTACAACCCAATATTTAAAAAATCTAGTGAAAATTTATAAAAATACGATAAATAAATGGCTTAAATTAACATAGTGTTGAATATCGGACGCTAAAAAAATTACTGAGACGATGATCATTACTGGACGTTTTGCAATTTATTTACATAAATTATTTACTAATAATTATTATATATAACTAATAATTATTTACTAACAATTATTATATTATTATAATAACATAAGTTATTTTATTTACATAAATAAAATCGAGTCCGATGAATAAATTCATTGCTGGTAATCGAAAAAGCTTCAATTAATTTATAATAGATCAGATTATTAGATAATAAGTTATTTTAACACGATTAGTCTATCTTTATTAGTCGGCCATGCGCATACTGTTGAGCTTAATGCTTCTCGTCGCGTCGGAATCCCCCTACAAGTTGGAAGTGGTGTCTGATTACATTTGACATGTTGTAGAGCACAAGGTAACAGATCGCCTGAAATTTCCACAAGGATTAAGGATCAAGGATATCCACGAGTATAATGAAAATCGTCTTCATCGTATGTCTTTTCCCGTTCCAATTTCGTTAAAACTTCCTTTTGCCATAATAGAAAGGATAGTCGTTAAAGTAAGCCGATTTACAGGTTAGGTTTAAAAGAATAAGCCCCATGTTATCCTTACATAGCGAGACGGCTGGGTGAGTGCAAATAAATTTCCATAAGTAGAACAACTGAAGGGATTCTAAGGCCTGAGTTGAAACTGGAACCTGTAAACTTTGAATGAATTTCATATTTATTTATATTTATATGCCATAATACATATCATACTTCACATTGATCATCGTTATAAATTTTGTTGGAGTGGTTACCACTTCTAAGAAAATTCTACATCTGATCTTTTTAGTTTTCTCAAGCATTGAAGCCATCGACAACGTATAGACAAAAGATTGGGACGAAGGCAGACCAAAACCAGTAGACAGGTGACGATTGCTTCAGGGATTTCTGTCATAGAATAACACTGCTAGCGTGCGGATCTGGACCAGCTCAAATTACATTCCTACTTTTATTTACACTTGTGTATTAAAACATATTTTCTACTTTACAGTTTATCCACACGTTTGTTTGTTCGTACATCTAATAACCTCAACAAATTTAATCATTTCAATTTAATGGAAAGGCACTTGTCTTTTTACAAGGATATACACTTGGATATCCTCGTTAAATCCTTTGTAAATTAACTCGTAGTGAGGTGAAATTTAGTTGGAAACTTTTCGACAAAATGTCAGGAATTTGTGCGAAAGGTAACGAGTTGGAGAATTTGCAATGAACGATGAAGCAACAGCGTTTTCGTCTTTGGCCAAAATCAAGTTTACGTCTTTGGCCAAAATCAAGTTTACGTAACAGCGAAACGTTGAAATATAGCTAAAAATATCTACCATAGAACAAGTGTAAAGTTTTGCAAGAAAGATCGCATTTATTTTATATAATCAAGCTGTTTTAGTGTTTTAGTTAGATCAGTTGAATTGTAATTCAATTGATACTAAAATTACATACGCTACTGAAATTACAGTGGAACTGATAATTATCTAATATGCATATATTGTACTCATTAGGTGATATTGACAAAATCCTCAATCACTTACTTGCCAACTTTGGCAATTTGAAGGAAATTTATGTTTGTAGGAAAACAAGTTAATCCGTGCATCATGGAAGGCATATACGTGAGCTGGTCTAATTTCAAGAATCTTCTAGGTCTGTAAATCCTCGCCACGTAGAGTGCGGTTTATGCGTGCTGCTAAAACAACAAGCAGTTGGTGGTGGCTCGTTCGTTTCGTGACATCGTGAAACCGTAAGCGGCTTACGATCCCTTTCTTCACCCCATTTCAGCTTTCCTTTGGGATTCACCTTCGTCATCCTCTTAATATCAAGCCATCCAGGATACTAGGCGTCGTTTTAATATCGCCCAGAGAAATTGTGCTTGCTCGACAGCTTTATGCTCCGTTGCCTTCCATTCTTCCCTAATTAAGAGACCCTTAATTTACCAATGAAATTCCGTTGATAACGAAAACGGTCATCTGAAATATTCCTCTTCATTTACCATTATACGTATTACTTCAAACATCAACAAAACTTACATTGCTTTTTCTGCTTTGTTTATTAGATTTCCATTGTATTTACTGTATCCTACAAGATAAAAGATTGATCAATTAGATTGGCAAATCTTCAGAGTTTAACGTGTTCCTCAATGTTTTATTTGGCAAAAACTTTCTATTGGTTTGGCAACTAAGTGATTGCGGGTTTTGTCAATACCACCTAATGATAAAACCCGCAATCACTTAGCTGCCAAACCAATATCAGAGGAATTGGTGTTCTTTGTTGAATTAAAAGAATCAAAGAAAAGCTTATGGAAGGTTTTCCATTGAGTGGAAGCAGATGTCATTTACACTCGATTTAGGAGTTGAAACTCCGTGCCACGCTAGCTGAAAAAGAGAAAACGAGAAGGCAGAGACAAGAGATGAATTTTTTCGATGCAGTTCGATAAGCTGTCAGGAACTGATTTTGATGGATCGAGCAAGTACGCTGAAAGCAGGAGGGTAACCGCTGTTGACGTTCAAAAAGAGATCTCGAAGGAGCGGTGACAGTTGGCCCTAAATAAAACTGAGACCACCTCTGGATCTCTCTAAGCATACGTACGTGTACCTATGTTGTATATGATAAAACGATTCACATCACAAATGTGTATATTCGGCAGCTTATATTTCAACTTTATCTGTCTAAAATTACCATTCTTACCTTAGTATCATAGTATATATTTATTGTTGAGAACTGTGGATCTTAATTGCCGAAATAAAAGTAAAGGAACATTAGGGTTACGCTTAGAATTCATATTAAAATAGTTTCAGACTTATTTGATATGTGATTGACAAGATATTCGTCGATACATATTTGCACACGTCTCAGCACTTTCTTTGTTTCGCCATCTTCCATACATTCATCTATTCACTTACATTCATCTGTTTTTCTAGACGCCGCGCACACACATACTTCCGCACACTCATATTCACATACGTGTATCGTTACTACGCGGTCAATCTAGTCTAGCACGCAAAATTATACACATCTCGATATTTATATTCCTACTAAGGAAATATTTCAATCTTTGTCCTGATATTATACTTTCTTGCTGTAATTCTTTTTTGACTCCTTCGCCTCATTTTTTTATTATTAGCAACTTTCCCTCTCTTTGGTAAATTAAGATTGATTGATCAAATTTTCTTCTCTCTCCCCGTAGTAGAATGCTTCTTCAAACGTAGCAGTATTTCTGTTTCGAAATTTCTCCACAGGAGGGAAGTATTACCGAAGAAAGCTCGTAGAATGGTGAATTATCTTTCACTACTGTACCGCAGTAGACACTGCACGTAAAAATAGTTGGTATATAATAGTTGGTCTTCGTAGGAGACACAAGAAATCACGAAATTGACAGATCACCGGTGATCTCCTCGCGTGGCAGTTCGAACGTTTCACAAATAAGGTAAAGAATTGAACTTTAGATATATTTAGTAGTAAAATTTATTATACGAATCCAACAGAGTGACGGTTCGGTGTTTTCTTTATTATTATTAAATTTGTATTTTATAATTTGTCCAACTGGACATTTGGTAAATTTTTCTAACTTAATTGCTAAATAACATGTGGATGGCTACCCCCAGCAGGATATCTTCCAGTTTGTCTATTTTATTTCTTTATTAAGGTCAGTGGAATATTTTCTTTTTAGTCTTCTGTTCAGAGTGTTAGAATAGAAAATGTCGAGAGTTGATTTTAGGAATGTTTATATACTATAGGTTTGGCTCCTATGGAGGGGGTGTCGCTGGGGTCCAAGTCCAAGATGGCCACGCTGTTACTGTTTTCTCACACTGGATGCTCTCTATGTTGTTTTGATAGCCTGCGGAACGTTCGTTAGACCTCCTTGGTTTTTCTATCGCTGATTGATGGCTTTGTAACACTGGAAACAACAAACTTTTGATCAACAGCGTAATATTCTATTTGAATTTAGAATCGTCATATTTTGATTTTTACAAGGCTATCGTGTTTCACCGGGTCGTGACAATTCACACTCGTGAAAATATTAGGTTAGCAACTACCACCCATTGACAAAACCGCAATCACTTAGTTGTTAGCCCAATAAATCGGTAAGGAAACATAAACCGTTGTGTTGTGCCTTAAAAAACTAATAAATCGAGCTTCCCTAAGTTTCGACTTTGATTTCCCAAAGGAAAACTGTACTTGCCATCGACTTGTTATCGATCGCGTTCTCTCTCTCTCTCTCTCTCTTTCTCTCTCTCTCTGTCTGCCTCTTTATGTTCAGTTCGACGCAGCTCCTATGTAGACCAGTGGTTCTTAATCGTATTGACATTGGCACGATATTGCATTCGATTGCTTGCGGTATTTATCGCAATTAAATAACAAATTAATGGTCCCTTGTATTATTTATTTGCTTTTATATTGTTCCGTTATATCTTGTAATTCCTTTCACATATAAAACATATTTCGTTATATATAATATTTATAGATAGAACGTACTTATTATATACGATTCACATATTAATGAGAAGTAACTTATTTGTGTATATGGACATATATATATTTTCTAAAGTATATTTCGCATAAAATAGAATTGTTTAATGGAGGTATTGTATTTACAATGGAAGAACCACTGATAGATAATAGATGGTGTTGTAGCGTCCTGAGAACACTTTGTACAGCTCGTAAAGTGTTTCACGATTGAATTAGCTAGTATGCATCGATATCTGGACGAAAACTCCCTTTGAAGGACTACGCTAACGAGCATACGATATTGGATGTCCTTTTCTACTATTATACGCCGTGGTTTCAAATTACTCTTTGTGGAGCGACCACATATTTTGTTAATCTTTTTTTGCAACGTAAAGTATCAAAGCGAGTTTTTACAGTCTTTTCAATGCTTGTCATGAACACACTGATACAGTTGCAAAAGTTGTTTTGCTTTAAGCAGCCTTTTGACACGGATATAGTAACGTAGAAAATTTCGCCTGAGAAACAGGAGTTGCTTCTAATCTCTGGCTGCTTTTGTTTTAAACTCGCAGGTGCTCGCATCTCAATGACCTCTATGCGTCGTTTTATACTATAAACTCTTTGCAAACTCTTCCTTTTTAAATTCTCCTTTGCTGTTACGTTGATAGGTTTAAGTTGGTGTTAGCTGGTGCCTCACAATGTCGAAAGTTGTTGTCGGTATTTTAACATCCATTTTATCCGTTTCTTTTGATGTGAAAATTTACGGAACTACCGCGATAAGTTTTTGCACGATAAGTATTTTGTAGCAATAAGCTTGAGAATTTCACCGCGAAAATTGCCTGCATACTGCATATTGCATTCTGCATACTGCATACGATGGAAAATGTACGGCACGAAAGTTACATTGCATATTCGAAATAGCATATAAGATTGCACTCTCGCCAACCTTATTTCCTAGCTGTGCCTCTTCTAATAAAATGATTCAAAATGCCACGGAATATCTTACTAGTTTCTGTGCCTCGTTCTCTTTCCATTCTCTCAAGTCCTTTTATATCCTTCGCGCCCCTTCATAAAACATTCAAATTGTGAATTTAATCGCAAGGCCATCCCTCTCGTAGATCTATTCAATTTCTTAAGATATTGGATTGGCAACTAAGTGATTGTGGATTTTATCATTAAATGGTAATGGCAAAATCCGCAATCACTTAGTTTCCAACCCAATACATCGATGTACATATGTATCTCTGATACAAAGCAATCGCATGTTTCGCTTACATACACATACATATGTATCTATTTGCATTGCATGAGAACGATGAATTTACTTTCATTTACTTTTCGAATATTCCTTCAAATGACACGTCTCTACGTTATATCTGCGAGTAAGGAGCAATTAATTACACAACCGAGCAATTGTTTGTTCTTCCAATTACTATTATACTATTGAGATATGTGTAATTTTGTGTGTTACACAAATAGATTACACAAATAGATAGACACAAGTAGATTAGCCGTGTGTAGTGACACACATATATGAGTATGAGCGTATAGAAGTGTGTGCGTGCACAGCGTCTCGTAAAACAGATGAAAGCAACTGTTCCGTTGGTAGTGTGGTATAAAAGATGGCGGGACAAAGAGAGCGCTGAGACGCGCGCAAATGTGTATCGACGAATATCTTGTCAATCACATATCAAATAAGTCTGAAACTATTTTGATATTAATTTTAAGTGTAATTTAAGTGTTCCTATACATTTATTTCGGCGATTAAGATCCACAATTCTCAACAGTTATGAATCTTAAAAAGGAATATTTGAAAAGTTGGAGCAAAGTTGGTTTCTTCTGTCGCTGTGACTATTGGGTTGGCAACTAAGTGTGTATTTTCGTCCAGTCTCGGGGAGACGCGATCGCGTTGAAGCGCGTCAACGGGAGTCGTAAATTCCCGTTACGATTATAACAATCGACACCACGAACAGGTCGATCGCCTTATTTCTTGTGGGATAATAGGGATGTTTGTTGTGTAATAAACTGTAATCAACAGTTCTATAATATATATATTTTCAATAATTTATAACACTTGATATTACGTCGTCTAAATATATAGTATTAACTTGATGTCGCGTAGATTGTAGTGATGACGATATCATGTTATTGGATTAGGAGTTGACTGACTTCATGAGTTGACTACGTCGAGATGGAAAGAACAGTAGATGACTGTTCTAAGGATAAGACCCTTAACTTGACTATACGAAGATTGGAAAAACATTAGTAGATCCGTCTCGTACTATTAAGGCCGCGATATCCATTGGTTATAGCCAATGTTAATATGTAAAAATATGAGGAGAAAGTTTCCTGTAGATGTAGCTCATAGGTATCCTTGTTCATGGGAAAAACTGTCTATTTCGCTAGACAAACATCCGCTTTCCACGTAATTTGTAAAAGCATGCAATAAACATAAGGACTATTTTAAGGATCATACATAAACCGAAAATACTTATATGAATAGAGGTTAAGCAAAAAAGATTCAGTTTATGGTGGTTCCTTAGGTTTATTAGGTGGATCAGTTAGGTTATAGGTGGATCAGTATAACAATGTGTAGGCCTTGGCGGCCAAACCATGAGGGACGTCGCACGGACCACCTGGCGCGACGTAACAAAGCGATTGCGGATTTTGCCAATACTACCTAATGACAAAATCTGTAATCATTTAGTTGCCAACCAAATATTTCGTTTTATTGTGTTAGAAATTTTGTTTGTTTTTGTTTATATGAAAAATCTCAAATTTTAAAGTTATTATTGAGATATGTGTAATTTTGTGTACTACACTAGATTAGCCGCGTAGTAGTGACACACATATACGAGTAGGAGTGCACAGCGTCTCGTAAAATAGATGAATGCAACTGTTCCATTGGTGGTGTGGTATAGAAGATGGCGAGACGAAGAGAGCGCTGAGACGCGCGCAAATATGTATCGACGAATATCTTGTCAATCACATATCAAATAAGTCTAAAACTACTTTGATAATAATTTTAAATGTAATCTAAGTGTTCCTATACATTTATTTCGGCGATTAGGATCCACAATTCTCAACAGATACGTTTTATCCGTAAAAGACGTTTTTTGTAGGCTAACGTGTCTAGAATATGGTAGATCAATTTTTTCGATAAAAGCTTCAGTACCTGGAAGCATCGCATTCTTTCTATAATAAACGAATGTTTAGAATTGGTTGCTATCAAGTGCGATCCAACATGTTTGCTCAGAGAAAATGTTTCTTGTTTTTAGTCGCGTTCATTTACGAGATATACAGTATAAGAACTTGAGAGATTACGATCGCTCGTTATTTCTTATCGGTACAAATGTGTTAGTAGAGATTGATCGCCTAACGTTTGGCCAAGTGTCGCGGTTTTCATGCGTCGGATTTATATTCCGCGTACGAGACACGTACACATATTTGTAGTTTTATTTCACTTCCGTTTACAATGCTTTCCTGTCTAGTTATTCTCGCGTACAGTGGATCGTTAAAAAAACCGTGTCAATAGCTAAACTTTGATAAATCCGCTACCGATTGTATATCGAAAGATACGTTCTGTGCAAATGAAATACTTTTTTCGTTCAATATTTATTCGAAACATTTGGAGCACGTTCTCTAACGACCGTTTCAATTATTCTTCTCCGTCACTTTTGTCGAACGTTTCTCGAAACCAGTTGTTTTTAACGTTACCGTTCTAACGAAAACATACAAAAGTTGAGTTTTTCTTTAAATTTAACTGGTCATTTTCTCACGGTTTTCCAGCTTATTGAAATGTATAGGCTATGCGTCAGCGAGCCTGTACCACCTCGCGAGTGGATCCGACGTACAAAAATAAAAAAAAAAAGAGAAAATAATTCGCAGAACTTCCTCCCCTTTGACGTCGTTTTCCAGTTACAGTTGTTCTCGTATGACACTGCTCTTCTTTCTTCTTTCGTTTCTTCCTTGTCCGTAAGAGGCGCTCGCGATAATCAGTTTCGAGTTTCTCTGGAACTTTGAAAAGTAACACAATCCGTTCGATGTATCGAGCATTATCGAGTTATCAATGCCGTGATTTGAAATCACGAAAGATGATACGCGATCGTCGAAGCCAGCATACAAATTACCGGAATCATTAAAAGATACTCGTTCTCATTTACATCGAATAATATGCATATGTGGCGGCACTCGATAACAAATACCGCCACTAGACATTAACTAGCACCGGACGACGATAGCGCAGTGGTTAGCGCCTTAAGTTACGAACGTTCGATACACAGGTTCAATACCAGCTAGTGACAAAATCCGCAATCACTTAGTTTGTCATATTCATCTACGTACATTGATACAGATTGGTTGTTTCACACGTAATTTGCATCTGTAATTTCACGTCATTTGCTGCATATATTCAACAATTAATCTGCCACGTTCAGTAAATTTAAAAGGTATTTTCACAATGTGTTTGTTTATTCATGCAAAAAAGTTGAATAATTCACGTGCGTGGAAGGCCACGCCGTGTGAAGGAAAGTTCTCTATTTTCATTGAATTATGTACAAAATGAATAATACAAAAGGAGGAAGGATAGTTGACGTCTTCTATATTGCCTTTTGCGCTTAATAACCATCATCGTTCACCGACGGTAACGTTAACGATCGTGCGAAATTATTCGTGTAGTTGTAGAACGTGAATCAACTAGATCGTAATGAGAATTTAATGTTGAAACGGTGAAGCATATGGTTGGTATAAGCTCTGCCGATGACAAATAGATGTTGCGTTGGGGGAAATTTGGATGTCTGTTCGTAGACGAAGAAGGAATTCGCTGACCTTTCACGGAAAGATCGATAACGGCCTCCTTCGTTGTTTCATCATGTCACAATGATAATGTACTGCGTATCGAACTCGATTAATTTTCATCTATGCGAGTTCCGATCGATCATGGGTCAAGGATAATAGGTTATTCTTTTTTTCTATTGATTTTCCATAGCTATGATAAACACGGTGGAAGAAAAACACCCGCTTGCCTTTCTCCTCGATGTTAAATTTTGCTTGAAAAGCATACTAAATCTTATCGAAAATGTTTTGGGAATCCAGGCCACAGCTTGAAATATTCTCATAAAATTTTCTACGCTTTTCGCATAATTTTATTTCCAACTTTCCCTTTCCTCTGCTTCAACGCGCACAATGTCGAAGAATTACGTCATCTTGACGATTTGATCGTCGAATATGTATTTCCCGAAACGAAGACGAAAGAAAACACGCATTTCGATTCTTTTTTTTTTTTTTATTTCCATTTCATGTAATTCGGTAATTTTTCCTCTAAAAACTTTTAATCGAGGTAAGTTAAGCGACCAGCCTGAGGTAGTTGACAGAAATTGGAGAAACAGGTACTTGTTAAATCGATAACGCTCATCCAGATCTTTACGATCGCGTGTATCTAGTTGGCGATGCAAACGTCGAACGAAGCTGCTCAAAGACTTTGAACATTCACTCGCGTCTCTGTATGTCAACTAAGAATCGCAAGTTGCACGGAATTCCTTTAGCATTAACGAGAGCGGAAGAACACCGTAGCATCGCCTGGCGGATATTTACGACACGATTCTTGCAAAAGACAGTTCTCATTTTTCACGAGATTTTCTCATTAAAACTCAACGCCAGCGTTTAAGCGCTTTTTAGCTTGGCATATTTTACTTTCCTTAATGATTATTCGCATATATAATATATACATACGTACGTGAGCGGCAGAACTAAAGCGGGAGCGACGGAAGGTCGCCGCGAGATAAGTATTTTTTATGGAAATTGGGCTAAAATAATGGTTAGCTGCAAGATTTACGACAGTTCCGCTCGGCGCAAGTTGTACGTACCTTGAAATTTTCATATTTTCAAGCGTGCAAAAATTCTGAAACACCGTGCATAATCGAGCATTTTGTATACCACATGCAAAATAACATACGCCAATTCAAATCGACGTATGCATCGTATGCATCGTCGTGAAACATTACAAATTGTTCACTATATTCGCTTATTTTGCATCAAAGCTATTCCACTTTTTTTAAATTTTTCTTCGCGTCTGCAAATGGCCTGCGCTAATGATCACTAGGATTGAGGTGGATTATTATACGTGTTGGTTTATTAAAGAGACGAGTGATCAAATTGTAATAATCTGTGTATATTAAAATTACTTTAAATACAAGTACAAGGATAGTGTATGTCAGTTGTAATCGATGCTCTTTATTCGACTGTGTCACTCGCTATACTGAACGTCCTAGAGGGCACGTTCGTCTATTTGTATCGACCGATGGTGTTATGAAAAGTTTGAATGTGACTCTGGTTGACGGTTAGAAATAACTGCGATAATATTTTGCCCGGAGTTTGTTTAGCTTCAAACCTAGCGAATCAAAATAACGTTAGTGTTCCAAGGCACAAGAATATGAGTCTCTGCCAATTTGTATCTTCCGTTGACTCGTGTTTCGCTGCAGGATCTTTAGACGTTAATGACTTCTTTTATCAGGTGTTGTTCGATAGAGTTAAATAAGTTAAACGAATGCGAATATATATTAACACCTTGACGAACGAATAAAATGGAATTTCATATGTCCGAAGAATACTATTTAATTTAGCACAACTGAACAGTTATAATGGAGGTTTAGGAATAGGATATTTTATTTCAAAACGTACATCGCTGTGTAATATTTAATCAGTTTGATATATAGTAGTTAAGTAATATTATAAAATAATAAATGAATAATTCTCTGAAGTATGATACGTTTCAAAACATTTTGGAATATGTAGAGGAACTAGACATTTTTTACACTGCCAAGTTATTTCGCTTTTTATGCTATTTTTTACGCACACATGGCATCTCTGCAGGATATTCCTTTTTATTAGTCGAAGGTACATGGCCAGGAAATGTGCCCAATGTTTTGCCTGTAGCCGAGTTGGCCATTCACTTTGCGACGGTCTGCCGCGTAATTATTAAGAGACAAATTGTGTAGTATATATTCTGTAATATTCAATCATGTTATAGTAATTACTTCAGGAAACACTACACTTTTCCTTTTGTATACCCGTGACCTGGAGACCGCTGTTACGAAGAGAATAGAACTTAGTGAAACAAAAGATATCATAAATAAGGAGAGGTCATATTATTGTGCCCTTGAATATGTTCCTCTATCAGTTAACCTCAACAATATCATACATGAAATTAATAAATAACGATAACCGTTTATTTGGTTTTGACCTCATAACCTATACCTGTACTTATACTTACTTCAATATATTTTTCTATTACAAATTCATCCATTCGTTCCTTTAGCAGTCAACCTGAACAATATCATACATTAAATTAATAAATAATGATAACCGTTTATTTAGTTTTGACCTCATAATCTATACCTGTACTTGTAATTATTTCAAAATATTTTTATATTACAAATTCATCCACTCGTTCCTCTATCAGTTAACCTCAACAATATCATACATTAAGTTATTAAATAATGATAACCGTTTATTTAGTTTTGACCTCATAACCTATACCTGTACTTGTAATTATTTCAAAATATTTTTATATTACAAATTCATCCACTCGTTCCTCTATCAGTTAATCTCAACAATATGATGCATAAAATTCTGCAAAAAATTTTGCTTTGGGTTACAAGGTCTAAAAAACAAGGTCTAGAAATAGATTTCTATTGCTGTTTCTTGTAGCCTTCAGCCACAGCTACAAATTCAACTTTTTGGCAATGTCCTTTGCTATAAATATATGAACGTGCTCCCTATCATATTCTATTATATTGTGTTGAAGTGATCGCCAGTTCTAAGAAAACTCTACGTCTGGTCTTTAGTTTTCTCAAGCGCTGAGGCCATCGATAGCGCATAGACAAAAGAATGCGTCGATGACAGACCATAAGCGGTACATGTGCGACGGCTCCATGGCTTCAGGGCTCTTTTAGTCTCAAGGTAACATTGCTAGCGTGCTTTTATTTTATTTACCCACGCGTTTCTTTTATTCCACATACATGAAATAACCTTAACATATTGTAACACTGAAAGAGTGAGGATCTGGATCAGCATATACTATACCTATACTTATTTCATTATATTTTTCTATTACAAGTTCGTCCACTCGTTCCTTTATCACTTAACCTCAACAATACCATATATGAAATTAATAAATAACGATAACCGTTTATTTGGTTTTGACCTCATAACCTATATCTGTACTTATACTTACTTCAATATATTTTTCTATTACAAATTCATCCACTCGTTCCTCTATCAGTTAACCTCAACAATATCATACATTAAATTATTAAATAATGATAACCGTTTATTTTGTTTTGACCTCATCCACGATACCTGTACTTATACTTATTTCAAAATATTTTTATATTACAAATTCATCCACTCGTTCCTTTATCAGTCAACCTGAGCAATATCATACATTAAATTAATAAATAATGATAACAATTTATTTGATTTTCACCTCATTACACTATACCAGTACTTATACTTATACCTTTATTTATTTCAATATAATTTTTTTTTAAACAAATTCATTCACTCTTTCTCTTTTTCTATCAGTTAACCTGAACAAATTGAAAATTTACAATCGATTGCTTTGTTGAATTAGGTAACTTAGAATACAGCACATAAGCGTTATAAATAATTATGTAAAGCAGATAAAAGAACATTTTAAGTAAAACAGAATCAACTCATGATTTTCGTTATCCTATGCCAAGGGGTCAACATTAAAAGGTAAAAATAATCTTCTTAATTTGCAAGAAAATAGGATTCTAAAACAAATATTACGGAATGGCTGGTTGTTCTTTATTATCGAACCAAAATTTAACACTGTGTATACTAGCAATCGGTATGCGTGTTTACATGGATGTTTACGTATAAAATCGATATTCCTAGAAAATTGAAGGAATAATCTTTGCTGTAATACATATATATAGATATATAGATGCACGCGTGATAAATTCACCGAACGAACATTTTCCCCATTCTTTGTCCCCCTTCTCGTTTCGTTTGAAACACAGTTTGCTAGTTGGCTGGTCTATCAGAATAAGCTCATGGCGAAAGAAGATAACACGAGAATGTACTCAGCCATATATGATTACTAATAACTCTATTCGATCGATCGAAACTTGCTCTAAGATTTTACCGGTATACTCTTGAAAGCACTCGATATCTGGCCCCATTCGAGCGAATCGTTAAACTGACTGCCTCCTGACCTTAATTAATCCCAAGATCCTCCAATCCGCCGCGTAATTTTCCGACTATGCGACTGTGTTCTGGTATTGTCCGCAACTTATTTCGTGAAAAAGTTGAAATACATTCGTCATCTTTCCTGAGTATATAACAACGTCGAGATATATTAGGTTGGCAACTAAGTGATTGCGGATTTTGTTAATGCCACCTATTGACAAAATCCGGAATCACTTAGTTGCCAACTCAATAGATCTGGTTGACAATAAAATCCATTATTATGTTAGTATGTAATGTTATTTGTTGCGTACGACAACTTCCTACCGCTTTTTCTCTCATTATTAAAATTAAATTCTCTAGCGCTGCCGTTAACTTGCAAACCTAATTCTCGTGTAATTTCCATTTCTGGAATTTGATAGAGCAACGAATTAAGTGAAAGTGATTTGTAAAAACTGTCGTTTTCTTTGCTGTATGATAGTCCAAAGTCGAGCAACTCGGTTTAGTGAACAATGCAAATAACCAAAATAAAAAAACACTTCGATATTGATATGTATATAGGATCTTTATTTATTAGCTTATTTAAAATCGATTAAACAGTAGTTGGTTAAACAGGAAACAATGGTTAGTTAACGTGAACTAAATATAATAACGTGCTATAATTAAGAGACACCTAAATAGTTAATTCACAACTATCGTCACCACGGTTCCAACGCTCTCCCTCACGCGTACCACACTCTCTCGACAACGCTGGTGTGACAGCGACCATACCCAAATTCATACCATTCCACACTACACTGAATCTTTAGACGTTGACTTTACCTTTGCACATAACCCAATACCAAATCTTCCCCATTGCGTAGGGCACTCAGGATGCTCTCCTTACCCCTCAACTCCTTCAAACACAACATATAAAACCTACAAGCATTCGACTACGAGACTAGTCTTTGGTATAGCCGTGACTGTGACTCGAACAACTGTTTTAATAATTTGTGACTTCGCTACTTCATTTTAATATTGCACTTAACCATTTTATTCACCAATTCATCACAAATTTTATGTGATATCCTGCCAAGATTGTAAAAAGTGCTCCTTGGGAAAGTTTCATTTCTACGGATATCGAGATAAAGTTTGATTATTTCGTTCAATATAGAATTAGACGTTCTAGCTTTTACAGTCAAGACTCAGATGAAGTAGCAATTTCCAGAAAAAAAGAAAAAAAATGTCTAAAGTATCAACAAGTAAAGACAGCGAAATTAATTTAAAACAAGTGCTAGCCATGATACAGGAACAGAACGAAATTCACGCGAAAAATACCATCGAAATGCAACAACAAATCCATATACTAACTAAACTAGCAAGTGAGGAGAATCGACGCCTCACTGAAGAAGTCGAACAGCTAAGAAAAACAGTTGCCGAGTTGAAGCTAGGCATTGAAAGCCAGGAAACAGTTACGACCAAAGATTCCAAATCTGTAGCTAACACCACAGAAGAAACCGCGAAATTGGAAAACAAAAAGTATGTATCTGTAGCGACCGAAACGACATTTGAGCCTGAAAGCAATAAGGATGACGAATTCCAAGACAATGAACCACAACACCAGACTATGCTATCAGCGAAAGACGCCGTAAAATGCATTCCAATTTTAAATGGTGACGATGACGTGGGAGTGGAAGATTTCATAAAAGAAGTACGTGCTATGCGAAAGCGTTGTTCACAAAAAGATTTGTTATTGAAAATCATTAAAATCGATAAAATAGTTGGTAGAGCCGCGCAATGTATTCGGAACATACCTATTAAAAATTATGCAGACTTACAGAACGCTTTGAGATCCAAGGTAACAGCTGAAGTAACATCTGACGAATACGAAGAACAATTACGCGATTTGAAACAAGGACGCTACGAATATGTTCAACATTTCAATATCCGATTCCGCCGCATGTTAAATAAACTTACGCGTGCAATAACTAGTGAAAATCCACAACCAATTACACGACAAATAATAATTGAAGCCACCATGAAAAAAGTAAGTCGAATTTATTTGCAAGGGCTTCGACACGACATAGGACATATACTGATAGCATGCGAACTATATTCATTGAGCAAAATAGAAAAGAAAGCCGTCGATATTGAAAGATACCTACGACAAAAACAAAAGGAACGGATAAAGACAGATACTCAACAAAGAACAACGCATAACCAGACTTAGTAACAGACCGATACAGGTAAGCAACCGCCATTGCCTGCCACGCGTAGTAATCCAATGAACAAAAATGTTTCGCCATTTTTTAAAACGGAACATGTGCCATCTGCCGAGTGACAAGTAAAATGTTTCAAATGTGGTAAATTGGGACATGTTGCACCACAATGTCAAAATTTTTAATTAACCAACAAAAAAAACCTATCACTTCCACGAGTAAATCAGATCCGAACAAGACAAGAACGAGGATCAACAGCAGCAGGAAGAAACGTTAACTTTGGAGAACCAAAAACAATCTAAGGAGGGAGTATGTGACAGCAATCATATACAAATCATATACACCATTCCACACTACTTGACATTTGCACATGGCCCAACAGTAAATTTTCCCTATTACATAGGGCACTCAGGATCCTCTCCTTGCCCCCTCAATTCCTATAAACTCAACATATAAAAACTACGAGCATTTGATCACAAGATTAGTCTTGGGTACTTTGTAACTTCGCTACTTCATTGTAACGTTGTACTTAACCACTTTAATGAATAAAAGCATATAAAAATATTAAAGGATAGTCAAGTTAAACTATTGCTCAGCTCTTCTTTTTTTATCACGAATTTTAAGTGACACTAGCAACACTCTCGACAACGCAATACACACTCTCTGACTTCTCAACTCATACTGACTGTTATTTCCTCTTTCTCCCTTAGCATGTCTTTGTTTTTTCTCATAGCCCCACCACGCACGTGTTTCGCGACCATTCGTAGTTGGGTCACGTAGGCCTTCTTTCCGCGTAACTATTCGATTGAAGGATCGACGATACATAGATGGGGCTGTCGGCACTTCGGCTTTATCGCGATATTGTTTATGACTCATCCGATATTTCTTAGGCCTTTCGTTCACGATACTACATGTATGTACTTATGTATTAGTACTATTTCTTACACGTATCAGAAAAAATAGATAATTTTATAAATATTAATAAAATTATTTTAATAATATTAACAAAATTGGGGAAGATTATAGATCCGCGTTTTTGCATTCGATATTCAAAAGTAATTGTGTAAATATGTATGGTATCTGTGAGATTTTTTTTTTATTTGGAAGACTTTTTACAATCAATTGGCATTGAGAATTATAAGTAAATTAAATCTGCGAGATGAATATAAATTTTTGGAAAACACATTGATCGGATAACGAGAGCATTTTTTTGGCTGAAAATAAAGTTGGTAGGATGGTTCATAATCGCGCTGAAACTGTTCAGCTATAGGAGAAACGTCTCATTGTCACGCCTTTACCCGCGTGAATGTTACGAAACAAACTTTCCGCGATGTGAATGCAAACTGCCGTTCTCAGCACCGTTTCACCAAATCCAATTTTGCTACTACACGTTCATTTGTGAAGCGTAGAAATACGACGATAACGAGCGAAAATAGCTGGCGAATGTAGCAGCTTGCATGAAAGATCTATCGATGATAATTTGCGATTTTGCAATTCCTTCAACTCGCAGCTGCTTTTAAATTAAAATTTAATTTAAATTCCCGCCATCACAAGCATTCTATTCACATTTATTTTATTAAAAATACGACTGCCAACTGGCGTGAAGGCACGACAAAAATTAACGACGTGAAGGCACGAAAGAAATTAAGAAAACTATTAGGTTGGCAACTAAGCGATTGCAGATTTTGTCAATACCACCTAATGATAAAATCTGTATTCACTCAATTGCCAACCAATAACATAATATCTGCGAAAGAACGGAATCTTGCGTTGAAGCATCCACAGCCATTAAGAATTTGTAAAGTATCAAAAAACATCGTGACTCGATAAAATTACGTCTGATTCGCAGCAATAATTGCATTTCGTTCTTCTCAAGTTGTTAGTAACTTGAAATTGCTTCGATCTCGTTTACGTCAAATTATTTGGGTTTAATCGTTTTTTTTCTTTCATCAACGACCAGCGTAATAAAGAAAATTTTAAAGTAGAAGGAATTTTTTCATCGTTGGAAAATAGTTACGAGAAAATAGTTCCATAACGAGCGACTTCGATTATTGGCAATTTTGTGGGGCGGAATGGAACCGAAGAACTCGTTAATACAAGAAGTTTCACGATATTGGCTGAGAATGATACAGGTCGGTCGTGAACAGGTCCAACAACTTACCACACGTCTCTACCTTTCGATTTATATCGTACGTGTATACATAGATCGAATTGTCGACATACTTTAATTTCCAGAGCAGTTTTTAAACTCAAGTTATAGGAATCTGATCGATAACTATTGGGTTGGCAACTAAGTGATTGCGGATTTTATCAATGCCACCTATTGACAAAATCCGCAATCACTTGGTTGCTAACCCAATACATCACAATTAAATGTTCGAGTAAAATAAATAAATAACCACACACAGTATCAATTGCAAATCGATTTCTAAACGATAGAAGATATCGTTTTAACGAAGGTACTGCAGCGAGAAAGAAATTTGAAACTTCAAAATAGAAAGATATCTTGTTTCATTAATCCTAAAATGTGTGAGTAAACTCGAAACCTAACCGTGTTATCTGTGCCAGAGGAGAGTTGAAGTTTCGAAACTCTGTATACTATTTTTCACGTTGGCTTTATTAATTCATTTCAGGCACGAACTACGAGATCCTTTCTTATATTAATATCTTCACGCTCAAGTTCTAGTTTTTTCTTACCTTTTTCTTTTTCCACGTTGCTCCATAATGTAGCTTAGCTTCGTTCAATTTTGCACAAGGTGCATTTAAAACCAACAGAAAGAAGAAACTCGTGACGGATTTTATTCAACTGAACGCAACGATAAAAAAAGAATTGCATGCTTTTCGGTGGTCAGGAATTTGCGAAGGGTTTTTGTTGCTTGAAAAGCTGTCCATTTCGATGTACATGGAATGTCCTTCAACCTCGATGGTTGGCCAACCGTGGACTCGCAATATCCGGCAAAGACGGCATCGACAGCAGAAAATATAAGAGAAAACCGGAGAATTCCAGTATGCCACGATTATTCTAGTTCTCTCAATATTGGGTAGATCGATTTTATTAAAATCACGATCGTAGACGTTACTCTCAGTCTCAATGAAATCTCTAGTTTTCTTAAAGACCGATGATTATCAAATACTTTTTTAGGTTAAGGATCGCATCGATAAATTTAAGATAATTTTGAGGCGTAAGGCAATACTTGCAAAATCTTAGAAGAATATTACAAATAAAATTGTAAAACAGAATCTTACAAAATTGAAAGAGACGAATTGCATGCGAATTATTCAAATTTAATTAAAAATTTTATTCAAAATATTTTTTCAATTATCGCGTTTTATTTTCTGTAAAATTATAGAATTCCTTCTTGTTACGTAAGATATTATTTATTTATTTCTCATTCGGGGTAGGAATGATATTTTTCTCCAGATATTGACCTCGTCACACGATTTTTTTTTTATTAAAGTATTTTCTGGAAGATCCCTTTTTTTTTTTTTTCTTTTTAATTTCATCGTAGCTACAGTAACATTATAGCAGAGTAGCACGAAACTGTGGCAGATTAAGAATAGAATTTTTACGAAAAAAATGTAATTGCGCTAAATGAATTACATAGGTGATGGTTTTAAAGAAACGCGCGTTAAAAGTGTACCTTGGTGATGCTCATTATTTTCATAAAAGCAATAAATTGTTTCAGCGTTGAAACGAGTGCACGAGACCTTTGATCGACATAAACGAGTATGTGGTGTGAAACGCGATGAATAGAGTGAAAAATATATTTCAATGGTACAAAACCTCGAACCGTATAAATACACGTTTCTTTATCCATCCGCCTTTTTCTCACGTGATAACGAGTTGCAATAGTGAATTCTATTTTATTCCGGCATAAATCCATATTGCGAAAACTACGCGCTACAAGTGGTTTCACAGTCGTTATTATTGAGCGTTCGGTTCAAGCCTTTAATTATAAGTAGAGAGTGTCGCTTGAGAATCGAAACGATCAAATTAGTCGTCATACATAAACTGTATATTGTAGAACGAGATGCTAAATACGTTTTAATATAACCAATATGAATGAAGTGAGCGCGAATAACGTTGTTGAAAACAATGCAAAATTTTATTCGAATAATCTATAATGAATAAATATAGGAAATAAAATTTTATTCATCGCTAATATATAAATGTTCAATTGAATAAATATTTATTCGAATAAGGAATTATTTGTGTAAGAATTTATCTGTATAAAAATTGAATCGAATAAGTTATTCAGATGAGAATTTATTCAGATAATATCTGTTGAAGTAATTATTTCAAGAGAAACTCTACACCTTTTCTTTTGTATATTCGTGACCTGGACACCGCTGTTACAAAGAGGATAGAATTTGGTGAAACAAAAGATATTCTAAATAAGGAGAGGTCATATTATCGTTCCTCTATCAGTCAACCTCAACAATATCATATATTAAATTAATAAATAATGATAACAATTTATTTGATCTTCACCTCATACACTATACCTGTACTTGTACTTACTTCAATATATTTTTATATTACAAGTTCACCTACTTGTTCCTCTATCACTTAACCTCAACAATGTCATACATGAAATTAATAAATAATGACAACCATTTATTTGGTTTTGACCTCATACACTATACCTGTACTTGTACTTACTTCAATATATTTTTCTATTACAAGTTTACCTACTCGTTCCTCTATCACTTAACCTCAACAATGTCATACATTAAATTAATAAATAATGATAACCGTTTATTTGGTTTTGACCTCCCATCAAAGAAATGCTAGTTGGTAATTTTTTTAACCACACTTTCTTATCCTATTTTCCCACGCATTTTTTCATGCTTTATTCTTAGGCTATACTAACTACTTGTCACTGTACTAAGAGTCTATGCTAGAAATTCATGTTATTTTAAATTTATTTGCATCAGTCACTCCTTTTGCTAATCTTGTGCTTATTGCATCGTTTAATCTGTACTGTTTCTTTCGCCATTTCTTTCTTTATCTTTCTCTTTCATTATTCTTTCTATCTTCCTTTTATCCCTTAGAATCTTTAATATATTATGTATAAATCATTATTATGCATAGATGAATGATGGATAAAGCATCAAATATATTTTCAAAATTCATTGTCCAATTGTTGTAGCATTGTCTTTTATAATTAATATTTTTTAAATGTCAGATTAGAAAATTTATCGTTTTTTGACTAATTAATCATCTGGCAAATTAATAGTAAGAAATGTACTAGTATTCGTACATGACTGTACAGAATTAAACAGAGACGAACAATTATTCGTATTATTTTCCGAATATTTCTACAATCATTATTCGAATAAATATAGAAAACAAATTTGTTACGAATAACAAATAATTATTACTCAGATAAAATATTCCACTAATATAAATTTATTCGGATAATTATCTTCGATAAATACTTATTCGAAACAATTTGAAAAATGCTTAACTCTAATTGAGAAGGTATGCGAAAAATAGCCGATTAGTCACAATCCTCGAGAAAGATGGCTTCGATCGATAATTCGAATAAAAAGATGCCACGTTAGTAGCCATAAGATATAGCTATGAATGAGAAAGCACAAAGTGTCGAAAAGCAGATGAAAAAGAGGATTCATTATCCGAGAGAGAAATTGGCAATCCGACGCGGTACCCAATTATTTGATACGATCGAGGGTATTCCGTAATTTCATTCGCCGTAGACGTAAACGATGCGTGTCACGCGATTCAATTATTGAACGAAGTATTATAGTGTCTACAGAAGGGAAGGATGGTATAGGTACGCTGGGAAGAGAAATTCCTTGGTGAATTAGCGGAACCGTTCTAATTTTCCGGGTGGTACGATTAGTAACAATTCCGGAACGACACCATGTGCCAACGTTTCACACGATTAGCTCTGTAATTTCTGCGGTGGCACGCTTTCGATCGAATATGTTAGAACAGAAACGGAATACTTTCGTACAAATTGCACCGCCATCTTTGTCATCCTAAATTCACGTCTCGTACAATATACGAATTTTCGTTCAGTTTGTATTTCGATGCGTGTATATTTTTATAAGAATTCTCCATATTTATTTTGTTTCAGTTTACCGAAACATACTGAAAAATTGAACCAAAATATATAAATTGTGGGTACTTACATAGCTTTGTACAGCCACCATCGCGTAACCAAGGTAAACATTACGTAAAATCGATTACAGAATGAAAATGTAACGTGTATCTCAAACAAGTCGTAAGTTGTTAAATAATACTATCGTATGATATATAAGATAATATAAAAATAATATTGTATAATAATAATCATCTTAATGGAGGATAGACAAGGTGAGTCAAAGAAACAATTCGCATTGTGACGTATTCGATGAAATCAGCAAGGACCGAAAAGTGGAGAAATATAAATAACTGCAAGCTTTCCGACTCGTTCTAAATTCAAGCAAGCGCGGTCACTTTATTCCACTTTTTATGCGTTTCACTGTCGTGTCACGTTGTTACTTTATGACCGTTCCTTTCGCGTGGTTCGCTCGTTCGCACCTTCTTCGGCTCTTTCGAGAACTGCTTCCGAAGGCTTATCGTTATTCCGACTATGCCTGGTTAATTGCACTCTTTGTCCGCTTATCAACGCGGTCACGTACAAGTGGAAAACGTCGAGCTTTTTCCTCAAACCCGATATTCCGCAACCTACGATTGCTCTTTTCTGTGAATCAGCTTTTCACCAACGTGCTCTTTTCAAACGTTACGCAGCTTACCGAGTTCTTGCTTCTCTCGTTTATTCCTCTTTTTCGCGCACAATCAAAGTTTCTCACAGTAGATGGTAGCATAGTAGTATTTGTCGAGCAAAAGCAAGCAGACGAAAATCCTTTACCGTACGAATTTGAAATCAAACGGTTACGAGATGGTAAAAGAATGTTGACGATAATAATATTGTTTAAGAGTTGTTTATGGTGATTAGAAAATTCGATACGATATTAGTTTATACAGCGACGAACATTTTGCAACTTCGCCAATCGAAAAAACTCCCTTTGCAACGATTGACCAGGGGATTAGAAAATACGTATATCGTGTAAGCGGATAGAACGAGAAGTGATCAATGAAAAAAACCCTAACTTGTTCTACCATGGTAAACCTCATCACGCGATACACCACATTGATCGAAAAATTTGAACAGAGGTATAAATAAAAATTAACCTTGATACACCATCGGTTACTTTTTAATACGAAAAATGTTTGTTTAAATTGAACATCTCGCATAATCGACTTGTCAGTTTTTATCCTTCGTCATTAGCATATTTCGTATAAAGGAAGGATAGGTTATTTTGTAAAATAACGAGAGATTTTCTATGCTTGTGCCCTTATCTACATTGCAGATGTGTAGTTTATGGTAAATATATTTTTCCAGTGGCCATGATCCAGGTTGGATAGCTTGGGAAATTGCTGGAATCGAAATTGCGTTTGCATCGAAAACGATCTACGCAGGTTACATATTTTTACCTTCTGTTACAATCCAAATCGTTAGAATTTCAATAAATTTTTTATTCTTTCAACTCGTCCAGCTTTCGAACGAAAAGAAAAGAGTTACGCGTTACGCGATCATTATATGAGAGACAATAAAAAAGTTTCGTACCGCGGAGCATCGAATTTTTCGTAGAAATTGTCAACAAAAGGTTGTGTCTCCGCGGTCTGTGGCGCTCGTTGCGCGCCTTTCCTCGTTGTGGTTAGCTATTACGAACACTCTTGATTTTATGGACACGATATCTTTATGTGACACAAACACGTTCACCTCTTTTCGTTTAGGGTGCCAAAGAAATGCTCAGCGGTGTTTAACAGTATATTTATGAACAATCCTCGCTTTCGACTGTTTCCATACAATTTTCGATTCCAACTAACCTTTCTCGCTTCTCGATCGCCTCTCGACTGTTTTCTTAATCTGATTCGTTTGTTTTTGTCGCCCCCTCCCAATATCCCCACTACGCACGCGTTTGTTAGACGTCCGCGACCGTTGCCATGTAGTCTTCTTTGAAATATTTGACGGAAGGACCGTAGAAATATGGACGCTTCTGTGATGTACTTTGTACCGATGAAACCGTTGGAAAGTTTTGTTCTCGAGTGTCGCTACAGTTGGATTAGTCGAAAGAGGAGTGATGAAATTCGTTGCATTCTAAAAAATAAATTAGTTCTGCTCGCCACGTTTTTTGTGTCTGTT
Source organism: Bombus dahlbomii (assembly GCA_037178635.1). Taxonomy (NCBI): domain Eukaryota; kingdom Metazoa; phylum Arthropoda; class Insecta; order Hymenoptera; family Apidae; genus Bombus; species Bombus dahlbomii. The sequence goes on from CM074118.1 coordinate 1,547,746, forward strand.
AATCACCACGGTAGATACCTCGATGAATAGACGGGTACAGAGACCAAGGTAGGATAGGATTCAACGTGGCTCTATTGTTCAAGCAAACTTCTATCCTGATAAAGGACAGTCCTGCCCTACATTTTTAAGAAATCGTAATTGCACCTCGCTTTTCCTGCTTTTTTCTTTCATCGTGCAAAGTGCTATGCATATTTCATTGCATATTTTCTTTTCGGTTTAACGGCAAACCGTTTCGTGTATAGCCCTGAGAGGTTATGATAATGAGACAACAAAGATTGTGACTGTTTCAAACGCGACAGAGGATTAAGATGGACAGGTCCTCTGAATTTCTACGGATTTTCATAAATTCTTTTCATCCTTTGTTGGTGCAATTCCGAGCAGACAAAAAGTTGGACAGTTAAAAAGAACTATCAGATTTCACAGAAAATGAGAACAAAAGAAAGGAAAAGAAATGAAAGAAGAAAAAAAGAAAGAAAACGAGAAATGTAACGTTAAAGCTGCCACAGTTGAAATTTAAAATTTGAAAGTCCTACAACATTGTTAAGAATAAATAGGATATAAAGGATTGAAATAAAACATAAATTACTTGAAATTTGTCTGGTTTGTTTATTTTAACATAAGATTTACTTCATTTTCATTTTCAATCGTCCCTGGGCTATTGACTTACTTTCCAAAAATCTCCCTAAAAATAAATCTAACGATATTAAATCACACAATTTTGTTGGTCAATTGATATCTCTTGTTGGTGAAATGAAACTTTTATTAAATGGTAATAAAATTTTGATAATGAACTTTAGCAATTTGCATACGCTGCTGCACTCCATAGCGTCCCACGGATACGGCTACGTATCTTCTGATAAAATCAATCAAAATCAATCGAAGACATGTGAAACCGTTTTATAATGCTAACCGTTGAAAGATGACACTCAACTTTTCGTTAATCGAAATTTTGATTCTCGAAATGACCAGTCGATTTGGTCGAGGCCTTAATGCAATTCAGCATCTCTGATTTGTATCGGATATTGATAAATCGGGTGGCTACTGTTGAATCAGCAACTCTAAAACTTTGTAGATGTAAATAGAGCAACAGAGGTCTATCGATGCCGCTGAACTTCGAGCTTGTGTGCTTTTCGAGCGGCAAACTTTAGATATCGCGAGATTCGACCTCAAATCAATTTCAACCGAGTCTCTGACCGCAAAAACTTTACTACATCGCCCGAATCGCGTGCTATCAGCCAATGTAATTTTCTTTACCCTTTCAATAGTCGATACTTCTGTAGAAAATGATTGAAAACTAATTATTCCTTTCCTTCGAAACCTTCGTGCAATGGAAAAATAAGATAACGTTTCTCTTGCAACCAATGTTCTTCGGTCTTATGCTCGACTTGTTAACGACTTATATTACGATTGTTCGTCTCATCGAAGTTGAAAGTAGTCTCGAGGGGACGCGATTCATAAATCTCGAATGATCGATCCCTTTTTTCGCCGCTAGTATTTCGAAGCTTTCGGAACGCTTAAAAAGTTTATCATCCGGATGAACAGTTGGAAAAGAAAGAAGAAACGAAATTTAATGGAAGTGCTCTGCTTGGCCGACTTCTGATATACCGATCGATAAATCGGTCGAACTTGACAATGCTTCGAAGTTTAATCACCTTTCCTTTTCCTTCCACCATCTTTCAAACCGACTCTAATGATGTAGCAAACGAACAAAAACTTCGATACAATTACTTCGCAGTAACGAGTTGAAGCATGATAGCGTCGCCGTCGATTAACGAAGAGAATTTAATGTTTCAAACGGTAAATTAAAAATACACGATATTCAGGAAACTTTATACTTTATATTATACTTTATATTCGTTCTCGTAGTCGTTTTGTACGGCGAGAGACGAATTTCTCTCGCGAAATCGAACAAAAGAACAGCAGGTTAATCCTTTCCTTCGATTTCATCCATAATTCCTTTTCCCACTGGGTTACCACTGGGTTGGAAGTTCAGCTCAGGATGAATTATTCACGGGTCGAATGAGAAGTCGTCGATAGGATTTTAGAAAGATCAACCCCTCGACTAGCAAGAATTTAAAGGTCTCTGCAGTCGCAAAGTTTCCTTACTCGATTCTTATTGCTTTTAGACACTTCGCTACGCGTAGGAGTATCCATCTTTTTATTGGTAGAACACGCGTAGGAGTATCTATCTTTTTGTTGGTAGAACACGCGTAGGACGAGTCAATCAGAAAACATGGAATTGGCCTGTCTCATAAAGAACGAAAGAAATATATATATACATATGTAAATTCTATGGAATTCAAACTACTCGCCAATCGACATATTTACTTTTGCTTTGTTTTACCGACAGCCATTTTACTGAATAGGTTAGATTACGAGAGAGGGATGGTAATTTATGACTTAGAAAATCGATTCTCGATTCAACAGGTCAAATTTCTAATAGATTTGTTGTGAATTGTTATTGTATATAATTCAATTTATTCCCAAAATAAATTCGATTTTCCAAAATCGATCGTCTTAATTATCCCAAGGATTTACGTTATTACAAATCGATTTTCTCTACGTCATGGCGTTGAAGTTTATCCTCCGTATGTCAATAAACGAAAACATAAAAGGTGAAAGAGTAAAATGTGTAGAATCTATAATAAAACCAGAATATAAAGTGAATTACGTTTTTCCGCTGGAATTGTCAACACAAGGAGGGCAGGTGTAAACTCTACAAAATTCAAACTATCCGCCAATCGACATGTTTCCTTTTTCTTTGTTTTACCGGCAGCCATTTTACTGTATAGGTTAGATCACGAGAGAAGAACGGTAATTTAGAAAATCGATTCTCGATTCGATATCTATATATATCGAATATATATATATATATGTAATCTCACGCTAAGTATATCTGGCAAATGGAAAACGAGACGCGACATACTTTGTTCGTTGCGACGAGGATCCGAGCATCAGTTCGATATACGTGCAGTATATTTGTCGAAAATTTGCTCGTGGGATATTTTCCTTTCCGTACGTTATTTCGAAACGCGGTCTATTTGCGAAATCCGACTAGTCGCGGTCGCTAGAAATATCGTGAAACTCGATATCAGTTCGAATTGCAGGTATACATGACTTTCGTATCGAAGGAATTTTAATAAAATGCGCGGTTCGTTGCTTATCGGCGCATAGAGACGGTAAACCGCGTATTTCTATTTTCATCCTTTATCTCTCCTTTTCTTTTGCTTCGTTTTCGCTCTTTGTATATCCCTCTCTCTCTCTCTCTCTCTCTCTTTTCTCGCTCTCGCTCTCATTGCAGTTACATAGTTTACCCTTTGAGCGGAGTATCGTGGTCATCGAAATAGAAAATGAAACAGAGCTTTCATTTTAGCGGTTGCGCGAGCATCTAGCAAAGCCTATATTTGCGTTGAAAAGCAAACGCTCGGAGAAGATGCAAATAATTTTGAATCGGTGATCGTTAAATACAACGTTTGAACAAATATTCTTTCGAACTGTAGATAAAGAAAACGATGCAAATTTTTTAAAGCAGGAAGCTCTCAAGATTCGAATCGAAAATTCAATAAAAAAATCTTGGTCAGATTACGATAGGATCGGTTTGATTCCAAATTTTAGAGAAGCAGAAAGAAACTGTATTTCTAGTTTCCGATAAATTTTCTTCTGAAATAAGCTCCGTTGTTTCCTTTTTACTTCATCCTCTGCCTCTGGAATTTAATTTCGTTACTTTTCCTTTCTTTCACGAACGAACATTCACAAATACCAAACTTTGCACGTAACGTATATTAAAATCTTGGAAACAACCCGCATTACTTTATTGTTCGCGCACGTATGAAATCGATAAAACGCATGACGCTGTGTATTATTTATTTGCTGCAGTCTCCGTTGATATATCGAGAACGAGATCTACGTTGAAACTTTTCAGTTTAGCAGAAATCTAATTTCGTATGTCTTTCAGACATTCCACTCGAAGAAAGTACGACCACTTCTAAGATTTTCCTTACCGTGTTTACCGACGGTAACGTAAGTAGCCACACACTTGGAAGCAATCCTGAGAATTTCTTTCAAAATGACGAATAGCGTGCACCATCGCTATTACGTGTCTAAGTATATCTTAACTCCCCATCTTTGGACGTATCATCTTACGTTTCTATTAAGAAAGAAATAATATATCAGGATATATTACCGTGGTGTTCCATTTGGCCACGCGTCGACGATTTGGTCGTTCCAAAAAATAAAAAAGGACGAAACACAGATAAGCAGCGAGGCCAGTTTCACCTTGACCAACCTCGACCAGCTTGTTTGATTTATGAATTATTCACAGCCGACGAATTGCTCGCGAAGCCACTCGTGCGGACCCTTTGTCTGTTTCCTTGCGCCATCTATATCGCGCGATAGCTTCAACGCGTATCGTTCGTGTAAGGCCATAAATAATTTCCAGAAGTTTCATTTCAAACAATTTGTAATTTTTCCTTCGTGCGAATATTTCCTTTCTCATCTAGTAGTCGAATAAAATATTACGAAAACTGAGAGACGAAGAAAAGAAGGGAGTTTTCCTTTGACACGAATCACGACGTAAATTTTATTTTGTATTCTTCTGTCTGCTACTCTTCTCCATAGAGCAATGCAAATTGTCTGTACGTGAGAATGCAACGATATCCTACCGTGTACTATTCGATTCGAGTATCTTTTGTTTGGTTTCGCGCGCTGCATACCCATTTGTCGTCTTTGTGCTGGAACTCTACCGATTCTTCTTTGGAATTAGTGTTTTTTTTTTATATATTAACAATAACGTTTATTGCCCAAGAAAATATATATTACATATATATATATTCTGAATAAACAAGGAATTTCTATTGCAAAAGTGGTTTTGGCAAAAGTACTTAAGCAATATATTTTCTGTCGGATTTACATTTTTAACATTACAGTTTATAATTAAATTTAAGCTGCTGAAAAGCGCTTCGAAGTTAGTTATACGGAGTTATCTGATTTCTAGAAGAGATTGAAGTCAGAACATTCGTTATGTTACAGTCTGTTCTCGGACTTAAGGAGCCTGGCGGGTACGATCCTTATGAATCTCTTGGCAGCTCTCTTTATGGTCCAATTGCTCTTCATAGTTGGAGTAGGTGGCGTTCAGGTAAGTTTCGACAGTTTTTTCGAAAGGAATAACCTTTCTTTTCTTATTGCGAACTTTTTGCTTCTTGCGAGGTTAATGGACGAAAATATACGAGCAAATAAGCAACGAACTGGAAAGAAATTTCTTTACGTGTATTTTCAGGATACCGTGCTGCTCTAGCATTTGAAAGACTTTTACTCAATTTAATAAAGGAATTATCTTTCCAAGATCGTAAGCTCGTCGAGTAGGGTAATCCGATTGATATTTCAACTGATAAGACGGTCAAAAGTTTCTATGGATCTTTATCTAAATATCATTTGAAACTGTTCTCGTATAAATCGTGAAGGTTCATTACGTAGCAAGTTATTTAGCAGGGACTTAGCGTTCCCCGAAAAAGAAATCGAAGAAGAATCAAAAATGGTTGGAAGCTACAAAATGGATTAGCGAGAGTACGAAACTTTTTTCTAAAAGGAAAGAAAAATAAAAACGACGTTTACACGTAACATCTGACAAGCTCGTACCCATGGCACGATCGAAGGAAAACCGAATAGAAATCAGAAAATCGAACTAGCCGTGCGGAGAATATCGTCGCGGGAGTGGGGGATTTTAAATAGTTGACAGATCTCGGAGTTTTTTTTTATTATTATTTAATATATTTTACAATTTGTCCAGCTGGACATTCGGTAAATAAAAGGTCATATCAACGGCACACGGAATTCCCAAGGAGTGTCCACCCATCTTAGTACTCACCGCGACACGCGTTGGCTTAACTCTGGCGATCGGACGAAAACCAACATTTTTAGCGCGCTTTTGTCGTTGGCGATCTCACGAGTGCATGTAGGTGGAATCATTACGGCGATATACCAGAGTTGAACAAAAGCCAGGGAATTTTGTTCAACACGCTAGCACTCAGCTGCCGCGGCATATCGCGACATGCTCGAAACACCAGCGCAGAAGATAGGCGGTTTCTGCTAGAAACAACTGCTGCGTGTTTCTCTCTCTCTCTCTTTCTCTCTCGCTCATTCGCACATTCTTTAATAAACTTTCTCCCTCATGGCTGAAAAAACATCCCCAAGTCATTAGGGGCCTCGTACGCGTAGCATAAAAGGGGTTAGTGGCGTATATCGTCTCGACGTGCTGTCGAGGAGGACATTAAGAGTGTGTATATCTGTTCGGAGCGTATTTCTCTTTCCACCTGGCTCCATCTACGTCTTTCTTTTTGTAATTACACCACTGCCTGTAGCCAGACATCATGAGTGGCGCTGTTCTTACTTCTTAAGAGCATAACGTTTTAACCGTGGAGGTCACCGGTGACCGGCACTCAACTTGGCCGTGGCGCTGTCGCTGTCACCGGCGACCGGCACCCAACTTGGCCGTGGCGCTGCTCGCGGTCACCGGTGACCGGCACCCAACTTGGTCGTGGCGCTGTCGCGGTCACCGGTGACCGGCACTCAACTTGGCTGTGGCACCATAGAGGTCTCCGGTGACCGACGCATCCAGATTAGTAGAAATACAAAATTTGAACAAATGACAATAATTATAAATTTGCTATTATTACCATTGTTACTACAATGGTGTGACGAAATTAATGCAGTATAAAAAATACGAAAATAGTTTTATTTATACATGAAATATACATCTATTATGTGCGTCCCCCACCAGTGGCTGTCGAACATGGAAAAAAGACGCTTTTTCCGTGTTTTACCTTAATGAACAATAATCCTAAGAAACGTTACGACTTGAAAGATGTTTGATGGCAATTCAGGGCCTTGAGAGCAAAGTAAAAAATGTTAAATCTTGTGACGGTTCTTTAGGATTATTGCTGGTCCGAATAAGTATGACCGAGGGATGGATTATGGTTTATGGTAGGCCCCAGGGCATAATAACACAGAACAATTATTTAGCAACGGAAGGAAACAATATGAGATAATTGATAATCGCAAAAAATAAATGAATCGAGCGAAATTGCACTACAGCGCCCGCGGGGTCACCGGTGACCTCAATGAGATAAATTCATTAGTAACGATTATATTCCGTAACATATCTCTCGTAGGTAATATTTCAACATTATATCTATCGCATAATAAAAAAATTCATTGTGGCACCAAGTCCAAACCTTGTAAAACTGGCGTAGCATTCAATATGTTGGATTCGTTAAATGGAAGGAAGATGTGAAACAAACTATTTCACGATATTCGATACGATAAATTTTTTACGTGACGAGTTTTTCAACGGCACGTACTTATTCAGCGACACGGTTTCACATTGCAATCAGTGCTCGAACAAAGGTATAGATATTTATCTTTGATTAAAATCTCCTTACTTTTCACCATGTTCACTGCAAACGTTTTAGAAGAACAATTCTCGTTCACACTGTGACAGCGCGATTTGTTTCTGATAAAGATCTTGATCGATTCTTGCAAGTGTTTGTTTTATTTAAACTGAGGTGGTCTATTATACGTGTTTTTTTTTTTTAATAAATAAACAAGTGATAAAATTGTAATAGTTGGTGTATATTAAAATCACTTCAAGTATAAGTACAGAAATAATTTATGCCGGTCGTAATCGTCGCTCGATCGATGCTACCGTTCATCTCTACGTTCGCTATTCGACTGTAAATGACTCGCTATATTGAACGTCCTAGAGGGCACGTTCGTCTATTTGTATCGACCGGTGTTATTATAAAAAGTTGGTTAGAGTTCATATGTAACTCCGGTTGACGATTGTAGCAGCACTCGACAACAAAACCTTCCAACAGTTTCGTCGGTACAAGCATATCACCGAAGCGTAAATGCCGACAGGCCTAATGCGCCATCGATATTTCTACGGTCCTTCCGCCAAATACTTGGAAGAAGGCAACAGTCGCGGACGCCTAACGAACGTGCGCGTAGTGGGGATATTGAGGGGCGACAAAAGAAACAAATCGGATCAAGAAAACAGTTGAGTGGTGGCCGAGAAGCGAGAAAGGTCAGTCGAAATCGAGAGTGGTATATAAAGACTCGAAAGTGAGAAATGTTAATAAATAATACTGTTAAACACCGCTGAATATTTTTTTTGGCACTTTACACGTTCTACACCCGATTCACCTCACGATTACAAATAACGGCGATAATATTTTTTCCGGAATTCGTTTATCTTTAAAACTGGCAGACCAAGACGACGTTGGTATTCCACGGCACAATAATACGAGTTTCTTCCGATTTGAATCTTCCGTTGACTTATGTGCCGCTACAAAACTTTTCCAAAATCTTATCCGAACGAAAGAAGTTTCGAATTAGCACAAATTGAAAATTCTTAACGATTCATTTTACGTCGTTTAGATCTATTTTAAAATAGAGGGCTACTTGGGCGTTTCATTGTGTGGAATTCGATCGATAGCGTACACACGACGGAAGATCTGTACGTCGAAGAAAATGGGAATGACATTTTCAAGGCGTGATGTTACGAGTGTGCACCAGGAGCTACATTGGCCGTGTATACAACGTGTGGTGATCATTGAAGAGCATTTAGCGCACCTATAAAAAACTTAATGACCTCGTCTTGCAAACCTGACTTCAAATGAAAAACGGTCGTACGAGTAATGCAACAGTGTGAGAGGTTAACAAATGTTCTGCAACTTTCCCTCCGTCGGGTGGCTGTTATCTGTTGAAATGGGTCTCACTTCTAGGAAAATTCTACATTTTCCCCAGTGTTTAGTTTTTGGCACAACGATTCTCTTTACGGTGGATTCTTTCGTCTCTGTTATAGTACCGCGGAAAGATCATCGACATACAGCAATATCGACGATAAAGCGCAAATACCGACAAGCCGAAAGGGTAGGAAAACTTTAATAGGCCTAACGGCCATTAATATACCGCAAGCAATTGATGCTCAGTTAGCCGTCGGAAAGCCAAAGTGAAGAGTCGTTAATCGAGAGTTGTGATATCACACTACTGCATTAAATTCACGTTAAATAATCGTTTAATCCACTGCAATAAATCCAACTATCAATATACATTATCATATAAAATAGAAACCATTGAAAATCCTAATTTCTAACATTTCTAAATAAAGAATTTCTATAATACGGATATAATAATATATCCACGCGTTTGCTCTTTCTATTCCGAGATATATAAAGATCTCAACATTATCCACGAATTAGATGTTCTTCATCGACGATGCTTCAGCTCTTTGTGGACGAGTGTCGGTAAATAGCCGTCTGAACTGTTTACAGTTGAAGTGGCTGGCACACATCTCTTTTTCTGAGCAATAATCTTACGCGTATTTACGCATAGGTATAGCAAATTAAACAGTATTATGTTTTTGGTGAAAGAAAATTATAGATCTTTAAACGAATTTCAATCTTTCAATGCCACTATCAAACGAATCGGCTAGCTTTTTATATATTTTTTATAATACCTTATACACGCTGCCTAAAAGTTCCAGAAAGAACATGTTTGATAGTGATAGTAGTGATGACTAATACTATTTTGAATCTAACAAGATAAAAGACGACAACAGTGCTTCAGACAGTGCAAACGAACTACGTTCAACAAGGATACTGCTCAGACGGTTCAATATTTCTAATGATAGTGACAGTAACGATGAACTAAATATTGAAGAAAATAATACAAACTTCAACACCGAATAACGCAATCGTTCGAATAACGTATATATTTTCTCAACTGCGCGCGCCGATACCTCTCGTCCACAGCGACGCTCGCTCATCGAGAGGCCCCGTTCGTAAAGGTTAGCTTTCGCTTCAGATTTTCCACTGCGTCACGACATCACGCCTCTGGAAAATGTCCATTCTTTCGGATATGGACACAGGAAAGGAGCTCAGATCCAATCATGATTCGGATCAAGGTTGAACCGAATCTAACTGGAAGCTAATGCAAACGAAATTCGTTGAATTTAATCCGAAACAAGCAAAGCGGATTTACCTGTGTTTCGAATCACATTTCCGAACGACAACTTTCGAGCAACATCATGATTATTCGTCGAAAAGGAGCGAATATCAAAATCGAATTGCAGCTATCCCACACAAAGTTGTTAGGAAGTATTGTCGTAAATGTTGCAAGTTTCTAAGTTATGAAAAAATACCAAAATTATATCAACATTTATCACTTTTGCGTTCTTTTTCCTGCATCGAAACGGCAATTAACTAAGTAAGACAAAGTACGAGGTTATATCTGAAGTTTCTAATTAACCATCATCTCGCAAATGAACTAGGATACTGCATAGAGATATTTCCAGCTAATTCGCTCGGGTCATGTCGTTTAATTACCCGAACGTAGAAATCGACGTGGATGAAAACTAGTGCAGTGTTCGAAATGAAGTTAGCTGGATGACGCGAATCAACTACTTTTTGTCTTATGGAAAGATAAAGGTCGCGGTGAAAACTGATTATAAAAATTTAATTGCGCGCGTGGTTTTCCGTGTACTTTTTTCATGGATGTTGCAAAGAGCATAATCCTTTCGGGCTCAACTCTTAAATTGCAAAGAGAGCAGATAAAAACTTCAATTATTCTTTCATCCTTACTTCGAATAAAGAACTCGGTCGGCATAAAACGCAAACGAAGGTACTTAACCATAGTTAAAAGAGATTAACCACGTTTCATTCGAAAGAAACAATTATCATGAATTGAATAAACGAATTTATCAATTCTTTCAATGTGATTTGATTGTATTACCGCGAGCATCGAAAATTTTCTTACTGTGTGCATGCACCCAACATTTGGAAAACACTGCATATAGTGGCAGCCATAGTACGAGTAGTAAGAGACATAGCAGACTGATGGCGTTACGTCTTATCGATTTCTATTTGATGTCGATGATCTTCAGAGGAAGTGCAGAGAAGTGCAGATGTAATTACGTACCTGTAATCAACCGAAATCTACGATTTTCTTAACTGTGTGAAGTGTGTCGATTGTCTGTCGCATCCTTTGTTTCACGCTCGCGCTCTCAATTCCTATATAATTTCCGTATAAAACCGAATGGGGCCTTAGTTGGAATATGATATATTGAAACGCATATTAAGAAAATTGCGTTTTACGAGCTCCTACAATGGATATATATTGCCTGAAAATCGATATATGGATCGACATAAAGATAAGGCATTTATGACGATCGATGGATGTTAGTTAATCTACGTCACAACTTCAGTACCCAGTAATTTTTCGCCGTGATCCTCATGATATTAACCATGTTCATTGACGTCCATACTTAAGTAAGTGACTTTTCGCATTTATCTACTTTCTTTCTCACGTAGCTCGTTCTTCTTAACAACTTTTAGACACACACATTTTACATTATTTTTTATTCATCGTTAGTAAATCATTTCGTACCGAAATGATACGGTTAAATTAACTAAACGATTTAAATTACCTTTGGGATTATTATTTCGTTTTCGGTTCAACATTTTGCAATTACGTTACGATAATGATAAAGCCAAATTCTAATAAGCCATTGTCACAAAATACATACTTTGCGATAAAAACGATACGTCCTTACAATCAATTACGCGTCGATGCGTTCGAAATATGTAAGAAGATTTTCGTGATTTATATAAAAATCCATGTAGCTGGAATAAATGTGAAAGGAAGAAACTTGGATGTGCAAAGTTAGAATAAAGCTGATTGAATTCTCGTTGTTTTCATAAAGAAAGATTGAAAATGAAACTGCGAGGAGGATACCAATACCTGCAATGCAGTATGCTTCTCAAAGTCCACAAAAGTCGGTGTTTGAAGCGAACTGTGGGAGAACATTTGAGATTCAGAATTACGGTGGAGGTTCTTTCAATTACAAAGTTTTCCCATAGTTGAAGAAAGAAGCGAAAATCGAACTCGTGCATCGTTGAATCATGAATGTTCTGCCTTGTAACTTGTTTTATTTTCGGAAAGATTTTAAAAGCCTTTATCTTTCACTTGTAATCCAGCGAGATTTAACTTTAGTGCTGTTGAGAATTGTGGATTTTAGTCGCCGAAATAAATGTATAGGAACACTCACATTACATGTAGAAATGATATTAAAATAGTTTCAGATTTATTTAATATGCGATTTATAAGATATTCGTAGATACACATTGCACACGTCTCAACACTCTTTTTGTCTCGCCATCTTCCTTAACACCATGCGTAAGGAACAGTTGCATTCTTTTGTTTTACGAGACGCTGCGCACGCACATACTACCACACACACTCATATATGTGTGACACTACTACGCGGCTAATCTAGAGTACCACACAAAATTACACGTATTTCTTACTCAGGGACTAATAATCGATTAGTCGTAAGAGAAATTGCGCGATATACGAGTGATCGATTTAGAAACTAGATTCACGTAGTTCGAAACGGATCGTTTTCGATTCCACGGTTTAAAAGGAGCAAAGGGAAAGAAAAAATCACAAAGCGTATGAGCGAGAAAGTTTCAAAAACTACAGTCGTGGTAACGGGAATATAAATCTATAAAGTTTTCCCAGTTCAGCAGAGAAAACTTTGTCCAGGAAGCATGCATTATTTACGTAGAACTGAGGTGAAATTTGCCTTATTTTATCAACGATATTTGCTTAAAAGTTGCCTGAATATATAGAGCTATATTCTCCATTTAGTTCTGGATAAGAAGTTTGCAAAATACGTAGTTGCTTAGTTTTAAAAGGTTGGAACTAAGATTTTCATTTTTCCAAATATCTACCAGCTGAAATTTTAATTACATAATTTCTGAGAATCTCTTGGCGTAAATGGAATTTTATCTTTAACCATAGCTACGACATCCATTTGCAAAATATATTATGTGATAAAAATCGCAGTTAACCAAACTCCTCAAAGAATAAACAAATTTTGACTCCCATCAAATTACAACTTTTTTTTTATATCTGAAGCTTTGATGCGTCTTTTAATAGCTTTCTAACATTCAATGATACTGTTCGTTAAACTTTTTCGACAACAATTTCCTATCCACCGGGTTTAGTTGAAACCCGAATTTTTTTATATCGAAAAACGTAAGATCGTAGATATATGGACGTGAAAGGAAAGAAAATAAAAAGGGAAGCACTATTTTCATTCAAATTGAATCGACGCCTTCATTGGTATGTAATTCGGATTTTTAAAACTGAACTGACAGATCCTACATATATCGATAACGCTGCTTTTAGGTTAACGTTGGATCGAACAACTTGCGTTTATCTTTCCTAGACACGTTTTATATTACGTGCAACTTTTCAACAGGTAAACTTCTATCTCCGACGTTAGCAAAGATATTGAAAATTTTTATAGAATCAAGAAGTTCAAGTAAGAAAAAAACAAATATGTAGTTGCTCTCTAAGTTTGTCGCGCATCGAAACAAACGAACGATAGATTTGTATCGTAATCCATCAAATATATAGGTGTCGCGATATTCGCAACCGTATAGTTAAATTTTCACCGTCAACTTTCAAACTCCTTAGATGGCGCTTTGTCGATACAATCCCTCTTTCTCTCAATATTAATGTGCGTGGCCCATTCTCCGACATTTATCAGAAATTTTTTTTTTAAATGCATTCCAACTATCCATAGTATAAAGAGGTTATCTCATGAGACCCAATTTCCTCATTGCGTGTGCACAAACTAGTACGTAAAATTGTCCAAATCTAGTGTAATTTTAACTATTTGTTTTAATAAAGTAATATAAAAGAAGACATATTGTCTCACGATGTTATTCAGTGCTCGTTAAGTGGAGTAAACCGTTAGTAGTTCCAGTCACGATCCATAGCGTCGAGAGGGTTACAACGAACTGCGTTATTTGTCGAAACCGTGAGCACGTCGTGACCGAACTTGTACCGTTAACAAAGTCCTCTCAACTGTACGTTATCTAATTGTAGCTTAATTTAGATTTACCAGACGATCGATAAACAAGAACGATCATCGAATATTCAAACGTAGAACGAACTCGATCGAAAAACAAATTATTTGCGAAGGTACAACGATACTGAAACGATAAGAAATCAATAATAATAAGAAAAAGTAGTCGGTACGAAACCAAGAGATATTGGCGAGAATGCACGAAAAGAAAACGCAATCAAAATCAAGCGTAATCGAGCACTATGGAATACTCGATAAAGTCGATCCCTTTAGCCAAAGATAAAAAGAAGAAGAAGCTCTCCTTATTGCTGCGTCTCGATTTATGCAACTGATATTAATGGGCTATCTTTCTAATTCGCATTACAAATTTCAATGAAACAAAAATAGTAATTCAGTGCTTATAAAAATATATATCGTGTCAATAGAAAGTTTTATTATAAGAATCGGTAGAGATTTGGATACTTTATCCAACCTTAACCTATAATTTATGGTTCTATGATAATAGCTTACAATTATACTTTATTAATCATTGCAATTGCAAATTAAAATCGTGTTTTGTAAATCTTCGCAAGGCTATATCACGTTCACATTCTGATATTATCGATTTGCATCGTAAAACTACGTTATAGACTACTTTTATTACTCTCTTGAAATGGTAATTACGTAACAACAACTAAAAATTGGATTGAACATCGGTTATCGATCGAAACACTAATACAAGTAAATATTATACATTATGGGAGCTGTAACAAAGCAATTAACTTGTGCACATTTGATACACTTGATTATATTTACCTCATAGCGACGCATCAAATTTACAGACCGATTAAACAATTTGATAGACTAACAAGCTCGATATTTCAACTTCTCGTCTGAAATTATTTGCGGTTCGAGACCATTATCGATTAGATTATCGATAGAGACGTAAAAAAGGTACTAAAATATTGAGAGAAAAAGAAAATTAGCTACCTTCAGAGCAATCATATTTCCCCACGACAAGAGCGATTACTAGTAATTGCTTCGATATAACAATCGAATCTCTTTTTCACTAGTTTTGATCGATTTGTATTTAAAATTAACAATTCTCGATTTCTCGATTTCGAAAGATCGCGTGAAATCTTTCATTGAAGATTGGAGAAGGAATATTATTTTTGAACTTTCTCGATACAAGAACATCTTGGCTTCAAATTCGTTCATTTGAAATCTCAAATTCACGATGTCGATTTAAATTTCCGATCTTGTTCCTTAATACTCGTAGTCGAGGGATAATCTCGAGCTTAGATCTCGACCGTACATATCGAGAGGTTCGAGTTCTCTCGGCTTTACGCTATTCTACTTCGCTTTCGTTCGATGCTTCAAAAGAATCCACTCTTTTGAACGCTTTCATTCGACTGTTGCATCTTTAAGATATATTCGTCCCGGTATATCTGAAAAACCGTTCCCTTTTGCATAACCCTTTATACACAGATTTATACAGAATCCGAGAAAACAGGAACGGTATTAAAATTTCAGCTATAAATGTATTTATATGTAACGTATATGAATATTACGAAAATTACGGAATCGACCTAAAATTGCATGTTCCGATGGCATTAATTATGATGAATTATTAAGTTGCATCGCTGTATCTACTCTCGATAATAAATGAATATCCCCGTTGTTACGAACGTAATTTACGTTAAATACATATTTCGAGATTAAATCATTAGTATTCACATACATTGATTAATTATATATGGAATATATATAGGTTAATTAAATACATTGATCCATAATATATATATTGCTTATTATTATCTACCAATTATATATATATAATTCACTAGTATCCATATACATTGATTAACTATGTACGTTATATATGTATCAAGATTAATTAAAATAATTGATATACAATATATATAAATAATTAATCAAGGTATATTTATATTGCTTCTTATAATCTACCAATTATACATATATGTATATATAACTCACTGGTATTCATAAACATTGATTAATCATATATGTTATATATATCGATTAATTAAATATATTGAAATATAATATATATATATACATGTTGTAATGTATATGTGTGTATAATTCATTGGTATTCATTTACAATGATTATTTATATATGTTATACATATACTGAATAATTAAATGTATTGTTATATAATATGTGTATATTTATTGTTAATCAATATATATTTATATTATAATTATATATATAATTACATATATATAATTCATTGGTATTCATCTACATTTATTAATTATGTATGTTACATGTATATTGATTAAACAAATATGTTGATATATGAAATACATATTGTAATATATATATATAATTCATTGGTATTCATCTACATTGAATAATTATATATGTTATATATATATATTGATTAATTACATATATTGATATATAATATATATATTGGTTCCTACCATCTTCCAATTATAGATACATATAATTCATTGGTTTTCATATACATTGATTAATTAAATATATTGATATGTGATATATATATTGTTGATATATATTTATATTGCTGATATATATATTTTGCTTATTAATATCTATCAATTATATATATATATATATAAACGTTCCATTAACGAAAATAACAGTGATAGCCGGTGCACCATATATATATATATATATATTTATAAATATGAAACGATGCGATTTATCGGCTAGTGTAATTACAAAGTCAGAATTCGAAATGTCGCATGGTTGGATTACAAGCTCGTCGCGTTGGTGAAATTTTCATTTACAGTCGGACGGCGAAAGCAACGTGGCTGAAAAAATTTAATGGATCTGTTTAAATGATTTTCGCGGTGAATTTGCACGATGCAGGCAGACTGAGCGCAACGGAAATGTTTCCTCCACACAAAATGCTAATTACTGTAATTGACGCGTATTTTCCGGTTGAATTTTGCAAGCCCGAGAAGAATAGCTTCCCTTCTCATCACCTCCTGGTGTTTTTTATCGTTGATTTCAGCACCCATCGCTTTGCACGTTTCTGTTTAAAATATTTCAAGTTATAAGAATAGAATCCGCACACTGTATTATTCGCCAATTGCCAATTGGTAGTTTGCGAATAACGTCGTTATCGCTGAATAAATAGTCGAGATAAGCCAATGGTGTAAGCATTTGTCGCTTCGACGAATTTGAAATTTGCTTATTTTGCATTTTGATATTGCACTTTGAATAAATGCGCCAATTGCTTGTAAATTAGCGATGAAACATTCTTTAACCAACTTGCATGTTGATAACAACGTGAATTTAATTTATGTTAAAGTAATTCAAGAAATACTGTACATCTCTCCTTTTGTATGAACCTGGACATGGCTGTTACAAAGAGAATAGAATTTAGAGAAACAAAAGATATTCTAAATAAGGAGAGGTGCATATTATTGTGGCCTTGAATATAAATTTTGTTTTGCGTTACGAAGTCTAGAAACAAAAGGACTATAAATAGATTTCTATTACTGTTTCTTGTAGCCTTCAGCTACAGCTACAAGGTTAACTTTTTGGTAATATCCTTTGCTATAAATATATGAACGAGCTCCATATCATATTCTATTGTATTGTAACACTGAAAGAGTGAGGATCTGGATCAGCACGCAATATACTTATACCTATACTTATTTCAATATATTTTTCTACTACAAATTCATCCACTCCTTCCTCTATCAGTTAATCTCAACAATATCATACATCAAATTAATAAATAATGATAACAGTTTATTTGGTTTTGACCTCATACACTATACCTGTACTTATATTTATTTCAAAATATTTTTCTACTACAAATTCATCCACTCGTTCCTCTATCAGTTAATCTCAACAATATCCTACATTAATTTAATAAATAATGGTAACAATTTATTTGATTTTGACCTCATACATTACACCTGTACTTATACTTACTTCAATATATTTTTCAACTACAAATTCATCTACTCGTTCCTCTATCAGTTAATCTCAGCAATATCCTATATTAATTTAATAAATAATGGTAACAATTTATTTGATTTTGACCTCATACATTACACCTGTACTTATACTTACTTCAATATATTTTTCTACTACAAATTCATCCACTCGTTCCTCTATCAGTTAACCTCAACAATATCATACATTAATTTAATAAATAATGGTAACAATTTATTTGATTTTGACCTCGTACACTATACCTGTACTTACACTTATACCTATACTTATTTCAATATATTTTTCTATTACAAATTCATCTATTCGTTCCTCTATCGGTTAAACTCAACAATGTAGAATTGAATTGCGAGAACGTGATTGTGGTGGAGAAAATGGCGCTAGTTCGTATCGCGTAGCGCGAGTATTCCTATCAACGATGAAAACAAGAAGATGGTTGCATCGTAACTTGCTCGGAATATTAATGCCGTGGCATGTCCGAGATAGGGTGGCCTTGTTTCAGAACCGTTCATCCGATATTGCGCTAACATCCTTTGGATATTGACACTCGATATCCGGCCGACTGCCAGCCTCCGTGATAACGTAGCTGCTATGCGTAATACCCAATTTAGTTTCCACTTTCCGTACTATCCGACAACTACTTAACTCCATCAACTTTCCCCTTCGCCATCATCATTTTCGCTATCTTTTATCTGTTCGTGCTCTTTTACAAATTGTTGAAATGGGTCTCACTTCTAGGAAAACTCTAATGTTTAGTTTTTGGCACAATGATTCTCTTTACAGTGGCTTCTTTCGTCTCTGTAATAGTACCGCAAAAAGATCACCGACATACGAACAACGTCGACGATAAAACGCCAATGCCGACAAGCCGAAAGGGTAGGAAAACTTTAATAGGCCGAACGGCCCATCAATATATTCCAGCACCGCAGCAGTTGATGTTCAGTTAGCCGTCGGAAAGTCAAGAGTGAATAGTCGTTAATCTAGAGTTACGATATCACACTACTGCATTAAGTTCACGTTAAATAATCATCGTTTTCTGTTTAATCCACTGTAATAAATCCATCTATCAATACATTATCACATAGGATAGGAACCACTGGAAATCTTAATTTCTAACATTTCCGAACAAAGAACTTCTATAACACATTCATCTAGGCATTTGCTCTTTCTATTCCGAAATATATAAAAACCTCAACACAAATTATCGAATCTTCTTTTTTACTATACTTTACTAATAATTTTCGCGGGAAAGTGAAAACATATTAGCCTCCTGGTTATGGAGCTAACAGCAATGACAATCTCGGTATCTCCGATATATTCGATTACAGGTTGTATATAACTGTAACCAATGGTATTCGAGCGACGGTAGCTCGGCAACGTAGCTGCTGGTTTAATCTGAGACAGATGAACCACCGATACCGTGAGTCGTGTCTCCTTCGGTATTCCTGTTTGCTTCCACCTACTATGTACTATGTCGGAGGTTCCGCGTGATCGATCCTCTCCGCGCGGTTGCTTTCAATCGATAGGCCGCACCGCGCCAAGCTACGTCACATCGTGCCGATCGTTCCAATAAAAATTACTAAAGAATATCGTCCCTATCTCCAACTGGAGAATATCCAGTGATCCAGTTAATTTTACGAGATGCTTTCGACGAATGTTTCGCGAGGGAGGTAGACAATGTAATGGCGCATCGCTAGAATGTCAAACCGATTCGGTTTCTTGAAAGACAGTTGATCACACCGTCGATAATGTAGGTCACGAAAAAATAAGATTCCGCTGGTACTTTATTGCGAATCAGAAGCGGGCCAATCCGTTGGAAGCGGAAAGCCCGAAAACTGATCGTTAGGAGGATCCCCGAGACCGAAAACAGACACCCGAGGCCGAAAGAGGAGACGCAATCTCGTTCCGAGAATCTCACGTTTCTGATTGAAGTTTATTTTGTCCGATTTTTGCAGAAAAGCATACGCGTATATTTGGCTGATTCTCCATCTGCGCTCTAATAATCTGTAGTGGCACTCGACAACAAAAAAACTTTCCAAACATAAGCAAGGTCACGACGAAGCGTAAGTGTCGACAGGCCTAATGAGCCATCGATATCCCTACGGTCCTTCCACGAATAGCTGGAACGAACGCGTACGTAGTGGGGATATTGAGAGATAAAAAAGAAACGAATCGGATCAACGGAACAGTTGAGTTATGGCCGGGAAGCGAGATTGGTCGGTCGAAATCGAGAGTCGTACGTAAAGAGTCAAAAACCAGAATTGTAAATAAATTGTCGCCCGCGCAAGTCGCGAGTCGAGACTTGTAACGAAGTCATTAAACGTGCTAATAGTTTCCTGTTATGCAAAACGTCGAGTATTAATTACTTTGGCGCCCTACACGTCCTACAGAAACCACCTCAAGTCCACGGCGTAGTGAACATTTTGTCGTCTGATTTCAGTAAGCATGGTTCATCGACTTTGTTATTATTTTGATGCTTGAGATTTTGACATTTTGTTAAGAAAGAAACTTCTTGTCATATCAGCAAATCTGGTTTTTCGTTTGTTTATAATGTATTAGGTATATAAAAAGTGATAAAGTGGCAATTTGCAAGTGGGACAATATTAGACAGACTTGTAATAATATGCGTGTAATAATAAAACGTATAATAATAATATACGGGCTTAGCAAGTAAGTGGGCGTCTTGGACGACGGCCGACACGCTCAAGCAATCGACACTTTTATTACGTCCGCCAAGCTGTTGCCCAATGAGAGGCTGGCAAATTGTCATTTTATCACTTTTTATATAATAAATTACGAACAAACAGAACATCAGCCTTGCCATTATGACACGAATCTTTTTGGCAACGTTTCCAGTCGGCCTTTGTCCCGGAAGGTTGGCAACAAACACTCATTATAAAAATAAGGATAAAAGTGGTAAATCAAGTTTACTAAAGTGTCACGCAGGAAACTTTCACTGCTTGCTGGATTATAAATTAGCAGCTTTGCAATCTATTTCTCGCGATCACCCTAAACCGACTGCTAAACGAATCGGATGCTCTTCCTAATAAATCGTAAAATTCTTGTCGCTCTTTGCACGAAATTAATTGTGAGAATAACGAAAATAAAAGAAAATGGAGAAGAAAATAAGATCTCGGTGTTCGCAGGACTGGGAGCTATGCATTTCTCTGGAGTTGAGCTTGCAGTATCTTCGGATGACGGTGGTTTGTTGGCTAGCTGCGATGTGTCATCATTTTTACGCAACCGTCGCTTCGATCCCGCGTCGCGACGATCCACCATCTTACCTGAAATACAGTCTGTTCGCCTGGGGTACACCATTGCTCAATCTGGCCATCGCCACTTTCTTACAGATACGTGAGGCGACTGCCATTTGGAACATAGCGGATCTTACACCTTTCAATTGCTGGTATATTTTCTTCTCTTTATCCTATTTTTTATTTTCTCTTTCTCTTACCTTCTTTCGTCGATCTCCTATCCATGCTTTCGTTTAAAACGAAAACCTCGAACGTTTATTGCAAGTTATTTGCACGTAATTCCAAGAAGTTGCTTTACGAGATTTCAAATATGGCGAGTGGCGCGACGTGACCTGACGATTGCTCATACTTGTAAAAGTTATTACACGTCCCTATACTGGAATTACGATTCACCGTTTTATGAGGAGAAATCGACACAGAAACGATACCGAAGTGGCGATCAAACGTGCACTCGAATAGCATTTTCCGAAATAAAATGATCATCGAGGCCAATTAAAATTTGGCATGGCTTGCTCGCTGAAATTTCACGTCGGCCATCTTACACCTCGTTTCGGTGGCAAACATATTTTACGCCTTCATGGCTATTACCACCTTAAAAATTCATGCTTTATTTTAACAAGTTCAAGAGAAACTTTTTTTAGATTTAACAAAACTTTCCATCATGTTAATTATCGGTTTGTCATGCTACGGCGAACTCTGCGCGAATACTCTTTGAAATTTAATTTCCCGAATAAAACGATAGCTACGGTTTTGAAACGAATTAGAAACGTCACGATATAGGAACGATGTGATATCGTTTTATCTCGTCCCTGATCTCGTTCCGATTTTCGACTAAATATTCAAAACTCGTTTTCCTATTTCCCTCTTCCGTCGGAGAGCGTCGCAAAAATCTTAAGAACGAAATTCTCCAGTTTGAACAATCGTATGGTCATTGTATCTTCTCTGCTATTGTTCCATCGTTTCCTATTTTCAGCTACCGAAAGGCAACTGGAAGAGAGCAATGGAAATGTGATTTTACTCGATTTTCCGTCTCGTAGCTATTGAATTTTCGTACGTACTCCACTGAGTATAACACGGTTCCGGATAAACAGATTGCAATACTAAAATTTGGATGCCAGATGCCTTACAATATTATATTTTGAACGTTCATACTTTGACGCGTTTCATATTATAATTCGGACGTTACTCACACAATATATTTTGTTACAGGTTTCTAGGAACGAAGGCAACGATTTATGCGTACGGCTTGCCAGTGGCCCTTCTGCTTCTTTCCGCCGGCTACTATCTAATCAAAGCTGCGATTGTGTCCAGGTACACTGCTTTTCACAAAAAGTCTCGAAATAAATCTGCGGTTTAGGAAAAATTGTGTCGAAAAATGTACGGTAAGAAAGAAACGTATGGTGTATTCACTGGTTACGAGTGCTTGTTCGGGCTGATTTCCATTCAGCGACCATGTATAATTCAGTGGAGCAAATCCAGTCTTCTCTCAAGTTTATTTACTATTAATCTTTCAACGGCCAACAGCGCATCCTTCGCACTAGTACAATACGTATCGATCTACGGATCGACACGAAAAATGTGGCACTCCCCTCCGAGCGTAGAAACGTAGAGACCTGCGTGTGACGTGTAAATGTATAGTCCTTAGCAACGAGATATCTCGTCGTAATTTACATCACTCATTCGCGACCATTTCAATCGAACCAGAGTTGAGCATCGTTCGCATTGTCTCGAATAAATATTTGTCCTGTGATAAGATAATTATCCAAGCAAATTCTATATTAGTCAAATATTTTATCTGGGTAATAATTATTTATTATTAGTAACAAAATTGTTTTCTATATGTATTCAAATAATGATTATAAAATTATTCGAATAATAATACGAATAATTGTTTGTTCTAATACTTAATTTATAGAGATAAAATACTTAATTGTACGTAATACTTAATTTAATTTTAATTAAATTTTAAAATACTTAATTTTATATTAATTATTATTATAATTTTATATTAATTTAATATTAATATTAATTTTATATTAATTATTATTTTATAATAATTATTATCTTAATTACATATTTAATTTTAAAATACTTAATTTTTTGTACGTAATACGTAATACTTAATTTGATAGAGATACTAATAAAATTCTTAATATTAATTTACTATTAATTTAAATGACTAAACTATGGAACAATATTCTATTATGACATTTGAGAAAAATTAATTATAAGAGCCATTAATATAACAATTGAACAATGAAGCTCGAAAATATACATATAAATTACACATAATATATAAATATTTATATTGCAATATATCATTTTATTCGAATAAATTCTTATTTAAGTATGTTATCCAATACAATTTTTATTCAATATAAATTCTTATACGAATAAATTCTCATTCGAACAAATATTTATTCAACTGAATATTTGTTCAATAGTAGCGAATAAAATTTTATTCCTGGTATTTATTTATTATCTGTTATTCGAATAAAATTCTGCTCAATAATATTTTCTGTTTTGATAAAAAACGATTACCGAATATTTTGGCGAATTTCTTTTGTGCAGATACACGTGCAGCATGCAACTGGAAATTAAGCAACGCGAGAAAATGAAGAGAAGGAGAGCGTTGCAAATTGTTCTGTTTTTAAAAGTGTGTATAATAGTGGGTCTCATAGCTGGGTGCGGAGTGGCGTCCAGGGTGTGGAAAGTCCCTTTCCTCTGGGCTGTATTCTGTACTGCACATTCTTTGCAGGTAAAATAATATAAATACTGTAACTTGCGGAAGATATATCTACAACTTTGCTATCTAACTGGAATATCTAACTGGAAAGTTCTAGGAACAGTCTTCTACTAGAATTCGATAAAACGGAACGTGCGGCTTTGACCTACGATTAGTTTTGTTTGAAAAGCAATCTTCTTATCGGTTTCTGGCTGCCAAGTTTCTTCTTTCCTATAGTTCGATCAAGTCCGATTTCGCGATTATCGAGATTTATATAGTTTGAATAAAACAAAACCGATCGACCGATTGCAAGGTAAAAAAGCGCGTAATCGTGCGATAAACAGCAAGTGGAAGTTCTCTCGACAAAAGTCACGTTGGAAGTTTCCATCAATAGCCATTCGAGGCTCTAGTCGAGTCGAGTCTGGTCTTAAACGGTTATTCGACGACATTTTCTTCGTATGCGACCCGAGTATCAAATGTTTCCCACGTAGAGACTTTTCCATATGGAAGAACGATCGAACAATGGAAGACGACCCTAACCTCTCTTGCACATACTTTTTTCTAATCGAATATTCAATTCCCTTCACCTCGATTATTCTTTTCCTATCTACGTTACGCCATTTTATCTTATGCTTTTTGCCCTTCCACTTTCTTTTTGCATGGACTTATAACTTACAATTTCCTCGCGCCGCATTACGACGCGTTTTATCGTTATTCGATAAGTGATCGCTTTACAATTAGCTTCAGCGACTTAATACATACGTATACATATGTCATACATATATAAAAAGTTCGTTTGTTAATAATTTCTGTGCAAGTGCGATAGTTGGTATTCCTCCGTCAAAGATTTACCCGCTTCAACAAAATGAAAACTTGTATTATTAGACAGTTTGAAACGCATTTACTTAAGGTAATTTCTCAGAGAGAATGCTTTGAAATATCAACAAAGGATGGTTGAAAATCGGGGTATGTGAGCTTCAGGGCAAACGCTCGGTAAACGCGGAAACGTCCGTACCATAACGAAAGCGAATTATTCATATGAAACGAAGCGGATGCCTCTACTTGATCTCATGCGCAAAAGAGATAATATGTAATTGTAGTTGCAATTGGAGTTAGCGTTTTCGGTGTCAGAAGATACCCCGTGAAAGAAAAGTC
Organism: Bombus dahlbomii; assembly: GCA_037178635.1. NCBI lineage: Eukaryota > Metazoa > Arthropoda > Insecta > Hymenoptera > Apidae > Bombus > Bombus dahlbomii. The sequence continues at coordinate 1,572,753 of CM074118.1, forward strand.
GTAAAATTTTCATAGCGTACCAAATATCGCCTCTGGCTGGTAACAACATTTTTTATTTGCAAGTTTCGCATGACAGTAGCAGCAAGGGAATGAAAGCGAAACGCAAATACGTCGTTGAAAAAATAGATGTCCACGAATTATTTTTGATATTGCAGGGTAACTCGAGTATTTTTGAATTAGTTTTGACGATAAAAGGCAACTATCACGTAGTTAAAAAATTGTACGTGTATTTAACATTCCATTGGAATTGGACGTTCATTCATCGAATGAAACTCTTGCCAACTTTATCGAGCGATCCGATGGAATTAAAATCTTTTCAGTTATTTGCTGCTTAGACGAACAATAAAGTTATTCAAACGAACGATTCAAAGGCATATCAAACGAAACGGTCGTCCTTCTATTCTCAGCAGACTTTCCCGGACGATATTCCAATTTTGGTTTTTAACTGTTTTAACGTTTTCCTGGAAAGCGTGGGCGATGCACGTAAGTATACGTCACCACTAATTGCTAGTAGGATCGATTTGTCTTCGCGTTCGGTCTGTTCATCGAGTAAGTTCGAATTCAGCACCTACACTTTTTCCAATTCGCTTGAGATTCGCAGCCTCTATCGGTAACGTTAAATATCATACGTGTATCCCATTTCTGCTTTCTTTTCTTTGCATGGATGATCCATCGACCGATCGATACGGCAGGGACTAGTTGTAGCGCTATCCGTCGCGTGCAACTGCAGAGTTTTGAAAATCTACACCAGGAAGTCGTACAAGCAACGAAAACAACAGGTAAATCTCTATTCTCTCTGTTTTTCTTTTTTCTATTCTCCAAAAGATACCTAATTTTTGAAAACCGCTTGAAATTCTGATCTGTGTTTAGTTTGTTATAGTTCGACAGTTAACGACAGATTTGTTTGACTCATTTTCTTAACTTTGTAAAACTGTTTTTCATAGTGAATATGTTTTCTTAGTTGGTGTCTATCGTGCGAGTGACAGAACGATTTCAATCTGATTCACTAAAGTAACTCCCGATTCTAGTCTAGAAAAAGTTTGTCGTGCTCTTCATAGCCTTCGTGGTTTGTGGCGCGCCTCGTCTCTTCAGGTGGTTGATAGACTTTGTCTTGCAGATAATGTAGTAGAGCGACCTTATCTGAACATTTATTTCATGATCATAGTTGAGAAAAGATTTTGTCGGCGTTATTAACGATCTTAGTCAACGACAATAAAAGTGTTAATAAAATCGCCTAAATTTCTGTCGCTGGCTTGCGAATTATTTCGATACGGTAATTGCTAGGGAAAATATTTGAATTTAAACAAACTGAAATTGTTCACAAGTAATCTCTGACTGTGACGTCATAACTTGTCGACACGAGATTTTCAGTCGACTTGAATTATTCGATATTTAAAAATAGATTTCACCGTGTGTTTATTTCGTTTCGGTATCTGGCCGGTAACATCACATTGCCGCGCAGAATCAAACGAATTTTATCCAGCCACTGCTATATCGTCGTTAATCGATATTAATCTTTCACAGTGATTTCACACGCGATTCGAACGTATCCAGCGAACGAATCGTGTTAAACGTCGAAATGTAACAAATGTATCGCAACACTGTTTATTTTTACAGATTGCGCATTCTAGTAGCAACAGCATGCAACTGCTCGCACCTGCACCAGATCCAGTCTAGATCCACGAATTTTCGACTACCTTTGCAGACGAAGCCACCAACAAAGATGAAAATAAAGGGTCACCGAAACAAAGGATTTCCATTATATTTTTCATCTAAACGTATCTCTCGCTCTCTCCGAAATGATTCTCTAGTGCAGCGACATCGGTTCGAGAGATATTCTTCTCCTTCTATTATATTTACGAAACTGAGACATATTTCAAACAAAATCGATTTTCATTTGCTGCTCGAGAACGGTTGAAAACATTGGAAAAATATCAAACGTTTAAAGCTAAACTTTAACGTGAACTTTGACGATTTTCTTCTGTGCTGTTTTCTTGGGTCAAAGATTTATTCGATTATAGAGGGGGAAAAGCACGGACAAGGAGAGAGTTTAGGAGGAACGACCTCGGACGTGAAGAAAAAGAAACGGCGAGAGAACAGTCGTAATTTACTTTAAATTACGTTTTCCGTTTTCCGGTGACCGCGTTCAAAGCCTGCGGCCGAACGCGCTTGAGTAGAGGCTTTTCGTGGCAGGAAGCGGTAGCGAATATCGCGCGCCGTTCCAAACCAGCGGAACTGGAAAGATCAAATTTCATGTGTCTATCGCGTCAGTGGCCACAAAGCAACCACCGGACCCAAAGAGATTATGTCGAGATAGTCGTGTCAATGTATCGTGTCGTCGTGTCAATGTATCGTGTCGTCGTGTCAATGTATCGTGTCGTCGTGTCAATGTATCGTGTCGTCGTTGATATCACAAGTCGAATGCCACGCTGTAAACGGCATCGCTCCGCACTACTCCGCACAATTTCAGCAGATACGAAGTAGACGTACGAGTTAACTTTTAACATATCCGCGATGTCGCCTCTTGTCGCATAAACACGAATGCCTCTTTGTTTTGCCTTATTTTTCGAACCATTTTACAAAACTACTTTATTTTCTCGATCTTCGTAAGAAAGAGTAAATCATGCGGCATTCCCGACGGTGCATTTCGGTAATGCGAGTATTTGCTCGTTATGGAGAAAATAGGAACGAAAGATGAAAAATCGATCCAATATGAAAGGAACAGCGGCGTGGTGCATTCGGAAGCGCGTTTCCAGCGGTTTTGCGGTTGTCATTCCCCTGCGATGTAATTAACACTTGGTAATCACCTATGCGATTGCGTTAGTACACCTAATCACCAGCACTCTATAAATGTAAACGTATGTAGTTATGAGGAAATAAATATTTTGAAATCCAATAGAAATTGTGGAATGCCGATGCACATCGGTCCGTGAACAATTTCCCTAGTTGATCGACCGCTTCGTCGACTAGTTGTGACTGGTCGAGAAACAAAATCCGTTTGTTAAACTAATTACCGATTTCGTCGCGATCACGCCACGGCCTCCTACGTCCAGTTTCCCTATTCCATCTCGAAATCAATGCCGTCACCGCTCTAATTGCAGGGACAATTAATTTACGCGAGCTCGCCGCAGTCCGTTATCGTTATCTCGATAATTACGTGAATTACACAGAACAGGAAATTCTCTTGGAGATGGTAAGCATCTAATACGTATCTATTTGTGAACTGTAAACACTGAAAAGCGAAGTTTCGCCTACAACGAACGTATCCGGTCTGTACCGATCAGCGAATAAACACGAACACTATCACCAATGAAATAGTAATCGCCAAAGATTCTAATTACGCATATACATACTTGGTACGCTTGTATCTCGTGCTTCTGCCAACCAACGAACAACGATTCAACTTTCGGTCAAATATTAACAACTTTATGTGAAAAGTCCGCGGAAGATGGCATCATTCTTCTCATTCGCGGTGGCGTTATTGATTAAATCAAACGTTGTAACTTTCATTAACTACGCGCTCTTACCGTTAACGAAAGTCGTGTTATTACGTCCAAATTTGTGTCACTTTCTTAGCTCTTAATTTTCTCAATTTCGCACAAAATATTCAACGAGAAAACGTCAAACTCGCGAAAGAAATCCGTCGCGTTGATCGCCATGTCGATAATCACTCGCGTTTGACTCAATTATGCGATTTCATAGGATTCGTGCGTTCAAAAATTTAAACCAAAAGCGTAAAATATTTTAAAAGCCTCTCTAAGGACATATCTTTATGATTAGAAAAGGAAACTATATAACCGACGTAAACGTGCCACGACCGAGCAATGAAAACACCGTGTCATGTCTCGCTGTCTCGCCTAGCTATCTGACATTTAATTATCGAGAAGCAGCGCGATGGCCGATGCAGCGAGCCGCACCCCATTTCGCTCGTTCGTTCGTAAACAGTTTCTTTTTATCTTGTCGTCAACGCGACACGATGCGATTCGTGCCAAACGCTCCTATTCGATTCTTTGTACAAACGTTGCCATTCCGTACACCTGTTCCAAGATCCGTACAAATACATATCTGTTATATAATAATTTTTTAATTATTTCGAAGCATTCGAATGTCTGAACGATTTTGCAACTATCTTTCTCGTTTATCAACACGTCTTTCTATCGGTCTTTTTTTTATTTCGAATAACGATGGCAAATGTAGTAAAAGGACGAAATGAAAAACACATTTCTTGCAAAAAGCCGAAACTGAATTCAAATTGGTAGATCAGTCGACCAAACCATACAGATAAGAAGCAAAGATGACTCATAAGTAAAAAAAATATAGAAGAAACGAAAAGACATTAAAATACCGGTCCACGATTGTTCGTAATAGCGAACGGAATGCCTCGTTTCCACTGAAACAACTTCGAATAACCTTTTATTGCTATTCCATGTTTCTTGAAAAAGTTATCGCATAATGCTTCAGTGTGGATAGAATGTTTCTATAAGTTGCCGTTGAAAATGTTTTGGAATGTAGCGACGAGAGACAGCAGAAATTTGTTCGTTGTTGCTTCAGTGAAAACGAGGCCTAACAATCATGCGCTCGTCCATCGAAGTCAAGGCCAACTTAAGTAGATATCTGCTATATGTATAGCTAGGTCTGTGGATCATAAAAAAAACGCGCAGATCAACAATGTTACACGAAATAAAGGTTAATTGATTTTTACGCAAAGACAACGTAGACGTCGAACAAGAAAGAAGTGAATTTTCATTAGGAAGACAGCGGACGCGTTAATTTGAACGCCTATATATGTATACATACGTTAAGGAACGAAAATATTGAAACACTCTTTAAAACAAAATAACTTTCTAAAAATTAAACCAAACGACTTGAATCTTTTTTAGAAGTAAAAGGACTAGTTTACTAGATGATGTATAAAAAAATTTTGAAAAAATTATAATTGACCGGAACCGCGAAAAAAATAGTAAAGGTCACTTTTTACAACTTCTTTATCTGATTCTGTAATGAAAATTTAAAAAGTATACTTTATGGATTTATGTTAATTATATATGTGCTAAAAATTTCATCGAATGCTATAAGCTACAAAAGGTTAAAACTGATGAAAATTGCAGTTTTCTACGACTTTAGGCCTATATCTGAAATAAATCTACATTTTTGTTCATTTTTTGATACCTATTGCTTATTTCTATATTAACCGATTTCAATGAAATTTTAAGCATGTGTATGTATAGCTGACATAACCCTCCATAATATGTTACTTAAATTTTCATTACAGGTCCAGATAAAAATGTTAGTAAAAAGTGACCTCTATTATTTTCTTCGCATTTCCAATCAACTGCAGCTTAGAAAAAAAAATTTTACGCATCAAGTTGTTTAAGTCTAATTTTTAAGAAGCAATTCTGTTTTAAAGGCTGTGTCAATACAGTATGTATGTATATATGTAAGTATGCATGTATGTATGTACCAAAAAAGTAGAGTACGAACGATGAATAATCCGATTAAGCACGAAATTCGTATTACACTTGGGAGTAAGCACAATGAATAAAGAGTTAACAAAGCAACAAAGATTTCCTTCGTTTCGTCGAATCGTAGATTACTTGCCATAAACACCCGATACCCATTCTCTTCTTCTAGAACTTTTTAAATGATTTTGTAACTTAATTAAAAAAATAATAGTTAAAAAATTGTTCTCCGTGTAAATTTCTCTGTAGTAACAAATTGATGATAACAATCATGTTTTCATAGTTCTTGTTTTCATATAAATAGAATTTCTACTATTAAACGAAAACAAGCATGATAACGCTTTCCTCCCTTCTTTTTTTTTGCTTTGTTTCCTTTTAAGATATATTCAATTTTTCTTTTCCGTTATTACAATCTGTTTTAGAGTTTATTCTCTTTAAACAAATTCTGTGAATAATCCGAATTATTGGTTCTGCACGCATTTTTCTTTCTTTCACTTTTAAATTCGCGGTATTTGTAAAGTGCTGCGATCTCGCCATCTAGTGACTAAACGCAATCGATTAAATAGTGAAACCGACATTGTTGACTGTTGATAATTACAATAGCAAGAACTGCATTTAGCATCGAACGATACGATAACGTTATGCTTAAAATTTGTTTATTTGTCATGATAATCTTTTCTCCGTGTTTATAGGCAATATTTAATGTCCGTGAGAAATATTTATACTCTCGTAAAATACTTTTAAAAAAGATATCGAATTTTATCAGAACTAGTATACTGATTGTACAAAATCATTGTCTTCCATCCTGATTTCTATTAATATTTACAGCTCCAGCTCTGAAACGATTGTTCAACTTAAATACAATTTATCTATGAAAATCTCTAAATTCCATTTATAGAGACGCTATAAATTTCTCGACGACGAAAACGAACATATCGTTCGTGTAATTTGTATACCACGTCTATTAAGTGAAGCATATTCTGTTTTTATATTTCATTTTATATCTGTTCACAAATAGATTTATCGATAACGACTTTTTTAATTATTTCTCTTCTTCTTCTAGATATCTGCGAGATCTGACATATCACATTTCGATCGATATATTTTTGATGGTTTTTCTTTTTTTTTCGAATTGCAAATTTGTTAAATGTTCGTCAAATTGTAGTACAGATTGTATCAAACGGTTGAATTTTACACATACTCGCACACATCGTTTTGAATTAAATTACCCAAATACGATCAAAGCACAATAAATGTACAGTAATATGAAAACGTCTATTGGTGTCGACTACCGAGAATGACAAATATTAAACTCAAGTTTTCAATAATCTATTTTTCTCAACTGATTATCGTTTACCGCGAGTTATTCACGTAAAAACATGATTCTCTTGAATTTCTCAAACCAAAAAAGAACTTCCTTTAGCTATTTTTTATAAGAGCTGAAGTATAAGGTTCAGGCTGATAAGAATTCTCTAATTTATAATAAGAATAATACACAGCTAAAATAGTAAATATATATAATATATATATGCGTATGTATATGTTTATGTATATATACACATACGTATCGTAAAAATTCTAATATCGAACCTCGTAGACACTTTTTCTCATAAATGCTAATCATTTACATACTTATGTATAGATAAAATAAATGTACCGTTTACTCTCTCTCTCTCGTAAAAAGGACTAAATGTTCTAATTTATAACGTAATGTGTATCATAAAGATTCGTGTTTAACTGAATTAGTAAAAAATATGTTTCAGCTATACTTTCTATATTTTCTATAACAGATGTTCACGCTGACACATGTCGTTCCAATCCTTCACGCTACCACGTCGAAGATAAGATCAATTGCCACACACGAAGCTTAACCTTAACTATATACACGCGTATCGCATTTGATTTTAATCTCTCACGAAAAGCGACGCTTTGTCTCGTGCTACTTACAAGAAAAAGAAAAAATACATGGAATGGCAAATCCTATTTTCCCTTACGATACAAATAATTATTAGAAGCAAGCAACTTAGCTAAAACCATTTTCTTTTCTACCTTTTTTTCTTTTTCTTTCCTTGTTTACAAACTCGGTCAATTATCTGAATAACACTTGAGTTAGAAATAAACTCAATAAATTATTTCAGAATTTATCCGAAAATTTTGTAACAAATATCAAGGAAGAGGAGAAGGATAAAGTTATTTTACATTCGCGTGATCTAAAAGATATGTAAGCGCGATCAAAACAAACTGCTTCTTTAATTGCACACATGTTCGAACGTTCGAGCGTTTAACGATTAGATTTATCATTCCATTTCTGTATTTCGTTAAAACCTGTAGACCTTTTAATTATATATAGTTCAATGAATTATATAATCTATCTGTACATTCACAACCGTTCAAATACACAATAATATCAACATATTTAATATTGGACCATTAAATGAAAAGAAAACGGTGCTTAATAAAAAGATTTACATTCATTACAGAACATCGACGGGCAGCGAAATTGTATTATAAAAAAATACATATGCATAAATTTATTATACAATATTTTTGTTGTTTTTCATTTTCTTTTTTTTTTTTTCAATTTGAACGATAGAAAGAAAGCACATCCTATTAAAGTGTTAGTTGCCAAATACAAAAGAAACTGAAAATATGAAAAATCGAAAAACCGGTTGTTATTAGTAACACTGTACGAGGAAGGAGAATTGATATCACGTCACGACGCGTTTCTCAGAAAATTTATTTCTGCATACCATGAAAAAAGAGAAATCGTTTCACCATAATTCTCATATATTCCATTTCATTCAGTCATTATTTATATAAGATAAGGTATTACAGTAATTTACTATGTACGAATTAATTTTAGCTACTTCCATATCAGATCTGAATTGAAGACTGGTATTTAAAGACTCCGGCCTCAGCTCTGATTTGAAAACAACTTGTCTATATAAGTCCATATTAAATATATTTTACAATAATATTATCATTGTACATGAACAACGTACGCTCTACACCTTGTTTTTGCATCGTAAACTAATCAGTGCACGAGTAATTTTACTCTTTATCGAAGTAAAAGTACATGAGAACAACTACTTTATGGTACACCCAATACCATTCAATACATTAATTAAACATATATTTATTCTGGCAATAAATGTGTAGCAAAAACATATCTCAATATTTCGTCTGTGAATTAAAAAGGAAAATAATACTCGTGTACGCTGATTAGAATAACGATCGGCAAGAAGGTGTCAATTTGTTAAAATAGACGAGGGGACTGGATTTGTAACCCCAATGTGTGCGCCGCCCTGGTACCTGCTACAGTAAAAGCAATATTTTATAACAAATTCTTTGCTTTTAAACAAGCTATAATTACGTTTTGACAATGCTCTCTATGATTCAATTTGCTTTCTAATCATGTACTGACATTATTAAAATTTATAAAAATCTATACAAGTTTTATACCATTCATACTTCGTGTTGTTAAATAATTTTATACTATGTACTCTTATACTAATCGAAAAGACTGAGAATGCATGGAAAGACAATATATCTCCTGTCTCATATGTCATGATCAACGATAATACATATAGTTATGAAATTGTATACTTATAATTAATGCACATTTTTATATTTGTTAGCAGTAATTACAGTTATTTGCACATCCATAAAAGTTCAGGAGTGTAAATACATGAAAATAGTTATATATTTTTCTTGTAACACTCATACATTCTCATTCTTTTCCACTTTATTCAACCAAAGTCTAACCAATGCTAATGACGAGTCAAAGAATCAATTGTAAAAAAAAGTGCTTACATGAAGTTGGTAAACAGACGAAAGGAGGTTATTCCTTATTTTCTTCTGTAGTAGTAGCATTAGAAGGATTTTGAGACTCTGATGAAGATGAAGGTGGTGCCTCTGTTGTTGTGTCTGTTGCATCTTGACTCGAATCCGAGCTATCCTTTATGTCTTCCTCCTTTTTCTCTTCACTGACACTAGAACTCTTGCTTTCTTCTGCGAAGCTTTCCGATTCTTCTGTAACTTTTTCCTCCTTGAAATTAGAGTCAAGCGCCTTTTCAGAAGCCTCTTTACTTTCAGTTTTCGCAACACTCTTGTCCTCGTTATCCGCCAATTTTTCTGTTTCCTCTTTGTGTTCATCCACATCCATTTTCATAGATTCCTCCTCAGAATGCTTTTCGCTTTTATTGTTAGCTGCTTCTTCATCTGTATTATTGTCATTATTTTTCTCTTGCCGTTTAGGACGCCCGCGTCCACGACCAGTGCCTTTTGTTGATGTATCCCTCTTTTCTTTTTTAGGTGGAGATGGCACAGGTGTTGATGAGGTTAGGCCTCGTGCTGAACTACGTGTGCGTCTCCTCCCTTCAACTTCTCCAACAGATGCATTTAAATCCTGCAATAGAATTAAATCCGCTATTAATCATAACTCTGAATGCAGCATAATCCAAATAACATCTTACAACAAATCTGCTTCTTACAACAATAATGAAAATTTTAAAATACGACCAAAATGGATAGCGTACTTTACTACCCGCACAATTAAACAATAACATGACTTCTTTTTGCAATTTAGTCTATGCCTATTTATTTTTACTTTAATGAAATAATATAAAAATTCATGTTATTTGTATATATCCTTACTACAACTATAATGTAGAAGTGAGATAAAACACAGAAATGTGAAAAGACATGATACTATATATAGATCAATAATTAGAGTAACAACAAAGAATCAGTTATTCAATCTAAAAAATATGAATGACTGTTCATAATTGGCGGTTACGACGTGAATTAGCGGGAAATCTTCTGTCTCCCTCCCCCACCTGAGAGGATTCCCCTTGCCCCTACTCCAGCCCTTTGTATCCCCACTCTTAACACCCTTTTCCTCACATAGGCAAACAATATTTACGGGCAGATTAAATGGAGGGAAATAATAAAGGGATGGAAATCTTGATTCTTTGAATTTTCGGAACATTTACAAATTTTTGAACAAACCTAATTCTCATCGTGTAATCTAATTTTAAGAAAATAAGGAAAATACATAAACAGAAAAGAATAAAGAAAGGAAGGTATAAACGAAGAAAAAAAAAAACAAAACGCACCTTTGTGACTCGCTCTCCTTCTTGAGCCAATCTTTCTAGTGTAGAGAGTCTTTTCGTGCCTCCTCGTTTATTTTTCGTTGGACTTGGTTTCTCCTCTGCTGAATGATCCTGAAAATAAATAATTGCTGCATTTTAAGAAGATCGATGAAATATATAAAAATGCATCGCCTCGCAATTGTAATCATAACTTAATATAAACTAATGAAAATAAATTGAATGGTAAACGGTTTAAGGATTATGTCGAACTAACAGAAAAACGCATAAACGTGATGATAATTACACCCGTGATAAGATTATCAAGAACCGTTGAACTATATGAGAATACATAGTAGGTTTATTTAAGTTTCCCGCCATTTTGCTAAGTCGATATGTATTTCTAGCGTCGTAGTCTCGAACAATGTTCCTAAAAGAGAGCAAGTTTTCGTAGAAAACCATATGACATACAGTCTTGGAATCAAAATCTATTTCCCGCCTTTTTTTGTACAGGCTTATTGCCATTAACCAGCGACTCCCTTCGTCACGAGAGTTACAAATAAAAAACATCCACCATCTTTGCTAATGAAGGACAAACGGCGCAGCTTTGAAAAATCACTGAGCCTGTAGCTATGCGGTATAAAGCGTCCGTGCATTTTAGCTGTATAGCTTCGTGTCTCACGTAATCACTTTTCAAACGACATTTCTTTATCGTAGCACAAGCTATTCTATCGAATTTTCGAGAGAACGAGCGTCTCTTCGTATTTCAGGGGCGCAACACGCCGCCTTAGCATGAAAACTCGGCTTGATGAAGATATTTCTCGTGCTTCCCTCTGCTTACCTTTGACACATCCTCGATATTGTTATCGTTCTTGCTCTCCGCCTTGATCTCCGACATTTCTTCGCAACTGAATCACTCAAAAACACTGGAAAAACCACAATTTCTCAACAAGAATTCGTGCTGAACCCGGTCGCACTGTTTATACGATAAGCAAAGATGGCGGTTAGCGTGGGTCACGTGATAGATCGTCAAACGCAGAGCGGGAGTTCAGAGCGCCGCCTTGCGATTAACCGAGTAATTTGACACGTAGCGACGCATAACGCATGGAACATTTTAAAATCATTCATGTAACTTTTACTTTGTTATTCTTCATCATACGTAACTGTTAATTTATCTGTTGATATTTTTTTCGATCCTATCGATAGAATTCATTATATAACTTTCTTTTTTAACACGATGAAAATACTTGGTTACTGAATTTCCGGCGTTATTATCGAAAAGCGAAAGGAAATACAAAATGCACTGCTAGCATGCATTCCATATCCATACTTCCGAATATTTTACTGGAATACATTTGCTCGTATAACGTAATACATTTCTTTTTGATGCACTACTTATCTGTAAACATGAACAATAAACAATTTTTAATTTTTATAATTGATAATTTAATAGACGCATAAACTATTGCGTCATTCATGTGAATTCGTCTATTCGTAACACTGATATCGGTGAGAATTGTCGTCTTTTTTACTTCAAAAAAAATAAATGAAATGAATAAGTACATTTGATATAAAATTAGGTATAACATACGCTAAATGAATAAACGTTTGTCGCTTCAGGGCATAGCAAGTAATCATTTGATCATTTAAGATTGTTTGTACAAAATTTTTTGGATATCATCTGCAATCCGGTACTTTCTCAACGTTCCAACGATTATTATTCTGCTGATCATATTAAAAGCTACAGTAAATGTTACCAAACTTAAATTTGTTACGTTCAAGATGGGTATTGGTTCTTTAAATTCCAATCTAATGAGTAGGCATTCTTCTAAACCAAAATCTTGCTCTAAAATCATCACTGCATGTTAAGAATGCTGGAGCGGTTGGAGAATGGACAATCAGTCTTACTGGACCATTATGTCCTAATGATAGTAATTGTTTCCTAGATGCATTTCGAGAATTCCATGCACATAATGATGTTGTCGCTTCATCGGGAAACATTACATAGTCTTCTGTGTGATTAAAAATTGCTTGAGCTTTATGTTCTTGTTTGCCTATTAAAAACCATCAATTAAACACAATACATATACAATATAATTTTACACAACAAATAAAGAATTAATTTAACTTTTTTGTATATACTTTGGACATACTTAATGTTTTAGTATTTTACCTGTAGTTCCAGCACCTGTATATGCTATTAGACATCTGCTAGTAGAGAGTTCCCATAATTTTATCAAAGAATCTTTTCCTGATGACAGTAAATACTGAAATTCAAAATTATAAGATTATGTATTAATGTACAAATTTATTACATAACAAGTATACATTTTTAATACGAACCTTCCCATTTCTTGTAAAAGTTACTGAACATACTTCATAGCCATCATGTGCTTTCACAAAAGTATTTATACATCGGTTTGATACACCATCCCATAATTTGATACTTCCATCTTTACCAGCTGATGCATAAGTTTTTGCATCAGGAGAATACTTAATACTAGTTATTCCAGCAGTATGTTGATGACTTGGTATGCTACAGACAAAGCACTGTGCTGTATTAACATCGTATAATCTGACTACTGGATGATTAGTTCCAACAACTAAAAAATCGCCAGTAGGATGAAAAGATAAACATCGTATCTGATCTGCATCTGTAATAGTTCTGAATGCCTTTTTAACACTGGCTTTGCTGAAATCAAACAGCTTAATAGAAAAGTCTCTGCTCCCAGATACAAGAATAGGTTCTCTTGGGTGAAATTCCAGACATGTCACTTCTTCTAAATGATCATACAATGTCCTTATAACTGGATGACCACCTGTTTGATCACCAGGTGCCATTTCATCTGGTGCAGATTTAGCTAACATTCTATCCACATCTAAAATTTTAATAGATGCATCGACTGATCCAGTTGCTATCAACTGACCATCTGCAGAAAATGCTCCAGCTCTGCAATTTCCTTTGTGGGAAGTTACATAGGCAGTCTCATATTGTGCCGGTTCTGGTGCTTGAGTTTGAGCTTCTGTTTCAAATTCTAAATCTAGACCAGGTCCCAAAGTATTATCAAAAGTTGATGTGAAAGAAGATAAGTTATTCGTGTCCTTTTTAGAACGATCAGGTTCATGAGCTAGACCAATCAACATTAAATGAAGCAAACGATCGGATGGAGGGCATGGAGGCTCTGCTTGAATTATATTTGACAGCTGTACCGCCAATGTCTGGTGTCCATCATAGAACAATTGGCTAAAATATTTATTATACATTATTAATAAATTTCAATTTATTTAAACAGGATTATACTGAAGTACTAGCAAATCGCAAATAAGTTTAATAAAGTAATTTTAGTAATTTAAGAAAACTATTACTTTCACTACTTCAAATGACTAAAAAATAATTTATATATGTGCAAAAGCAGAAATACGTAACCTAATCATAAGCCTGTAGAGGAGTTCTCTGCTTTTTATAATATTTTTCGGGTCCACTTCTGGTTCTTTCATAGTGTACAAATCTCGTATTTCACGTTAGGTTAAAGACTGTCACTTTCTTCCGGTACGATGCACTAAATCGTACTTAAAACGCCCATCAATCGATGCTATTGCTTTTCGAGGTTATAATTCTTTCTCATAACTAATCTAATAAGTAAAATTACCCCTGACTGCCTACATAGTCAGTTTAATAGTCTCTTCTTATTTAATCAAAGGAAGATTTTCATTGATCGAATTATTCTTTTACAAATAAAAGATCAACAGAAAGTCGTGTGTAGAATTTGTCAGAATGGCCGATATACACGAATGTTCCAAGTTAAAAGTGAGCTTTCCAAAAAAGAGAAATAATCCTACAGTGAAACGTAAAAAATTATTGTCTTCTGACTATATTATTAAGAAGAGACAACCTTCTGATACAAAGAAGAAACGGAGAAACAACGATATATATATTACTAATAACACAAACTTTAAGGTAACTTTTAGCATGAACGTATAACCTTTACTTTTAACACAGTTAATTGTTAATTGTTAATAAGTACGAGATTAAAATCTCATTCCTACAGATTTTATCACAAAATTTCTTATTACGTTATCTACTGACAAAAACATATAAATATGCAATTATAGAATTTATTCAATTTATTGAAATTATACATCCCGAGCTTTATATTAAATACAAGTTCGTATAGTTCCTTATACAGTTATGTAAATCATCAGTGAAATAATAATTGTAGGACAATCATTTTCTTTAATTCTAATTGTTTTTTTTTTATATTTTCATAATATAAGGCTCAATTAAAAAAATGTGAAAAACACTTAAATAATGGTACCTCCGAAGTAATTATTCATGGTCTTGGTGCTGCTGTACAAAGAGCGTGTAGCTTGGCTCTACAACTAAAGAAGAATCATTATGATAGCATAGAATTAGAAGTCAAGACTTCTACGATATCTATTATTGGTATATAAATATTACATATAAAAGATACAAATCATATTTATAATATTAAAAATTATATTAAAATAATTTTTTATTTATTCCAGATGACTTTGAACCTGTCAATGATAGCGCAGATTATGAAATAATTAATCGAAAAAACTCAGCAGTACATATTCGAGTGTTTCGAAAATTTTCACTACGTACTCTTAAATATCAAAAATAAAATATAACTTTCTAAAAAATACTCAAGATTCTTTAGTAAAAACAATTTACAACAAGTAACAAAGGACAACTAATAATACAATAAATGAAAATATAAAATCAAATTAATAATTTGTGTTAGATATATTTAATTGCTTTAAAATGATATTTACTTTAAATGAATTAGAACATTGGTTGGGACTGACTATTTTTGAAATGTGGATAAATTTAGTTTCATTAACAATTTTCTCAGTGTTATTAGCTCTTAGATTGGACGAAAATTATTTCCTCGGCAATACAGGATGGTGGATAGTATTCTCACCACTTTTTGTTGCTGATGGTCTGAATGCTTATTTTTGTGCAATTATTTTCATAAGAATGCATATGGAAGGAATGGTGAAAGCTGCTGTTTTAAGAGGATTATGGAGTCTCATATTGTTGATCCTAATATTTGTTTTTAAATATCTCCTGTGCAGAAAGCTATCAGGACAAAGTCCTTTAGAATATTCAGAAGTTTTGAGCCCCCTGTTTATTCTTTTGCAATTAATTGCAGTTAGAGCATGTCAACTTCATTAACTTCTATAGCGTATTATTACATACATAAAGTCAATAACATACTTTTCATCATATGTATACAGACAAAAAATTTATTTATCATTTTACTATCTCTAACAACTTATTATTAAAGTAAATAAACTTATAATGTATAATAAAATATCTAAGAAATAAATTCAGTTGTAAAAAATACAATGTAAATGTAATATTCTAATAAATAATTGTTTAATACTTAATACTATTTCTTAATTTAATCATTAACTTTACATTACTAAGTTTTTTTATACTACTAGAAAAATTTAAGCTAAAATTCTTTCATAATAGTTATTAATACCTTTGGTAAATTTGTTTCAAATCAATACTTCTAAACCTTAATGAATTGTCTGCATCAGATATTATAATATTTCAATATATGTATTTATATGTATACAAAATAATAAATTTACGATGTACCCGTTTGTCACGGGTTTGTTAATGTATTTCATAAGCATTTTATAATAGAAATAATCCGAAAGATTCGTTTAATCAAGTGTAGGACATTTGAATCTAAATACATATACAGTTAGCTTGTATCATTGTCCAATATGTACAATAGTATAGACTCTCACTATGGATAATTTGTAATATTAGATTCAAATAAATTTTCATTAACGATGTATCGTTATATTAGATATGTGTGATATAGGAATATGTATATAAAAATCAAAAATTGATATCATAATTACAATTATTAATAATAAACAATTGTGAAAGTTCTAAGATATCCTAAAAGCAAGGATCAAATTTTTATTTTATAGAATTTCCGATCAACTCAAGTCAAAGAAGTTTTTAGGAAGGAAAAGGACGATTTTTCATTTTAGGACAATTTATAATTGAAAAATGCAAAGTTTTTAAGCTATATGCGTGATTGCAACAAGAGATAATAATAAATAATAAAACGGAATTAATTTGATAAATTTAGTAATGTTCTATTTATATTCTAAAGAACAATGGACAAGCGTAAAGCTCAGGATAGTCTGAATTCTCCCTCCAATCATCCTTTGTGCAAAATCAATATTTCTAGCAAGAGGGTGAGAGAAACGGATGGGACTGTAGGTATCCGCGAATTGGAGAAGGGGTGCTAATCGGACTACACTATAAGCAAAGCCTGTTGCTGCAGTCACATTTCAAAATCCGTTGTTGCGATAAGTTGCTCGTTCGAATAAAAAAAAATTCGATTGTGTGTTAACAGGATTTAAGTATCAGAAAAAAGTTAGTGATGTGCTGTGAATTTCAATCCAAAGATTATGGATAAGCTGACTAATTGGACCCGTGGTTAGTTGTTTCTTATATTTTGATATTTTTTTCCTTTGTTTTTTTTATTACTGTTATTAATTGTTTCACATTATGATAAAAAATACATATATGTGAAAATAATTCTCCATAACAGATGTAATTAAACACTAGGACATAATAAGAAAAAAAAGAATCAATTTTATAATTATTTTTTATCCCTCAACTTATATTTTATAATTATTTAATCACTTTTACTTTACCTATAGGTATAAATATATCATTATCAACACCAATACCTGGGCAAAATTGTGTCTCAAACTTGTCAACACCTTCAATTTTAGACAAATTACTAATCATTACTCCATCAATCACATCAATACATCAAGAGCTAAAATGGATTTTTCTTTTACATACATATGGTTTTGCCTGCCTCTTCTTTGTACTTGCATTTTACACATTTTTATCTATTCTACACTTAAGGTATGAAATTATATCTTATTCCACATATACAGAACTACAAAAGTATGAAAAAATATTGTATTTTTTTGTAGGTCTCTTATATCAAGCCGGCCTTTTATGTCTACAATTAATATGTTTCTATGTATACTTGGAGTATCAAGAGCAGCATGTCTCTTCATAGATCCATATAATTTTAAAAATATTATGCCCAAAATTATTGGTTCCATTATTTGGGATGTTGGATTTCCATGTGTAACATCTGCCTTTAGTCTCATACAACTGGCTTTTCTGCAATTAACTCAGGTAATTTTAGTCTTCTAGAAAAAATTGAACATTAAACAAAACTGATTTAATATATAGGAAAATATATTTGCAGCTTAAATTTGGACCAGAGAAGATTCAAAAAGAATCTTGCCTCAGTTTAATCATAACAGGACACATTTTTTTTGTAATTGCTAGTGACGTTGCTCTTACCTCCCATAATTGTTATATAGTAAAGTATGTGGTCCAAACAGTGTTCCTTATCTGGAGTATTTTATTGTACTTAACATTTCTACATGCAGGATATAAGATAATTCATTTACTGCAATCTGTGCCAAGTAGTATGTTAATGAGAGACAATTCTAATACACATCAAAAAGGTTTGTTTCTATAAGCTAACTTCAGTTTATTTAAAATTATGGTAAAAAATAAGACTTTGTATAATTAACTAATAAGTATTAATAATATGGGTAATTGTAATGTATATATTATAATAGATATTATATTATATTATAAGATGTAATGTTATTATTAGATACTCGAGAAGGTTCGTGTAGTTTTTTCGGTTACCAATGAATTGATATCAAATTTAGGTCAATAATTTGTATAATATAATGCATAAAATTAGTATCAGCGAAAAGTTTTGATCTGTGTAATTGGTATACAATTAAAAAAAATTCATCCGACATTCGGAAACAGGAAAGATGTACACGATAACGCATGACCTCGTTCTTCTTTCAACTCACTAAAAAATAAGGAATAGACAGAAGTTTCTACCGCATCCTTCTTACAAGCCAGATCTATCTCCTCTATCACCTATTTTGATCAATGTTAAATTTGCAAACAGTAATTTTAAAAATGATCTTGTGGTCAAATCAGTAATTAGTTCATTTTTTGCAAATAAAAATCGAAGCTTTTACAACGACGAAATACACAAAAATGATAAATGGTGATTATATTGTTAAATACAATTATGTTATAAAAGACTCAGAATGTTTGTATTTTGTTCTAAGAATTCGCACGAACTTTTTTCAGTACCTAATATTAATAATATAGGTATTAAACAACTATTTAAATATTTTATATTAAGTGATGTTTTAGGTATTATGCAATTGGCAATGTTAGCTCCTTATAATAACTTGGCATCATCTGTTGCCACTGCCTTAGTACCTACTTTGCTCAATCCCAAAATTAAAGATGCTGAAATAACAGAACCTGCAACCTTTACAAATGATTTGGACAAAAATCCTAAAGGTAAAAGAAAGATGAAAAAGTATAGGTATAGAAGCAATACATTTTTAAACTTCTTTTATTTTAATATTATAGATCAACCTATGAAAATATCAGAAAAAGAGGAACAGCTTCAAAAAGAATGTAATAAATCTCCTTGTAAAAGTATGTCATCTCAAGATGACAAAACAATTCCCAAGTCGACTGTACCAGAAGTATATGTTAGACCCCCGACACCTACACCATCAGCAACAAATTTACCTATAATAACAGTATCTAGTCCAAGCCGTAGAAGTTCAGTAGCTAGTAGACGAAACAGTGATGCGTCTAGATCCTCTCGTAGAAATTCAGAGTGTAGTGTTAGATTTATAAATGAAGAGGATGGTTTCACATCGGAATGTCGACGCAATTCTGACTTTAGTCCTAAACATTCACCCGAGATTGATAGAAGACGATCTCCGGACAAGATGTCTCGAAGATATTCTGAAAATGTGACACCTTTAGGAAATATTAGAGATTTAAGACGATGTTCTGATTTTTCACATGAAAAGAATAGAAGTTCTCAATTTGCTGCTAAATTAAAAAGGAATAGCGATTTTGGGAATAGAACACCTAGGCGAATGTTACCTCCAACTGATCTTCATAAATTGCCAAAAGTTGTGGACCTAAGTCCTACAGGTAGATAAAATCTAGCAATAACACACATACACACATTGGTTATCAATTCTAGTATAAATAAACTTTTATTTCAATTATATTTCAATTATATTTTAGGTTCAAGACGTAATTCTGATGTTAGCGGTTTTACTCCCAGAACAGAGATACGTAGAAATTCAGATATTTCCTTTCGACGTAATTCGGAACTTGTTCAAGTCAAGCCACTGGATTTAAATCGCCGAAGTAGTGATATTAGTATAAGAAGCTTGAGCAGAAGTCCAACTCACGGTCGTAGCATAGTTCCTGAAAAAATAGAGATACAAGAAAAATCTGAATCTGATTCGGATCAACCTGATTGTAGCGAAAAAGCAGCTCTAATGACAGAAAAAAGTAAAGATAAAGATGATGATGGAAAATTACGAAAGAAAAATTTATCTTGGAAAAATGAAAAAGAGAAAGAAGATGTTGAAGATATAACGGTCGAAACTAATTTGCTTCCCGAAAATACTAAAGTCGACGGAAAAGTTGGGGTATTTTTATTTCACTTTAATCTCTGTCTCAAAAATTAACTTTTGTTATATCATTTTACAAGGTTGAATACTTTTTTTCAGAATAGCGATTTTACGCTTCATTCAATACTAAATCATATTGCGTATGTCAATAGGACTAAATCCGACACGCCTTTACATATGTTGGAAGAAAATACAGCGGCAGTTAGGAGATCGCAAATTCGAAAAGTATTAAATGTAACATATGCAACTGCGGTTTTAGGAATCATTTTATGCATTACAGACGTAGCACGTATTTTTGGGCCTTACGGTAATTTAATATGAAATACAAGATTACTAGCATAAATGTATTAAATGCTAAATAACAAATTTGATTTTTGAGAAAAGGAAAATTTTTGTAAAAAACAACAAATTTATGTTTAATATAGGTCTCTTAGCTGAGACTACGAAACATGGTACGCAATTAATCGTCACACAATATCCCAGACCATGGCCCTGGTTTATATATCAAACTTTGTGCAGAGGTTTAGAACTAATCATGGGTTGGGCAATGGCGAGTATTACAAAACAACCATCAGTAAGCCCACGACATCAATATCTAGGCAGTTACCCTAATTATAACATACATGTGAAAAGAGGTAACAATCCTTATATATAAAGCAATATATTGTTAAGTTGAGAGTTATAGAATTGAAATGCCAAAATGAATATTTTTAAAACATTATATTTTATTTGAGTTTATATTCTAAATCTTATAGAAATATATTTACAGTTTTACAATTATTCAAAATTCAAATAAGGAAATCTTATTTGTTCATAATATTATAATGAAGAAGAAAAGAACAAATAATCACAAAAATATAATATAAATGTAAATGTAATTGATAGGAAAAGCAAAAAGAGATAAAAGACAGTTAAAATATTCTTTAAATGAATATAGCAATAGATCAGTATGTTGTTTCAAACATGAATGTGTGTTCTAATAACTTATATATAAAAGTACATATACATTTCTAAAGACAAATTTTACACAGGAAATATTCTTCTAAAGAATATATCTTGATTGAAAAATGTTTCTATTTTTCAGATTAGACTAGTTTCTAAATACATTATTTTGATAATGTTTTCAGTTCCTTTTATTTTAATCGGAAGCAAAATATTTTACAATTTAATGGAATAATGAATCTTTAGAAAAGAGCTACTGTTTCCTAAAAGAAATACCTGATATCTGTATATAAAAAGATATTGTATTAGTAGACAAATCACTCATAAATAAGAAGATTTTATTCTACATCTATTGCACCAATTGATAATTAATAGTAATAACAATTCAAGTTTAAAGTGCCCTACTATTGGATGTTTAACAAGAACTCTTTGTAACTGATATATAATCAATCTATCTGCAAATGCAAATCGTAACAGTGTTGTGATCCTACATGTGATATACAATCGTGTCTAGAATAGGAGGCCATTTTACGCTTATGTAAGTGTCATATAACAATGTAACAAACTACTTATGGGATAAGAGACTGGTAAATTTTGTTACTTATTATTTAGTATTTTATTTTAAAAAAGTTCTTTCCAAGCTTTTGTAAAAATGTTAAGTTTTCTTGAATTAAATAATTTTCATAACCAAGGTTCTTGTAAGTAATAACAGGTATTACTTGATAGTACAACCATACTATGAAATTATAACGATATTATATTAACATATTTTTATATTCTTAATAACATTAATTATCATGAAATATTGAAATTATTAATCAAGAATATGTGACTCGATCATCACAATGAAAATAATGTGTGTGTGTGTGTGTGTTTTGCGTGCGTGCGCGCGCGTGCGCGCAAGAAAAAGAGAATGGATAGAGAGAAAATAATTTATATATGGATTTTGATATGTGATATATTAGCTCAAAACTTTTGTGTTATATAATGCAATAATTATTCTTTCTATTTTGTTTATATTATTATTTGGAAAATCAAATATATTCCAATTATTAATAATACATTATTATAAAGTATAAAACATAAAGCATTATGAAGCAAAATAGATAATTATACTTACACAAGCATGAAAGGTCTCACTATTTGTTTAGAAAAATCATATTAGGTAAATGTTCAATGTGCCAAATCTTATGTTAATGACATTAAATGTTTATAAAGATTGATTCATATAAATTAGTCTTTTAAAATTATTGGTATAAATCGATATTTATATACTATTCAGTGTACGTACAATAATGAATAACATTTTAACTGTACTGATGAATACTGTTCAAAATGATAGTACACAATAAACCGCTATTTTTATCGATCAACGTCAGATTATTAGAAAAGAACCTATTCCATCACACAAAGCTTAACGAGAATTTTGTATAATAATAAAAATTAAAAATTAAGAAATTTAACTAATTTATAAATCACTTCCTTTTACAATATTTTTTTAAATATTTTGTGAAATATAGCAAATATTATGCATAATCATTTAAAATTATAAATTATAAAATTATGTTCAACACAAAGTTCAGATGATGTATAAAAGCGAAGGATTAGATTAGAATTACAGTGGGGAAGAAACTTATCATTAATGTTATGTTGTTCTTATCCTATTTTATCTTATCTTATAATATTGTATTATATTGTTATTATCACAGAGCTGATCCTTAATTTTGTAGGTTCTTACTAATGTTAGTTAAGCTCACCACTTAGCCGCATGGTGCAGCACTAGTCTAGAGAACAACTATCTACTTGTAAAATTTTGTACCACTGGTAAGTTAGAGAGGAAATCTACTTCCTGCAGCAGGTAAGACCCTTAATGTCGGGAGTTGAGGTTCACAAGGTAACGACCATAGAACGCTGCGATCGATAAGTTAGGATTTTGTATTTAGTACCATCCTTCGGTGAAAGCATTGAAAGTAAAGAACATGCACTAAGAATGGGATATATTCGTCTGTGATAATGAATATGATCTAAACCACTAAGCTTACTTAGTGACTAAGCAAAGAATATTAATTATGAAGCAATATTAAATATGTATTACTATTTCAAACAAAAGAATTTAACAAAATCACAATTTCCAAATTAAATATTTACCAGGCTGGTAAGAAGAAAATACAAAAACCACTGTATGATGACTTTACATCTCTGAATCGGTGAAGATTTGTAAAGGAAGTTCCTATAAAATTGACCTTAAGCATCATTTTCGATAAAATTTATTTTGTTTGTAACGCACCTTACTCATCATGAACACATAGACCCACGTCATAGTTTTTACACTCATAGCGCGATAGTTTCTCAAATTGCTCTTCGTTTCCTATTTTGAAGGCACATTTTGAGGTTGAAGATTCTAAAAAATGATAAGGATACGGATTGGATGTTAAAAAGAGCAATGGTATATTTATATTAACGAAAATCAACAATTAATACCTGACATTGGCGTATCAAAAACGAAGATTATATATTCTGTCTGTATATTGTTAACACTATTATAGAACGTTGTGAGAGCAAAGGAAGTGTGAAGCAAGACAAATGAAAATGATCATTTAGTTCAAATGGTGAGCATATAAGTTAGTAGAGTGAATTATTATAGTAGCGCGTCGTAATATAAAATGAAGCATAATGCCTAAGAGGTTAATGTCGGAAGTTGTGTTTTACAAATCGGTTGTTACCATATCACCTTGATCTATTTGTTAGAATTTTGAATTTTGAATGATCTTGAACAATACTACTATATTATTACGGACGAAATATAAGAATAGACAAATTACCTTATGGGCCTTCGTAGCCCAACGCGAATATCATACCAACTTAGGAACTTGATACTGATTTTAGCGTCTTTTACTCGCAAACGGCGGCCATTTGATAAAGTATTTATTAAAGAAGTATTAGTGAGAATTAAACGCCAGTCATGCGTAAATACATGTATACCGATAGAGAGGCAATTGCGTGCTAGATGGAGTTACAATATGTATTTCGCAAATATTTCTCGGAGGCTTAAAAGGTAAGACGCAAACAAATAAAGAAATAGACGAGTGAACAAAGCTACAGCGGTTTTTACTAGTAAACTAAATAATTTCAAAATCATAAAATATTTTTAGAAGTTTCTTTTACAGATACATCATACATATATTAACAAAGTAAGTTTATCGACCACAAGTTTATAACTTGCGTTACATCCTGCTGTTTACAGAAAAATCAAAGAGTTTAATAATTTATATATACCGAGAAAGAAGATTTCAGTAATTGTTACACGTGTTTTTATGTTGCATTATAGTGATTTTATTTTTATCCTAAATTGTAATAATGTTTGGATATATAAATATGTACTTTTACAAAATCAGGTAGATTCTTTTTATGAAAATATATTTGTTTATAATTTTGTCATAGAAGAAAATTTGGGAATCTTTCCCTAATTTCTTATATTGTTATTTTTCTCATTTAATTTAATTATGGTAGTTTACTTTCAGCTAGATGGACTACAAACTTACAAACAAGTAGCTATGGTTGTTATTAATATAAATTGAGGACATTTTAAATGTTTTTCTTTCATGTTAATTCCATTACTGTTATACGTACATACAGAGTGATAAAAACAATAATAATAAATAATTATAACAAATATATAATAATAAATAAATAAACAAATATATATATATATGAATTTATTTACATAGATACTTACGCATATATACATATATACACCGTATACATTTTTTCGTATTTACATGTCTCCACGAAGGATGAAGCTGACAACGGGTTAAATTACCGGATCGGAATTCTGTCCGACAGTTCAGTAAATACAATGGAAATATCATTTAATTTTGCGTCTACTGAGTCTTTGATTTCTTTGATTCATTCTTATGGCGAAGAGATCAATTTTAATATTAATCTCGGACAAAGCAGCATAAGGAGAGGCCTGTAGACGATCGAATAATGATGATAAAGAATTGTCATCCGATCCGTGCAATCTGAGGATGTGAGGTTGAATCAGAGTAGTTTATGAGTGCGTTAGTGGACAAAGAATGACCAGATCTCATCAAGCATAAAGAGCCTGGATAGAAACGAATTCCAGAAGATACACAAGTCACAGGTTTGTTACTATCACTAATCCATAATCTGTACAGTGTTTATACAGGAATCTTTATAGGTGTAATGGAGTTCAACAGGACGCTTATTCACAAGAATGTAAAACAGTCTGAGAGAACTAGGTTGGTAACAGTAGAATATCCAGAGCAAAACAAGACACGTCCTATTTACTGGCAATTAGCAAGTAGCCTTACCACGTCATCTCGCAAGGTCAACATTTGCCTGTTTAACCATTTCAACTCAGCTTAGAAACTAAGTCGCGGGATAGTTTTTCATATAATTCGTAAAGTAAGACCGACCGCCGGTTATATGCTTAGGGAAAAGTTGTTCAAAATGTTGAGATTTACAAGATATTACATATTTAACATCAAAATTGGAAAGGGCGTTACGATCTTGAATAGTAGAAATTGTGAATCAACATTAACAATACAATAACTATAAAACAATGCTATGATACTATGAATAATAAATTGATACAATATATAATTCTATATTCTAGAACTTAAAACGTAATAATTCAATAAACGATTCACTTAAAGTTATTCATGTTCACGTTTTACAAAGTTTAATTTACGTCAAGTAATATTAACGTTTCGATAGATTAGGCATGTTGAGTTCAATAATAACGAAATATAGTGTTGCAGGACGTTTATCATTGTTACAATAATATAAAAGTGCCCAATGTGCCATCTCAGGCGTGAATCTTTTATATATTTTTTATATATTTTATATATTTTATATATTTATTTATTTATTTATATATTTATTTATACTATATTTATTAATTACAGTCTCAAGGCCATGGAATGTCCAGTCAACTATCCAGTCAACTATCTTCTCGTCATTCGTGCCACATAATATGTTTTCTATATTACATTTCTCTTTCCTCCTTCTACTTATAATCTACCATTCTTAGATAATACGTACCACTGCTATCAACCCTTTAGCCAATACCTGTCAAAGTTTCTTAAATTCCTACATTTAGTCCTAGCAATTAACTTCTGACTGCTTTTGTTCTCACTTCTCAGGTACTCCAACATAATTCTGCAAATCCGTATATTATACAGCAGCATCTTACAGGACAACGCCACTACTTCCTGTGTTTCCAGAATACTAGAGAAAATAATATACGACAGCCTAAAACCAACAATAGAAAAAGAAAACTTAATACCAGATCACCAATTTGGATCCAGAAACAAGCACTTCACGATTGAGCAAAAGCACAGGCTCGACCATAAAATTTTATTAGCAACAGAAAAGAAACAATACTGTACAGCCCTCTTCATGAACGTCGAGAAAGCATTTGACAAAGTGAACCATCAAAGCCTCTTACAAACAATGGAGAAACATTTCCCGGAATAAATCTACCACTTACTCAAATCATACCTAAGCAACAGAATTTTCGTAGTAAAAATAAAAGATGTATATTCTGAAATCAAAGACATCGAGGCAGGAGTACCGTTAGGAAGCGTCTTAGGATCAATACTATACACACTATACACGGCCAATATACCAACGACTACCAACAGCAAAATACCAACTTTCATGGACGACACGGCCTTATTAGTCAGGCACATTATTCCAGAAACAACTGTTACATTACTACAAGGGCATATCATAAAAATAGAAAAATGGCTACAAGATAAAGAAATAAAAGTAAACCCTAGTAAATGTAACCATATTACATTTACACTAAGAAAACGGAAACCACCAAATATCCAATTGAACGACATTCATATGACACAAACAAGGTAA
Source organism: Bombus dahlbomii (assembly GCA_037178635.1). Lineage (NCBI taxonomy): Eukaryota > Metazoa > Arthropoda > Insecta > Hymenoptera > Apidae > Bombus > Bombus dahlbomii. The sequence continues at coordinate 1,599,712 of CM074118.1, forward strand.
CTTAAATACCGAGCACTCCGCTTGGACACACTACTTACACGGAAGCAACATACTAAATCCATTATAGACAAAATACGGATAAAAAGAAGACAGATGTACTGAGTAAGTCGAAATTCTAAACTTAGTATAGGAAATAAATTAAAAATATATAAAACGATAGTAAAACGAATTTGGACGTACGGAATATCATTATGGGGGACAGCAGCAATGAGGCACATAAATAAACTACAGTCTTTACAATCGAAGATACTAAGAACTATATCAGAAACGAGGATATACGTAATGACTTAAAGATACGCCAAAGAAGAAATCTGCAGGTACCCAGAAAAATACATCTCACAGAAACTATCATAGAAAGAAGGCTAGAATGAAAACATCTCACTGATCTCACTAGGGGTAGCCATTCACATGTTATTTAGCAATAAAGCTAGGAAAATTTACCAAATGTCCAGATGGACAAATTGTAAAGTATAAATTAAATGACAATAATAATAACAATACAAAATATCCGGGAAAGTACAGGAAATTTGGTTTCTCTCAAGCATGATGCCTTCTTTCGAGGTAGCATTCTTGCCTATCCATTAACATTTTCTCCTAGCCAATTAGCAAGGAAATAACCGTTGCCCTCACTTTCCTAATGAAAATTGTCATTAACCAATCTGCTTATCCGGTGCCCATGGACACATCTATAACTAATTTTTCTTCACGGTATCATCGTCACAGAAATTTAGTTGCTTCAGGTTTCTTGACCAGCCAACATTTTATCTTATTGTCCATTAGTCGACATCTTAACTATTATTATTAAAACTTATGTTCTATGAGAAGAGATTGTTGGAATAAAGTGCATATTTTAATTTGTTAAGCAAGTGCTATCGACGGTTCAACTGACTGAGCTGAACATTTTTGGTCTTCGAGCCAGATACACGTGCACAGTCTTCAAGATAGCAGTGTACACACCAGTAACAACTCCATCACAACCAGCGGCGGAAGCTTCACCACTACAGTGAAGTGAGTGACGTCAAGGGCCGTCACCTTCGAAGAGGTATAACACCGTTGATCGAGGAACGCAAGCACGCAGCATTCCTCAGCAGCTGGAGAATCAGCATAGCAAGTTCTAACACCGACGAAATCTCGCAACGACAGAGTGAGCTCTCTAAGTCAATTTCGCCAATTCCTATTCCTTACGCAATACCAACAACCGCCAAAAGCATGGCGACTGGCATCAAACATCGACTCTCTGCGACAAAAACGCAACCAGTATCTCGACAACATCAAGTTCATAGCGAAAGACATTGACGATTATCAACAGCCCGACAAGCATAACGTTGGTCTTTTAAAAAGATATCGAGACCAATTCAAGAACTAGTGGAAACGGTTTCGACTCGTCCAGGAAGAATTATACGACCTCGACGAAGAAGAGAATACTCAGGAACGCGAAGCGTTTGGATATTGCATATACCTGGCCGCTCGATTAAGGGATCTCATAGAAGGCAGGCGACCATCAACCTCGTTGACATCCACAGGCAGCGGATTTACTGCGAAAAAAAGAAAAAAAATACCACTGCGTAGATTTACATTTATTAGCGTTGCGTATAAAATTTAGCGAATAAATTTTTATCATTTTTTTTTATACGGTATGTTAATTGATATTGCAGCTGATATATCTTCGCGTTTGATTTTGAAAATTTTCTACTTCACGAATTTTAGTAGTAAGTTAGCGTTGCGAATCAAAAATGTTCTGTTCCACTTACGGTTTCTTGATCGGTTTTATATAGAGTGGAAAACAATCAAATTTTAGTAACAGCTCTTTCGGCTATTGCTTTCTTTCTTTTTCAGCGCCTCTTATTATTATGCCCCTTATTACTACGTTTATTACTGAAAATACTGCTATACGACATATTCTTTTATCAGCGTTAACGTTACTACGATTGCAAAAATACAGAATTTTACTACGAATGTAATATATATGTCGGGTTTTCATTAAGATTAAGGGTAGGGGTGTGTAATGAATCTTCACTGGAATTGGCCATCGTTGTTACACAATCGAGGTAATGCTGATCAGCAGAAGTGTGAGTATTACAGAATCGACAAGTAACCGCGGTGATTAGACGCTAATGATTGTCACGTCCCGCGATCCGCGCGATTCGCGGTGCGAAAGTAAAATTGATAAATTCTTTTAAACCGAGATAATTTAAAACGTTTATTCGAAACCGTGTTTACAATATTTGAAGTGAAAGGCAGTTAAAGCCGCTAGAAAGGGAAGGCCCGGTGTCCTTTCACCTCCGACATATATATGTCGAGTTAGCATTGAGGTTAGGGGCGTTTAACTAACCTTCCCTTGGATTAGCCATTTTTTAGTATACAATATAGATGACAATTAATGATACAAATATGATTATTACAGAATAAAGTTTATTAGCAAGAAACAATTTCACTATACAATGACAAGTTCTTACTAAAGATTTATATTATAATAACAATGATTACTTAGACACTAAATGAATATAATAATAAATTTACAAAGTGATTATATGACTAGTACAGAATTTGACAATTCACTGTGACCATTAGATACTCGAGATGCTAATGACAGTAATCTTAGGTCCAACAACGAATACACGGCCAACAGGATAGCAAATGCGATTACCTGTACAAAATTCAAGCGGAACTGAACTTATGTACTTTTCCATGTACCTCTCTGTACCCCTTGGGTCAACTATACTTTTAAGCAGAGCTATACAACTACGTCATACCTCTTTTAAGCCAAGACGTCCATCCCGTGACCGTGGCTATTTTTAGCCATCAGTCATGTCACTTCAAGGTCATTATCATAAATCTTGGGCAAACATAATCGGATTACATGTCGAATAACTTCTGGGTTTTATCGTTTAGGTACAAATAATAATAATATAAGAAGGAATAGTAATAATAAAGGAGGATAATAAGAAAGTAAAAAATTCTAATAAAGGAAAGACCCCGATGTTCTTTTATCTCTGACACGGCCATCCTGACGATCACACGTCCTCTGGTGCATCTGAAATATTGGGTTTTTTCAACATTAGACTCAATACAACTGGACAGGAATACAACTCTCTGGCATTATTCTCAATTTATCATGACTGTATTTATACGATCGTTTAGCATCTAAATGTTTCTAAAATATACCTATCTCCTTCCAAAATCTCTGCTATTACAAATGAACCCTTAAAAATTTTTGATCTAATTTGGTTTGATTTCTTTCCTCATCTATATGTAATACGAAATCACCAAGAGTAAATCTAACTACTTTAGCTTTAGTTTTGTCAAATCTATCTTTATCATATTTACCACTAATTTCTATATTATTTATTGCCTGCAGTCGTACATCGGAGAGATATCCACTTCTTCTCGTTTTTCAATATTATCAGGTAGCAACAAGCCGTAAGGATCTAATTCTAATGGACTTGATTTAGTCACACGATTGGTGGTGCAATTCAAAGCCAAGAAAGGCCTTCAGTCAGGACAGAGATAATCTTTTCATGTTTATCTGACCAAGTTATCTTTTTGTTACCTGAAGTAGGTATATACAAAGGTTTCGTATTACTTGCGGAAATATAGCAACGAATTTTCGTAAGTAAGAAAGCTAGACCAGAGCTTTGAACTGTCCTGAGGTGGATATGCCATTATGATGGCACTCTGCTGCTGTTGTAGATGTCACTACTACTGGGAGAGGTATTGCTGCTGATTTATCCCTTTCTATTCTTTTTTTTTTTTTTGCTTTTGTCCTGACAAACTTGGCCGCAAAGCAGGACGTTACGGTAGTCTGTTTTTTGTGTACTGTGAGACTTGGGAGGGGGGGGATCAAAGTTAACCACTGCATTGCCGTCGTCCTAATTGCTATCAAGTGTCGATACATGTCAATCTGTGAAACGGTTGTTGGTTCAGGTAAAAGGCTCGAGGCTTGTGTTTTACCCGAGTTGGGGCGAACTTCTCCATTATGAATTACATATTCAAAATAAAGTACCGATATTTTTAGAAAGGAACATTTGGAGGAATTGAGAGAAAATCCGACGTTTATGAGGGTATTTAATACGATAATTGTATAATCTTTCTAACGCTTGGTCTATCGACTCGATAATAATTAAAACATCATCCAAATAAAGAACAACGCCTAAGACCTTGACAATGGCCCTCTAAAAAACGGATGGTGCATTTTTCAATTAATCAATTCCTCGCTAAGTCTTCTTTGTGCAGTATCGTTAGAATGAATTATCCGTATTTACGCGAGTACGTGAGAAACCGTAATGAATCTTCGAAATTTCCCACTTATCAATTACAACTAATTACATCAGCGTTGACTTCATTAATATCGATCTCGCTTTCAGCGTTTTATTGCAGACCTTAATCAATTTTTTTTTTTTTTTTACAAATAGCGAGGCTATTTCGTGTGATATTCAGGTCAAGACCTTGGCTTAAAATTCCACGACCAATCATGATATATTTTAAATAATTATCAACAAGGACGTGGAAAATTATCTCCAACGTAAACTGAGAAAATTTGTTATGTACATTGAATACAAGTATGTCCTGTTGCTCACATTACTACTATATCAGTCATCCTTTTGCCAGAAAATTTCAAGGCTACGGGCTCTTTAATGAGTGAACACTCAGCCCCAGAATCGAAGTAAAATGGAAACTTACCTATATGACTCAATCTATCAGTTGGAGCTTGCTCCACGCAGGGGTCGACTCGACGTTCGCTATTGGAATCATAGTTCTTCCGCAATAACGGATGATCACTCGCGGCATGACCCTCCTCATGACGCTTGATTTAAGACATGTCTAACTGTGCTGCTAGTTTTCTTCTGAGTTTCGTATATGCTTCCGTTTCTTCAATTTTATTCTCTTACGACACATCGCTAATTTATGTCCGCGAATACCACAGTAGAAGCACCTGATAGAGGATTTAGACGACTTGTGTCGTTTAGCTTCGGGGCTCACTGACGAATTATCTGACCAAGACGGAAACCACTTCTCCGTGTAAGTGAGAATTTTCATTTCATTTAGAAAGTGATCTTCCGTCTTGATATCCTTCGTAAGTGCTATGTGTTTCACTCGTTGGTCTTCTGAAGCCAGTCGAACAAGAACGATGGCGTTGATTATTTCAATCGTAGTTAAATGTTCCCACCTCGCCTTCAGGAAGGAATGGAGACGAATACCGAAATCTCCTATGGTTTCGCCTTTCAGTGGTCGTTCCTTCATTATCATCACTAGCGCCATCGTTGCTGTCTCATTTCCACCAAAATGCGCGGTGAAAGATTCTTTAAATCTTGGCCAGGTGATAGTGGCATGGAACATTTCCTTCTGAAGCCATTGGGCTGCAGAACCTTCTAGAGCACGACTTAAAACGGAGAATAACGCGTTGCCTTGTAAAGGAGTTTCTCCCATAAGCCGACTGGCAGTTGCGCACCATACAGCTGGGTCTGCGCCCGCGGTGTCAGGATTAAAACGCGGTAGCCATATATTTGTAGGCTCCACATTCGATTTTTGCATGAACGACTGAATTAACTCGCTTATGATAGTCATAGACTCTTGCACGGTCATACCAGACGTTGATCCCACATTTAATGTCGAGTTAGCACTGGGGCCAGCACTGAGGTCAGCACTGGGGTTTAATGTACTTTCATTTGGATTAGCCATCTTTTGGTATGTGATATAGATGATAGTTGATAGTACAAATATGATTACAAAATTTGTACAATTAACTGTGGCAATTGGATACTCCAGATGCCAATGCCAACCTCAGGTTCAATAACGAGTACACGGCCAACGGGATAGCAAATACTTTTTCTTCCAAAGTCCAAGTCCAATACAACTTACTTGAACACAATCCAAGTGGAACTGAACTTATTGCTTACAGTCCAAGTGGAATTGCACTTGTATACGCTTCTCTGGACTTCTCTGTACCCCTCGGGTCAACTATGTAGGAGAGACGGTTGATCGTGTGATGTATAATGACAAGGTAACTTGTATATGTGCACTTTGCGTAGAACTCGCGATTACACGTTCAATTTCTAGGTGATGTGTTACACGCCGCACGATACTAGTTCGGATGATTTAAGATGTCGACGAACTCGGATAAGCTATTGCTAGTGACTACCGACAATCGACTCTGACTGAGGTCTAACGACTGACCTTCCGTGACGATGCTGCTGCGGAGGAAAAGTATGTAGGTGTGTCCAAGGATACGAGATCATCGGATTCGTCGAGGGAAGCCTTCGTTCGGAAAGTGAGGGAAATGGGCGTTCCTGTTAATTGATTACTTTCTAAGTTGGTGGTTGAAGAAGGATGCTTCAGAAGAGAAAGTTGCTAATGGGAAGCGTCGTATGCGAGAAAAGCAGATTTCCTGTACCTTCCTGCAGTAGGTAGTAGGTTTAGAAATTCTTAAGACAAAGACAATTTGTTCGTTTGAAGAACCCTAACTAAATAGATCCTAAGATTTATAGTGGGCCCTTAGGCTAGCTGAATATATACCAATAATCAGTAATCCGAACATCTGGTAAACATCTTATCCGAAGAATATGGTCTTTGTGTGGCGCGCCTCCGGACAGAAACCGTTGGAAAATTTACTGCTAAGTGCCGCTACTACTATACAACTACTCTATACCTCTTTTAAGCAAAGACGTCCATCCCGTGACCGTGGCTATTTTTAGCCGCCAGTCATGTCACTTCAAGGCCATTATCATAAATCTTGGGCAAGCATAATGGAATTAAATCATAAACAGCTGCTTCTGTTTTATTATTTACAGATATGATACAAGAATTAACAATCGCCAAAAATCTATTAGTCACCCAATTACTTGGCACGACGGATCAGATTCATAACCTAAAAAGACAGTACTCTTTAGATTTAAGCATTCGATCAACTAGAATCAAACATACTATACGGCAAAATAATTTACTTATAATTCTCAATGAGAATTGTTTGTAAAAAGTCTACCAAATAAGAAAAAAAGGTTTAATATTTACGTATCAGATCAGATCCATAACCTAAAAAGACAGTACTCTTCAGATTTAAGCATTCGATCAACTAGAATCAAACATACTATACGCCAAAATAATTTACTTATAATTCTCAATGAGAATTGATTGTAAAATGTCTACCAAATAAAAAAAAAGTTTTATTATTTAAGTACAGCTAGACTAAAGTATTGGGGACCTTCCCAAAAATTCCAAAAGGCCCCTATGTCCTTTCATCTCCAACATATAAATTTCTAATTGCGGCAATAATTATTTTATTCGATTGTTAAAGGTATCATTAAGAAAAATTCACCTGTTTACTGTTTCAAAACTCTTTTGCGACAAATGTAAGTCTAATGATATTCGATTATCCGTAAGTATGAATGGTTTACTGCCCTACCTTGTCCACATGTTGTGCTATTAAAATTTCCCTATGTACTGCAGTACGGGTAGCATGGTGTGTCGAGTATTGCATTTATGCCAGACCATTTGGGGCACTGGGTTATGGGCAGTTACTGCATACGTTATGCACGCAAAATGCAATTACATCAGCCTATGATAATATACGTTCAACCTTCTACGTGTATAACAGAAATTTTGTACACGATGCTTAAGAAAAAGATGAAAAATGTTGCTATCCCATTTATTTATTTCTATTGAATGAAAGATGATGGAAAGTTGTTAGAAAAGGCAGCGAGGAATAGACTGACTCGAAATGAGGTTTAAAGTGAACTTTACAAATAATTTATTTTACACAACTTACATAAATATAGCACAATGATTGATCGAGGTAACGTGATGGTATTCGACACGAATACACTTCGCGTTGATTCCGTTTTATCTCAAACGAAGATGGCGAAACAGGGAATCATCGCGACCAGGTGACGATTATTTCCAATTTTGAAATCGAAAAACCAGTCACGTGATTCGGTTCAGTGAATGTCGTTAGTTGTCGATCGTTCGAACAACCGATCGATCTCTCAAAAGATCTTCGTCTTCTAAACAATATGCGCACACCGTGGGATTAAAAGGGAAGAAGAAGTAAAATAAAGAGAATGGCGGAAGGGGCAAGACGAAACCTATACGGGGCAACAAATACAATGAGGTGACTTGGGAAGATCTCAGCAGCAGTTCTGTGGTATCGATGTGGTATTGTCGTGTTAAAACGAATCGCGACGAGTCGTCGTAAACAAAATAAAAAATGAAAGAGGAAAAGAAAACACACTAGCAATGTCACGATCGAGCATCCTTCAATTTTTTATTTTTTTCCTCCAGAGCAGCTAAAATAGTAAACAGTATATTTAAATATAATATATAAGAAAATTTATTATACGTATACGGTTTTCATACAAATTAAAGAGTTTATGATCAATCTGTGTTTTTATTTTTATTACTTACCAACTTTCTCAACGAGTCATCTCGATAGTTTCATTTTCACTGGTGGATTTCACAAGACTCCCAACTATAATCGGTATCGTTGCCTGAAATAAATATAATGTACATAAGTATATATTGGAATTATTAATTATACAGATGATTCAAGCTGTAAGTTTCTTTTCTTCCTACTTACTTTTGTAAAAGTTGCATATAACTTCAGGCCTGTTACATTATTAACATATTCCGAGCCCCGTACTGTTAATAAATAACAACAGTTGGGAGACAAATGCGCATGGTGTTCCCATGCATCTTCGTTTATTCTCCAATTATGTATTTTAATTCCACAATGGTAACAAATAGCGATATCGTTTGTTCCGGTGTAGTAGAAGCCTGCTTCGACAAGTTCTGCTCTTATCCTATATATATGTGGCGGCACTCGACAATAAATACCGCCACTAAACATTAACTAGAACCGGACAACGACAGCGCAGTGGTTAGCGTAACATATCTTATTAAAAAAAATTCATTGTTTATTATGATCAGTAAAATGTAACAACAATCTTGGCAATAATAAACGTATATTAAAAAAAGCAGTGGTTAGCGCCTTTAGTTACGAACGTTCAGGACTCAGGTTCGAATCCTGGTGTCCCTAGCCCGATATTATTCTTCCACGACACAATAATTAGGAAGTAAATACAATAGAGCCCCCAGCAGCGACATCTACAGTCAACTTATTACAACACTATCACGGGCCTAGACCACCACATATATTAGGCCATGTGATGAATGATCGTAACCTAGACTCATAGGTTGCGTAAATCAAATATGTCGGTCTCCAAACTGCTATTAGTCCCAAACGGCTAAAGTTCATTTGCCGTCGGGGAAACATTTGGTGGCATTGACGATGTCGGGCAGCCGGCGATTATTGGTACAATTAAGGAGTGGCCAGCGATTATTGGTAGAAATGACGGCGTCGAAGGCATCACTGATGCTGAATCAACCGTCGAAGCTGGATCATCTGATATGTTTGAATCATCAGACGAAATTGAATCGTCTGACTATTGTTCACATACTGGTGATTCTTCGTACTCTGGTAGCACAGGTTGGATGTAGAATATAGGAAACATTTTGTCCTTATTTTTACTCGTAGAGTTTTCAAACGAATACGAGCCGTCGAAAAGTTTCGTCGTCGAGTGCCGCCACAGACAATTCGCGGCATTCCATTCTATCTTCGTTGTATGAGATTAAAGAACAAGTAGGTAAAATTATTTTCTCGTACGATCTAATCAGGCAGAAAAGATCGCAGCATAGGAACAATCATCGTATATATCGATTCTGTGTCTTAAAATCAACTTGCAGTAGACACGACAGTCGTAATCAATACATTCACAATGTATTCACGAAACACGCCGCGTCTGCTCTTCTCTTCTTTTACCTTCGCTGTAATCGGCATCGCAGGTAAGGCAGGCAGCATCCTTTTCGGCAGGTTTTCCTTCAATATTCGGAGTTAGCAACAAGCCACTAATACCTAAAATTCCACGTCACAATTTCTATTTGCCAAACGTTTGCATAATCGACACGAAACGATAATATACGAACGAATAGCTGCAGCGATTCGCTCTAAAGTCTCGATAGATTTTGTTCATTTTGTCGAGCGCCTAAAATGCCAATTAAGCTGTCCACGTGGTTTTAATTTAATACATTTAAACTATTATTTTATATATATATATAAAATAATTTTGGATGATCTAGATTAGACTGCTCCGTTGAACACCGTCGGATAACGTCGGACAACGTCGGACAACTTCGGGCAACGTCGGATAACGTCGGACACCGTCGGACACCGTCGTATATGACTTGACTCTATCAAATCCATTCTGAGCCCATTCTGTACAATGATAGCTATCTGATTTGGAACGAAATGTAAAAATCTATTCTTCTTTTCCACTGAATCTTGCGGTTATTTTGTGCACGGGAGTGCGTCGCCTGAGACCATTGATTCTTTCGAAAGATCGCGAACGAACGAACGAGTTCGCGCCGTGATTTTTCTTTCACTGTTTGCTCCGGCTTCTTCTTGTTTCCCTATATTTAAGAAAAGATTATTATGGTCATGTTAGAGTTTATAACATAGTTTTATATAGTTTGATATACAAATTATATTTACTTTAAAATATATTTGATACATATTTCATAATGGATATTTTCTTAATTATTTGGAATACTAAGAAGAACGTAAAGACGATTAAATACATTGTTGTTCTATTTCCGATGTATCAAATCATTCTCTTATTTCAAACAAATTTTTAACGAATTATCTTATTGTTACAAATTGAGTTATATCACAACAATTGACTCATCGAATTCAATTTCCTTACTATATTATGTGAATTTGCTACAGTTAACGTCATAAACTTGCAACTTGGTAACAGTTAAATTCAAATACCTCGAAACAAGGTTTCGCGCGCGTTTCTGCAGTATTGTTCAAGTATATGTAGTGGCGAACTTTTGAATTCTTGCAAATATTTTCCAATATTTATAATACGCGATTATGGTGTATTAGTGGAATGTATATTTCGTATTCTAATAACGAAAATTCACAGTATATATTCTTCTAATTGCGAACGATATAATTCCTGCAAACGATTGTATTGCATTCACGGTATACCTAAGCATTTGTTCGCTATCGAGAAATATCTCACAATTTTCAATTAACATTTTTCATACTTGTTTCAATCTTGTTACGGTAACGCTTTAATTAAGAGGCGATCTAACGACGGTCCCGAATCGACGCAATCCTTCCCCGACGATAATCAAACGTCTCGTTAGACTCTCACTTTCTCTGGAATTAAACCGCAAATTGGGCCCGCAATTTTTCCGCACAAATTCCACGCCGCAGGGCGTAATTCCGGCATTATTGTAATCACGAAACGATAACGAGAGACCTTTTGACCGGGACTACTTGCTACACATATTTCAGAATATGTAAAAACTTTAGATTTGCAAATTGAAAATTTGATTTCATAAAATAAAATTCCATCTTTATTTTTTGTTAAATAATATCCATACTAAAACGTCATACGTATATATATGTATGATATACATATATATATGACGTCTGTATGTATGTATGTATGGCGCTGCATGTATATAGTGTGTGCATATATATACATATATATATATATATATACAAAAATATATTTGGGAGGAAATTGCAAGATGAATAAACATAGGCATTGTCGTTTATAGCATATATTTCCAGTGTTTACGTAATTGGTCATAATTTTTTATTTTTAATAATCTTTAATTTTGCTGGAAGTTCTTTAAATACAGATAATAGTCTTTTTCCTATATATATATGTCGGAGATGAAGGAACAGTGACCCCCCCCCCCCCCGGTCGTAATTGCTTGGGAAAGTCTTGATATTGTAGCATTTGCGAGACGGCCCAGACACGGTCATTTGAAATTTGAGACAATGAGCTTAGGCTCGAGGCGACAACCGATCGCCGGACGTAGCCACGGTCACGGGATGAACGTTCCACCTAACAGAGATATAGCCCCCCTGTAAAGAATTGGCCGTACCGACACTTGACAATAAACATTCCAACGGCCTTGTAGCTCGCCACACGCAGACCCCATTCTTTGGGTAAGATGATCGCCAGATGTCGATGCATCATTCACAGTTTATGTTCAGATAGCCTGAGGAACCGCTACAAATCTTAGAACTCAATTAAATAAAGTCCTTCAGATTGATAGTCTTTATTCTATCAGCCCATAAATCTGTTATCTATTGCGGGAAGATAGGGGAGACCTGCTTTCGTCACGTACCACGCTTCCCGCTAGGAACTCTCTCTCAAGGGCGGCTAGCATTTTTTTCTAATCGCCAACATAGAAATTAACCAATTAACAGCAACGTCCATTTCCCTCACCCTCCGAGCGGTGGCTTCCCTCGACGAATCCGATGATCTCGTGCCCTTAGGCACACCCCATCATAGTTTTCCTCTGCAGCGTCGTCGTGACGGAAAGTCATTCCCTTTCTTGCAGCCTCATTAGCCAGATACCTAGTGGGTGTTGGTACGATCGGTGAATAATCTACGTTTTAGCCAAGAGTTAATCAAGTGATCCTTGCATCGCGAGCAGTAAGTCGAGTCCGACTTAGACTTTGAAGCAAAGTATACCCGTGGACCGTGGATTCGTCATATCGGACCTAAGGTCATTGTCACTAGCGCCTAATTACCGCGGTCTCTTGTGTCGATCTTGTGTATTATCTGTATTTGTGACAATAAACGCTAATTCGATTGTGCAACAAGGATGGACAACCCAGGAAGAGACTCGTTATACGCCCCTAATCCAAGTCCTAACCTCACCCTGACATATATAATAATGCCTTTTTTCTACTACAGAAAATAAAAAAATTTTTTTTCCAACCAAATATATATATATATTCCATATATATTCCACTGAATGAAATAAATTTGTTACCTCGGTAACACATGTACAAATGGAAAATAATAACGAGATAAATCAACGTATTCTCTACAGTCTGCTAAAAAATGTGATATGATAGATGGTGAAAGATAGTCTTATATATGGAATTTTAAGTATTTCTGCATGAAGTTGCAAATACATTTTCCTTTCTAAAAACTTTTTAATGTTAGTATTTTTCCACATTATTTTAATATTAGTTATGCGAAGAACAAAATTAGATTTTTTATTATCACCTATAAGAGTATCCAATTTTAGTGCTCTAGTTGCTTCTATAATGTTATAAAAATGTTGTTCCTTCAACAAAATAATCATCAACTTTATTCCACAAAGGAGATATCTTCATTTGTATCGTATACCTAAGACAACTTTTATAAACGTCTGTAGTAACCTGTCTTGATCCTTGATACTGACAGAAATAAAAACCATTTTATCATTAAAATAATATATATTGTGTCAATAAAGATTTGTATCGTGAATATACGACTAGTTAAAACTTTCTCAAAATTTTGTTCAATCTACCTGTTTCAGAAAATTGTTTATGCAAACAATTATAACAAATATATATCTTTCTGTAGCCATTACTGGTGAAACAATAACGTCAGATATTAAATGAATAAGTAATGTAAAATTGTATTGTTTTTCAAGAACGTATTTTCGAACGAATAGCCAAAACTTAAAGTTCTAAAAGTTGTTGTTGTAGTAGTATATTAATAATGATTTTTATGAAGAAGCTTTATTGTCAATTATCTTAAAATTAAAATTGTATGCGAGACATCTAAACTTTTCATATTTAAAAGAAATCTAAAATCTTGTTAAGTAAAAAGACGACTCTTTTTCTATTACCAACAGTTTCATTTTACTAACAATAAGGGGAGTAAAACAAAGAAGAATTAGTTAGATGCAGAAACAGTTAACTTTATTCAGATAAGATAAGATACATGATTCAAATTAATGTTTAATTAAGTAAAATGTATTTTACTAGTTTAATATTATGTTTCTAGTTACTAATTAGTGTAGAAATAGCACTAAAAGTAAAATATTTTATCATGTCATGATATATACACTTAATTCAACGGTACATGCATCACACGTATTAATGTGTGTACGTCATTTTTAAAAAATTATAAAGTACATTCGTATAAGAGATAGGAATAAACTAATTTATATATGTACATAATTATATATATATATATATATATATATATAGATGTGCATGTATTATGAAAAATATATACGAGTTACTGCTTTAATGTTTATTCTGCAATTTATGCATTGTTCAAAAGCATAGGAGCAAGACTGACAAGTTTCTAGATGTCTACAAGGTAGAAATACAATTGTTGCTTCTTGTTTCTTGCAAACTTTACACAATCGAGCATCCTTCAATTTTTTATTTTTTTCCTCCAGAGCAGCTAAAATAGTAAACAGTATATTTAAATATAATATATAAGAAAATTTATTATACGTATACGGTTTTCATACAAATTAAAGAGTTTATGATCAATCTGTGTTTTTATTTTTATTACTTACCAATTTTCTGAACGAGAGTCATTTCGATAGTTTCATTTTCACTGGTGGATTTCACAGGACTACTAACTATAGTTGGTATCGATGTCTGAAATAAATATAATGTAGATAAGTATATATCGAATTATTAATTATACATATGGTTCAAGGTGTAAGTTTCTTTTCTTCCTACTTACTTTTGTAAAAGTTGCATATAACTTCAGGCCTGTTACATTATTAACATATTCCGAGCCCCGTACTGTTAATAAATAACAACAGTTGTGTGACAAATGCGCATGGTGTTCCCATGCATCTTCGTTTATTCTCCAATGTTGTACTTTAACTCCACAATGGTAACAGATAACGATACAGTTTGTTCCGGTGTACAAGAAGCCTGCTTCGGCCAGTTCTTCACTTTTCCTATATATATTAGGCCATGTTACGAATGATTGTAACCTGGACTCATAAGTTACGTAATTCGAATATTTTGGTTCCTGAGCTGGTATTAGTCCCAAACGGCTAAGTTCATATGCCGTAGGTTTTTCTGTTTGTGTTAAAAATTTATGGCTGTTAAAATCAAACGACTGCAAATATTCTAAACCGTAGGGACATCGTATATTGTTATTTCTTCGTTCTGCCCGTAGAAATTCATCCGGATCTGTTCCAATTGGTACATTGACGCAATGTTCATTGCGGACAAATCTGCACTTTGGAGACCATATCTCGTGAACTTGCATAGGAGTACGATACTTTGGCCAGTGACTTACAACCACTTCACACACAAAACATTTGGCTCTATCCATTTTGCCTGTATAATAGAATCCTGCTGCCGCAAGACTCTTAGGGTTAACGTAAGATACAAACCAATTTCGAAAACTCGAAAGTCTTGCTGCTTCGAAACGAAAATCATCATGTTTTTGAATGCTATACGGCGTCGATTGAATCGAAAACAGTGGATTGATCGTTGGCATTGATCCCGAATTTATTTGTGGGATTGACGAGATTGAGTAGTAGCCGGTGAATATAGGTACGACAAAAGAGGGGCTGCTAGTGATATGTGGTTGAAGGGACGGCGACAAAAGCATCGTCGATGCTGAATCAACCCACAAAGTTGGATCATTATCTGATAAGCCTGAATCACCAGACGAACTTGAATTGTTTGAATCATTAGGCGAAGTTGAATCGTCCGAACCTTCTTCATGTTCTGCAGGTTCTTCGTATACTGATAGCGCAGGTGAGATGTTGATTATAGGATACATTTTGTCTTTATTGTTAGTCGTGGAGTTTTCAAACGAATACGAGATTACGAATATGAGATGTTTAGGTCTTGTATATTTTATATTGTTAAATTTAATAAAACTGCACTATCGTACGAACGAACCACACAAACTATTCCACTCTTACATTATTATCGAACCTTGACCCTTCAACAGAGCTACCATGTATCTGCCTATTTTATATACTTATCTCCACCACATTGCTCCTTCATCCCACCATAAGGCACTGCGCAGAGTACGCAAGTTGTCGACCAATCAACTGTCACTGATGCTCCACCCCTTACCGTACCGCAATGAACCCTACTGTATTACCATTGCGTGTTTATAATGTAATAAAATTATTTTTACAAATAACCATACAATTTTTTCAATATGTGAAACATCTCACACAGGGTTTCTACAGAAAAATTCAACCGTTTCTAACATTTTATAAATTTATTTTGATATAAAGTTCTCTCGCGATGCGAACAATAAGACGCCGTAGCATTATGTTATATTTTATCTATCATATCGTATTATATATATCGCTATCATATATGGTCCTTGTCACTTTTCGTAAATGTTCCTTACGTTTGGCAACCATATACCATAGTTTGGCACTAAAATTATTAATTACTTGTGCACTAGATGATAGATACAGAACGAACTGGTCGGTCATGTGTTTGTTTTTGTTTTGTTTTTGCTTTGTTTTTGTTTTGTTTTTGCTTTGTTTTTGTTTTGTTTTTGTTTTGTTTTTGTCACAAAAGCCCGTGAACATATAGAAGGGCGATGTAACAAAGTGGTAGAGAAACACAACAAGTGAGTCGTTCTTCTGCAAGTTCATGGCCCAAGAGCAGGATGAGAAGATACAGTCCAGTCAAATTAACCTAAAAAAAAGACAAATTCAGTATTAAATTTTCTTGCGCGAACTTATGAAAATTATTCTCGGGAATAAATCCTATATGTTTGCCACTCGAAATTTCTTGCACAGACTTTGCAAAAAATCTCCAATGTTGTCAAATACAGTTTTTTTTTCTTTTTTTTTTTGCATATAACAACGACTCTAGTAATCAGATTGTAAAAAGATTCAAATAAATATTCTATCGCCAATTATTCATGTAAAATTGAGAATGTGAAGTTGAAACATTTTGAAAATGTTTTTTTCTGATGTAATTAATAATTTAGAACATACTCGTAAAAAAGGCTTCCTCTATCTTGTAACTCTATCAAGTAACAACAAACGAAAATGCGCTTTAAATAGCTTTGTTTCTTCGTAACTTTCCTCGTAATGTTTTGATACAATCAGCATCCCTATTTCATCACTTACCTCGATGTTCTATGATTTTTTGTACACACAATTCGCCATACACTCGCATCGCCAGTTCGGATAACCATCGTTTCATGCAGTATTTAATTTCAACCTGAAATACTTGGAACGATGGCACACAGCGATAATTCACGTCGCGCCTCGCGCTGTTGCCACTTTAAGTAAACAAAGTCTTTACTGGCAACCGCGTTCATCGCGCAAGGATCGAGGACGAATTCGTTACTGCTAAACAAGTCGTTATCAATTTGATCGTTCACCGTTGCTTTGTTCGATTTCCATTGCGCGCAGACTCGTTTGGAAATTTCAAACTAAATTCCATGAAAATCCCTCCCATGTATGTTGGACATAGTTTCCAGTTTGAAATTTCAACAATTTTTGGCTGAGTTTTTGGCTGAATTTTTTGGATAAAGTTCTCGCTGGTCTATCGATTTCAAGCTTGTTTCGGCCGATTTTTAATTCTACAAGCGATTCTACAATTCTACTGCGAGCTTCCAAAACTTACATAATCAAACATTTCCGACGTTGATTTTAATACAGTAAACTTTCACGGGAAAATTTTCTATCTGTCACTGTGTAAGCATCCGTCCATTCACTGCCTTTATTTCTTGCATTTTCTTAGAAATTCCTTCGCCGATATTATCGAACTCAATATTTCCAAAATTTATAGCGACTCTATCTGCAAGTTTCTAATTTACTAAACCCATTACCCATGTACAGATGCGAAGTTTCGTTAATTTCGACTGTTTCCTGAGCAGAATATTTTTATTCTTGCAATCTCCGAAGCTTTCGTCGTTGACATCTATCTATTCGACATGTTAAATTCCGACGTACTTAATCGAATAAACCAACAGATAATTTGTTACTTTTCTAATGCGAGGAAACGCATTATGCGTGGAATAACGAAATGCGATTATAATTTGAGACGAGTGAACAATTGTTACAGCAGACAATGGGGCAAATGAAATTGCATAATGTCACAGAGAAACTAATAAACTTTTATATTTCAAACTTTTGGTAATAGTGAAAAATGACAAGCACCTGGAACTTTGATCTAATTGAATAATGGCATAAAGTGATAATTTCGTTACGATGTAGGTGATTTGATATGAGGTGATGTTAGATGTAAGTGTCCAATAACTCTCAATATTCAACAAAAAGGTTTATTAAACAATCAACAGTCAATAATCGCGCTTCTCGAATGTGTTTACTTGGGTTGTGTTACGCGACGGTTGCCGTACGGTATACGCGATATTTCAAATATTCCAAATATTCGGCGAAAGGGCCGTAGGGATATCGATTGGGCATGTCGGCCTTACGTTTTGTGTCGCGAAGCCGTCGGAAAGTTTCGTCGTCGAGTGCCGCCACAGATAATTCGCGGCATTCCAATTTATCTTCATTGTATGAGATTAAAGAACAAGTAGGTAAAATTATTTTCTCGTACGATCTAATCAGGCAGAAAAGATTGCAGCATAGGAACAATCAACGTATATATCGATTCTGTGTCTTAAAATCAACTTGCAGTAGATACGACAGTCGTAATCAACACATTCACAATGTATTCACGAAACACGCCGCGTCTGCTCTTCTCTTCTTTTACCTTCGCTGTAATCGGCATCGCAGGTAAGGCAGGCAGCATCCTTTTCGGCAGGTTTTCCTCCAATATTCGGAGTTAGCAACAAGCCACTAATACCTAAAATTCCACGTCACAATTTCTATTTGCCAAACGTTTGCATAATCGACACGAAACGATAATATACGAACGAATAGCTGCAGCGATTCGCTCTAAAGTCTCGATAGATTTTGTTCATTTTGTCGAGCGCCTAAAATGCCAATTAAGCTGTCCATGTGGTTTAATTTAATACATTTAAACTATTACTTTATATATATATATATATATATATATATATAAACTAATTTTGGATGATCTAGATTAGACTGCACCGTCGAACACCGTCGGACAACGTCGGACAACGTCGGATAACGTCGGACACCGTCGGATATGACTTGACTGTCAAATCCATTCTGAGCCCATTCTGTACAATGATAGTTATCTGATTTGGAACGAAATATAAAAATCTATTCTTCTTTTCCACTGGACCTTGCGGTTATTTTGTGCACGGGAGTGCGTCGCCTGAGTCCATTGATTCCTTTGAAAGATCGCGAACGAACGAACGAGTTCGCGCCGTGATTTTCCTTTCACTGTTTGCTCCGGGGCTTCTTCTTATTTCCCTATATTTAAGAAAAGATTATTATGGTCATGTTAGAGTTTATAACATATTTTTATATAGTTTGATATACAATTTATATTTATTTTAAAATATATTTGATACATATTTCATAATAGATAATTTCTTAATTATTTGGAATACTAAGATGAACGTAAAGACGATTAAATACATTGTTGTTTTATTTCCGATGTATCAAATCATTCTCTTATTTCAAATGAATTTATTCCCCGGTGACGTGCTCAGCGAGATAGCTGAATAAATTGTCAGCCTGAATTCACTGTAAGGTGACTGTTTATTCGACCAGTCGCGAGGAGACGCGATTGCGAGGAAAAAGTCTAGAGATGTGGTAACTGCTCTTATAAATTTATTGTTCTCTTACTGTGCAATGTGTGGAGAAGTGCGTCGACTAGTAACACTATTACATTTAGACAATATCTTCCAACAATATTTCAACGATGAAACGAATTAAATTGATGGAGACACAAGAATATTTTGAATTGTTAAATTAGCCGCAGTGACGATTATGCTCTCTCTTCTTTCATTCTTTCATATTCATATCAGATAGATAGGTAGCAGGAACACATCTCGGTAGCAAGCAGAAATATTACTCGCAAAAGTGTCACAACCACAGCAATTTCTTAATTGCCGAGCGGAGATCGAGCCAACGCTCTTGATGGAGAAGCGATTTAACCGCAGGTTATTCATTGTGGCACGCCGTTCACCGTCGTCGATTTTTAGCATATCTTCGTACGACATTATTCTTTCCATTCTATTTTCGATAACCCTGTAACAATCACAGATACAAATCGTTATCGTTTATACACATCTTGCAGGTAATACACCAAAATTCTATTAAAGATCTCAGGTTGTTTTACAAATATAAGTAACGTTTCATGTCTTATACATACGATTTAATATCTATGATAAATACTTTGTTTATTGTTCTTACTTTTCTTTCTTCTATTTTTTTTGCCCCTCATAGATCGAGTTTTAGTATTTCTCTATTTCACAGCACCATTATCGCTGGCTCCATCTATTATTAATAGGCAAACATCTATTATTCAGTTAATTATTTGCATACGTTTTTATTGCTCAGTTGATAAGGTAAATTCATACTTATTTGCATGCTCAAATATTTCATTCCATGTGTCTCAGGGTACATGTAGTTGGTACTTCACAGATTCACATATCACAGACTAGCAGGATGGGTTGGTTTACTTACCAATGATGGTGAACTCAAAATCAGCAAAGAGATCTCCAAATAAGCGTAGAACAAAGACTTCCTTGTATTGGTTCTTAACACTGCGCCTTTCAAGTTCTTTCTTTCTACATTTTCTATCATAGGCACATCCTTCGTCTTCTGAAAAGCATATAAAACAATAAGCGATTATTATTAATCGTAACAGAAAAGTTGAAGGCAGATTACTTGGTTTTATATTTTCCAAATTCCACGAAGCAAGTACTGCAAGGCTTGTCAGGTTAATAGAATACTCTGAATGATTTCTAACATCATTCCGAGGTCGTCCACCGCAAGAGCAAAATCATTAAAGAGGAAACGATCTCGAGAATCGTGGTTGAATGAAATGAACGTAGACAGACTTGAAAGAATTTGTGAAAATTTTAAGAGATCAAGTAATTCCAATATTGAAGACTGTTTCTTAATGTAAATACGATGGAACGACTTAGTTCTTCGAAGATCTGCTTTTCTTAGGAGGAAGACACAGTCATCATCAGAACTATTATCATTTAGATAAAACGATTTAGAAAATTCTTCAGGTTGAAGACTATCGATTCTTCGGAATAGGGTAATTTCAATAATAGGGTTCGTTTGCTGGTCAACCAGAGGACGACGAGAAACGGCTGAAACATACCGTCAATTAAAACATGGTACGCCTGGGATATACTTTTGAATCTGTTGTTCGCTTCTTCCAGTTTTCACGGTTTTTGTCTGGATGCCATCTCAATGCCCCATTGTCCTTTCATCTCCAACATATATATATATATATATATAAAATAGTTTATAACACATATACTCGTTTAACTTGGCTTTTTCTTTATAATTTTTTTTAATACTAATTCAACCCTATAATAGAATATTAAATGCAAGTTAAACACTCGAGTATTCTTGTACATTCTTCTCAGTTGATAACCAGCTTCTCTGCTCTTACCGAGCCTTTACTTACGCCTTTTTAATGTCGCCGGTTGTGGCGCTTCGTTCCACTTCTAATATCTCGTAGCAGTCAGCCATCGTTCACAGTGTTCGCTCTTGGGTGTTAGGACTTGGACAACCACCTGTTGAACAATACAGATAGACGGTTATGGTAATTAGACAAATAATTAGGCCAATACTTCCCGTTACGATTTGAATAATCGACGCCACCAATAGGTCGATCCCCTATTTCTGTTACGATACTAGGGGTGGTTGATTTTAACAGGTTATAATATGTAAATTTCAAACAACTACGTACACTTTAATATTTGATACTTGAGAATTATGTGTATGTCGACTGTCAAACTACGAGTGAGACTCTGCGTGTTGGCGAATGTGATTTGACGTGATTGTCTAGCAGAGATTTTACTGCTTACTGTTGTCCGCTCTCGTGTCATTACGGAGGAAAGCTCGGTGTGGGTGTGTCTGTTGTACGAAGAAAGCGGATTTGTTGCTCACACTTTTCGTTAGGAGAGTGAGGGTAACCATCCACGATGCCCATTGGTTAGAGCCGACGTTAATGGATGAAGATAGGTGGAGGAAACCTTTTACCAACGTGGCTCGAAGGTGACATTATTGTTTGTGGGAAAAACTCGCCTAGGTAAATACCTGCATTTATCGTAATATGTAAGTGCGCGCAATAAACATAAGTACTGTTTAGAGATCATTCACAAAACAAAACATTTACAGGGCTTTTTCCAAGTTAAGAGGATTATCTTTATGGTAATTAATTCGCAATTGGACTTTATTCCTTAAGAACGACCATAGAATCAACAGCGATTCGTTATATTGCTCTGTTTCCCCTATGCCATGTCATTCTTTTACTCGCGAACTATACGTACCAGAATTTATTCTGATTTTCTATTGTTTAAAAATAGATTATAACAATGTTAGTTTTCAACTAATTTTATAGTATTGCAAGTAGCAAGACCAGAGTATTTAAAGTAGTTTTTTCGTATATTAAATAGTAATTTTCGTTGAATTCACTGTAAAAATTAGCGTTGCGATAATATTTCATCACGATTTCTACTAATTTTCCCAAACTCCCCGAATGCATTTGTCCGACACTGTTCCTGGATCAAACGATACAGTTGCAACAGCTGTATAAGTGTTATCGTTCGTCGGTAACTTCTTAAATTTTAGCACTTTGATATATCGACCCCCCACTCGTGATTTTTCACATCATTGTCGCGATAGATTGATTACGGGTAGTATTCGAGTGCGAAATAGCATCGCGGCTTGTCATTGGCGTGGCGAATTAGAGTAGCGACAATATGATAATCGCGTTTGCTTTAGAGTTGCGTATTACGATGTCGCGATTGCATTTTCAAATTTTTATTATGAATATTTAGAATTTCTTATAGAACTATGCGTACCAGAAATTATTCTGGTTTTCTATTATTTAAAAATAGATTATAAAAGTGTTAGTTTTTATCTAATTTTATAGTATTGCAAGTAACAATACCAGAGTATTTAAAGTAGTTTTTTCGTATATTAAATAGTAATTTTCGTTGAATTCACTATCAAAATTAGCGTTGCGATAATATTCCATCACTATTTCTACTAATTTTCTCAAACCCCCCGGCTGAATTTGTCGGACACAGTTCCTGGATCACGCCATACAGCTGCGAATAGCTGTACAAGTGTTATCGTTCGTCGGTAACTTCCTTAATGGTTGCACTGCGATATATTAGTGTTGTGTATTGCTTAAATACCAGTGCGCGCTCGCGGAGGAGCGTGCGCAGAGAGACAAGGAAAGATCACGCAATCCCGCAATAGCGACGCGACTAGAAAGCTCGTGCGCAGCAGGAGGGCGGCACAGCCGCTGCCCCAGGAGCGTCACGACCAAGGATCACGGCGTTGGGGGCGTGGTCCCCCATAGCGACCCAACACAAACAAGGACGCCTACCTCGACCAATAACAGCAGGGAGAACACGACGAGGGGTGTCCCCTGATACTAGTCGCGAGAGTGCCCGAGGCACCTCTACCAAAACGTGCGGATGGCTACCGTGGGGGTTTTAGCCGGTACGAATCCGGCACTACCCGGCGCCCTCTCCCCGGAGGGCGAGAGGCGCCTATGAAGGTTTCCTCCACGAAAAAAAAAAAAAAAAAAAAAAAAAAAAAAAAATACCACTGCGTAGATTTACATTTATTAGCGTTGCGTATAAAATTTAGCGAATAAATTTTTATAATTTTTTTTTATACGGTATGTTAATTGATATTGCAGCTGATATATCTTCGCGTTTGATTTTGAAAATTTTCTACTTCACGAATTTTAGTAGTAAGTTAGCGTTGCGAATCAAAAATGTTCTGTTCCACTTACGGTTTCTTGATCGGTTTTATATAGAGTGGAAAACAATCAAATTTTATTAACAGCTCTTTCGGCTATTGCTTTCTTTCTTTTTCAGCGCCTCTTATTATTATGCCCCTTATTACTACGTTTATTACTGAAAATACTGCTATACGACATATTCTTTTATCAGCGTTAACGTTACTACGATTGCAAAAATACAGAATTTTACTACGAATGTAATATATATGTCGGGTTTTCATTAAGATTAAGGGTAGGGGCGTGTAATGAATCTTCACTGGAATTGGCCATCGTTGTTACACAATCGAGGTAATGCTGATCAGCAGAAGTGTGAGTATTACAGAATCGACAAGTAACCGCGGTGATTAGACGCTAATGATTGTCACGTCCCGCGATCCGCGCGATTCGCGGTGCGAAAGTAAAATTGATAAATTCTTTTAAACCGAGATAATTTAAAACGTTTATTCGAAACCGTGTTTACAATATTTGAAGTGAAAGGCAGTTAAAGCCGCTAGAAAGGGAAGGCCCAGTGTCCTTTCACCTCCGACATATATATGTCGAGTTAGCATTGAGGTTAGGGGCGTTTAACTAACCTTCCCTTGGGTTAGCCATTTTTTAGTATACAATATAGATGACAGTTAATGATACAAATATGATTATTACAGAATAAAGTTTATTAGCAAGAAACAATTTCACTATACAACGACAAGTTCTTACTAAAGATTTATATTATAATAACAATGATTACTTAGACACTAAATGAATATAATAATAAATTTACAAAGTGATTATACGACTAGTACAGAATTTGACAATTCACTGTGACCATTAGATACTCGAGATGCTAATGACAGTAATCTTAGGTCCAACAACGAATACACGGCCAACAGGATAGCAAATGCGATTACCTGTACAAAATTCAAGCGGAACTGAACTTATGTACTTTTCCATGTACCTCTCTGTACCCCTTGGGTCAACTATACTTTTAAGCAGAGCTATACAACTACTCTATACCTCTTTTAAGCAAAGACGTCCATCCCGTGACCGTGGCTATTTTTAGCCGCCAGTCATGTCACTTCAAGGCCATTATCATAAATCTTGGGCAAGCATAATGGAATTAAATCATAAACAGCTGCTTCTGTTTTATTATTTACAGATATGATACAAGAATTAACAATCGCCAAAAATCTATTAGTCACCCAATTACTTGGCACGACGGATCAGATTCATAACCTAAAAAGACAGTACTCTTTAGATTTAAGCATTCGATCAACTAGAATCAAACATACTATACGCCAAAATAATTTACTTATAATTCTCAATGAGAATTGTTTGTAAAAAGTCTACCAAATAAGAAAAAAAAGGTTTAATATTTACGTATCAGATCAGATCCATAACCTAAAAAGACAATACTCTTCAGATTTAAGCATTCGATCAACTAGAATCAAACATACTATACGCCAAAATAATTTACTTATAATTCTCAATGAGAATTGATTGTAAAATGTCTACCAAATAAAAAAAAAGTTTTATTATTTAAGTACAGCTAGACTAAAGTATTGGGGATTTTCCCAAAAATTCCAAAAGGCCCCTATGTCCTTTCATCTCCAACATATAAATTTCTAATTGCGGCAATAATTATTTTATTCGATTGTTAAAGGTATCATTAAGAAAAATTCACCTGTTTACTGTTTCAAAACTCTTTTGCGACAAATGTAAGTCTAATGATATTCGATTATCCGTAAGTATGAATGGTTTACTGCTCTACCTTGTCCACATGTTGTGCTATTAAAATTTCCCTATGCACTGCAGTACGGGTAGCATGGTGTGTCGAGTATTGCGTTTATGCCAGACCATTTGGGGCACTGGGTTATGGGCAGTTACTGCATACGTTATGCACGCAAAATGCAATTACATCAGCCTATGATAATATACGTTCAGCAACCTTCTACGTGTATAACAGAAATTTTGTACACGATGCTTAAGAAAAAGATGAAAAATGTTGCTGTCCCATTTATTTATTTCTATTGAATGGAAGATGATGGAAAGTTGTTAGAAAAGGCAGCGAGGAATAGACTGACTCGAAATGAGGTTTAAAGTGAACTTTACAAATAATTTATTTTACACAACTTACATAAATATAGCACAATGATTGATCGAGGTAACGTGATGGTATTCGACACGAATACACTTCGCGTTGATTCCGTTTTATCTCAAACGAAGATGGCGAAACAGGGAATCATCGCGACCAGGTGACGATTATTTCCAATTTTGAAATCGAAAAACCAGTCACGTGATTCGGTTCAGTGAATGTCGTTAGTTGTCGATCGTTCGAACAACCGATCGATCTCTCAAAAGATCTTCGTCTTCTAAACAATATGCGCACACCGTGGGATTAAAAGGGAAGAAGAAGTAAAATAAAGAGAATGGCGGAAGGGGCAAGACGAAACCTATACGGGGCAACAAATACAATGAGGTGACTTGGGAAGATCTCAGCAGCAGTCCTGTGGTATCGATGTGGTATTGTCGTGTTAAAACGAATCGCGACGAGTCGTCGTAAACAAAATAAAAAATGAAAAAAGAAAAGAAAACACACTAGCAATGCCATGTTTCTGATGGAGGCACTCGTCCTTGCTCAGTAATCCGTTGCATCAGGACCTAAAAATTCAGACAGAATAGATTATTAACGTCCTATAATTATGCTATACTTTGGTTAAAAAAAAAAAGAAAAAAATAATAAAAGAACTTGGAACTCTGTCGCGCTACGATTTTTGTAGACAGTAATTATTCTAATTATTTTTTATGTAGAAAGGATTCAGCGTCGTTGAATTTAATGAAATAATTGATTCTTATCGTAGTCTATAACTGGTTCAAAATTTGCTGGCTACTCAAAATACAATTGAAAAATAGTCGACTACTTTTTTTTTAATTGAAACTATTAACCATAGAGAGGAGAAAATTGGGAAAATGTTGAGTAACCACTTAAGATTTAACAAACTGTAATAGTTACAATTTCAGCAATATAATAAAATGACGATAGCAGTAGTTGTGATTACAGTAAAATGCTAATTAAAAGCAACGAATGACACTAATTATTACTTGTTTCAAAGCATGGATTATTATTTCAGTAAGTAGCTCCATTAACGATCGACCGATTATTATCGATCATCGAGGTGTTAATTTACTTACGACTTGCTCTGCCTCTGGATTTGATAAAATCCAGACAATCGTATCGACCCGATAAATCGCGATTCGAACTGATGGCACAGTATACATCAGAACAAATGCATCGTGCATGTACAAATTCAGAGGGTGTCTGAATTAGAATATGTTCTAAAACAACTCTTTTACAAGGGAAAGAAAGAAATGAAGTTATTGAATTTTGAGTTATGGTTTTTATATTATGGTGAATTAGTCGTGATAGTTGTAGTAGTTGCTGGTGTAGAATATCGTCGTTGCTGTGGTATTGCTGTATTTCTTTCCATTTAAAAATCATGGAAGAAAAATCGAACTACGGGCGCCGGGATTCGAACTCGCTTCCCGAACGTCGTAATCAAAGGCGCTAACCACTGCGCTACCTTTTTCTTTTTAACCACTGCGCTACTTTTTTCTTTTTAACCACTGCGCTACTGCCATCCGATACTTTTTTTTCATGTTTATTGACTCAGAAAATGATTACTACACATGTATGGTATTCATAATAAAGAATGAATTTCGGTTGTGGGGTGGATTAGGCAAAAGTACCGATACGTGTCGGTACGACATAGCCATACAATATTATGTGTGTCGGTATTATATTGCTTTTTGGCATTACAATTTATAATTTGGATTATATATGATATTATGATATTATTTTTTTTCTTCCTATCTCTGTCCTGAAAACCTGGTCGCAAAAACAGGGCAGTTTGGTAGTCTGCTTTTGGTTTCGGTGGGTCTGTGAAATTTTGAGAAGGAGTGGGGGTGGGCGGACGGGGAGGAGGTCCGCCGTCCGGTGCTAGTTGGTATTTGTGGCTAGTGGTGGTATTTGTTGTCGAGTACCGCCACATATATATATTTAACGAACACAAAAAAATTTTTTAAAGTAAAAAAATAAATTGTAACAGATTTCTAAACCTATCTCATGGGCGTCTTGTCGCTGCAGTCTTTAAATGGCGGGAAAAATGCAGCTCGTAATTTTTGAGTGAAACAAAAAACCAAAAAAAGGATTAAATTATTATATATTATAGTCTAACTAAGACTATACTAACTAAGACTATACTAGACTCAACTAAGTGATTGTGGATTTTGTCAACATCATCTACTGACAAAATCCACAATCACTTAGTTGCCAAGCTAATACAAATAGTCACTTGAATTAAAACAATTCCACCTACAATTTCTCTAGCTGTTTTACAACAAACAGTAAAACAATATCAAGCAATGAGTAACTACATCAAACCTATCCTTCATCCTTTGACACTTGTGAAACTTGTCTCACTGGAATGCAACACTTTAATTTCCTCCTGACAAAATATTTTCAAAACATGGTACCAAGAAGTACAATTACCTTATTTAAATATATATTTGCCTGGCAACTAAGTGATTGTGGTTTTGTCAGTAGGTGATATTGACAAAATCCACAATCACTTAATAGAGAAAACTTAGGTGGAATTGTTTTAATTCAAGTGACTATTTGTATTAGCTTGGCAACTAAGTGATTGTGGATTTTGTCAGTAGGTGATGTTAACAAAATTCACAATCACTTAGTTGCCAAGTTAATACAAATAGTCACTTGAATTAAAACAATTCCACCTACAATTTCTCTAGCTGTTTTACAACAAACAGTAAAACAATATCAAGCAATGAGTAACTACATCAAACCTATCCTTCATTCTTTGACACTTGTGAAACTTGTCTCACTGGAATGCAACACTTTAATTTCCTCCTGACAAAATATTTTCAAAATATGGTACCAAGAGGTACAATTACCTTATTTAAATATATATTTGCCTGGCAACTAAGCGATTGTGGTTTTGTCAGTAGGTGATATTGACAAAATCCACAATCACTTAATAGAGAAATCTTATCAGTAGGTGGTGTTAATCACCTCCACATAACAAAATCCACAATCACTTAGTTGCCAAGTTAATACAAATAGTCACTTGAATTAAAACAATTCCACCTACAATTTCTCTAGCTGTTTTACAACAAACAGCAAAACAATATCAAGCAATGAGTAACTACATCAAACCTATCCTTCATCCTTTGACACTTGTGAAACTTGTCTCACTGGAATGCAACAATTTAATTTCCTCCTGACAAAATATTTTCAAAACATGGTACCAAAAGGTACAATTACCTTATTTAAATATATATTTGCCTGGCAACTAAGCGATTGTGGTTTTGTCAGTAGGTGATATTGACAAAATCCACAATCACTTAATAGAGAAATCTTAGGTGGAATTGTTTTAATTCAAGTGACTATTTGTATTAGCTTGGCAACTAAGTGGTTGTGGATTTTGTTAACACCACCTACTGACAAAATCCACAATCACTTAGTTGCCAAGTTAGTACAAATAGTCACTTGAATTAAAACAATTCAACCTACAATTTCTCTAGCTGTTTTACAACAAACAGCAAAACAATATCAAGCAATGAGTAACTACATCAAACCTATCCTTCATCTTTTGACACTTGTGAAACTTGTCTCACTGGAATGCAACACTTTAATTTCCTCCTGACAAAATATTTTCAAAACATGGTACCAAGAGGTACAATTACCTTATTTAAATATATATTTGCCTGGCAACTAAGCGATTGTGGTTTTGTCAGTAGGTGATGTTAAAAATGTGAAATTAAAAATTTTTGTGAGTTAAAAAAGAAATGTTTTTTAAAAAAGAAATATAAACTTTAACAATTGCTATATGAACTTTTTTCTGCCTTTGTTTAGTTCACCCAGAAGAAAACTATATAATAATTTAATCCTTTTCTGCTTTTTTGTTTCTCTCAAGAATTACAAGCTGCATCTTTCCTGCCATTTGAAGACTGCAGCGACGAGACGTCCATGTATAAAGAGGCTTAGAAATCTGTTACAAATAATTTTTTTACCTTAAAAAAAATTCTTTTGTATTCGTTAAATACATATAAAACCATACCTCAAAATTCAATAACTTCATTTCTTTCTTTCTCTTCTAAAAAAAATCACAAAAGACGCTGTTTTAGAACACTGTAATTCAGGACACCCTCTTTAGGATTATTAAAACAGGAAAACGATTCGCGTTATTCGCAGGATACGGTCGATCACACAATCAAGCATGCATGAAGTATAGTTTTATTCGCAACATAATGCAGCTGTGGATCGAATCATGAAGCAATCCTGCGCGAAATCACACTCTGCAAAGATTATGAACGTCGATCACATCGTCTTCCTTTCAGCAATCTTTCTTTTGCACTCTGAAATGAAACACTGACAATGAATTTTCTTCGCTTATCTTAACGTTTTCTCTATAGAAAAATACCACCAGAACATCTTTGTAGATAATGATTTATCGCTGGTCTCGTTCCTTACAGATCATTGACACCACCGATGGTAACAAGAACGAAGAAGACGGAGCGCACTGGAAAGGTGCTGGCAATTCGCTTGCAAAAGGATAACAGAAAAAACGATAAAAACGATAAAACAAGACATAGGAAGCGTTAATATTGATCCAGGGGAGAAGACAAACTAGAATCGCATCGTTTGGACCAGAGGCGGCTGGTTAGTGGCAAACCTCAGCAAAGAGCAAACAAAGAGAAAAACAAAGAAAAAGAAAACTCGGAATCACGGCTGACAGGATCGATTCGTTCGCGGAGTGAAGAAAATTGACAAGGAAATAAACAAAGAAAAAAAATTAATAAATAAAAACAATTATACCCGTGTACATGATCGGTGCCCGTTCGATAGCAAACGAAACACACGAGTAGAATAGAAAAAGAAGAAGAAACAAAGACAAAAAAAAGTAGAAAAAAACACTAGAACGATAGAAGAGAATATAAACAAAAAAAAAAAAAAAATTAAATAAAATAAACAAAATATACAAAAAAAAAAATCAGGAAGAAAATGCGAATAGATAAATATATGCAAACGATATGTACCGATAGAAAAAAAAACCACGTAGCCTGTAGCCCCCCGGGCATAGTCAGCCCAGTCTTGCGAATCTAGAGAAAAGTTGCGCGAGGCTCGTCCGTGGACCGGTTGCTCGCGGCCAAACGCGGCCTCATTCTGCCCCGGGCCATCAGCAATGGTCACTTTTTAGGTTAGGTTGGAAGGGCGAGGAATTTGGACAGGATGACACCATCGAGTTGGTCTGTTTGTCCGTTCTCAACGTCTGTGGCACGCTTTTCGTACTTTTAATCCGTGGACAAAGCACGTTCACCTTGTACGACCATAACGGCCTTTTACTTTCCAGGACCTTGAAAGCCAAAGATGGCACCACGTCGTGATCCAAGGACGGTGCCGAGTGTTTGGGAGTTTTCCAAGCTTGATAGTATGGGTCTTCCTTGCAGGAAATTCGATCTTGTCGACCTTGACGAAACACGTCGCCATTTTGATCCGGTGACCTTGAGCTGTCCGCGTCGTGAAGTCTCTTCCACGATTGTTCGCAGATGGGTGAATATTCTGGAGATGTCACGCCGCTAGAGTAATTGGAGCAATAATTCTCGTCGTAATTGAAGTTGTTGCTCTTCAGAGGTAGGCGAAGGTACTCTTCAGCGGAGGAAGATTCGTTGGTTTTCTCTGCATCTTCTAGAAGGATCGAGTCGTCGTTTAGAAGCCTGAACAATCTCGAGTGAGTTTGAGTCCTCTGATACTTCCTCATGTTCCTCGACGAGGTGCATTCTGAATCTGTATCCACCTCAGAGATCATGCGACTCATGTCCGAAGTGACGCCACTGTCTTCGTCGTCCGTCTCCTCTCGAGAATTCTGCACGCTCAACAGATGCTTCGACTCTTTGCTTCCTTTCTCTTCAATACCCACCTCGTCTTTGCTTCTTTTCAATGTGTCACCGTTTCCTTCTGACTTGTCCACTCGTTTGATCTTCGAGTTTGTATTTTGGAACTTGTCAGAAGGTTCCTTGTTGTGTTGCGAAGAATCCTCTGTCAGGTTAAATTCAGAGACGATCACTTCAGGTTTCAGGATGTTTCTGTTGAAGTCCCGCGTCTCTGAACCAATGTCCTTCACTGTCACAACGTGAGTGCAATTACTTTCTTTAGGCTCTTTGTTCACAGAATCATCGCTACTCTTCATATTCGCCCGTTCTTCTTGGCCATTGTTCGTCCTGTCTTCTTCCTTTTTCACGCTTGTCTTTCTCCTAATCGTGAACTCTGTCTCCACAGTCTCCTCGCAATTGATTCTACCGAACCTAGTAGGAATCTTCCTCAAGGTAAAGTTCACATGGGGTACCACAGGATCTTCGTCCTCCTTTATTTTACTTTCCGTCGTTTCCTCCTGCATCCTTTCATTAGAACGATCCCTCGCCTTTTGCTTGCCGTCGAAACTCTTCTTTTTAACTACAAAATCCACAGTAGTGTCATTCTTCACTAGAAAATCCGCGGAAACCTCATTAGCCTTCTCCATCTGACTTTTACCATCTTGGACCTTCGACTTTCTGCCTTCTTCCTTGCTATAACCTCTCTCAGGCTTGATCGTGCTGTCTCCAACGATCACTGTGGTCACATCTTCGTTATTTTCAGATACAGAAAATTTAAATCTCAATGGCAGACTTACGCTGACTGTTGGCGCGTCAGTATCATCAGGAGGGTCGTCAATGGCTTCCAAAGGCGTTTCGTTCCAGTCTTTCACACTTCTAGGCTCCCGGGGTCTGGGACTCTCGGAATCTGGACGCTCGACGTCCTCGTAAATCACGCTCAGTTGATGAGGAAACGCGCTGGTCTGCGTTTCCTCCGCCTTCTCCTGCACTTGTTGCTCAACAGCTGTTCCAGAATCGATATTGTTCTTACAGGATGATTCAGAATTTTCTTCCTCGTTGCAAGATTCTTTGCTGGAGCTATTTTTAGTCGAATTCCTATCATCGTCCTTTTCTAACCTCCCATGAGCATTCAGTCCTGTAGAATACGCTAAATAAGAATCAGAGTCGTCGCTATCGGAAGAAGAATCATCAGAATCACTGCTGCCTTTAGAGGATTCGATGATGGACTCGTTGTCAGATTGCGATTCCGTGTCAGTGGTGTCGCTGGAGTCACTAGTGTCGATGTAGGTATAGTTTGGAACGTTGACATTGAGACTCCCATTGGGGCAAAATTTTGTCTCTGGTCTGTTAGAATTCTTCACATCCTCGTCTACTTCTGACACGATTATCTCACCAGGAATCTCCTCTTCATCGGTGATATTCATCGCAGTAGTACAGTCACTGTCTTTGCTATTGTTGCTGGCAGTTCGTGACACGCTGTTCACCTTCTCCCATTGCAGAAGACCATTTGTACCGTCATCGTTCTCCTTGGTAATTTTACTTTCCAGTGCTTTATTTCCTCCATTATTTTCCTGAATATTGTCTGCAATATCTGCAATATCTGTAATATTCGTTGAGTGAATTTTTGCTACTATCACATCACCACAGACTTGTTCACAATTGTTATTACAATTGTTATTGTTCTGTGGAGCAACTGGCACGATGTAAGATGGATAAACACCAGAATATGAGTTTTTATTATTCATAGGATCATACTGTGGATAAGGTGGATAAAGTGGGTAATTTTGATTATAAATAGGAAAGTATACATAGGCAGTGTTATCAGGATGATAAGGGTAAGATTCGTTCGCGACACCAGGATATGGAAGAGGGTAGTAACCCCACCAACCACTGTCGGGGGTCCAAAATGGAGGCGGACAGGGAGAGAGGAAGACACCCTGCTGATTGCCCGGCACGTTATTCTCTGTTTGGCAGTGGTAATCTGCTTGACGATTTTCTTGCGTGGCTACAACAAACAGCACAATGCATTCAGACAAGAAGTTCAACTGTTCCTATTGGGGTGTGATGTGGTCTTGCGTTTCTCCCTTTTCTATTTTTGCTTCTCTGCTTTTATCCCTTCTTTTCACCCGCACACTTCCCTTTCTCTTACATTACACGTGATATTCTTTCTTTTTCATATTAGGCGATGGAAGAACGAGCGATAGACATTCATTTCATGTTCTGTTTAAGCTTCAGGCTCATTTCAAATTCACAATCTTGTTATTATAAATATCATGGAATATTGGAATCACGGAATATTGTTATTTCTGATAAGAAGAAACGACTTGGCAGCTGAAAAAACATTTCCAACTAAAGGCTACAGGAAAATTCCAAAGATAAAAGATTAGATAAGAAATGCAGTTCTTTGAATACACAAGATGTTTGGCGAATTAATTATCAAAGAAGCAGTGAAGTATATATTTTATTAGCAGAACAATTGTTTTTAAAGAACATCTGTGTGTATTTAAATTCCACTAACGTCAGTATTCATTGGATATCCACGAATTTTTATTTTTTCTAGACAAAAATGTTCTACGCTGATATGTAGAATATTGAGTTGGCAACTAAGTGGTTGCGGACTTTGTCAATACCATCCAATGACAAAATCCGCAATCACTTAGTTGCCAACCCAATATTACAGAAAACGAAATAAATGTCTACCGCAAACGATCCTCCGTTGGCTGTGAAAAATCGACGGACAAGCGAGATGCCACGAGATGCCACGATTTTTACGGCGAGTATAAGCAACGAATGTAGTCGCGAACGGCTACGAAAGAATGAGAGAGACAGAGAGAGAAAGAGAGAGAGAGAGAGAGAAAAAACGAGACGTGTGATCCTGTGTTCAAAGGAAACTATCGAAAATTGTGAACGCAAAACCAGCTCGTCGATGATCTTCGACGGGACACAAGCGATCATTACGTTCGAGTAGGAAGAACATGCTCGTACGATATCCTGGACAGATGGATCGTAAGTGTCCAAAATAATCGTAGTACGGTTTTACATGCAAATCGATCACTTGCAATCGTATTAAAATCCCAGCGATAATTAAACATTAAACGTGTGAAATCAATTAATAAGAACATGCAACATTCCCGGTTAAATTACCCAAAGTCCATTTCGTAGCTTGCCATACTTTCTCGTGTATTCATTTTTAAACGAGGAACGGCTATTTCAACGTTGACGAATCGACACGTTTGTTACGACGATGATCGAACGATTTTACAAGCAACATAGTTTACCACGATACTACTCGATCGATGGAAATAGACGAATAATTCACCTACCATGCACTGTATATATATGTACAATATATCGAGCGACTGGTGTTTTAAAAGACCATCTCAACAGCAATCATAAGTTTTCATTCGGCGAAAAAAAAGTTCGTTACATTGATCGTTGCTCGATGATCGGTGTGTCAATCGTTAAAATACACAGGAACGTCCAGAATGGGCATTGCGTGACAATTTTGCTAATGTAACTTCTGTTGCAACGAGTTTGTCAGGAGAGAAAAGAAATTATTTGAACGAAATTTGAGTGGAACTGGGTGAGGGCTTAATCGAGCTGAACGATACCAAGGAATTTTCGTTATTCCTGTGAACACAGGATTCGGGAATGTTCCAGCGACGGCACGCAATCGTTACTTCAAGTTTTAATCATCCATTAGAATAGTAAAGACGCTTGTCATTGAACATTAATGTACAAGGGTCAATAGAAGCTTGTTGCGATTATTAATTCATCATGGACGAGTAGCGTGTTCCTGCATGAATTATGAACATGTTGTACGCGTTTCCTTTCTTCTTCTTTTCATTCAGAAGGATGACGGATTTTTTACGCTTGTTGGTCTCGACGATAAATTCTCGCCGATCGACACTCACCGACGCTTTCCGGCGCTGTCATCGCTTGTAATATCCTGAACGATCTGGAGGGAATCGCGCTGCCCATGTATTTCTTTGGCTCTGGAACCTGTTGCTCGCTTGGTGGTAAATTCGCTTGCGTTTCTTCTGCAAATATTATATTTATTATATACATTTCCTAGGATTAATAAAAAGTTAATCTTGCTTCAATGTAATGGAGAGCTAATCAGAGAAAAGTGACTAACAAGTTTACTTACCAAACGTCTTTGAATTCCTGTTCTGCTTCTTGTTTATGGCAGATGGTGGCCGTGATGCTGCAACGTACAATTTTACAATGTATTTTATCTTTCTTATAATTTTATAAGTAGAATTTTGTTGTACTATCAGTACATTCGTTACGTACACTAAATATGTACTTTATAGATACTAATAGCACAGAGTTGTACCTTTATAGTCAATGGATTCCATGGAAAAGTGATAAAAGTATTTTTAAAAACGAGATGGACACATATGAAAATTTTATATATATATAAAATTGATATTTATCTATAGAATTTTGTTAGAAATTTCCAAGCTTCCATAACGTTATAGTAATAATGTTTAAAAGGATACGAAATTTCTTACTGACATTTCATTTTATCTACAATTTTGTCAAAGTCATGTTTTAGCTATTTGTACCACTTTCTCTCTCAGCCTGTCGATCGACTGAAACGTAGAAAACTTACTCGTGTTCACAGCAGGAGCATCACCGGATTCTGTCATAGTTTGTAGGAAGCGGAAAGCTCGAGAGGGTATAGCACCACCACGATATCTCGGATCTTCCTCGTGATGAAGAGAAGATTCGTTGTCGACTATAGAAAGAAGAACACGTAGCAATAACAGAATAATTAAACGATAAAAAAAACTGATCATTCTGATAAAATACGATCTTTACTTTGTTCCTTGAATTTATTCATCAAAATCCTATCGTCCTCTGACAATTGAAGTTTACGCATCTGTTCAGTGTCCATGTCGTTCGTTGAATCCGTGTCTGTGATCTTCTGAAGAACTCTGAACGATCGAGATTGAACTGGACCAGAATCCGATTGCTGAACTTGCACAGGTATAATACGTTGCGCCATCCTAATAGTAATAATACAACAATTAATTCAAATTTATATTTTGACTAAGATATAAATCTATATTAGATTATTACTAGATTATCAATTTTTATAAATTCCTACAATATTATTCAATTTTTATAATGTTTCTTCTACTTACAAGGCTACTTATGAGATAACTGTCACACTTCTGAAAATAAACTTACACTTTCTGGTTCTGATTCTCAGCATTAGGCGCGTTATTCCTAAGAATCGGTTGCGAGTACGAGGTATTCGAAGTAACTACACCAGCAGGCTTCTTATCGCTTCCCTCTATCATAATTGGTATGATGTACGCGCCACCCGTCGATTGTTGAGGCACCTGATTCTGGATCTGATTCTGAACTTGATTCTGCACCTGATTCTGAACTTGATTCTGCACCTGGTTCTGAACCTGATTCTGAACCGGCTGTCCCCAGCGCTGCTGATGATGCGGACTCGCTTGCTTGAATTGATGGTGACCAGGCTCTGGTTTTACGTCAAATACAGATGGCCTATCCTCGATCTGGACACAAACGATTATTGTATGTTAATACAATGTTAATACAATGTTTCCATACTTCATTTTACAATTCTTTCTCCTCTAATTATTCTTTAAACTCAAAATTTTAAGCAATTAGAGGATCAAAAGGTCTGTTGCAACAAGGATGCAGCTCCACTTTCTAATAATTTGAATAAACCATCAAAAACCAATTGAAAATCGAATCGTCTTGAAAATGTGTGAAATAAATTCACGGTCAACTAATATTCATAATAATAAATTTTTGTACTTTCGAATATGAAACCTACGCCTCTCTTTTTCTTCCAATAAACCTGACTTAAATAATGGAGCTGCCTTTTTGTTACTGTCTGTTCTTCTATTCTATTTTTCTATTCTAACAACTCTTTTACTTGCATTTCGCAAATGAAATAACAGAAATAATTTAACTCAAACGTTAAATCTTTAGCCACTAAGAAATAGTACAGCCCAACTAAAGATCTGATCCAGTGATCGTTGAATTTATCAAACGAATGGGTTGACGTGAGTTACAGCAGTCAGTAAGATCGTGAAACTACTTTCGAACATCTGCCTCGCATGATAATAAACACTTACGCGAATTGGTATCATGCGTTCTTGCGTCTGCGTTGGATGAACCTGTTGCGTTGCAGAAGCACTAGAGAACGGGCGTTTCTGTTGCTGATTGAATTGCTGAGGCTGCTGGTATTGATATTGTTGCGGTTGTTGAATTTGCGAGGGTCTTTGTTGTGTTGGTTGAAGCGGCTGAGACTGTGGCCTCTGTTGAATCGACTGCTGTCTTTGTTGAGTTTGTTGCCATTGTGGTGATTGTTGCTGTGTTTGCTGAATCGGAGGCGTGTAAACCGGTGGTGACGTTGGACTATCCGGCGAAGATGATGACGTGCTCTGCTGTTTGTTTACGCTCGAACGTTTCGCCCACTCTGGTAATTCCTCCTGTGGCTTGTTCTTATTCTGCAGCCATGGAGTTGGCGCCTTTGTCAAAGTCACTTGAGTCGGAGTGCTCGGACTCTCGGGTGTATTCGGCTGAACTGCGATCGTGGGGATTACTTTGGTCTCTACTTTGGTCACGTGTTTCGGTGATTCTGGTTGCTTCTCTGGAGCTGAAATGACAGAATTATGGCATTC
The DNA here is from genome assembly GCA_037178635.1 of Bombus dahlbomii. Lineage (NCBI taxonomy): Eukaryota > Metazoa > Arthropoda > Insecta > Hymenoptera > Apidae > Bombus > Bombus dahlbomii. Next base: position 1,638,028 of record CM074118.1, read on the forward strand.
AATTTTTTCCATTGTCCGGTTACTTTACATTTTTGTTCAATCATAATGGAATGGTATAGCGGTACAAAAGTCAACAGAAGATTTGAATCGGGAGAGACATCTATTGTAGTGCCTTGGAATACCAACGTTGTTTTGGTTTGCTACGTTCAATGGTAAACGAACTCCGGACAAAATATTATCGCCGTTATTTGTAATCGTAAACCGGAGTTCGAACTTTTTACCACCGGTCGATACAAATAGACGAACGTGCTGTCTAGGACAGTCAGTATAGCGAGGCATACAGTGGCTGACGAAAGTATTCGAACGCTTACATTTACAAATTTCAATTAATAAAATGAGGTGTGCTAAATTTATTTGTTAAAACAATTTGGTATCTATAGTGGTGGGAAAGTGTCAAGATTACATCAGCAAAATTTGAAAACGATTCAATAATATAGACAGGAGTTATGATACTTTTATTACAAACATTCATGATGAGTATCTGAGAAAAGTATTCGAACGCTGTAACATTGTTGATAGTTTTTCGTCTTCCTTTGCAGTGAATGTAAACATCATTGCTAAATGAAAATATTCGTACGTTCACTTGATGTTAGGATATCGTTTCAGTAACAGTAACGCAAAAGTGTGCACAATAGCATTTAAAATGAATACCAGAAAGTGTGAAACAAAAAAGTGTGAAAGAGAAATAATATCCGATTACATGAGGACGGCAGATCATATAACGAGATTGCCAGAATTGTGAACAGAAGCAAGTCCACGATACGTTATATCATAAAAAAGTGGAAGAACGAGGGAACACTTGTAAACAAAGGTCGATCAGGTCGACCAAAGAAATTGACTGGAAGAGAGGAGAAAGTTATCGTTCGCGAATTAAAAAAAATCCTACTTCATCCGCTCCTCGACTCGCAAGTATGGTAGCTGATATGTTTCATAAAGAAGTTCACCCGGAATTATGTCGACTAATCTTACGAAATAATGATTTTCATGGCAGAGTCATGTATTAATGAGGTAAATCATAAAAAAAGATTAACTTCTGCAAAAACCTATATTAATAAAGATAATTCTTTTTGGGACGAAGTCATCTTTTCGCAGGAGTCAGTTTAACATTTTTGGCTCAGAAGGTCAAAATTATGCGTGGAGAAAACCAAATACGGAATTGGAAATTCGACATTTATATGAAACAGTGAAACACGGAGGTAGATCGGTCATGGTGGGGGGTGCATGGCTGCCAGTGGCACCGGATATTTGATATTTATTGATGGAATACTTGATAAATATAAATATTTAAATGTTTAAAAAAATAACCCTAAAGAAAGTAGCCGTAAATTAGGATTATTGAAAGATTTTCACTTTCAACAATATAATGATTCTAAGCATACTGCTAAAATTGCGAAAGAATGGATCGTATATAACACACTACACATGCTAATTACTCCTATTGAAAATTTATAGGCTGAAATCGGAAGAAGATTAAATAAATTTCAGATAATCTCAAAGCAAGTATTGAAGGATAAAATTATAGAAATATGGAACTCCGTTGAGTGTAGTTTTACAAAATCATTGGTTTACAGTATGGAACGTCGATTGAGACACATTATTGCTGTTAAAGGTGGTCCAACAAAATATTAATTTTAAACAATTGAATTAATATATGTAGCGTTCAAGCACTTTTGTCATTCACTTACAATGCGTATTTCTAATAAATGTATCAGCCTACGTACGTTGTTGAATTCTTTTCAAATTCTACTGACGTAACCTCAAAACTTCCATCTTTCTACTGACATGTGTTTGTCTAAGCAAATTACTTTAATGTACATTATATCGACCATTCAAGTTTGCATATGTAAGCGTTCGAATACTTTCCTGAGCCACTGTATCTGTGAATTTTAATTATTAAAAAGTTCTGTAGCGATCCAGAAACATAATAGAAGAAAACTTGACTTCTTGCAAATAAATTTAAAATTCTGAAGAAATTTAGACTTCGCAATTTGTATGCACAATTTCTAAAAAATCTATTAAGGAATGTTTACCAGGTGGACATAAGTGGATTTGGTGAGATTTTTTTCATAATAAACTGCTTTCATCCAATCTACATGACTCAGTAAAGACAACATCATCAGTATTCTGTTCGAGGTCAAGTGTTTAGCGACTATTATTATAATTATTATTATATCTGAAAGTATTTAACTTGTTTTCTAAAAAAATCTACTTTTTCTTCATCATTTTCTCAACTATACTCTTATATTTTTATCATCAAGTATACTTACTAGTAGGTTGAATCTTATTGGTAGGTGGTGTAGATGGAGTTCTATTGACAGACGGTTGAACCGGCACATTGGTCGGAAAGACGGGGATCGCCACTTGAGGCTGAACAAACAGATTAGCCCCGGTGTTTTGTGCTGGTGTCGGCTTCGGTTCAAGCGCCGATTTTGGCGGACCCTCGATTCCCTCGTCGTTCGCATTCTTCGCCACTCTGCGTGCCATTCGTGGGCTTCGAATTTGAGAAAGGTCTAATTTTCCACCCATTCCCGGGGTATACGTGAATGGTTTCTTATCCTTGGTCAGCATTGCGTTCTGAATGGCCGCTGGTGGTTCGTAAACATCGTTGTTAGCCATCTGCGGCCTCCTTGTCACCGGTGCCTACGATTCAACGTCTCCCTTAGCATCTTTATGATCGTTAAATGTTAATTACACAGTCGCATTAAGTGACATTAAAATAGAAGCCTCGCGTTTTGGCAAGTGGTAAATTTTTCAAATTTTTCACCTTCAAAAATAAGAATACAGTCAGAATAGTATATTAAGTTGATTTTTAATGTATCAAATTTATCAATTGCAGAGTTGAAGATGTTATACTTCATACAAGACTATTCTTCTTCGTCTTTTCATTTTGTTACGTGCTTAAATTATTTTTAAATATATTGGAACAAAGAACTCTACATGTAGAAAACAAGCAGTGAAAGAGAATACACATGGAACAAAGAGAAGATACGACAGCCTTGAGATCTCTTTAATTTTGGACCAACTATAATTCCTCATGAAACATCTTTTATCTTAAATCTACGCTTTCATCGCGACCTCACATTCTTTCCATAAATTCTCATATATATATATATGTATGTATATGCCCTCGTTTTCTTCAAACTGTACGCTTCAACTTGACCCAAGAAATCCTTTCATCTGAACACTCACCATTCTTAGTTACCCAACTGAATAAACTGAAACACAAGCAGAAAGAGAAACACTCTGACACTAAGAAGAATTCTTCTTCAAACAATATTACGAACGATTCACAAATAAAATATTACACTTGAAGTTGAACAATTGGTCTAATCAACGCACATAATATTTTCCTTTTTGTCCTTCCTTTCGTTTGGTTCAGTTAAAGCTTCCTACGTCATGCCACTAAAATCCACAAGAATCGCTCGCAACGAGCGACAAACGCCGACTGAATACGATCTTCCACTTACCTCGATGGTGTTGATCCTCATGGCCGGCACCTGACCAGGCACTGGAGGTGGTGGTGGCGGTGGAGGAGGCACGGGACAAAGTCCTGCAACGATTAGCGATTTAGTGGAATGCTAACGAGTGGCCAGCTATGCGGGACGTGTGCGCATCGTTTTCGCTGCACTTTCACACGTTCTTTATATGCCTCAACGGAAACCCCGTGGCCGACTCTGCTCGTCAGATTTACCACCGTCATAACCTCTGCTTCGTCTCCCAAGAATTCCAGCAGTTTACAGTTTATAGCGGTATTAAAGGTAATTCGTAAAAGTATTGACAAAATTGTTTATATGATAGAAGTTAAAAAACGAAATTAGACAGATTTACCAGTTAACGTTTATAGTTTATAGTGATATAAAACATGGTTATTATTTACCATCATGGAAGTTGACAGGTTGACCACGACGGTGGTCATCAATGACACAGGTTATGAAATTTTTTATTGGGTTGGTAACTAAGTGATTGCGGATTTTATCATTAGGTGGTAATGACAAAATCTGCAATCACTTAGTTGCCAACTTAATGGGACGATCGAAGTAAGATGAATTTCATGAATTAACAAATTTTCAACGATACGAATAACTTAGATAACATTGTCACGGGGAAAGATATACTGTCGAATTGAGATATCTTCCTTCTTCTCTTCCTTCTTTCCAAAGTCAGTATAAAAAGTGCACAAATGTAATGTAATATTTCATAAGAATAAAATGTTGTAGTCTGGCGTATTTCAATCTGTGGCGACTCCACCGGCAAAATATATAAAATTTGCGTAGCAGCCGACGTGTTAGATATTGGAGAGATTTATTATCGTTGTAACCTCATCTTTGAACTCATCTCTCAGGAATTCGACGAATTTACAGTTTACAGTGGTATTAAAACGGAAGATACACAGTATTGATAAAATTGTTTATACCATAAAAGTAAAGAAAAATTAATGTTATTTAGTAAAACAGTTACCATTCGCGAGAAATTATTTTTCTATATTTTACAGTTAAATCTGCAAGTGTGAACGAACGAAAATCTGTTTACAGCGGGAAGTTTGGAACGTAACCTTATATGGAATTAAGTTTCGCCGTGACCAATGTGTGAATCGTAAAATCGTAATACGATGATCGTCAGTAAACGGTAAATTCGATCTTTTGTTGAACTTTCGATTCGTAGTCAGTCTTCCTGTGCAAGTGTGTTCGTTGTCAATCTCCAAGATATTGTGGGTTCATTTGGAATTTGTGTATTTAGAGACGTTTTATGTACACACGGAAGGAAGCTGCCGGCTGTTTCTCCTGTTTCCAGAGATACGGAAATCTCGTGTAACTTGCGTGATGCCAAAGTAAATGCTGTTTCTGTGTTGCATAAGAATTTTTTTCAGAGGAAATACTTTTTTAGATATTTAAAAAATCGAAAATATTGACGATATTTGGACAAAATAATGTATTGGACATTGCATTGGACAAAATGTATGTTTTTTAACTGATTTTTATAGGAATCCATATTGGGCAAGGAATCTGTAATATTGTTTTATCGATGGACTGTTAGAAATGTTTGTAAACGTTGAAACGACGAATCTAACTAACTGCATAGCTCGTACTTTCCGTTTGCTGGTTATCATGAGACAGCAGTTATTATTTGCATACGTCGCATATCTTCGTTGCTACGGTTTACGAGCAACCAAGCCCGAGAATTATTTTGCTTGAACGTGGATATACGTACCTGTCACTAGGCCGTCTGAATTCCTGAAACGAGAAACATTTAATCACTTAGGAGGATACAGTCGTAGAAGTATTAACCCTTTGCAACTTGATAATATTTTATCTCATATAAACAATTTATTTTATGAAACAAATTCTATATACGTATTTTATATAAATTCTTTAATAAAATATTCCTGTATAATTGCAAAGGATTAACGAGATAAAAAATGTTATGGATAATATAGATATTTTAAAATTGCAACACTTCTTCCTATTTTACTCTTAAATTAACGTACGGTATTAAATTATTCCTTAACGATTATAAATTCTACAAATTTCATAGTTATTTCAAAAAATATGTCGATTTGTCCAAGAATCACTCGATATCCATCTACGTAAACATAATTTTATTCTTTGAAACAAAATCATTGTGTTAGGTATATGAGGTTCTGAAAACCGATAATAATATTGGTTTGGCAACTAAGTGATTGCGGTAATCGGCGCTAGTGTCTAATGACAAAATCCATAATCACTTAGTTGCCAACCCAATAATACTGAAATTTCATGAAATTTCTAAAGCTGACAGAAACATCTATTCATCGATTCGTCATGTACAGTAATGACAGGCCATAAACCTGACCACCATATCGAGACATCGAAGGCAATTTTGTTCTAGTCAAGGCTTACAGAAAATGGCTGTTCAGTTTATTGTAAAATCACTAACGTTACATGCTGAACGATGGAATTGTGATAATATATAGAAATAAATAGGTATGACATGCGTGTAGATAAAGCAATGATTAGATATATGTATATATGTGATTGTACGTGTAATGACTTAATTTAGATGACGAGTATTAGAGATATGTTTATATACGCAATTAAGACGACAGTGCTACATATTTAGAAGTTGTTTTCAAAGACGATTTCATTTGACATTGACACTCACAAATTAATTCGCGGATCGCAATTAAAGTCAATGTTAGGAATGAGGAGGTTAAAGAATGTATTGAAGCAAAAAATATTCACGTTGAATAATTTCAATCATCCATAGGCAGACACATATTTTTTCTTATACTACATAGGAAAATTGCACTGTTTATATTCAAGTTAATTAATTAATTCTTATTCCAGACTTTAAAAAAATTTTTTTTAATTATCGAACTTTCTACTTACAATTAGTTATAAAATCGTTCACGATGTTAAAAATTTGAATTCTTCTCTTTCTGGGAATAAAATATTTCTTTCGAAATATTTCGATGGTAAAATTTCATTTAGGTGATCGATTCAATTTGTCTACATCAAAACTCACTAAAAATATTTATATTCTAATATGCCATGCAAGATATCAAAAGGTTGAATTCTTGGGAAACTATTAAGCAAATGATCATCAGCGACGATCATCGCGATAATACGTGCAGAGATACGTATATGGAGGATTTTCTTTAATGTTAGTTGGATACATTCCTGCGTTATCTGTGGAACGCAGTTACTTGAAACGTTGAGTCATATCGCGCGGTATCGGTATTTTCGTTCACCTACGTGCACTACATGACATTCGCGAATACCGAGAGCTGCTGTCAAAACGACTTGTTTCGATAGCTTTAGGATTGCGTCGGTGGTCGCGTTCCAATTACCGTTTCGAGGGCGCAGTTCAAAGTAACATTGAATGAAGAGCGTTGTGGTCGCCGACGGAATCTTGGAAATTTTTTACTTGAATCATCGTCTGGTTGGAAAGTAACTTTCATCAAATTTTTGATAGAATTATCAATTTCATTAATTTTATTCCTTTTTCTATATGTATTTTATTTGATTGCTCTTAACTTTTTTAAAAATATGCTTTTATTCATTTTTATTTCACTTTTCCCATTTCAATATTTAGAAAATAAAAAAAGAATACAACGAAAGAAGAGAAGTTTTTATTTTTCCTTGAAAAAATTATCGTTAGTTTTGTTCAATGTATAATATTGAAAATGACAACGTGAGTTCGCGCTCGCCATCTATATGCAGATGCGCTAGTTACAATAAACAGTAACTAGAAGATAGTTCTAGATATAATCGATAGGTTTAATCGATAGGTTTTTGTTTTACTTTTTAGTCAGTCGATGTAAGAAAGTGCAGTAAAGGTTGTTCAGCTCAGAACGATGCGATAGATTTATCCGAAGAATAAACTAATAGCTATTGTGATCCTACCTTTAAATAAACAAATAACAACATATAATTTTATTCTTCTTCTCAACTTTTACAAAATCACCATTTTATTTATTTCCAGTGTATATTTTCCAATCCAATTTCAAATTTCGGGTTCCTGTTTAAAAAAACTACTTTAAAATGACTTTCTCTAATAGACGAGATATCGAGTCATCGCGACTATGTTTAACGACGTTTATCAATATTTTCATTATGTAAAGTTTGGCAGAATTCTTATTTTAAGACGCGATTTCTTATTGTTTAAGACACGAAGGAGAATAAATGTCTTGAACAATATATTTTATCGAGCAAGACAATTGCCGTTTAACTGATTTAGCGAAAGCACTAGGTGACCTGGTAAAGCAAGAAGTTCTGAAATACTCGAATCGAGCACCTTTCTATTTTCACGTGTGCAAAGTACTCGAGAGCAAGAAGATTTATTTCCTTGGGGACACGGTAGCCGCTGCTGCCGCGTGTTTGCCATCGGTTCAACTAAATTGCTTTTGGAATTATCAAGGAACGAATGAGAAACGGTAACCTAAATATGTATCGTCGCGACCGCAACTTATCTTTCGATGACTCGACTATGTTTCATTGCCTAATCCTTTTAAGGAAGTGATCGCGCGTAGGAAGGCTGCTTTGTTTAATTAGTTTGCGAAACCCGCGACCACTCTCTTTAATGTATCTGCTGGCTTATCGTCTATTATAAATCACACAAATGTCCTAAAAATTATTGTATTTTAATAGTTTCTCTAAAATCTTGTTAAATGTTACTTGGAACACTTTGTGACCATATTGTGGTATATAAATATATAATGTTATTATGTAATAAACATAATTTGTATGTATTTATTTATATATATAAGGTTATGTATAAGTCAAAAAGAATGAAATGGAATGGTCTAAGTAGCCACAAAGCTAAGTAACGAGCTATAGCATATTATATTATATATATTATATATATTACATATTGTATTATAATATTATATATATAACGTTTATTGCCCGAGAGAAATATAAATTACATATGTGTATTCACAATAAATAATGAATTTCTGTTTGAAAATGGTTTTGGCAAAAGTACTGTTACGCGACGGTACAACGTAGCTATACCATATTTTATGTTGGGTTTACGTTTTTAACAAATAACAGTTTGTAATTTAATTTAAGCCACTCAAAAGCGGTGCTTTTGTACGATGTTATCTTTTTCTTCTTCTTCTGTCCTGAAAACTAGGTCGCAAAATAGGACAGATCGGTAGCCTACTTTTAGTTCCTGTGGGGCTAAGAGACTGAGGGAAGGGTGGGGGAAGGAGGAGTGGGTTTGGTAGGGGGACGTCATTTAGATTTATTTACAATACTTACACTTATTTTACAAGGCGAGAGACTCAACTGACGTTTTGCGATTCTCTTTTTTTTTCTTTTTTTTATGATTTCAATATCCACCAATACTTCTTTATGTTTTTTCTGTTTTGTCTCTTGTGTCTTTATATCTCCACCTAGTATCTATGGTCTGTCCATTTAAGTTTTCTTCGTAAAGTATTGTTTTAATTCCTATTTTTCTTTCTATGTGGTAAATTATGGGTATATTTTTTTCATCTAGGTATAAGATCTCTTATGGGGGGATATGGCCTGTTTTGAGTGTATTATCATGGTACTATACCACTTTATCTTTCGTTAAAATTTATAAATGTAACTTGAAATAGAAATAAAATGGTATCGATGCAGATCGATAAATAAGCTTATAATTTTCAGAATACTCTAATGTTTTATATCAATTTATAATAGGTTTGAACCAGGGCCGGCGCAAGGCAGTTTTTGAGGGCCCCCGCCTACGAAAATTACTCAATTAAAAACCACCTATTTTGATTAACTTTTTACAGAATGACGATACCATTAACAGATGTAAGACATTTTTTTAGTAGCGATGATTCAGTTTAAAGGAGTGACAAAAATCATCAAAGTTCAGTGTAACTCCATAGTCCTCGTATCGTGAAAATTACTTTAGACAAAAACCCAGGCGCTTTCAGAGAAATGTAATTTTTAGAGAAATTAAACTACATCAATAGGTTTTTGCAAAAGTCATACAATGATTACAGATTTTCTACTCCCATTGAACTTTTTGCCCCTTGAAAGCGAATTATGCATGCGAAAAAATATTACTTGGATTTGTTTAAAAAACTGCTTATAAAAATGTATAATATATAACAGCATTTGTAAATAAATAATTCCTTGTAAAATTTAAGTGTAGGATTTCAATGTGTATTTAGTATCCGCAAAATTTTTGGACCAGGCCCCTCGAAAAGTCACGCCGGCCCTGGTTTGAACTATCCACGTTTAAATGCACTATTTCACTCTAATACGTTACATTTTTTGCCGCAGAGAATCATAGTCGATATATATTAGGTTGTCCGAAAGGTTTCTTTCGTTGCACAAGGTGATAATGGATGAACAAGAATTTCTGTTTTATATTATTTTATTGAATTAAGTATTATATTCCTATTATTACGTTCGTGCATAATTCGATAAACTAATATAAAACAAAAAATATTGTGCGTCTTTCTTTTTATTATTTAATAATTTAATAATAATTTATTATTTAATAATTTTATAAATAATTTTAAAAATTATTATTTAATAATTTTTTTATTATTTAAATTATTTCCGTATAAAACGAAAGAAACTTTTCGGACAACCTAATACATGTATATTTATATGGATGTAACGTTACATCTACGTTTATTTTACCACAAGACATTCTACTCGAGAATCAGTATAACTGGACGTGAGATAATCTTTAGATAATAGGAGCTATTAATGGTTAGTTTGGACGACGCGCGAAACGTTCGTGGCACGAAAAATGGCCAACAGTCATTTCACTGACGAAATTGCGTGTAGCTTATGATGATCTGCTATTTAAAGAGTCGTTATTTTTACAGTACAGTTTGAAGCAGCGATCGACCAACTATCTGCTCGATATTGATAGTTCTCTATTTTTGCTGGTACCATTGTCAGTGTACTCGATCCACTATATTGTTCATTTTCTTTCAACAAGGTGATTGAACCTTTTATAACAATTCCTTTTCAGCAGTTGCGAAAGCTCGATAATTAATAACAAAAGATCTGTCTAGTCGTTTATCAAGGAAGATTTACGATTTCTAAAATTCGTAAAATAAGGTAAATTTCTTTCGACATAATGTTTGAATGTAATTCAAAATTATAACGTTTCATTGAAAAATTGTAGCATTTCATAAACTCCGATTGCTTGGACCATCTTTCCAACTAACCGTCCAAGTATCATCGTTCTCTTTCTATATTATCTATACAAAACAAATACTAATTTTGTCACACATTTACAAGCATTTGACGGTCTGGTCTCAAAATACAGAAACGTGTTTCGCAAAACAATGTTCGACCCATGGCAAACTCTCGATGGCGTACGAAAGTCTCCTTTAATAATAGAATTTTGGAGATATGGCTTCGACACGACGTCGCTTTTTTGGCAGGCTGATCGGTGCCACGTGCCTTCTTGTTCTCGGTTCAATTACATATATTGCCACTACTAAAACAATTCAACTGGTAGAAAATTCAAAAAATTGTTCAATTAACCCTTTCTAACCTGACCCTAAAGTGAGATCGTAATATTTGCAAGAAAAACGCTATCAAATCACAAACCGTGAACCCGCCCTTGACTAATTTTAACATTGAATCAGACAGATGACGTCATTGTTATCATGACTGGAATCGTAATTCACGCGGTCGACTTTCTCGGAAAACGCGTTGATCGTTTCCACGCTGCAAAATTTTGCAGGAGAAACGAGACTGGAACGATGAACCAACTGAAAGAAATAATAAACACAGAGGGCGATCGAATAGTTTGCCTCAGCTTTTAGTTGATTTTAGGTTACATAGGTGGCGAAAAATCGATTGTCAAACCTGCTGTACTTTTTCAATTATTTTCCACGCAGTGTTTTTCACGAAGCTGTGAATGTTTATGCGAATAATCAAAAAAATTAAACTAAATTCGTTTCGTCCATTAGATATTATAACATGTACTTTTCTTCAGATGTTTTATATATTTTTCCACGTTACGTGCATTGTGCAGATTGTTCCATTGAAATGTCCCATAAACGCATAAATATCCATAGTTTATCGACGCGCATGCTTTTCAATTTTAGATCAATTTTATCTCTCGAAACAAATGAAAATTCTTTTATTTGTTAAACGAAGATGAGTTTCTCGTATTTCACTCATCTAATCTTTTGTTTATGATTCATCCGTGGAATTCGTGATTTACATAAATCTTTAGAACCCAATTGGCACTCATTTGCGGTTCAGCAGTTGTCGTCGATCGTTAAGAGTTAATCTACGTTCTACAAATTTGATGGTTCTACGTGACAAAAACCACGTTGTAAATATAATGTGAAGCGATAAAATGAAAACACGGAAATGTATTTTCTGCGATTATTCCGATTAAAGGATCCAGGTTCTCGCAAAAGACGAACTTTCTGGGAAAAGCTCGGTGAGGGTGAGCGGTGGTGGCGCGGTGTCGCGAGGCTCGGAACCCAGCCAACAACAGGCCGTGGCTTGTACCAATGTATTTAGGTAGATACGCGAGGCGTAGTTAAATTTAGCGCGGTTCGACCTGCGCGTTACCGCGCCGCACAAAATGCTTCCGATTATTTTATTTTTAGGGCTTCGACGCGTCGTGGCTTCTCCGCGAGCAAGGCGAGCACACGTCAGGTGTCCGATACCGAGCCGATCGGCAAATTAATTTGTCAAACGCTGTTTGCCTTGCGCCGAAAAACTAAAAGGCATCCGATCCAAGTTTTCCTACTCAATTATTCCAGTTTGATACAAAACTACAACTAAATTGCCTCAACGAGTACGTTTAACAACAAAGAAAAAAAAAAAAAAACAGAGAAAACAAAGAGCAGTAGCCAAACAGAAAGAACTGCAAAATATTTCATCGACCGCAAATCGTTCGTTCACCCGTGAAAAAAGAAACGAAATACGATCCTCGTTCGATGGTCTCAGAAAAAAGGCACGAGACGGTTATCCTGGAAGGAGAAAGCAATAGTCCAGCAAGATACACACAGTCGAGTTGGCTCAGTGTATATCGATGAACGGATCGATTATCGATTGTCGAAAATATGGCGAGAAGACGAAGAATAATTCTCGCGAGTGATCGACGTCGAAAACACGATGCTAACGATACACGAAGCGTTTAAAAATACACCGTGGCGGCCAGTCGGGCACGGCACGTGGCAATGAACAATTTTCCCGTACCCTCTTGATCGAAGGGTCGTTCACACCTGCGAATTTTCCTGATGACGAGGCGGATCGGCTAAAACCAATAGAGAGAGAGAGAGAGAGAGAATGCGGCGCGCCTAGTCACGTAGCTGATCAGACAAGAATGGAATCGGTTGGAGCTTAAACTGCGGGGCTCGAGCAAGGTTCCGAGACGTTCAAAATTGGATGATTCGTAGGCGTGGACCTAGAAACCCGTCGGTGTATTTCCATCGCGACAAACGTTCGTCGATTCACCCTGTCCCAATGGAGACCATCGAACGCGATCACCTTTGTCAAGATAAAAATCATTGTCAGATTAACCACTTTGCACTGGGAATTTTATTTCAATTTCGTTAGCAGCAGCTGCCAACGCTTTTAAGTGTTCTATTTGAAATTTATTTTTACTAAAAAATAAGAGAATTTAAATAAATAGAGGAAGAAAGAAATTCACTTAGATACCAGTTTTATTCACACTATTGTTGTATTTTGTGATTTTTAAGTGTATCCTGCTGTTCTTTCACAAAAAATGGTGGACATGAAAGAATGTCGAGTGGGACTCGACAAAGGAGCTGCTGAGATAAAAACTGATGTAGAGTCATACTCGACATAGCAGTGCAAAGGGTTAAGGCTACGGTTATGGCGACATTTGAACAATCAGATATATAGATCCTTGTGAGAGTAGCTACATCGTTCTTGAAACGTTTTATTCCAACGACAGTTGGCTAGGACAAGCATCTACTGTTTAAACTATAGTTTAAGTAGATCGGGGTGATCAGGTAAATTAGAATACATCTTTGTGAATAGGAATGTAGTTAAAATTTGGAACTCTGTTGGCAGAGCTTTATGAGAGATGTTCAATATAATATATATAATATAATATATCAATATAATATATAACGATGTTAAATAATACAAGGTTTGTTACTTGATTTTCTTTTCACGTAAGTTTTACACCAATTTATGATCTTCTTTCTTTTTAGGAAAAGTTTCACTGTGCAAGAGGATCAGAGTTGCTATCGCAAAATCATTTAGCTGATATACCGGGGAGCAAATTTATATCGAGCTACATTGCAGGAGTTTCCATGAGATATTCATTGCTTGGAAAAGAGAAAATTTGCATATTTCAAAGGCCCTAGGTTTTGAGTAACATAATTGGTCTCTGTAATGTTGTATGTACAACGGAATTTTTGCAAAGTTCATTTTTCTCCACGAACCTCTCATTGATGTTTAGCCTTGGGATACTGAACGCGTGTTAAAGATTACTGTGTGTCTAACAAAACGTCTAAAGACGAACCCTCATGCGAACGAAAATTTCGCCGCTGACTGACGTCCAAGCAATGTTTTTTGCAGCAGTTGCAAGCGAGAAACACTGCAACACTGGATGAAGCGTAGGCGTGCGTCTAACTCTAGACAAACGTAGCCAACACGAGGTTTATGTTTTTGCGGGAAAATGGACGTCATCTGAAGCTACAAAGCAAGCTTTGTTTATCGTGCACTCTGCGCTACGTCAACGATGTAAATCTGCAACATGAGACGTGTAACGTAACGAATGAAGAATGGCGGGAAATTTGAATTTGTAACATGAACCTGGATTTCGTGAGAATTGAATTTTCGTGAAGAAATAAAAGACAAGGGGTAATCGAACGGTCCCGATGCATCGATTATTTCATCGAGCTGCCTGCTGAGATTACTCATACAAGTAGATATAGAATCTCGTCGTGGGTGGTAACTATAAACACACTCCGCGAGCTTTCCTTCGTTCGATGCATCGTCTTAGCTTCTTATTTCCTTTAAAATGTCTGATTTTCTTCTTACTTCAAAATTTCTCCTTTTCTATTTTATAAAATGTCATTTTTCTACTTAATTCAAATTCGTTTGCACGATCTGAAGTAAATACACCATTTTGAATCTCGGACGATTTCATGCAATTTTCAATTTATTTATAACTTATTCTGCTCGACTTAGTTTAGTGTTGCCAAATTGGAAATTGTTGTGCTCAGGTGCATAATGATTTTCACTTTGTGTAATTGTACTCGTTATAAATAGGCCAAAGTTCCTCTTTTCCGAAATATGCACGTTCCAAACGCCTTACGTAATCTAACCTGATCTAATACAAATTTCAGAGAAGAATTTTAGACTTTCGATACGTTCCTTTGTTTATTCCAATGCTATTTCATACACGGTGGCTATAAGCATACAAGTATTTGTGTGCCATTGAATTTATTATTCCATTTATAGGAATAGGAATTTTTCATTACTTTATCATTTGGCAATATATACTTTCATTACAAAAATCTGATACTATGAAAATAAAACGTAGAACCTTAAAATAAAATTACAAATTCTTCTTTGCAGATTAAGGGTACGTAGAAATATTTTTTCTAGCCACTGTACATACTTTCACGCGTGTAGATTTTTATTGGAATCGCGAGGCAAGGTTAGGATCGAGAAATGGTTGATCGATTGCGCGAGAGAAACCCATACGAAGGAAGCAATTAATCAAAAGCAATATCGAGCAGTCACGAACCACTGAACAGAGAATCATTCGATGAATGCTCCTCGGTGTTTTCCTTTTCGACGACGAAATATAGGTCGAGCAGCTCCTTCTTGAAATCGTCGCAAAGCCCGTCGTTCGAGCTGCCATCTTCAAGGAACGAGTTGCTCGCCATTTACTATTCTTTGTCAATTTTGCCGCCATATTATTTAAAAACGAAAAGGTACCCAACAGCGGGATTGAAATACTCGAAATTGTAATATTTTGGAAAGACACGAAGCTCAGACCAATGTGTCGGATTTATTGCTTCTAATAATTGTTCTTGGCAGACGATTTTGTTTACCGATTTACTATTTTTGCAATTTTAAACTGCCTTAAATAAACGCGCGGTCGTCGAGATAGCAAAAATACCATGAATGGTGATTTTAAAATTTAGCCAATGTTAATGCTGCAAATTATACGAAAGAAAGAAATAAATGAAGAATTTTCTACGATAGAAAGTTCGCCAGATAATCCAGCGAGGGCCAACGCTGCGTTAATACATCTCATTCGCCATGTTTTCCAAACAATTTACGTTATCAAATTCTGCTTTTTAGCAATTGTCGTTGTAAAAAAGAATTCTACATTTCTATGAAATTTCCAAAATTTAACACATAATAATGTTATAATAATATATTGCTTGGTGGCAAAATCGAGTTGTAACCTAAAGTAGAAATTTTGTAAGAGGTTATGTGAATTTTCTCAAACGTGAAACTCGGACCCCATGAACGTGAAACCGGGAAGATCCCGACCTTTCTCAATCCCCTAACGCGTTCCAAAACGTCGCCGCTATTTCTGTACAAGCTGGAAGTGAGAATCAACTGCGCAGATTAGCAAAATCGTGATAGCCATTCTCTTACATGAATCTACTTCAGAATCTTTGCAAACATCATTAAACAAATTGCGCACAACAATAGTATTCCGATAGCTTTTAAAACTCTTCAGTCGCTTGTAACAAAGCTACTCTGTCCACAGGAGTATCCTCGAGCAACCCCAACAACGAAGCTGAAGAAGCCGAATCGAAGCAGCAAAAAGAACAAGCAGGTCCTTCTCACCGGACGAGTCCTTCCGAGCGCCAAACTAGAAACCAGTTTCGCCTATCCTACCATTTCTGGTCACCAGAAACTTTCCTTTTTATATACAAATCACAAAATCCTCGAGAACTGGTATCTCTAGCACGGAAATGCGAAAACCAACCAGGATATACGTTTTTAGATTTTATTATACTTACATAATTGAGTAGTTTTCAGAAAAAAAAAAAAAAAAAAAATGGGATACACATCTACGATAAATACATAGCCAGCTAATGTATTTTATGATAAAAGGGTCTAATTATTATGAACTTTGTGAACGCAAAAAGAACAAAACGATTTAAGAATTTTTATTACGATTATCACGGTATCTTTCTAAGATCCTCGTTAGCTCGACGATCACGCGTTTATTTAAAGCAGTAGCTAATATTGGAAGACAAGAATCAAGGCTTGCGATACAATTTTCTAATTCATCATTCTGCCTTACGAGTTCTCTTTCCAGAAAGCTGTTCAATAATTTTTTCAAGATCTTGGACTATAGCAAAGTTTACATGAAGCAACGAGCAGCAAATTCAAGATATCTATCGTTTATCTATAGCAGTTTCCTGTTTCAGGACAAAAAGATCTATGTCAGGTATCCGAGGATTAGCAGAACAGCCACAATAAAAAAAAAAAAAAACTCCCTAGAACCTCGTGTCAGCGAAATGAAATATCAACGATCGAGAACCCTTGGACACTTTACTACTTTAGCTGTCTATTTTTCTTTGTCTGTTTTACGAGATAGGAGGAAAAGGAAAATCCACGCTTACCCCACGAACGTCGAGGTGCTCATACTCGGATAGGGTTCGGTATCCGCCGCAGACGATACGAAATCCGGTGTGTCGGGTTAAGCTCGCGCCGCCTCGTGCCGCTTTCCACCAGCCGACAGGAACCGGTTCTCTTTCTGGCTGGCCGTACCTGTTCCACAGAGGTCCGTGAGCGTACGAAGAGGTGGAAGGTAACGGATCTGGAAAGGGACGAGCAGCACCGATGTCGACACTAGCGCGCGCCCGCTGCTACTGCTGACTGACCACGATCACCCGGATCGTGGACCACGCTCGGATTCCGCCGCCATTCCTCTTTGTCGCCGCGATACGCTGCACGCTGTGGCGCGATCGGACAAACCGAGATATTCACGCACAGTCGACATGGAAGATCGGTTGCAGCTGAACAGGAGCGGCTTGAGATCGAAAGGAGCTAATTTTTAATATCGCGAATGTAAATAATAAAGACGAAGGATTTAAGGATCTGCTGTGTTGAATTCGGTGGATTATTTTATATTTTTTTGTATTTTTGAATTGATGACCAATAGATGGCTTTCGTTATTACCAGATTGAAAATGAAGAAGCTTCGAGAATTTCGCAGAAAAAACTAGATTTTGTCTGAGAAGATTTTTGACGTTGCAGGCTGGAAAATGAAGATTTGTAGGATCTGTTGCAACTAACTTTGTGAATTTTATTTAGGTGCGAAGGAAAAATGAATTAAGTTTGAAACAGATAGAATGTAGGTGCTATAAGGTGTAAGAGATGTAGGTTAGAAAATTTGGGAAATTGAAATTTGAAGAAAAACACGGAGAATTTTGTGCAATAAAGAGGAAATAAGCGAATGTTGATGGGAATGTAAAAGTGAAATGTATTGAAAGTTAATTGGAAACTATAACTATTTTTGAGAATAATTTATGTCTCTCTGAATTGGAAATTTAACTATTAAATGATAAAATTGTATATGAAAAAAGAAATGGTTTTCTAGATGGATAGTCCAAGGGAATAATGAGTTGTATTAAAACGACAAAAGGTTCCTCGGTTGACGAATAAAGCTGTAATGAAAAACGATATTTCGTAATCGGTTAGATTTTGTCGAGATGGTTTCTTTATCCACAGCCAGTCATCCATGACGAAATAGAACGACAGTAGATATCACTCTCGTATTCTCACTTTCTTCTCACGAAATATGAACAGAAGAAATCTTCTATTCTCTTTCTCCTACATATACAGAATAAAAAATAGAAAAAATGAAATAGCGTTTAATAAAAAGTCGGTGGCAATAAATGCAGCAAGCGAAGTTTCTAATTTCTTGTCCGATCGAGCATAACCGTAACGCAATTCTACGTAATCGGGCAAACATTAATTTCACTATCGTTTAAACAAGAAGAAATTTAATTACAAACCATATAACAATTCAGTACCACTTATATACTAAATAACTTTACGATGGAAGTAAAATATAAACGATTAAAAAATATTATATTTTTTATCCATTAAAATACCCCTAGTGACCTTTAGATCCGAGTTTCGTATATAAACTGTAATTCTATTTTTAATCGAAGAGTTCTACAAGTTATTAAGCATCGTCAAATCTATCAAGAAGATACAAAAACAATGTCTTTAAATCCCCTTACTCGCTACGATCTTATCAAACTCTTCTTCGTGTTCGGAAGTACTCAGCATGTACGCCGGAAGTGTGAATCCAAGAACCTTATCAAACAGAGGTTTAGTCTCTGCTGCAAATTCGTAAGGTTCAACCTCCTTGGATCTTTCAACCTCTCCAGAATCCTTCTCCTTGTCTGCTTGTTCTCGTTTTACGTATGCTCCCTCACTTGCGGCAGCTTCTGGTTCGATAGGAAAATCATGCAGAGAATGTTGGACGGTGATTGACCTGGGAACCTTTTTAGTAGGCTCTACGTGGTATTTTTTCTCTTCTCGATAATCCGATTTATCGACAGATGGTTCTTCAGAAGTTACAAAAGCGCACTCCTCCTTTTGGAAACCTTTTTCGTCAACACATTGGTAACAAGTCATTTTGTCACGCATCAACTTCTTACAGTTGGAACGATCTTCCTTCTGGAACTCCTGAAGAACCTTCTGAATCTCTTCCTTCTTCTTGAACGCATCGTAGAAGCCTACGTCGCTTTTCTTTAAAGCAGATTTCGCTGAATCCTCTTTTGCTTCCGATTGCCTTGTTTGATCAGAAACCGAAAATTCGTCTTTGATATCGCTGTCGGTAACGTAGGGCATCTTCTTAGAAGAATAATCATAGCCAGGATTTTCGTAAGGCTCCTTGGATTCTTTCTTCTCCGATCCGTCGTAAGATTTGTCTTTCGATTCAGTTGGGCTACCAAATGATTTAGATTTCGAATACGAATAACTCTTGTCACTTGGTAGATACTTGTACGAACATTGTTCAGAGTTACTTCCGGTTTTTGGGTCTTTACAGACCTTGCAAGTCATAGAATCTTTTTGAACCTCTTTGCAATGACTTGGTTCGATGCTTTCAGCCACTCTTTCTGACTCTGATTTAGATCTTTCATAGCCAGATAAAGATTCATCCTCGTCAGAGGCAGACTTAGTTTCTTGTGAGCCACCCTGGCCATAATTCGACTTGGATTCGTCGCCTTTGAAGTAAGAACTCAATGGAGCGGACTGACTTTTCTCGTAGTAACTTTCAGGAATAGTATAGTCTTTGCTGTAATCCTCAGGTTCGCTTCGTGATTCCTCGGACGATTTGTCTTCTTTGTCACTAGCATCTCTCTTATCGTTATTTCCGGAAGAACTGTCAGGGTATCCAAAGCTTCTTGATTTGCTATATTTATAGACCTTATCATCTGGCTCGTAAGTATATGAGCATCTCTCGTAATTTCCACCTGTTTTGGGGTCTTTACAGATAGTGCAAGTCTTCGTGTCCTTTTGCACTTTCTTGCAATTATCAGACGATTCCTTGGTTTCTTCGAGAGATTTTCCCTCTGGTTCTTCCTTATCGACGTAGCCGAAACGTTCTTTAACCGGTTTACTTGCCGAATATTCTTTATCATATCTCTTTCCGTCCTCTTTATCATCCTTCTCAGCTTCAGTGTTCTTAAATGTCTCGGGATTCTTATGTGAGCTAGATTTACTATAAGCGTATCTCTTCTCACTAGGCTGTCGAACATACGAACATTGTTCGTATTTTGCATTGCTCTTGGTATCCTTACACACCATGCACACCATGGAATCCTTCATCACTTTCTCGCATTTTTCATCTTTATTTTTATACTCTGCCGGAACATCATCCGTGGCGTCAGAGAAAATCTTTTCGTTAAATCTGTACGGATTATCGTGTCTTCCGTAATCATTGGAATTTTTAAAACCAGAGAAAGCTTCTTCAGAGTTGGATCTCCTACTTCTGAACACTGAAGGTGGTACTGCTATCTTTTCCACGTTGCTAGAATCGGTCAATGGCTGAGAATGATAGGAGCATTGCTCGTAGGTGGCGCCACTTTTCGGATTCTTACATTTGTAACAGACCATACTATTCTTCGCGTCGCTGTTCTTATTAATTCGTTTCTTCTTGATTTCTTGGCAATACGGAACGCCGGATTTCATCACCATGTCCTTGTATTTTTGCGAATCTTTGTTCGTTATGGTGTAAAACGGTGATATTACTTTCTTGAAGTTCTTGTTCTCTGTGGGGACCTTCTTAGTGGCGGAAGTCGAGTACCATTCTCTCGGCTTGTCGAAAGACTCGGCAGAATCCAAGGATCGGTGCTTTTCTCTGGACTCTAGGAAACGACTGTAAGATGAAGAGTGGTCTGAAGAGGCGGATTCGCGAGGAATCTCGCGATTTGTGCGAATCCATGGGTAATCGTCGACGTATAAGGCTTTGTAGAATTCGGCATTTGCTAACACGCAGAAGATCGTCAGCGTAAGAGATATCTACGTCAGAAAAGATTAATTTCAATCTGTTTCAACCTTCTTTTATAAAAGCATGTGTTTGTTTTTTTTCTTTAATAAATCATATTCATTTTCTGAAAAATAATAAAAACACAATAAATATTACTAATAAGAATGTTAACGAAACATACAGTAAAAAGTATAGGTAATCGGTATTTTTGTTATTAAAAGATATTTAAAAATTTGGAAGTTCGAGCAAATACCGGTTAACAACGATCAATTCTATGAAACATTGAAACAAAGTTATTCGAAAAATCATGTTTATTGGATTGGCAACTAAGTGATTGCGGATTTTGTCATTACCATCTAATGATAATATTATTGTGTTGGTAACCCAATAATAGAATTCGACTATCGATGCTATTAATAAAAAATCCGATAAAAAGTGTAAAGAACAGAGAATGTATTTATTAAAAAATATTAAAAGGCTTCGAAATCTGAAACAATCAAGTAAACAATTAAATATTGACTAACAAAATTTCAATGTACGAATCGTTCAGATAAATTTGTAATTGAATAATAATATGATGTGATTATTCCATTATGAATAAATAACGATAAAGGCGATGTTACCAGAAACATTCCATCAAGGCGTGGAGAATTGAGCTTGTAGAAGGGCATGGTGCGAGATATCGCCGATCGTGGACACTTATTCCGTTTCCGGTTCCGGTTCGGCGAGCCACATCACTTTCCCATGAAATGATCTCGTCTGCGCGTGGAAAGCCTTTATATCGACTTGCTGATCCAAAAAGATCAGCACCCCACCTTTTGACTTCGCGAAACACAAACTATCTCCGGACTCGGTGAACGTTGCTTGACGATCAGAATGATTTGAATCAGCGAGCGTAAAGCAGTGGCGGACGCTGTTTGCTCGTCCGTGGCCACTGGTTGATCATTTTTGTCTCGTTAAAAGCAAGAAAAATCGCAACGAGGCACACGAATGCGTTAGTTTTTATTTCTCACCAGGAAAATGCTCGAAATTGTGTCGACGATTAAGTTTTACAAAAGATTAACATTTTTTGCTCTTTCTCTGTTGTATTTTCTGTTAAACTATTGTTCTTAAACTATTCTACGTTTAATAATATCTTAGTATTATTTTTATAATATAATGATATTAAATATTTATTAAGATATTTTATAAATATTTTATTATAAATTTATAACTTAACCTAAAAGGTTAAAAAAGCTTCAAATATTTCAATATATTTGGAAAATAAAATATACCAAATACGATACCATTTTAATTAACAATCATAATAATCATAGATGATATCGTTTATCGTATAACTAAATATTATTTTAATTGTCGCGGTTTATTTGCTGAATGGATTCATAAATTGGATATGTTTAGATTTATCTCGCGGACCAATTCAGGGAATATATCTGTCACAGCGATAGAATGTTACGAATCGAAGCGACACAGCCGACCGATCGCTAATGCTCACTTTCATTTATGCAATTCCGTTACCGCGGTTGGTAAAAAATGTCGCGACGGACAATAACCTGCAAGTGGTATCGATCTAAGAGGCATCGTTGGGAAAAACATCCCCAGGTATTGGAATGTTTTTACCGGGAAATCGCCGATTCTTTCTCTTGTAATTGATGCACTTAGTGCATGAAGGGCAATTTCGAAAATGAAAAATTTCATAACGATATAAAAAATATTCTTAATTGTTTATTCACGTGACTACAAGCTGCTAGTACAGAGTTAATTAAAACGAAAGTGAAATATCTTTTACAATCGATCGATTTACGATTGTTTCCGGGCCTCGCGAGAGGCGTAAAGAATCGACAAATATTGCAAAACAGTGAAAGATACTGGTTCTTGTAAAACTATGTTTTCTAGCTAGAAACTTTATTTTCACTCTCGTTTTACGCTGCCATTGTTTCTTATTAAAATTATTATCGAATCCAAATTGCCATTCGAGTACAGAGCGATTTGACCGTGTGTACAAAAAGATTTCCGTACATTATAAGCTCTATTCTAAATCATATTAATTTACTCTATGAAGGTTTTTATTCTTTGAAAGTGAAATTGCGAGGGTACACGGAAATATGAGACACGCGAGGAGGATTCATCGTTTTCTCGAAAAACGCATTGGTCGGCGCAGGTTTCATTTGCAATTTCGAGGCCAACTTCTGCATAACCAGCTTCTCGTTGTCGATGGTTTTCACTTTCTTTTTATCTTTTTGTTTGTCTTGTGTGTTTCGTTTTCGATAGTAAAACACTTCTCCTGCTAACGTGATCATTGCTAGAGCGAGACCAAAAAGAGTTGCGATGAACACTCCACCTGAAAACACGTGGAATTGTTTGATTAAATTATCATGTACATGTAATTATATATTACATTACTATTATTATACTTTTTAGATAAAATTCTTTGAAGTTTGGATATAAAATATTCAACTTCTCTGTTTTATTTATTCAGGATATTGCTATTTCGTAAAATATTAAGCTATCTTCACATTTCAAGTATTCAACATTTTTAATTATTAAAATATTTTAGTTAATAACAACTCACCTAAACTCTCCAATGTTATTCCCTCGTTGTCATCAGAATTCTGACACTGTGCCTTCAACGATTGATTCCAATACTTAGACGCCAACATTTCGAAGTATCTGTCCTTTTGCAAATCCAGAATTCTACAACAAATCAACCGATATAAATAGGATAGAATCCTACAATAAATAATAGGATTAGTTAGGATAGATAAGATTAGTACAAACTCATCAGGATAGGTTAGTACAAACTCATCAGGAAGGTTAGTACAAACTCATCAGGAAGGTTAGTACAAACTCATCAGGAAGGTTAGTACAAACTCATCAGGATAGGTTAGTACAAACTCATCAGGAAGGTTAGTACAAATTCATCAGGAAGGTTAGTACAAACTCATCAGGATAGGTTAGTACAAACTTATCAGGTTAGGTTAGTACAAACTCATCGGTATAAGACATACTTTCTGCTTATTTCCTCTTGCAAATGGCTTCCCTGTTGAACAGCAATTGCATAAGGCTGTTCCGCAAACACTTCCCCAACCTCAGTCAGGTTGCAATTCCTCGTTACCTCATACTTTATCTCCGATGAATCGTGGATGAAAGCGAATTCTGCATTTTCGCTTTCCATCACCTGAAACGATACGAAAGACGATAGCTTTGTTCACCGATTTGCCTGGCACGTGCAATTGGTCGTTAACGCATACCTTTTGAAAACCTTCTCTGGAATTTACAACAGGACCGACCTGCGTAATAGCTTGCAATATGTGACCGTATTGTTCCTTGATTGGATAGTCCCAAACTCGATACTCTACTTGATCGCTGGTACTGTTTAACGTGATTTCTTTCCATACTCTAGTTGTGAAATAAAATTGGAAAAAATTAGAGAAAATTTATGGGAGAGAAACTCGTTGGACGTATGAACTATACATTTAAAATAATAATAAATATTAATTTCTAAATTTCAATATTTGAAATGTTATTAATTCGTTCAACATCAATGATCCAGACATTAAATCACGCGATACCTCACTAAAGATTAATAGAATCTTTCTTGTAACATTCTTTGTCATAGGATTATTCCCAATGGCCGAGAACTCACCGTCTGTATCAATTGTAAAAATTTATGTCGTCAGTCGATTCACCGATTTGTGACTAAAGAAGTCATCGGAATGGAATCTATTCAGAACAAAGTGTCTAAAGCATGAAATGATTGTTGATTGTAAAATCAACTAAAAAATTAATAACATAAATAATAAATATTGTAATATGGTAGCCACTCGGCCATTCCAGACAATAATACTGTTTCAACATAGTCGTACGTATTATTAATTTATTGATCTGCTGATTGTGTGGTCTACCTAAGCAACCAGGGTGTTCAGGATTTCGAGTGACTATCCGTTTATGATCTATATAAAACATCTACCTTGTTTGGAAAAGTCCGAATTGCCTACCAATTTGCCAAGCTGTAAATCTTACGATGCGGTTAAATCCCATTAAGAGGTTATGAACACCTTAACTCTTAGCCAACTAAATAGGGAGATTTTGTGAAGAACAAATAATTGCGCCACTTTTTCTGCTTTTTCAAAGTACACTATGTAATAAAATACACGAATTTAGTGGTGTTAAAATTCATGAAAAAGTTACACTATCAGTTATGACTAAATAAAGTTATAATCGAACGATACCACACTATAAAAAAATATTAAAACGCATCATGAATTTTTCACGTTCAAGTCGTGTTATTTATCTTCAGTCGTCTTTAATATGTTCCACTTTACCTATACTTCTTTATACTTTTAATTTGAAGTTTTGTATAAACAATATGTGGAATTGTTAAATAAAATCATTACCGCAAATATAATTGACCACTTAAATCATTTTTAGGCTTTTTCTTTCTTCAAATATTGAATATTAATCCTCGATATTTGGAAAAATGCGCGATGGACAGCGTGTAGGTTAGGTAGGTCGAGTCATAAGTAAACAGCTGGCGAAAATCCACAATAATCCATGGAAAACTCGGGGAAAATCAGTATATAAGGACGAGACGAAGCTTCTGCTGGCTGTATCAAGAAGATCGTACAACCGTCGCCATCAGAACATTAATCTCTTCGTGCACACTAAAGTGCAAATAAACAAGCAAACCATACTAAAACTCGATATAATTAATTTACCTCCACCTTAAGCGTTAATCTCGTCGAAGGTTGGCGATATCAACCGATCGTAACCGCAACCGAAGCAACAGTCCGGAGGGAAACGAGATCGTTAGACAAATAACATTAACGCGAGTGCCATCTTCGGGAAGGAACTAGCTTCATTGCGAAATACATTGCACACAATATCTCCATGCACAATACCGACGTCAACAAACAGCCGGGACAGCTCTCCACCGGAATCCACCGATCGCATTCAATACGAGTATCACTTTCGGGATGGAAATATGATACCTTCGCGAAGTATATCGCCAATATCTCGCTGCACAGCGGGGAACAGCAGCCGAAGCGTCAATTCGTCCGAAACGTAAGCTATACGTTTGTTGAGTCACCTCTCCCTTGTAAACTGCTTAAAGTTATCATATCGAAACTCACGCGCATGAAACTCTTTAAGAAAAATGCATAAGAAAATTGAAAATGGAATGAAAATTATTCAAGGAAGAATTGGAAGCATTTCAAGAGGTACTTGATAAATATGAAGAAGGAGGATTAGTAACCGGCATTCAATACTAGTTGGACGATTTAGAGGCAGAATATGATACGTTTAGATAAAATCAAAGCGAATTAGACGAGATAGACGAGGATATAAATTTAGATATAAATTCTTGGAAAGTAAAGCACACGCTACTGGTATAATTGAGATTGCTAATCGGCGGGTCGATAATGAAGTTGCATTAAATAAATTCGTTGTCTAAAATTCAACTACCTTCTTTTTCGGAATACTATGAGGATTGGCCAAGGTTCGCGGATCAATTTCGCGTCATAGTACACGAGAATTCACGTACTGAGGACTGTAAGAAATTAATATATCTCCACTCTTGCCTAACACAGGAAGCGGCTATTGCCATAGCGTGGTTAGAAAATACAGCCATCAATTATCCTGTAGCATGTGAAATTTTGGAGAAAAGATACAATCAATTTGCAAAAATCGTTGCCAACCACTTGAAAGCATTGTTCGACGTCTCTCCTTTACAGCGGCCATCTTACCAAGGTCTACGATTCTATTTAAACAAATTAGAAACACATTATAAAGCATTGCAATCACTCAATCAGCCAATCGCGGATACCGTGTTATTATATTTGTTTACATTGAAGTTAGATCACGACACACAGTTACGATGGAAGGAACACATCACACGGACAGACCACACAACCTTTCCAAGCGTCGGAGAACTGTTCAACTTTTTACACAATCGCTGCAACGTTAGAACCTATAGGCTCAACATATCAGAGACCATTACGCCCTACAACCCGTCCGTATAATTTACGTGTCAGGTGCCAAGGCGGTATGCGCAAACGGACGCCAAAACCTCCAATCACGCGCAATCTTTGTAACGGATCTCACGCAACACGAAATGCAAAAAATTCTTGTCTATGTCAGTACCCAAGAAATGGAAACTAGTAAAAGAGAAAAATCTCTGTTTCAGTTGCCTGCGTAACATACATTCCGTCGCAGAATCTGGTAGTTGCAAATTATGCCGTAAACGGCACCACACTCTCCTCCATTCGGATATAGATAAATCATGGCAGTCAACTTAAACTAATCTGGCAGGTCACGCATCTGAGATATTTCCAAACGTCGTTTTGTCTATGGACGTTATAAATATCAGTGATCAAAGCGGAAAAATGCAACAGCGCAGAGTCTTGTTAGACTCAATGTTCAACGTCCTTTCACAAACTACGTCATCCTGCATGAGCAATTAGAAAATAGAACGAGTCCTAGAAATTCCTTGAACAGTTCCAGCGCGGTGACACTTCACTGGAACAGAATAAAATGAATGCTGGCCAAATTAGAGAGTAACAGCCCTCTGACATCCGAGTCAGGGCAGGGTAGTCCGTTTTAGGCGGAACCAGCGGACGCAGAACGTGGCGACAATATCAAGAAGCAGACCTAGGAACGATCCAACAACGAATAAATATCGACACAGTGAACCAGAATGGTTACAAACGTCAATAGGTATAGATTCCAATCAATGGGAAGAATCGGAAGAAACGGAAGAAAAGACGCCTTTGATCTCGTCTTCCCTGGATAATCTGGCGCCAAGAGACACGTGCCAAGCCAGTACAACTACCAAAGCTCAGTACCCAGGTGCACAAGGATACTTCCTGGGCAGTGGACTCCAGCGGTAAATTTATTAGCAACGAAGAGGATGATTGCTACCCGAATTGCTTAAAATACATATAGAAAGTCATCGAATTGAACGTTAATTTAAAGCAACTGCACACGGGGTTTACACAACTTAGCACTCAATTTAGTACTTTATCTCAAGGGGAAACAATAAAACCTAACTAGTATTTGCAACAACTTGCAAATTGGATTGGGCTTTAAAGAAAATCAACATTGAAATTGATACTTGTAAATATGTACAAGACATACAGAACACAAATAGACAACAATAGCCGATAATAAGCCAGTAGAATACATAGAGCAATTAAAAGGTAAGGTGGTTTATACATAATCGCATTTTGCTAAATCCACATCTTTTCTGAATGTACGTAATGACGCGCTTCATCACTGTAGACAAATTTTTGACGTGACCTTTCAAAGGAGGCGGTATGTTCGGGATTTCGAGTGGCAGTCCGTTTGTGACTCGAACAATACATCTACCTTGTTTGGAAAAGTCCGAATTGCCTACCTGTCCGAGCTGTAAATCTTATGGTGCTTACCTCATTAAGAAGCTAAAAACACCTTAAGTACCCGATGGGTCAGGTGAAGGATAAACAGCTGACAATAGCAGAAGATATGCGGCGAGAGTCTACAATAAGCCATGGAAAACTCGGGGACGTCAATATATAAGGACGAGACGAAGTTTCTGCTAGCTGTATATTAAAAAGTGCAAATAAACAAGCAAGCCATACTACTACTCGATATATTTAATCTACCTTGGCCTTGAACATTAATCTCGTCCAAGGTTCCCTGTATCAACCGATCGGTTGAACCTAACCTATCGCCATTTAGTTGCAAATTCGCAACACAGGGATGCAAAGTTCAGACTCACGTGTACAACTTATCCTCTGCGTTCTTCATATTCATAAAGTACTGATGTGCCCCAGAATTAGCCACCACGGTGTAATTGATTCTTGACTGCCTCGCTAATTGTTCCAAAGATTGCACAGGAGACTGTAACAAAATGCGTATTTAATTATCATCTTCTAAAACATGTACGAAATTTTCTAAATTCATTTATAAAACTTATGCACCTGCATTCTTTCCACAGTAAGGAAAGCAGCCAAATTAGCGGTGAATGTGGCGAGCATTAGGACCACAAAAAGCCAGTAAGCGGCCACTAATGTTCTGCTCGATAATGCTTTAGGAGCTTCTCCGCCACCCTGGGGTGTAAAAGATGTCAAAGCGAACCAGAAACTCTCTTTCAACGTGAATTCCCTAAATATAGGACATTGATCCTATTGAAGCACTATCTTTCACGAAATAATTTCTTTACTTTCGCGAGACGTATTAACGTATTGCAACAACATAAAATACAAGAATCGTTAAGGGCAATTTACCGAAACCTAGATCTAAATGTCCCTTAATGAGTCTTGCAAACTAACCTTGCAGTACAGTTCTTACCGACAAGGATATGGATAGAGCCGTTTATTATTTCTGGCACTGTACGGAGAATACTTGTCGAGTATCCAAATCATGATGCCAGTTAACGTTAATGCCCCGACGATGCTTAACCATACCTCGACTTTCAGTACTGTCATGAATTTGAAGAGAGACGGCTTGCGCACAGGTTTCCTCATCACTTGGAATGAAACATTATTACATAACATACAATGTATTTACGTAGATTAAAAAATAACGTGACTTTAAGTATAATAATAGTAAACGTGATAGTATACTACAGTATAGTATATATACTGTATATACTATAGTATACTATACTATAGTATATATGTATAGTGTATATACATAACACAAAATAGTATAGTGTACCATAATAATACGAATGTAAAACATAAAAATATTTTTTAAAAATATTTTATATAGAAACTTTTTACCAATTAATATGCCAGACTGTTCAAAGTATGGGGCGACGAAATCGATCACTTCCTCACGTTCTGAAGTCATTGTCAATGCTGCAACTACCATATCTGTTTCCTGGAAAACAAAATAAATGTCTGTAATAAGAACAACATTCTAACAATAAGTTTGTTGAATAATTAAAAGTAAAATCAAATTTCACCAAGAGGAACCACATGGTTTGTATCATTAGGAAGGTTTAAACAGATAAAATTTTCTACAAACAAGATTAAGTGGTTGCAGAATTACAGGCACTGTTAAGTTTAGTATGCAGGTACTTCAACAGAGTTTAACATTCTTAATGCATACTTCTTACCCCTTTAGCAAGGTCACCAATCAAGCCATCCCATTGTCCATTAGGTAACTTCTTCCCAAATTGATGATCCTGTGGTACAACAAGATCATAATCGAATTCCATCTCCTCGGATAACTTCTTTATGAAATCCACACAATAGCCATCCCATATATCATTTCCTTTCTCATCCTTCATGATCTTTCCAGTTACTGGGTCCAATTTGGCAACGGTCCAAGGCACTGACTAATGCAATTTTAATACTTGCATTAATTAACGTTGTCAAAATTATCGTGATGCAAACATCATAATGAGTATCGATTACAGGAGCAGTTCCGATTCGGAAGAATCTTCTAGCAGGCTTTATCTTGTTTTTCTCAGCTTCTTTGATTTTACCATGTCTCGTCCAAGTGGCCAGCGGTTCCAAAACCCCATTAAACACCTCCAACTCAATTTCGGCTTTGTAAGTGATCATTCCTTTCTCTGACCAGTACTCGAACGTGTCATTACCTCCTAATTTCTATCACAACATTTTTCTGTCAAGCTTCAGTCCCTTCCGAGAATCATCGAACAATTGACATTCAACTTACCGCTAGTATATTATTGTTAAATGCCTCAGACGTGAGATTCGAAGCTTGACTCGTGTTTGGCGAAGGGCATCGGCCAGTTTTCGGTTCCACGCTGATGCCAGACGCTTGCAGGTCGCTCATTAAACTCACTATCAGGCCTACTAATCTCTTAAAGTAATGTGAAAATATCTAGAAACATGGGAAGGTACGAAAAGAACACGTGAATCGTTTGAATCGAGAAATATTATACGCGATAAAAAATTTCTAGATACTTGAACATCAGAGGGACAACTGCAAGCCGGTTCACTGATCAGTCTGCAGCAAACATCCTTCTTCATCGATAGAATAGTAATTGAAACATCCAACTGGTGTTCTCTGTTGATATACTTAAAAGTCTCGTAATTATTGTCAGTGAACACCAAGTTCCATATTCCATTTCTCGTAACCAGTCCTCCTTGCACAGCCTAAATTTTATAACTAAAGTAAGTTCACAAGCTAAGTTTTTATACTTAATTATTCAACCTGTTAACCAGCTCATTCCTTGTCTAATCAGTTTTTAAAATCTTAATTCAATCTTAAGTAGCTCGGTTTTAATCCTTACAAGTACACGAAAAATAAAACAACAAATAAAGGAAAATGAGCGATCTTTAAATAGAATGAATAAATTGAATTAAAAGTATTAAAAATTCAATAGACAGGTTAGCGCGTTTTCTCCGATTAACAGGTTAAAAGATTTTCTAGGAATCACCGTTCTGAAGAAATCCTCCATCTTAGCTGTGCTTGCGTAGATCGCGTAATAAGATGGCGATGGTCTCATGCTCCTGATCTTCGACACTGTTTTCTCCGTGAACTCGTCGATCACCACCAGCCTTATGATCGAATTCCCGATTAAATAGTAGAGACTCTGATTTAACTCTGCAAAGGGGTATGAATCAGTTTTTAAACATCTGACACGAGTTGAAAACCGCGGAATGAACGATCGAAGGTTAATACGAAGGTACCCCTTTCATCTTCGAAGATCAGGCCCACGTCCGTGGCGTTTTTCAACATCAAAAGATCGTCGATTGCTTGGATGTACGGGTTTATATTGCTATCGCCCCGTTTGTATATTATTCCGTTCTCGTCGGCCAAGTTTCGTAGGCGATCCCAACCAGTCCAGGTCATGTCGAGTATGATACTGATTCCCTTAAATAAGGCAGCACATACTGCAAGTTGATTTTAACGAAACGAAAATAAGAACGAAGCGCGATCATGTCGGAGAAGCTCGTCGATATTGCACAGCTATCATCGATAGATCGATCAGAGTGATGCAAAGCGCATGAGAATTAGTCACGAATAAAATTATGTTCCTTATTTTAATAAAATTATTTTAATAAAGTTATGTTTCTTATTTTCTTTCAAGAAAACAATTTTTATCGTAAAGTACTACATGTCTAATATTGTTAATTTTAGAGCATTGAAGAGTGAAGAATTTTGGAAACTATTTGTAAACTGCGTGAAAATTAGCCATAAATTAAACTAACAATAAGAAATTTTTATCGTGAAATATCGTATGTCTGGAACAATTAAGTTTACAATATTAAGAGATAAATCTATTTTTAAGCAAATTAGAATTTTCGTTAAAATCCTTATATGAATATTTGCCATAAAATTAGCAATTAAGCTTTGAAATCGCTAATTACAACTTGCAGAGATCGCTATCGATAGAAACTGTGGTCGTGAAAGCTGTGAAAACTGCACGACAGATTTTGCTTCTTAACCTCTCTCAAAACTGCTGTCTACGTTGGCACGATCCACTTGGACTGTGGAAATATGGACGGCGATGATGTTTTCACCAAAATTCTTTTCTGCTTGAGGTACAGCATCGTTCAGGATGCTTAGTATCGCCTTATCTGGTTCCTCTATTACTATCACTATGCAAAACAATAAGAAGATCACTACAGTGTAAATTAATTTAAACAAAAAATCTCTCAAAGACTTTTCGCATTCGCTATTTAGAAAAAAAAAAAAATTAAATTAGCTACATTAATTCGTAGTAAGATATTCTACATATATTTTTACATATACAAGGAAAGGAGCTGTTTTTAAAAGAGTACATATCATAATGTCATCGTTTCACGTAACATATTTACCCTGCTATTGATATTCATTATTATATTGCTTCATATAATTTCGTTTCAATAGATAGAATCTAATCGTGCAATAATCATCTTTTACGCTATAAGTCGCTATTCTTCATGTAGGACAAGTGTCATTAAGCTAATACAGTTTCTTCCCTCGTTGTTTGGAAAAAAGAGCGAAAAGATACACCGCGTTTGTGTCATCTGAAGGAACGATCGTGCGACGATATCGCCATCTGTGTCGTTTCTTTTTCGGTCTCAATCATCGGTAATAGCTTTCGTCGAACTTCTTTCTATGTCAAGGACCAGGGACCAACCGTTCGAGTTGGCACAGAAGATACGGAAGGTATTAGTCAAACGTTTATCGTGTGAATAATTCAATAATAGTACAACTACTATCGATGTATCGAGAACGAAGCAAAGTTTCATGTGACCTAATCCAATGTTTAACCAGTGCAGCCGATGCGTTTAGTTTTCACCAATATTTCATAACATTGCGTTTGACAATAATTAACTCTAGCAGAATAATTATGAATAACACTGTGCAGGATCGGCATTTCACTAAAAAGTAACGAACTATAGCATTTGAGAATATTGTTTTAAGGAAATGAAAACGACTAAAGAATAGTAATAATAAAAAAAGCCAAAACAGTTTCAAATCATCTACTATCAATTTCTAAAGCTCTGTAAAACAAAAGTAAAAGAGTTTCATCTGATACTCCTTCTAAAAAATGATATCTCGAATCAGCTTGTGAATCTTCTTCCAAAACAACTCCACGAAACCCATACGTCGTTCGAACGTTTCAATCCGTTAGAAAATTACAAAGAAAATTTTCCAAAGCCATCGTAGACAAAACTTACACATGTTCATAGGTGTTAGAGAGATAGTTGGACCGAGGAACGAGGCAAGCAGGAACACACTCGCTGCTACCACAGTGGTCGACATGGCTCAGGAGAACCGACTTGGTGCCGGATGAACGAACAACCGTTGTCTTCCGTGTAGGCAAACAGGAGGATACCGTGGACGACGACAACGACGCCTGCGCTCGCTCTCTACGACACCCGCTTATGAATATTACACCGTCGACTATCAAACTGTGGTCCTTGTTTTCCGTAAATCCACTTTCGTTACATGGAAACACGATGTCATATCCTGACACTCGTTTCTTCCATCTTAGCCATCGATTTATCGCTCAAGTTGTCGACTGCCAAGGATTACTAACCTGAACATTGGCGATCGATGCATGACGTTAAATGTTACTCGACAATTAGGTTATTTAACAAGATTCTCTTCTTTAGTTAAATTCCTCGAGAATATTTGGGAGATGTATTAGGTTGGAAACTAAGTGAATGCGGATTTTGTCATTAGGTGGTATTGACAAAACCCGCAATCACTTAGTTGCCAACCTAATACTTCTTTCGGTATGGTTATTGGAGAAATCCGATTTTGAAATTTATTGCTACTTAATGGACGAGGAAAAGGAATTAGAGGATGCAATTAGGTGATTTTTGAGATATTTAGGACGAGATATCTCTTCAAAAATGATTCCAAGGAATGAATTTTTACTTGTGATTTGAATAAACCTATCGATGGAAATTCAAAAATTGTAACTGAATAAATAGTACTTAAATAAGCAAATAAAATTATAGAACGTTTTGATGTACAATATTCTACGTTAAAGACTGCATTGAAAGAATAAATATTAGGTTGGCAACTAAGTGATTGCGGATTTTATCATTAGGTGGTATTGACAAAACCCGCAATCACTTAGTTGCCAACACAATACTTCTTTCGGTATGGTTATTGGAGAAATCCGATTTTGAAATTTATTGCTACTTAATGGACGGGAAAAAGGAATTAGAGGATGCAATTAGGTGATTTTTGAGATATTTAGGACGAGATATCTCTTCAAAAATGATTCCAAGGAATGAATTTTTACTTGTGATTTGAATAAACCTATCGATGGAAATTCAAAAATTGTAATTGAATAAATAGTATTTAAATAAGCAAATAAAATTATAGAACGTTTTGGTGTACAATATTCTACGTCAAAAACTGCATTGAAAGAATAAATATTAGTTTAAATATTATAAAATAACTTTGTACATTTGCCTTGAATTTATTAGGTTGGCAACTAAGTGATGGCAGATTTTGTTATTAGGTGGTATTGGCAAAACCTGCAATCACTTAGTTGCCAACCTAATAAATTCAAGGCAAATGTGCAAAGTTATTTTGTATATAAAACAACTTATAATTATGAAATGATAGAATCAACATGCATTAAAAGCACCGAGTACATTCGTTGGCCGCAGAAAGGTTTGGTTTCCGTGCACGTGAACCGTTTTTAGAATAGGAGAATAGAGAATAAATGATCGATACGCATATTATTGATTCACCGTGCACGTAACAGTTGCTTCGTCCAGTAACATTTATATAGGAAAAGCCCACAATCAGGAATCGTTTACGTTGAAAAGTACAGTTTACTAATCGATAATTGATTGTATCGCGTGCATATACTACCTCGTTTCTCAGCACCTGGATTAGCGAAATTCGATCGGCGAACATTCCCGTCTCTCTATTTTCACGACCGCTGAACGATAAAGTTCCCTTTAACCGCGTGCCGATAAATCGCTTCATCGAACAATTCTTCGATTGAATCGCCGATCCAAAAGAAGGAAAAAAAGAAAGAAATGAAGAAGAGAAGGAAGATGAGAATGAAGAAAAAACAAGAAAATGGAGCAGATGATAGAATCGAGTTCCTCGATCGGTGAATCTTGCCACGACGAACGTCACGTTTTCCCATTATCTATCAGTTCTGATCATGGTCTAAGGTTGATTAATTTCCATGGTTGAGGAAACCTGTGAATCGATGGTGCGCGGTCACAAAGAATAATGACGCAAGGATCGAGATTGCTCCGCAGATGTTCCTTGACTGAGGCGAGAGGCCAGCTGGGGCGAAATGCTTCAATAGTCTCGCACTATTTTTAAATATATTTCAGATGTCGTTTATGCGAACGCAATCTCAAAGAACCTGCCCCTGCGGCCTATTGTTTCTCATCGTTTCCATTTTTCTTTCCATAGCGTTTGAAAAGTGGAGGTTTAATATCTTATGGTATAAAGATTTTTTTTTTAAATTCCGAAATAGAAATAAAACTGACAATCTATTTCCTTACAAATTTATTATTCAATTGAATTTTGCAAAATGATAAAATTTGTCATAAAAAATATAAGAAAAGGCTATTGAATTTCAAGCAACTAAGAGTTTTAATAATTATTTGTTTATTGTTAGAATACAATAAACAATTAGACATATTCGAAGCTATAGAAGAATGTTTTCTGGTAATTAAGAATGTATTATATACATACATTAATTCTTTTCCTTGAAAATTTGTTTATTAGGTATCATGGATTAAAAGAAGAAGAAAGCGCCACATCGCGTTTAATGGCTGAACTCTCTTGTCGCAATTGTGCACATATCGTTGTTAGATGTCGCTTCATATACACATATATTAAAACATAATTCTGATTACCGTTCAATGTGTCCCTTTGGACTTTATGAATTGGTGTATTTTATTATCTTGTATACTAGCTTGCACAATGGAATGCGAGATTTGTATAGCTACGTAAATTAAAATTAATACAACCAACTGAGAGATCTGATGAGAAGGGCAGATAAAACAGGAAACGATATCATCGTTCCATGTAAATAAATGTTAGAGTTTGTCGTCAAACATAGAAAGTTGTACATATTTCATGATGATCATCATTCGTTACTATCAAATTATATTATTACTATTTTCTTTATTATTTGATTCGTTGTACTATAAAATATACTTAATTGCAAAAGAAACTTTCTTCACAGAAAGTTGTACGACCAAACAGGAGAGAAGTTAGATCAAGATGTTTAATTTGAACCGTCATAACTGTACCCACGAATTACGTCTGCTTTCAACATTCCATGCTCGAGCGGATCTTAAAGAAATGTTTAAAAAATGCGAACAGAATGGCAATCGTAGCGGCAGCATTTCCTTCACTGACGTATCTTGCCGAAGAGATTCGGTATATTTTTCTTGCATAATTTAGTTCACCAGACGCTGCAGTTCTTTTAATCGGCGCCAATTTTCGGCCTAAAATACTGCTCCAGTTACACGAAATATGGAACATGCAATCCGTTCACGATTTTTGTATTCCTGCACGCGTGCTCTGCAATGGCGAAATTTCTATACGAAGAAATCACGCGATAAACATTTTGTAATAAATACATATTATTATTGTCCATAAAAATTATTTTTTATAGCCGCTCAAAAAATTAAAATTGTATAAAATTGAAATTCGAATAGGGGTTTCGTAGAAAGTAGGACTATGGTTGTAGACTTTACGAGAAAATTGGAACGCGATAAGTTAAAATGTGTGACTCCGTTGTAATAGAAAGAGTATTTGCATAAATAGTACAATGATGCAAATGCGTTCATACGAGCGACTGATACACAATTTAACTACCGTTACGGGACACTCCGTGAAGAGAAGCGGTGTCGATCGAACGAAGGAAGGGAATGTGGGAAAGAGAGGAAGCGACGAAGGAAAACACGCGCAGAAGCGCGTGCATTAGAAACGAAACGCACGCGTCAAAACGTATTACAATTTCACGCACGAAAAGTTACACGAAAAGGTTCGTGGAACGCGATCCTGTACAACGGATTACATCCCATACGGAGAAAGGTGAATCGCGATAGTGTCATAGACGATTTCGCTGTAAGGAAAACGGTCGATAAGCGAGTTATATTATCAACCGTTTTTCCCCGGATATGTACGTGTGAGAATGACGAATTCGGAAGGAAGTTACGCGGTGAAGATATCAAACGGTGAGGAAAGAAAGGAGGAAAGAATAGAATTTTATTCAAGAAGCGCTCTAATGCGGGAAGTACAGGCTCGGTGATTTCCGGATGCAATCGGTTGTTTCCGGTACGGTCGCCCTCCCGAACTAAAACCATTCATTCGATGGAGAGCGAGAGACGAAGAATTGAACGAAGAACGGGATAGGAAGGCAGTAGGTGGAAGCGAGAGTCGACGGTAGGAAAAGGATGGAGAAAGCAAGCGAGCGAGTGAATGAGAGGCGAGTAGTGGGAAGGGCAAGAGGAAAGGAGAAGGAAAGCGATTGAGCAGGGGATAGGGAAGGGAAGGAGAATACACGAGAGAGGTAGGCTCGGCCGATTCGAGAAGGCTGGCAGGCTGCTGGTAGGTGAGAGTAAGAAAGCGAGGGAGCATACTGGCTGGCAGAGGCAGACTGGCCGGCCGTGCGCTGTAGTTAACAGAGCTGCCATCAAATCGGCAGCAGATGTGGTCAGTTAGTTCGGTGCTGTGTGCTCGTTCGGATCACAGTGTTTCTGTGGATTTCGATGCACTGACCGAATCCGCAGTCGATAGTAGCGACAATAGTCAGCGATCAGTTACCGAGTGTGACCCTCGTCGTCGTGACACAACACACCGGGTTCAAGAGAACCATGTAAGAGTGAAGGCACTGTAAAAGGCTTGGAGAATCGGTGACAAGTCGTGGCAAGGCGAAAAACGACTTGATTCAGCGGATACGATTTCGACGTGTACAGAGGATAGAACAGAACGGAACGAAACGAGACAGGACAGGACAGGACAGGACAGCATAGGATAGGACAGGAGAGAACAGAATAAACAACAAGGAGAACAACGACAACGGTGTATCGAGGAAGAATCGCGAGGTAGAAAGAAGAGGAGAGAACAAATCGAATGGAACAGTCGGTCGCGCGCCAGCACCAAGAACGCAGTGATCGTCGTACCTGTACGTCGGTGGCCGAAGACTTGTCCGATTGAGACTCGGGAGTGATGTGGCAACGTTGCTGGTGGCTTGCGAGTGGAGGAGTCAGTCGTCGTTCGGCTGTTCTATCGTAGCCTGTGTCTGACAGTGCAGTGTCGTTGCCAATAGAATCGCGAGGGCCCGTCAGGGCCCACGAACACCGCGAATATCACCGCGATTCTCACCGCGGTCACGATGACATATCTAACAAGAGCAGCAACGAGTAGTAACACCACCATCATCGACGGGACAATTGTACAGATACATCTAACATTGCTACGATAGCGCATGTTCGCGTTTGTTGGTTATCGTCGTTGAAAAACAGCCGATGAAAGAGGAGAGAGTTTCCGTGACTCGTGGTTTAAGTAACAGTGTTTCGAAGCGTACGATCACGGCGCAACGCGCGTATTCGTCGTACATACACGTTTCGTTGGTCGAGTCGCAGCAACGAGCAGCAGCAGCAGCAGCAGCAGCAGGTTTTCGTTCCGAACCTATATAGAAGTTCCTGAAGTGCGCGCGCGGGGTTTTACGCGTCTGCCACTCGAATGTCGAGAAACGAATGAGTGCGTGAATCGTGACAACATCGTGTCGAAGTGTACGGAGAGGAGTATCGTGAGAGAGAACGAGATAGAAACCGTCTCTCTTTCTCTCACATCCCATAGAGGCCGTGGTCGGACTTTACGCCGTCGTACGCGCTTCTCCCCTCTCCCCGTAATGGACTGTTTCTTTCTCCCTCTCTCTCGCTGAAGGCCAATTTATCTATCCCGTCTCTGTCTGAGTCTATACCATTCCTGTCTGTGCGCTGGCAGAGTTTTCACTGGCGCGACACGACACGGCACGGCACGGCACGGCACGCGCGCACACACGCTACCGACACGTAAACGAAAAACGAAACGAAACCGGCTGCTGTCCAGCCGAAACGGGAGTGTCAAACATCCGAGGAAAAATCACGGGCTATGGGAACAGTGTGTGCCATGAACTGAAAAAACAGTGCGCGACCGGTTGTCTCGTGCTTGGCCCCGTCGAAAGAGGATCTTGCATTTCATCCGGTGCGTGCCTGTGTATCCCTTTACACCAAAGGAGGAAGAGAGGTTAGGTTAGGCTAGGACTCCGCGTCACCCTTGGCCACACTCCGTCCTTCTCGCTCTTTCGTGCGAATCTCCTACCTCTCTTTTTCTGGCATACGGCCGAAGAGGAACGCACAGACACGAGAGGCCAAACCGACTACGTACACACATACACACATAGCCAGGACAATTGGGGAAAGAGGAGGAAAACACAAATGCCGATCGCTGGTGGAATTCTAGTCGCTGGAACCGCGGCTCATTGCTGGTCTTCCGCTGCTGGCATGCTTCGATTCCTCGCTAGACTTTCAGGTTAGCACGCAATCCATCTCTTCTATCCGTTGGACGGAACGTCGGAAACGTTTGACGGCCGTCTTGTCGATTATTTCTCGTTTCAACAAGGAAAAAGTCACGCCGCGCACGCCAGGGGAATCGCGACAGAGAAAAACTAACGACGATCGTCGTCGTGGTATCGTTACCTACGAATCATTGGCATTCGCCAATAAGAATCATCGATAACAATTACCAATAAGAATTCTCGCGTTTATAAATTGTATACATAATGTTAAATCAATCGTTGGCAACTTTTGACGTATCTCGAATTGAGAAAATGTCGTTCTCGTTTCTCGGCTGTTTTACGCTATAAATATTATAGTGTATATATACGTATTATTACGTATATATATATATATATATATATATATGTATGTATTCGTATTTTGCTTTTTCCCTGCGCGTGTGCATGCCCATGTCTCTTTTCCAGCATCGACGACGCGTGTTTTAGTCACACTCTCTCTGCATCTCGGTAAAAATTTCGCTATTTTCTCGGTCCTTGTCTAGTCGGGTAGGCGGCTCGCCGCCGGGGAATCCGTGCGGTTTCGATTCCCAGACTTTCGAGTCAGTGCACCGCTACTGCTAGCTGTTAAATGGAAGCGTACAGCGGACGACGTAGACAGAATAAGAGGAACAAAAACGAGAGACGGCCTCGTGTAACCGCGGTATTATACGAGTTCGCGTGTATTCCGTGCAGAGAGGATTTGACGTATCGACTCGGATTTCCATAGCGTCGCGTAAAATTAACCTTCCCCCCTTCTCACTACCACCCCCTTTTCCTCTCAAATCCAAATCGTTGATCGTTGTCATCGATTTAATACGTGTCAACGTGTTTCTCTTCCTACCTTCAATTTCACTAACTTTTCGCCTGCTATCAATTTCCATGACTTTTTTTTCGTAACATTAGAGCACTTTTCAAGCGTCTCTCGTCGATGTATACGCTTGCGGAACACGGTAAAAATAAATAAGGAAATAAGAAAGAACAAAATGGTGGAAATAATAGTAGAAATTATTTTTAATTTGTCTATATTGCTTATTTATAACACTTTTGATATTTTATTAAATCTTATCTATAAAATGCTTACGTAAACAGGAAGGAAGCGTTTCGTAGTTCTGCTTTATTTGATCAATCGGTCATTTGTATCGATTGCGCAAACTGTTCAATGAAAAAGATCAGTCATAGTCTACACGCGTGAAAACCCATGAATTTCTTGTGAATTTTATGCGTTTCTTTATCGAGGTCCGTTTTATCCGAATTATTCTACGTTCTTAATTTGTTCTTAAATAGCAAATTGCATTCTGCAATTGATTGTTGAATCGATCGACCATTGTTTAAGCGATTTATCGTTGAATTAGACTAGGAGCCGAATGATGATAATATAGGAATTCTGTGGTAAATAAAGAATTTTGTCACGGAGAGAAAGAGAATGGCGATGGTAATTATTTGGATTACAGCAATCCGTGGCCGCGTTGTGAGAATCTGTGTCCTCTTGACACGCCGCAGCGACACGGCAACACCGATTCTTCTCATATCGGTGTTAATTAACGGCCAAATGATCGCTATTGTCGCCGGTTTCGCAACGATCAGCGTCGCGAAACCAACTCTTGTCTAATGAGTGAATAAACCAACTAACTTTTATTTCTAAAGTTGCCTCTCCTTGTATGCAAAAAAAAATATTTTCTCTTGTTCCAAAAAAATTTTTCAAACTTCCTGTAACTATTTTTTTTTTTACAACCATTTTTTTTTTTTTTTTTTTTTTTATATCTTCTTACATGCACGCGAAACGAAATCTATTTTCAGACTGTCGCGAAATTATATGTAGTTTCTGAAAGGAAAGGTATAAATCTCCTGCAGCTTTAAAAGTCGAAGAATTGAAAAACCTTGGTTTCACAGTCATCGAAGCACTTTGTCGCGTGTAATAATAGTAGATAACCGAAAGTAGTACATATGTACGTAAACAACCTTGCATATTTCTTCAGTCCTCTGATAAATTTAAACGCATGGATTAACTGTTAACGTGAGGTCCTAAAGTATTTCACATAATACGAACGTTGTGATAATTTCGATTCTAAGACATCGAGAACACTATCTTTCATCGGATCCAGCCTTAATAATCGCCCAATTCAATAGAAAAATGATAAAAGTGCATTTTTCTTTGGAATCTTATATAGCAAAGATAGATAAGATCAGTATTTATTAAAGAATTTTATTGGACGTTGAAACTTTCATATGTATAGTGATATTATATTACTATACACATTTTGTAAATACTATAACAATATTTTAATATCTGGTATCATATAAATGATTCTATTAATGTTCAACTTTATCCACTTTTAATTTTCTCAAATGAAAAATTTCATTACTTGTACCACTAAGGTTTTGATCAAAATTCAGCGTAAAGAATGTTTTCGCGAAAGCAAAATAAATCAGAATCGTTTCGATCAGTACGTGTTATCGTCGCTCAGAAGGAGACCGTAGCGTGTCTCATT
The DNA here is from genome assembly GCA_037178635.1 of Bombus dahlbomii. Lineage (NCBI taxonomy): Eukaryota > Metazoa > Arthropoda > Insecta > Hymenoptera > Apidae > Bombus > Bombus dahlbomii. Next base: position 1,680,438 of record CM074118.1, read on the forward strand.
TCGATAGGTTTGTTTATCTCATATCTGACTCGTCATCGCCTAATCTATCGATCATGAAATAAACACCGTTCCACCATCGTTAAGAGAGTACGTTCATCAAATTTCCAAAGCAAACAGATTGGTATTTATTCGATCGAATAGACGAGCATACGATACATTTGTAAACCTCTGCCCCCTCTTGCTATCCGTTATACATTAATTCATCGACGAGTGAATGAGTAACCTCTAGGCAAAAATCGGCCGCGAATACATCAAAATATAAATAGAAACGTGTCTGAGGACCGCTGCTGTGTGTGTCGGCCTCGGGTACCGAGTCGGTACTATTCGAGAATTTACCTACAGTCAGGTCTGATCCATAAGGAGGAAACGTAAATGTGGAACAGTCATAGAGAAAGAATATAATAGAGAAGCGGTGTCGTATCGGTGATATTGCAAATGAGTGGTTGGATTTTGTGCGCTCGTATCGAGCGCATAAATATGTGGAAGAGATTCGATGCAAATCGCAGGAAAAGTGAGAGTGGCAATGAGTCAACATCCGCGTCTGCTGTTTTCTAGCCATCGATAAATTTCGAAAGGCGAATAGTTTGCTTGCGTAGTGATATTTTTATTTCCCGTTTTATCGCTAGTTTCTTCGTTTCTCTTCTACTTTTTCTTTTTCCGGGGGTTGTCTTTTGGTGGTTGTTTTTTTTTTTTTTTTTTTTTTTTTTGGAATGAGGAAAAGGGTTGTGAAAAAGGGGAAACGAATTCGATAGGGCAGGATGCAGACAGGAGCAGAGTGATTTTCTTGTTAAATCGCTTGCAGACGCTTTATCTTTAGAAGCCACGGACAGACAGTGGCACCGGTTTTTTTCTCCTTAACGGAAATAGCTATCATTCTATACGCCTTAGAATGAACCGGCAATACTCGGCAAAATTTATTTTCGACATGTAGGTTTACGTATCCGCCGTCTGGTCGGAATATCGACCGGGGGATCATCAAAGGGGGCAAGAAACCGGAAAATTCGCTAAATTTCGATGCCGTTCAAATCGTCGAATAGACGTTCCGTCGTCTGGTGTGGCGCGTCTGTCGCGTCCAATATGGTTTCTAATGCTTCCACACACCGATCCGCCATTCGAAACATATAATAATGAAAAAACGCTGATCTTGGCAGGTGGATCATATCATTCAAATTGACCGGTTTTACAACTTTATTTGAAAATTCCTACTTCGTGTTATACTTTTTTTCGTAACGATGACTAAAAGAATAATATAATGAATTTTATTTTCTTTTTTATGTATTCAAACTGAACATAAGCTTCTATCAAGGCTACTTATACCAATACCAGTCAAAATGGCCGGTCCTACAATTTTATAAATGTGTCAACCCTCGTTTAGGGATGATGGATTAATAATACCAAAAATACTACATAACATGGAATTCCTTCCGTAAGAAAGTAATAAATCAATAAATATAAAAATATTCCATTAGTACGTATTTTTTAAAGGCCAATCATTTTCACTGGTTTTCGTAGAAATAGCTTCGTGTTAACACTTTGACTGTCACGCCGAAATGACATGTTTCGCTGAGGGCGCCACGGGAGTACTTTTGTTATTCAAAGCATATAATGGCAAAATAATAATAAATTGATGATTTAAGACAACGTTCTTCCCCAATGGACTGTTTATCTTATTGGTGATCACGGGTGACCACCGTGGCGTCTTGCTAACAGTTGATAGTAACATATTATAACAAAGCTTTGTTTATTTCAATAAACCATTCGCATTTGTTGTTTCGTTGCAAGCAAAACGTGCAGAATATATTGTTGAAACGTGTAGAAAATATTAATAAACGGTATTTACTCGTTCTATATATAATAGTAAGGTATGTTCACACTTCTAACTTCAATTATATGATTATAAAGCAGCATTCACAATTATTTTCTAAGGTGTGTTTATAATAATATTCGTAGATTACCTCTCAAAGATATGGACGTAAACACAGTGCACCGTTAGATGCAAGATTTGTTCTCATTTTTTTTTAATTGATGTTCTAATAAAAATGTTTAATTGTTCAGTGGGGCACTTTTTGTTTCAAAGTATCTTCTATTTATCGGTTATATTGAAAATGCCCTAACTGTCAATTTTCATACAATTTTTACAATTGTAAGAAGTTGAAGCGCTGCAGTTACCAATGACCATACAGTGGCGTCACAGGAGAAACCTTGGCGGGTCATATATGACCCACGTGATAGTCAAAGTGTTAACTATCGGTAGTTCAAGCGTTAAAATATTACGAAAAGAATAGAATAACGTCCGAGATAATCTATTAGCTATATATTCTATGACTCTTCCCCTTTCCAAAGTGAAATGGAAATTTATTCTTTACAAAAGATGTATTTAACAAACTTGGAGTTTCTCTATCGCAAAAAAGTTCTAATTTAAGATAATAAAGATCAGATAAGTCTCAGCAGACTGCCAAACAGTTTCATAATTTCACTTTGGTGCCGGTTCGCCGGTAAGTAACTACATATATATACTTCCAAAAAAGAAGTTGTTTACTTTCACGATTCGCCTAACAGCTTCTCTTTAGAACTCCACACTTTCCATCGAGCGAGATATCTTTCTTTTTTTGTTCGTGGTTTTATCTATTAGAAGATAACAAATTATATAGATAAGAGATAATGATATCTGAAAATATTTTCTCCTATAAATAGAACATGAATAAATATATATAATCAAATAATTAGAAATATTAAATTGGCAACTAAGTGATTGCGGGTTTTGTCAATACCATCTAGTGACAAAATCTGCAATCGCTTAGTTGCCAAGGATAATATTAAAAAGAGGACAAATAAAGTGTAACGTAAGATATTAGGTTGTCCGAAATGTTTCTTTCGTTTTGTAAGGAAATAATAGACGCACAATGTTTTTCGTTTTATATTAGTTTATTGAACTTTGCACGAACGTAATAATAAAAATAGAACGAAATATATCATACCTAATTCAATAAAATAATATAAAACAACCTAATATAAATTGAAAAATATCGCCACGTCTCCTGTTGCACTGAGGAACGCGTATATCGATAGATGTAATCGAGAGTCGGCGCGTTGAGTCAATGGTCGATTACAGTCAAATCTCGAGAAGGTTTGCCCATTCGTTTCGATATGATTCACGGTTCCGGTTAATCGACTCCGTCGATAAAACATCTAATACACCGAGCTCTTATTTCCCTAGAGTCGCGTATGATGTATGAAATTTCGCGGTGCCAACCATTCGAGAGTAACTATTTCTGTCCCCATTAGCAAATAGCACATGAATTATACATGGCTGTCTGTTAATTAACGGCGATGTGTTATGTGTCGGGTTTATCGAGTTGGAAAATTAAACGGTTGGATACGTGTTCGTGGATAGAGAGGATTGTTGGTGTCGAATTTATCACGTGGTCCTAGAAACGTCCTTTTACCTACAACTTGCTTAACACAAGTCGTAATTGAACGCAGGTGTTGAACGAATGGTAGGAATAAAACGATCATGAAACGGGTTCTAATATCGATACTTGTAGTATTTTTATTAAACTATATTTATAAATATTACAGTACTCTCGGATTATTAGAAGTTGTGAAACTGTCTGCAAAAAAGCGGTATCGTATCTGTGTTTTTTTAATTCTTGCGTTTCGTAATTACTACTGGAATCATATCATACCACTTTTACCATATTAGGATAATGTAAGATAATTTTTAAAAACGCTGCTGGCTTGTTATAATTATTTTGATATAATTTGAAAATCCATTGGAACATAAGATTCTATTATAAATAGGAATGAAATATTCTATTTGAAAGATTTTTAAAAAAGATTAATTAGAACGAAAATCTAACAGAATTTTACCGACGTTACCGAGGTCCCATATTTCACATAGAATTCCGTTATGAATATCTGGTATCTCGTTACAAAAATTCACAGACTTTTGTTTCTCAAACTCGAACATATCACAGTGTTATATTATTAATGCTCGATTAGATCACGTTTAAAATTTCCAATCTATTGACAAAAATCTGAAACGATTACAAAGCAGCCAGATCGTGGAATTTCATCGTTTAATAATAAAAGTCATTCTGTGTGTACGAGCGGTATCCGGTAATGCTGCACTATTCAGATGGCGTACGTGTGTTTGGTACTTGTATTCTGCACGAACGGCTCGGCCTCGTTTCTGATCGCAGCAACGAGGGTATCGTACGCGGAGGAGAGCATCCAAGGGCGACTCGGACTCGACCATTTCTCGGACAATGATGTTTTCTGCTTCTCTCCTGGAAGCCCGCGCACAATGCCCGCGTAACGCCTATTTCTAAATAGACGAAAGAATCCAACCGTGGGATTGACGACACAACAATGAATACCGTTATTATTAGGTTGCCTGGACAAACATCCAAACGTCCGTGTAAATCATATTCGATTTTGTTGTTTTCGTCAAAGGATTACCGTTTCGTCTATCTTCGTTTTTTTCCTTTTTATTTCGGGTTTCTTCGGTCACGGAAGATTGACAAATTCGAGAGTTAAAAAGAAACTGTCTTTTTATTAAATTTGCCATGGGATTCTTTTGAAAAATATTTACAAAAATATCATCTCAGGAAAAATTCGCGAAAATAATATATTGTCGTATCTTGAATATTAGGCGTGCTGTTAGTTTCTTTTTTGTACAACTTCTCGGATTTATCATACAGTGGCTGACGAAAGTATTCGAACGCTTACATTTACAAATTTCAATTAATAAAATAAGGTGTGCTAAACTAATTTGTTAAAACAATTTGGTATCTATAGTGGTGGGAAAGTGTCAAGATTACATCAGCAAAATTTGAAAACGATTCAATAATATAGACAGGAGTTATGATACTTTTATTAGAAACATTCATGATGAGTGGCTCAGAAAAGTATTCGAACGCTGTAACATTGTTGATAGTTTTTCGTCTTCCTTTGCAGCGAATGTAAACATCATTGCTAAATGAAAATATTCGTACGTTCACTTGATGTTAGGATATCGTTTCAGTAACAGTAACGCAAAAATGTGCACAATAGCATTTAAAATGAATACCAGAAAGTGTGAAACAAAAAAGTGTGAAAGAGAAATAATATCCGATTACATGAGGACGACAGATCATATAACGAGATTGCCAGAATTGTGAACAGAAGCAAGTCCACGATACGTTATATCATAAAAAAGTGGAAGAACGAGGAAACACTTGTAAACAAAGGTCGATCAGGTCGACCAAAGAAATTGACTGGAAGAGAGGAGAAAGTTATCGTTCGCGAATTAAAAAAAATCCTACTTCATCCGCTCCTCGACTCGCAAGTATGGTAGCTGACATGTTTCATAAAGAAGTTCACCCGGAATTATGTCGACTAATCTTACGAAATAATGATTTTCATGGCAGAGCCATGTATTAATGAGGTAAATCATAAAAAAAGATTAACTTTTGCAAAAACCTATATTAATAAAGATAATTCTTTTTGGGACGAAGTCATCTTTTCGGAGGAGTCAGTTTAACATTTTTGGCTCAAAAGGTCAAAATTATGCGTGGAGAAAACCAAATACGAAATTGGAAATTCGACATTTAGATGAAACAGTGAAACACGGAGGTAGATCGGTCATGGTGGGGGGTGCATGGCTGCCAGTGGCACCGGATATTTGATATTTATTGATGGAATACTTGATAAATATAAATATTTAAATGTTTAAAAAAATAACCCTAAAGAAAGTAGCCGTAAATTAGGATTATTGAAAGATTTTCACTTTCAACAATATAATGATTCTAAGCATACTGCTAAAATTGCGAAAGAATGGATCGTATATAACACACTACACATGCTAATTACTCCTATTGAAAATTTATAGGCTGAAATCGGAAGAAGATTAAATAAATTTCAGATAATCTCAAAGCAAGTATTGAAGGATAAAATTATAGAAATATGGAACTCCGTTGAGTGTAGTTTTACAAAATCATTGGTTTACAGTATGGAACGTCGATTGAGACACATTATTGCTGTTAAAGGTGGTCCAACAAAATATTAATTTTAAACAATTGAATTAATATATGTAGCGTTCAAGTACTTTTGTCATTCACTTACAATGCGTATTTCTAATAAATGTATCAGCCTATGTACGTTGTTGAATTCTTTTCAAATTCTACTGACGTAACCTCAAAACTTCCATCTTTCTACTGACATGTGTTTGTCTAAGCAAATTACTTTAATGTACATTATATCGACCATTCAAGTTTGCATATGTAAGCGTTCGAATACTTTCCTGAGCCACTGTATATTTTTGATCGAATTAGTTGCTCCTCATTTATAAATTACATCACATTAAAGCATACTCTTCCAACCACTAAATAACATCAAAATCGTTATCACAACGATTATCTTATCACAAATATTAATATTTCAGTAATATTTTATATTATAACAATATAACAATATCTGGTGAAAATTGGCGAGTGAATTGAATGAATTAGGTTTTTAGAATTGCATTGAATGGATTCGTAGCGTTTAGGTGAATGGAACGACGTTACGGTATTCTAAACTATGTTATCGTAATAATGGATCTCGGAGGGAAATAGAACTTTTGTTTATTTCATTAAGCAAATCCTATTGTTCTCCATTTTTCCAAAGTTTTCTGTCAGTTTCCCATTATTCCGGAATCGACCAGGTGAAAGGGCGATTTCGGCTAACAAGGAGGATGCTCGTACGACTATGCGAGCGGCGCACGTTTCGTATCGTGTCCGATCTCGGATGGTGAAAATCGTCGGTGTTAACGGTGGACTGCGTCGCATACGCGACTGTCTCTACCTGCTTGCTAAATACCAGGTCGTAAAATCTAGTGGAAAACGTGCTCGGTTTGCCGTGAAAAGTCTATCCGGATGAATTTCACGAACGTTTATCTATAATACTGGGTCGAATGTTTTCTCACGTGTTGTTTTAGGACTTGTAATCCTATTGAACAACTGCTTACCGAGTTTCTATTGAAGTAAGTTCATGGGTTGATAGGATTTAGCGAAACAATGTTAACCGAAGGACTGGTACATTTGTCAACATGATTGAGTTATGGTTTTTTATAGAGATTATTTAAACCTGTAACGTTATATTTATTAGTTTACTAGTTTATTTAAAAAAATCTTTCTTTTTTTATTGATGTTAGAATTTCTTGAAGCATTAGTTTTTTATGCTGTTTATGTACTTGTTGTTGTTGTTGTTTATGTATTTTACGCTGTTAAATACTGGTTTATTTACAATTTACAATTACAATTTATTTATAATAAATCAGTATTTCAATATAATTTTGTCTGTTTCACGATGGTTTACAACTTGCACGGTTGGCAACTAAGTGGTTGCGGATTTTGTCATTAGGCGGTATGACAAAACCCGCAATCACTTAGTTGCCAAGCCAATAGTTGAAATTAAAAAAACAATTCATTGGACCAAAAGAGAAAATAATCCTGCACGTCGACACGACAAGCTCGGACAATCTCGATCATGAATATTAACGTATCCTCTTCGACGAACGATTTTACCACAGCTCTTCGATTTACGTCCGGTGTGGCACGTGAAAGGACGATCAATTATTCGGGCGCGCGACACAAATGTTATTCGGTGCATTACGCGCCACTCTGCGTCGGTCCTCGATCGGAACAAAGTCGACCAATCACGTCACTTTTATTTCTTCTTCATTTCCCCCAATATTCATTGAATTCTATCGAGAAAGATTATTCGTTATTAATTTTAAATTGTTTATTAGTTATTAACGATTATTATACAGTACTACTGGATTGGCAACTAAGTGATTGCTGGTTTTATCATTACCACCTAATGACAAAATCCGCAATCACTTAGTTGCCAATCTAATATATGTATCGCTTAATCCTCCTCCTAATAGATTGAGGTTAGGAATTCTACTGTACTTAAGTGACTATTGCTATTTATCACTGTAACGCCATATCATATGTAAATATTATAATAATCTAACATCGTGGAATTCGAATTGAAGCTACATCTTAAATTAATCTCACAGAATACAATCAGTTTTCTGTCAACTAAGTGATTGCGGGTTTTGTCAATAGATGGTAATGACAAACCCCGCAATCACTTAGTTGCCAACCTAATATATGAATCTCTTAATCCTCCTTATAATAGATTGAGGTTAGGAATTTTACTGTGCTTAAGTGTCTATTACTATTTATTACTGTAACGCCATATCATATGTAGATATTATAATAATCTAACATCGAGGAATTCGAACTGAAGCTACATTTTAAATTAATCTCACAGAATACAATCAGTTTTATGGCAACTAAGTGATTGCAGGGTTTGTCATTACCATCTATTGACAAAACCCGCAATCACTTAGTTGCCAACACAATACATAGGTTAGGATACGTACGTTAGAAATGGTGACAGAAGAAACGTAAGATTTCTTAGGAAGAACGGGACCGCGTACAAAGACAAGCTTAGAAAACGGTGGTTTTCATGTCGGGCTGAAATCAAGCCGCAGCGATATATCGCCACTCTTAACCTCGCGATGCCCTGCTGCACGAAACTTTATTTCCATCGAGCCACGACTTCCGCAACCACCCGCCACTTTTATACCCTCAGGGAGTACTGCAGTTGGTCGCAGTGCAGCGGCCCACTGCTCCTGATGCACCAAAATTGCATCGAGAGCTGCAGGCTCACCGATTGTTCTGTAGATGTTAACGTCGTATCGATCAGCATCGACGACTTCCTTGTTTTGTGTAAAAGAAAGAGACAGGCTATGAATATGGAAGCGATAACGATATTACGAAATTTCATCGAAATAAATGCGGTTATTTAGCATCGAAAGCAATTTTCCAGATAATTTCTTCTTGTAAGTGAATTTCTTTTGGTTCAACAGCTTTTGGATTGTATTTAGCTGCAACATAGAATTAAAACAGAAAACAGGGCAACTGTGATGAATTTAACGATTGCTGGTAAATACTTGAAAACGAATAACACAATTATGAATTGTGAAAAAATTATGAAAAGTATGAATTTGTAAGAGGAGAATGGAATTTTATTTTTTTTTTTTTTTGCACTGGGAATTTTATTTCAATTTCGTTAGCAGCAGCTCCCAATGCTTTTAAGTGTTTTATTTGAAATTTACTTTAACTAAAAAGTAAGACAACTTAAATAAATAAAGGAAGAAATAAATTCACTTAAATACCAGTTTTATTCACACTATTGTTGTATTTTCTAATTTTTAAGCGTATGGTATATCTTGAAACAATTTCCAGCATGCAATCACAAAAAAGGGTGGGACTGAAAGAATGTCGAATGGGACTCGACTGAGATAAAAACTGATATCGAGTTACACTCGACATTGGAGTGCAAAAGGTTAAAGAGACGTGAAAAATTAATAGTTTGAAGTAAGTAAAATATTTAACTGAATAAGTAAAGTATAGGTGATTTTTGCCACGTGCAATTCATTCTTCACGTGTCACCACGTATGCCCATTTCTTCACGTGCATTCTACGAATCGCTCTTCACTCGCTGCCGATACTCTACCATAAATATTTAATCGATCTTCAATCGTATATCATTCAACCGTAATGTTATTCATCAAATGTATATTCAATCGTAATGTTTATCATTCGTGTCAATTCTATAAAGTAGAATTAAACAATTTAAACAATTGCAAAAATATACTCCTTTAAAGTATAGCGAAAATATTTTTATGTAGAAAATGAAATTTATTGCAACGCTTGTAGGGACCTACATACGTTTCTCGAAGCTATTATCCCTACGAGTCAACCATAAATTATCGATAACTAATTGATTATCATTAGCAGCAGCTTGCTTTCAACCGGGTGATCGATCATCGTTCCACCTGCTAATCTACCGTAAATAGAACTGCCTTCCATTGCCATTTTAACGACTATTTTAAATTCTTAAAATACAAACTAAATCACGATTTTATCTATTTTATTTACTTTATCTACTTTATCTACTTTAGATACTTAGTAGATTTTACCTACTTTAATATATTGGGTTGGCAATTAAGTGATTACGGATTTTGTCAATACCACCCAATGGTAAAATCCGCAATTCATGCCAATCTATATTACCGTCGCTCATCAACCGTCGAAAGCCATGTTTTACGTTACTTTCGTGTCATTTTGCACACGAATGCACGTACCTTTACACGTACGAAGCTGCAATACGAACACCTGCAGCGTGAAGTTATGCAAATTCGTGGCGTCGCGTCGGTGTTCACGTCGGTGTGTCTTTGGTTCGATGCCAGAGTGGACCTTCCATTGTCCATTAGATCAGGCCATGCTACGCGGTGAAGAACGCTAAAGAGGTAGAGAAAGAGAGTAAAGGTTAGGTAGGAACGCGCCACTTTTTTCCACCGAAACGGCCCGCTAATATCAAATTACATCTCGCGATCACGAAAGGCTGGTGTGTCCGACCGGCCACGCCATTATCGAACGTTCTCCGGCTTACATACGATCTCTTTGACTGCGAGGTGGGTCCCGGCCGTCATTACCAAGGTGATAAATCGTTCAGAAAATTATGCCTCTGAACACGTGAAAATTTGGCATAATTTACCGGCCGAAATGCGCCACTGCGGCGAATTTCAAATTCGTGTGCCGATCTTTTCAATGCATCTAAACTGTTCTCTACCCGAAAACCGTTTTCTCTCCCGTTTATGTGAACGAAAAAATGCTGAAAGACCGGAGATTTAAGGGAGAAAAAAGGTGTCGAAGGAATTCCACGAAAAAATGTGTACCCCTTTTTATCCGCAGATCTACTCTCCTCGAATGAGAAAGCTTTTTCGCTGTGCTGTCGAGAGGCGATCACGCGAATACTTCGTGATACGTCAGCATTGGGAATAAATTAAATTTAACGCTGGAATAACCGCTTTTGCTACCGTGCACGAATGCATGTGGCACGAAAAAAGGGAGACATAAAATTGCATTTATATATCGCGCACGTTACGTTCAAACGACAGCGGTTGACTTGAAAAATATTTAGACAGCGCTAATCGCGGCGCGGCAGTAGCGGTTTTCGTTGATTCATAGTAGCGATACTCTAGTTGCTTTAGTCCTCCTCTAGCGGGGAGTAGGTTATTATTAGTTCAGTCGAATGTTTCATTTTATAGTGATAAGTTGATTTTTATTAAATATGTAGAAGTATACTAAAAATAATGAATATAAAGAGTAGCTCAGAAAATAATAAACTTGAGATAGCCGCGTTAGAATTCACTCAGCCACCAGCATTCAGGGATTAACCTTTAACACTCCAAGTGTGTCTCTCAAGCACCATCGATGTGCGGCGCTCTACTCCAAATGTATTTTTCGGTCGTTATCGGTAACTGTTTACAAATAAGAAATAATACTCCTCAGTGAGTACTGTGAGACCTGTGAATGCAAACCCGGTTTGCATTCGAATGAATGTTTTAAAAAATTCCACACATTACTCAATTACAATTAATATAAACATTGCAATCAAAATTATATTGCTTCTCAGATTGATAAAGATTGCTTTGAATGACTTTAATATTATTATTTACACGTCGTTGTAGCATTTCAAATCTGACACTTAAAAACCTGCAAGTCGAAGTACGACGAGAATAAGTTAAAGTTGCCGGTTGATATTAACAAGTAAAACAGCGTTAAAGGTTAATCCCTGTGACAACAAACAAAAATTGTTAAACAGTGTGACTAAACTATTTCTACCAAGCAGTTTCAAACTTTTCCGTTGAAGTCAATAGCTTACCAATTAACCCTATCTTCACCAAAATATCCATCCAGTTCCACGTACAACTGACTACTCGAGTTAAACCATCACGTTCACACTAATTAAAGTGAAATTATCCAGCGAGTAACGTTTCTCTGTTTCCTGGTCCCAACTGAATTAGCTTGTGTGAAAAGGTTTGCGCATGCGCATCGCTGGATTTGCCATGTATCGCGGATACACGTCCGCCATTGAGGGTGCGTTCGTGGCAACGAAAGTATGCTAATTAAGCTGTTGCCAGCACGTCTAATTGCACCGTAGCCAGCTAATGAGTCGGTGGTTTACCTGGCGGCGAAATTTTGGTCTTGAAAGTCGGCAAACAACGTGGGTCGATTTTCACTGGCCAATTAGCCGATTCCCCTCTGTTACTGAGATCTGTTACACGGCCGGTGAATTTCAACCGTTGCCGATGGGCTGATTCTCGTGGGACCGGGAACCGGAGTAACGGGCAAAACGCGACTGATTTATTTGTTCTTGTTTGTTGCTGTTGTTTATGTAGGAAACTATGATTGTTTGTAGATTAACACGTCGACTGCCACGGTGGTCATCAGTGTCCCACGTTACTAAATTTTGTAGACTAATTAAAGCAATGTAAACTTTATAAACCAAAAGACTAAGGTAGTAATAAATATAAGTAATTAGTAGTAAGTAAATAGTAATTAGAATATAATAAATTAAAAACAATATAATATTTAGCAAAAATTAAATGTTATGACATGATAGATTCCATGCATTGCAGTTCTGAGGAAGAGTAGCATTCGCGTGAGGAATCAACGTGTTCATTTTTATGATATAGTAGATATTTTTCTGGGGATCACGTTTGAGTTAATGAAACTATTAAAAACTGTAAATCTGGACTGGAAAACATAATATATTAAATTTCCTATTTTTTTACATTTTCAAACGAGGTTTATTTATTTATCTGCTTGATAGAACAATTAAATAATCCAAACTCACGAAACAATTGAATAGCTCGTCAGTTAAGGGGGTTAACTGAGCAATAAATTGTAGTTTACAACTTCTGAAAACTATAATAAAAGGTAATACCGAGTAGTAAAACTTAATTATAGTAGATACAATCATTTCATAGTAGCTATCAGGAAAAGTCTAGATGCAAGTAATTTTCTTCCAAACAATATTTACTCATTTTTCTTGATAAAAAGTTAGAAAACAAAACCATAATTTACAAGAAAATGTTCGTTTCCTCGAAAGGATTTCCGTCACTTGCAGCGACCTTTTTTCTGAAAATATAAATCCCAATCGGTGTGAACGGTTAACCGGTAGCAAAGTCCCCGAGAAGAGCGTTAAGACGATCACAATAGTCTTATAATACTGCAAATCCCCTCAAATAACCATTTCGAAAAAGTATTCGATTTCTGCTTTTAACCTCGTTCAGAAACGAAGACGATGATTTGTCTTGCTTTTGTCGCGAAACGAGTCTCCCTCTGAACGTATGCACTTTGATCGAGAGAAGTATTACTTGGCAACTAAGTGACTGCGGATTTTGTCATTACCACCCAATGAGAAAATCCGCAGTCACTTAGTTGCCAACCGAATATAAAACGTGGAAACCGGATACACGTGGAAGAATCGAAATGTGCGCACAAGGTGGCCACGGAGCAGCAATTATCGGGCAAAATGATAAAGACAAAGGCGTAATAACGCTGCACGCTTCACAGAGGTGGATTTAATGAGCCGCTAACCGGCCGGCCTGTTCGTTTCGTGCAGGAATTAATCAGCTCTGGCATCGATACGTTTCCCCGGTTTAATGAGATTACCGCGTAGCCGAGCAAAGATCGAAAGATGATCGCGATCGGAAGGATTTCGAAGGAAAGAGGTTAGGATATTATGCTCGGAGATGGGATAATTGCCCCGTGGCGGTTCCTTTGTTGACTTTTCGAATGGCCAACTACATATTTAGAAGGTAGTTTAGATGGAAAAGTATCTATTGTAAAACAATGACGAAGTTAGAGGTAAAATTAGATTCGAGGCGTCGCATCTTCGATCGAAGATACATTCATCGGGCAATTAAGTCGGCGTGCTAGTAATTAAGTCGTAATTTCGGTTGCCACAGAAACTTTGTTTAATCTTACGATCACACACAGAAACGAAGATAATCGACAGATCTTCGATCTTCTTCCTCGTACGCTGTTAGAACAATCGATTCATCCCATTAGTAATTAACCTATACACGTAACATGTTCTTAACTCTGTTCCAAGAAAACAGTATCACTGTGATCTATAGATCGGGAATATAGAGATTAAGATGGGCGATCGACGCGTTATTTCTTTTTTTGAAGACGATCGCGATGAACCCGGTGAATGTCAGTGCCCTTATTTTCGCGGTTTTGAAGTAGCAGCATTCTATTTACGCCCAGCCAGGCGGTTTTTAGTTGGCACGTGTATCCCTCTATAGGTGAGCCGCGTGAAACAGAAGGATGAACGAGGAGGCTCGAAGGAACGGCGGTCGAGAAAGAAGGACGGAGATGCGCGACACGCTGCGCGGAAGAGAACGTAAGAAAGACAGAGAATAAGAAAGAGGAGCTCTCTTGCAACGATCGTCTCGCGTCTACGAGCGTATCCCGCCTTGCCGGCGCGTATCCAGGAAGTGACGTCAGCCGACGACGTTCTTATGAATTAATTTGCGGAAATCAAGCCTCCCACCTACCCCTTTCTCCCGGTCTCGCGCACAGATCCTAATCCTTGCGCGCAGTTGCGCAATCCTAATACCGCCTACACACGGCAAAAAGTGTTCATACGCTACTAAATGCTTTGTGTGGTTCTTGTCTCAGCGTGTCGATAGATCTGACGATTGTGTTCGCCTGTGGCGCTCACTTTTATCTTTCCAACTCTCGCCGCCATCTTTTATTCCACTATTCTTTAACCATTGATTACATAATTTCTTGATACTGAATGACAGGCTCGTTTTAGAAGGGACACACGGAATATGGTGTCGAAAGCAGCTCGAAAAACTGTTGCATTGTCTAAGATTCCCGTTAGAATAACCTACATCGATAGAATCAGGCCGAGCAGCTTCCAAGAAAAGATTTTGCATCGCAAATGACCGGTCGAGGACCGAGTGCTTCGACGTTCGATGACTGTCCTCACCCACGTAGCGTTCCAATGAACAATACCTTAAACTTGACGGCGTCTCGCGATCATCCTGTTGCTGTCGCTATTTTAGGACCGTCACTACTACCGGAACACACCGACTCCTCGTCTCGTTCCTCTGTAGAAACGCCGCGATCATCTCCGAACCTGAAAATTATCTCCGATACAAAGATAATTTGAAATTTGATGAAACGTAAAACTCATCGAAAAATTACCCAAAATTCACTCCTCTCTGGATTAGAGGAGAATATCGTTGGTGAATTTACTGTTCTCGCCGCGCCAGAGGTTGTCGTTCGCGAGTCACGCCTACGCCTTCAAGCTCTTACGCCAAGCACGAGAAACTGTGGCCCGAGCGTAATTAGCGATCCTGTGGCGTATCGACGCCGATCGTCGAACCTTCCGGCTCGAAAATCGGAACGTCGGACGCCTAGACGAGGCCTTTTTAGATTCTAATCGGAGACTAGAACGATCTGCTCGTTGGACACCTACGTTCATCGAATCCCTGCGATTCGACTAGAACAGAACGTTGGACACCTACGTCCAGTGAACCCTGGCGATCCATTCATAGAGTCTATTGCGATCTATTTCTTGGACACCTACATCCATTCGACATCTACGCAGATTTTATACCGTCTTCCAAAAACAGGAATGGTGTAATCGAATCCAAAGGTTAGACGTTCAGAGTGGAAGAAACTTCCTGAATTGAAATGGCGTCGTTGATCAATGGTGAAATGTATAATATGTTATATACATAACGTACGCATATGTCACGCAATGAATGGTTCTATTGTATCAAGTTAAATGTGAGATTTTCTTGTAAGCATCGGGTCTGCCTCACGCAGAATTGAAAATTGAACTCGTATCATCGGTACGTTTTACAAGCTACAAGTTTGCAGAGTTTGAAGCTGACTCTGTGGAATCGTGTACGGAATGCATAAAATCAAAGAATAACAAACATATATGGTTGTCCCAAAAAAAGTCTTTCGCTATCTGCACGCAGCTGCTTTATTTGGCTATGTTGATACAAACACGAAACCTGATCTGTCAAATGTTTTGGTCTTTATCTTCTATCGTCCTCTAGCTGCCTTAGGGCACGTTCCGTTTGCATTCAAACAAAAACTGTTATGCATCTATTATTTTCTTCTGAAACTTTTAGGTTAACCTAATAATACAAAATTGAACAATACCAATGGTAAAATTATTCTTATTATTTGCAATATTTTTATTATGACATAGAGTAGGTAAACATATAGATTTTTCACGGACCGTATGCCACACATATGTTTCAATTAGTCCCTAATGATTCTTTTATTTCATCTCATTTCCTAATACTTATGGACGAGCGTGTATGTGTATAACAGAGTAGTCGATTGAATCTTCACGGCCATTAAGCCCTCTGTTGTTGAAGTTTCCCGCATCTGAATCGATTGGACGAGCGATAAGAGTGTTGGACGATATTTAGCAACACCTGGATGAACCGAGTACGTCCAATCCATCTCCCGTTGTCGGATATAGATATTTTGTGCTGCACATAACAAGCCGCTTGACGTGCAAAGATGGCCTTTAGCTCTAAGGTCCAAGGGATGTCAGTGCAGTTTAGGATAATATGACGAAGATCGGTAGCATGAGGCAGGCGGCAATGTATGGAACAGTCGGAAAGCTGGAGAAAGAGAGAGAGAGGAGAGCCAGGTGTTTCATGGGGTACCATAGAACCGAACCACCCCCTACCAATGTTCCCTCCTTGCGGAGAGAGACCGCACGTTTCCCTCTAACTCCTACGTCTGCTTCCTCGACGCACCCTTTTCCCTTCCTTCTCCCTCTTCCGTCTTCCTTCTCCTTTCACCATTTGTATTTCCCTCTCTCTCTCTCTCTTTCACTCAGTCCTACCACAACCTTCCACCCTTCCTTCTTTTACTCTCTAGTTTCGACTGGTCTCCTCGTTATACCGGGTGTCGCGTGGCGAATCGGGGCATTCCCAAACGGTAAACAAGATAGGATATATTGTTTGCCGACCGTTTCGTCGTGCACGTTGCCGTCGTTCACCTTCGATCTAGGTGGTCGAGTTTTTAGTCCAAATTCTTTGGTGAGTTCATTGGTGGGCTAGAACGTTCGTGCCGTTTCATGGGAACCGTGAATTTGCTGCTGGTGGGTGGGTACCTTCCGAGAAGCTCGAGAAATCCTAAAAATCGTGATTTTTGTCGTGAAATCGTCTGACTTAACCTAACCTGAGATCATCGGTATATCGAGATATGCCAGTCCCTCTGTTGTCTAATTTTTCGCAATTTCGACTTGGATTAACCTAAATTGACCTCTACGAGAAATCTCGATGGAAATAAAAGGAGAATAATGGAACTCCTTAACGACCATTTAATATTCTTATAGAGGTTTACAACGAAGAGTCGTTACGAGTCGTACGTACGTTATAAGTCGAGGGGAAAAAGTATCATAGTATATAGCATATATCATGAAGTTGTCCAGCACTGGCTGCTTGTTTATTGATCAGCAGATAGCTCGAACGTGATCGAAGCTGCGGAACGTTGCGCTCGAACGGCTGGAAAGAGGGCGAGAAATCGATATTCGCTGCGGCGTTGGCTCGCGCGATCGATCCAAACCACCCGGTATAGAAACGGGTAACGAACACCCAGGAGTAGAGAGTCCTAGTGCCTCGAGGTCTGTAATATTATACCGGCGAACTCTCATGTGCTCAGGTTTGCGTTTCTGCGTGCGTGAGAGACGCCACCCGTGTGTCGTGCCTCTTTCTCGACGTCATCGTCGTCGTCGTCGTCGTCGTCGTCGTCGTCGTCGTCGTCGTCGCGGTCTGTCGTCGTCCAGCTTCGTCTCTCGCCTCGTCCATTCTTCTTTGAATCTGAATAATGACTCGAGCCGACAGTGTGTCGTTTCTCTTTGATCGTCCTCTCTATGTTGGTTTTCTGCTTTGATTCGAGGCTGTAGTTTTCGAAATTTGATTTAATTAACTGATTAATGTATTTGATAGAGAATGTTGTTGATATGATTGTGGTCAATATTATTGTTACCCTTCTGTTTTTATTCCGCGACAGGCAATAATGCTCGTAAATAGATAAAGGAGAAGATAAGATTAACTCCTTTGTGTTACGATACATATTGGGGTTAGGTTGAGGTTAGGTTAGGTTGGTTACAACAGTAATTGGTTACACAAATGTTTGTCTGGTTATTTAGTATTTAATTTTGAAGGTATAATTATTCACTATATATTCTGTTTTATTTTTAAGCCATTATCGGTCTTCTCAATAATCCTATAATTTTATACAAAATATACCAAACATGACAGGACAATTTTATGACCAATTGCACGTTCTCAAAAACTGAGTAATTATTTCTTCCAAATGTAGATGCTATATTACATATCATAGTATTATAGTATTATAGTATATTATGTATATTACATATACTATATTACACGTATATTACACATATAGTATATTATATATACTATATTACACGTAATTTAATTAAATAATGTTATTTCTTTTATCGATTAATATACAGATATATCGCATTTGAATTAACTTCATAAGATATCCGACGGCTGCAAAAATATTTTTTCCCAAGTAAAGGAAATACCAAAATATCAAATAGATTATTTATGAAATTGGAATTGCGAGAGTAACGGTGAGCGTGCGATCGCCGATGATCTCATCACTTAGATCGCAGGCACAATCGACCTATTGCACCTCGTAAAGCCGTCATTGTCTCTTACGGAGTTTATTAAAGCCGCTACAATTGGCACCTACTTCGCTCAGCAAAATACGATAGGCTTTCTTCTTGACCCGACGTTCTTCGGGGCCAGCGTGTACAATTATCGGGCGTTGATGTCTCCCCGCGACGATTCGCGCCTCCGTCCACCGTTTAACGTAATTATCAAGCACGTTCATTGCTTACACGAGTAAGCGGATTAAATTCGCGTTGTTCGTTCGGTCTTCCATGGATCTTTCGTCGTTCGATCGGCACCCTTCTGTGTGGTATTAAATAAAACGGTACGCGATTAAAAGAAATCGCGCCTTCTTTCCACGTATAATCTCGATCGAAGTTTCACCGATCGAACGTTTCCTGGTGCGAAAGATAAGGTTTTATTGCATCACGCGTAGAAGCCATTCACGTGCTTTCGAGTTGTCGCCTCTGCCATCAAACGTAGCTTGCTTCCTCTCTGCGTTCCTTAGTATTTTTTTGCCACTCACAGCTCAGGATAAACGTTATCTCGTATCGAACGTCCTCGAATACCTGTTCTCGAATACTTAATCGTTAGATCAACGAAAAGTCGTAAGCAAACGCAAAGTAGAACGAACAAAGTCGTTAAAACCTGTGGCGACTTATTTTGCGATTACGTGCGCGTACTATGTTCGTCGTTTAATGGAGGACGTTTCGTTATCGCGTGAACGCTGTCGATCGCGATGCCCCATTTTGCAGCGACCTCTCTGTTTCATTCCTTCTTTATCACGTGGTTTTTTACCGATCGAGGAAACCAGTCGTTGTCCCCAGTCGCTTCGTGCTTGTTATCGTTAAATTCAAGTCGCGACTAGTCGGTCTCCGATGTGCAATAATTCTACTTTCCGTGGAACCTACGAATTCCAGGCTGGGGCTCGCGGTGTTCTCTTTAGCGCTCGCAGGAAACACAGAGAAACGTTCCTAGCGAGTATAAATATCAGCCGGTGCTATTCCTGTTAAACGCAAACTGCAATTGTGGCAACGCTCATTTCCACACTTCGAATTCTTTCGTCTGTCTCGCGGGGATGCGGTTCAAAGTGTTCGATTGGCCGAGATCTCTTGGAGGAGAAGAAGGTTACGATGGTTGGACAGATCGGGAAAGATAAGAGGCGAGGTACGTAGGGAACTACCGATGCCAACTCTTCGCAACCCGCTAGAAAATTCCAACATTCTTCGGGCTTCCATATCCATTTCGAGTTTAGCGAGAATCGATATTTGGCGTGGCCTTCGTGGTCCGGTCCGGGTGTAGGTACGCATGAGGTTACACCCGCGTTGCCGTACTCTGTGGTTTTTCTTTCTTCCAATACGATGTTACAATGTACGATGTAGCAGATAGCTTGTTACCATTTGGCGTCGTGCGTAACTATTAGACCATTAGACTTAAATTTAAATACACATAACTCACAAAATATGAAAAATATATAAAAAAAAAAATTCTCTGTAGATTTCACTTTTTTCCATTGTATTGATAAAAATATGTATTTGTATAAATGTCGGTAATAATTGACTATTAATCTTTATTATTAAACTTACATTTACTTTTATTATTATTATTCTATGAAACATTATAAATTACACGAATGATCGTATGTTTTAAGTAAATTTAGTTATCACGTCCACTCTTCATTTTATCACTACAAAATAGATATTGGACGATCGTGATAACAATTTTTAAACTTCTGTTGGACAAGGATTCGTTGAATTATATAACGCTGCGTTCCTATTGAAGTGGCTACTCGTGTTTCACTCGTAGAATCCAATAGTACGATATTTCAAAGTGGTCGAAAAATATTCATCAACGAAACATTAACATAACCTATAACGTAACATTCTCTTAACCTATGTGTCATATAATATACTTACATATTATACACTAAATATCATCTTTGTGTTAAAAGATTCATAGTCCTGTTTGGTTTCTATTTACCGTGCAATGCCTGTAGCGCCATGTTTTTTGAAATTCCTATGCTTCAGTCCTATTATAGAATTTGTTTTCATAATTCAGTTGTCAGAATATCATATAATGATCACTTAGTTAGTTACAGTGTATTCAAGTAACAGAGGTTCGCAAGGTGCTGAAACACAGAAATATTTATCAGATTGTCGAATAAACAATTTTTAAGGGCAAAACGATCGTTTTGGGCAATTCGCTTTCATTTCCGTTACAGATCGATAAGAGTGCGCGTGTAACGATAGCTTAGCTGGTTCGTAAATTTCTCTTATCTCCTGGCGAAGATCTGTCGTGCCGATGGCTAATGTAGACATTCCTTTTTCTTTCTCTCTTTTTTATTATTATGCACAGTGAGCAACGTTGACGCAGCGGCGCTTTTACTGTGGTTGCGTGAACGTCGAGGCTGGAAGGAACGTCGCTCATAGATTTTGGCGATCGATAATTTCGAAATTTAAAAGAGGCAAGCGATACAGTGGCGTCCGTTCAGAGCATGAGAATGCCCCGGATTTATGAGTTCCTAGATCAGATCCAGCGATTGTTTCTTTAACCTCAGGGGGCGTCGTCGAATTAAATTTTTCATCGCGCAATAAAACATTTCCCCTTTCCACGTTTTCCGCGAATCTACTTTCGTGACTGTGTTTTTATTAAAAATTGAAACGCTACTCTTTATGCAGTTCCTTCTGTTATTAAGCAAAACTGCAGTTTTGTCGTGGAAGAAATAACTGGCAAGTGATAAACCATTCTATTAGGTTAGTTTAAGGTTAGGTTCGGTTGGCAACTAAGTGATTACGGATCTTGTCAATACCACCTAATGACAATATTTTTAATCTAATATCTTCACGAAACTCGCGACTTTTAATTGTTTGCCTTATATCATCGAGTTGCACTCGAGGTATGGATTTATTTAGAAAACTGATTGTATTCGTGTGAGATTAGATTAAAATGTAGCTTCAGTTCCAATTCCTCAATGTTACATTATTATAATATTTCTATATGATAGGGTGTTACAGCAGTAAATACCAATAGTCACTTAAGTACAGTAGAATTCCTAACCTCAATCTATTAGGAGGGGGATTAAGCGATTCATATAGTCGAAGTTCACATAATAGAAACTTGAAAATAAATAAACTTCTTGACTCGAATAGATAGATTCTGTAGTTTGTTTAATCTCTCGCTAACTGGGATTTCCTTCTAGTGGATATTTCATGTTAACTGAGTTTTGCTGTATTTCAATTTAGTTAAAACTCAGTACCTGAGTTTTATCAAGAAACCATATTTATTTTCAGGTAAAGAATAAAAATCACGGGGATTCTATATTTAACTAATATCAGTGTATTACAAGATTTGTGAAATATTCACTAGAAAAGCTTAGACAAGCATAATGTTAAAGGTATCTGTACGGACAAGTAGAATCTCCTTAATCCTGTCAGTTGCTACCTTAGAGCGGACGCGTCTTCAGTCGTCTGTTCTCTTTAATCCAATCTTTACTTCGTTTTCCCACCATCTATATTTACCTTCTATATTTACCTCCCACCTACAACATCCAAATTCACGAAATCCTGGACAACCCTCTAACGGCAGGAGGAAAATTCTTCACCATTCTTGTCTGCAGCAAATTGGTCATATTTTCTGAACATTTGTCAAACTTTTCCCAGCCATTTCTCCGAAAGAATGAATAAAAGATGTCGACGCGCCTTTCGATCTTTCTTTTGAAAATTCAGGTACAGATGCAGGCACGCGGGGACAGTTTTGCATCGGGTAGGCGGCGTCCAACGGTTCCTTGCTGTTTGTTTTGGCGTCTGGCGGTAAAAATGCTCGGATTTCGGCCAGCATCGATCGTGTGCACTGTACATTCTACGAGGCAGACTGCGGCCGCTCCTTCATCTCGTTACATTTATAGACTTACAGAGAAGACTTCGAGACACGAGCGACTCGAGACGTGTCTCGCTCGCGTTCGCCACGCGGCTCTCATATTAGTCATCCATATTTCCGATTAACGAAACGACTCGGTATCTCCGCGAGTGCAGCACAGTCGACGAAACATAAAAATACGAGCGATCGAGTGACGAGGAAATAAAGCGATCAGTTGAATACGTCGATGCTAAGGAAACTGGTGCCGTTTCGCGACAGGTAGACGAGCGCCTATTGCACGCGCCTCTGCCACGCAACTAGGTCAATGGCGGTGTTCTGCCACGTTCTGATTTATGATCCTCCGCCTTCCGATCGAGGACACGCCGGGACTGACCACCCAGCTGCACCGCGAGGGTGACAGCTTTTTCATACGGTCACGTTGCTTTCGGAACGATTAAATTCTACAGCGCGACAGTAATATGTTTCTTTTAGGTTAGCAACTAAGTGATTGCGGCTTTTGCCATTAGATGGTACTGACAAAACTCGCAATCACTTAGTTGCCAACCTAATATTTCGCGAAATTTTCAGCGTAGACGATTGAAAAAACTTTCGATTTGAAACGGGGAAAATTGAATAATATATTTGACGAAGATTATAGTTAAAATAGAGATGTCCATATATTTATTCATTAGAATTCGATACAAAAGTAGCGTATTTCCGCAGTAATGCCATTTCTTGAATATTAGATTGGCAACTAAGTGGTTGCGACTTTTACCAGTAGGTGGTATTGACAAAACCCGCAATCACTTAGTTGCCAACCTAATATTTCGCGGAATTTTCAGCGTAGACGATTGAAAAAACTTTCGATTTGAAACGGGGAAAATTGAATAATATATTTGACGAAGATTATAGTTAAAATAGAGATGTCCATATATTTATTCATTAGAATTCGATACAAAAGTAGCGTATTTCCGCAGCAATGCCATTTCTTGAATATTAGATTGGCAACTAAGTGGTTGCGACTTTTACCAGTAGGTGGTATTGACAAAACCCGCAATCACTTAGTTGCCAACCTAATATTTCGCGGAATTTTCAGCGTAGACGATTGAAAAAACTTTCGATTTGAAACGGGGAAAATTGAATAATATATTTGACGAAGATTATAGTTAAAATAGAGATGTCCATATATTTATTCATTAGAATTCGATACAAAAGTAGCGTATTTCCGCAGTAATGCCATTTCTTGAATATTAGATTGGCAACTAAGTGGTTGCGACTTTTACCAGTAGGTGGTATTGACAAAACCCGCAATCACTTAGTTGCCAACCTAATATTTCGCGGAATTTTCAGCGTAGACGATTGAAAAAACTTTCGATTTGAAACGGGGAAAATTGAATAATATATTTGACGAAGATTATAGTTAAAATAGAAATGTCCATATATTTATTCATTAGAATTCGATACAAAAGTAGCGTATTTCCGCAGTAATGCCATTTCTTGAATATTAGATTGGCAACTAAGTGGTTGCGACTTTTGCCAGTAGGTGGTATTGACAAAACCCGCTTAGTTGCCAACCTAATTTCAGAAGAATAGACAAATTTTAATTACTTTTTTTTCGCACAAACAGATATTTTGATCTTTGCATTAGAATTGTGTGTCTAATTATTAACATAATATGAATTTCCGCTTTTTTGTTCATACAAGTATTAGAAAATATTTTGATACAACTAAATCCTATCATAATCATATTTTGCAAACATATTTTTTTTAATACAAGAGAAGGAAACGTGGAATTTGGGTAAACATTTGTTTCGCTGTTTGAATTCTCTAACTAACATTTTATGTATTTTTGTATATTGTGAACGTACTGTACATCTTGGCAGGTTACAATTTTCCATAGAATCTTAGTTGCAAGAACAGCTGGTGTCCACTGGAGCGTAACATCTCTTTCAGTTTAGATAAAATCTACACGTAAGTGAATTACAGAATTTGTTATCATATGCTCGGAATGTTTCGTTCTGAAAACTCGTGGGAGCAACGTTTCAACTTATCTCGTCCGATTGTCCAAGTAGACACGTCATTGGCACAAAAACGTGACGGATGTGTCGCATGTTTCCACGGCTACGTAATCATCGGCGAGGTAAAACTCGAAAAAACCAGCTCACCTCGCCGTCGGTATTTTCTGCCGTTTAACGGCACCGTGCGTATTCCGTAATTTATGCTAAATTAATGCAAGTCCTATGTGTATATCGTATACATATTCGCAGGATCGTTGGACTATAGAAAGCGAGTTTTCTCATTGCGACAGTCGAAAACCAAGAGGCGAAACCATAATTTGATCGGTCGTGTGATTAACATCATCGTCAGTGGGGACGGTCATTGCCGAGGAATTATAAGATCTACATCGATAAGGATTCCTCGGCTTATGCTTTCTCGTGTTAATATTCATGAGGTCTGTTCCACCTCCGTATGGAGCTTAATCTTTGCTCGATCGATGATAAACCGGTCGATTCATAGAGAGAAAGAGGACCCTTCTTTGCTCGACGTGACCAAGGGATACTTTGTATGCTGTAACTAACAATGACTCACCGAGGATGGGCTTGTTAAAACGTCTTCTTTGGTACGTGTGCCACCGATTAGTATTAATCCGAGTGGAAAAGAATTTTCTTCATATGAGAATCCTAGGTTTCATCTAATTACACTTTGCAAAAGTACACGCTTGTTTCTGATAACGTGAAGCTATTTTTTTGTAAATAAAAATTCAGCAAAGTCTTCACAAGATTTTTGCTGAATTTTTGGCACGATTTTTCATCTTTTGGAGGTACAGGTCTGTCTGTGACAATGTTAAGCTATCTTTTTGTAAATAAAAATTCAGAAAAGTCTTCACAAGATTTTTGGTGAATTTTTGGCAAGATTTTTAATCTTTTGAAGGTACAGGTGACAATGTTAAGCTATCTTTTTGCAAATAAAAATTCAGAAAAGTCTTCACAAGATTTTTGGTGAATTTTTGGCAAGATTTTTCATCTTTTGGAGGTACAGGTCTGTCTGTGACAATGTTAAACTATCTTTTTGTAAATAAAAATTCAGGAAAGTTTTCACAAGATTTTTGGAGAATTGTTTGGCTAGATTTTTAATCTTTTGAAGGTACAGGTGACAATGTTAAGCTATCTTTTTGCTAGTAAAAATTCAGGGAAGTCTTCACAAGATTTTTGGTGAATTTTTGGCAAGATTTTTAATCTTTTGGAGGTACAGGTCTGTCTGTGACAATATTAAGCTATCTTTTTGCAAATAAAAATTCAGGAAAGTCTTCACAAGATTTTTGGTGAATTTTTGGTAAGATTTTTAATCTTTTGGAGGTACATGTCACAATGTTAAGCTATCTTTTTGTAAATAAAAATTCAGGAAAGTCTTCACAAGGTTTCTGGAGGACTGTTTGGATAGACTTTTAATCTTTTGAAGGTACAGGTGACAATGTTAAGCTATCTTTTTGTAAATAAAAATTCAGGAAAGTCTTCACAAGGTTTCTGGAGAACTGTTTGGATAGACTTTTAATCTTTTGAAGGTACAGGTGACAATGTTAAGCTATCTTTTTGTAAATAAAAATTCAGGAAAGTCTTCACAAGGTTTCTGGAGAACTGTTTGGATAGACTTTTAATCTTTTGAAGGTACAGGTGACAATGTTAAGCTATCTTTTTGTAAATAAAAATTCAGGAAAGTCTTCACAAGGTTTCTGGAGAACTGTTTGGATAGACTTTTAATCTTTTGAAGGTACAGGTGACAATGTTAAGCTATTTTTTTGTAAATAAAAATTCAGGAAAGTCTTCACGAGATTTTTGGAGAATTGTTTGGATAGACTTTTAATCTTTTGAAGGTACAGGTGACAATGTTAAGCTATTTTCCTGTAAATAAAAATTCAGGAAAGTCTTCACGAGATTTTTGGAGAATTGTTTGGCAAGATTTTTAATCTTTTGAAGGTACAAGTCTGTTTGTGATAAGCTATCTTTTTGCAAATAAAAATTCAGGAAAATCTTTACAATGTTTCTGGTGAATTTCTCAGCAAGATTTTTAATCTTTTGAAGGTACAAGTCTGTCCGTGATAACATTGAGCTATCCTTTTCCGAGTAAAAATTCTGGAAAGTCTTCACAAGATTTTTGGTGAATTACTTGGCAACATTTTTATTCTTTTAAAGCTACAGGTCTGTTTGTGATAAGCTATCTTTTTCCAAGTAAAAATTCAGGAAAGCTTTCACAAGATTTCTGGTGAATTGCTTGAAATATTTCGTAAATTAATTGAATTCTTGAGAATTTAATCAAATTTCATCCTCTTGAGTATCTTTCAGTGAAACTTGTATCTTTAGCCCAAGAAGTTGGAAATGTATTTGATTTAATTCTAGTATGGCAATCAAGATACCTAAATATTCATTTTAACTTTTTCTTGAGCAATTTTATATTTTCACAAAACTGTAATCTCGTGTTTTATAATATTGCATTGGCAACTAAGTGATTGCGGATTTTGTCGTTACCACCTAATGACAAAATCCGCAATCACTTAGTTGCCAACCTATTGTATGAATCGCTTAATCCTCCTCCTAATAAATTGAGGTTAGGAATTCTACTGTGCTTATTACGTGACTATTGCTATTTATTACTGTAACACCATATCATATGTAAATACTATAATAATTTAACATCGAGGAATTGCAACTGAAGCTACATATTAAATTAATCTCACACGAATACAATCAGTTTTCTATATAAATCCGTGATATTAACATCTTTTAATACAAATATCAAGTGTGTCATGATCGAAGAAATTCGAGGTTGTAAAGATATCAAATTGCACGTAATATGCAAAGAAATATATAAAATGTCCAAAGTGAAATATAATTTAAGTTTCTTCAGTTGCATTTGTTGTAATATGAGATTCCTAATGATCAACCATTCATAATTCCACGTTAATTTACTAATTGAACTAGTACTATACTGTACTGATACTACTATAGTGCTTCAAAGTATACAATATAGTACAAAAGGACAATTGTAAGATCTTTTTCTTCCACTTGGAACTATTAGGTTGGTAACAAAGTGTTTACAGATTTTGTCATTAGATGGTATTAACAAAATCTGCAATCACTGAGTTGCCAACCAATAGATGTCTCCACACTAAAAATTTTCTCTATAAGCTTAAATATTGCGACTTCAAATTTAATCAATAAATAATATACTCAAAAAGTACCACGTATTACAACCAACAAATCATAGGATCAACAGAATTATACGATTCTTAAAAAAAGTAGAACAACAAAATCCCTAGATTTCACGTAAGCATCCCAATTCCCCTCCAAACGCCCTATCAAACTCGCTCAATGAAACTAAGTAGGGAAGATCAACAAACAGCGAAAGTGTAGGATTCCACAAAATTATTTTGTCCTGAGTCGCGCGCTAATTGCTCTCTCATTGTAGACAGTACTTTTAATTGGACTTCCGAGAAACGGTTGGGCTTGCAGGCCAAGCTTCTCGGTCCACGGTAATTTACTTGGTCTTGTTCCGTTCTGTTCGAAGGGAGGAGAACCTCGAGTTTGCTCTCGTTTGACGTTGGATCTGGTGGTTGGTCGAAGCCGCATGATCGCGGTAGGTTTCGACTGAAAGGTATGAAAAGTGTTTTTTTGGGGTGGGAAGGAGTGGTATATAAAGGGGAGAGGGATGGGAGACGGGGAGAAGGAAGGCAGTGCTTCCTTAAGGACCTAATCTCTTAAAGACAAGGCAGATTATTCCGCCTCGTTCCGCTCGCTGCGAAGAGTCAAGAGTCGCGGTGGCTCCCTTTAATTTTCCCGCCGTCCAATTATCTTGGCATGGCTGCCTCGTGGTAATATCCATCGACGGACATACACAGCGACTGATCGAACGCTTTAACGACTCCTCCCCTATCCCGCCGGTGTGCTCCTTTTTCTACGCTTAAATCAAGATGAATCTATGCACCTAAGTATACACTGGCGTGCGTTGTTTCTCTGCGAGCATTTTTCAATTAATCGCAGCGACCCCTGTACGCAGGGAGATCGATCCTCGGACAAGCGCACCATAAGCCAGATTACGTTATTACTGTAGTGCACCTGATCGTTTCGACGAGAATCGTGGAAACCTACTTTCCCAAAGTTCCGACCCTCCGAGCGAATTCTTTGCCTCAAAAAATAGCAACCGATTGTCGTCGAATTTTCCCATGCGCGTTCCGCTATACCGACAAGTTCCTCTTAAACTCGGTGGATAAAACTGGTAAGGAAAACGAGCTTAAGTGAAAAAAAAAAAAAAAAAAGAAGAAGAAACGGGGAGAAAGGAACGAAAGAAAGAGCCATGAGAGTCGATCGGTGGATCGTGATCGGCTGGGTGCCCACGATTAGCAAGAGAAAAGTAGAGAAAGTAGATTAGGCTATTGAATTGGGTTACACGCACAATACGGAATAATAATGAAGCGTACACGCAGACACACTGCGCACGTTTGCGATCGACAAATGAAACGGAATAAGAGGATTGGCTGGTCGGCAGTCATCCTGAACAAGATTGGCCGGACCGTAGGGGGTGGTGGTGGGGACACGAGGGTAGCCGCCGAAACGAGATGAGATGGGAAGAAATAAGGAAGATTGCTTCCCTTTTTCTCCTCTCCTCTTTTTATATTTCTCCTTTTCTCTTTATACTTCCTCTCTCTCTCTCTCTCTCTTTCTTTCTCCCCCTCGTCTCTACTCCCTTTTTCTTCGAACTGTGTGTCCTGCTGGCTGTGGCATTGTCGCCGGCCCACCACCAGCGACGACCGGAATGGCGGAGCATAATACCGTCGTTTGTCAGTTCGCTCCGTTTGTCCGGCTCTCTTGGCCACGTGATTAGCCGTGCCTTCCAGAGCGACCATTGAAATGCGCACAAACAACGCCGCCCCGGCCTCCGCAGCGCCAATTATTATCGACGCTTTGAACCGGCGCAGCGCGCCGTTCGGAACCGGCCTCGTCACCCTTAACCCACTTGCCGTGATTTACGAGGCTTTCTGCGCGTCGCGACGCGCTCTCGCCTTTCATTCCAGTCAACGCTCATCTTTCTTTACAGAGGGATGGTAAATCCGGTAGTATTGGCGAAGGGATGATGGGGGATTTCGGGTGATTGGATTGTTGAGGGCACAATTTATTGTTTGCGATTGTGTTCTGGATAGACTTGTTTGAAAAGAATCAGGTTCGGTTATTTTACGATTTCTATTCGTGTTTTATTGGCTTGGCAACTAAGTTATTGCGGACTTTGTCAATACCATCTAGTGACAAAATCCGCCATCACTTAGCTGCCAACCTAATATATGAATCGCTTAATCCTCCTCCTAATAGATTGAGGTTAGGAATTCTACTGTACTTAAGTGACTATTGCTATTTACTGCTGTAACACCGTATCATATGGAGATATTATAATAATAATCGATCATCGAGGAATTGGAACTGAAGCTACATTTTAAATTAATCTCACGCGAATACAATCACTTAGTTTCCATAGATTGTGATCGATGATATTGGTGATATGAAGAAATTAATCTGCTTAATCTCTTATCTTGTGATTTGTCTAGCTGCTTAAACGGAAGTTAGCTATACGATGTTGCAGCACGGTATCAAGCGCAAGCTATGGATGATAATGTAGGACTATCGCGATTTGGTATAGTAGCTGTTTAGGTGCCACATTGAGCCATAGATTGAAATGTGTAGAAGAATTATGATGCAGACACGCTTTTATTAAATCTATCTTAGAATTTTACTATTATTTATATTACCTTACGATGGATGAACTTATGAATCATTCTATTGGTTGGCAACTAAGTGATTGCGGCTTTTGCAATACTACTTAATGACAAGATCCGCAATCACTTTGTTTCCAACCAATTATATACCAAATCATTCGTTTCTTGAATGAAAAAATTAATAGAAAGTGGAATTATGAATTAAATTAGGCTTCTGAGAGGCTCGCTTCTCAGTCTCAACAATTCATCTAAATTCTGTTACAAGTGCACTTCTAGCTTCGTCGAATCAATTTATAACGAGTTCACCCTTCAGTTCCACCACGAGTATCGATATTGATCTTTGTATAAAGCGGGCGGTTAATTCCTCAATAAGATATCCAGAATAATTCCTAGAGTGTATGCGCTGGCATCGTTCGATCGGCTTGGCCAGTCAATTTTGCGGCGAAAATTGATCGAGAAATACAAGCGGCGGTGTGCCCTACCGCCTGCTCCCAGCATGCTTGACAAAAAACCATAATCGTGTGCCGCAGGAGGAACCATCTGCGGCTTCGAAAATCATGATGCGGACCATGTGCCGCCTGCCAACGATACCCTTGCAACACAAGGGCTCCTCCGTAACTTACCTCCTCCTTCTCTCTCTTTCTCTCTCCCTCTTTCTCTGCTGTATATTCGACACACCGTAAAACGCGCGCACCTATGTTCTCCTGTGTATACGTGTTTGTCCGCATCAGCAGAATGGATCAGTTTAACGCGTTCGAAACCGCGACGAGAAATTGCCGATAATCCTATTTCGTCTCTTTTTTCGTTTATTCCCGTTCGTCTGTTTATGTTCTATGTTTTGTAGTATCGAGTTACAACGATGACGAGGGTTGTGTTTCGAATGTAAGAGCCACGATGTTTACTTCGAATATATTGGCTTGGCAACTAAGTGACTGCGGATTTTGTCATTAGGGGTATTGACAAAATCCGCAATCACTTAGTTGCCAATCTGTGAGCTTAGCTTCGACTTAGAGGATTAAGTCACAGCTGGTGTCGTTAGGTTAGACTCGACCGCAGTTGGGTAAATTACTTCATTTTGGAATATTCCATCCTGTTTTGTATTCCACGAGTTGGCTGATGTAGACTATTAACGACGTTCGTTATATTAAGTACTGAATGTTAAATAAAATGATGCGTTATGTATATATCTTAACAATACCCTGAATAATGTATACGATACGTTTATGATATATTGAACAGTACCCTGAAACGAGGATGGAAAACTTGGTGTTGTTCTATGTTTCAAATCTATCGTAACATATAAGGCATATTACAAAGGCAAACTTATCAAATGTTTCAAGGATAATAAAAGGTCGGTTTCTGCAAAAGAAAATAGCGGGGAGTCGTACGTTCTGCTAAAATTGTGGGGCTTTCAGAAAATAACGTTAATCATGCTTGACTACAATTGCGCTAGATAAGGCATTTAAGAAGAGATAGTAACGCCACCATCTTTTAACCAATTACAGTGGCTGCAAGCAATATTTATACACCGTTGTATTTATTATAACATTTACACATTTGAATCCAAGTATATCAAAAATTTTATACTTTTAAAATGAAATATTGAATCTGACAAAAATACAATTGATTGGAAAATATTCTTTGTAACCGCTGTAGGTTCTAATGAAATTCTTTATTCACATATACCCACGTATTTCTAGTTAACATTTTGTCTGCCACACTGAAATCATATGTTTCGCTCAGGACTCCACGGGAATATTTTTATTATTCAAAGCATATAATGGAAAAATAATATTAAATAGATGATGTAAAGCAACATTCTTCCCCAATGGTCAGTTTATCTTAATGGTGGTCGCGGGTTGGTCACCGTGGCGCCTTGGTAACAGTTGATAGAGATATATTATAACAAGGCTTGGTTTATTTCAACAAACCATTCGCATTCGTTGTTTCGTCGTAAGCAAAACGTGCAGAATATATTGCTGAAACGTGCAGAAGATATTAGTAAACAGTATTTGCTCATTCTATATATAATAGTAACTTCAATTATATGATTATAAAGCAGCATTCACAATTATTTTTTAAAGTGTGTTCATAATAATATTCGTAGGCTACCTCTCAAAGATATGGATGCAAACACAGTGCACCGTTAGATGCAAGATTAATTCTCATATTTTTAAATTAATGTTCCAATAAAAATGCTTAATTGTTCAACGGGGCACTTTTTATTTCAAAGTATCTTCTATTTATCGGTTATATTCAAAATGCCCTAACTGTCAATTTTCATTCAATTTTTACAATTGTAAAAATTGAACATACACACGTCACAGGAGAAACTTTGGCGTGGCAGTCAAAATGTTAAGTAATTCTCAATAATTCATCCCTATTAAACTACAACAGAAAATCCTCGGTAAATCGTGCTCGCCATAGTCAGCCATTGTACAAACGCCATTGTCCAGGTTGCGTACGGTTCATGCGGAAATCCACTTGCACGAGATTTACAGAGTCCTTCGGCCATAATTCTTGTCAGGACAACGTTCCCGTTGTCCCAGATCGGCTTCAATAGCCGCTGTGTGTGCGACAGGTGGCGGCGCTTTTCTATATCCTTGAGCTCGTGCAGATAAGCCGATAACCATATCTGCGAGATTTCACGCTGTGGATACAGCGTAGAAACGACAAACAAGATAAGGTAGATGGCGCGGATAACGCAAGTAGCTCGGCACCCGATTCCAAATCGCCGCTCTAAAACGCTTGGCGCTACCTTCTTCTCGCCTCTCCTCGCCGTTCGATATCGCTTAGCGTCGTGTAATCCCTGCTAATTAACCGATCTGCGTCCGTTTTCATTAATTTAGAGAGGCGCGACGAGTGCGATATTCTCGGCTCGGTTCTGCATGTCACTGGGCAATTTAGCGTGCGACACTGTGTACACATTTTAGGCAGGAACACGGGTCGGCTCGGTGATACCCTTAATTACGAGTCAATCGGAGGCAAAACGCGGCACGAAACCGGCCTCGTCGCCACGATAAGCTGCGACTTTTTACGAGGTTTCTTTCTGTCCACTTCGAAGTCGACGATGAAAGTTTTGTTGCCGCCAGGATCAATGCTACATAGCTATCGTCAGAGAGTGGTCGCTTGTTTCCGACCTGTTTGGTCAAGGATTTGTAGGGCATTCAGGGAATCCGTGGAATGGAACGTAAAAAGATCCGATCTAAACACGAAATCGTTTCTAAACTAACCCCGATTTAGGCAACTAATTTTCTCTATTATCGTATTAGTGAAACTGTTAAATCTAAACTTTAGAACTCTGGCTTTAGACCTTTAAGGTTATGTGAGATCTTTGCGATAATCTGAAACTTTAAACCATGTTATCTTTGAAATATGTTTTCTTATCGAATTGCTCTTTCTAGAAATATTCTGTGTTCTATTAAGATACTTAAAATCTGTGAGGCTCGAAATATCAAGATAGAGTCGAACGATGTGTCTATGCAATTTTATCAAACGCGCGTCGATGCTCGAAACGAATGACGAAGTATTACGTGTTACATAATATTCGACGGGATCTCGGCGAGGCGAGACGTACAAGCTGCCACCTGTTCGCCTGTTTCTCGCGACGCTGCATACCGAACGTATATCTTAGATCGAAGCAAACTTTTTTTCAGAGATAAAAATGCCGATTGTTGTTCTGTTCGTAGCCGTTTATTATGTCGCAATTTGAAAGAGGCCAGAGAAATTAATACGGCGTAAAAGGGGGTAAGAGGAGATCGCGTACAATCGGCATCGCCGCCATTGTTTCCGTGGGCGCGCGAGGATTCTTTCGCTTTTTTAGAAACTCATTGTCGACAAGGAATCCGAACTGGCTATTCATTACGTTTCCATCTGTACTCGGACAATAACCGCAGATTTTTTTTCCTTTTCATGGTTTTTGCGTTTTTAACAACTGGTCGTGCCGTACACAGCTTGTTAAGAGAATTTAACAAGTACTTGCGGTTCCGTGTCAACAGCGATCGTTTAAAAGTCAGCAACAATACGTGGAACGCGTTTCGTCGCCCTACTTTCCCGGAAGACGATCGACGAAGTTTTGTAACCGCCTGCGCAACTATTTTTGTGCACTGACGCGGTATTCCCAGGGAAAGAAGCGTTTTTATGTGTCATCGGTTTCGGTTGCGTCATACTCGTTGGGAATAATTACGGTAGCACGACGTTTATACAGACCCCATTTATTTTCTTCGTGCTCTATCGAATGAACCTGTGCTGCTTGAATTCGTTTCAAGATCACAGGAGAAGGACGTGATAAGTCATATGTTTTATATACATTTCACGTGTTTTATAGGTTGGCAACTTCGTGATTGCAGATTTTGTCTATACCATCTAATGATAAAATCCGCAATCACTTAGTTGCCATAGAAGGGCAATTTTAAGTTCAATGTACCGTCGACCACTTTCGAATGGAAATTATCTTCTCGTTCGATTTTGAGATCAAATATACGTTCTTGTATTTTTGAATAGTTAACAAATATTACGCATTGCAATTCAAATATTTAGAAATTAAACACTTTAGAAGATGGAAAAGTTTTTTGCCACCTGTTTTCTTTCGCGCAACGGCACAATTGTCCTGTCATAACGAGTCCCTTTTTTCCTCTCATTCGAGGCACCGCAACGATACTGTACCTATGTCTGGAAGCCTTATTTTCTCCCTTAAAACTCGAGAAGGGCGATGCGTGCATTAGTCTCGTTTCTGTTTCACGACACACCGTTGTTATCCTTTGTCGTTTATTATTTGTCGTGTTATTTATCTCTGAAATTATACTACCATTACATTGCAATCTAACCTCAAAATCTACAAACAAAAAACAGCAAATCTTCTTATCTAAACTCCAAATGAAACCATATCCTACGTATACATTCTCGTTCACACGTATACAAACAGTTGAAACTCCTGAGAAAGCGGTTCGTATCCAAACTTGTCTCATCGAAGATTGTCAGTTCGTGTAAACCGGTACTATAACGAAATCGTGTAAATCAGAAATTAGGTCCGTGGGCAAAGGTGGCCAAAGGGCACGAACACCCGGAAGCCTTATTATTCCATCGACGAGAAAGACGAAGACCAGGGCTCTTGCTTCGACCAAGAACAAGACGATAAAGAGAAAAAAAGAAAGAAATATTAGACCCGCCTCGATTTCGGGGTACGTTTCGTAGCGACGGGCGCGTGCCCAGGCGCAAACGAGCGAACGTTGCGAAAAACAGGTAATGGCGTTGAAGTGCATTCGGCAGCTGCACGCTATGAATACCGTGCATGAATACCCTGCACGAGGTGAAGAACATGTGCGAGCCCATGTCTTCTTTTGGACCCATGGCCCGCACACACTATGGCTCACGATAGCCGACGATGATGGTTGCGCGCTCGTAGGTCTCCTCGAGCCCTATCAAGTGGAAAAGATACGTCCTGCTCGTCTATCCGGCCCTAAAGTATTATACGCTATCGAGAGCTGCACGTTTTTTTATCTTCTTTACCGATCGACCTACGTTCGACACACGTCTCTACCTATCTCTTTCTCTTCTACAAGCTAGCCGAGAGCCTTCCTTGTTTACAGACGCGTGTTGTTTCTATCTCGCTCGTTGGCTGGTCGCGCGTTAGCGACCCTTCATCCTTGCTGGCGAGCTGCATCTTCGTCTGTTCAAGAGCCGTATAATGTTTCCTGCTTTTGTGCCGACACGCGCATGCAAACTTTCGAATATGAGCGCCGCCGTTCGGTTTCTCGTTTAGTTTCATTCGCGGACACGCTTCAATTACGTGGCGTTCGTTCGCCCGTCTCGATGCATCTCGCTTCTTTGTAGGCGTAGACGCAGAGAAAAATATGGCAGAATTGCGATTATCTGAACTTATCGAGGGACAATCCGTTTAATAATAATAACTAAAGGATTGTGGATTTTGTCTATACCACCTAATGACAAAATCATTAATCGACGTTAATCGGATCATTAATTGGACGTTAAGTGAAATTTTATTTCAATAAATAGAGTTCTAGTGTATATTATTGAGAATGTATAACAGTGGGGTTAGAATTTTACTTGTTACACTGTTTTGAAGGGAATATTTCTTTTTTCTAGCGTGTTATATTGCACGTGGTGGGCGTTGGGGTGGAACATGGTGTTGCGCGAGGGAAACAGAAACAGATCTTAATAGGAGGATAAATACCCCTGTCGGTTCGTTGGCCACGTTGGTTTTTTATATCGTCGTGGCACGAACCCTTCTTCAACCCTCTCTCGACGCGTCCCTTTTTCTTCTTTATATCTGTGTAGTGGGCCACCTCGTTGATCTTCCTCCGGTGAAGAGGCGTGTAAAGTATCTCTCTTGAGGATAATCTGAACGATGTATCGAGATTATCCTATTATTAAGACACTACTCCATATAATATGACACTAACTACGTAATACGTGTCGATATTAGAATTATTTACCATTATAATTAAATATACGATCAATTTTTAATTGCGAATAATTTGACAAATTTTTATTGGATATTCAACTCTGTAAAACGCCTCGTTCTTCTTTTCTTCATTCGATACGCACCTACCTTGAGCCTAGTAGGCCACCTCATCGAAGTCCTTGAGGATGAGGATTTCTACGATGTTCGTTGGTGGTCGCAGCATTTTCAATATTCTTCCAACGTTTATTATTGCGGTGACAGTTTAATTTTTTTATTTGTTAAATTATTGTAGTAGTTTCGTTACAATAAAATCCACACAATGTTTCGCAAGAGGCAAAAATATAATTTTTTTAATTGTTTTTTATTATTGATGGTGTAACGTAGGGAAAACTTGAACAATAAGTATAGTACTAGAAATTCTATGTTTTAAATTATTATAAGTAACATGATTATTAATATTTATTGCTTACAAAAAACCCAAGGTATTTTTTATATTTTGAATATCAGAAATAGAATAAATTTTCCATTTTTTAAATGGGTAATTTTTAATCCTTTATTATTTTACGCTACGTCATTTATAAAAGACTTAATTATTCTTATTGTTACGACAATACTTTGTTAAATTTTGGTCAGCAAGTTCAGATCGAAACACAGCCAATGAAATCGATCTTTAGAATCGACTTATATTACATTTTATCGCTTCTGAACGATCTCGATGATCCGAATCGTTTTAAACGAGAGTTACGAGCAGACGTGTCGACAGGTTACACCGCCGCGTGAAAAGCGGCATCATAACCGGCGATGCTGATTAACCAGTCATCGATTTCTATCGATCGTATCGTCGTGCCATCGATCCGCCCGCCATCTGGTCGAACCGGCTGTTCTCTCCGTTTTCGTGTACGAGGAATAGCGATGCGCAGTTGGCAGCGGTTAATTTCCCTTTCATCTCGATAATTTCGTTACTATCTTTCCTTTAAAAAATGTGGCGCCAAGGTGGCAAATTTGAAGGCAACGAAATCTCTCAATTTAGAGGATAGTGAGATTTTAGTATCTGCGAAATTTATTTGACAAAATAGAAAACTGAAAACATATGATCGAGAGTCGTATTAGGTTGGCAACTAAGTGATTGCAGATTTTGCCATTAGGTGGTATTGACAAGATTCGCAATCACTTAGTTGCCAACCTAATAAATAGATCGCAAATGTTCGGGCAAATTCATATTTTTATGAACACAAAAATTTGTTTCGCCTACTAAAAGTTATAATATAATATTCGCCTACTAAAAAACAATTAGATTGCGAATGTTTACGCAAATCCATACTTTTCTAATCATAATGGAAGAATAGAGAAAGATATGATACATTGCAAACATTTTTTTCAATTTATCGTTACCTGTGTTATCTCCTTGTGGTAAATGCTTTTATGGAAATTAGAAATTCGTTTCTTGATTGACAACTATGTAATGAAATTTGATTTCAGTTTGATACATTGCAAACATTTTTTTGAATTTATCGTTACCTGTGTTATCTCCTTGTGGTAAATGCTTTTATGGAAATTAGTAATCCGTTTCTTGATTGTGCAGCTATGTAATGAAATTTGGTTTCAGTTTGATACATTGCAAACATTTTTTCGAATTTATCGTTACCTGTGTTATCTCCTTGTGGTAAATGCTTTTATGGAAATTAGTAATCCGTTTCTTGATTGTGCAGCTATGTAATGAAACTGAGAAATGTCTGTATAAAAATGTATAGAAGTATAATTGATCGTTCCTAAGAGGTGAGTTCTATTTCAAAGAGAAAAATTGCTTTCCTATTTTACGAAATTCTATGAAAACTGTTGGTTTGAAACCGTGAAAAACAAATGCTGGAAATCGAAGACGTAGAATCTGGAGGGTGACGACGATGGTCGATGAGATTTCGGAGGCAGCGACACAGGCGGCAGCTGCCGTCTGCCAGGGCGGTCACCCCCGACGATGTATGCAAATCATCCAAGTATTCCCCTCGGGGAGCTGCATTCGTCCTTGCGCGTCCGTGAATACGTATAATGCAACGATTAAGAGACGAACACGTCTCTTGGGTAGGGAAGGCAATTAAAAAGCAGCACTCGAAGGTATTTAAGCGTCGACGGGCTCCGCAGCTGAGGACGTCTTCGGCAAGAGGTGCTCTTGTGCCACTTGAAACGCTCTTCGCGCGGTGTACCGCATCATCGGCCGTAGTTGAGACACGGGTTGGGCTTAATTGCCGCCAGCGTCGAAATTTCGAGCAATTTGCAAGCCGGGGAAGCGACGACAGATGAACAGGCCAAGAAACGACCACATACATATACACGTTTGTTTATAAATACTAGGGTACCAAATCATTGCTTTCGTACAAAATAGAGATTGAAGAACTTGCAAAATATATTTTACAAGATTATCAGAAAATTAATAATCATATGTTGATCTTCCAATCTCATTGAAAAATTGTTGAATTAATTGAAGTTATATTGAGGGAAGTTCAGTCCAAGATTTTTTCTTATCAAGAAGCAAATCCTTTTGGCTAATGTGGTGACGTCCCAAGTAAGCTGCTGAGAGCTTAACATGGCGTGATGAGGATTGCCCACATTTGCTTTCCTATTTAATTTTATTTATTGCTATAAGATTCTTGAACTTCTGCTTATGTTCATATAGTTTCAAAGCGGATAATAACAACTCTTCAAATTTTTAATAACAGTCTAAGCTTTATCCGAGTTCCTATAAATGTCATAATACTTGTGAATAGGAATGTATGCATGCTATAGCGGTGGTTGAAATAAAGAAAGGAGAGCAGAAAGAAAGAGGAGGAACACGGGGAGAGCAGCGTGCGTATAGTAGGTGGGGAGGAAAGAAGGAAGAAATGGGTCTCTCCTTGAGCCTTAGTTCCGAGGGGAGCGGAATTTTGAAAACAGGTTATGGAGGCAAGAGGCGCGTGCCTGCCGACGTGTCCCACGAGTTCGGCAGCTGCGCTCGTCTGAATGGGAAGTGCCCCGAGCATGTGCGATCCACGCTTTTCGACGGAGGCATATGCGTGTACGGTTCGTGAACCGCTGGCTCGAGCCACCACGGCCAAATCGTCTACGAAAGATTATGAAAATATACACGATTCATATACCCCTCTTTCTCTGCTCTTTCTCCTTAGAAACTCTCTTCTGTCTGCCCCACCCTCTCTTTCAATGTACCCGGGGTTCCAGTGCACATTTTATATCTACATTTCACATATTGTCGTATCTGGAGCTCTAGCACGTTATGAAATCTGCACCTCCCACTGTTCTTCCACCTTTTCACCGTCTTATTCCCCTTCTCTGGCTTTTGGTCGTTGGCGTTTCTACTATTACTACGCTGCCTTCCCTAGACTCTGCCCGACTGTTATACG
Source organism: Bombus dahlbomii (assembly GCA_037178635.1). NCBI lineage: Eukaryota > Metazoa > Arthropoda > Insecta > Hymenoptera > Apidae > Bombus > Bombus dahlbomii. The sequence continues at coordinate 1,720,451 of CM074118.1, forward strand.
CTGGCTTAGCGCCTAACTGTTCGGGGCAGCTGATAGCTACAGACGGGGGTGGCGAGGCTTGGAGTTTCAGAGATCTTCGGGTTGCATCTCGTTCCTGTGTACGGTTCTAACGTCTGCCTCTCCTCTTAAAGTGGATATAAAGCAATCGAAATTGAGATCTGTCGGGGATGACTACTGCGCCGTGTGTCCCGTGGCGAACGATATAATTCTACAATACTCGACAGCAGAAAACCATTCCATTCCCATTGCTTCATATCGAATGTAATAACGAAGCGAGTTCGCCGATTTTCACGTAGCGACGAATCGCGTTGACGTATATACTTGTGTACATTCTTACGATCTCCGACGCGTTGACCGTCGCGTCACCCAGATTCGGGTGACAGCAAAGTTCCTGGTCGGGCCGCGCCACGGTATTTGGGTGAGCAAGGACTGATCGAGCGGCGTCACCCATATCTGGGTGACGAGTTTTCTCGGCGGGTCGCGTCACCCGAATAAGGGTGGCGAGTTTTCTCACCGGATCGCGTCACCCGAATATGGGTGGCGAGTTTTCTCACCGGATCGCGTCACCCGAATGTGGGTGACACTTATTTGACTACTTGCGAAGGATCGTCGTAGGTATCTGAGAAGATATTCCACAGGAAGTAATAAAGCTATTGAATTGTTATAAAAGTAATACGAAAATGGTTTATTAAGAAAATTATTTACAATGTGAAACTTTAAAGTATTCTATACAAAGATGAGTTTGGTCAGGACAATTAGGACAACAAGTTCACGTCGACGTTTTTAGTTTGCAACGCATAGTTTGCGCGTGTCTAATGCTTCTTCCGGAATCATTTTTCCGAACGGTGATATTACGCTGACTTCGTCGAGGACAAGGATTTTTCGTATTTTTAGACGAGCCCAATAATTTTGCAGCTAATAATTTCCTAAATCTTCTAATATTTACATTCTTCCTTGTTGCGATTATGCAAACCGTCGAGGCGTTTACAACAGAAGGTGTCGAACGCCAATTTTTCGGTACCATTTGATTCCTTTTCCAATTGTGGTGGTATAAGGAACCATTTGGTCGGAATAATCTATAGCACACTTTCCTTCATTATAGTCGACAACAGCTAGTGATTTCAATGTTGCGGATATCTGGTGACTTGCAGAGACACGAATGCTACGATTCCTTTCTGTACTTGGTACCATAATGGCAGCGTGTTTTCACCATAAAACTCTCACGTCCCGTGTATCTTTCCATTCGAGTACGATAGTCCCGTTATCATCTTCTTTGGATAACCTCTCCCATCTTTTCCTAGTTTGCAATGAAGAATATCTTTTGGGAGGCATCTTTTGTTATTCCTAAGCGTTACAAAAATATCGGTGCAAGTACCTAGCAGAGTACGTTTGATACAGCGGTACTCGCGGCCTGAAGGAGTTTTCATGAGAACACACGCGGCAGTCAACGTGTTGATGAAATCCTCGTCTATATCGATAAAGCGGGGAGCGTCTGTATCGATAAAACATACCGCAAACCGAATTAACCTCTCGCACCGGTTAATCTCTGTCGATCAGATAAAGAGAAAAAAAAAAAGAGGATCGATCAAAGGAGCAGCTTCAACTCGTGGATCTTGCCTCCAGTTCAGCTGGTTGGTAGCTATCGGGGGTGGAGATTACGGAGCCGGAGGAGTCCGAGACTGGCCCGCACCTATCTCTCCCCTTGCTTCTCTTTCGCAGACAGGGGGTCTTTTTTCCAAGCTGAACATAACATACCTTAGGACTTATGAATTTCCGTGTTTAAACGAGGCGCAGCTGATACCAGACCGGTCCCGGAAGGACCAGGGGGTCTTCTCTCTCTCTCTCTTTCTTTGGTCACATTGGAAAATCATCCCCCTCTCCCCCTTGTTCTCGCGCCCTGTTTCTCTCCATCTCTCGTGAAGGCTGCAGCAGCTTTTAAGAGACACGTGACCAGAGACACGCCCAAAATTTCTCGTATAATTCGAGAATCGCTGTCGGTGACTGTCCGGATACGTTCATTCCGGTCGTACGAGGGGTTGGCCTGTCCTTTCGATTGATGTCTCTTCTCTGAGGGAAGGCCGCACCTCTGCAACTGTGAATCGCTTAACAAATTGACAGTCGAGTCGAAAAGCATACAAGAATCTGCTCTCCCCTTTCTTTTTCTTCTCTTCTTCACATGTCAAGGTTCAAGATGATGCTGTTCAGTAGAATCGGTCAATAACGTCTATCCGGTTCGAGGAGTGTGTTCGTATTTGGATCAAGGCGAACAACGATCTTCCATGCGTTTCACATTTTCCACGTTCGTTTCCCACTGATTTACATTTTCTAGATCGCGTTTCAATTTTTCTACTACGCATAACACGCGTCCACCTTTCCTTTCCATCAACGAAAGCGGATACGCCTTTACGCAACGGCTGCCGTGCTCCACAAACAATGCATCACGTTAATTTTTCGTTTTTGCTTATGTAAATATTCGTCGATCGGACTCACTGTGACGCGAGACACACTTGTAGAAAGAATCTTAATTACACGGTGCATGTTCTTATGTAACGTCCGCGGCACGGACCAATCAATATTCTACCGATATTATGCTATTTATACGCTCTTAACACTTTGACTGCCACGCTGAAATCACATGTTTCGTCGAAGGCGCCACGGGAGTATTTTATTATTCAAAGCATATAATGGCAAAGTAATAATAAATTGATGATGTAAGACAATATTCTTCCCCGATGCACCGTTTATCTTAGTGGTGTGGTCACGGCTGACCAACATGGCGTCTTGGTAACAGCTGATAGCGACGTATTATAACAAGGCTTCGTTTATTTCAACAAACCATTCGCTTTCGTTATTTCGTCGTAAGCCAAACGTGCAGAATATATCGTTGAAACGTGTAGAAGATATTAGTAAACAGTATTGCGATTATTTTTATGATCTCGACGAAACATTCGGCTGAAATGGTAGAGGTCTGGAAAAAAAATTATGTTTGCGATAAACCAATGGTAGTGTTAGATTACAACTGAGGAAAGTGTGCTGTGGGTTTGTCAGATCAAATGGTAGTATATTCTACAGCGCATAGAAGAACCCTCAAGTGGTATATAAAATTAGCTTTAGAGTTATTGTTAAATATACCAATTTCAAACGCGATGATACTCTATAAACAAGCAACAAAAACAGAAACCGAGGTATCAGCTCTTAGAATGGTACTCGCAACGCACCTTACACAGTGCCATTCACCAGAGCCGTGAAATATACTTATTCGACAAAGATTGCGACACGAAATGCAAAAGAAAGAAGGGCAAGCGTACCTGGCACGACAATTCTGCAGAGAGTGGTATAAAAAAAATGTTAAACAGTTAGGATCAAAAATTGCTAAGAATGGGACCAAAAAGGTGACCACCTATCGTCCAGATTGTATTGATGAGCCACATTTATGTTTAAAGTGTTTCAGCACAGTGCACCTTTAGATGCAACATTTGTTCTCATTTTTTTTATTGGTGTTTTATTGATGAAAGCATCTTCTATTTATCGGTTATATTCGAAATGCTTTAACTGTCAATTTTCATTCAATTTTTACAATTGTAAAAAGTTGAAGCACTGCGGTCAGCTATGACCACACAGTGACGTCACAGGAGAAACCGTGGCGGGTCATATACACGTTAGAACTCGCGACGAGATGGTTTCGTGTTGCGAGTGCGCGTGTACTCGGACCTGTCCTCGACTCGTCGCAGGCGTTAACGAATTGCAGACCTCTGACGGCACGAAGTTGTCGCGTTTATTGACACATCGCTGCTCCTTGGCAGCCCAAATAAATCCATTTCCCAAGTGGATCATTCGAATCGTTGTTTGCTTTCTTTCGAGACTACTAAAGATATTAGGTCGTCCGAAAAATTTCTTTCGTACTATAAGATGATAATAGACGAACAACAATTTCTGTTTTATATTATTTTATTGAATTAGGTATGATCCATTTCGTTATATTTCTATTATTATGTTCGTACATAATTCAATAAACTAATATAAAACTAAAAGCATTGTGCGTCTATTATTTCCTTATAAAACGAAAGAAACTTTTTGGACGACCTAATAGCTACCCCTTCTCTGAAATATTGGCTTCGTAACTAAGTGATTGCAGATTTTATCGTTAGGTGGTAATAACAAATTCTGCAATCACTTGCTTGCCAACCCAATAGAATCTTCAAATAAAAATTCTCTACTCCCCGCACGAGATTATAAAACCGTTGACTTATTCGTATTACCAAAAATTCACAACGACGATTACACAATGCGTAGATATTATCGTTTGTTCTGATAAGATTTCGAGTCTATGACATAAATCAGACGCTAAATCAACAGCATTATGAAACAATTACTCGACAACATTGGAACGTAAGAAACCACATTTACAGAAAAATGTATAGAACAAGATCGTACGGACTATTTGTGTTAAGATAAATGTCCGAACCCATTACTCTGCCAACAGATTTTAACACTTTACCGACCGATAATCGATTAATGGGTTTTTGTCTCCGACGCTTACCAATCGATAACCTATTAATTGGTTTTTTTGTCGCCGACAATCTTTCTCATTATTTGTCTCAGTCGCGTCAGTTGCGTTGTTTTATAAGCTACCACAGTTTTACACCAATTTGAAAAACATACCGTTCGCGATGAACGAAAAGAATGGTATTGGAGAGTCTAAATCGAAACAGAGCCGGCGCCAAGGAGAATCTGCGCCTGAGCTGCCGGTCAGACGTGCGTATGCTGTTGAACCGCTAGCGGTCAGTAAAGTGTTAAGAATGTCGCCGATGGAAACGTTGCTACTGGTTTGCGTCCTTTGCGGACGTTCAAGTCCCTAATTGTCAGTGCGCCTTCTTTCACGTGTACGCGATCTATAGTTCGATTTTATTCCATACTTTTCCTATAGAATAACCTAGAGTGAAAAATTGCAAGATTTTTAGAAGCTTTTGGTAGAAAGATAGAGGAATTCGTGGATTTAACTAGGTGACACAAGAGCGGAGCTGCATCGTAAGTTAAAGTACGGCCCACGTGGTCTGCTCTTGATAATTGATCATTTCCCTCGTCGACGCGCCGTTAAACGCTTCTGCTCGCTCGTTCCCGGCGAGATCGTTCTCAACACGAATCGCGAACCGTCTTGAATTTAGGTTATTTTCTAATTGCACGCACTTTACCGTAACTTCCGGTCTCGCGGTACCGTGCATCACGCTCCTCTGCACGTTCACTGCGTTTTTTACCATTTTTTGACAAGATTCACCGCCAAGATAATCTCGTTCTCTATGTTCATCTGTTATTTCCTTCTTCATAGAAGCTTGAAATACGAGCTAACGAATCGTTCGAAAAATATTTGATCAACGACCAACTCCTTTGTCTTCGAGTTTCTTCGAAGTCTTTTTGTTGAAAGTAGAATTACATTATTCTATCGAAAAATTCATTCTCCGTGACAGTTTCCATTGTAAAGGCAGCTATAACAATAAAATCGAAGTTTCCGATCTGCATTGAAAGACAAAGCACGATTCACACGACACACCTATGGAGGAACTCGTTTTTATCTTTCATAGAATATCGTTTGAAAGGCGAATCAAAGTTTCTTATCATGCAAATAGAACACGATTCCTTTCAGCAACGTCTCTTTCAGCTTCGATAGTCAAACGACATCTCGATGTTTTTTTTTTTCTTTCTTTTTTATCGAACAGTTCCGTAGGTCGCCATAGGCAAGTGCGAACGTTCCAATGACGATTGACGTCACGCGACTCGACGCGAGGTGGCAGTTTTGTGTGTCATATCGAGCATGTTAAATCGAACGGAATCGACAACGTTCGAGTTCCGTGAAATCGTTGCGATACTGTAACACTAGAACTATCGATAGTTAACTCGAAGCTATTTCTACGAAAACCAGACAAAATAACTAGTCTTTTAGAAATACCTAGTAATAGAATATTTTTATATTTATTGATTTATTACTTTCCTCCAGAAGGAATTTCAGGTTATGCAGTATATTTTTAATGTTATTAATCTATCTGGGAATCATCATCTCTAAACGAGGGTTAACATATTTATAAAATTGTAGAAGCAATCATTTTGACTGGTGTGGTATTTCTAGTGTTAGCATCTAGCGATCTAGCGATCGATAACTGATATCATCCTATACGCAGTAAAGATTTTCAAAACGTGTGGTAAGTTGTACAAAACTAGGAAACTGGTTAATTGGGGGTCGATAAACAGATTGCAGCACCCTCTTACACTTTGACAGTCATTTCGACTGATACTGGTATAAGTAACTCTGATACAAAATTATTTTCAGTTTGAATACATAAAAATAAAAAATAAAATTCATTATATTATTCTTTTAGTTATCGTTGCGAAGGTCGTTACACCATTGCGGAAAAAAATATAAGATGAAATAGGAATTTTAAAATAAAATTGTAAAACCAGTTAATTTGACTGACGTGGTAGTTCTAGTGTTAAACACGCCTAATTTCCCCGACACGTATCTATCCAATGAATCATGGCAACGACGATTACATGTTAACCGGTTGCTATCTTTCTACGTGACTCTGGCAAATCACCTTCGACTCCGCCATCTCTTAATAAATTCACGATATTATTCTAGTTAGCAGAGTGTGCTATTACGAGGTCGCGTTTTTTACAGAACCACCAGCAGGAAATATATTGGATTGGCAACTAAGTGATTGCAGGTTTTGTCAATACCATCTAATGAGAAAATCCGCAATCACTTAGTTGTCAAACCAATACATAGACGAGAGTTAAACCGTTCATTATCACAAGCAATATCGCGTATAACTTACGACACGTCTATTACTGGGACAAGGTCGTCCTGAAATCTGCAATGTCCTCTGAAAAACGATTCCGGTTGCGATCGGATCGGTTACGATCGAGTTCGTGCTTAATAGATCGCGTTTGTGTACTGTATGTACGATCGATGGATAAACGAGGATTCGTCATATTGGTTAATTAACACTTTACCGACCGATAGCCGATTAATCGGTTTTTCGTTGCCGACGCTTACTAACCGATAGTCTATCAATCGGCTTTTTGTCACCGACAATCTTTCTCATTATTTGAGCATTAATTTGTTATTTAGTACTAAGATACCTTGCTCAGTTGCGTCAGTTGCGTTGCTTTCTAAGCTCCCACAGTTTTATGCCAATTTGAAAAACTTACCGTTCGCGATGAACGAAAAGAATTGTATCGGAGAGTCTAAGCCGAAATAGAGCCAGCGCCAGGGAGAATCTACCTACGCCTGAGCTGCCGGTTGGACATGCTTATGCTGTTGAACAGCCAGCGGTCAGTAAAGTGTTAATAAAGCGATACGGGGAAGAAATAGGAACACCGACGTGGAGTTTTTCTGGAGCAATGCCATTTCTTGAATATTAGGTTGGCAACTAAGTGATTGTGGTGTTTGTCATTAGGTGGTAATGTGTAATGGTGGTAAGGGTAGTTGCCAACCTAATAAGATGTTGTATTCTTCGATTACTTTCATCATACGAAATAGACGATTCGCTAGAAAGAAAAAACAGTTGTTGTCGAGTTTTCTGATTTTCACTAACGCGTAATAACGCAACATGGTGGAATCAATGGTATAAACAATCACCTGTGTCGTGACTTATGATATTATCGAGTGAGAATTATCTATTGGATTGACAACTAAGTGATTGCAGGTTATGTCAATACTATCTAATGACAAAATCCACAACCACTTAGTTGCCAACCTATTACTTCTATAAAAACAATCTGTTGCGAGAGTTACTAGTTTATCGTGTAATTAGAAATAATTTGTCGATATAAATACACGCATAGTGATTGTGTAAGATGATAAGTATTTTGTTTTTGGAAAGATTGGGAAGAATTTATCGTTGAATGTATCGAAAACAATGTATTGAGTAGCAATTAAGAATGTCATTGCATTCTTTTGCTTTCCTGGAAAAACACGAATAAGACTTGTGGTTTTCTATGAGTAAGACCTTCGATTTCAACACACAGAGGGAACCACTTACGTCGATAATTTAGAAATACCGCAATCTCGTAAGAAAATAGATAAATTCATAGAATTCAGACGATGAAAATCTCACTGTCGCGAAAAACGGATATGAACGATGGATAGGGTGCAACCTGATCCAATCGTTGGGAATAATCGACGCGAGGGTGGCAGATGGTTTTAAGGGACCCAAACGTGGAAAACAATTTCTTTTCGTGGCAAATATTTTACCTCCAAACAGAACACAATGACAGCCTATGGTCGAATAGCGACACACAATGGTTTCGTGGATTTAACAAGGAAAAGCCTTGCGTTTTGTGGAAATAGCCTTTTCACAAAAGTATCGCGTTCACGTGGCCGTGTTTTCTGGTTTACATACCACCTAGATTTTTTCAAGAGGCGGCAACCCTCAAAACCGCGTGCTATCTATTGAAAAATATTTATCCATAGACATTTATATACCACGTTTCCCGACGATTTTCCATTTTCGAAAAATTTTTCTCAAAGGGACGTAACATATAACGATGAAAACCTCGTGTTTTTTTTTATCATATTCTGAGATTTCGAATAGCCAGATATTTTTCAAACCCTTTGCACTGCTATGTCGAGTGTGACTACTCGATATCAGTTGTTGTCTCAGCAGCTCCTTTGTCGAGTCTCAGTCGAAGTTTTTCCATGTTCATATTTTTTTCTGAAACAAATTATTTTGTGCGAAAGGAAAGCAGGATTCAGATTTTTCCTTAATTCTTATTCTTTATTTGCAACATATATTTAAATGGTCGGTTTATTCGAAGGATGATACAGTTAAAAAGTAATATAATAATATTTAATAATAGTAATAAATAATATAAATTGTGACATATCTGCGAACAATGTCATTAAAGATACTGGGAATTCAAAGAATATTATTTACAGCAGCTCTTTTGTCGAGTCCCAGTCGACATTGTTTCATGTCCAAATCAATGGATTGCATGCTGGAAATTGTGTCAAGATATATCATACACTTAAAAATTAGAAAATACAACAATAGTGTGAATAAAACTGGTATTTAAATGAATTCCTTTCTTCCTTTATTTATTTAAATTATCTTATTTTTTAGTTAAAATAAATTTCAAATAAAACACTTAAAAGCGTTGGCAACAGCTGCTAACGAAATTCAAATAAAATTCCCACTGCAAAGGGTTAAAGATAGTAAATCGAGGTCGGCGTAAATTGAGAAGGTTAGTCGCGTGCGATGTGAACGTTACATTGTCGTACAATTTTCAGGGTATACATATGTATTGGGCTTCTAGTAGATCACTGCTTCAAATTAGGACCGTCGGACGTCAGGAAGGGTTAATTGCGGCTATTTCCATGATAAGAGGAACGTAGAACAAAAGACTGTATGAATCACGCAACTAGATTTTCTAGATCCAACCTAAATCTCATTTATAGCTACTAACAACGACCACTTTTACTCCGACAAACTATAAAGTCACCTATCGCAATTTTTCTAACCTATTGGATTGGCACCTAAGTGATTGCGGAGTTTGTCATTACCACCTAATGTTGCCAACCTAATATATGAATCGCTTAATACTCCCCCTAATAGATTGAGGTTAGGAATTCTACTGTACTTAAGTGACTATTGCTATTTAATACTGTAACACCGTATCATATGGAAATATTATAATAATCTAATATCACGGAATTGGAACTGAAGCTACATTTAAAGTAATCTCACACGAATACTATCAGTTTTCTATATAAATCCGTGATATTAATATCCTTTAATATGAATATCAAGTGTTTCATGATCGAAGAAACTCGAGGTTGTAAAACTATCGAATTGCAAAATATCCAAAGAGAAAAGTAATTTAGGTTGCATTTGTTAAAATATGAGATTGCATAAAATAACAGTCCATTCATAATTCCGCATTAATTTACTAATTAAAATACTGTATTGATATTACTATACTGCTTCAAAGTATACAATTCAGTACAAAAGTACAATTGCAAGATCTTTTTCCTACAACTGCAACTAAATATGTAATTGCATGTAATATGTAAAGAAACATGTAAAATATAAGAATTTAAGTTTCTTCAGTTGCATTTGTTATAATATGAGATTCCTAATAATCAACAGTCCATTCATAATTCCGCATTAATTTACTAATTAAAATACTGTTTTGATATTACTATACTGCTTCAAAGTATACAATTCAGTACAAAAGTACAATTGCAAGATCTTTTTCTTACAATTGCAACTAAATATCTAATTGCATGTAATATGCAAAGAAACACATAAAATATGCAAAGAGAAATATAATTTAAGCTTCTTTAGTTGCATTTGTTATAGTATGAGGTTGCTTAATGATAAACAGTCCATTCATAATTCCGCATTAATTTACTAATTAAAATACTGTATTGATATTACTATACTGCTTCAAAGTATACAATGCAGTACAAAAATACAATTGCAAGATCTTTTTCTTACAATTGCAACTAAATATCTAATTGCATGTAATATGCAAAGAAACACATAAAATATCCAGAGAGAAATATAATTTAAGTTTCTTTAGTTGCATTTGTTATAATATGAGGTTGCTTAATGATAAACAGTCCATTCATAATTCCGCATTAATTTACTAATTAAAATACTGTATTGATATTACTATACTGCTTCAAAGTATACAATTCAGTACAAAAGGACAATTGCAAGATCTTTTTCTTACAATTGCAACTAAATATCTAATTGCATGTAATATGCAAAGAAACACATAAAATATCCAGAGAGAAATATAATTTAAGTTTCTTTAGTTGCATTTGTTATAATATGAGGTTGCTTAATGATAAACAGTCCATTCATAATTCCGCATTAATTTACTAATTAAAATACTGTATTGATATTACTATACTGCTTCAAAGTATACAATTCAGTACAAAAGGACAATTGCAAGATCTTTTTCCTACAATTGCAATCAACCATCGATACAAACAAACTATTGCACGCTTTTCTTCGACTTGGAACGTTGGCAACTAAGTGACTGCGGATTTTGTCATTAGCTGGTATTGACAAAATCCGCAACGACTTAGTTGCCAGTCGAATATTCAGAAGAATCTACAAGAAAAAATCGAGCGCACATTTTTACCGAAAAATTCAATATTCCTCGATCCCTTCCACTAAACTAAATCGGCGAAATTTCACCGGTGAGATCCCCCCCCCCCCACCCTCGATATGCACTTACCACGATATAGAGGCCCCTGCATGTGGCCAGACGAGAAACCACCCGCACATACACGCGTCGATCCTCTCCAAGTAAGGATATATTATTCGGTTGCTTGTGTTCAGTTGGCACGGCGTGTTTAACTACCCCCGGGTGTGCGTGGATCAGCCGGCTAGATGAAGCGGAGCCGGGCCGAGATAAAACACACTGTAAACGGCCGGCCGGTCGGATATTTGGTTACAGGGAGGCGGCGGCACGTGCGCCGCAGCTCCGGGCCAGGTGGTGGAGCTCGTGCCGTTGAAGAAACAGAAGAGGCAGCAGCAGCAGCGGGGGTGGGAGGCTACGTGGACGGTCTGGACGAAGGAAGGGGAGGATGCGATGCGGTAGGAGCGAGCGTGCTCGAGGAGGTTAGTTGCTCACCGGTGGCCGATGGCGAGGTCTGCTGCGGCGACAGCAGTACCACCACCAACTACAGCCACCGTCGTCATCACCTGCATCATATACATCGTCGCTATAGTCATCGTCATCAGCAACAACAACAACTACAGCGTCAACGATGTCACCAACGAAGGGACAGCGTGGCTAGCAACGAGCTGGTCGTCGACGAGGAAGCCGACGATGAGGCTACGTGTCAGGAACAGGCTACCGTTGCTCCTCCTCATCGGGACATTCGTCACGAACTCCACCATCTACAACATCATCATCATCATCTGCATCATCATCATCACCATCATCATCACCCTCACCATCACCATCATCATCATCTGCATCATATCCATCAGCGACTGCGGGACGACAGACCGCCTTGCGATCGGGACGAAAACGCCGATCGCATCGTCCGGACCACCAGCAATCGCCACGCGGATGGTACCACCGCCACCGACAACCCTGCCACCGTCACTGCCATGACGAGAGGATGCAGGATCCCGCCCTACCTCGCTACTCTACTCATCCTCTCTTATACCCTCTTCGGTATAGCAGGTTAGTACACGAGCCTTTTTTTTTCTTACGTTTGTCCATTTTTACATCCGGTTGCTCGTTATCGTCTCGCGATAACGTGAAACACAGTGGTGCATCAGTGAAGTGATGAAATGGTCTCGAGGATGAGCCAGTGCTTCCAGAATTCTACCTGTGGAAACGATAAGATTGTAATCGTGTTTGCTCATAGCATCGATTTAAGAAACTCTTCAGGAATTTCAACAGTTTTGCAAATTTTATTCTAATTCGCCTGACTAAGATTACTGTCAGATAGCAATCCATTGCCTTGGCAACTAAGTGACTGCGGATTTTGTCATTAGATGCTATTGACAAGGTCCGCAATCACTTAGTTGCCATGGAAGTATTACAAGTTTGAAACGCGTGTCACATCAAATTGCAAATGAAGCTATTACCGTGTGATGATGTAATTCGATCACGTTGAATTATAAGGTTAACAAATTACAACGTACACAGTCGAGAAGTTAGCGTATACAAAGCGATCCCGTTGTCCGTATTTAGAGAAGGCGAACTCGAGTGGACGCGTGGCAGCGACAGATTGCAAGAATGCAACACGTGCGATGCTTCCCGAGACCCTAATCGCTCGTAACAATTACGTACATACCGCGTGAATTATTCCGGCGAATTTGTACACATATGGCCCTGTAAATGGCCCTGTAAATGGCCCTGTAAATGGCCCTCTAATTCTTCTGAAGCGCATAAAAGGCAACTGGACAAAAAATGGAAATAATTGAAGGAAATTACAACACAAAGTGGAAGTTTGCAAGAAACTAAATATTTTCCCAAATAACCGGGCATTTCTCTCTGTTAAACTTTGCAATCTTCAACTAACTGTGTCCAATAAATGGTTCCTTTTTGGGACCATAGTTGCCAATACAGTTTCAATCGCGTCATCTACAATTATGTATCCTTCTTATGGCCAATAAAAGGTCGTTCAGACACGTTCAGTCAAGTGGCAACTAACTTCAGCAACTTGGCGTGCGCCAAAATTTAGTGGGTTAGTTTAGTAAAACGTGTTGGTAGTTTAGTCAAGTGGCAAGTAATTTAGCAATTTACCGTACACGAACGCTAAAATGTAATCAAGTAGTTTAGTAAAACGATTTCGTCGTTTATGTTCTTTACGACCTTCCAAAAATGTCACTCTTTTTTGTCCATTTCAAACAATTTCCTAAATTGCCCGGAAAATAGTTTGCGTCTAAAGGATTACCAAATATCTTGGTTTCAAAAGATAGAAATCTCAACAGCAACCAGGTGCATTGTACTTGACCAGAAAATCTAGAAGTTTCAATCTATTTCCAATCTGTTGAACGTGTTTGAACGAGTCTTGATATTCTATGTGATGTTTATACAAATAACAGATGATAAATTCTACTGTAAATTTGATGTACGCGTTTTTAAAGGAGAAACACGACATCGACCGTGTTCGGCGTATTGCAAAATTATAACAGGTGACAGATAGAGCGAGGCTCGCATGGCCGGATGCAACGTGCGGTGCGGTTCTGCATAAGAACGTCGATGTTGCTGCGAAGCTCGTGGCTCCTAGCGCGTCTCTCTTATTACCCGGCGGCCAAGTTTCACGTGGCGTGCGCGAATATTTTCCAACTTTCGAATTGTTCGATGGTATGGCAGATTAATGCGCCGAGTATCGAGTGCCTGACGTTCCATTCGATCCTCCTTGTCCGTAACGTGACATCGTGTCTCCTGTAAAAAGCATGTACGATCCATTAGCTATGGAATATTTCAGATTTTTGAACTCCAGAATGCGAGCAATCTTTCTGCTAGATTAATCGAAATGAAATACTTACGAAATATTTACGATGGTTGAGGCGAAACTTTCGAGCAAATATCGGGATAATCAAGTTTCTCTAACATTTTGACTGCCACGCCGAAATCACATGTTTCGCTGAGGGCGCCACGGGAGTATTTTATTATTCAAAGCATATAATGGCAAAATAATAATAAATTGATGATGAACATGATAATGAATATGATAATGAATAAATAAGAAATTGATTCCCCAATGGACCGTTTATCTTATTGGTGTGGTCACGGGTGACCAACATGGCGTCTTGGTAACAGCTGATAGCGACGTATTATAACAAGGCTTCGTTTATTTCAACAAACCATTCGCTTTCGTTATTTCGTCGTAAGCCAAACGTGCAGAATATATCGTTGAAACGTGTAGAAGATATTAGTAAACGGTATTACGATTATTTTTATGATCTCGACGAAACATTCGGCTGAAATGGTAGAGGTCTGGAAAAAAATTATGTTTGCGATAAACCAATGGTAGTATTAGATTACAACTGAGGAAAGTGTACTGTGGATTTGTCAGATCAAATGGTAGTATATTCTACAGCGCATAGAAGAACCCTCGAGTGGTATATAAAATTAGCTTTAGAGTTATTGTTAAATACACCAATTTCAAACGCGATGATACTCTATAAACAAGCAACAAAAACAAAAACCAAGTTATCAGCTTTTAGAATGGCACTCGCAACGCACCTTACACAGTGCCATTCACCAGAGCCGTGAAATATACTTATTCGACAAAGATTGCGACACGAAACGCAGAAGAAAGAAGGGCAAGCGTACCTGGCACGAAAATTTTGCAGAGAGTGGTATAAAAAAAATGTTAAACAGTTAGGATCAAAAATTGCTAAGAATGGGACCAAAAAGGTGACCACCTATTGTCCAGATTGTATCGATGAGCCACATTTATGTTTGAATTGTTTCAACACAGTGCACCGTTAGATGCTACGTTTGTTCTCATTTTTTTTATTGATGTTTCAATAAAAATGTTTAATTGTTCAATGGGCACTTTTTATTTCAAAGTATCTTCTATTTATCGGTTATATTGAAAATGCCCTAATTGTCAATTTTCATTGAATTTTTACAATTGTAAGAAGCTGAAACGCTCTGGCCACTAATGACCGACCACCGTGGCGTCACAGGAGAAACCGTGGTGGGTCATATATGACCCACGTGGCAGTCAAAGTGCTAATTACGTCTTAATGATACTGATCGGAATCGGTAACGTGACAGAAAAAGATGCCGATGGAGGATAACAGAATGGAAAAAGAACGGTTTTCCAGTTTAGTTTTTACGAGGTACAAGGAACGGAGGGACGATCACTTAGACCGCCTCTAAAATACCGGACCACCCTTTGTGTTTGCCAAACCTGGAAGCCGAAGGAATTTCTAAAGCGGCTATTCGACAATTCGTCTCTCCTTTGTGCCCGATAATGGGATAAACGATGGGTGGCTTTTGGTCGTTACACAACTTAATCGTGCAAATTCACCACCAACACGTTTTCAGCTTTCTCACTGTGCTTTCATTCATCCATCATCGTGATTTTCTCAATGGCTGCTTTGAAAACGCAACCTTTTTACAGTAAATTTCACAGTATATTTCGATGGAATCGACGTGTAAATATTTTTAGTGAAATTAATTTAGTAGAGACGTTTGAAGTGACTGAAACAAGATATTTGAGAAGGTATGCGCTGGTGATTCTACGGATGATTAATTTTGAATGATTTCTGTTGACAGACGCCTGTTCATCGCGGTCGACGCCGAAACCACGGCCACCGACGCCGACGCCTCGACCGAACATCACATTCCACATGTACACGTGTCCACCGGATTATGCGGAATGGTACTGCTTGAACGGTGCCACATGTTTCACTGTCAAAATCGTCGATTCCCTCCTTTACAATTGTCTGTAAGTACGCCGCTAGTTCATTTCTCTTCCTTCATTTTTATCAGAGAACACTTTTGCATTTCACTAAAAAAATAAAATAGTCAAATTCGAAGATGGTATCCTTCTGGCGTTAGCCATCTACATGTTATTTAGCAATTAAGTTAGAAAAATTTACCAAATGTCCAGCTGGACAAATTGTAAAGTACAAATTAAATAATAAAAAAAATTTTTTGCACTTGTTCCGTAATACGGTACAAGTTCAAAGAATTGGGTTGGCATTACCACCTAATGATAAAATCTGCAATCACTTAGTTACCAACCTAATATATGAATCGCTTAATCCTCCTCCTAATAGATTGAGGTTAGGAATTTTACTGTGTTAAATGACTATTGCTATTTATTGCTGTAACACCGTATCATATGAAAATATTATAATAATCTAACATCACGGAATTGGAACTGAAGCTACATTTTAATCTAATCTCACACGAATACAATCAGTTTTCTATATGAATCCGTGATATTAATATCCTTTAATATAAATATCAAGTGTTTTATGATCGAAGAAACTCGAGGTTGTAAAAATATCGAATTGCACGTAATATTCAAAGAAACATATAAAATGTCCAAAGTGAAATATAATTTACGTTTCTTTAGTTGCATTTGTTAAAATATGAGATTGCATAAAGATCAACAGTCCATTCATAATTTCGCATTAATTTACTAATTGAAATACTGTATTAATATTACTATAGTGCTTCAAAGTATACAATATAGTACAAAAAGACAATTGCAAGATCTTTTTCCAACAATTGCAATTAACGATACAAATTATCGCACGCTTTTCTTCGGCTTGGCAACTAAGTGATTGCGGATTTTGTCAATACCACCTAACGATAAAATCCGCGATCACTTAGTTGCTAATCCAATACCATACCAACAGACCTTTCACAATCGAATCCGCTATTAACCTTCTTTACAACATTCTACAAGACCTTTCCGAAGGAACCACACACGATCTTCACCTCGAAATGTAATCGTGATGAAAGACCACACGCGCATGAGAATGCAGCCGCAGCATTCTGTGAACGAGACTTAGTTTAATGGCAGATATTCGAATCACCGTTTCATTCGATTCGCGTGCTTTTCCTATCCGATAGAGGAACAGCCGTTAACCGATTATTACGTATCGTATCTATCGACTATAGCGCCGTGGTTACCGTTCATTTTATAAATCTACCGTAAACTATGACAATGGCAGGTTACGTTGCAGATTCGAACGCCGTCTATCCCATCGAGCCTTAATTTATACTTTGTTTAACGTGATCGTAGTTCGCCTGGGAAAACGTTACTTCATAGAATATAAAGGAAACACGTAGCGTTTCGTTCGCAGCACCGTTTAGCGTCGTTTTCGCTGATAACCATCGATCGTCGTCCATTCCTGTAATCAACGTTACCTAGTTTCAGGTATTTCTGCGTACCTGTCCCGAGATTGCTTACGTTTAAAGTAACTACACGGGATGATTTACGACCGTGTAACGCAGTGTCCATTTGCGTCTACTTTCCTCCGATTAGCCTGTTCCCAGTTGTATATCCTTTCGAAGCTTTCTATGAACGACATAGAAATTCACTTTGCCAACGCTCGATCAAGATTTCTTCGACTTATCGATCGGTTTGCAAACAATCCGCCTTGTGTAGTCGAGCTGGAAACCGACGTCCCATTTACCAGAGGGTCTCGTGGAACGATCGCTTTCCAAGAGGAAGCAGAACTATCTCACGGTGGAATGATTGCGACACGGCCGTATCACGCGTGGAATTTCAGCCGCGAAGACGCTTTGGAATATTACGTAATCAGACACACCCTTGGTAAATAGCAGCCAGTTGGAATGATCGTCGAAAATACGATCGAACGCCACGGTTCCTCGCCATTAAATCTATCGATTATCCAAAGAGAATCTGCTGCAAAAGAAACAAACAAAAATTCAATGTTGTTTCTTAATTCACATTCTTAACACATTGTTACCGGCCACGAGTAAACTCGTGATGCACTTTTTTTCCGTATCAGCGTCGTTTTCTCAGTGCGCTGTTGGAGATGATACAATGCAATTGTTGATCAGCATATCTCAAACTGTGTCTCTCGCTTGTAAAACCGGTCAAGTTGCGTCCTTTGTTGTAAAAAATATCTCAACGATGACAGAACGTACCAATGAAGAATCTTTCAGTGAATTATACGCGGATGTTGTATCTGATTGCCCAACTGATCGTGAATCAAATTGTGATGACTTGGAAAATGATACTGTATTAGAAGATAGTGAATCTGATATTAGGTCACCAAAATATCATTAAACCTACGTGCGTATTACAATACAATAAGCACAATACAATAAGCAGTATTTTATGAAAAAATTTAAAAAGGTCCAAAAAAAGCATTTTTTCTGATAAACTGCACCTTGCTCGATGCATATAAAATATACTGTATCTATCTGTCAGAAAATAAAACAAGATACAACAAATTTTTACTGCTAGAAATGGATAGCTAGAGAATGGATAACTGTGGATTCCAGAGAACGCAGCATTGCAACTGACACTTCTCAAATTTCAAAACAGCTCCGTATTATAACGATGCACCCTTCAGGCTTTTCGGACAACTAAGAGACCATGTGTTAGAAAAGATAGTCACTGGTAGAAAAACAAATCCGACTAGAGCGTGCAGAATATGCTGTTCAAAAGGAAAACTAGATATATTTGTAAAAACTGTTGTGTACCATTGCACGTGGGTGATCGTTAGACTGTTTATCATAGGAAAAAGAAATATTCAAAGTTGAATAACAAATCAAATTTATTAAAGCTTATTTATATTATTTTACTTGCATCTCCAATTACGAAATAATAGTCGGTGACATGAGATCAATTCTCGGTAAAATTGCCGGTCAACAATGTGTTAAAAATTTATTTACCGACTCGGCACGATTACATCTGCATTACCTTGGTTTACACCTGTGGCGCCACTGACAATAGATGTGCAACTTATTTCAAAGCAATTTCGAAGATTCTTCGCAACGTGATTTCCTGAGACGACCAGCACGAATTCCCAGAATCTCGAAATGTTCTGGTCGAATGCCCGGCCACGCGTATACTTTCGAATGAAAGGAATCATCGGATTCCCGTGAACATTACACGACAGCCGACTTTTTTCTCGCTCACGCACACCCTCCAGGTTTGAGAATCACATTGGCATCAGCGTGGCTGGAACAATTGCAACGGAACCGAAATGGGAAAAGGTGGAAAAAGGGATCACCGCGTTCTTCTTTCGCCATCGTCAACGTTAATCCCTGGTTACGTGCCGATGACACGTACCGAGGAATTCCTACGGAAATCCTCTGGAAAGCCATCAATCGTACGAATTGACTCCTTTCTTTGTGGCCATTGCGATGGTCATAAACCGACACGTTCTTTAACAGATTTCTTTTTTCTTGATCTTCGAACAAACCGCCCGGTTTGAAAGTTTCGTTGCCGATCGATCCCTGTGAAAACTAACAAAATAGTCCATCGGTTAATAGCCTGTTTTTAGACAAGTTAAGGTTACACGTCCTATAGTTTGGCATAGAATCTTTTAGAGCATTTGTTTGTTAAACAAGTACAGATATACGTACGAAAGAACATCATTTATCCTGAATTATTTTATAAATATATATTAACATTTTATCGACCGATAGTCGATTAATCGACTTTTTGTCGCCCACGCTTACCGACCGATAGCATACTAATTGGCTTTTTGTTGTCGATGCTTACCGACCGATACCTCATTAATCAGTTTTTTGTCGCCGACGCTTACCGACCGATAACCTATTAATCGGCTTTTTGTTACTGATGCTTATCGACCGATAGTCTATTAATCGGCTTTTTGTCGCCGACAATTTTTCTCATTATTTGAGCAGTAATTTGTTATTTAGTACTAAGGAACCTTGCTCAGTTGCGTCAGTTGCGTTGCATTCTAAGCTTCCACAGTTTTATACCAATTTGAAAAACTTACCGTTCGCGATGAACGAAAAGAATGATATTGGAGAGTTTAAACCGAAACAAAGCCGGCGTCAGGGAGAATCTGCGCCTGAGCTGCCGGTCGGACGTGTGTATGCTGTTGAACAGCTATCGGTCGGTAAAGTGTTACTATTGATTTCATTTTAAACATTTCCAATTCTTATCATTTTCTGTTCATGCTTTACGATCTTCCTAATAAAGGATCATCTTCATATTTAACCCTTTGCTCTGCTATGTCGATTGTGGCTCGATATCAGTTTTTATCTCGACAGCTTCTTTGTCGAGTCGTCCCACTCGACATTCTTTCATGTCCACCTTTTTTTATGAAACGCGCGAAAGAAAAGCTGGATTGCATGCTGGAAATTGTTTCGAGATATCATACACTTAAAAATTAGAAAATACAACAATAGTATGTATAAAACTGGTATTTAAGAGAATTCCTTTCTTCCTTTATTTATTTCAATTCTCTTATTTTTTAGTTAAAGTAAATTTCAAATAAAACACTTAAAAGCGTTGGCAGCTGCTGCTAACGAAATTCAAATAAAATTTCCAGTGCAGAGGGTTAATCGATATTCTGATAATGAAGAGTCTACCGTGTCAAATAACCTCACTTTTGCACTGTATTTTATCAGCCCTGGAATATCAGTGTCATTCTACAGAAAACATGCTAAATGCAAATTGCTTGCAATAAAAAGTTATTCCTAACCATGATCGAAGAATCTTCTGATAATATCAGGCTTTAATGACGGAGTTTCTAATACAAGAATAAACATTATTCATACACGCGCGCCATGAAATCGTGGACAGTATCTCAATCAGCGTTTCACCGTCCGTGCACTTGGCTAACTGGCGAACTTTTTACACCGCGAATAACTCCAATTCATCAGTTTCCATGCAAACGACCGAATACATAGCGAAACGAATAAATAATCGCGTCGGAGGCCGATTGCTCTCGCGAGCATCGTACGTGCTACTTTTTCCTCGTTCGCGCTCCCATAATTTCCGCGGAACGAACAACAGGATTCCGTGAAACGGACGGAGAAAATTCCTGCGGTGGAAAGTGCTGGATAATAAACGTTTCCACTTTCTTGCCGGCATGTGCGCACGCGTTACGAAGACGAAGAGGACATTTGCTAACGAGACCAGTGACCCGGCACTCGACGTTCCACTATTCGCTCTTGTCTCTCGATCTACGTTGATCTGTGGATCGACCAAACTACCTGACAACTATGAAAAATATATATTTTTACGTAATTTTCTGCGCCATTTGTAACGAGCGTTCGAGATTTGTTCACGTTCAGGCGGTCACGTGTTGGCGCGTTCCAGCGCCCATGACGTCAAATACGAGAAACTCGGAGGAAACTACTACATTTACGTGATCCGGACGCGCGCAAATCTCTTTTCATCGTCGACACCGGTTATAATTAAGCGCACACTTGAGAAATCTACTGGAAGGCCATTGATTAAATCGATAAGCGGTGCTCTGAAAGTAAGCCACAGTGTAAATTATTACGCCATGTAATCGCGTATACGCGATCTTGCTGCTGCATATAGCGGTTTAATTGCATTTGTGTGCTCTTCTTTTCGTTGTGTAAGGTGTTTAATAATAAGCGTAATATCGATGTAACTACAAGATGTAAGGCACGTAAACCGTTGCCATTGATAATAGAGCTATTCAGTTAGTCTTGTGTCTAAAGTTACAATAATTATTAATAATTACTAAAGTTACAAGAATATTACTCTATCTATCCTTTTACTCTGTAAACATTGAAATATTCGATATTACTCGATCATTACAAATTTCATATTTCAGGGCCGGCGCAAGGCAGGTTTTGAGGGGCCCCGTCTACGAAAATTACCCAATTAAAAAAACACCGATTTTGATTAACTTTTTACAGAATGACCATACCATTAACAAATGCAAGACATTTTTATAGTAGCAATGATTCGGTTTAAAGATGAAAAATATCATGAAAGTTCAGTGTAACTCCATAAAGTCCTCATATCCTGGAAACTACTTTAAATAAAAAAATCCAAGCGCTTTCAGAGAAATTAAACTACATCAATAGCTTTCTGCAAAAGTCATACACGATTACAGATTTTCTACTTTCATTGAATTTCTTGGCCCTTGAAAGCCAATTATGTTTAAAAAACTAAAATATTGTTTAAAAAACTACTTATAAAGAATATATAATATGTAACAGCATTTGTAAATAAATAATTGCTCGTTGTAGGATTTGAATGTGCGTTGAGGACCCGCAAAAGGTCACGCCGGCCCTGCTCCGAGAACGAGTAATTATTTATTGCGCTTGCTCGCATGGGGAAGTATCGAGGCCTTGATACGCTTCAACTTGCACGGCGAGTATCGACGTGTTACGTTATCGATGATAGACACCTTGCACAGCGAATTGGCCGCGTTTGCAGCCGAAACTATGGCAAAATGGGGAAGGGCAGGATCTGTGTCTCTTGGTAGAAGCGACCACCATGTTAATGTTTCCTTGCGTGGGAGTAACGGAAGCGTTGCTTAACCGTTTTAGTGGCAGCGGTTTTTAAGAATCCGTGTCGGATCACGCTGCTCTTTCATTTTCGTTTATGCAGGTAGTTTACGATTATTCGAAAAAAGAAAAGTAATTACTAGAGGAGACTCTGCTACGACTGGCGACGAGCTATTGGCTTGGCAACTAAGTTATTGCGGACTTTTTCATTTGCTGGTAATGACAAAATCCGCAACCACTTAGTTGCCAACGGTTAAGTGCTCGGTACCGGGAAACGAAAACTATGGCAGCTGGCGTATGATCTGCGTTTATCGTGCATCGTTATGAACGAGTATGTCTGAAAGACTATAGTGCGTGACCAGGATCTCTATCGGTCACGTTAATTCAACGATCACAGGTTTCAATTAATTGTAAATGTTCTTCGGGTTAATCTGGATGAAACGAAGCAGAATTCGGCTAATTATTCCGCTCCAAGGGCGAATCATGATTCGGTGGTACCGTTGCATGAAATCGACCGTGAGAATTCTTTTAATTACCGGGTTATTACGATACGGCTTGCATATCGATACGTTCTAGAAGCAATCGTTCCTCTCTACAGTTTTTACCTGTTCTTTTCTCTTATTTTCTTTGATCTTCTTTTTTATTCCTTCTATCCGTCTTAATTTTGCTCTTCCCTCCTCTTTCTACACAGTTCTCCTATCTCCTTTTGCGCTTTTCTGTTAATAATTAAGTGTACTAATTGGGTGGTTCGAGCCATCGCGTACCTATCTGATTAATGCCCGATACTAAAAGCGGTTCGTGCCTAAAGAGTACGTTTTATAGCTTCCTGGATTTCTTGCCGTGTTTTACGGAAGTGCCGCGTACGAACAATAAAGTACCGACATGCGTTCTACCACACTTTTATCCGGTCGACGTACAACGCTGTATCTAACCAGGTTCGCTTTCTTTTCTTGCAGATGCGCCAACGGTTATATCGGGCAGAGATGCGAGTTTAAGGATTTAGATGGTTCCTATTTACGTAAGTATCTGCCGTTCTCGATTCTCTTGTTGTATTCCTGGTCGCCGCGACCAGATAGTTTTATTCCATTCTAGAGTCATGCTACATAGCAAGAGCCCGAGTATAATGCACTGGGTACAATGTAAATTCAACGAACTGCCTTGTTCAATCTGCAACGCGTGTTAGAGGCAGTCCAAAGGGACAAGAAGCTGTGTCCGGTGACTAGGAAAGTGACGTTTTTGTTACAGCTTCCCGGCAACGTGTAATGTTGGAGACAGCCAGCATCGCCGGTGGTGCCACGATAGCAGTATTCCTGGTCGTTATCATTTGCATAGCGGCTTACATCCACTGTAAACGAAAGCAAAAGGAATTACGGTCGAGGTATGTAGTTCTTCTTCTTTTATCATTATGAATTTTTCTTCGTCTATTTATTTATAGCCTTCCTTTCTTATCTTTCCCTCGCCTAGAACGATGAAAGTGATAATTAAAGTAGATTGATGATTTAGACATGGTTGATATTTAGATGGATTATAAAAAAGCTAATTCTCGTTCATTTCATAAATCTTACATGTTGGTTGATGAATGCACAAATTTCACATTCGACGTTATTTCTGTGCCAACAGTAATTGCGTCGACACGGTGGATGGTCCTGGCCGAGATCCGGAGTTAAGGCCGTTTAGCAACCGCAGCCGCTCCCTCATGATCTTCATGACCAAAAATCCTAATAGCTCGGTAAGTGTAGCACGCGTGCACCTGCATCGATACTCCTATGATTTCGCATCTTACCACGCTTCACATGGCCTGTGGATATCTCCCGGTACGAATTTTTCCTCAGTGAAATTATTCTATACCCATTTTCCATAGCTCGCATATTATTGTTTGCGAATCTGTATCAGCTATACTTTGGACAAGATTTTTTAACAATTGCCGTGTCGTACAAAGTACCAAAGATCTGATGCTTCCATCGTTTAATAATATTTCCATCTATAAACATAAATTATATATATATATATTATACTATATTATGTTTTATATAATTATTTATATATTTAATAAACACATAAATATATATATAAATGTTCCCAGGATATATTTATATATAAATGTATATCTCAAGATTTAAGAATAATAATATTTTATATAAATGATTGTATATGTATAATTAATTATATTTCAATTACTTTTTTTCAATTTATTATTTAAATATATATATAAATTTAAATTTTTATATTTTCTAAATATATATATATTTATAATATATAATTATTTATACTTATATATAATAAAACCAATTTTTCCAAATTTTTCAATTTTCTTTTTTAATTTGCCAAAGTTATCCAATTTGTTTGAAAAGTTTGCAATTTTATCCAATTTCTTGACAAAATTTATCAAATTCTTTAAATTTCTAAAAAATATAAAAATTAATAAATTATTAATAAAGTTATATAGAATTAAATGGTAAATTACATTTCTTTTAATTCTTTTTCAAAAAAGAAAAATGGAAATTAACTAATATAATAATCATAATCAATATTATAAGAAATAAATTAATTAATATATATATACCCATATATAATAAAATCAGTTTTTCCCAATTTTTTCAATTCTTTTTTTTAAATTTGCCAATTTCATCCAATGTCTTGACAAAATTTATCAAATTCCTTAAATTTTTAAGAAATATAGAAATTAATAAATTATTAATAAAGTTATATAGAATTAAATGGTAAATTACATTTTTTTAAATTCTTTTTCAAAAAAGAAAAATGGAAATTAACTAATATAATAATCATAATCAATATTATAAGACATAAATTAATTAATATATATATACCCGTATATAATAAAATCAGTTTTTCCCAATTTTTTCAATTCTTTTTTTTAAATTTGCCAATTTCATCCAATGTCTTGACAAAATTTATCAAATTCCTTAAATTTTTAAGAAATATAGAAATTAATAAATTATTAATAAAGTTATATAGAATTAAATGGTAAATTACATTTTTTTAAATTCTTTTTCAAAAAAGAAAAATGGAAATTAACTAATATAATAATCATAATCAATATTATAAGACATAAATTAATTAATATATATATACCCGTATATAATAAAATCAGTTTTTCCCAATTTTTTCAATTCTTTTTTTTAAATTTGCCAATTTCATCCAATGTCTTGACAAAATTTATCAAATTCCTTAAATTTTTAAGAAATATAAAAATTAATAAATTATTAATAAAGTTATATAGAATTAAATGGTAAATTACATTTTTTTTAATTCTTTTTCAAAAAAGAAAAATGGAAATTAACTAATATAATAATCATAATCAATATTATAAGAAATACTTTAATTAATATATATATATATACCCATATATAATAAAATCAGTTTTTCCCAATTTTTCTAATTCTTTTTTTTTAAGTTGCCAAAGTTGTCCAATTTTTTTGAAAAATTTGCAATTTTATCCAATTTCTTGACAAAATTTATCAAATTCTTTAAATTTCTAAAAAACTATAAAAATTAATAAATTATTAATAAAATTATATAAAATTAAATGGTAATTTTCATTTCTTTTTATTATTTTCAAAAAAGAAAAATGAAAATTAACCAATATAATGTTCACAATCAATATTATAATAACTAAATTAATTTATATATATATATATATATAATAAAATCAGTTTTCCTCAATTTTGTTCAATCTTTTTAAAAATTTGCCAATGTTATTAATCTTTTTACAAAAATTCACCAGTTTTATCGAATTTTTTGACAAGATTTATTAAATTATATAAATTTTTCCGAAATTTTATTTAGGCTTTTAAAAACTATAAAAATTAATAAATTATTCATAAAATTGTACGAAATCAGACAATAATTTCGATTTTTTTTTGACTTAAAATTATTAAAACAAAATTACATTAAATTAATTTAATATTAATTCAATTAAAATAATCATTTGTAGAATAAAATCTTTTAAATTAGAAAGATGGAAATCACTATTTAATTTTAATTAATTTAAGGAAATTAATTTTAATCAATTTAAATTAATTTAAAAAAATGGAAATTGCCAATATAATAATCATAATCAATATTTTAATTAATTATCTAATAATATATATATATATAGTATTACATGGAGAGAATGATTGATCCGAGAAAGTAAAAACTTGTTCGCTAAGAACCTTTCGTTTGCGGTGTTCTCAGGCGGCGATAGAGCAGACGAGAATGCCCGGATGGAACTGCCCGGAAGCGGAGTCAATGAGAATGGCGTCCATCAGCGAAGGCAAACGTTCCAATCAATGATAGAGTCAGTCCGGTGCCTAATTCCACTACACGAACCAAGGCGTCCAGCGTAGAGATCACCGACATCACGTCGACGGAAGGGAATCACTTTCACCCAGCTGCTTTCTGTCTCCGTCCATGGACTACGTTCTCGCGGTGACGTATCAGAGAGGAAGGAAGAGAGAAAAAAAAATCCATTGTGAACGTATTGCTCGACGATCGTGTGCGACTTTGAAGAGCCTAGGCTTCGTCGTAATTCAATGTTTATTTGTGCCTGAATTATCCGGTCGACGAGTTTCTTGCATCGTTAAGGATCGTTTGAAGAGGAAGATCGTTCAGCCCGAGTTCGAGCCGTGCGTTTCTTCACAATGGAAGATCTCGTTGGCAAGACAGCAAGAGACGATCTCTTTGGCAGTTGAAAAAATCGATACGTGCACTGGGTCCTCGGGATCGATGATTCGCGCGAAATCTAGAAAAGCGTAGGATTAAAAAGGAGGAAGTACGTAGCCGGTAACTTTAAATAGCTGGACCTGAACAGCTGGAAGAACAAAGGACAAGAAAGTAGACAAGAAGGCAAGCTTAAAAATAAAGCCTCTGCTGAATAGGTGACTCTCTTAATAGAAAGAAAAAGTAGAGAAGAGAGAGAGAGAGAGAGAGAGAGAGAGAGAGAGGAGAAGAGAAAAGAAGCATTTAGCGCGAACGTAACGGAGAAGAAGCATAAGTAATTTGTTCCTATCGGAGATACGAGATAGTTTAGAGCAGACAATAATAACCGGAGAATAATTACATAACGTTATTAGCATCGGTTAAGATAAATATACCAGTTAAGTTTCGACGAATAATCCTCTGCTAAGTAGAAACATTGCTCGTCGTAGAATATATTTCCTCGATTTTAATCGAGAAAACGCGCGGAAATAAGTCCCTCCCCCCCCCTCTGGATTTCACTGCTTTATTTTATTCTTCTTTTCCACAAACTCCTGTTTTCTGTATGTCCGATTTCGTTCGCTTCTTTTTTCCGTATCCTCGCGCAGACATCGATCCTTCGATGCTAGTTCCGAGTTTAGCACAAGTTTCTTATAAATCAATACCACTGAAACGCGGAAAATAGAACGATTCACGTATCAGAAGCGTTAGCAGATGCAAAATATTCAAAGTTCTAAATCGTTGGATGTCAGACAGTTTCTCTTCTTCTACACTGGTTAATCCAAAAGGGAAGAAATTCGAAAATTCTAACCGTTCCTGTCGTTCAGTTTTCTTTCTTTCAATGTGCCGAATCGTCACGAAAGTTATGCGTCACAGCGATAATACAACGTTGATTCGCGTGACGGGCCAAAACTTGATCATATAAGTGTGTTTCACTGTAAAATGTTCGTTCAATACAGACGTAATTATTTATTGGAAAGTTTTCGTTAAGTATATGTATTTTTTGCCCGTACAATGGCGTATGTGTAACTTCATTTAAATTCGTAATATAATTTAAATTCGGGTGGTAGGCGTTGGCGATTGTGAACGCCCTAATATGGTGAAAAAAGAAAAGAAAACGAACTCGAGGATGGTGTCTCTGTGCGGCGTTAAAACCTAGCGAAAACAAAGTAAGCCTCGTTGTAATATTCGTTAGATCGTCGATAAAAATCGATTGAATTCTCGAAGACGAATGCACGAGTCGCGGTGGCGTCGATAACGACCGTGTTCATCGATCGATTAAAGTCGGAATCGAGCGCGCTGCAGAGCAAATCTCTGTTCCTCGCCTCTCCTCTTGTAAATAGTAAATTATCCACATAGGGCCAGCCGATTCGTTTTCCGTTAAATTTATCGCGAGAAAGATTGGGCCGTTGTAGCGGACAAACTACAATTATGACGACGCTGGTCGACAGCGAGTTCCCATTTCTTTACGGTGACCACTGACAAATAAATTTATCGGGCAACGAGTCGGCCGGATGACAGAGTCGATTGTTCGCGCGGCGTGCTCCTTCCAATATAACCGATAGAACTATCTCCATTCTTCTTTCGAATTTTGAAAGGAGTCGAGGATTCGTTTAAAACGATCGTTGTCGAACGCTACCGCGACGCCATCTTAAAAAGTTCACGAAGAAGCACGATATGTTATTTGTTTGGTCGATCATAACCTAACACCCTGCAAGGATCGATCCTGTATTCGATGATGATTTGTACATTTGTAGATACTGTGCCGTGGAGTGAAGAAGCTTCCAAACGCTTTGAAGAAACAGAAAATGAATCGTCTAGTTTACTTTTGTGTAACGTGTACGAATAATGTGTGTCGCGCGATCATGACCCGACGACGCTTTCGTTTCTTTGCTCGGCCACGAGCCTCGTGTTTTCTCTTTCGTTATGAAGTTTCAAAACTTGAATGACTTACAAAACGTCGTAGAGATGCAGTAAGAGTTGGTGCTCTTTCTGCGCAACGAAAATCGGGAAGAAGAGTCGAAAGAGAGAAACGAAGGAGAAAACGGTAGAATATGCATACGTACGTAGAATTAGAAAACGAGATAGGTTCCGAGGCGAGAAACGCGTGAAGCTAGGTGGCCTAATGTGTATTTCTTTTCTTTTTTTTATTTTCTGTTACGGGCACGAATTCGAATCGTAACCGTACGCTGTAATTTATTATAAATAGTCGTAATTATCGTGAAGAAATCGTAGCGTGAAAATGGAAAAACTCTAATTTAATTATTCCCCGATCTTACTTCTCTCGTAACATTGTACTTGGTTCCTAATTTATTCTTATATTATTTTCTTTCCTCTAATTATTAATTACCACGATTATTATTATTAACTTACTAATTTACGATCATTAGTTGCGATCATTTAATTATTCTCCTTTTATTATTATTATCGAACCACGATTAATCAATTTATTCCTATTACTACCGCGTATTATTTGGTTAACACGATATTTTTTAAGGACACGCACTTATTATTTATAAACGAACGAACGAACGAGAGAGAGAGAGAGAGAGAGAGAGAGAGAGAGAAAGAGAGAAAGTTATGTAAAAAAAGAAAAAGAACAAAGAGAAAAAAGCACGCAATTTCCGACGCAAGTGCGCCTGTGAAAACCGCATAAGACTCGACGAAAAGCTTGCGTTCCGACATCGCACAGGCATTCGTTGAATATCGTAGTATCTGCGTTGTTCTTCAATCGACAAAGCCATTTTCCTACAATTCATTCAGCCAGCACACACAGGTTTCTTTCCATAAATGCAACTTAGTAATTCACGCAATCGAATCAGCAATCGTTGAATCAACTTCTAAACACATTTCCACTGAATGTTCGAATAATCGCTTCTAACGATCGTGGCTGGTTCCTTGTTATTCTTCGAATTGATCGTATCGCGTTTCGAAACGCATCAACGTGCATCGTGAGAGCGATTACTCGAACTCGTTGATTCCGAATTGAGCAACGAATGGCAGATTGTTGAACACGGAGAATCTCTGAAACGTTTCATACGGGAGCGATCGCAAGAGAAGAGATTCGTAGATAGACTTCGATTGTCAGCTTCTAAACGTTAAAGTATCGTCACGACCGAGTGATTGCTTGACCACGATCAATTCCTTTCTCTTTTTTTTTTTTTTTTTTTTTTTAAATTTACACCATATCAGTCATCGAGGGAAAACATGACTTTAATTTTTGCCGAAAGATGGTCGAAAGAAAAGATAAATAAACCAGAGAGAATCATCGTCGGGAGCAATGACTTGGGCTTGTGACTTAGCGATCGTTTAAGCGTAGACAGTGGTAGCATTTTAGTACATCAGACAGCGCCGTAGCCGTGTATCGCGAAGATCAAGACGAAGAAGAGAACCGAAGGGAGGGAAAGAATAAGAAAAAAAGCAGACACGAGAAGGATACGTTGCATTCAGGTTGGGAGAAAGAGAAAGAAACAGAGAAAGAAAAACAGCTAAACGACGCGAAGAAATTTCGGTGAATTTTTCTTTTGGGTCAGCGTGGTCAGAAAGGTCTTATCCTAGGAGAGAGACCCGACGGAAATGGTTTGTTCCACTGACCGGTCGATCGAAATCGACTCGAGAACACTGGAATCACGAAATTCTTGGTGGAGCCCGATCATTCCGATCGACGATTGGTCAATTCTACCGTCGGCGACCGTCGCTCAGCCCGTTCGTATCCTCTTCTTTCCTTTGTTTTCTCTTGTTTGCTTCTTGCTTTTCCGTTTCCGTTTCTTCTTAATATTCTGTTTTTCCTTTCTTTTTTCTTTCTGTTTTCCTTTATTTGTTTTAATTTTTAATTTCCGGACGGAAATCTTCGCGCTCAGACGACACGCGAAAGGTCTCCAAGTGAAATTTGTTTCTTTTTTTCGTGAATTGCGTGCGCTTTATGACGGCGGATGGTAGGTACCCCGTCCGACATACCAAATCCGTACTTTCTGTCGCGATATATGCTGTTCGTTGTAAATGTACCAAAGACAATGTCGATTAACTGACAAAATAAAGGTAGTTTATTTATAAAAATGTGTGAACAAGAATGAAAAAAAAAAAAAAGAAAGAAAGAAAATGATAGAGAGAAAGGAGCGGTATGCACGCGGATAACGCGTGTATGATCTGCTTCGAAAAAATCGAACGGTAAGAACAATGAACGAATATAACGGTGATTATATAGTTAACAAGAGTTATCTATCCAAAGGAAAAATGCTGCTAAAGTGTCATTTAGCTAGACGAGATTGATCATTGGATTCGCAATGTTGCATCGAAACATTGTTATTATTTTTGTAAAGAAACTATGTACATGTATTAACTTAGCGTGCTCTGCGTATGGAAGCTTACGATATGTTGATTATTATTACTATTATTATTATTATTATTGCTATTATTATTTCTATTATTATTATTTCTATTATTATTATTGCTATTATTATCTATTTTTATTATTATCTATTATTATTACGATTATTATTATATTGAAAGGAATAAAAACTTGTACTCTTGTTTCCCGAAATGGTTAAGTAGTATAAATAAGCGAGATCGTACGTTGCTGCAATCATCCTTTAAACTTTAAACACTTTCCCGCCATTCTTCAGTGATTGTTCCATAGGCTGCGCCACCGTCCTTTGCGTCCCTTCCCTTACAATTAGATGGTAATACGTTAGGCAAATACGTGATTATAGTTGTTTAAAAAATTCTAGAACGTTTATCCTTGTACTTAAAAGAAGGAAAAGGTAAAAGAATTGAAGAATGACATATATATATATATATATATATATAAATAATATATATAAACATGACGTACTAAGTTTCACCAAAGAGAGCACAATATTTAAACCTTATTTTTCGAATTTGATCACGCAGTAGTTCCAGCGTAGATTTGATCACCGCGAAACGTGTAATCTACGCCTCGAAAAATGTTATATTTAAAATATTTCGTGTTTGAATTAGTGTCTGTGTATATTAATTCAATGACAAATTGTTCAAAGAATCATTAAATTTGGAATGACATTAAACAATTCGCGAACCTACAAATTTTTTGTGGAAACTGGTCTGATGTTTCAGCATCTATCTCACTTTAATGGTATTCTTATCTTCAATGCAATGCGTTTGATTGGTCAGATATGCTATAAGTGATACTAGTGTACATGTTAGTGAAATAGTGGAAAAATAATGATAACAGTTGGAATAATTAAAAGCTGAATTTGTAACATCCATACATGATTGGGAAGATGGAATTTCAAAGAAACATTAAGGCTATGCAAACCAAGAATCATCGACCTATATAAATAGATACACCTCCTAATTATAATTTAATTATAAATATTCGGTTGTTCTAATTAATATTTCATCTTATTACATTTTTGCTAGTATCTCCTGTGTTTGAAAAATATGACATAATAAAAATTATATAATTGAAATTTACTTGATATGAAACAGCTTAAATCCTTTATCTGAATTTTATTTAAAATATTTTTAGGGAATTACCATTCGAAAGACAAAATGATTTTTTTTCTATTCTCTGATTCTACCTGTAGATAAAATAAAAGGAAATAGAAAGTAAAGGCATTTACATGAAACATTAAGTGCAAACAAAGCTTTGTTAATCAGTTTATGGAAGCATGTTTATTTCACGTACGAAATGGCTTCTTTGGCTTATCAAAATTATGTTATCAGTTGGAGTCTTCTATATACCACTTATATACATACATAATACAATACTTAAAAAAATTATCACTTAAAATATCGTACAGTTTGACAAATAAAAAAAGGGAATTCTACAGTCAGTTAAAAGAGTCAGTAATTTGTTACACTTTTAAACTATGCATACAGAAATAACAAAGGCAACATTATTTCTGTTTTTTAGGATCATGTAACAAAACGTGATAAAAAGAACTGATAATAGTAGCTATAATTAATAGAATAACACGATCTTTGATTAAAAAAAAAATTAAATAAATTAACGTAACCTTAACGGAAAAATCTAAATGTGTTTAAGAATAATGGAAAAATTTAGTGTTTTGAATAATCTAAATTATCTTACAATAAATATCACACAATTTCCTGATTTGTATTATTAATATTAAAAGAACTATGCATTACGTTTTATTTTTTTTCGAAGCAATGAACAGTTGTCTGTTTTTTCTTAGATAAGCCTTCCAAAAATTTGGGTTACGCGCATTAAATAATCCACTGATCTGTTCTATAGTTCGAACATGCAATGGCACAGATGGAGTCCACTTTAACGTATTCTGTATCACTTTATCAAATTTATGCCTCGATAAACTCAACAATGCTGAGAAAACTCCTTCTTTTTGCTCATCCGATCCTAATTAAAAATATTAATTGCTTGTTAATAACTGAATTTTCTGTTACATTTAAAACATGAATAAAATAAATAATAACAATATACCTTCATCGGAATTGATTAAATCGCACAGTTGTTCTACAATTTCACCAATTACATTATTATTATCTTCTATTGGGAATACACGCAGCAAATTACCTGCATTTATGAGTATTGTAGTAGAAATTATAATTTAAATATTTAAATGGGATTTATTAAATTTTACATTTACCTAATAAAAAAAACGCTCGATATGTGCTCGGAAATTTCTTGTTAATTATCATAGATAACAATGCACCCTTAACAATGTTCGTGTACGTCCATGTAGTTCCTTCTCTTTTTGCAAGAAGTATAATAGCGATTTCTACTTCAGTATCATTTCTTTCTACAAATTGATCAAATTATATTTAGGCAATAAATTAAAAGTATTATAATTGTTTCTTACCTTGAAGTGCAGTCAAAAGTTCTTTGAGCAAATCTTTCGATAATGTTCCCATTGGATATTTGTAGTACATTGACACCAAATTTTTTAAGGCATAAAGTTTAGGGTAGTCTTTAGCTTGCTGTGCCATAATTAAATGTGCCATACATTTTGGCAATAATCCTGTATACATAATAAATAGTTACAATAATGAAATAAAAATTTGATTTTGA
Organism: Bombus dahlbomii; assembly: GCA_037178635.1. Lineage (NCBI taxonomy): Eukaryota > Metazoa > Arthropoda > Insecta > Hymenoptera > Apidae > Bombus > Bombus dahlbomii. The sequence continues at coordinate 1,754,628 of CM074118.1, forward strand.
AATGATTTAAAAAAATACACATACTATTAGTACTTGTTTCGTTATTTGGAAATATTTCTGGCCAACAAGTGAATACTGTATATAAAATAAGTATTGCATGTACTCCCAAACAATACAAAGCATCGCAACAAAATATCCTCATTTTTTCTCGATCCTTCTTAATTCGTGCTAAAACCGTATACATTCTAGCAAGAGATTGTAACGCATGTCTCTAAACATAAAATTAATTAATTATTAATAGCATTCGTTAATTTTGCATTACGTATGAAAATAGTAGTGAAAAGCCAAACCTCTATTGCTTGATTAAATCTAAAAAGTTTGTACTCTATGCCAGCTTGAACGAATTGAAATACAGTGGGATCTGATTTTTCTAGGTCAATTAATAATGCTGCTATTCTTTGTTGTGCTTTCGTCATTAACGGTGCAGGCGGTGTATAATGATTATCTAAATTTTTGTTATGTTCCTGTTCTGTGCTTAAGAATTCTATTATTCCTCTAAATTCATATGATATATGTTAATAATTATTCATATTAAAAATTAACTACAAATATAATGTGATACTAACTTTGCTATAATACGAGAACTACAGGTAAATTTCAGTTTTTCAATCACATCCCAATGTATGGAATTCTGCCAATCATTATCTACCAGCCTTTGCAATTGTTTACTGACGAATGTATCTAAAATAAATAAAGCATAATTTTAGATAATCCCACATGTTTTAAAAAATCTGTCAGCAAAAATAATTTTACCTGCCATTAGGCCAATATGTAAAATTTTTTTATTATGCATATTCTTCTTCTTAGTTGGATTATTATTAATATGTTTTCGCAATATTTTAAGTAGACCGTACGATTTTAGTTCATGTTCTATAGCAGTATCATCCTGTGTAATACAAACATTCGTGCATGTTATTTCTTCAATACATAAATTCTTTTCACTTATATTATTTATCTCTGAAGTATCAGTGGAAGACATGTCATTGGAATTTAATAATTCTTGTTTACTCGTATTATCTGCTTCGTTGATTTCTCTTACATCTAGAGAATTATTTTCACATACATATTTCAAATACTCGTCATTCTTCTTTGAATCAGTCATTTTCTCATCCAATTCAATTATCTCTTCCAAAGAATTAGTATTGTGTATAGTATCAAGTAGACTACACCTATTATTTGTTTTGAATGTTATGTTTGTGTCTTGTCCGCTTTGTGTCTTGTTTCTTACATTACTTAATAAATTTTTAATATCGGTAACTGCTATTTTGTGAACAGAATCTCCTACAATATTTTCAGTACTGCTAGAATGTGCCTTCGAAGAAATTAATTGAATTTCTTGTATATTATTATCACAAATTTTTTGTAACTCATTATTATCCCCTTTCAATTCATTTAAATCAGTACAGCTGGCATTTTCTAAATCTTTTACTAATTGTTCCTTGAACTCTGGAACATCGTTTAATTTCTTTTGTTTAATCATTGTGTTCTTAGGTACGTGTGCAATGCGAGGTCTCTTTTTAGGTATATAATCATCCTTTTTTACTACTCCAGAATTATTGTCTAAAGGTTTTTGTTTTTCAGATATATTAGCATTTTCATACTCATAATTGTGCATATCTTGATGTTCCAACACATTTTGACATGTTTTCGTGATTTTACTATTCTTCTTTAAATTTTTTATTTTTCCCAACAACTTTGATCGAATAACGGATGTTTTAAATTCGTTTTCACCTATTTTCCTTTTCTTTGTAGAATCGCCAATATTAAAATTATTTGTTTTAATCTGAGGTATTAAACTATCAGATTGTGACGTTTCTGACATGTCTATATTTAAAGTATTAGTTTTTTCAATTGATTTATTCAATTTTACTAAATGTGATACGTGTACTACTCTTATTGGGGATTCGTTTACCGGTTTAATATGCTCAATAGAACATGATTCATTTTCTATCGCACTTTTATGCTCTTTTAGTGCCGAATATATGTCCATATTTCCTTCAGATCGGACCAGTTTACCACATTCAATACTATCCGATAATATTCCTGAATCAGTTTCGCCTCCTACTAACTTACTACATTCACCTAAATTTCGTACTATTTTTGCTTCAGCTTCATTTCTATTTGTATGATCAGAATTCAAAGACAAGTTAGATTCTCTTATACGTAATATGTTTTTAGATTGTACATTAATATTTGTTTTACTGTCATCAGTCAACTCTTCTACGTTTTCTGTACTATGTAACAAATTATCAGATTTTCTGAGAAACGAATGTCGATACTTACACTTCTTAGGCTTTTTCTTAAGAGAAGTTCGTTCAGTATTGTTAACAATTGATTCAATTTTCCAAAAACCAGTATGCACGTTTTGTAGTCTTTTGTATTTTAATCGAGATAATTTCGTCAATGTTTTATACCTATTCAATTTTTTTGTTTCTTTTCTTCTGTAAGCGTCCATCAGTTTTCTTAAATAATTGAAATTAAATTGCGTAGAGTTATTTATATCATGCATACTACAAAGATTTATATGATGATACTGACAACAACTATTGCTTTGATTTAAGCCCTTTTTATTTAATTTCTCTTTCTTCTTCATTTTCATTTCCAACGTATTGATTCTTTTTTGTAATGATAAAATAATCGACAATGAAGATTTTGCCATATTCTCACAATGATTATCCTGATTAGTTGTATTCGAATCTGTCCTTGATAACGGATTAAGTGGCGTCGATCCGATATAGTATTTACTTGGATCTATTAAATTCGATGTCGGAGGAAAAGTATTACAATAATCTGAGCGATCTAACGAAATCGTATGGGGCGTTAACATACTTGTTGGAATAAACTCTACACGACCGTTCTGATTCGGTAAATGCTGCGAAGAAGTGTCTGATAATGTTGACAAAGTTTCAATTTTACATCGTTGTCCATTCTTTATATCTAAAGATATATGAAATTATTAAAATATATTTCGCATAAACGAGCACTGTCAATATTTCTATCTTTTACCTATTGAAGGTTGTAATGGAGATGGAGATTTTAATGGTGGAGATGGATATCTTTTTCGTGGAGATTCAATCTTTTCAATAAGTTTTGGACATGAATTACTCATAATGTTGCATATTTTCTCAATAGGAGGTGGATCTAACAGAACATCGCAGTTGTCACAAAATATAGGATATATGTTATCCTTGATATTATAAAAATTGTCGGTTGATACGCTTTTATGTGCGACTTCCGGATTTCGCATTATTGTGTTTCCAGTCAATGTATTAGTTCCAACATCCTGTAACTTCAGTTCTATAAAATAAATTGGATTTAAAATATTAAATTATTATTAAAAAATATTTTTAAATTAATTATACTAATTCTTTAATTAAATTAACTTACTATTTTCATTTCCTATAGAAATTTTCTTTCCCATCTTTTTCAATTTTGTATCATAGGATTTTTTTACATTTTTAAACTCCTGTTCCAATTCCTTGATTCTTACTGCAAGAGATAATCAAAGCTTAGTAAAGTAGCTTAGTAAAGCTACATAGAATATTTAAATCCACTTTATAAAATTACCTTGAAGTGAGGATTTTTCTAAGTTATATTGTAATATCTTGTGATTTTGATCTTCTTCTATGTCCTTTATTTTACATATTAATTGTTGTATATGCTGCTTATCAGCTGCTGCCTTGGTATTAGCTTCATTTACTTGTGTAGTTAGAGTTTCAATGCTTTTTTTATACTCTGTATTTTGCTGAGAATTATATATTAATAATGCATGACTAAGAGGAAGAAAGGTAATATTTTGCAGGATAAGTATTTTATATTTACATATATTCTTTTACTTACAAGTTCCAATTTAATAAGTTTTGCTAAAGTAGAACTATAATTATATGTTGCTTCTTTCCTATGTTTATTTGATGTATCTAGATCTTTCTTTATTTGTTCACATTCTTTTATTTTATCATTATATTTTTTAATTAATTCACTAAAAATAAGCATTTTGTTAATATTAATTAAAAATGATGACAGATGTAGATATATAAAAATAACACAATTAATATGTTAATTTACTTACTGAGTTCCAGCAATTCTCTTCTTTAACAATAAATAGGACTGCGTTAATTTGTCTATATTAGAAATATCCACCTTAAATGAAATAAATAACAATCGACAATTAAATTTAATAAGAATCAGAATTTAAAAATGGCATAACAATAAATTTTATTAGTAAATATTTCATATTAAACTCGTATTAAAGTGATGTATTTCATTTGACTAGAGTCTTAGATTAGAGTTGATTAAAGTTCAGATTAAATTTTTATTAACTAATAACATAGAATTAAACGGTATTATAACCTCGAACTAACCTAAATAGTCGATAGTATTAAATTCGATTTAAAGTAAAAACTTCTGAGAATAAAATACTCACTCGAGCGGTTTCATCTGTTTTCAAATCCGAAAGATTATCGTCCATGGTAATTAAAATGACAATTAGTATTATTTATTTTAAAATTATTTGTATTTTTGAACGCCGATCAAGAAACACGTTTATGCGGCGTTCAGTTTGATGTTTACAGTTCTGGCTAGGGACCCTAATATTTATGATATAAAATTTCCGTATAATGTAACGACATTATGTACAGATAAAAAGATTATATACAAGAGTAAAAGATTTTTATACGTACTATATATATGCATAAATTAATAATATTAATAAGTATTCTTTTAAAAGTATTACCTTTAACGGTGTTTTTGTATGTTCACGCAGTTTTGTATGTTTTTATAATAATGAACTTTTAATAGTATTATATTATATCAGGCATAAATTTTAATATAGATACATACATATTTCCTTTTTCAAGATACAATATGACAATTATAACTTCAATACACTCGAAATCTACCGCGCGCTTTCTTGTTAAATTTTGCGCATCGCCTCACTCCATTCATTTACGATGTCGTTCTTTTCTCTCCTTCTGTATTCTACTAATTAGTACACTACATAGAATTTATTACTTCATATGGTAAAACTGTCGAATTAAGTCGGTATGATTTGTTATTGAAATTGACAAATATTCTCAAGGGTTCTATATACATGCAGCATTCGTAGTTCATCCTAGTTCAACTTCCCTTAGTAAGGAAAGATTTATGTCAAAAATTCTGCTTCGATATAGAATTGATAAGGAAATAGAATTAAACTAATCTAAAGTTTATAGTTTTTATATAAGACAGGTTTAGAACTCGATACAAGCGAAATGAAAGTGTGTATATATGTATTTCTTAGAAATGGTGGGGGCAGCAATGGTCCTTAGCAAGGGAATAATCTACGTTGTACATTGTTCATGCGTGATGGAAAATGGAATGACAGACTAACCGCTTGTGTATACTAAACGCTTACAAGAATATTTTGGGTAAACTACAAAATTTTGTATTAATTTGGAAGTAACAGTTTTGTAAACTATTAATTTAAAGATGGAAATAAAATATCTTTCTAGCACTTTTTATTCAACAACGTTTATATATATTGTATCATGTTATTCCAGTAAATAAATATAAACTTATTTTCCAATTATTTAGGTAAATGCTTAGTATTAACATAGTAATACACAAATGTAAATAATTTATATAAATATATGAATTTCCATACGATTTATATGTAAAGAAAACCATTTATTACTCAGATTTTACAGTTTTATTAATTAATCATGGAAAGCAAAGGAATAGAAATGGATCAAATTCTAGCCCAGAGGCTTCTTGTTGAAGGTGCTACATTAGTTATGCTGGATGTACCTGTTGGCACAGAGTTTGGTATTGATTTAAAATCCTGGAATACGGTAGATTGTTTTAAAGGGATTAAAATGATCCCACCAGGATTTCATTATGTCCATTATAGGTAAATTTGTCGTAGTTATGTTCTTTTTATTTATAACATAATATAATTACATATCTATATTCTTTAAGTGCTGTAGATGAATTTGGAGAAGCAACACCTAAAGTTGGCTTTTTTCATATATTTAAAAAATCTGAATTTCTAGTGAAACGTTGGGATGCAAAAGAAGAAGATCTAAGTTCAGAAAGTATGATAGCACTTAATATATTAGAATAATGTTAAAAGACTTCGTTATTAATGAAATCTAATTTTTCATACAAAGCTGTAGAAGAAGAAACGGTTGAAAGGTACAAGAGCAATTTGAAAGATTTAGATAGATTTCTAGGATGTTACCCTTATGATATATGGAAACAATGGAAGGAATTAACAAATCATATTACCCCTCCTCTTGTCGAACGTTGTTCACCCATATGTGGGTATGTTAATAAGTTTTATAAATTATTGATTATCTTTGCTATATTTATTCTTTTATTAACAAATTTCTGTATTTCAGCTTTGTAAGGTCAGCATTAGAATTAGAATATTGCACTGATGCTGCAAGACCAAGAGGTGGAGAATCAAGTTCGAAAAGAAGAAGGAGGAGTGGAATTACCGTAGAAGAAAAGGAAGATGAGCTTCTTCCTGATATGAAACCTAAGCCTGGAACAGAACTTCGGCTTTCAAAAATACCTTGTAAGCAATATCCAGATGGAGCATCACCAACAGAGATTACAAAGTATTCTTTGGATACGAGTTATGCATTGGATACTGTTCTTAAGAAATTGACACTGTATGTGATTAGTTAAATATTTGTTTCAGAATTTTATAACCTACTATTAATATCTTTACAGTCCCATAGAGATAATTGGTGAAATGGAGTTGGCATTTGTCTGTTTTCTTGTTGGACAAAGTTTTGATGCCTTCGAACATTGGAAGAAACTTGTATCTCTTATTTGTGGAGCCGATTGTGCTATATCACAACGTCGCGCAATTTACATTGAATTTATGAAAGCATTAGAAGTTCAATTGATGCACGTACCCGAAGACATACTTTGCGACATTGTAGCCAATAATAATTTTGTTTATCATAATTTACGCAAATTGTTCGCAAATATTGAAATGAATTCTGAATTAGATGGACGTTTAAAATCTTATACAACGAGATTTAGCGGTCGATTGTCTATAAAATTCTTGTGGGATTTTTCCAATTTGCAGGAAGAAACTGAAGACGAAGCGCCGGTCGTTGTTTCGATAGAGTAGGCTTGTATATTTGTAATTCGTGGAAACATACAATTGTAAAAAATATAATATAAAACGTATATTCTTACTTCTTGTACATATAGGTAATGTTTATATATATAAATAAGGATTGATAAATACAAATTTTCCTACATTTTAAAATAACAACCAATTTTATTGTGAAGTTATGTACATCTTACAGAGTATTAGGTTAAAATATTTCAATTCGCCTCGGGTATATTAAGGAAATAATGAATACTTCTTCAAGTATTTAATGCACATTCAGCCTGGCTAAAAAGTAAATTGAACACATTACATTGCGCTTGATACAATTATGTTATATTATATAATACTATATATAAAAACTTTCAGTAGGAAATATATTGTCAGTTACGACATAACCGATTGATATTTAATAAATATGTACCGGATATGACGTTTGGGTGATGTATGTGCACTGGTCAGTTATTTGATTCCGGATCTGCATCAGCTTCACGACGAAGGCGCTGAGGAGAGTTAAAATTAAATTTAGTCCAACAACCCTAGTATCGACGATTATCATATAAACGATTGATATCTAATTAGTATGTACCGGATGTGGTGGACGTGGTGGTGGAACGTACACTGGTCGGTTGCCTGGTTCCGGTTCTGGATCAGCTTCACGACGAAGGCGCTGAGGAGAGTTAAAATTAAATTTAATCAAACAACCCTAGTATCGACGATTATCATATAAACGATTGATATCTAATTAATATTTACCGGATGTGGTGGACGTGGTGGTGGAACGTACACTGGTCGGTTGCCTGGTTCCGGTTCTGGATCAGCTTCACGACGAAGGCGCTGAGGAGAGTTAAAATTAAATTTAATCAAACAACCCTAGTATCGACGATTATCATATAAACGATTGATATCTAATTAATATTTACCGGATGTGGTGGACGTGGTGGTGGAACGTACACTGGTCGGTTGCCTGGTTCCGGTTCTGGATCAGCTTCACGACGAAGGCGCTGAGGAGAGTTAAAATTAAATTTAATCAAACAACCCTAGTATCGACGATTATCATATAAACGATTGATATCTAATTAATATTTACCGGATGTGGTGGACGTGGTGGTGGAACGTACACTGGTCGGTTGCCTGGTTCCGGTTCTGGATCAGCTTCACGACGAAGGCGCTGAGGAGAGTTAAAATTAAATTTAATCAAAATCCCTAGTATCGACAGTTATCATATAAACGATTGATATCTAATTAATATTTACCGGATGTGGTGGACGTGGTGGTGGAACGTACACTGGTCGGTTGCCTGGTTCCGGTTCTGGATCAGCTTCACGACGAAAGCGCTAGATAAAAATTACCAAAAGATCTAGTATAGAATATTGTCATTGTGCATTAATATTTAAATACTGATATTTAAATACTTACAGGATTAATTGGAGGGAGACTTATAGGTCGGGGTGGTCGATTATTTGGTTCTGGTTCCGGTCCAGCTTCCCGACGGCGACGGAGCTGGGATAAGAAAAACGATTTAATATTGGTTCTCATACTTGACTCAATTATTTTCTTATTATGTAATTTTTAAAATAAGTACATCTGTTCTAATTAACTATGGACATATTCTCTAATGTTACCTCAGTTCTATGTGCATTTGGGATTGTGGTGGTAGATACGGCTACCACAAAGGTAATAGCCAGAAAGGCGAAGATAAAGTTCTTCATGATTTTCTATATGAAAATAATGTTATTTAGTTGCGTTTATATCCTTGAATAGTTTTACAAATATTTTTTAATAAAATAATTACTGGTATATATATGGTGTGTATCTTACCTGATTAACCAGTGGTCCGACTTCTGATTGAGGAGTCACTGATATCGAATGCGGAGTTGCATCGTATTTATACGAACTGTTAGACGTATCAGTCTTTGTCTGCGTGAAAGTTCAAGGCTTCATAGTACTTTGGGAATCACCGACTGCGCACAACACACGCATGATAACAAGAATTTCTTTTTATTCTACTTTTCCTTTAGTCGTGTTGTTGTTTCAGTAAAGTTATGAATTCTTTTTCCATTCTTTCTTACTCTTTCACAACCTATTTACTGTTACTATATAAGTCAAGTTTATAGTCCGATCACATTTTTTCATTAGATTAAAACTGTCGCACATATTTATATTTACTACATTTTAGGTACTTACATTGATTGTTACAAAATACTATCACAGACTATTTAGCATTTTTTGAAAAGAAAGCCTTTACTATATACAATTGTTTAAGTTATTGTATCATATTATAAGTCGAAGTGCACTGTTTAGTTAAGGACCAAATGTGTTCTTATTCATTTGTGAAAGTACACATGTATACATACAGGCAAATGTAAAAGGGAATTACCGCGAATGATAGTAAGAATGAACATAAGTTTCTTTTCCTTGTGTTCTTGGAAAATCCATTTTACTTTTATAAATGATTTATTTTTTCTAATCTGTTATAATTATTTATGTTATTCTTTCTGTGATTTTCTAGTATTTTAAGTTTTAAATTTCCTCAGGACCTAAACATTTTTATAAATTACAACCAGAATAATATTCTGATAAGTCAAATTTATGTGACAGGAACTTCTATTGATCTTGTGAATTGTTTAATTCCCTTTTGCTTTTCTGCAAAAAAATGTTTCCGCCCGGGATCGAACCGGGGACCTTCCGCGTGTTAGGCGGATGTGATAACCACTACACCACGGAAACAGTTGAAAGGTATTTTTTATAATTTTAATTTGTTGATAATTTTTACAATATATTTTTTAATCAATCTTTATGTATGTCTCCTGTTTTGCGGCCAAGTTTTTCAGGACAAAAGCAACAAAAAAAAAAAAAAAAGAAACAAAAGCTTCACTTCCCAGTGACTTAAATACAAAAACCCAACCCAATAGTATAAACACAAAAAATTGTAAAATCTCCGACACACAATATATTAAGGCTACGTTGTACCGTCGCGCATCGGTACTTTTGTCTAACCTATCTTATTAAAAAAAAAAATTCATTGTTTATTACGATTAATAAAATGTATCAACAATCTTGGCTTAAATTAACAAAAAAAAAAGAAGTTTTTATGTATGTATTAAAAATTCTCTACTAAAACACATATCAAATATATTTATATCTATAATTTCATTCATTCTCAGCAAAGGAGTAGGTTAAGAGGTATAAAAATATGTAGCCGTAAATTATTTCCGAACAAAGTTTCTATTTTATACAAATTATAATAATTACAAAACAATTCAGCGAGTTTAAGATACTTGCTTATTTAGGAGACTGTACATTAGCCTCAAGAGCTCGTTTCTCTTCTGATAATAATGAAACCTTCTCCTCATACTTTTCTCGTAAATCTCGGAAAAGGCAAAGCTGCGTCTCGTATTCTTTTTTCAAATCTGCATTTAATTTGACCGCGGCATCCATTTTATTAATCATCGTATTATATCGTTCACGTTCCTCAGAAATTCGGACTTCCATGTTATCAATCTCTACCTATAACAATGGCAATAAATATTCACTTCATTTTCTTTGTCGTTTCTAAAAATATAATTCTTTGTATAATTTAACCAAATTGTCTTAAATGTGATAATCATTCGATCGACAGACCTTATGACGATATTAATCATATTTTACTGATTATATACTACTTATTACATTTCACTGATTACCTGCAAATACTTTACTTCCATATTACGAATTTGCAACAGACTTCTGGTGAGAGACTCTACTTCCTTCAGTGAAGTCACCTGATTATTCAATGCGCTAATTTGTTTCTCCTGATTAGACACAGTACGAATTTGATCTTCTAATTGTAGCGAAGTTTGGATAAGTTTACCCTTTAACTGATCCACCATTCGACGAAGCATGACCTCGTTACCTTCACCCTTCAGTAGGGCATCGTACGTCGACTGCAACTCTGTCAGTTTTTTTTCTGCATTTTCCAACTTCTTTTGATAAGAGTCTCGTTCGTTGGCTGCTTTCTATAAAGAGAAAAAAATTTATCATAGCTCTATTATCGTTCATAGAAATTAAGATTTCATAAAACTTATTACCTATTATTATTAATCTTTTTTATTTTGATATTAATCTTTTCTGTTTTTGTATATAAAATTTTACCTGCACTTCTTCTTTTAATTTCGATATTAAAAGTTCGTGTTCAGTTACATTATTATCGTTTCCTATCACTGATTTATCGTTTTCCGGTTTAATCGGATCGATCATGCCAGAAAGTGCAATTTGCTCTTCCGGTTTCTCCACACCAACATTTCCGTCTTGTTTTGTCACGAAAAAAGTATCTCCGGCGCCTATGGTCGTCTCGAGAATATTTGGCTATAAAAAGAATTCACAGTTTTACGAAACCAACACTTGATTATTCTAAGTTCCATTATTATCCGTATGTAGAAATATTTAATTTACAGATGACACATTTTGCTTCGCTTCAGATGTTGTGCTATTATCCTCCACTTCTTTTTCTAGAGACTTATTTACAGTTTCACACGCAATTTTCATATCTTCAACGATAGTCGAGTTTACTTCCTTTGTGGACATCTCTATTGTTTGATCTTCTATGTAATGCGAAATCTTACAGTCAGTATCTTGCATGGGTGCATTTTGATTTTCTACCACGGCGACTGATGTATCTTTTGCATTGTCTTGTTGACCTGACTTTGCCATTTCAGATAAACAAGAGTCTGGATCAGTGGTTGATTTAAGAGTTTCGTTGTTTGACATTTTTATCTGCAAGAAACGTCACTTTTATACGTTGCACACGAAGCATACGAAACAGAGGAAAAGCGAATTTGTTTCTGATGTATTTTCACTGTGTTCATTATTATCCAACTGGTCAAATAATTTTTATCGTTAGGCACGAAATAATTTCTTATTCTTATAGTTTTATAGTCTATCGACTGTTTGGGTGACGATCGAAATTTTAGAATGTTACGTATAATCTATTTCACTTAAATTTAGTTCTAGTATATGAGTCGTAGCTTTGGATCGTCAGTTATGTTATAAGATCGATTTTATTAATTACCGGGAACTTAAAATACAATGGAATACGTGTTAAAAAATGATGTTTCCCTTTAAATACGAAACTTCTTGTCACACAAAAGCGACTGGATATCCAGGACTAATGAAAAGTATGATGTATTTTTGGACATTGTCTGCTAGTTCTATTTTAAACTATCGTAAACGTGTGCCAGTCTAGCATTCAACAAACTGTTAGTCGTATTGTATTTAAAGCAGATACATGACATAAAACTTGTCATTGATTATTCGTTCGAATTATAAGTATGTTCTGGATTGTACGATTATTTATGGGAACAAAATATATCTATACGAGAAGATATTGCTACAATAGTTTCATTACGAAATATCATGCACTGTGAGGCAGAATTAATGCATTATTTGTACAAATGAATTCGAATGTAATTATAAAAAGTGTAAAAGAAAAATAATTTATCGAAATGATAAAATATATCTCAATTGTTTTCGAAAAGTCATTTATTACACTAAATTGATAGACATCTCGTTATTCTTACATAATCAAAAAAGGCTTTTATTTGTATGAAGGTTCATTAACATAGTTACATTCACCACAGTGTCGCGCTCGAGGCATCTTTTTCCTCGGCATTCTAATTATTTGAAACAGATTTTATGGTAAATACGTAAAAAGATTTTATTTTTATAATAAGACTAAGATTTTTTATAAATGTACTGCAATCTTTCGTATTGTTATGTACATGTTAATCGAGTTTGCACGAGATCTAGTCCCATAACCTCACCTATATTATATATTACTTTTTCCACGTTTCTTCATCTTTCCTATTTAAATACACATACAGATATATTGCTTTTACGTAACATGTTTGTATAGGAAAATTGAATGTAAAAAGAATGCTCCAGAAACATTAATGTCAGTACAAAATTCAAAAGAGCTAGCAGTAAAGGTTACTTTTAGTGAGTTTTTTTCATATATTTTGAATGAAATCAAAAACATATTAAACATTAATACATGGTTATTACGATGCATTAAGTACTTGCCTTTTTTTTCTTTTTTCCTTGATAACAATGATCATACATACATGTATCATTTATTTAATAATGTATAAAATGTGGTAAAACCATAATAATATGATAGTTATTACCATTATTTGTAACCGTTAGTACAAAAAAAATATGTGTATTAAATAAACTTCATTTTACAGAATATTCACTAAGGAATGGAAGAATACGCAAGAGAACCGTGCCCATGGCGTATAATAGATGACTGTGGTGGTGCATTTACCATGGGTGCTATTGGTGGTGCAGTATTTCAAAGTATTAAAGGATTTCGTAATGCACCTAGTGGAATAAACAAAAGAGTCCTAGGAAGCCTTATAGCAATTAAGCAGAAGTCTCCTATTATTGCTGGAAATTTTGCATTATGGGGTGGTATGTTTTCTACGATAGATTGTACTTTGGTTCATCTTAGGAAGAAAGAAGACCCATGGAACTCTATTATCAGTGGAGCAGCTACTGGTGGAATATTAGCAGCAAGAAATGGTCTACCAGCCATGGCTGGTAGTGCAATTATTGGAGGAGTGTTATTGGCTTTAATAGAAGGTGTAGGAATATTTATTACCCGTTTATCTGCAGAACAATTCAAACCTCCATCGTTCACTGAAGATCCAAGCCATCTGAGACAAAGTCATCCATCGTAAAACGTATAAATATCTAGATATATTTTAAATTACACTCAACTAATTAAGTACAAATGTTTCATATTCTTTGAAACAATAGTAGTTGACAGCTATCCTATTGCCAGTACATCAAATTTGTATGGACAAATCAGTCGCTCGATTTAAGAAATATAATAATAGTTTGGTTTCTATTTAATTTTGGTTTTGTACTTTTATTGAATTATTAATAAGATAAAGCACTTAACATAAATATAATAGAAATTTATTAATGAGAAACATATTTATAAAATAAATTCATGTACTATCTAGTTTCATTATTTGTAAATGAAATAAATTATCAGATTTAATTAAATTATCATTATAGTTTAATGTAATACAATTTTCTTAACTTAAAATCTCATTCTAATCGTCTTCATCTTCCATTTCTTCCTCGTAATATGTGGAAGTTGAGGGTACAGCTAAGTCTAACGATTTGTTTATAAAGTCTTGTTGATTATCATTTGTTGACTGATACTTGATACTTTGTGGATGAGACTCGGTTTTTGTACTTTTTAATGATTTGTTCACTAATCCCAATAAATGAAGTTGTTCCACCTAAACATTTTGTCATATGAAATGTTTTTCAATATTAAAACATAAAAAAGGGATTGTAAATATTATATTTACCTGCAAACTACTTATTTGATTATCAATTTTTGCTAATATATTTTGAAGAAGTTCTTTTTCTTGTATTAATTCTCTTTGATAAACGAGTAAATCGCTGGTACTTATTTTTATATTGCTAAAATCATCGACAGTCGCCATTTTTATTAGTGTTATTTCATTATTTTTATTTTTAGCGATATCAATAATAAAATGCAAACTTTATAGTAGCAAGATATGCTAAAGTATCAAGTAATTTTAAAAATTCACTCTATGTAATTAATAACCTGTAACTTAATGTTTGAAGGTTATGGTTTTCATAATGGATTTCAATGTTACCAACTTGACGTGTGAGTAAATGCTGGCTATTATAGACTGCCTATATGAATTTTGAATTCAATATATGCGTTCATAAAATTGGTCAGATAATATTTTAAATTTAATAGAAAACGTTGAAAAAGGTAACCGTGCATGGTGGAATTGTTAAGAAAAGATAGTGCGTGTTAAAAACTTTAATTTGAAAATACGAAGTTATAATTAGGTAAATCATTTTATTTCGGAGTTTCAGTGGATTTTATAAGTTTTCTTTCGTAGTGTATTAATATTTTATTCTCTCTACAGAATTCTAAGTAATACTACAGAATAATCACAATTTATTATATCCAAATTCATTTAGGTACAGAATTTCTTATTAGATCACAATATAATCTATATAACTATACGATTACATTAATTTGTTAACTTTTAAGTGATCAAATTAAGTTAAATAGAATCAATGCAAATCTTGCAATCATTTTAAAATAAGTTCATCATACAGTGTAATTTTTTATTTATACATTTCAATTATTAGCTATAGCGTCTGTGCAATGATCTTCTTCTTGTATTTTTTTAATACTCTGGTAATGTCTTACTGTATAATGATGTACATTGTTGCTTACACAAGATTTGCATTAGATTATATGTACATATACATACAGAAGATATTCAAATTGGGAGCACAACTACTGTTATCATGCTATCATTATAGAATGTTTATAATCTACTAGTACACTGTTACATTTATGAAGATCATTTTTATTATCTTTATCAGTATCTAATAATTTCTTTGAAAATGTAAAATTTATACAAGAATTTTACAATAATTCGTAAGTATTGAATAGTTATAACAATATTCATTGGTATGTAAATTTATCAATGTTGGAATGTCTCGCAATAAACAAAATGGGAAAAGGCGAATAAAAAAGTAATTAAAACAATATTACCATATAGTAAGGATGATAACATCAAACAATAATTGTCCTCACCAAAAAGAAAGTTGGTCTCTCAATGTAATCAATTAGCATCTGAGAATATTTTCACAATTGTTTTTACATAATATGCTGTGATCAATCATTGGTATTTATAATTATATATAAATATCATTATACCATTTACACAAACTGAGGTATATGGTAACTTTTTAGGAATTCTGTTCATATTGCCTTTACGGCATATATAACTCAAACGAAAATAAATAGTTCGCTTAATTGGTACATACATCGTTCAATTTCTATACTATATTCGATTAATTTTGATAATTTTCAAGATCGTCGAAAGAGTGTATCATATATCGTTACAATAATTCCGTTCTATTAAAATTGGAAATACTATTATAGATATTGTTGCTGCTGCAGCAAGGAAATTCATGTAAATTTAAATCACATGATTTAAAATAACGCTTCTTTTCCCAATTTTCACCAATCATCGTTAAGTCGTAGGCCATAGATACGTTCGTTGCTGCAGTAAGGAACGCGTCAATCTTTCGAAGACGAGGGTGGGGATTCCCGACTATTATCGTTCGTAAAACTAGATAATCCGAGACCACTAGTTTCGTGACTCGAGGAACTAGTTGGTGAATTACTCGAACTCCTGGCGCCACTGAGTGATGTTACAGTTGTATTATCAACCGGTATTAAACCTTCTTTCATTCTCTTCTTCTGCTTCATTCTTCTGTTTTGGAACCAAATTTTTACTTGCGTTTCATTTAACTGCAACGCTGATGCGATTTCAATACGCCTTGCTCTGGTCAGGTACTTGTTGAAGTGAAATTCTTTTTCGAGTTCTGTTAGTTGTTTGTTCGTGAAGTTGGTTCGGCCGGTATTGTTGAAGCTACCTGCAATACCGGCCATAGGTCCGCCGGTAAGACAGTTCACAGGACCGTTCGCCGTAGTTGCGTACGGAGATCCGTTTCCACCTCCAACTGCGCTACCGCCATATTCTCCCACATTTAGATTTGTCTTTGCTGCTGCAACAAATTTTGATCTTTCTTTTTATTTAGGAACTTATTGTATAAAATTTACAAGCACGTTTATACATATTGAAATTCTTTGCTTTATATTTACTAAAATATTATAATTCATAATAATTAATAAAATATATATAATTCATAAAAATGTTAACACTAACAGTACGTACAGTAACAATGCAAAAGAACTATTTTGACGTAAAGCTTTCAAAAAGTAAAACATCTGTGTAATTTTATATATCAATTACAATTACGAGATTCTAGTCATTAAGATTCATTATCAATATTTGTGTGATTCAGAAGGGCACATGTTGTGACTCAAATTCCTTTCCATCTTAATTATAGATGTCAATGCCCTTCGTACGTGACCGATGCGTTAACGGAAGAGGTTAAAAGTAATATATACCGAATTAAGCTTAACTCTGGTCCATCGAGCGACAGCCGTTTGTTGCCCAACACAGCTGGTCAGTGTTCTAAGGAGCGAACCTGTCCACCCTTTACCGATAGGGTTAAGCCCTAAATCTGGATCAAATTGCATCAGCTGTTGTCGAATGTCAAGGGTAAGTTGTTACGTCATTTTATCTAGCCCGTATTTATCAACCGATTGGTGGTCACTCTAAAAGCATACTCGACTTAGATCATGTTAACCATCTTTTCCTATACGTGTATGTAATCACGAGATCGTTCAAATATTTTACTTCAAAAATAATAATTGTATCGAGCTGTCTGACAATATGTATATGACCACAGACAGAAATTAAGTTTCGTAATTACGATTTCGAGTCAAGTTATGTTTCACATAATTTCGTATAACAGTTTCGATAATAATTTTACCGAGTACAATTTTTGATATCGATCGAATCGTAGCACACCGTTAATGAAGTTCACTGAGAAACTCGATACGAGGTTCCAAATTGTTTACACGCGTGTTCATTAGCAGGGAATTTTTGGATATAAGGCAATGCAACCAAACTTATTCTAACTAGGGAGGAATGCTTTCTGTTGAAAGAAGGTGGCGTCACTTACGCATTATGGAAATTAGATTGTTATTTAGCCTACCGGTATGTGGAAGTCAATTTACTTAATGGCAGAGGGCGGACGAAACTGTCAAGCCACCGCCTTAGAGTCACATCTTCTTTTTCACCCGTGTTTGCCTGTATTGCTCCATTCCCCTTATCACCTTTTTATATTTTACCTAATATTAGAAGTATTTAATTGAGACCCAAACGTATATTAAATCTAACTCAAACGAAAATCAACTTATTTTGTACGGATTTTATTTCACAGATTTTTCAAATAATCTGATAACATCAGTCACTTAAACATCGCGCCTGGAACTTAGCCGGCGGCCATTAAGCTCACGCATCTTCAAGCTGAATAATCGAGTTGGACAAGTTCTATTAGTCCACGAGCCGGCGTGGAACAATGGAATGTTTTCCGTTTTCGCCACTCATTCATCAATTTAGCACCTTAACGGAAGGACAGAGCGTGCACTGCTGCTGATTTTCTCCTAGCCAGGCTGGCAAACGTCTCTATATATCAGTGATCATTAGTATTGCATCCAAGTTTTTCTTGGATCTTTTAGAATTATATTTTTATAGAACATGAAATTTTTGTAGCAATGGAATTATGCGTTTTTTTGCGTTGTCTGGGGTTTGTATATTACTATCTTATAAAAATGTGGATACAGAATGGTGCAGATAGTGAGGTAAAAGTAACAGACTAGCTGACAACCTTATCTTAAACACTGTAGTTCACATACTTTTTGAATCAATAGAAAAAGATGATGTATTCATAGAAAATATGCAATTATAGTATCTCTTATTTTTGTAGACAGTTCGGGTACTTGTTGATAGTTTTCTCTACTCGTCGTACAACAGAGAAGAGGTTAATTCTCTGTGAAATTATAAATTGAAACGACTTCTATATATAAAGCTTCGTTTTCATTGTACACACTGGTTTGGATACATTTCGAACCAATAAAATAAAATGTGTATAGTTATACAAAATAAGTATAAGAAGTATCTCTGCAATAGTAGTACAAGAGAGAACACAGTAATTCTTCGCAATAGTATGAATGAAGATTATGAAATACAATTTTTACATTTTTCGAGGGAGATAACCTTGAAAATCCATCATGTACATGTGTACTAATTGTAACTTTTTGAACGAGGAATCACCATTTTTGTAATCGTATCTAAGATTGTAGAAACACCCTGTATAAAACAGAAGTCTCTTCGCGTCACTTTTAACAGAAAAGGTGGATCTTCCAGCAAGGAGTTACTTTGCTAACTAGATGCAAGAATTCTTGGTATTACTCTTTGACCATCGTTCAATCGATAAAACTCTTGCTTACAGTGTATCGTGTACCAGACGGCTTTGCAATGGCAGTTGGTAGCCACGTCTGATTTCATTTCTCGAAAAGATAAATCCCCGAGAAACGCTCGGTCAGGTGGAACGAAGGAATCACTTTCGATTAAGCGTTAGCGCGATATCCTGGCAATTGCTACATACTCTGCGACGAATATTAATATTAGTATCGATTAAAATTATTAGCACCGTTTAGTAGTACAACTATTAGATGTTGCGATCGTGTTACCTCCTTAAGTAATATTCATAATACTTCTTTACCGTTTTCTCATCCGATAACATTATTTTAACGGAGGAATGCTTTTGTTAATTTTCAGACGGGGAATAATATAGTTATTACGGTTGGAAGACCGGGAATGCAGATTTGCTCTTGGAAGGCAATTTCAGACATTGTGTGTAAGAAATTGGACTAAGCGACTAATGATCGTTCCAGTCAATTGGGCTCTCAGGTAGTTTTTAAATAATGCTAGGATTAATTTAAAATTATGTTATTAAAGTAATGGCGAATGAGAAGAGAACAAGGCACAAGGGGCAGCACAGGCTAAAGAATAGATAAATTGGTATAGGTTAAGGACTACAATTGGCCATAGTCCAAGGGAACCATAAATTATTGTCAGGAATTTTTTTAGCTTCTTAACTTTCTGTTAACTCTTTATAACACCGAGTCACATTCATAACAAAGATCACGTGTCCAATTGAATAAAGCAAAATTCTATATCTTGGCTTTAGTTTCCATTTTTCAGGCAAAGTATTATTAAATATAAATTACTAGAAAAATCATAAGGTTACTTATTCTACTCATATGTATATATTATGCATGTTTCAGTGAGATTGCAGAAAATTCTTCAGAGATTTCAGTATTTCCATACTCGATCATAAAATGCCTTACAATTATCTACCTCTGCTTTAAGTGAAATACGTTTCGCCTAAAATTTCCTCATGATAAAATTTCTATCGTCAATAATGTCCGACGTGGTCATGGTTCCCAGCGAAAGTTGCTAGTGGAAGAAGGACGAATTATTATATCCCTCGGGTGGCGCAACGTCAGTCGACCAAGTGCACTTAAGCTCGAACATGAATGTAATTCTCGCACGCTCGCGCGAGCCTATCGTCACACATGCGAAACACGTATACACGAGGTAAAACACAGGGAAACAGCAGCGTGGCCGCGGTTTCGAAGCATGCATGCCAGTCAGGCTTCGTTCAAAGGCCTCCGATTAAATCTCACCTGGCTTAATATTATTATTTTACGTGGCGCCTGCGAGTGAAAACGAGCGACCCGACGAGAGGGCGAGGAAATTAGAGAGAGTGCGAGGGGCGGGCAGGGAAGGTTGGATAATGCCAGTGGATAAAAGCAAATGGAACAGTGCAGGAAACACTGGCCGAATATCGTTCACGTGAACGATCTTTGTGCCCTCTATGCAACCGTAATTCCAGTTATTTAGCCTCTCCTCCGACCTTCCCGGTTATTCGTGAGTAGAAACATTGTTCTGACTAGGTGTTTCCAGGTCTATTACTATTCAAAACTACCCAAGAAATGTTCAAAAAGATGCTTTTGTCATTAAGAAGTCGTTTGCAATTTATTGTGTTCGCTGGTAAGTGATTACAGATTTTGTCAATACCGCCTAATGATAAAATCCACAATCATTTAGTTGCCAACCCAATATACTTTTTTAAGGTTGGTGGAAGAATGTATAGAGTAAGGAGGTAGGAATTAAATGAAGCTTTTATAGAATCGAGATGTTGCATGGTTTTAACTCGTTCACTGTGAATCAGATTTTTGTTACATATAAATTGCCTTGTTAACAAATAGTTCTGCGCCACACCTGTATCTGTGCAGTTAATCTTTATGTGTACATAAATTATAATCATTCGAACATCTATTACGTCCGTTATATCTATTACATCTATCACACTATGTATACAGTGGTTCATGTGGAAGTATTATTGTATATACATAATGTATTTTATTATACATGTTACACGAAACATTTTGAAATATAAAAGTAAAGTAAAGATATGACTATTATGATTGTATTGGTTACAAAAAAAGGTTAGTTTTTTACCGCGAGTGTTCAAATATTATTGATAAATTGTATATGTTTTAAAGTTAAATATTCATCGATTATTCAAGTGCTACGAATAATAATGTACGTTATTGTATATCTAATAGAAATCTACATTCGGTTTGTATCACGCATCTGAGTCGGTATCATACACATATCCTGAAAGTACGTGTCAACTGGTCATGTGTAGTGAATGTGTTAATTACAAGCTTTAATCGGTTCGTTTCATTATATGTACGTTGATAATTCGTTCTGAAAGGAGCGGAAAAAGGAGAAAATCGAATCGAAAATAAAACAGGAGACGTAAAAGAAACGAGATCGAGTCTTGCGAAAACATTAAGATCAACCTGGTCTATAGTTCCTACTCTCGATCCGGTTCTTCGAGGATGCGTTTGTTAATCGCAGAATTGCGATCCTGCGTGTCGATAGGGAAAATATTGCCATGTAATATATAGCCATTCGTTTTTCATCATTATAATTTATCAATTGTTAAATAATTATGCCACCTATAATACCATAGCTATAATATCATATCCTGTGATACCTACAAAATAAATTTAACACAGGAACTCTAGTCATGATAGTCTTCAATTTCTCAGAGAGTTACAAAATTCAAGAAAATTTTCTTCTAACCGTAATATTAAATTATGTAAAGAAAAATTAATTGCAAATATACAATCGGGGGAAAGGATGAGAAAGGTTAGAAAATATTATTTCTTGTCGTGGTTACTAACAAGAAAGTCGATCAATGGTAATCAATTTTTATCTATTTTCACTGCATTCTCATTGTTTCTAATTTGTTCTATTTTCCTAATTAAATTTAACGAATTCGAAAAATTAATTGTAAATATACAATCAGGGGAAAAGATGAGAAAGGTTAGAAAATATTTCTTGTCGTGATTACTAACAAGAAAGTCGATCAATGGTAATCAATTTTTATCTATTTTCACTGCATTCTCATTGTTTCTAATTTGTTCTATTTTCTAATTAAATTTAACGAATTCGAAAAATTAATTGCAAATATACAATTGAGGGAAAGGTTGAGAAAGGTTAGAAAATATTATTTCTTGTCGTGATTACTAACAAGAAAGTCGATCAATGGTAATCAATTTTTATCTATTTTCACTGCATTCTCATTGTTTCTAATTCGTTCTATTTTCCTAATTAAATTTAACGAATCCGAAAAATTAATTGCAAATATACAATCGAGGGAAAGGATGAGAAAGGTTAGAAAATATTATTTCTTGTCGTGGTTATTAACAAGAAAGTCGAATAACAGTAATCAATTTTTATCTATTTTTGCTGCATTCTCATTGTTTCTAATTCGTTCTATTTTCCTAATTAAATTTAATGAATTCCAGGATGATATGTATGACAATTTGGTACACCGAACAAGCTTCTTTAACGGTACCGGTAAGATCGTAAGACGTTAATCCGTTGATCACACGGGATCATTTGGCCTTGTGGTAGAGAACGTGCCCCTGTTAGACGAGCATTACGCAATTCAAATATTATTCAAAGGCTAAAAGCTAGGGGGGCAGGGCGCAGATGACGTAGAAAGGAACTAGAGGGGATGAAATGTGTGCGTGCGAGCAGCCATAGAGTATTATGTTACCGGAAAGATGGACCTGGATAAGGGCACCAGTTTCCTTCCTCTTCGGATTTTCTTCGTTGTCGATCAATGGTTTTCTTTTGTTTTCGAGAAAATTTCACTGCAAATCGAGGATAAAATTTTGATCGGCTGTGCTTGGTGATTGGCGATTCATTAACTTCATATCGATTTTTAGTTTCCATTATATATTATCTGATAAGAATATTATTTATTTGAAATTATAAATTTGCACCTGAAAATAGTAAAAGTTGATAATCATTGAAATAAATTATTAAAATTCTTAGAAAATTAATCATGGCGATTTGACCGTTTTGCTGTAATAGTGTGTTTCAATATTCCGACTGTACCCATAACATTAAAATTGGTCTAGTCATTTCGCAGTCATTAATTCGAGTATTTTAATCATTTTCTTATTACGATAGTATTGCTTGCGTTTCTAGCAATCTGAACAGAGTAGACCGTAGGCCAAAAAAAAAAAGGATCCACTCATCAGGATCCAGCTGTATTTGAAACTATCTGATTTCCACATCCGATTACATGCTACAACGCCATCCTAACTTCTTCTTTTAAGCAAACATTCCACTCGTATCCCCGTATAATTGAATCTTTCTTTACAAAGACCAAGCTTGAAGCCTGCACGGACCTCGAGTAATTTTCCAAGGTTCGTCGTTAAACATAAACTTAGGAAACAATCTCTTTCAATATTTATAACAGAAATAAAGCCATTAGAACACGTTATTATGGAACAAGTAGCATATAGTAGCCATCAACCGGTATACATCCTCAAACATCTTGTTGCTGTTTGACATTCCGTAATAACTTGTTTAATTTATTACCTTTAAATATTCCGCGTTTATACTCACCGCCTTATCTCGGTCCATAATGGACGTTGTAAAATGTCATCGTTCATTTTTTCCGAAGTTTCAAAAGCAATTTGCAGAGTTATGTCGCATTTTACCAATAAATATCGAGTCTGCTGCGCAGAAGCCTTTCGCGAAACGCGAATTGTTCGTTCGTCGGTTGTAACGAAGCTCGTTGAACGGCAATAAGGGATATCGAGACGTTTAACGAGCCTCGTAAAGTCGTTATTGTTGCTTGAACGACGTCAATAGCACGATCGTGTTTTACGTTTGTGCGCGTGCCTTGTAACAACGCTCGTTCGCCAAACGTTCCTCAAGAATCGCTCTAGGATTTGATATGGACGAGTTTTGTCGCACCACGATTCCATATGCATTTCTACAGCAACACTTTATTTCACTGGTTAAAACGTCAAATTTTTATTAGTTTAAAAAAGATATTCGTATGTCATCCTCTTCAAGGAAATGTATTCTTCATCAGTTTCTACGTTTCATATTTATGGTATCAAATTTTTATGGTGCACTATAATATTGTTAAATGATGCAAAATTGACTGTATATGTACAGAATTAGTAACAAATGTTGTAATAAATATAATGGCGCACAAATACTTTTTATAGCGAGCGTATCTAAACACCTGAACTTGTCGAGAGACAATGCATATAACTGAAATTCATGTAATAGGAGTTCACCAGCTTTCTGCGCTATCTATTGGATTGACAACTAATTAGTTTAGTTAGTTTAGTTGCCAACCCAATAGATAATTCTCAGTCAGTAATATAATAAGTCATGACACAGATGATTTTTTATACTACTGATTCCATTATGTTGCGTTATTACGTGTTAGTGAAAATCAGAAAATTCGACAACAGCTGTTTTTTGTTTCTAACAAATCGACTATTTCGTATGATGAAACTAATCGAAGAATACATCTTATTAGGTTGGCAAATAAGTGATTGTGGAGTTTGTCATTAGGTGGTAATGTTAGGTTAGTTGTCAATCCAATACTATTTTTTAATTGACCAAATATTTTACAATTAATCGCGCAATCGTTCCAATAAATGGAGTTCTATTGTACACTGAATTGAAAGGGGAAATACGAGCTTGCATATTCGCAGCGGATAAAAATTTATGCGCGTGCGATTGATTGTATTTATACATTATTTTATAATATATTGTTATTCGTATTTGATAGCCATAACATGGCACGTTATGGATTCTATCCACATTCGGGATATTGATTAAATAGAGAAAAGAATCAATCGCTTCCGGAATGTTCTATGTTTTCCTATGATCGTGTCAAAAAGATTATCTCGATAATAATTCACATTATGTATGGTCAGTTTGTTAGTAGAATGATATAATTAAGAATACATTTTTCAGGAAAGTTTGAAATAAGAAATTAACGATGTAACTATTTAACAATCAGTGAATTTCCTTAACCTTTGCACTCGGAATTTTATTTCAATTTCGTTACCGGCAGCTGCTAACGCTTCTAAGTGTTTTATTTGAAATTTTCTTTAACTAATGATTAAGACAATTTAAATAAATAAAGGAAGAAAGAAATTCACTTAAATATAGTTTTATTCACACTATTGTTGTATTTTCTAATTTTTAAGTGTATGATATATCTTGAAACAATTTACAAGATGTAATCTATTAATTTGAATCGACAAAGGAGCTGCTGAGATAAAAACAGATGTCGAGTCACAATCGACATAGCAGTGCAAAGGGTTAATATTTTCTGAATTCCGAGGATCTTTAACAACATATTGTTCGCAGATATCTCAAAATTTATTTTATTGTTGAAGTAGTCATCGCTTCTAAGGAAACTCTACATTTGGACTTTTAGTTTTCTCAAGCACTGAAGCCATCGACAGTTTATAGACAAAAGACTGGGTCGAAGGCAAACCATAAACTGTACACAGGCGACGGTGGCTTCAAGGTTTTCAGTCATAGGATAACACTGCTAGCGTGCGGATCTGGATCAGTTCATATTATATTCCGAACTTTGTATTTACACTTTAGTATTAAAAAAATATATATTTTCTACCTTAGAATTTATCCACGCGTTTCTTTGTATTCACATACATCTAATAACCTCAATATTTATTACTATTATTAAATATTATTATATTACTTTTTAATTGTATCATCCTTCTAATAAACCGACCATTTAAATGAAGGGGAAATCCGATCTTGCCGTTTATCTGTATCACGTGCTGTTATGAGAGCTTGTAAAAGAATGAATCTACTTACATACATACGTACAAACGAATGTAACGCGTATTTTATTGCACGCGTACTCTCTTTGCATCTGTCCGAGCAAATATTTTCTCACGATTGTACCGATTGAGCGATATCGCGCGTTACTCTAGATCATAGATAGCAGATAGTTGGAATATTGACCTTCTGTTTTCTTCAATTTTTGATGACTCTCATAGCGAAGGCAGTCATGTCTTTTTCATTGAATACTTAATGACACAATTAGGATTAAATATACGATCGTTTGAAATTTAGAGAATTTTTAAGGATCGATAAGAACGAAGGTTTTCTACGAGCTTTCTAAGCATCGTTACATGAACTTGTACAGTATAGAAACTAATTTCTGATCTGTAATTAGCTAATAGATAAATCATTTTTTCGAAAATGGTTATACAAAATATATATCGATTGGATCTTGTCGATGTATATAAGAAGCAACAAAACAATTTTACTGACACAATTTCCTTCTGTTCGACCCCTTGTCATCAGGTGTCACGATGGCTACTTTGATTTCAGTATCGCGATAACCAATGTCCTGAGTCATTATAAACGGTGGGCTTTTGCAAATGAGATTTCGATCGAAACTACTTGGCCAATTATATAAAATCGATTGTGTACTATCAATGATCTGAATAAACAATTACCTTACTTTGTAAAAATAAAAAACCTAGCTAAATCATTGGAATAAGGCTAATAGTATATGTACGTACTCAACGAGCAAAGTCTTAACATGATAATGAATTCCGTTTTTGCCTTTCTCTTTTTTGGTAAGAAGTGTTTGCTTTTTAGTTAAGGCCGAAATCTGAATTTCTTGGCATGATCCATAGTGCCGAACGATTGCGTGCAGTCAGCTTTATTTATGGCCTCGAGGTCAGTCGATTTCGCGTATTAAGATTAACATTTTTATTGGCCTTGTTGCCTAGTCTTTCTTGCTCCTCTCCAATCGATTTATGATGCTGCTTATCGTCGCACGGTGAAATGTAAGTTTCACTTATTCGATCGTTTTAAGATAACCTTAATCTAACCGCAATCCTAGCTAAATAAAATTTCCATTTGATTCTTAAATTTAATCCTCGTCTAAATCACTTCTATGTATTTAAGGATAAATTAATTGATTACAAGTATCTGTATTTAACATGTATAGGTTAGGTCTTTAAACTTTCTTTGATCTAAATTACATCACATCTGATTCTTTTAACACTTTACCGACCGATAGTCGATTAATGGGTTTTTGTCTCTGACACTTACCAATCGATAACCTATTAATTGGTTTTTTGTCACCGACAATCTTTGTCATTATTTGTGCAGTAATTTGTTATTTAGTACTAAGGTATCTTGCTCAGTTGCGTCAGTTGCGTTGCTTTGTAAGCTACCACAGTTTTAAATCAATTTGAAAAGCGTACCGTTCGCGATGAATAAAAAGAATGGTATTGGAGAGTCTAAACCGAAACAGAGAGATTCCCGGCGCCAGGGAGAATCTGCGCCTGAGATGCCGGTCGGATGTGCATATGCTGTTGAATCATTAGCGGTCGGTAAGGTGTTAAAAGTTCGAACTACAAAGTCTGATTTAAAGATATGATAATTTCTATAAGGGACATTTTCAATTTCTAAAAACCAAAATGATCGTTATCAAAATTAATGGAGATATTTAAGGCATAAAGAAGTCTTCGTTTTTTAATAATTTTAATGGAAGGCTTTGCTATGGGACTGATAAGTTTCTAGACGATTTTTAATTTGGAAGAATAAAACGAAATTATAGGAGTTGTGATCTGTTCGTCTTGCATGTAAAAATTCATTAACAGATGACGCAGTGTAGAAGGGCGTATCATTACAATGAATTACTACAAAATTTTGCTATTTATCCGATATAATTTCTCTGTAGTTAACCACAACCATTTAAACGTAGGAAGCCATTAAAATATAATAACATGGTAATAGCCTTTGAATTTTATTAATTTTCTTTTTTTCTTATCACCAACGTGATTCGTAAACCAAACTCATAAATCCAAAGCAATGTAATTATTTTTGAAAGAGAAGCACCTACCATACACCGAGTTTAATTTTACAAGTCTCAATACGTTCGCCTTCCATTCACCTTCTTTCCTTTCTTCCAACTCCGACATCAACCACCTCCACTTCCATCCCTCATACAAACACACACATACGCACACACACACGTTCGATCTTCTCAAAGCAACACCTTTTCGCAACCCCAAACTCCGACATGGTCGCAGCATTGAACTCGAGGTTTTTTCAGCACTTGAGCCACGCTCGCGTCGTCGCGATATATCGTCGGTGAAGTGCCGCGGAAATGAAAATCACCGTTGCGCGAGACACGTGGACAGGGAGGTCGTTGATTGTCAGCGCGTTGCAACGCGGGCGCGAGCGAGCTAGCAAGTAAGAAACAGAAGGAGAGAGGGAGAAGGGGCGAGTGACGAGGGAGCAAAGGGGAGTCAGTTACTTAGGCAGCCGGCCAGGGTTGTTGCGGGACTTGCGGGATCCGGGGTTGCCAGGTTCGGCGGGTGGCAGCCCGGGTGGAAACACGCGAACGATCCTCTGATCCCCTCGCGAGATATCGGCCACTCACTCACGCGTCCGCCGACGGCCCTAGCCGCGCCGCAACACGCTGCCCTGCCTGCTTGACTGCTTGCTTGCTTGCTTGCTTCCTTGCTTGCTTGGTCAGCCGCTCCACTCTACCTTCGCTCGCAAACTGACCGACCTACCTCTTGCTTCTTCGTTCTGTTTTCTTCCGTTCTTCGTGTACCAAGTACTTGAGCCTTTCCGGTCACAGAGAAAGAGAGAAGCATTCGAAGCTTTTCTTTAATTCTGCCACGTTCTTGCATTTTTCATCTAATCGTGCTTTTCTATTATTCAAACATTTCTTAACATTGGCAATGAAACAACGAGCTCTAAATTTTTGTTGGGAATATTAAAAATCTTTTTGTCTGGTGAAACAGAGAAGTAGTTTATTAAACTTTTTAGACAATTTATTAGGTTGGCAACTAAGTGATTGTGGATTTTGTCGTTAGGTGGTGTTGACAAAAGCCGCAGTCACTTAGTTGCCAACCCAATAGTTCCATTTGGCTTCAGTTGGTTTTCTTTCATATTTTCGTAGAAGGAATTTTGTAGAATAATTGTAGTATGTGGGAATGGTTTACGCAGCTTTTTACTGCAATTCAGTTTAATTCGTTTCCTTTCTTGATTTTATCCAGAGTTCAATTTTCTACGGTGAGTTTAGTATTTGGGTATTTATTGCTCGTTGATAATTAAGTTAAGTGTAAGGTAGCGTGGGTGAAATAGGATGTGAGATACACAGTGTGTGATAAGAAGAGTTCGCAACAAATAACATTGTTTTAAATGTTCCTTATTGTAAGTATTTGGGAATGGCATGTTTTCTACTTTTATAAATTGTTTTCTATTGTTGCAATTTTCATATTTTTTTAATATTATTTCCTTAAATAATTTCATCCTGCTCTCGTTGTTCTAGTGGATTTTCACACACGTTTTAATGGTACACCTCGTTCTTCTTTAAGAATTTTCCTTTTACCATTGCTTCGCGACGTCTCATCCTTTCTATTTTGCACTCCACTTATATCGCTCGCGTTTTCCATTTTTCTTATCCTCTTCCTGTTCGATCTAATCGCTGGTTTATGATCACGGACGGTTTAGGTTCGCGATAATTTGGTCTTTTTACGCATGAGGAACACGTCAGTTGCATCCGTGCCGTGTTATTTCGTTCACATCCTTTTTCCACTTTTGTTTCTCCTGCCTCTTATCCAGTTAGACGATTTCGCTGATGCTAAATGTTCGTCGATCGTGTTATTTGTATTTTTGCAATTCTCGTTGCTTCCCACTTTTTGCAGAATTTGTTATTGTTTCTATGAGCTTCTCCTTTTTTCAAAATCGTTCGATGCTGATTTCTCTAGCTCGACCAGAGGTTTTTTTTCTTACTTATTTGAAGTGTTATGGTAACTGTAGTTATGTATTATTAAATCCACGAGGAAAATGTAGCCG
The DNA here is from genome assembly GCA_037178635.1 of Bombus dahlbomii. Lineage (NCBI taxonomy): Eukaryota > Metazoa > Arthropoda > Insecta > Hymenoptera > Apidae > Bombus > Bombus dahlbomii. The sequence goes on from CM074118.1 coordinate 1,784,541, forward strand.
CAGGAAATTCAGAAAGAACTGCTTTGTGTTCAATGCTTTGGAATTATCGTTGAATATAGTGCAGATAACAATCAATAGACAAGTATAAAAAATCATTGTCCAATTATTAATATTGTATTTTATTCTGATTTTCCAAACAATGAAGAATTTTAATATATATTTGTTAATTCTGGCTTTTTTATCATGTCAACAAATTTCTACTTCATTATTGTTTAACAAAATAACATAATGGCGAATTAAAACATAACAATAAATTAATAATCAAAATGTCTAATATTGTAATTTCATAATCACAAAGTTTTTTAATTAATCATAGGTAGATTTGTCTGCATTTTAAAAAAATCCTAAATTTGGAAGGAAAAGTAAAAATTCAGTCTTCCCTATATCTGTCTTAGAATATATTCAAAAAGTGTTCAATTTACTCGACAAACGACACGATTCTTGAGATAAGGTTTTTACTGGCACGCTTTCGTCAGTAGCATTGCGATTGATGAAGTCGATTTGAAGGTTAGCTCGATACGTGACGTGACGTCGTAAAGCAGCAGCACAAGAAAGCTGGTGTGTATACACGGTGGAACGTAAAGGGCCGACGTTCGTGGACGAACGAAAGCGTGCAATGAAACTGGCTGCCCACTCTCTTCGTAAGTAACGAGAAATGTGCAGTAAAACTGGCGAACTGGCAAAAACACGGCAACCAATTCGACTAGCAACGATTTCTTACAATTGCTTCTGCACTTTTTTGCATTAGCCCTGATTTATGCTAAACTACCGAATTTGTAATATTTCGGGGCATTATTCAGATTTCATTTTATTGTAATAGACTGTGATACGTCCGATTTCTTATTTACAATACAATTTCATTACTTTGTCTAATTTTTAAAAGTCCCAACATTAGATGATCTTAATTTTATTCTTTAGTTATTTGTCCTTATTTTCTCAATTTTTCAATATTTTTTCATATCTACGGTTTCATTATTTTTCTATAACTTAAATCGTAACGAAATTTTCAATAGATATAGAACCCATGACAATTCTGCGAGATGAGGCAATTGTAAATATATATATATATATATATGTATTCTGTTGTTAAAGAAGATTTATGTAGTATAAAATAGTGATTTTTTCATACCTAAGGTTTCATTACTTTTTACGACTTAAATCGTAACGAAATTTTCACTAGATATATTAGGTTGGCAACTAAGTGATTGCTACGTGAAGCATTACCTAATAACAAAATTTGCAATCACTTAGTTACCAACCTAATAGAACCTATGACAATTCTGTGAGACGAGGCAATTGTTAAAAGATCATATATACATATGTATTCTGTTGTTAAAGAAGATTTCTATAGTATAAAATAGTGATTCTAGAGAAATTCCAGTAGTTCCATCTATTTTTACTTTCTATGAGATAAGTTGTAAAGAAATTTTTATCCTTGAATCTATGTCGCTTGTATAACTTGAGGCTATCTAGAAAATTATATTCTGCTACCAAACAAGTTCCTTTTAATAAAAAGCAGTGATTGCAGAAAAATTCCAATAATTCTACCTATTCAGGCATTCTCTGTTATTAGAGAAGGAAAAAAGGGAATACATATACATACATGACGAGGTAACGTGTTAGTTTCTAAAACCAGCACGAATACAGGGAATTACTACTGTCTCGTACAGGGGCTTGCTTATTTGTTCCGTCCTTTTTTCTTCGAGCGTGTTGGCCAATCCTGCTATTGATTACAAGAGAGAAGAAATCGAGTGGTGTATGATAAATCGGGAGAGCTGACAGCCCCGTGACGCTCGTTTCTTCTCTCTTTCTCCCTTTTCTGTTGGCCTTTTTCTCCTGCTTTTCTCATGAAGAAGGGTGGTGGTCCGCAACGGGCGTCCCCATAGAGATTCCATGGACCCCCGGAACGCATTATGGAAGCATCAAGGGAAAAAGCACAGCTATTGTGCTTTGCTGGCCAACCAAAAAACTTCACCAACCAAAATCTCTCGAAATCCCCCTCCACTCTGCTCCGCCCATCTCGTTATTTCGGTTGAGAAGCTGCCTCTCCTCTGGAATTGCGTTACATCCGTTGGACGAAAGTCTTATTCGACGAACGCAGATTGATAGTAATTTTTGTTAAAAGATTTTCTAGTTTTCTATAGCGTTTTTTATTTGCATAAAAAATCTTTTAATTCTTCTATTAATGTGGATTTTATTTAGATAATAACACGTATCATTTGCAGGTAATTCTTTTATTCAAAATATAAAATATTATGAAACCAATGAGCTTCAGAAGCTTCGGTTTTCTGTTGTTCGTTTATTATGGTTGTTATGTAATGTTTCAGGATTGCGAGACAAATTTTTCTTATTAATTACTAATTATAGAATCACATTTCCTGTGATTTTCTAAAGACAGCGTAATGCACATATACACCAGAAAGAGTTTCACTAAAAACAAATCCATTTGTCGTTGAATTAATTATACCGGGTGTCAAGTAACATATCGAACATTCTTGCAAGGTAAGTCTATAATATATACAATATACAATAATTTGTCAGAATATAACGTTGGACATACACAACACCGAGTGTATTAACTCTTTGCACTGTGAATTTCATTTCAATTTGGTTAGCAGCAGCTCTCAACACTTTTAAGTGTTTTATTTGAAATCTACTTTAGCTAAAAAATAAGACAATTTAAATAAATAAAGGAAATAACAAATTCACTTAAATACAATTCACACTATTGTTGTATTTTCTAAATTTTAAGTATGATATATCTTGAAACAATTTCCAGGGTCCTGCTTTCCTATCGCACGTTTCACAAAAAAAGCTGGGACTGAAAGAATGTCGAGTGGAACTCAATAAAGGAGCTTCTGAGCTACTTTACATAAAAACACAATGTACATGAAAATACGTATCGCTGGCAAGAATTTAGCAAAATAAGTAAAAAGATAAAAAGATACGCAATGTTTTTCGAATGGTATCAGGTGGAATAACGTCGTATCGATAACGTCGATGGCAGTCACGGTTCCTTAATCTAAAACCTTTGGCCGGAGATCGTTAGATTCTATTGCCGCGTGGAAATCGCGGATAAGGAACGCGGGACCGGAAGCTCGTGGCGGCGAAGGGTAAAGGGGCGAGCGCGGCGAGGGCGGCTCAACGTTTCGTTTGCATGTCCCGGTGTAATAAGCGTCACCCCCGGTGACTTCTCGGCTGGCGTTATTAATTCGATTATAATGAGCTATTAAGCGAAACGCTGGTAATCCTGACAAGCTCCATTCAACGGGCTAGGCTTAGCTGCTCGAACCCGGCGATTGCTTGCAACCCTGTTCGCTGTTAAGCAAATTATCAGAGAGGGGAACGCCTCGAGCCTCCTACTGCCTTCTTATCGCATTTTTACGACACCTTGATTTCAATTTTTAAATCGTTTCCGCAATGTCTCCGTTCAGGGTAAAGTAATTCCTCCAAGACGGATTTAGGATGTTAAGGATGGCTGACAGGATCGTTTTTCTGCTTAATAAATAATTGAAAGACTTTTTTTGTAAATTGAGTAAATTGCGTTTGAAACATTAATTAATCTGGGTTTTTTAATATTAGTACCTTTCAATTGATAATTGTAATGACTCTTAAAGATGTTCTTTTTATATTTATAAAATGGATACAAATTTGTATAATAATTCAACTATTTTATTAGAAAATTTATATATCTATGTTGCGTTTGAAATATTAATTAATCTGGGTTCTTTCAATTGATAAGTGTAATGACTCCTAAAGATGTTCTTTTTATGTTTATAAAATGGATACAGATTTGTATAATAATTCAACTATTTCATTAGAAAATTTATATATCTAAGTTGCGTTTGAAATATTAATTAATCTGGGTTCTTTCAATTGATAAGTGTAATGACTCCTAAAGATGTTCTTTTTATGTTTATAAAATGGATACAGATTTGTATAATAATTCAACTATTTCATTAGAAAATTTATATATCTAAGTTGCGTTTGAAATATTAATTAATCTGGGTTCTTTCAATTGATAAGTGTAATGACTCTTAACGATGTTCTTTTTATGTTTATAAAATGAATGCAAATTTGTATAATAATTCAACTATTTCATTAGAAAATTTATATATTTATGTAGCTATTTATAGTAATTTGTATAGATAAGACTTTTTCTCAAACAATTTCTCAATTATAAGAGTATAAAGTATTTCGTTATTAGGCATTGGAATTTATTATTTGTTGCAATACAGATGTTGTAGTTTAACATTTTGTCTGCCACGCCAGAATTACATGTTTCGCTGAAAACGCCACGGGAGTATTTTTATTATTCAAAGCATATAATGGCAAAATAACAATAAATTGATGATGTAAGACAACATTCTTCCGCAATGCACCGTTTATCTTATTGATGGTCACGGGTGACCATCGTGGCGCCTTGGTAACAGTTGATAGCTACATGTTATAACAAGGCTTCGTTTATTTCAACAAACCATTCGGATTCGTCATTTCGTCGTAAGCAAAATATATTGTTGAAACATGCAGGAGATATTAGTAAACAGTATTACGATTATTTTTATGATTTCGACGAAACATTCGGTTGAAATGGTAGAGGTCCGGAAAAAAATTATGTTTGCGATAAACCAATGGTAGTGGTAGATTACAACAGAGGAAAATGCGCTGTAGATTTATCAGATCAAATGGTAGCATATTCTACACCACATAGAAGAACCCTCGAGTGGTATATAAAATTAGCTTTAGAGTTATTGTTAAATACATCAATTTCAAACGCGATGATACTCTATAAACAAGCAACAAAAACAGAAATCAAGGTACCAGCTTTTAGAATGGCACTCGTAACGCACCTTGCACAGTGCCATTTACCAGAGTCGTGAAATATACTTATTCGACAAAAGATTGCGACACGAAACGCAGAAGAAAGAAGGGCAAGCGTACCTGGCACGAAAATTCTGCAGAGAGTGGTATAAAAAAAATGTTAAACAGTTAGGATCAAAAATTGCTAAGAATGGGACCAAAAAGGTGACCACCTATTGTCCAGATTGTATTGATGAGCTACATTTATGTCTGAAGTGTTTCAACACAGTGCACCTTTAGATGCAACGTTCGTTTTCATTTTTTTTGTTGATGTTTTATTGATGAAAGCATCTTCTATTTATCGGTTATATTCAAAATGTCTCAACTGTCAATTTTCATACAATTTTTACATTTGTAAGAAGTTGAAGCGCTCTGGTCACCAATGACCACTGTAGCAGTCAAAGTATTAACATTTGTTAGAAAAGAAAGAAATACAGAGACATAGATCTTAGGAAAAATTATTTCTTGATATATTGAGCAATGTACACCTCAGCTTACTCTATGTTAATTGTAATATCCTATTTTTTTTATTATTTAATTTGCATTTTACAATTTGTCCAGCTAGACATTTGGTAAAGTTTTCTAACTTAATAGCTAAATAACATGCTACTCCCAGCAGAATACCATCTTCGAATTTGACTATTTTATTTCTTTAGTGAGTTCAATGGATTGTTTTCCTTTTAGTCTTCTTTCTATGAGAAAAACATCCTGTTTGAAGTTTTCATTTGTTACAATTTTCTTTCTAGGGTATTGCGTTTTTTCTTTCCTCTATTTAAAATAAAATAAGAGTTGTTAATAGCATAACTTGCGTATATAACAAAGTACAAGAAACAAATAGGTTAGGTATTGTTACAAAATATTGTTCAAATCAGCTGACTTAAATCTCCAAGTGAATGAAAAAACAGTAGGTTAATTATTGAAAACAAGAACGATATTATCATCGAATGTCGATTTAACGTCTGAAAACTACATAATGTAATTCTCCTTCGAATTCCATTCCAATGCCTCTAACTATCTGTTATTAATCACTTTTATGCCTTGATTTTCTAAAAAAAAAAAAAAAACAAGTAATCGAACTAGTCACGTTAGATTATTCCTTGGTACCACCTATTCATTGGTCGATTAGCTGCTAGTCGTTAAAATTGAAATTCCTTCTTCTATATATTCTCGTTTATGTAATAACGAAACTGGTGCAATGTCTGATGGAAAATACCTTCTGCGTATACGGCTGGTTGAATGGGGCGGGGAAATCGACTTTAAATCGCCGGAATTCGACTGATCTTTGCTCGATAAGAGGCGTTGTTGCGCGTTGCTTATTCATGAAGTTTTTAACAGTTTGACAACTGAACTAGCCACGACCTGAGTCCTGCGCTCGATGAAATCGCCTGGTGTTTTTTTTTCTCCCCTATTTTCGTTTCCACGTTTATAATTACACGCACTTATGCAAATCGTTAGGCGTTTAACCACTCGGTACTTTTCACTCGATCTATCCGAGATAAATTGTTCGTCCGTCACATTCAATTGCCGTTTTGCGTAATGTGATTACCGTGTCTTTCGTGCAATCTTTAAGTTATCGCGTTCAGTTCTATATTATTAGCATTTTATATGATTTTTCATTTTTTTTCTTCCTTCCTTCCTTTCTCTGCGTTTGATCATTTCAATGGATTGTTAGCATTATTTTTTTTTTCCTTTTACCTTAAAACGATCGTACGCGCTACGAAAATATATCGCTTTTTAATTAAAGCTTTACAGACGCGATACCTGTTATCGCCGCGGCGTTTCTTTCGAAATGATCAGATAACTCGAGTGCAAGAATTTCGTTCTTAAGCGCGAATCTTATCAGGGTTTTTCGATATCTATCGTGATCGCTATCGAACCCAGCGTGCGTGATAAATCGTGTTTGATATGCACGAAATATCTTTTTCCGTGTATAAACACGCTGTAGTAGGGTCGTTTATGTTGTAAAAGGAAAAAAAGAAAAGACTCAGGAAATGATAAATGGCCATTACAATTTTTTTATTTAAAGTTCTATGTAAAGGAATAAGACAAAGTAGCAATCAATTTTCAAACAAGAAACAAGTAACAATTCATTAGCTTTCAGTAAAAAATCTACAACTTCCAAGTATCGTATGTTACGTAACACGACAATCATTTCGAATATTCTCCAAGTATATCGATGTCAGATTTTTCAGATATCACGGTCGTACATAGCGTGACGATCATTTTGCAAATCGTCCAAGTGTTCTAAATTTACATTTTCAAAATGCCAACGTTCCTGCATAGCGTGTTAATGATCTTGAAGATCCTTCAGATACTGCAAAAATTCCTGTTCTTCAGATACAAAGTCTTCTAAATGCCAAGAAATATCAGAAAATGTCGAAATTCAAAAGGTCCAATTATCAGAAAAATTGAGCAACTGTTGGGTTGGCAACTAAGTGATTGCGGATTTTGTCATTACGTGGTATTGGCAAAATCTGCAATTACTTAGTTGCCAAGCCAATATTAGAACATGGTTTTAACATCATAACTCCGATGATAACTTGCCAATGATCTTGAAGATCCTTCAGATACTGCAAAAATTCCTGTTCTTCAGATACAAAGTCCTCTAAATGCCAAGAAATATCAGTAAATGTCGAAATTCAAAAAGGTCCAATTATCAGAAAAATTGGTTAACTATTGGGTTGACAACTAAGTGATTGCGGATTTTGCTAATACCACGTATGACAAAATCCGCAATCACTTAATTGCCAACCCAATATTAGAAATAGCCTTAACGTCATAACTCCGATGATAACTTGTCAATGATTTTGAAGATCCTTTAGATGCTGCAAAAATTCCCGCTATTGAGATACAAAGTCCTCTAAATGCCAAGAAATATCAGAAAATGTCGAAATTCAAAAGATCCAATTATGAGAAGAATTGATCAACTATTGGGTTGGCAATTAAGTGATTGCGGATTTTGTCATTACGTGGTATTGGCAAAATCTGCAATTATTTAGTTACCAAGCCAATATTAGAATATAGTTTTAACGTCATAACTCCGATGATAACTTGTTCAAATGCTTGACACCACGAATCAAAGCATCAGAGATCTATCGTGGCGAAGCAATGGAGAGTAGTTTGTAGGGAAGAAAGATAGCCGACGAGCGATTCGCAAGTGGTAGATTTATGGTCGTGGAGCTACGGTATTCTCGTAAAAGCTTGGGGTATCTTCTGTTACGCGTTGCATTCGTGTGCATAATCTTATCATGTTCGTTTACGACTGTCGCACGGGCGTAAACGGCGGCTAAATAACTCAGCTGAGGTCAGTATAAACACCGATAAATTTTTGTTCTATCTCGGTAAGCCCTCTTATCATTTGCTGTATCGAATTTTGATTCCTACCTGGCTCACGAATAACCACGTGGATGTCTTCTTTCTACAGAAACATTAAACATCTCGTGTTTATTATACTTCGACGTTTCGTCTAACCTAACATTCTTCGCTTTTTTCCGGCATCTTTGTAATTTTCACGCGAGATAATTACAGTTAAGTTACCATGGCCCGGTAATTATCAGCGGTGCTTCTTAATTTGTCACGTAGAACCGATATCTACATCTTGATTTTACGATATTGCAAATCATCGTTGAAGCGTTTGGTATTTGATTCATTCGATTGTGTGTAATAAGAACAATTTCGAGTTGAGAAATATTAGTTTGTTGGGGAAGCTTGTAGCGAGAGTTATGAAACGTCTAATTACAACCAAATCTCCTGCCATCTGCAACTTCACGAATCCTCTCTTGAGAAACTCTTTCGTCTCTTTTGACAATGAATTTCTTCGAATAGCTTTTACAAACTTTTAAACCATTTAATATATGTTTTTTTGAATAAGTTTTATAAAAACCACAACAAATAATAATGAGATTTTACTATTAGGTTGGCAACTAAGTGATTTGTGAGTTGGTAATTAAGTGAATCATTTAGTTGCCAACCTAATCACGTAGTTACCAACCTAATCACTTAGCTGCCAATACATTTGACCAATGAGAAATACAGAAGCAAATATCTCAACTGATTGAAAAAATTCTTCTTTCTCTCTACGAACTTCTACCTCTCGATGATCTTTTTATGTCTCTCGGTAATTCGCTTTAATATTCAACGAAGCTAGTATTTTATTGCAGTTTCATAATGGCAATTTTTAATAAAGACGTTTTTCGAACAACTCGATCTTCGGTAAATTCTGTGTACCCAATCATTCAGTTTTAATTAATCGTAATGATAAATTGAAGAATAATAATGATAGCTAGCTCCGCGAAGACAGGAATGTGGCTAATCGCGATCGGCTGAGAAGCATGTGCAAGATTAATGATGTCTGTCGAACCGGAATTACGTGTCACGTTTTATTAATCTCGTTACGTGTAGTTTGCGTTTGAAAGGCACTAGGTCGTCGGCCAACAAGTACGTCACATTTTAGTTGTCCGTCAATCTTAATTGAATTCACCACCCAGGCGAAAAACCTCTCGACTTCGATGCCTCGAGTGGACCGCGTCACGGTTTCACCAGCGACGGCCATTCGAGATGCACGAACTTGTGTAAAGTGTCGTCAACGAGCGACAATTGGGTCGTGTCGCGACACTTAAACGTTACAAATTGTTGTTCCAAGAACTCGGGGTGAGTAACGTGGAAAGCAACGATGGAGAAGTCCGTGGAAAGGAAAATATGCGTTTCCCTATTTCTTCTTCTTAACACTTTCAATGCTGCGTGTTCTTAACACGTCGGATGTGAACGATAGGAACCTACAGAGGTTACAAAAAGTGTAGTCAAATATCCTGATAATTTTTGATATATGTGGACTTAATTACTTGGTACGTACAATGTCAGTATTTTTTCTTGACACTATATTTTCTAAAAATACAAACAATTTTATCTACTTTTTAAGAATTCGTAAATCGACTAAATTGAAATTTCCAGTATCATCCTTCGAAGTGAAAGTAACTTAGATTGCAAACCGTATGCGATTTTATGACTAAAGTCGATAAAATACGTAGATCAAACGCACCGAATATCGAAAAGGTACCTGAACCTACTTTTCATCCGCATTAATCAACGATAACCGAAATCGTAGAAGATGCCTCGCCTCCAAAAGTAACTTTATCGGATCGTCTTTCCTATTGACCATTAATTTTCCATGAGATAGGAATCAAGAGAGTGGACAGGCACGATTCTCTCGCTAGTGAAACTTAAAATAGTCATCTCGTTGGATAAACAGAAGCTGAATAACGAGCTGCCTCCGGATCGGACCAGTAATTTCACGCCAGTCAAACCTCCTCCCAAATCATCGAATATTTAAATACGTACCAGCTGGTTTGGGCACGTTCCTTTTCACTTGCATCCATTTGTAGGTGGGTACGTGTGGCTGTTGCGGTTGTTGCTGCTGCGGAGGATGGTGACTATGGGGATGCTGTTGATGATGATGCCCGTGACTATGTTGGTGCGGGTGTTGAGGATGGCCTGACTGTTGCAGCACGTGATAACACGATGGATCCGGATTTTCCTCCTTGTAGTGGCCAGCGGAATGTCCACTGTAGTCGTTTTGTCGGATTTGTGAATGATAGTGAAGCGAGTCTTCGGTGGTGGGCATCTGATGTAGATAGTTGGTGGTACCAGCGAGCTGGTAGTCGGGCTCGTGATGATGATGGTGGTGATGATGGTGATGACTAGAAGACTGATGATGCAACTGTTGGTCGTGCTCCGTTCTCGAGTGACCAGCGGTCATCATGGGACCTTGATGAAGACCGTTGCCAGAGGAAGAAGCGGGATGGTGATGATGATGATGGTCGTCTCTGTACGCCGCTTGCTGGACGTGGTAACTCTGGTGAGGATCTACCGATCCATGGGAGCCGTTCGCGTGCTGATGTTGCTGACTGTACGATGACGACGAAGAAGCGTAGTCCAAATTAGTATAACTCAGACCGTTCTCCGAGGAGATTATCGCGGTCGTGGAGCCATCCTCGTGCAGAACACCCGCCGACGGCGAGTAGAAGCCCTGTGGAGGCGTACCGGAAGATGTGGCGGATTCTGACGCCAGGAAACTCTCCGAGGAAGAGGACGAGTACGGTGAGACCGCGGTCTGAGGGAAGTAGTGCGCTGGAGCGAGTTCCGGCGAAGCTGGCACAGGCACGTGTCCCCCGACGGACACGGGTTGATGATGATGATGATTTCCTTGACCCGTGCACACGTAGTTGGGGTATGAGTCAGGCTTGCCGTAAGTTCCGTACATGCCCATGTCCATCATCATCATCCTCGTGGCGTGGAGGCGAATACATCAATCGGCCACCTGCTGCCGGGCTACCAGCGTGTCCTTCGGTGCGCGCACTCTTTCACTGAGGAAGGGAGAGAGCAATTTGCGGAGAAAGGAGCGTTCCAGCGATTAGCTTACATCTCGACCAACGGCTACCACGTTGACTTCTATCTACACTTTTCTGTATCCACGATGCTTGATAATTGTGTAACGATCAATGGAAAGCTTTAACTTAAGAGCTTTCTGTGGTTATAGCACAGAAATATCACTGGTTGACACACTTTTTTACCAACAGTCCAAGCGTACGATATTCCTCCTGACAGTGTTTCACTTGCTCTCAGATGTTAGTCAACTTCGTCATAGCTTCTTCCCTTTACTTTAACATCCTCGGTGTAGTCCAAAGTCTGATCAACGTGAACAAGTCGGTCGTAGTAGGCGAAAATATCTAGAAAATCGCGAATACGCGAGAAATCCCGAGGCAGATTGCCGGAATCCGCCAGAGCACGCGGTATTGCGTCGTCGCTAGCGCAAGTAAGCGGAGAAACAGCGAACGCGTAGACGTCGATCCGGTCGGCGAGAGTCGCTGAAGTGGACTGGCTAGGTGGACTGGTCTGGCGGAAGGCGGCACGGTCGAACGCTGCACGCAGGTGAGATTGCGAGCCACAAGGGTCTGGTGTGTCCAGCTCTCGTTTCTCTCTTCCACGCTAGGTTCCTTTTCTCTTTCTCTCCCTCTTACTCTCTCTGTCTCTCTCTCCCCTTCTGTCTCGCTCTTCCTCCCTCCCCTTTGGTTCTCTGGCAAACGAGTCGCTGTACGTACATCAAGGTATAGTCAGGGTGCTGCCTTTTCAAAACTGGGCGTGTTCACGACGCCGGTCACGTGAGCGTCTTTGGGAGGAGTCAGCCAATCCTGAACGAGCCTGCGCGTCCGGCGTCCGTAGCCTCATGATGGATCACCGAGCTAAATTTTATTTTTCCTACGTTCTTTTTATCTGGCACGCTGCAGTTGACACTTATCGCGGCGGGTAGAGGTAGTCGAGTATTATATCTCGGTGCCCACCTTCCAGGATAGCCGGGGTCTCGCCTCCTAGTCGGTGTTCCCTTCCAAGCTCCGACCCAGCATCGCTCCTTCTTTTTTTCCTTCTTCCGCGAGTTCTTTTCGTTTCTCTTTTCCCCTTTCCTCTTTTGCGCCTTTTTTCTTTCTTCTTTCTTTTTTTTTTTTTTTGCTTTAACGCGACTGGTCGCTCTTCTGTGTACACACGCGTGTCTCACCTGTCCCTGACAGGACACACTGTCTCCTGCGCTTTCATTAACGCCTGACGTCCTGATGGGTTAATTAGGAACCGCTAGATCTACGTCGTGAAAGCTACACGGAGAACCATCCTAACCGGGTTCCACCGAGCTTGCTCCGACTTCCAAACGGAATCGGGTTAGTATTCTACGTTTTGCAACGTCTATTTAATTAATTAATATTTGTGTAGGCGCCAGAGCTACTTCTCAATCGCTTTGTTGTCGAGGGAATTCTTACCAAAACAAAGACACTGTTCAAATATGAATTTATTTTAAGCGAGTGACCTCAATCCAGTGGGCCACTAATTTCTTCACGCGAAATCATCCTAGTCATTCTACAACACATTTACGTTTTCTCTCTGTGTATATGAATGTATGTGTATTCACAGATTTTACGAATGTTCATTTCAAAGTAACTTTGCTTTCTGCTTTGCATTGTCTTGTGTTTCGACCCTTAAATCATTGTTATACTAAGTGTTCCATATCAAACGTATTCCCATCACAAATTCAGCTTTCTTTCTCGTTTACGTATGGGGAAAAGTATTCTCTGATATGTTCAGAAATTTTAGAAATTTTCACTTCAGAGCGGACTTCCTTTTAACACTTTAACTGCCACGCCGAAATCACATGTTTCGTTGAACATGCCACGGGAGTATTTTTATTATTCAAAGCATATACTGGCAAAATAATAATAAATTGATGATGTAAGACAACATTCTTCGCCAATGAACCGTTTATCTTATTGGTGGTCACGGGTGACTACTGTGGCGCCTTGGTAACTGTTGATAGCCACATATTATAACAAGGCTTCGTTTATTTCAACAAACCATTCGCTTTCGTTGTTTCGTCGCAAGCAAAATATATTTTTGAAACGTGTAGGAGATATTAGTAAATAGTATTACGATTATTTTTATGATTTCGACGAAACATTCGGTTGAAATGGTAGAGGTCCGAAAAAAAATTATGTTTGCGATAAACCAATGGTAGTGGTAGATTACAACAGAGGAAAATGCGCTGTAGATTTATCAGATCAAATGGTAGCATATTCTACACCACATAGAAGAACCCTCGAGTGGTATATAAAATTAGCTTTAGAGTTATTGTTAAATACATCAATTTCAAACGCGATGATACTCTATAAACAAGCAACAAAAACAGAAATCAAGGTACCAGCTTTTAGAATGGCACTCGTAACGCACCTTGCACAGTGCCATTCACCAGAGTCGTGAAATATACTTATTCGACAAAAGATTGCGACACGAAACGCAGAAGAAAGAAGGGCAAGCGTACCTGGCACGAAAATTCTGCAGAGAGTGGTATAAAAAAAATGTTAAACGGTTGGGATCAAAAATTGCTAAGAATCGGACCAAAAAGGTGACCACCTATTGTCCAGATTGTATTGATGAGCTACATTTATGTCTGAAGTGTTTCAACACAGTGCACCTTTAGATGCAACGTTCGTTTTCATTTTTTTTGTTGATGTTTTATTGATGAAAGCATCTTCTATTTATCGGTTATATTCAAAATGTCCCAATTGTCAATTTTCATACAATTTTTACATTTGTAAGAAGTTGAAGCGCTCCGGTCACCAATGACCACAGTGGCGTCGCAGGAGAAACAGTGGTGGGTCATATATGATCCACGTGGCAGTCAAAGTATTAAGATTCGGTTCTACACTTATATCTTTAACATCTTTAACATAAAGTATGTCAGACGACTTGCCTGCTAGACGACTGTGTATTTCAGTGGATTAATAGCTACAAATAGCAGATATAAATGTGATCGTTGGCCGTGAAGTTCCCACAAAGTTACGTAATAACACTGTACGAAACAGCGTTTAAGTTGGATGAAGTAGGTTCGGAGGAAGCGAAAGAAAAAGACGGAGAAAGATATAGGAGTTGGAGGGACGCGGTTGACGGGCCCATGGGACGTCTCTTACCCCATGTGGGTTCAGTGACAGGATGACACATTCCGCCGTGAAAGTTTTAGGAGAGCGGTCCTGTATCAGCGGTTCAGTCAGAAGAGCTTATATCGAGGGCGCCACCTGCGGCCACCCGCGACATCCGTTCTGTGCCGTGCATCAGATCAGGAAATCTTCATCTTGATCGAACTTCCCTCACGTCTCATAGTTCTGATTCTCACTGTCGGCCGATCTTTTTCACCTGAACGCCCTCGTGCATCGGTCCTCTCGCTCTCCTCGTACGTCGATATTCGTTAATTCGGGTTTGATGATAACGTTGCCTGCGAATTGGGTCCAGTATGTTAGCTATCGCTGTCTTTTTTGGTATCTTTCACTTTGGGTTTACGTATGTTTGTGTATTTGCCTTATCTTTTACATCGCGTTTTTGTAAGTTGTTAAGGTTAGGGTACATAGGGTTTGTTATTTCGAGGTTAGAGTTTCATTTTTTAGAAACTAAAGTATATTATAGTATAAAATTGATTTAACCTTTATCCTCTATTGATTTATCTTATTGATTAAGAAATTCTCATAGGAAAATGACTTCTCGTGATAAAACTCTGCAAATTGTTTCCTAATTACCTAAAGAATTGTTACTAAAATCACACTATGATCCCCAAAAAGAAAAAAAGAAAAGAAAACAGCTACCCTGTTCAGAAGTTAGAATCGATATAGAAATTCTTCAGATATCTGCAAAGCGACGAACCACAAGAATTTGTCTGAAAGAGGTGACTGTCGGTTGATGAGGCGTGTGATTCGACGTTCAAACGATTCCAGTCACTTTTAATGTTATTTTCCGGGATCAGGCTGGTAAATTCGAGTTTAGCCGAGTCTAATGTTCGGATAAATATCAGCGACTGGGCTTCTTTCTCCTCCCTCTCCGGCTTGGACACGCGTAAACTTTACTCTGGCTAATCCTCTTAAACAATTACAAACCAGTCGATCGGTCTGGTACCTATCTCGTCGTGGCGCCACGCTGCGTTTTGACGTGGGATGAGGCACCTGCATTGTCATGCTAAGCCGCAGTCGCCTTGCTGCAGTTCCCTTTTATCTGCGACCAACAACATCTTGTCCTCTTCCCTCGCTTCGTCTTCGCCTTACTATGCTGAACTTGGTCTGTGCCGAACTTTCGCAGGATGCGCCAAACTTGCTATTTCGAAGTCTGCATTTTTTACTCTGTGGAATTTGTCTGCAATTGGAGATGGTTTAGATAACAGAATTTCTCCAGGAAGAAGATTTTTGTATGAAAGAAAATAAGAGACCTGTTTTCATCTTTTTTTTTTTTATTTTATATTCTTACGAAATCTTACGAAATAAATTTATTTGCTGCAGAATATGTCTTACAATGGAAAATAAGTTTTGAATATTCGTTTGGAGTAACTTTGTGTCTGTTTGATTCGGGGTTCTGAAAATGATCGATTGTTTTCCGTACGTTAACCTAACCTCAATCAGTTCCTTAGTCGGATATCGATAAAGACCGACCAACTTCTTAATTTTCAAGTATCAACCTACGCCCAACCTAACAGTCTCACACTGTGATTATTAAATGTTCGTAACATTCTTAAAAATATTCATTTTGTAGAAAATTATACGATCAACTAAAATTAATTTCAATTTGTTCGAACGATCCATTTACAGTAATAATGGCCTAATTCATAATTAAAAATTAAACCATAATATACAATAATTAAAAATAATATGAAGCAACCTGTACAAGAAAGACACCTATACCTATCATGGCCTAATTCATAATTAAAAATTAAACCATGGTATACAATAATTAAAAATAATATGAAGCAGCCTGTACAAGAAAGATACCTATACTTATCATGGCCTAATTCATAATTAAAAATTAAACCATGGTATACAGTAATTAAAAATAATATGAAGCAGCCTGTACAAGAAAGACACCTAGACCTATCATGGCCTAATTCATGATTAAAAATTAAACCATAGTATACAATAATTAAAACTAATTGAAGACAATTAAAAATAATATGAAGCAGCCTGTACAAGAAAGACATCTAGACCTATCATGGTCTAATTCATAATTAAAAATTAAACCATGGTATACAATAATTAAAAATAATATGAAGCAACCTGTACAAGAAAGACACCTAGACCTATCATGGTCTAATTCATGATTAAAAATTAAACCATGGAATACAATAATTAAAAATAATATGAAGCAGCCTGTACAAGAAAGACACCTAGACCTATCATGGCCTAATTCATGATTAAAAATTAAACCATAGTATACAATAATTAAAAATAATATGAAGCAACCTGTACAGGAAAGACACCTAGACCTATCATGGCCTAATTCATAATTAAAAATTAAACCATAGTATACAAAATTAAAAATAATATGAAGCAACCTGTACAAGAAAGACACCTAGACCTATCATGGTCTAATTCATGATTAAAAATTAAACCATAGTATACTATAATTAAAAATAATATGAAGCAACCTGTACAAGAAAGACACCTAGACCTATCATGGCCTAATTCATAATTAAAAATTAAACCATGGTGTACAAAATTAAAAATAATATGAAGCAACCTGTACAAGAAAGACACCTAGACCTATCATGGCCTAATTCATAATTAAAAATTAAACCATGGTATACAAAATTAAAAATAATATGAAGCAACCTGTACAAGAAAGACACCTAGACCTATCACAGACAATTTAATTTTTGTCCAGAGTAAACGACAATTCGTATACAATTAAAACTTTCAGTTCATATGAAAAATAATATACAAGCAACCACAATCAGATAAAAATGTTCGCACTGGCGATTTCTCTTATTGTTCGGAATTTCGTGGAACAATAGAAACAAACGGAAGAGAAGCGCACGAAACGCGTGGATTCGCGTGCACTCGACGAAACATTCGGTAAATACACTCGATTACGCTCGCATTCGTGGGCCGACGAGAGGCCGCACGGTTAGACCAGCAATCGAGCAACTCTCATACCGAATGATCGATGACTCCATTGTGCGGGCTTTCCCATGTCCCTGCTACGATTTCGTGCGAGCGGCATACAAAAAGCCGCCGCCATTCCGAAAATGGCCAGAATTATGGAAAATTCGAGCTGGAAGATCGATCGACCGATGGCATTCGCACCCCGTGATTTCACCCCGTGTCTCGTGCAATCCGATATTTGTGCGTTGAATTTTCGATTTCCGTGGCGAGTTGTGCCCCGATGACAGTTTTCGAGATCGTTTCGGAAAAACGACATCTGCATCACGTTCAAACGTCAAAGGAAGATGTTATAGATTTGGACAATAGAAAAAGTTGTACGATGAATTCGAAAAGTACGATGATTTGAGACAACGGTTACGTTTACCGATTTACGCGCTCAAAATGAGAATTTTGTTGAAGAGGCGCTCGAATAGAAAGGATCATATTCTAAGTGGAAAATCGTATTTCGTCTAAAGTGTCCTTTAAATGCGATCGATACGAATGTGATCTGCACCGAATGATTCAAGAAAAATGAAGTACCTTGTTAAGGACGTCTTGTTCTGTTATTGGTACGTTTATTATTACATTTATTATCGTACTTTTAAAGGTGATACCAGTATAATGAAATTTTAATTTACTTCAATGAAAATAGTGGCATAAGATTTACGAATGATACCTAACCTAGAAAAAATTTTATTGGCAGTTTTAAGCTTCAATTATCAATAAACTGTCAATTATATATCTGCTCTTATTATTATTATTTTATTATATAATATTATTATATTCTGTCTATTTTGAAACTTAAGGGGCTGTCCTGAATTACAATGTTCTAAAACAGCGTCTTTTTGTGATTTTTTTTAGAAGGGAAAGAAAGAAATGAAGTTATTGAATTTTGAGGTATCGTTTTAAATATATTTAACGAATATAAAAATATTTTTTTTAAAGTAAAAAAATAAACTATAACAGATTTCTAAGCCTATTTCATAAATTGCAGTTTTCAATTGGTATGAACGATTCACCTCGTACTTTTTAACTGAAACGAAAAACCAAAAAAGGATTAAATTATTATATATGTTTCTTCTCGATGAACTAAAAAAGAAGTAGAAAATAAAAATTAAAAATTTTGCGGAGTTTAAAGAAAAAATGTGTTTTTTAAAAAGAAAAAATAAATTTTAAGGTGCCATAACATTTATTTAAATAAACTTTTTGACGAACTTTTTTAGTTTGCATAATACAAGGCATAAAAATTCCCTCTTAACGTGGAACTAATTAATCATAGATCAACAATTAGATGACAAAACTAAATTGCAATAATTTGTATTTTGTTCACAATTTGAAGCTTCCAGATTCAGAAATGTTGTCCAGTAATTCACAAACCACGTTGATAGTCACTTTGACGAAGTTAGGTATAAAATACGAAACGAGAAATGGGTTCAGCTGGAAATTTCTTCGTTCGTTGCAGACGAAGCAGGAAGAGGCGCGAGATTTCTGTTTCTCGAGGGAACCATCTTCTCGTCAAAATTCCGCCCATCCAGAGCTAAGCTTTCCTCCTTTTATTTCACGTGGCTTCCTGACTTTTGCTTTCGTGCTGGTTAGAATAGAGACTATCCATCGAATAATAGCCAGTTATTTCGCTTTTATGAAGATAAACTTCTCACAGAATGGCAACGTTCTTCGTGTCTGAATTGACAGCTGTTTGTCCATCGGTAACCACCCGCTGAATTGTTGTGACTGGATGTTTGACTGACAAGAGGATCAACTCTAAAGGCGTCACGCTCGAAATGAAACGTCTTCTTGGAAACGCGACACTGAGTTTTCATGATTCTGGCTGAAAATCATATACTACGTGCATCTAATTCATTTCGACGATTCAGTGTCACTCTTGTACTCGGGTATCTGGTATTAAAAAATGGCAAAATGAGGTTTAGTTAATATCTGATCGCATAAGAATTTTCAGGGAAGAGAATGAAACAAAAGGGCGCATTTTGAATGAAACTTTAACTTTCACTTTCTAAGTAGATAAATTTACAATGGATATCTAAATTAAATAAACAGCGAAAGTTAACTAATAATTCAATCTATTGGAATATATTGGATGGGCCCATGTTGTATTATTTATAGTAGCAATGGCTAATTCACAATTAAAAATTAAATGCTTTTTATGGTTCTTAATTGTATAGAGTAGTGTAGATTAGTATAGATTATAGTAGTATAGATAAATGTAGAATAATTAAGAACCATAGGAAACATTTAATTTTTAATAGTGAATTGATCATTGCTACTGTAAATGATACAACATGTTAAATTATTAGTTAATTTTCAGGGAAGAGAATGAAACAAAAGGGCGCATTTTGAATGAAACTTTAACTTTCACTTTCTAAGTAGATAAATTTACAATGGATATCTAAATTAAATAAACAGCGAAAGTTAACTAATAATTCAATATATTGGAATATATTGGATGGACCAATGTTGTATTATTTATAGTAGCAATGGCTAATTCACAATTAAAAATTAAATGCTTTTTATGGTTCTTAATTGTATAGAGTAGTGTAGATTAGTATAGATTATAGTAGTATAGATAAATGTAGAATAATTAAGAACCATAGGAAACATTTAATTTTTAATTGTGAATTGATCATTGCTACTGTAAATGATACAACATGTTATATTATTAGTTAATTTTCAGGGAAGAGAATGAAACAAAAGGGCGCATTTTGAATGAAACTTTAACTTTCACTTTCTAAGTAGATAAATTTACAATGGATATCTAAATTAAATAAACAGCGAAAGTTAACTAATAATTCAATCTATTGGAATATATTGGATGGGCCCATGTTGTATTATTTATAGTAGCAATGGCTAATTCACAATTAAAAATTAAATGCTTTTTATAGTTCTTAATTGTATAGAGTAGTGTAGATTAGTATAGATTATAGTAGTATAGATAAATGTAGAATAATTAAGAACCACAGGAAACATTTAATTTTTAATTGTGAATTGATCATTGCTACTGTAAATGATACAACATGTTAAATTATTAGTTAATTTTCGCTGTTCGTATAATTCTCTGCAGTATGAGGCTCACCATAGCAAACTTTTGTAACATGAGAAATTCAATACCTCTTTGCTAATTCTAAAACGAAAAATTCCAAAAGAAGCAACTGAAGAAGAAACAAGGAAAACCTATAAAATAATTCATTTTTGTTTATTGTTCGTTTTATTATCTTTTATAAATTAATACCAAAAAGTCTACAGAAGTCCTGTAATAAAAAGTTCTAAAAATGATTAAATAGGGAAATATAATGAAGCAGTGTTGCCAGACGTAGAAAGGAAAGGCGAAATGGACATGTCGGCATTAAGGAAAGCTTCGATCGCAGAATGACTGTGCACTGGGCTCAATCTGCCCTTTCATTTGACCTGACTCACTCGCAGGCTCGAACTACGCGCTAGATCGTATCATCGTAAATATTGAATAAATGTAATTAGCCATCGGTGGGCGGAATGGTGCGTGCAAACGGTGGCGAATGTTCGAGCTGCCACGATTCCGATCGGATTACAATTTCCACGCGGTCCAATGCTTTTGGTTTCGTAAATTGCCCTTTTTCAGATCGAAGATAGTAGCTTAAGCAGTTTTTTTTCAGGCAAAAGTTGACTTCGCGCGGGTTACGCTCTCGCGTGTCGACTTTGATGGCTGCTGGATACGTTTATGCGCCAGTGTGCGTTACTCCATGTACAATCGATGGGGGTTAAGTTGGAAATGTCACTCGATCTATTTAGAATGATCGTGTGCTTTGAAAGTATCACGGAGAATTGAAATTTTTGGTAATACAATTCATGGTAGTTTACTTTTTTTCTGTATTTGTATATACAGGATGTTTCATAACACGTGGGGCCCACTTGGACGAGTGGACAGGGGACACAAAAATAATGGTACGAATTCGTATAAATATGTGTCCTATTTGATGTTGTTCCTAAGTTATAGCCATTTTTGTGTTACAGTAATCCGCGACGGTTTATATTCACAGAAGGTGCTCGAAATGGCTACGCTCGGTTTGTATTATTCCACACACACTTGGAATTTTTGAAAGATTGCAAAGTTCTCTGACACGACTGCAAGCTTGCGTACACACCGAAAATGGTCATTTGACCATGAAAGTAAGTTGTTGTAGATTTTTCCATCTTTCCATTGTCTTTGCCGCGTGATATGAAACACCCTGTACAGAGTTGTTTTTAAATTTCAGGAAAATTAAAATTGACGCGTTCTGATGATCAAAGCATGCAGATAATTTGAAGCAGCTTCGAAGATACGCGTCGAGTTCCTTTTCGAGCTCCATTCGGAATTGTGGAATATTTTTGCCATTATTTTCTTCAGAAACCAGCATCTTAAACTTTCTCGACTACTGATTGATTGTTATTAAAAATGACAATTGTTATTGTACAAGAGATATCGAGGATTTATTTGTATCAGGATACAACTCTATTATTGTAGAGAGCTTACTTAGCGTTTATGTCATTTATGTGTGTTAAATTAAACAATTGAATCTGAAGATCTAGTTTCTTTGTAATTTCGTTCACTGGTTGTAAAGAAAACGAATCCATGCAACGGAACAGGCATCGTGAAGAAAATTATCGTGTTCAACAAATGAAACAAATTTTAATCTATTTTTCGTGTCTATGTTTTTTTTCTTTTTATCATGTTTATTTCAACACTAGAACTACCGATACTTAACACGAAGCTATTTCTACCAAAATCAGCCAAAATGGCTGGTCTTTAAAAAATACATAATAATATAATATTCTTATATTTGTTGATTTATTATGCTCTTACAGAAGCAGTTATGTAGTACATTTTTCTTATTATTAATCCATCTGGAAGCTGATATCGAATGATACGCAGTAAAAATTGTAAAAACGTGTGGCAAGTTGTACAAAACGAGGAGACTGTTAATTGGGGTTCGATAAACAGATTGCAGTCCCCTTTTACACTTTGACAAATACCAGTCATTTCGACTGCCATTGGTTTAAGTAGCCTTGATAGAAAATTATTTCCAGTTTGAATAAAAAACAATACAAAAGTCATTATATTGTTCTTTTAGTTATGCAAAAGTCATTACATCATTTCGGAAAAATATATAACACGAAGTAAGAATTTTAAAATAAAATTGTAAAACCACTCATTTTGATTGGTATGATAGTTCTAGTGTTAAAGATATCATCAAGATATGACCATAATTTATTTTTTAAATGTTACAAAGTATATAAAAAATGGTGTATCTCTGAACTTTTATAGAAAACACAAATATCTAGGAGAACATAGCGCTTGATATGTTGAGAGTTCTAAATTCAGAGTCGCGGGGGGCTCGTGTTTCCTTGTGGAACGAAGGGTGCGCGCTCGATTTGCCCTATGACGCACGAGTATCATAGCCCGGGCAAGGAGAGCGTGTATCCGCAGTAATAAAGTTAGCGCGGTAATTATGACAGGCTCGTTACCAGCACGTCGCAACGGGATATGAAGTGTTAATGAATGGACGCGTCGAACCAAGGGGTGGCTGGTACCGTCGTGTAATTTTCATTCGCCCGTAAACAAGCCTCGAACACAGCAACTCGCTCTTCCTGTTCAATTTTCAGTACCGTTGTTTGTACTTACATTTTAATCTATTTTTCGTGTCTACGTCTTTTTTCTTTCTATCATGTTTATTTTAAAGATGTGTCGACGATGATCATGATTTATTTTTTAAATATTCCAAAGTATAAAAAAATGGTAAATCTTTTAACTTTTATAGAAATTATTTTTATAGAAATTAATAGACACTATTTTATAGAACATATTTTATAAAAATTCATTTTCTTTCTTCAAATGTACTTGAACTTATTACCGTGTTTTATGGAAATTTTTCAACATGATTTAAAGAAATGGAATGTAAGCAGAGATTTATCCGATCTGCCAAGTACTGTAATATTTTTGAGTATTTAATATGTTTTCCTATATTTCGTGTATTATGTACGTACTTAAATTTTCTGTAAATGCAGAAACGCGCATAGTTCAATAATTATAATATTAGGTTGTCCGAAAAGTGTGTTTCTTTTACAGACACGTCTTTTACAACGATGCATCTTTATACAAAGATGAAACCTAATCTGTCGAACGTTGTGATCTTCATTTTGATAGAACAAAATGGATTATACCTAATTCGATAAAATAATATAAAATTAAATTAAATTAAAGAACGAAAGAAACTTTTCGAACGACCTAATACAACGGTCTAATAATTAAATATACAATATATAATACACCTAATTATAATTACACAAATATATTTAGTATACACAGAACAGTTTGCCAAATTATGAAACAATATAATGTATGTAGAAATGTAAAAATTTTGAAAAAATTGAAAGCTTATCGATTTATCGATCTATCAGTCTAAGATACCAGTGTCCTATTAGAGATCGCGGATTCTCTTAAGGTGTAAACGCATTATCGGTCAGCGTGGAGATAAGAGGATATGCGCAGTGGCCCCGATAAAGTCCGATTTTAATTTAATCTAGCCAGGTTAAGCTTTCTTAATTCCATCGATAGATAGCGGATGCTGAGATCCCGGACTGCTCGTAGATAAGAGATAACGCTATCTTTACCCTCTTGTAATCGTCGCTGATCTGCTGATTTCGTGTTGCTCGCGGTTGCCGCATAGATTGCAGGATTAGACTTTCTCGAGTTGTTTACTTTTCTATTTCAGCCTTGTCACTGTCCCATTCTATTAAGTTTATTAATCATATGAAATCCTTATGTACAAATGCCAAGACCAACGATAAAACAATTTCAGTAACCTTAGTTTACAGATTCATCACTAAACTACCGATTGTTCTGCGTTTAAGGCAAAAATACACAGAATGCATGTAATATACAAACATATGTAAAATATGCACAGTACAGAACTCGTTACGTAGGTATAATATCTAGTGGATAAAACAATTTCCTTGTAGGTGGCATTTTTTAATTAATTCATAAAAATAGGAGTTTTGCAAGAATATCTGCAATATACTTATCACTTGTAGTGATTAGATTTTCTTCCAAATAATCCTCTTTGCTTCTTCAAATAGTCCTAAACTTCTTTTGCTACAAATTTCATAATGTACATTGGGTTTTCCTCCGACTAAATCCTCTCTGTACTCCAAATAATCTGAAAACAAATAGTTACAAAATCCACGCTATAGTGTACACATACTGCATGTAACATTCTAATTCCTCTCTTACTTTCTAACTCTCTTTTCCTCAAATTCTCTTCTTTTCAGCTCCTAGATATGCAAGATTCCGATTCAAGGATGTTCCCGTGGCCTGTCAGAACGAGAGCTGCTCACGAGAACGAGGTCGTCGTTCCCTGGCGTCCTACAGGATCGCGTCCGTCTTGAGGGTCGGCGAGGGGCACGGGGGTGGGTAAAGTTTGATTTCCGCGTCATTACACAGGCGTGAAACTGGTCCCCGAGTTAATTGAATGCAGCGTGTGTTGACAGGTAGGCATATTGGCAGGCAGACACGAGAGAGAACGAGAGGAAGAAGAAGAAGAGAAGGGAGAAGAAAGAGAGAAAGAAGACGAGACGGAGTTGGCTGACCAAGGTTTGTGTCAGATGCGGTTGCGATATCGGTCCCACGTCCACGGCTCTTCCAAGTCGTGTACCTGTCATTTTCGGTGACCGTGTCATTCAGTCCGTTCTTCCTTTTCACGGATCCCTTTCTTCTAACTAGCCAACGCAGTCGGCAACGGGATCGCCGATACCGGGACGCGTTCCACCGATATACCCAGCCTAGACCCGCATCCGAGATAACGCGAAGATACCTGAACTCGGTCCAACTGTATATGCCAATGATACACGCTGCTATAAGAATCGAATCACAGCCGTCTTCTCATTGTTTGTTTTTGATTCTTTTTTTGGATTGCAGGCTGACGTGATATGCGTTGATGCTTACAAAGACCTACAATGAAAATTTGAATGACAACTTGCAATTGGTTTGTTGTTATGATGGCGCTTACCTGACATTGATGCGAGTTTGTCGTATGTCAAATCTGATGTTTTCCAGAAACCTGTTGTTAACCTTTGTTTGTCTGCATCGAATATGATATAAATCATATTGTAGTATTCCTGTTAGGCTTCAAAGAATGGCAATCTATTTTGTTAAAGAACATTAGTCAATGTGAAGAATGCTCGAAAAAGACGCAGAATATAATAGAATTACCTTGAGATCATTCTTTTGAAAGGATGATAGGTATATCTGAGTTGACTCAGGATGAATTGATCCAAGTTGCTGGAAGTTGAATATTTCACAGGTTTTGAATTTGAGAATAGGAGCTTGAAAGAAGCGTGGAACTAGAATAAGCGCATTTAAGTTCATTGGGAAAATTGGAAAAACACTAGATATAAAAATTAGAATTTTTAAAGTTGGTATAATCAGGGCCGGGTTAAACAATTTTGCGGGACCTGAATACACATTCAAATCCTACACTTAAATTTTACAACGCGGAGTTATTTATTTACAAATGCTATTACATATTATATATTCTTTGTAAGCAATTTTCTAAACAAATGCAAGTAATGTTTTTTCGCATGCATAATTCGCTTTCAAGGGGCAAGAAATTCAATGAAAGTAGAAAATCTGTAATCAGGTATGACTTTTGCAGAAAGCTATTGATGTAGTTTAATTTCTCTAAAAAGCCTGGATTTTTTTTTTTAATCTAAAGTAGTTTCCAGGATATGAGGACGTTATGGAGTTACATTGAACTTTCATGATTTTTCTCGCCCCCTTAAACCGAATCATTGCTACTACAAAAATGTCTTGCATCTGTTAATGGTATCGTCATTCTGTAAAAAGTTAATCAAAATCGATGTTTTTTAATTGGGTAATTTTCGTAGACCGAGGGGCCCCTCAAAACGCGGGGCCGGCGAACGCGCTCAACCTGCCTTGCGCCGGCCCTGGGTATAATATCGTCTTCTTGGGAGATATTAATCCATTCATATATTTTTAAGTATTTTTCAGCCGACATATATTTGTTATTTTTAATCGTACGGATATTGGAGAGGGTTGTGCTTAAATCTGACATTTCTGAAGGAATTTTTTTTAGATTTGGAACTTCATAACGTGCTATATTGTAAATACGATAAATTTTAAGAGCATACTATATCTGAAACAACGTATAGAAAAGTATTATAGAATCAATCGTATGAAATTTGTATCGAATATGGTTCCAGGTACCTTATAACTCCTCTTTATCATCTTTGTCCCAGTATTCCTTTATCAAAGAGTTTGAAATCTCTATAATCGGTGACCATTATCGCCAACTCATTGTTCCTCGAGCACAAAGAACAGATATAGACAGAATTCTGATAAATTTCGATCAGCGGTATTGTTCGAACATTATTCTATCGTATGTTGTTTTCGACATCGAGCGGAATTGGATAATCGATCGAACAACGATACGATTCCATGATATCGAGAGTTTATTTTCGCAATGTGCGGCGATCACGTGTATATTTGATGCATAGAACGAGAATCGTATTGGAAATAGATGTTTTGAAAATCGAAAGACAGTTCGAACTGACCTCGGTTTCTCTTTCAGATATTTATCTCAGATGTTAATTAATCCCACTCGAGGATGCATGAGAAAGTGAGCATGCCATCAGTGAAAGATAATGATCCGGTTTCGAAGCTCTAACCTGGTGATTCTCCACTGTCATCGTCACGATCGCGACACACTCGCTTTCTAGCGTGTCTGGCGTTCCTCGAATCTTATCAGCGTCCAAGTTGGACGAGTTACTTTGTCCTAATATCGATCGTGAAACGTTTGAAATTCGTTTAATAGAAAACCTAGATAATTATTATCGAACAACACGATGTTCATTGCTTCTGTTTTTTTTTTTTATTCAATACTATCAATAGTGTATTTATGCGTCTGTTAGAAATTAGCCACTAAATGATTGTGAATTTTGTCAATACCACCTAATGACAAAACCAATATCACTTTTTTCACAACAATTATTGAAACAATTTCATTTTTCACAATAATTATGAAAGGAGAATTCACGTTTAGGATCGTGTTATTGAGTTGACAACTAAGTGATTGCAGATTTTGTCATTAGGTGGCATTGACAATCATTTAGTTGCGATATAAAAGCGTAAAAATGCAAAAGATGTAAATAATACAAGATGGTATATTAAATATCTAATATACGTATAGTATTCACTATGGCATTTAGTGGATGCAGAAAATCTCTGCTTATTCACAGTCCAATTACTCGGATTCCATAATTTTTTCAAATTCACCCATAACTGGTAAGGTAAAATCTATGAAAACCTAGGAATTTTTATTTCCGCAGTTAATTTTTAATATTTTATTGTCAATCAATATAATTATAATTTGACGATTACCAGTGTACGTAAAAATCACAGTGTCACTTTTCGTTAATTGCTACACATATCTGTCTATATGATAAAATCATTACTATATCAGTTACGAGTTAAAAATGTTATATTATGTAAGCAGAAAAGTTTGAGGAAGGCAGGAGGCAAGTTTCGTAGGAAAAAAAGCCATGGTTCTGAGATATGGATTCTTAATGCTGTAGTCCTGTCGAAAATTCTTCAGTCTGTGGGCATGTTAGGCCAGGTACACGGGAACTCTCTGGAGAGATTCGGTCGGACGTACCTACATGATCCTATGCTTTATGCGACCTCTTGTCACGTCCCTAAGGATTCGTATTCCTAGTCACGCGTTTAATCTCTCGAAACATGCAACCGTCTTGCAGTGGTTCGATGCTTTGGGACCAAAGTTTACTAGGAATATTTGTACGTTTTGGGAGAGTAAAAATGGCCCAAGAGAAAAAGAAATCAAGGTACAGATGTTGGTCATGGTAAATTCAAGTTATATAGTTTTCGTATGAACTCCATGAGGATGCATGTTTATACGAGGATGTTGGAAAAATGTGAGATATATATAAAACATCAAATTAAAAGTATACAAAAATATAGGTAAAATTAAAAACATTAAAGACAATTAAAGATAAATAACACAACTCGAAAATGAAATAAAAAATTCATAATTTTAATATTTTTTTACAGTATGGTATCGTTCGATTACAACTTTATTTAGTCATAACTAATAGTTTAATTTTTTCATTAATTTTAACACCACAAAATTATTTTGTTATATACTGTATTTTATAAAAGTAGAAACAATGGCGCAATTAATTGGCAATAATCCCAGGTAAACAATATCTAATAAGAACTACAACAAAAAAGAAAACGCGTTGCTAAAGTGAAAAAGGGAGATTTCCTTGTTCGGTCATCCGGCAATGTTCTTTACAGAGGGCGGATCTGCCTGTTCGGTTGGCTAAACGTTAAAAGTACGACACGAAAGTAGAATAAGCGAAGAACACGGTGCTAATAGTATTACAATGTTTGAAAATTAATTTTAGTCCTCAAATTGAGAATATCGATAAATTAATATGTATGAGACTTACTAAACAGCTAATTTAATGGGACAAGTAACGTAAAAGAGGAATATTTTACTAAAATCGTATATCAAAAGCCTGGATTACGTGTTTTAACTTTACACACATATGTTTCTGTTCTGTTATGCTTGAAAGTTTATATATCAATTTGTAACACATTCTGTATATTAGCCAGGAAAAAAAAAAAAGAAAAATTGGAATTGTTCGTCTGATTATTTCCTTAAAATTAGTCTCAATAAATATAATTTAACTGAAACTTTACCAAACACCATAAAACTTTCGTGTTTGGAATCAAACAAACTTGTAATTACTTTCCTCTAAATACTTTAAAGTCTAACAGCATCACACATGCTCTCACCTAATCAGCTAGTAGACAAATCCACGTAAAACTGCCTAAATCAGAAACGTGTTCCTGTATCGATCCCTTCAACTATTTTCGCCAGACCGATACCTTCGGTGGAATTCTACAGAATTTAATGCATCGCACAGAAGTCAAGAAAAGCCTCGGCAGGATTCTCAGAAATCTTTATCCTATTTTCGTATACCGTACCAAGGTCCCATAGTTGTTGCTCTCGTTTTCTAACCTCGACAGCAAAGTGAGCATCGAAGTTGGTCCCAGGAAGTCCTCGACTGAAGGTATCGGTGTCGCGGCGGTTCTATGGAATACTTTGTGGCGGTGAACACGTCGTCGAGCGGAGGTGAACAGGTTGTCAATGGGAATTTCTGAACGTTGGACGTCTGTAGGCCTCGGGACCAGGGGTGTATCCTTGGGGACAGATGCGTCACTGCGAACAACGCGAGCGGATGGCCGTGTCGCCGTCGCGTCTGCCGCCGTCGCTGTCTCCTCCTCTTTCATTTTCTTTTCTCGTTTCCTCTCTCTGTTCCTTCCAAGTACTTTCGTCTCGTTTCCTTTGCCCAATTAGTATCTATCCGTTTCCTCGCGTATCTACGTATCGCGGTTCCGAGACCCGTCGCTTCGCTCCTTCTTCTCGTCGAGAAATCGTCACGCTCTTTCTCCTCTTATTATTTTTATGCATCACTAGCTCACGATAGCCAGTCCCGATGCTCGTGTCGTTCGTTGGAAACTATAAACGATCGTTGATACGCTGGACCTACTCGTTGGCCATTGACGTTCTTTCAGTAATTTGTTTGAGAAACGTGATCTGCTATGCTTGTCCCGTCAGGTGTTTTTCTAGCAACGTAATGATATTTCCGAGAAGACTAATGATCCATAAAACGTTCCTTTATGATAGTGTACAGTTCGTTTATCTGGAGTTTATTTATACCTAGGGAATTTTAGTTAGTATCTGATGAAATGAATTTCTACAGGCTGAATCTGCTTATGTGAACGTGCCTAGTATGTAAGGCTGACAACTAAGTGATTGCGCATTTTAAATAAGAAGGAAAATTCAAAATTTTTGCTTAAAAATATAACTTTATTCAATTAGGTACTGTTGATTTTTATCGATCACCTTTTGCCGTTTTTCAGGTAGTGTCATAATTCCATGTTCATAAAACTTCTGATTTTCGCCAGCAAACAACTGAATTAAGTGCGATTTTACATCATCAGCGTCATGAAACATTTTACCATTTAAGGAGTTCTGCATGCAATGAAATAAATACAATGCTACAAATGTACAAAGTATCAAAGCTATATGGTGGATGTAACAACACATACTAACCTAGTTTCAATAATTTTTGGAGTGACCAAAAATGTGTATTGCATTATCATGTTGGAAAATAACACCCTTACGATTTGCCAATTCCGGCCACTTTTCTTGAACTGCGTCGCTCAGTTTGGCGAGTGATTGAACGAACACGTTCGAATTAATCGTTTGGTTTCTTGGTAAAAGTTCAAAGTACAGAATTCCTTTATAATTCCATCAAACTGACAGCATAGTCGTTTTTTGTTGAATTTCAGCTTTTGGTGTCGTCTGAGCTAGTTCATTTTGCATCATCCACGATCTTTTCCGATTAACGTTGTTATAAACAATCCACTTTTGGTCGCCAGTGATCAGTCGTTTCAGAAATGGATCAATTTCGCTGCGTTTCAGAAGCGAATCGCAGATGCTAATGCGTTGCGTCAAATGAATTTCCTTAAGCTGACGAGGGAGCCATAAATCGAGTCTCTTGACATAGCCAAGCTGTTTTAATTTTTTTTAATGCATGTACGCGATACATCGAGCTCCTCTGCAATCTCACGCATCGAATCGATAATCATCTTTGATGTGAGTCTCGTCAACAACTGGACGACCAGATCATTGAGCATTTTTCACTGAAAAATCATTAGAATGAAATTTGGCGAATCAATTTTCACACCTTTCACGCCTTTCTTTCAACGCTTTATTGCCATATACGGCACGTAACTAGTCGTGTGCTTGCGATGCGTTCTTACCTTTTCGGAAATAACACAATAAAATATGTCCAAAGTGAGCGTCTTGTTCTTGCATTTTTCAATTGGGATAAACACGAAACTAAACAATTAATCGATACAATTTTTTTACTACATTAAAGCTGGAAGTCCAAATAACAAAAAAACAATATAGGTTAGGTGCTTTGAATACGTTGACAAAACAAAAGACCGTGCTAAGACCATCTATTGACAAACTCCACAATCACTTAGTTGTCTATCAAGGTATACTGCTATATTCTACAAGTGAACTTCAGATATACAAATATACTGTTTCACTCAGTTCAGATAGATGGAATTCTACTGTCATTGCAATGTAACCAATCGTTGGAATGAAGAAAATCACTTACCGGTAATGTAGTTTCTATAACATTTGTTCATTTATATTTCTCCTAACCTATTCATACATTTCAATTCGTTCGTGCACATATATAATCTAAATCTATTTCCCAGGAAAATTTGTGTACAAAATGTAAGCGTAGCAAGCGTTATACAGTTTGTGAAACGAGATCAACGTCTGTCACACAGGAAATTGGCGATTCTCTTACTTGAACTACAACTTTCACCAAAAATGTAACTGAAAGAACACAGTGTAACCCAAAGGATTTCATAAAAATAGTGTCTCAACGAATGTTTTTCGTTAGCTGACCTAGATATTGATCATCTGCAGGATTGCGGTCCGTACGAAACGCAATAACATTTCCAGCTCGTCTTCCTGTTTGTCAGTGCATTTCCTCTCATCGTGAAACGTCGGCGTATCGCTAGACTCGCATATTTCGTTGCGGCGGAGTGCGGGATAGGAGGAAGAGCCGTGGCCGATCCATCAAAACTGTGTGTCAGTAGCCATTAGCACGCTCCCAACGGCACAGCATCGAGTGCTACCGCCTCTACATCCCCGGGTCCGCTGAATGCTGCCGAGCTTACTGTACTTTGCACCTACTTGCTCGCGGAAAAATTTGTTTCTCAGCGGGAGACCCTCGGGCCAATTTCTCTCCTCTTCAGCTCCATCGTACTGTCATCTTTCTTCTAACTTCTCCGGGATTAAGTTACCAAGCTGATGGTGTACCAAAGCCATCCTCCATAATGGAGAAATTGTGGAGGAAGCCGGTGTGGTTTCCAAGATATAAGGCGACTTCTCAGAGGCTGAAGATTTTCTTGTGTAGCGTCTGTTGCAATAGAAATATTACCTTCGTTCTAATTATTTTCTCTGGAATTTCAAGTATTTTCCACCAGGTTTCTCACGGAGCAGCGATTGCAGATATTATTTAACCCTTTGCACTCTTTTGTTGAGTCCCACTCGACATTCCTTCAGTCTCATCTTTCTTTGTGAAACCAAGATTGCATCCTGGAAATTGTTTCAAGATACATCATACGCTTAAAAATCACAAAATACCACGATAGTGTGAATAAAACTGGTATTTAAGTGAATTTGTTTTTTCCTTTATTTATTTCAATTGTCTTATCTTTTAGTTAACATAAATTTCAAATAAAACACTTAAAAGCGTTGGCAGTTGCTGCTAACGAAATTGAAATAAAATTCCCAGTGGAAAATTTTGTTTTTGTATAGAAAATTCTCTATGGACAAAGTTTCTTAAGCAATTGTTTAAACTACATTTATTTCTTTAAAAAACTGGAGAGAACGTCCGAGTATGGAATTTAATTTCGGTTATTTAGCTAGTTAATTTTTCAAAGATAATTAAGGATAATTTGTCAAAAGTTAAATAAGAATTTCCACGCGAATGTCATGTATTTTAATACTTAGACCAATGTTTACTACTTTTAATAATAATAAAAGCAAGAATTATCAGATAATCAACAACAATGTTCAAATTATGAATTAGACGTAGTTGACCTATTTAGCGTAGCGCGAAATAACGATGAAATAGCGCGGCATTGGCGTCCCAAGAGTTCCGTGGCCATGTGTTTCGTACTTGCAGCAACAGAAGCAACAGCAGCAACAGCCATTCCGACGGCGGCCGCGTCAGCAGCAGCAACGGCAGCTTTAGCGGACGGTCGACGATCATCCATCACGAAGGTGTCAGCCTCCCCCCTCGGTCAGAAACAACTAGCTATGACATTCTTCGCGCTGCCACTGCTTCCTTTTGCCTTTACCACTCTGTACGTCTATCCGTTCGTTCCCTCTTTTCCTTTCTTTTTTTTTGTTTTTTGCTTTTCTCCGATATTCTACCATGAAGCTTTTCCTTCTTCTGGAAAGCGAGATGGAGAAAGGAGAATGTTGAAATTCTTGTTCGGAGTGGAAGATCAAAAGATTTAATTGAAATTTTTTAAGAAGACGGACAGAGAGCAATGTTTGTAGCAAAATTACACACAAAGAAAATTCTTAATTTTTAGTTAAAAATTTGTATTTCATTTTTATTAAGAGAGTTCTTAATTTTTGTTTAAAAATTTGTATTTTATTTTTATTAAGAGATTTCTTAATTTTTATTTAAAAATTTGTATTTCATTTTTGTTTGTTAAGAGAATTCTTAATTTTTATTTAAAAATTTGTATTTCATTTTTATTAAGAGAGTTCTCAATTTTTATTTAAAAATTTGTATTTCATTTTTATTAAGAGAATTCTTAATTTTTATTTAAAAATTTGTATTTCATTTTTATTAAGAGATTTCTTAATTTTTATTTAAAAATTTGTATTTTATTTTTACTAAGAGAATTCTTAATTTTTATTTAAAAATTTGTATTTTATTTTTATTAAGAAAATTCTTAATTTTTATTTTT
Organism: Bombus dahlbomii; assembly: GCA_037178635.1. NCBI lineage: Eukaryota > Metazoa > Arthropoda > Insecta > Hymenoptera > Apidae > Bombus > Bombus dahlbomii. The sequence goes on from CM074118.1 coordinate 1,818,540, forward strand.
ATCTTATTTTAAATTAGTAAGCAAAATTAGATTCCATACTCTGATGTTCCTTCCACTTTTATAAAGAAATAAATGTAGTTTAAACGATTCCTTAGAAAATTTTCTCCATAACAAATTTTTAATCGCATAAATTTCATACGATTTCCATAGAATAGAAACTTTTCTTATCAAAATTAATCATAACACGTACTGTCGGTGTAATCGTAGTGTCCAGTTAACCGAATGACTGACTGTTGCTACATAAGAGAAGATCGTTTACTTTGATTTATATTTTATAAATATCAGACGATGCTGAACAGGAACAAAAACTTTGGGATAAAAATAAAAAAATGATTTTCTCTTTCTATTCCTATTTTTCAGTCTCTCAAAGTCAAGAGACTCAATTTCCTCGTCAATTGACGTTTCGATAACCGAGTTTCTACCGTAATTAATCTTTCAAATTCACAAATTCGTTATCGTATAAACGTTTAAATATTGAAATTTTCTTCGTAGCATGCTGTTTCTATCAAACGTTTATTTTACAACACCGTTTTATTTAGATTTTTATCTGCTGCTTTTTTTATCTTGCTAACAAGCGAAGACCAAAATGGCTACCACGCGAGGAAAACAGATGGAAGGTCGCGAGCTACCGGCACGCCAGTAGCGTTTCTTTGCTCGAGGGTTGGTACGGTAATGTTTTAATTAAGACAAACGCGGTCGTTAGTAAATATGGTAACGACTGCTGTCCGACAATGAGAATCAATCATGCCACTTACGCGTGTCGGTTGATCGCCAGGCGATAAAACGTGTGGCTACGACCAGCACGTTGCGCCTGCAACGAAAACTCTTGCTCGTTATTCCTTCACTGGCGTTGAAATTTTCTCGGCCATTACGTTCACCATACGTTTCACGAACACATTTTTATTAAACGTATAACCTATAAATTTATCCCATTAATCTAACATATAATTATTCATTTCTTCTCTACTTCTACATTGCGATTAAACTTGGGGAAGTATGCTATAAAAGGAAAATAAAAGTAAACATTGGTGAAATTATTTTCCCTAATTTTCTATTCATTTCACTCAGCTAAATTTTATTCTTCGTTTTCTTTCAAAATCTTCGCTACGTTTAACTATTGGGTTGGCAATACTACCTAATGTCAAAGTCAACAATCACTCAATTGCCAACCTAATAGCTGTAAGTCCCAAACCGATGACAAATAAATAAATGAAATTTTTTAGACGACAATGAATGTTGTGTTCGCGAGGATTCGAATGATTCCTTGTAAAACAAATATACGCGTAATATCTTATCTTTTGCATTGCATCACACCTACCACTTTTCATTTCGTTCATATGATTTCTACAGTTTAATTTCAACAGTGACAATTGGTAGCATTGAAGAGATAAAGACGATAAAAATTATAGTTTGTTCAGGATAAAGGAAATTGAGAGAATTTTTAAGGGTTACGAGTGGATAGGGGTGAGAGAAGACGAAGGATTTAGGTGTAAGTCGGGAAAGGGGCTGTTGACAAGGAACGGCAGTTGTGAAGTTTTTCGGGGAACGGCTAGGGTAACGTACAATTCTATTTGTTGGATGATTGTACCGCTGCGAAATCAAGTCTGACGAAGATCGATCGGACAGCATTTCGGGCGTCAACACACGGGATCGTCGGTTCCCCTGTTCAATCCCACTAAGGTCGGGTCCGACGTCACTCTCTCGCAGATGCTGCCAATCCTGGCTAAAGTTTCTATTAAGAAATTCCATTTAATGAAAACGCGTCCAGGGTTCAGGCGTTAACGCGAGGAGAATGGCACAATGGCACAATGGCGCCTTGATTTCGAGCTTGAAACGAAAAGAGAAGAAGAAAAAAAAAAAAAAATTAGAGGTCAGTTCGTATAACTTGTACTTTAATTGACTACAAGTGAAATTTAGATACTTGTTTTATTTCCTCGTTTGAGAACTGCTTCGTTGAGCGGCGAATGTTTTCAGTCGGTTACAACTTTTTACAATTATCGAGATTCAGGGTATTCCTTATATAATCTGATATTTAACTACGTCAGTATTAGTTAGGGATATTTGTTGATGACAAAATGATCGGTATAGTAACGGAATTTAGCAATAAAAGAAGTTTGTCTATTTTTGGAACAATTAAGTATTACAAGCTTCCAATAGTGAAACAAGCCCATCTGGTATAACAATTATCGTCTTAAATTTCATAATTTCTATTAGTTAGTATTTGAAGGTAAAAGTTCTTTTACTCTATGACGGAAACTGTTATTTCTGTTTTACCATGGAAAGGTATATGCTTATTGACTGTTGACAAAGAAGCAATCTTTTTACCAACACAGGATATCTGCATTTCTGTGGATAAAATAGAACCTTCTTACTAGCAGTTGGTAAAATAGAATACTTGATGAATTGATTTACCGCTGGTAAAGTAGGAAAAATGACTGAAAAATCAAAGTTCCTAGCTCATCGTACGCGAAGTTTAGTGAGAACTAAATAACGTAGATGGTGTTTGACAAGATTACCTTCACGTTGTGCCGCAGAACGAAACAGCTGTTGTGTCGAGTTTGGGGGTGGTATCTACTGTCAGATGCTCCGCCTATAAATCAACCGAGCTCATGGGAGAGACAGGCCGACGCCATGTTAACATACATAAACAAACCTCGCGCGCCCTAACTGATAAACGGCGAAAGCTACGTGCAACAAGCGATCGTACGCAAACTAAGTATCGTATACTTTTTTTACGACATTCAGTGACACCATAGTATACGTAAAATTAAAAAAAAAAAAACGTATTAATTTAAAAAGTACTCAAAAGTGATTCGAATATAAAAATAAATTTCCTAAATAAAATTTTCGGTCTATCAAGTATTTGGTAAAAAAGAAGAGGACAAGAATATGAATATAAAGTGTGTATTGGTTCGATGTTGGACGAAGAAAAATTGTACGGGCTGGCAGGAATAATTAATAAATGTCAATCAGTTCCGTGGAATCGAAGGTGTCGGTGGAAAGGTACCAGCTAAAATGATTTTATGCCTGTCTTATGAACAATCTAATGTTACCCGACCGATGGACAAAGATCATAGGACGGCTAATGGTAGAAGACTCGTTCGTCTCGAAGACCCGAGACTAATCAGCGCGAGCATTAATCATCCCCGTGGATCCTCGACCCAATTTTCGTAAGGTCAAGTCGCAATGGAGACGTTGATTGGATTCCACGTCAGACCAGAAGTAAACATCTTTTCCGTTCTTTCGCGTTCTATCGTATCTTCTTTCCTTTTATCGAAACCATCGTTTAGCCAATAATAGAAACAATCTTCTTTATCGTCCCTCGATAACTCACTAATTTCAACTTAATCTAAATGAACCATCGTTACTTCTCAATTTGTCCCACGATTTAAATGCCGTCTAATTCAATTTTCATTTCAAATTAATCAAGATTTATCTTGGGAATAATTGAAATTTCGCTAATTTCAACTTCCCTTGAATGGTCTTCGTTTTTAATCAAAATTTCTAGGGCTTCGTTTTTAATAAAAAATCGTAGCGATCTCATTATCCACGGAGAAATCGTTTCTTTCTGCAGAATCACAGCGTAGTGTTTCGCAGTGCGGATAGAATGGGTCTGTGCAGTTTCTTGCGACAGCGAAATCAACGGACCGTCAGCATTCTTAATGCGGTCCGTGGAAAAAATATTGCCGGGTAATTGTAAACCGCAGCCTCCCGGTGGCGTCGACCGTTTATCATCATCTCTATAGGTTGCTGAGTGAGATTCGGGGGTTCACCGTGCTAAGAGTTAAAACCTCAGCATGACTGGTGGCCTCGGTAGCCGATAGACGTGTCATTTACGCGTCTACGAATCAATAGCCGCTTCACTTTACACCCACCTTACATCATTAGTCATTTTATAGGGCCGTTATACAGTGTGCCCTGTTTACATGCGCAGGGGAATCCCCTCGTACGCCCTCCTCTTCCTTTCCTTTATTAGAAACTCACCTACCTCCGCTTTTGTTATCTGCCTCATGCTTTTCCCTTTTTTCTCTTGATTTTCTGCAATTTTTTAATTCCGATACCTATACGTTTCTTAAGTGGTTATTTACATATATTGTAACTAGATATCGTTATGTAAGAAGGAAAATAATTTCTTTTGTAAAATTTATGGTCACGCTTAAAGATAGTTTTTTTTTATATTCTAGTCTAACCTAATCTATTTCTAATCTAACTCCAACCTAACCTCAATGTGCATCGCAGTCTGTGTTTTTCAATAATCTTAGGCTGTAGGAACGAAACTTTTTTAAAGGTTCAACATTTAGAGGTATAATATTTAAATTAAAAATTGTCAAATACTCAAATTGCCAAATTATCGCACATCCAAATATACGAATCTTCAATTATTCAAATCTACAAATATTTGATCGCTTAATCTTCAAATGTTTAAATTTCCAACGATTCAATTTAAATGCCCATCTTTCCAAATATTTCAATTAAAAATTATCAAATACTCAAGTTGTAAAATTTTCAGACATCCAAACTTTCAAATATACGAATCTTCAATTATTCAAATCTAAAAATATTTGATCGTATCACGAGTCAATTTAAATACCTACCTTTCCAAATATTTCAATTAAAAATTGTCCAATACTCAAATTCCCAAATTTTCACACATCCAAATATACGAATCTTCAATTATTCAAATCAACAAATATTTGATCGCTTAATCTTCAAATATTCAAATTTCCAACGATTCAATTTAAATACCTACCTTTCCAAATATTTCAATTTAAAATTATCAAATACTCAAGTTGCAAAATTTTCAGACATCCAAACTTCCAAATATATGAATCTTCAATTATTCAAATCTAAAAATATTTGATCGCTTAATCTTCAAATGTTCAATTATCCAAATTTTGCACATTAACCTTACACAGTTTCTCATTTTCCGATTCCTCGTGTTTTAAATCATTTTCCATTCCACGCAACTCATATGCGTCATATATCGATCGAGCTTTCCACTCCCCATGAATTTCACGTTCTACAGAAAAATCCTTTGGCAATGAATCGCAATGTAGCGTTACCGCTGCCGATCTATAGGTGAAACCAGATGCGCAATAATTAATAAAGTGTATCGGGGAGTGTCTAGGCATAGAAGATGCGGTCCGACTAATATTCGAATTCTGGCGTGACACGGCCCAACTAATCATTATAACGATGCCATGTATGCACGTATACGCGTTGCTAGAGGGCGGTGTGCGTGGATCGTGAACTCTGGTCCCGGCTGCCTCTCTACGAACAAACGTCGAATGGTTTTGCACGCTTACCGCTCGATTTTCGGATCTATCACCCTCCGGGAAGCTTGGCCTGGCCCGTTCGTTCTTCAGTGCTCTCCAGCCTACCCTATCGAGATTTATGGAACGTGTCAAATCGAACGGCTAACCCTTGAGTTCTTAGTTAAGTCTGTGGACGTTGTACTGCGACAAATGGTCGACTCGAGTCTTAAAAGGACGTTGGTACTTCTCGAGTTGCTAGGAAATAGTTGCGAGTGAATTGTGATAACGGAAAGGATAAATGGAAAATATTTCGTTGTAATAGAATTCTGTGATTTTCATTGCAAACACAGGTATCGTCGAGTTAATGAGGTTTGATCGGTGCATTAAGTGACTCTGCACGATCTTCGTGTCGCAAGATAAGATGTATGAAAGGTGTTTGCACGTAGTACTACGTCGACTTTCAACTTCTGTTACCGGACGTTAATGGTATTCCACTGGTCTGTAAGCCTGGTACTACGTTAATGATTCTATACACTGACATTTCATGAAAGAGATTTTATCGATAGAACATTTTCTACACGTATCTATCGAAGAAAACGTTACAACTTACGCTGTTTTGTTCCGTCAACACCACGTAGTACCACGTTAACGACTGCTATTATGTACTGCTACTACCTCGATGAAAAAAAGTGTACGTTGCTACCAAATACCACTAAAATTCGATACATCGTGTTTCTCGTCTAATACATTCGACCAATTTGAAAATTTAATATATTGTCTTTTCTTTTGATTTCAATTTCAATAGTTTCTCTTTATCGTCTCTTTCAACGCTTAAGAAATGTTAACGACAGTAGCTATGCAGGTTAGTATTAATATCGTTCGTTTCTTCTGCTTTATAGGAGTCATCAAAGTATTTAAATTAGTCAATTATTCAGTATACCAGTGAGCTACGATATTCAACGAGACTGCATCTGTAGCACTAATTACTCACCTGTTTATATATTTAACACTATTATTCATTACATATATTAACACTTTACCGACAGATTGCCAATTAATCGGTTTTTTTATCGCCGACGCTTACCGACTGTAACTAATTAATTGGCTTTTTGTCGTCGACGCTTATCGACTGATAGCTTATTAATCGGCTTTTTGTCGTCGACAATCTTCATTATCATTATTTGAGCAGTAATTTATTATTTAGTACTAAGGTACCTTGCTCAGTTGCGTCAGTTGCATCGCTTTGTAAGCTCCCACAGTTTTATACCAATTTGAAGAACTTACCGTTCGCGATGAACGAAAAGAATGGTATTAGAGAGGCTAAGGCGAAACAGAGCCGGCGCCAGGGAGAATCTGGACCTGAGCTGCCGGTCGGACGTGCGTATGCTGTTGAACCGTTAGCGGTCAGTAAAGTGTTTGCGGATTTTGTCAATACCAGTTAATGACATTTATATATACATCTTCGAAAGCAATATGTTCGCGACAGACATGTGTCATCACAGTACTAATGAAATGCCGAAATGTTTGATATGTGTAACACGCATGATATATATAAAAGCGTCTGATGGTAAGTGTGCAAATCTTTTTGCCAACTACCGTGACTATATGTCAGTTTTTACGAGCGTGGCAATCAATAGCCAAGAACGACATATCTACCGCCCACCATAGAAAACTCGACACAGTTCTGTCGTTTGCTTGCAATGGTGGTTCGCGTGTTCCTCATGGAAGAAACGGAGTAGAAGCGAGATCCATAATTTTCCATGTGCCAGTGCACGGTCGCGTGGCGTGTAAGATTCTATTTGCGGTGTAACCACGGCGGGAATTAACGAAGGAACGAGAACCAGCTACAGCTAACCTCGAAAGCGGAGAGTCGAATGCGCAAGGTGTTCCCGCGGTGAAAACTTAACACCGTATATATAGGGTGTAGAGGTTGTGTAGAGCGTGGAGGCTGCCGCTTCCTTCATCTATCATGCGAACCATGACAAACCGAGGCTCAAAAGCAGCCGCCAGCGTGGCAGCGACTTCTTGCCTTCTACGCTTAGTCTCAGCTGAGACTCTCTACCTGTCCGCTACGTGGGATCTGCTCTTCTCTCCTGCTCCCTCCACATTTATTAACATTTAAGCGTTAACGACATTTCTCTGGCGTTCACGGGGCATCGAAGAAACCGGAACCGTCCATTGCTGGCTGCTCGCCCCCAGCCGCCACCTCACCCGGATTCGAGATTCCTTTCGTTTCGGGCGACAGCTTCTCCAACACGAAATTCGACTCGTCTTTGAGCAACTCTGTCACGATGTTTTTGCCTGCGGCGATCTCCCGCCTTTGGAAATAAATCGAATGGCTTTTAATTTAACCTGCACCTTCTCTTTCTCTCGGGGCACCGTTTCAAAATTTACGGGGTTAGAGATCGCGCTGTCATTCGCCAAACTTCATGAAGTATATAAAATGTAGATGCCGCAACTATACAATTTGAAATGTTACTGATATATATATATATATATATATATACTGTATTGATATTACTACAGATATATATATATATATTACTATAGACTATACTTACTATATATATGTGGTATTGATAAAACCTGCGATCACTTCGTTGCCAACCCAATAGTTCCAAGTTTTGTATCGTTAATTGTAATTGTAGGAAAGGATCTTGTAATTGTCCTTTTATACTACTTCGTGTACTTTGAAGCACTGTAGTAATATCAATACAGTATTTCAATTATTAAATCAATGCGGAATTATGATTGGTCTGTTGATCATTAGGAATCTCATATTATAACAAATGCAACTGAAGAAACTTAAATTATATTTCTCTTTGCATATTTTATATGTTTCTTTGCATATTACGTGCAATTATTATTTATTTTTTGTAACCTGGAATTTCTTCGATCATAAAACACTTGATATTGGATTGGCTAACCTTCTGTGTGATAAACAGCTTAAATGGAAAATGTAGAATTTTTCATCATCTTTTTCCATGTTCTGTATTTCTTATGTAAAGAGAATAAGGAACATGTATACTTTCAATTCTTTGTAGCAAATAAATAGTAATAATTGCATTATGTATGAAATGACGTTTGCGATATAAAATTCGTAGTAGTCTCTTTAGGGCTGTATCGTTAAAGGGTCTAAGTTCGAAGCTGATTCGTCGATTAGTTTGCTGTGGGAATTAATCCGAATGAAGTATGGTACTATTTACACGAGCAGTGAAAAGGAGTAACGCTGCATATTCAAGTTGCTGCATTCGATGTTCCACTTGCTTTCTAATTCCACGTGTTCTGTAGATTCAGTGCTCTGACGCTTCCATTTGCCAATACGTAAAATTGAAAAAGTTTCTTGTCGATCGATAATTTTGATCAAACTGCAAACTGCCAGCTAAAATACAATAAACAGTTATTTTATAGAACTCGAAGAAACTGATTTCCTGGATGACATAAAAGCACTTTATGGAGTATCATTGTCATCATCATCATTCGAGTGTCATTGTATGTTAGAATGAAGCGTGTCGAAGTGGAGGGAGGCCATGTTAGATAATAAAGGTAACTACATTATCGGACGGCAATTTTCCAAATCGTCTTCCTATGTCATTTTTGTCGATAGATTTATTGATTTCTTTTTATTGATTACTATTTCGCTGTTTTCGGATAGTTTGACGTTAAAGGTGGTTTATGATCTCTGTGCTTTCCAAGTATAGCAATCGCGCGATGCTTCATCATCGAAATATCGAGACTACGGAGCGCGCGATCGAATTGGTCACGAGGCGGTTTTTGCGAGCAGCGAGTTTTTGCAGGGGCCGCATTATGTCTTTTGCAGTTTAACTTTCTACATTACATGAAATCCCCGGCGTTTCATCACCGCGCCACTGCGCCGCGAGATTTCACCTCTCTGTGAAATGAGTTCCTCGTTATTTACGTTTTTGCGCCAGCCTACAATTACGCGACACTAAACGTCGAACCGAGAGCCGACCGTTTTCTCCCGGCCGACATTTGCTTTTCGTGAATCTCGCTTCTTCGTTCTCAGTCGCATTCTCCTGACCAACACTTCCACATTCCTCGTTTCAAATTTTAGGAACGAACAAAATCAACGTACCTTAGCTTCTCTCCGATTTAGACTCTTCGAAGTACTAAAAATTTCAGCTAGAACATTTTTGAAATAAAATTTCCAATTTTTTTTTAGCAACTTTCAGGGACTTGCTTTATATTTTATAATTTACCATAAGATTCGATTGACCCATGAAGACTGTCGCGAGTGTTTTTGTTTCATTATCGTTATTATTTTATTATGATTACTTATTTTGTTTATTATTGTTGTCTATTATTATATATTATTATTATTGTTGCTGTATTATTATTTATACCATAAGATTTTTACCATAAGATTCGATTGACCCATGAAGACTGTCGCGAGTGTTTTTGTTTCATTATCGTTATTATTTTATTATGATTACTTATTTTGTTTATTATTGTTGTTTATTATTATATATTATTATTATTATTGTTGTTGTATTATTATTTATACCATAAGATTTCCACCATAAGATTCGATTGACCCATGAAGACTGTCGCGAGTGTTTTTGTTTCATTATCGTTATTATTTTATTATGATTACTTATTTTGTTTATTATTGTTGTCTATTATTATATATTATTATTGTTGTTGTATTATTATTTACACCATAAGATTTCCACCATAAGATTCGATTGACCCATGAAGACTGTCGCGAGTGTTTTTGTTTCATTATCGTTATTATTTTATTATGATTACTTATTTTGTTTATTATTGTTGTTTATTATTATATATTATTATTATTGTTGTTGTATTATTATTTATACCACAAGATTTTCACCATAAGATTCGATTGACCCATGAAGACTGCCGCGAGTGTTTTTGTTTCATTATCGTTATTATTTTATTATGATTACTTATTTTGTTTATTATTGTTGTTTATTATTATATATTATTATTATTGTTGTTGTATTATTATTTATACCATAAGATTTTCACCATAAGATTCGATTGACCCATGAAGACTGTCGCGAGTGTTTTTGTTTCATTATCGTTATTATTTTATTATGATTACTTATTTTGTTTATTATTGTTGTCTATTATTATATATTATTATTATTGTTATTGTTGTATTATTATTTATACTCACTATGAGTAACAATTTGTCTACTCTTCAGCTGATATTGAATAATAATAAAACATCTACTCGTCTACTCTGACTAACTTAATTATTTTTTTAATTTAGAGAAGACCTGCTATGTTGAACCTTCTCATCCACGATGACCTTGGAGGATTAACGAATGAAATATATTTAATGTTTGCAATTGTATAGAATATAATTCAGTGCAAGAATTTTATTTTCTCGATTGAAAAATTTTGTGCTGTAGATAGGGAAAAGAAAAATTGATGAAAAAGTAAGTCGGTTGACAGCTTGTTCGAAGCAAAAGTCGCTGGAATTCAGGAGTTTTCCGGTTTCAGCTATATCGGTCGGAAAGCAAAGTGGCGTGAATGAGTCGTCCCTTGACGATCGTAAGATTTATGGTCGCGACGGTTGGACAGGGAGGCCAAACATTGCTCGACTTGGGGCTAGTAACCCTTGACTTCTCGTGGTCCACCCCCTGCGATCCCATGCGGTTGTGATAGTAGTCGTACGACTCGTGATAAAAGTATGACTACTTTGTACGATAAGATATTTTCTTACCATGAAGCTTTTCTTTTAATGTAGTTGTAGGAGACATTGACTGCTTGTTTGATCTATAATCATTTTCTAGAAGATAAACTGTGTTTATACTTGCATCGTTTAGGTGGTATTCTTTATTTGTCCATATTTTCTCAAACGATATATTTTTTTATTATTTAAATTTATAAATATATATATTAATAATTAATAATTATATATTTATAATAAAACTAATTTTTTCCTTTTCTTCCCAATTTATTTTTGAAGTTTATAAAATTTATCGATTTTTAAAAAAAATGTAAACCATTCTAATTCTATTTAAATATTTTTAACTATATCAAAAAATTATTTATAAAATCTTTTAAACTAATAAATTAATAATAGATCAAATAAAATTAATAGATTAATAAAATTAATTAATTAATAATTCCCATTTTTTAAGTTTAAATAAAAGATAGAATCGTCGATTAAATAAGGTTTGTTATCTCAAGCTTCGACTTTTGAAAATGTTCACCACGAAACTGGAAATTAGATATTTACATATTTCGTATATAAGGCTTGCTATCTTAATCTTATCATCGTCCTAAATTTACAGAAAAAAACTTGCAAAATTCTGTTTATTTGCTACATTGTACAATCAATTTTCCCATTATTTTAGATTTCCAACAAATTCTACGAAATTCCAAGTTATCGGGTTGTCCGAAATGTTTCTTTCGTTTTATAAGGAGATAATAGACGCACGTTTTTTTTATATTAATTTATTGAATTATGTACAAACATAATAATAGAAACAGAATCATACCTAATTCAATAAAACAATACAAAAATTCTTGTTCATCTATTATCACCTTATGAAACGAAAGAAACTTTTCGGACAGCCTACTTCATCGTATTATACGATCTTCCTGTAACTCCGATTTTTAAGATAATCGTTTAGAAAAATAAAAATTCGAAATTCCAGAACTTCAACTGTGAAATTCCATTAACTAACACTTCGTCGGTATCGCCATTTCTGTAGAAGTTCCTCGCTCGATTTCAAGCTGCACCGAAACAATTGCCTCGCAAACTTTTTCCCATCTCATGCAAGATCTCTTCAAAAATGAAAAAAAAAAAAAAAACAAAAAACAAAGAAACACAAAAAGCAGAGGAAGAAGCATCGAAAGAGCAGGAAGGTCAGTATGCTGGCAAAAACCGTGATATCTAAGGATTCGTCGAAAGTGCGATTCCCCGGTTTTCCAGTTTTTTCTAGGGCCGACCAGCCGGCGGAAGGGCGGCGTTTCCATCGCTGAGAAAAAGTTAATAGCGTGGAGAAATTAGCCCGACAGAGAGAGGTGGCAGGGAGCAGGGGAGAGGTGAACCGTACAGGATCCATGGTTTCAGTGGCAGAGAGTGGGGGAGCAAGGGGAGAGCCAAGGGTGATCGTTGATCGGGGGTTGCGTTTCGCTGGGGTGTTCTGCACAGATGCAGCGATAGCAACAGTTCGGTCGGCTCGTTCGGACAGGAGGCCACATATGAGCTCGCTGGCATCGTATGGGCTTGACTCACACGCATCACGCGCAGTCATCCATCATTGTCAGTCTCTTCACTGACACAGCCGTTCGTCCGGTCTACGAACGCGCATACGGGACTCTCTCGATTCGAGAGATCCTCTCCTTTCCTCTCGCATCGTCAACCGGCTTCCTCCAGCTCTGATTTCCCGCGAAACTGAACCTCGCTCGAGTGGAGAAGCGTACGCACAACTATCAGCCCGATTTGCTTCAAACGGGATCTCGAAGCTCAGCTTTAACTGCTTTAACTGTTTTTGTTGAATTCCAGGAGGTATTGCGAGAGGATCATGTTTGTGTATCTTTTCCAAGGAAACAGTTGAATAGGTGAATTATAAAATACGTAAATAATATGTAAATAATATGTGTATGGTTGTAGATATTGTTGATAAATGGCAGATTGCTGTGCAGATTGTTGTACAGTCGTATCGTACATATCGTGTCTGTACGCTCGAAACAATTGGAAGATCGCTTTCCACGTCAATTTGATTTTTATGTTTGTTCATTGTGTTTGCTCATTGTCTTTAACGATTACCTTAGAGATAACTTTTATTGCAGTATCTTGTGAATAGCACGTCAATCTATCAAGTTCATAAGACTCGTCCTCTCTACGTCTCTTTCACTTGTGTTTACAATAAAACTGTTCATCCCAGCGAGTAATTATTTTGAGCACTGTACATGTTGTAGAACTAGATATTTGTAGATCTTTTGTGTATATTTACGTGTCTGTTAATTAATGTTTGTAAGTATATGTTTTAGGCTTGTCGAAACTCACAAACAATTGTTCATAGACACGTTTCCGCAAATATTCAAAGGTACTGTCTGTTGTTTCTTATTTCAATGGAAGACAAAGGTCCTGAGAAGTCTGCGTGTAAACGAGCCTTTAAATAGATTAGAGATGTGGTTCTAGTAAATTTCGAAGTAGAAAGTTTATTCTAGTAAAAATAGAATTGGATTATGGGACTAATACAGTAGAAGGATTAGAAATAAGGATGTAGATTGTATTTGAAGGATGTTTGGAAACTAGGTAAGGTATTATGTATTAAGATTGTAATCAATCAAGTTTCGGAGTTGGGTTTTATTCTGCTTATTTTTGAGGAAAGAAAGATCTTAACCCTATAATTTAGTGTAAGATTTATCAGAAATCAAGGATCAAATAAAAATAGCAGCTGTGCTTGTATCCAAGCTTAATTTTAGTTTCTACGTTAATTCTAGAAGACTGTGGATTGCCGAATACAAATTGTGTATGATATTAGGTTATACGAAATGTTTCTTTCGTTTTATAAGGAAATAATAGACGCACGATGTTTTTTTGTTTTATATTAGTTTATTGAATTATGCACGGACATAATAATAAAAATAATTCAATAAAATAAAATAAAATAATGTAAAACAGAAATTATTGTTTATCTATTATCACCTTGTGAAACGAAAGAAACTTTCCGGACAACCCAATAATATCGAAACAGCGAATATAACATAATACAAGTGAAAAGATCGTAAAATGCAAGACAGAATGAAATTTATATCAATCTTTGTTTCAATATTTTCTAAAAATTGATATTACAAACAGAAGACATTGTATCACAATGCTTACAACACAGAAAATGAAAATTATATTAATTTGTATTTCAATATTCTCGACAAGCTTCAATTTCAAACACAAGACATTATATTCAATGAATGATTACTTACTAAGCCTTAAGGATCATACCTAATTCAATAAAATAATATTATTGCGATATGTATAATTTTATGTGCTAGACTAGGTTAGATGCGTAGTAGTGATACTTGTGTGTGGAAGTATGTGTGGCCGCGGCGTCTCGAAAACAAACGAATGTATACTGTTGAGTGGAAAGAAAATGCTGAGATGCGTGCAAGTGTATATCGATGAATATCTTTGAAATCGCTCATCAAGTAAATATATAGCTATTCTAATATGAATTCTAAGTGTAAATGTAGTGTTCCTATATCATTATTTCGGCTACTAAGATCCAAAATTCTCAACGAATGTAAAACAAAAATTGTTCATCTATTATCGCCTTCTGAAAAGAAAGAAACATTCCGGATAACCTAATACTATCGAAACAGCGAATATAATATAACACAAGTGAAAAGATCGTAAAATGCAAGACACAGAATGAAATTTATATCAATCTTTGTTCCAATATTTTCTAAAAGTTGATATTACAAACAGAAGACATTGTATCAAAATGCTTACAACACAGAAAATGAAAATTATATTAATTTGTATTTCAATATTCTCGACAAGCTTCAATTTCAAACACAAGACATTATATCCAATGAATGATTACTTTTGACCATACCCCCTTCAATTATCACTGATACGATGATCACAAGATTGCGTATAGGATGCCTGGAGGAACGTCTGAATTTCGAGGATCCCTTAGCTGTACTGGCGGAAGGAGGAGCAGGCCGAAATGTATGTATTCGGATCGGCGTTTCCTGCGAGCTCCGTGTCAGCGAAGGGAGCGACGATGATGGATGACTCGAAATATCAGAGCAATCGAACTGAAATATTATTTTTAGCGCGGCTCTCTGGAGCGGCGTGCACGATCCATATTTTACCAAGGCGATGCGCCGCATTTATCACCCTATTAAAATTGATTCGCGCGCGCAAATTGCGCGCTGTCTTCGTATATCGTGTTCTTTGGCCAGTCGTCTGTAGTTTCCTGACGCGAGACTCGTCTGTTTCCTCGATACGAAAACGTCGGACCAGTGTATACTCTTCGAACATGTGTATTAAAAGTAAATTCCTGTAACGTAAGCTAAAACGAAGGTATAAGTAATTATTTTCTCATAAGAGGAATCGAGCGTGGAATTTTTCTTTTGATCATAACCATTCGTAAACTGCTGCGTTAAATAGTAAGCGAAATGTATTTACTTTCGAAGCAGTCGCTCTTTTAAGTAATTAATCACTGACATAATATTCTATAGATGGTAATAAAGCATTCACTTTATTTATATTATCGACAAAATTGAACAAAGACAAGATGGAAGAAGGAGGGGAGGAATAAAGGAAGCGAAGACGAATCCTATTTAATTTTATAATGATATTTTTTATTATCATCCATTTCCATGTCCACTTATCATCTGCTTTAGTGCTTAATCCGTCGAAAGGGGTTAAACGAAATCGCGAGCGGTCAGAATAGGATGAAACAATTCTCTCTGTTTTATAAGTTTGTATGAACGAATGTACACAATGATCGCCTCCCATTTACAGTTATCTCTTTTTTTTTATCGCTTTTCCATTTTTCTTTTCTCTGTTTCACGTTCAGAAGATGGAATCTTCGGATCGCGTGGTTATTCATACATTCAGAATCGAATAAACAATGTGTATTTCTCATGTATCTATGTATATGCGTGTACGTGTCCGTGTGTACATGTGTTCGTGTGTACGATTATCGTAAGCGCGCTATGTACAAAGAAGTCCTCGTGTAAACGATCGTGGCTCCTTAAATGCCATTTGTTATTTAATTTTTCTTTTTTTTTCTTTTTATACAAACCAGATATGACGACTGGCGTACTATTAAATATTTTCCACTGTCGAGTCGAGGTGAAAATCAAGGTTTCACGCGTCGCTAGCTACGTGATCTAATCTCGTAACCGTTTTATGCTATTGTTTCTCCGATAACGACGCGAGTCCCTTTATTTGGTTCGCTTACATCTGTAGAGTCTAGTAGAAATTACGACGAAATAGATGGATGATCCTGGCGAAGAAACGATCAAGTTTCGTGGCGTTCATATCGCATAACCTAAAACCAGAAGCAACGAAAAATCTGTCTTTCCTTGTACAATTGAAAATAAACGTCGAAAGAGTATAACTGTGTGCAATGTGTACGAACTAAAACTTCGTCGACGTTCGACGGATCGTTCAAACTCTTTCGTGACGTTTAATATGGAAAAAAAATTCTTGAAAGATGTGTGAACGATGTCGAGCGGCAAAACGAACTTCCGATAAAGTTCCGCCATTTTTTTTTTACGAAACGTTCTCAACCTGCATGAAAAACTACGAGTACACCTTTCATCATCCTCTAAAGCGTTTACGCTTCCACGATTAGTGTCTTCTGTTCTTTGTTAGTGTCACGACCCACACTATCGATCTTCTCTTTCTTATTTCATTCTCTGGAATTTTTAGGTTAAATTAATCTTCACCTCGCGCTAGCTTTCTATATGTACACGCGTTATTTCACTAAGAATTATTGCTCGTGAATTGCTAATTCACTTTCCCAAATATTTTATATTATTTCAGATATCTTTCGCGTTTTCCTTTTAACCGTTAGACGAACAGGTTACTATAAGGAAATAGCATCATCGATACGGTTGTTGCCTCGTTTGCGCGACGATATGATGTCGCGTTAAGCACACGCGAACTCGAATGATCGGAGACCCGTGCGATCATCATGAAATTATCTATTACATGATAGAAATCGTGTTTGTTTTAAGTTAGAAAGATTGCACTTGCACCTGGTTATTTTTTCTATTTTTCTAAATTTCTAATTTATTTACACACACTCTGCCACATGAACCTGAAATCGCACTGTTTGAAAATCACTTGTCGGTCTTCTCGACGCGTTTTCAACTTCTTCCAGTTGATCGTCGGTACAGGTGAAGCAATCATTGATACGGACGGAAATGATTGAAGTGCCCGGTACGAAGATCATTGAAATCGCTCCATTTCTTCTCTATTGAAATTCATTATCGAATTTTCCAGTCAAATGCTCTCTCCACGTTTCTATTTGCATCTGTTTAAATCGAGTCTTGTGTTAGAAACTCTGGATCCATCGTATCTACCAAATATTATTTACATTTTCAAATTATCATGGTTTCATTTATATCTAGAAAGTTCATCACACATAAACTTCGATTTCAATCGAAGAAACAAAAGCCCATGTCACGGCTACAAGAAATTGTTTCTGATCCTGAAACCCTATTTACACGATCATAGCCTATCGATTCTATTTAGGGAAATATTTATAATGAATTAGTCGCTCGGTTTATTACAGAAAATCTCAGCTTTCGATCAATTTAATCATTCTTCAAATTTCTTTCAACAAAACAAACAGGAAGAAACAATCTTCATTGCTAGTTCTTCGACTATGATAATTTCTAACTCGCAGAAATTCACTTCCAGCACCCACACAATATTCACATATTCCACGGCTGTCTCCGTTTCACGTCATTCTAATCCATCTACATTCAAATCCGAATCTTCCTCAACGACCACTGCCTACTAATCCAACACTTGCAACGATCACAACGATCACAGGGAGCGCCATCAGTACAACGCGTTCAGGAGACACTGCTCGTCGCTCCAGTCCAACTGACAAGGGTTCTCAGTCTCGTGAACTCAGCTGAGTTGATAGTATTCCGGCGCAAAGTCGTTGGCCAGGTTCGTCAGGAAGTTGAAGTCTGACGAACTGTTGCTATTGTCCGCGGATTGTGGCGGTGCAGACGTGTGCACTGGTTCCGCGTAAAAGTTACCGTAATTGTAGGAATCGGCGTTGCCCTCTGCTTGGGTGGCGCTTCCTGGCGGAGTGATGACAGCAGCAGTGGCTGCGGCGATCGCGGTTGCCGTAGTGGTCATCCCTGGCGCTGGAAACGGATCTGGTGAAGACACGTAACTGTTGGGAATGTTGGACGCTTCACCGCCCTGATGGACGTGCAGTTGACTGGTTTGCTCGTAGTAAGCGTTTGGATGGCACTTGGTGCCTGCTCGATAGTCTGCGGAACTTGGATGCATGGGAGGCTGATGCGTGACGTAACCTTCTGCCGTGTGTTGCTGTTGATGTTGTTGTTGCTGTTGGATGTCGTTGTAATAATGTTGAGCAGTTTGCACAGATACAGCAGCGTGACCGTGAGAGGCAAGATTTTCACTACTGGCGTGATAGTTCCCGCTGTTAGGGTAGCCGTAATTACCCGGTGTCATGTAGTTTTCAGTTGTTTGGTCGTGTTGAGCTGAGTAACCTTGGCTGGTGTTGTAGGCGTTGCTACCTTGCATGGTTCGATGATAGGGCGCATGATAGGGTGGGCCTGCTTGTGTATAGCCGTTGTACTCCCCTGCAGCGTTGGCGTATTGGTTTTGTTGTTGATGAAACTGCATGCTGGAGTTGTACATCGTCCTGGAAGCTGCGCCCGTAGTCGCACGGACGTGATGACCCACTCGGGATCCTAGGACTTGGTTTTGTCTGGCGTACAGGGGATGAACCTCACCTGGGTAGGAGATTCGAGGTTGTTGATAGGTATCCCTAGAGCAATAATTATTTTGCGATTGAGTTTGTTGCGCGGCTGTTGGAACAGTTTGTCTACTAGGTACTCCGTTTCTATATTCGATGGCAGATGTCGATTGGTACACGCTTTGTTGTGGGAAGTGCGTTTGTTGATTGTTGCTGATGTTCCTGCCGCCGTGAGGAGACATCGTGCCCGCGTTCGTCGACCCATGCATCATGGGAGTAGCCACGGAGCTGGTAGACGATGGAGAACTTCTTGGTCTTTGCATGTATGCCGCGTGTGTAGCTTGAATACCCAGAGGACTTCCCTGCTGCAACTGAACGGACACTGGCGTCCCAGGTGTCGAAGACGGTGTGAGACTTCTGGTAGAATTTTGACCAGGCAATACGGGCGTGCTGACAGTCGAATCGGGCATTGCTAATAAGACACCATTGCTGTTTACCGAGCAGAGTTCCTTGGTATTCGCCGATGGGGATTTCTTGCTGACGGAAATTTGCTGCTTGCCCGGATTCGGACTCTTGTGGCCGCTCTCCACTTTTACTCTGACATCGCTGGACAATTTCTTCGTAGCCACGCTCGGGGATGTCACTTCACTACCGTCTTGTGATCTCGAGTCATCGTCTGCTATCATCTTCTCGAACGAACTGGACACGCTGTTCGTGCTACCAACGCTGCTGGCTCCATTGCTGTTCGCGTTGAAAGCTGGGTTGCTGTTATTGTTTGTTGCTGTGGGTGTGTTATTATTGGTACTGCTGTTTCGCCGACCCGACGAGCTCAGTTCGGTCACGTCACCAGACAGTGTGCTGCCCACGTCGCTCACGCCAGATATATCACAGTTGTGGCAGCTCTTCTTCTCGTCGCTGTCTATCGCTAGCATTTTCTCGCCCTTCGATTTCTCCATTCCGTCGGACGTCGAGCCATCCTTCTCGTCACCGTCCTCTTTACTTAATGTTTGACGTTTGTGTTTCATTCTTCTGTTTTGAAACCAAACTTTCACCTGTAATCAGTGGAACGAACGGTTTGCTTACGCTAGGAGCCAGTTGATACAGAAAGGCTGCTCACCGGGGATTTCTTTTTAATCATTCTTACCTGCCTTTCCGTCAGGTCCAAGGATGCGGCAATCTCGATTCTTCGCGGTCTACACAGGTACTTGTTAAAATGGAATTCTTTTTCTAGCTCGAGCAGCTGTGTGTTCGTGTACGCCGTCCGTAATCTTCTTGGCAGGCCATTTTCTGCAACGTAACAGAGTTGTCTCTTTTATTTCTTTTATTCTTCTATAATATTTTCGCGATCGAGAATGTTTAAATGGGAGAGCACTTTATCAGAGCGTAAATATTCTGCTGAGTATAAAGCGCGTTATCGAGTTGTAAATCTTAGATCGTTTGACACGTGTACGTCGCGTCGGATAAGTTACGCGGTCTAATAATAAAGGGAACATTCGAATTTGCTAATTAGTCATTTAATCGCTATGTTAATGGGAATTGTTTAGGAATTGTAATTGCATTCCATGCTCATCGTGCGTTAATCTATGCGGATCTTTCAGGGAAAACACGATTCTTTCATTCTCAACGTCGGAAGGATTCACCTTTACATTTCTCGATAATCTGTCATTATTCTTATCATTCTTTTCATTCTTTTCGTCTACGATCAACAGATTTCAATTACTTAGCATCGCCTACTTTTAGAAGATTTATATGTATCTTTAAATCTAAATACCTAACTAATTTTTTGTAGCCGTATGAATATTTTCTTCAACTATTTCGTACCACTATGAAATTCTCTTCTTTGATAATCGACTGACATAAAAGTCAGAAACCCAACAAAAATGGACTTATATTCTTCCCATGTATTCTTTAATTATCTTTATTTGTGAGATAAGAGATACGGGGAATTGAAAATATTTCAACACATTCCGAAATGATCAGACTATCGTCTTCTTCTCTAACTAATTTTTTGTAGCCGTATGAATATTTTCTTCAACTATTTCGTACCACTATGAAATTCTCTTCTTTGATAATCGACTGACATAATAGTCAGAAACCCAACAAAAATGGACTTCTAATTATTGAAATATGTATAATTTTATGTGCTAGACTAGGTTAGCTGCGTAGTAGTAATACTTGTATGTGAATATCAGTGTGTGGAAGTATGTGAGTGCGCGGTCTCGAAACAAATGGAAAAAAGTGCTGAGATGCGTGCAAGTGTGTATCGATGAATATCTTTGAAATCGCTTATCAAATAAATATATAACTATTCTATTATAAATTCTAAATGTAAATTTAGTGTTTCTATACCAATATTTCTGTTATTAGATCCAAAATTCTCAACAGTTATATTCTTCCCATGTATTCTTCATTTAACTTTACCTACGAGATAAGAAATACGGTTAATTTCAAATATTTCAACACACACCGAAATAATGGAAGAATTTCAGATACGATAACTAAAGAAGAAAAGAATTAAAGTAAAGCAAAACGCTGTCCTTGTCCCTGTGCTATCTCACACGACTTCTTTCCATCCCTGCAGAGTAGAGTCAAAGGATGAAGCTGTAAACGAGCTCCGTAAACATCGTCACCCCTGAACATCCATTGAACGTTAACATAGCATCCAGTAAAAGCGAACGTTCTCTTTTTGCTCGATTACGACACACTCAAACGGCAGCTTAATTAATGATTATTTAGGCGTGTGAGCGAGGGGCGACGGCGGAAACCGATGGCGCGAACAATGCGCTAGTTAAAGACGCCCCGTGTAGACGTCACCACTGTTACGCTCGACGTTCCATCGAGTTTCATCGTTCCTTGACAACTTTCGGCTAAGTTCTCAGCCGGTGGTATTCCATGTCGATGCGAAACATCTCTGGTAATTATTATCTGGTAAGAAACTTGTCGTAAGATAACGAGGGAAGCTTCGCGACGAAGGAAGAGGAAGTCACGTACGGTTCGCGATCGTCTGAAAAGGGTTTCAAAGTAAGAAGCAACGTTTATTACGGCTCTATGTTGCTCTTCCTGGTTAAGGGCGTATAGTAATTTACGTGCTGCAACGATGTAAACAATCATTAATAGTCCGCTATCGTAATTACAGGATTTTACCAAGCGGCTGACACGCGGGTAATATTTCAATCAAAGTCTATATGCTTGCACATTCGCGCGTCCATACAGCCAACCTGGAGAACCTCGCGAAGGAGGGAATATTTAAGTGGCCGACACACGGCTTAATGTAAAATTCAGCTGGGAAAGCGTGTGGCCGATAAAGCAACGGCAATTAACTGAACGGGTTCGCTGAAATCGATTTTTCCACCTCCATCAACGTGATCCACATGATCCACGTTGTAGCAGCAACAGGACGATTTTTCTTGCTGTTTTTTTTCTCTTCCTGCTTGTGTGGCTTTTTTTCCATCCTTTTCGTCTGGAATTCCTTTTTCTTTGACGATGACGAAATAGCACTCGCGTAACAGTCGCCGGTACGCTTTGTATGAAAATCGAGCTGGCTAGAAGTGGCTCGCCTTGGACACGACGTTTAGAGCGTTTACGATTGTTCACTGTCGCTAGAGTAATTGAATCGTTCCTTTCTCAGAACGCTATTTTTCCCCTTCCTTTTTTCGTCATATCGTGTCCGAGAAGCGACAGGATCTTTGATTGCTATGCTGGAGGATGCTATGTTCGTGTTATGCTAAATTCAAAGGATATGACACTTTGCAGTATCTCTGATACGATAGATATCTAACGTTCGAGTATTTTACATTCTTCTTCTAAGAATTCAATCCTCAAGTGATTATACCTATCGAACGATTCGCGTTAACAAATGGCGGGCTGAAAATTATAGTAGCGCAAGGCAAGATTCTGAGAATTCGAATTTCGTCAGGTACTTCGAAGTATTATTCCCTTAGTTTCATGATTAATTCAATCACAATTTCATTCCCTGCCACAACCGGAGGAAACGCAACTGTACAGTAGTACTTTACAGTCTTTTATGAAAACTAATTTCTTTTGACTGTCGTCTTTTCAAACATCGTATCAGTCATCCTTCGATAGCATTGCTCTTCGTCAAGTAATCAAACCCATCATCCTCCTACGATACAAACGAACAGTTCGATCACAGAACGAATTTTCCATCCAGTCGACGTTTCTGTACAAGACATAACCGATCACCTGAACGACCTAACATCTCGCTGCTACAATTCCAGTATTTCGCAATTATTACACGAGTTTGTTTTTTCAAAAATGACGGAGGTAAAAGCAGGATAAAAAAGCAGAAGAAGGAAAAAGGGACGAAGAACTAGCGTACGACGTGACGCTGTAGGAGGGTGCAGAGGGGTGTTCCGTTTCGCAGGGCTGAGATGCTAAACTACCCCATGGCGTGCAAGTGGATCGGCGGGCGAAGGGTGGTTCCGCGCCGCGATGAGTCGTCAGGGGTCGAAGGAGAGACCGAGAAAGGGACGAGCCAGATAAAAAAGAAGCGCTTGCGGAGGGTGAAGGATGGACGCCGCGAAGGGGTGGGTGCAGCTAAGTCTGCACGTGGAGTTTTCATAGAGTAACCGAGAGTAGGGGTGGAAGCGTCGCGTGAGTGACACGGCCCTTATCGATATTTCCATCTTGGGATTTGCCGTGGCGAACCGTCGATACTTCTATCTGATCGCTTTCAAGACACTGTTTGTGTTTGCCTCGTATGCACACATTTTATGTATGTTTCCAACAGATGGTAATTTTCTAGTTTATGATCAAATAACGTTATGATTATATTAGGTTGTCCGAAAAGTTTCTTTCATTTTATGAGGAAACAATAGACGCACGTTTTTTGTTTTATATTATTTTGTCGAATTACGTACGATGCATTTTGTTATGTTGAGATAAACGCCACGAAATTTCACAGACTTGGTTTCACGATTGTATGAAGCTGCACTGTTGTAAACAACATGTCCGCGAAAGAAGGATACTCTGCGGATAACCTAAAAATTTGTATAACTTTATAATAGAGCGTGATTTCTCAACAGTCTATCTATAATGTACAATTTGTTAATTTTGTTAATAATATTAGTTAGCAACATTTAGCAAACGTTTTATAAAATCGTACAACAGAAGTACACAAATTAATTATAAATTTTTATGAACGTAACTAAAGAAATGGAAACCAAATTAATGTTTGTTTTATTGTTTAAATATTGCATCAGGCAATTGTTACTTCATGAAAGCACTAATTATACGATATTAGTACCTAACCTCTTAGATATTAGGTTGTCCGAAAAGTTTCTTTCGTTTTATGAGGAAATAATAGACGCACAACGTTTGTTGTTTTATATTATTTTGTCGAATTACGTACGATGCATTTTGTTATGTTAAGATAAACGCCACGACATTTCACAGACTTGGTGTCACGTTTGTATGAAGCTGCACTCTTGCAAACAATATGTCCGCGAAAGAAGGATACTCTCCGGATAACCTAAAATATTAGAATTTTAGGAAGCTAAAAAAATTCGAAGTAATTTCTTCGAAGTTAAAAGTGAAATAATATACAAATTTATTTATAAATTTACAAATTTTTCTACGTGTTTACGTAATTCAGAAATTTACTAAATCTGTAAGATCCGAAAGTCCTTAAAAATTGTTAGACATATTTATGTAATTCAGAAATTGCGAATGAAAGACACTTTCCGGACAACCTAATACCAGATTCTGAAGAAACTAACGTTCCAACGAACAATCAAACGTACAGATTTCTACGAGGGTAGCTGTGTCATTCTTCAGACGTTCCATTCGTCAGAACACGCATCAATTGTAATACGGTGCATGCCATGGTCTAACGATATCCAAGTTGTTATAGGAGTAGGTATTTCTCCGTGATATATTACTATCCTGAAGGATGAATTTGTGGGGATGAAGTATAGTGTGTAATGGTTATAAAGGGTATCCATTACCTTCCTCAATTGTGGTTTTAAGGGGTGAATTCAATGTAAGTAGGATTACCTTGTCAGTGTCTCTTTTCTAGTGTATCCATTGTCAACAGAATTTTTTACTTGCTTTTTATCTTACACTAGGCAGCGTGCATTAATAACAAATTTCTCGTCTTTTATATAAACTAGTTGAAATAATCGCGTATTACGTTTTGTTATTTCTACATTTTCTTAATATCATAATAATCTTGGTAGATACAAAGTTGATAGTTTGTAAGACTTTCTCATTTCTGGTGTCTTGGTTGATGCAATAGTATCCTTCATAATACTGTCTCATTTTTCAAATCTGTAATTACCGATTCTAATTATTACTTTTAGCAATATATATTATCAAATTTGCTAGAAATCATAAATCCTAACCTATAAACGAAAGTATACGTTCTGCTGTTACATGAAAATTCTAATACAGCTAATCACATGGCAAAATACACAGGCCAGTAAATTAGCAACGAATCGGAGATCCCATCGAGCAACGTGATCCTTCCTCTTCTTTCACAGCGTGTCGCGGATTCGTTAATTACGCTGCTTAAAAGTCAAGGTCGAGCTGCCTATTAACGCGTCACCAGCCGACATTTACGTTCAGCGCCGGAGACGTATCCTTGTTCCATCGGGCCGGTGCAATAACGGAACGCTGCAGCCGACCATAAATCATCCGAGCTCCTATGAAATTAGCAGCACTGTTTTCGTGCGAATTCACTGGCGGAGCCTACGCGCCGCGCGGCCAGAATTTATAGAACTCCGATAAAACGAGCTTTAGGTGAAGTCTGACTTAACGCGGCACGCTTCACTGATTTCTCTGTGCTCTCCATTTCGCTCTTCTCTCTTTTTTCTTCTTTCTATTTTTACCTCCTTCTTCCTTTTCTCGTTTTTCGATGTTCCACAGTCGTGAATCGATCGCGTTTTCTCGTCCCATTAAGTATCACGCGGCATCGTTATCGCGACTCGCATCGGAACGCGGTTCGATATTGCTCGAACGACGATAACGCGCCAGAGATTCCGGGAAACGATCCCTAATAGCGTGGAAATTTTTGTATTCATTGCTAAATAGCAAAGGCGTGGATCGTGGTCACGAAGTAGAATTTTTTTAAAAAAACGTCTTCGCTTTTTGCCCACCCAATATCATTTATCAATCCACCGGTTCGTAATCAAAGATTCTACGATTTCAGAATTAACAACAGTTAATAAAGAACGATTAATTCGAGGTGGGTTAATTTTAGTTTCTGCGACGTATAACTGCAATAGAATTTTTTTTGGCAGATATAATACAAAGGAAAATAGAGAATTATGTTTCAATTAAATAAGCTTGAATTTTGTTTGTGATATTTTTGAAAATAGTTCGATTTTCGTTTTTAAATACAATGTACGAATTAAGTTCTTGGTTATTGTTGGCTAATTTCTGAAAGGTTATAGGACAGTGCTGAGTCAATTTTTTGTTAAAAAATATAATACAAAGGAAAATAGAGAATTATTTTTCAATTAAATAAGCTTGAATTTTGTTTGTGATATTTTTGAAAATAGTTCGATTTTCGTTTTTAAATACAATGTACGAATTAAGTTCTTGGTTATCGTTGGCTAATTTCTGAAAGGTTATAGGACAGTGCTGAGTCAATTTTTTGTTAAAAAATATAATACAAAGGAAAATAGAGAATTATTTTTCAATTAAATAAGCTTGAATTTTGTTTGTGATATTTTTGAAAATAGTTCGATTTTGGTTCTTAAATACAATGCACGAATTAATTCCTTGATTATTGTTGGCTAATTTCTGAAAGATTATTGGACAGTGCTGAGTAAAATAAAATTAGGTAGCTGGCAATAATTCTTTTGTAAGCATGATAGGCGTATCTGGGTTAATCGTTGATGATCAGGCGTGAAGGATACCTTTTTTGGTTAAACACGTTCTTTGTGATATTTTTTTCCACCAACCTTTTCACAGCAAGAAGTGTGGTAGCGTAGTAAATTAACAAGTACATTGACTTCTTACGGTAAAAAATACCGCTGTATAATTAGACTCCTGCCATTACTGGTATAATATTCTTTCTGACAATTGATATTATCAGTGTATCTCGTAATCGTCCTACCGCATGGTTCTCAGAGAACATGAAACTGATAATAATCATTAAACCGTACTACCAGTTCTATAATGTCTTCATTTCCTGTATAAATAATTACAATCTCAATTAACTTGCCTCTACTATCCACTCTAACACGTCTGTGGCGGATCTGATTTTTATTACCTACGATTATTTTTATACAATACCTGTTTCTATATTGTCAATCTTTGCATACATTATCGATCACAAGTATCAACACATCTATTTATTCCATTTGTTAGAAAATTCTTACCAATTTTATTTTATTCGCTAGATATTTTACTGGAAGTAACACGTGATAAGATTAAGATAGCAGATTTATAATAAATCGAATATGAATATTAAATAAATACTAGCAGTTGTCATAATATCTACGACCTGCGTTCTATGTGTTAATATTAATGATTAAAATTTCTTAACAATAAAAAAATAATACGATCGAGAGTTTAGAATGATCCATAAAACACAGCAGACCTAAATTCACCTATTCGACCTTCCCTATTGCCTACGTCCAATTCTACGTCCAACCTAATCACAACCTAACCTCAATTTTGCGCTTTCGAAGTATTAGCTTGGCAAGTAAGTGATTGCAGATTTTGTCCTTACCTAACCTAATTTCATTACATAACCTAACCCCAACCTAACCTAATATATGGAGAATTTGAGTTATAATATATAAAAATATTCAAATATCCTAAATTACTTGGTTGGAAACTAAGTGATTGGGATTTTGTCATTACCTAACCTAACTCCATTATATAACTTAACCCCAACCTAACCCAATATATGGAGAATTTGAGTTATAATATATAAAAATATTCAAATATCCTAAATTACTTGGTTGGCAACTAAGTGATTGGGGATTTTGTCATTACCTAACCTAACCCCATTACATAACCTAACCCAATATATGGAGAACTTGAGTTATAATATATAAAAATAATATTAATACCACCTGATGACAAAATCTGCTATCACTTAGTTGCCAACCTAATACCTCGATCCTCCATTTTATTCTAAAGAAGTTTGTCGATTGTAAAGAACAATATTCGATCGACATTTTGAACGCGAAATCGCAGCTTGTCTTGGTTAGAACCACACGAACCATAATTATTGAAACCGAATGGCTGTGGCCGAGGGTAGAGGGGTGATGGTGGAAGAACGAGAGCGTGCAGAAAAGAGAGGGTGGCGTGCTCGAAACTCGGCAAATCCCGCGCGTGGGCTTTTCAGAGGATAAGGGTGGTTAGAGGGGTGCGTGCCGGGCGAGATGGAAGTATCGCGTGATTGACGTGGGCCTCATCAGCATTTCGGTCTCGCGATTGGCTGGACGAACCTGTCAATCAGCCGATATTCCACGCCTATTGGTTGTGTCTCGTGCTACTCTGTGCTCCCTTTTGCAAACGTTTGTACCACCGTTCAGCCGAATCTTTGTGCCATTTTGGTTATTTAATTTCGATAAAAATTCTTCACATTTTCAATATATCGTTATTCTGATTCGATGGTAGGACAATTGAAAATATGTAAACTTTAGAGCAGAGAGGTTTTAGAATTTACAAAGAAATGTGTTGGTGAGTCATTGCAAAGACATTATAAGGCTGACTTAACGTAAGATATGCCATTATTCGCGAAAGCAGTACGACCTTCCACTTGTGGCGTCGCAAAACCACTGAAGGTGAGCCGGTGTTGTTGTAAAACTAAGGCCAAGTTGATAACCACGTAAATAATAATTTTGCTCTCTAACGCAAAACTGATAGATTTATAAATATACCGTTTTACATGATAAAAATATAAACGTGACAGATCTTCTATTCGGTAAAAGCAAATTTCAAATGTTTTCAGTTGTGCCACTATCAAAGCAACAATGTATGGATATCGATAGTTGAAATTTTAATATTACAATTTTTTATTTTCCTACGTTATGTTATATTTTATTCGAAGACTATAGTAAAAGAACGCACGCCAAATTTCCCATTCTTTACAAGATATTTTCTATTAATTTCCTATTTTTTTTTTTTTTGCAATTTTAAGATTCACTGCATCGTCAAGTGTGATATTACCAAATAAGTATGAATTAAAAGAACTAAGTATGAACATTTCTTCTGATTCTCTGAAAATTACAAAATATCTCTCGCCATAAACATTATAATTGAAGATCTTTGCAAACTGTGCCAGTTAGATTGAAACTAGCCTAAAGGGCTGCGAGATGTCGTGGTTTTGCTGAGGTATTGCGTGAACACGTGTGGAAAAGTTCAGAAAGAAACTAGAGGCGGCTCGCGACGAAAGAGGAAACCTGGTGGATAATGACGAAACGATGGACAAGAAATTACTGATATAAACTACCGAGGCGAAAGCTATTAACCTTTTGCACCGAGCGCGGTTTTTCACACACTAGAAATAAATGACGGTTTGGCGCGGTGTGTGTCCGCGAAACACGACGCCATGCCATCGAGATGTATTAGACGGACAGAAAACGCGTCGCACGCGAACCTTTGTTGCAACCGATGGAACGAAACGCGTCCTAAATCGCGCGATAACAAATAACGTGCGGGGAGAGCCGCCTCACTAAGTGATTCTTTCCTCGCGTACCACCCAGGGAATATATTAGTCATCGATGACGTAAGTGTCCGTAAGGAATGAAAATAAGAAGTCGGTACAAAAGACGTGATTTATCGCTCGTCGCCGTTCGGACGTCTGATTTTTTTTTTCTCTTCGCTAAGACGGTTTCGAATGATTTCTGTCGGACGGCACTTGCTGCCTCTTTTGTTGCTCATGGCATGTCGGAGGTTATTCTGTATTGAACACGTCTTTTGATTCGCCGGTGATGTAATAGTGGATCTTGAAAGTCGTGTAAGTCTCTGGTGATCTTGACTGGATTTTCACTCGTGAACTGATATATCGCAGCATGAAAATTTTCTCATTTTTGCACTTCATCAGAGCCTGTGTGGTCCTATCTAACATCCACGATTCTTTGTTTCGTTGATATGATAGGATCATTTATAGCAATGATTTTCTAGTTGTTATATATATAAAATGAATGGTAGAACATGTTGGGGAAATAGTGGGTTGATATAATCACTAATTCCTACAACCTAAGTTGGTACAACTTCTATCGATGCTCTTTTGTTTTAGATGTCGGCCATGTTAATTATCTCTCTGTATCTGGTGTGTTCGCACGTTTTGTATTAGAAGTGAAATCAATAAATATCAATTCTAAACACTTATTGATTAACAGAACACCAATGTTATTGGTTCGTGGGAGTCATATGTTTATAAAAATATTCAAATATGTTAAATTAGTGGGTTGGCAACAATGTGATTACGGAGTTTGTCAATACCACCTAATGTTGTCTAGCCAATAATTACAATAAAGAACGCTTAAAACAATGTTATTTGTAGCAAACCACTCTTATCACACACAAATCTATCAGCCATCAGCATCCGCACCATCTTCCTTTAACATAATTTTCAGCGAGCAATAAATACCCAAATACTAAACTCACTGTAGAAAATTCAACTCTGGATAAAATCAAGAAAGGAAACGAATCAAACTGAATTGCAGTAAAAAGCTGCGTAAACCATTTCCACATACTACAATTACTCTACAAAATTCCTTCTACGAAAATATAAAAGAAAACCAATTGAAGCCAAATGGAACTATCGGGTTGGCAACTAAGTGATTGCAGATTTTGTCATTACCTAATCTAACCCCATTACATAACCTAACCCCAACCTAATCCAATATATGCAGAATTTGAGTTATAATATATAAAAATATTCACATATCTTAAATTATTGGGTTGGGTACTAAGTGATTGCAGATTTTGTCATTACCTAACCTAATTTCATTACATAACCTAACCCTAACCTAACCCAATATATGGAGAATTTGAGTTATAATATATAAAAATATTCACATATCTTAAATTATTGGGTTGGGTACTAAGTGATTGGGGATTTTGTCATTACCTAACCTAACCCCATTACATAACCTAACCCGATATATAGAGAATTTGAGTTATACTATAAAATTTGAGTTATGATATATAAAAATATTCAAATAACTTAAATTGTTGAGTTGGCAACTAAGTGATTGCGGATTTTGTCAATACCACCTAATGACAAAATCCGCAATATACACAGTTTGAGTTCTATTTAAAAAATTACATAAAATTTGCAATTTCAAATTTGTCAAGCTTGAAATGTCAATAAGAAGAGGAAGAAAATTAAGGAAGTTTCTTGACGATTCACAAAGCGGCAGGCAAAGTTTTGATAGAGCTTTGACCATTCGTCTGCGTACAGAAATAGCAGCCGGAATGGCTACTTTCGGTGGCAGCAAAAATACCATGGTCGATAGCGTCGAGTCTCATTCTCGTCTTGAGTGGCCAAGGGGATGACGGTCTGTCAGGTTTTGGTTCTCAGAATGAACAGTGGCGAGTGACACGTGAACGGTGGAGCGTGGAGCAACACATGCCACAGAAATAGAATTTATATTTCGAAATACTGTGACACGCTTTCGAAAATGCTTCTCTCTCTCTCTCTTTTTTTTTCTCCAACACTTTACAGGAAAAATTTGCTGCCTTTGATTTCTCGTGAAAATTGCCCAGGGTCGATATCCAGAACATTCAATTTCTCTAAATTCCATGCTACATTCGAACATTTATTATAATCTTAGCTAATAAAATTCTAGCTGTAACTTCAGAAATTTAAAATTTGGAACATTTTATTCTGCAAATTCAATTTCTCTAAATCCCATGTTACATTCGAACGAATTTGCAGAATAAAATGTTCCAAATTTTAAATTTCTGAAGTTACAGCTAGAATTTTATTAGCTAAGTTTATAATAAATTTATATATTACAATATACTTATTTATGCTATAGTAAATGTTTTATACATTGACAAGCTCATAGAGTGGCTTGTATTTCTAATTATAACACAAAAAAATTATGCAACACGATTTGCAAAGGCAGCAGCGTCTTCGAGATGGAAACTTGACGATTGAAAAATAATGACAGTAAATGACATCGAAAAGAGTTTCAGACAGTTGTATTAAAATAACTGTGGTCTTGTTAAAGCGGTCTTCGTCATTCATCGAGCGAGTACGGGCCGTCGGCCGTCGCTTCGCACATTCTCCTTTGAGCAGTTCAGTTGCAGTTTCCTTTGAGCAAAACAAAATGACACGCTCCTTCACGAAAATCAGAATTTCTACGTCACCATTCATCGGACCATTTTTATTTCTTCTCCTCCTTCTCTTAGAAGATTTATATGTGGCTACTGAGTGTTCAAAGATTTCGTCTAAAAGGGTCAGAAAATTAGAAACTTTGCGATTATGATACGAAGGAAACTTCACTTTTCCTCAGAAATTAAATTTTCTAAAAAATATAACATATTGGGTTAGCAACTACGTGATTGCGGATTTTGTCATTAAGTGGTATCACAAAATCCGCAGTCACTTAGTTGCCAACCTAATAATACAGTTCACTGTAACTGTCCCAAAAAACAATTCTTTACGTCCAAATCTTGAATTTAAAATCCATACGACTATGTTGCAATCAGTGAAAAAATATTCTCAAGGTATTTTAAAACAGTGAAATTATCAATTTGTAATATGTATATTTCTAAATATATTAGTATGGTTATAATAATATAATAAATATAATAAAGTAAATAAGGGCACGTATATTAACACATTGCATACGAGTCACGAGATGTCTGGTTTTTAGCAACCGGAACGATGTGACCGGCTCACGAGATATCTCGTTTTCACGGTTTTTCGATTGAATCGATGACTTAAGCAACCAGAGACAACTGTTTTGTTACGTTGCCAGGGTAATGAAGCCTCGCACGTTCTTCTGACAAACGATTAGCAAAACAACCGAATGTTGACATTCCAAGCATGGAGAAACAACCAGTCAGTGTAGCTAGTACATCGGTAGATCTGTGCCGATCGTCTATCGCACCTTATACAGTGTTTTATTGCTGTACATTTTGTTATTTCAAAGTGCGTGTTTTAATCTCTAAGGAAACAGCTTTCTAAAAATCATTTCCATTTTCAATCTGTCACCGATAATTTCTAACGAAAATTATTCTATGAAATAGACCCTAATTCTATAAAAGTAGCAAAATGACACACAGATGTAAAGAAAACGAAAGTCAAAGTGAATCGTTGTTTGATGATTTACCCGATGCAGCGAACAACGCTTGCGACGAAAATGAATTCAGTGATAGCAGCAACGTTCTTGAATTAAGCGATGCGATCAGACATAGAAGAATACTGAATAAAAAATATAATAACCAAATGCAAATTAAAAATCTGCATATTTGCATCCCATTGCTAATCAAACGTGCTCCTGCAGCGTTCAAAAAGGTGCGGGTGCTGAGAGCGCGCTGAGCGCGCACAGCGCCATACGCACTTTATTAATTTCGTCAAAAACGTTTGCAATTGTAAAAACAAAAATTTCTAAACTCGTCATACCGACGGATTTTTTGTTCGTAGTATTAAAAAATAGGTGAAAACGAGAGAAGAATACGAATGGAGAAAGTGGTCCTGCTTGGAATTCTTCGTATCTGGTTCGGCTCGTTGGTCGGGCCAGTTGCCTATAGACAGGTGGGAAGGGTCACATGATGGCCGTCTTTGTAATTTGTCTTTTGTTTCCCCTTGGCCCGCAGGAAGAAAACTTGCGGGCTAGAACAAAGGACGGAAAGAGCCGCTCTATCGACTGACGCGAACAACAGAGCCGCTTCCTTTTCCTCTTGCTTTAGTATATCTCTCTTGCTCTGTTCCTTTCGACGTCGAGGACCGCGTAAACGCATGAAAAATGAGTGACGAGACTTGGAAACAAACGAGGAGACAGCCGGTTCCGTGTCCGAAACAGGTAGAGAACCGATAGCACGCGGCCCGTCCGCAGTTAATCGATAACCCCTCGATCATCTCGACTCCTCGAAATTCTAGACCGCTTCGGGTCAGCGTGAAATCTCGCCATCGCCTGTTCTCCATTAACTCTTACAGTGACCGGTTTATTGAACTCTATAGGTTCATCTTTCGATTTCGTATATGGCGATGAAATTATCTAGAAATTACATTTTTCGTTAATTTGAAACGTGAAAGTTGAAATAAGGTTAGGTGAGAAACTTTCTTCAGGTCTTTCTCATCTGTTGATATTGATGTTTTATAGATGGACATTTCGAAAAAATTTAAGTAATACAGCGTAGCTAGTCGTTGAAAAGAGCATAACTTTCCCCTCGGCATCAAAAGCGCAAATCAGTTACACGGAAGCCGAATGGACCAGCTTCGTCAAGATTAATCGGCTGGTCTCTGAAGTGCTTATTATACAATCAGCCATTCTGATACTAAAATTGAGACGTTTTTAAAAAACAAAGCAAGCGAACAACCTGGCTTCTGAATGGTTCAAGTGATTACGTATTTACCGAACGTAATTGCCAGACAGTGTTCTCTTCAGGGACCTCATGTACAATAATTTTCATTCTAATAATAAAATTCAATAATTCAGTCTAATAATGTTAGGAAAGTGACCTGGATTTTTCATTTTCAATTTCAAAGTTTTACGCTCAATCGAATATCGTAACCCATAACCTGTAAGATTTACTGGTAGAATTTAATTCTTTTATTGGCAATCTCCTTACTTGTAATTTTTAATTTCTAAAACTCATCGTCATAAATGATATCTTGCAAGGGAATTTTAATTTCCATAAAAGTGATTCGTTTCTTCCTCTTGATCAAATACTCCATTGCAATAATAATAAAAAAAAAAGAGTAGAAAAGAAAGAAACGTAGATTAATCACCAAAAACTCTGACGATCAAACAGACAATTATTGACTGTGAGAAGTAGTTGGAGAAACTTGATCTAACGATCGAAAAATTATTCATTGGCTGATGACGGGGTGTACGGGCGATCGGGTAATTTGTGGCGGATAAATCGCTGGAGGAAACGCATGGGGTAGAAAAGGGGAGTGTGGGGGTGGAATCGTCGTAAACTGTGGCTCATTACAGATTTATACGAAGGCGTAGCCTGGAAACGGGAAGGGAAACGAACAAAACTAAACGCGAAGGGTGGCGGCGCTACCCGGAATGGCCGCGATGGTCGCTTTGCTTTTTGGGGTTCGCGGCCCGTACGAGCTATAATCAATTAACGGCAAGCCAGGCAAGAACCACGCTTGGCCACCGCAGTCCGCAGAATATTTCCCACTTTGCTGCTCCAGTTTCCAACCACTCTCTGACTGTTTCCCTCTTTCAGACCCGTATCGCGATTCTCGTCAATGGTAAACGATCTTTGTACGATTTTTCCTGATAGTAGTGTAGTTACCGTACAGTATATCAACGATTTCTCTTATTTTTTGCAAACAATTATACTATTTATAACAAATGTTATATTATAATAATATTATACTATAATTAATATAAACAATATTATATTTGAGGTGGTATGATTGTAGTGATAGTGCGCTAACTGCTGGTATACAGACCAAGATAGGTTCTGCTGCGGATGTAAATGTCGTTTTGCTGGGGTACTGCGCTTTTCTTCTCATTTTTGTATTTTTCGTGGAAGAAAAATCGGACTATGGTCACCGGGATTTGAACCTAAGTCCCCAACGTTCGTAACTTAAGGTGTTAACCACACCGCTGCCGTCATCTGGTGGTATTTGTTGTCAAATGCTGCCATATAATAATTATAGATTAGTGGATCAGTGAATTAGAAAAAGAATTCGAAAAATACTGTTGTAAACAATTAGAGGATTAATAAGTGGGTTAATTACGATTGGTTCTATGGAACTGATTATGAGAAGAAAACTAGACAACTGTTTCGTAGACATGGTTATACAATATTGTGGTAGGGATTAATTAATCTTCATTTTGAAATTTTAAGATAATACTTTTAGAATATTTGAAAAATTATTATTAAAATACAGACGCAAGAATTATTATAAGAATTAACACAGGTCTCGATTCTGTAATTTTTTTAGCACAGTTTACCTTTTTAAAGCGAATAAAACTAACATTGCGAGTAGTTCAATATCAACAAAGTTGAAAGAGTTTAAAAAAAAAATTCGCAAGAAGAAAACCGAAGAAACTCGGTTCATCCTCAACTTATCTTGTCGAAGTATCTACATGCTCAAGTGACATCGACATAAAGTTTCCTATGTAGATTCATGACTTCGAGTTTGAATAACCCTGATGGTCCATTCCATGGAACATTCCAGCTTCTCCCACCACCATCAGCTCTTAACGAAAGCAGGAGATCAGGGAACAGGTCGAGCCGGTGAAAACGATGAAGAAATTGTAGCGCGAGTATCGAGGGGGAAGATACGAATGGCGTTTCGTTTACCCAGCGGAGGTTTACGTGCAGACGGCCGCTTTCATTAGACAGGATGGGGGAAGTCCTTTCGTTCATTAGAGCAAGTTCAGTCGAAGCACACGCGTGATGTCCTCGCGCTGCTCGTAATCCGCTCTAAACCATATGCAAGAAGCACGTAACGACAGGGCGCACCTTGTTATTACCTGCTTCCTGCGCTCGACTACGACCGCAACAGCCCTCTCGCGTGTCCGTGTGGCCATCGCATTTTTCGCGAAACCGAGGCTCCTTCCGAGAACTCGAAGCTCGCATTAGCATAACTTCTCGTCGCTTTGTTCGTTTCGTTCTAGTACGAGTGACGCAAAAACGCGGTTAGTAAGAACGAACCGGTAAGAGGAATCGCGAGATAACAGGAATGAAAGAAGAGAGAAAAATATTAGGAAGAAAGAAGGGTGGGAGGGGGGGAGAGAAAAGAAACGAGAAAGAAGCAACGTTGAAACGCACGCATCGAAACGAGGCAAGAGGAGGGCCGAGAAAGAGGAAAACCGCGACGAAAAATTAATGAAAGGGCAGAAAAGGCGAAAACAGTGAAAAAAGGCGCGAGGCCAGGAGGAGCGCGGCGCTGCAGCTGGCGCTGCCACGCTACGGCGGCCATGTTGGCCGCGTGCAACGTGATTATGGTGGCCGCGAACGAGTACAGGCCCTTCTTCCTGCAAGAAAATTGGATGCACCGAAGAAAGAGAGAGCCGGAGACCGCGAAGGGGACGTGTGTGCGGCAGAGCGCGCGCGCGCGAACCACACTGGCCAAGCCGAGTCCGAAGGCGTGCCGATGCAACCTGCAATCATCGGGGTGGAGCGACCACCTTCGACCCGTGCGTGCATCTCCGTGAGTGCCTCTCTCGGCTCCTTCACCAGAACTCTTTCCACCAGCCACCTTCCTCCGAGCTGTCGTCCCTCCTTCTTCTCGAATTTCGTTTCGTGGTTGCGCGATCCTTGTCCTTCGTACCGCGAACCGCATTCTTTTTCCAAGGCAATGCTTTGATACGAGGGATGCGGCAATTGATGATAGGGTTGGAGAAGGCCGTGGATGGGCATTCGGTTTTTCGGATGAGATGTTCTCGGGGCCTCTTCTTCGTTGGGTGGGGCCGGACGTGTTCTTCCAAGGATACCGAGCAGATTGGTTTTCGGATACTGTATTTTGGCAGATCATTTGTTTTCTTACGGGAATGAGAAACTACGTATTTGCGAGAGATTGGAACATTATGTTTATGTATATGGCATCTCTTCATGTATAACGTTTACCGATCTAAAATTAAGATTTTAAATATACAGGATGGTTTCAAAGTTAATGGTACTTGAACCAAGTACAAGATTCTTAATCGATTAGATGGAAATTTGTGTTATGATTCTATGCTCTGATAATCTGATGCTATACTTTCATCGTTAAGTTAAATATTATAAAAATATATTGGGAATATTAGAAAAGATTCCTGTGGAAATGATGAAATCCATCGCAATGTTCAGCCAAAAAGTACTTGCAATTTGATCAGGCTTCCTCTTAAGCAACGGAGCGAGGAAAGAAATGCAAACGACTAGTGGAAGAAACCACCCTCTTCCGCCTGCAACTCGGTTCATCAACCAAGTAACTGTAGGTTCTTATAAAAATGTATGAACGTGTTTCAGAGACCTTGTAGCCGAGGCCGTGCTAATTACGACTAAAGGATATATCGATGTGGATCGCGGGTTTTCAAGCGAACCCAGGGATCGGGGAAAATGCACGCGTTGAGGAAGCGGATCTGAAAGCCGCGCCGCGCTGCCACGTCGCTTTGATTCATTGCCGGCAGCTCGGAGAATTGCCGGTTACACGGCGGCCGTTTCATTTTTTCGATTCTATCTGCATCGTCGCGATAACAAATCTGTGCTCGCGGCACCGGCGGCGTCGCAGCCAACGCTATGCACGAGGATCCCTCGGCTGATCACGCGAACCACCACCGGCAAATCGCAACGAAACCGCGACCCAGGACAGCTGCCTGGTTGCACGACCGCTACCAGCCGTGGTTCACGATCGACTCTGCACGCCTCTGAAATTACTATACCACGCCGTGCACCACCGGTCGAGATAAACGTCACGACACCGCAAACGCAGACCACTCACTAATAATTCATCGCTGCTCTTTGATCCTTGATATACCAACGTGTGGGGCAAGTTGTGGTGTGGCGCTGGCTTGAAAGCTTTGCACGCGGTGGTTTGTCGGATCGTTGTAGTGGTTGATGTTTTGTGAGTTGGCCAGGCTTCAGTTCGTTGGATGCGGTTTGGAGGGTTGACCATCTTTGCTTCTATTCTCAAAATCGTGGAACGAGTGAGTCTGCATAGATGCTACTGTGCTGATCATTATGTGGTGTTGACAAAATCCACAATCACTTAGTTGCCAAGCAAATATATATTTAAATAAGGTAGTTGTACCTCTTGGTACCCTGTTTTAAAAATATTTTGTCAGGAGGAAATTAAAGTGTTGCATTCCAGTGAGACAAGTTTCACAAGTGTCAAAGGCTGAAGGATAGGTTTGATGTAGTTACTCATTGCTTGATATTGTTTTACTGTTTGTTGGGAAGCAGGTAGAGAAATTGTAGGTGGAATTGTTTCAATAGTAGGTGGTGTTAACAACATCCACAATCACTTAGTTGCCAAGCTAATGCAAATAGTCACTTGAATTGAAACAATTCCACAAAATCCACAATTACTTAGTTGCTAAGCAAATATATATTTGAATAGGGTAATTGTACCTCTTGATACCCTGTTTTGAAAATATTTTGTCAGGAGGAAGTTAAAGTGTTGCATTCCAGTGAGACAAGTTTCACAAGTGTCAAAGTATGAAGGATAGGTTTGATGTAGTTACCCATTGCTTGATATTGTTTTACTGTTTGTTGTAAAGCAGGTAGAGAAATTGTAGGTGGAATTGTTTTAATTCAAGTGACTATTTGTATTAATAAGTATTTATTAATACTTGATCCCTTTATGCAGATTGATAATATTTTGTTGGTCAATAGTCTTCAATTCTTAAAAGTAGATAACAAATATATTTGTGCATTGAGGAAATATACTTCATTTATACTTGTGTGTGGTAAATGTTGAGGTTGAAGTTGACTGATTGAACAATGAGTGGATGAATTTGTAATAGAAAAGTATATTGAAATAAGTAAAGGTATAAGTATAAGTTTATGCTGATTCAGATCCTTTACTCTCTTAGTGTCACTAGACAGTAGAATGATAGGGAGCAGGTTCATATATTTACAGCAAAAGAACATTTCCAAAAAAGTGAATCCTATAGCTTTGGCTAGAGGCTACAAAGAACATAATTAGAAATCTGTTTATTAATTTCTTTGTTCCTAGACCTTGCAAACCAAAACATAATGTATACTCAAGGGTACAATAATATACAGTGCTCCTCATTTAGAATATTTTTGTGTAATAGAAGTCTCCAGGACACGGATATACATGCTTGAAGTAGTTACTTCAATAGTAAATAATATTCTTATATCTAGCCTGACTGGACACTACCTGATGTCCTTGTGTGGGTTAGTTTCATTAGTTTGGAATATTCAGATGAGTGGGATCTAAGAGAAGATACAAACTTACCGATGGTTTGTCACATTACAAAAGGTACTGATCGATAGTGTATCAGGTTTTTGGATAGCAAAATCTACTGTAAAGTTCATACCGTTACAATATTACGAGAGTCAATAGAGGGAGCAGGAGAAGAGCAGTCATCAATCGATTAGAGCACGCACAGTCTACTTACACTGCTTCGTATATTGCTGCTAAACACGATACGAAGTCTAAGATGAGTGCTCCTTCATCAAGTATCAAGCACAGCTACGTCAAACAACAATTCACAAACTCTGACTGGAACCGTTACAATGCTCCAACAACTTTCATCAGATTCCCCAACTCAGTCAAACAACACCACAGGATCATCGACGAACATGACCCTCTTAACCAATCCGTACCAACTTATCCACTCAACAACGAACACTGTTCATCGAAGAGAAGACAAAATAAAAATCAAACGATCATTAATATTCTCCACGAAGGAACAACACCTGTACGAAGTGAACTGTGAAACAAACTGCGATTCCCAGCAAATAGATTCGTGACGCAAGAAACATTCGCGACACCGGTAGAATAAGCAAATGACCAAGGCACGCTAATAGGAAGGTTCGGCCGGCTGGGAAGAAAGCGTGCGGACGGATGACCGATCGTGGCCATCCGTCAGAATTTTTGCGGTATTTCGAGATAGAGGCGCCGGTTAATACCCGCGGATACACAGCTAGAAACACTGCTCACCCGTAATCCTGGCGATTTGTACGAGTCGTCCTCGAGCTGCTATCTAATTACAGGTACACGCGGCATATTCTAATCGCAGCCGCCAGCAGGGACGTTGGAACGCGCCGCGATCAATTTCGCGTTCGTTTCTTTTATTTTTCCTTCTTTTTCGAAATCGTTCAGTTGTCCGCTAGATTGTACGTACACCTTGTACCTTGGAACGTGGTCGATCAGTCGAACACCATTATTGCTTCCGCGTTGCGAATTCTCCGTTTCGATGGCAGTTCGTACATTTGTCATCGACGTTGCTGGTGAATATTGAAATTGTTGGCGATTATTGCGGAAGTGGTGGGTTGAGTATGATAGTTTGAAGCTAATGCAGTGTCGCTTGATCTTCTTATACGAATGAATCGAGTCAGTCATACGTGGCTGGACTTTAGGTGAGGAGGATGAGAAAAGTCCAGGAGTACTGTACTTTTGGGTTGGACTCTTGAATCTGTATTCTACACCGCTGTTTGATAATGTGTCACGTTTTAGGATAATCGTTCTTAGTTTTTGAAGATGATTGATACAATATTACAATGTAGTTTCTGACAATAGCTATAACAAGGACCCATTTTTGTTGGAACGCATAACCTCGAGAGGCCAAAAATTGCATAGTAAGTGAGGTAATTCAGATAACGCGCGTATGCGTCAATAACAGCGATTATGTTCAACTGTAGAATAAATGTACATGTGTGTATGTGGAAAATATGTATAGCTGACGTATAGCTATGTATGGCTACTTATATTTATATGTATAGTTATTTATATTATGTATAGCTATTTGGTCAAAAAGACAAATTTCATTTGTCGTTTATAATAAACGTATACTTTATTGCTAACATAAACAAATCCATATTTTTCAAAATGATTTTAAAAAAATGAAATCTAAATATGCACATTTTTCTAGTCGTTCAAAATTAAGAGAAGCTATTCTAATTGATAACATTTAGTAGCTACCGTTCGAACATTCAGAGATATCGTTGTATCGAGGAAGTAGGGGGTGGTGGAAAACGATTCTGGAGACGAAGGGTAGTCGGTACGCAAAACGGGAGTGGTCTCTGGGGGATGAAAAGCGCCATCTTCCCATTAGACGCGAGATTGATTTTGCGAGAAGCTCCTTACTGTAACAGGCGGATCGGCGTTACCGCGCAGATCGCTAATGTGATTAAAATAATCCGACGATAATCAAAATACAAAGGGCCGGCCAATTTCGGACGAGCTTCATCCCCGTAATACCATTAAGACCGCGCTGCGGCGTCCATAGAAAAATAAGCCTTCCCCTTAGCGAGCGGATAATCGCTCGCACACTTTCCGAACGATTATTAATCAGTCTTCATGCTGTTCGATTTTTTATCCCGCCGTGACATCAACGCGAACATGTTTTTTTATTTTCCTTCCTGTGTTCTTTTCTTTTGTCAAAAGTCTCTGTTGCGTTTGAAGAAAATTGAAAAAAAGGGTTTGATTGAACTTTATTGATTTCAAGCTTTTATTATCTTCGGATAATAAAACTAATCAGATAATAGTGGAGTGTTATTAATGTTTTTTGTTATTCTTTGTTGTTTTTTAATTATTTCACTGCGTAGCACAAAAACGATTTCGAGGGAATTGTCAAATATATCAGAAACATACCATAAATTTCCTCATATGTAATTGTTGGTTATTCATATTATTAATATTTATTTTCCATAAGAAGTTAAAATCACATATTTTTTATACCCGGTGTCAGAAATGCAGGAAATCTTGACAGCAAAGAAATAATTATTTTCTAAATCGTTCATTTTGAATCCCTCATCTGTCAGAGGGTTAGACGTGTTTCATTTAAAAAACAATCATAATTGAACATTTAAAAGTCGATTTGTAATTTAAGAAATGAAAGAAAACAGGTGAAACAGGTGTGCAAAGAAAGGAGAGCGCTTCGTAAGTTCTTAACCGTTTCAACAACGTTGCATCCAGGTTTCGTTCTCAAAGTTTGTGTCTCGCTCACGACATCCCCTGTCGTTTCCTTCGCTCCACCCTGAACATCGGAAACTCGTAGTCGGATAAAAAGTTTATTTTAATCTATACAAATTTTAAGTCCTCTGCGGCCCTCCTGGCAGCGGTGCAAAGTGTCACGACGAGAAATAAGATCGACCACCCCTCGAACGGTCCCACCCCTCCACTCTCTTTCGTCCCTGCAAATCTCGCTTCTTTTTAGCTTGTATCTCTCCGATATCCCCTTGAAACTTTTTCTCCAGCTTGTGGAAAAGACGATTCCTTGTACAATTCCACCACCTGTTTTACTGCACCAATATCAAACATGTCTTTGGCTGTCTTAAATAACAACAAAATTTGTCACTTGAATTATAGCAATTTCTCGTACAATTCCATTGTCTACACAGACAATTCCTCTATCTGTTTTATTGTAGCAACAATATTGAACTTCTCTTTGATCATCTTACAATTCTGCAACTTGTTACTTGAATTTCGATAATTCTTCATGCAATTCCTCTACCTGTTTTACTGTAGCAACAACATCAAACCTACTGTTGATCATCTTCTAATTCTATTGGGTTGGCGGATTTTTCAATACCATCTGATGACAAAATCCGTAATCACTTAGTTGCCAACCTAATAAATAGAAGAAATTAATAGAAGAAATGGCTTCGCTAGATTTCTTTGCTATTGATTCATCCTCTAACGAATATTATACTTTGCATATTGTACATATTTTGCCACATTATATGCAGTCTTTGCATCCCTGCGTCCTTAAATGTCCCGTAAGTGCATCCCTTGCTTATCCTTCATCCTTTTATACTTCTGAAACTTATCTCACTCGAATGCAACACCTTAATTTCCTTTTAACAAACTATTTTCAAAATGTGGTATCCAAGAGATACCAAGGTTACTCCTTCCTTTCCTCTCATTTTCCCACGATCTTACATATTACATCAAACCAACTCCTACGATATTCCACGTAATAGCTCACTGCTGCATCATCGATCGATCGAAGATCGTCCAAAGAGCGTCGTTTCGATAGTCATGACGGTAATCGTCGCTAATCGTCCGAGCGTTTCCCACCGCCTCGATGAGCAATCGTCCAAGCTGCGTAATCATCGCGCCAACACACTCGTCGCTTTCTGTCGCCACGTTCATCTCGTTGCAAATTACACGCGCGTCTTATTATCTGACAGATTCTCACGTGTCGTCAGCGAGAAAGTGATGTCCCGTACCGCGTCAGATCGATCGATATTCACGCAATTAGGCGTTCGTCAGCTGGCCAGTCTTTCGCTGCGACTAGCAGAGACCTGACAGACAACGTATTAGTTTCAATGTCTGTGCCAATTGAACGACGATTATTATCTTGTATTCCTGTAAGGTCATCGAAGTAATATCTGAAGATTGTTATCTCCTTATGTTTGCGTAATTTCGATGCTAGAAACATACTGATGATTATACCAGAAGGAAGGCTCAGTGTTTATTAAAGTTTCGGTTGTATCGTTACACTTCAAATGGAGCAGGTGCGAGCGCGAATGAATTGACTGACGTGTAAATATTTTACATAGAAGTTTGTTATTACTGGCGAATGATAAATGGAATTAAGCCTCGTGTAGGTAACCGCATACCCGCGTCACTTACACTTTTAATTTTAAGGCACAATATACATCCTCAAAATAAACAAATTTGTGCAGAAAGTTTCAAGTATACATTAGAGTTCCCAACTGTTAGTATAGTTTTGCTTATCGATTGTGACACATAGAAAAGAAGAAATAGAAAAATGGGGTCCAATCTCGTTGGAAAATATGGAAAATTGGAGGTTTGGATATCTCCCCACCCATCGAATATTTAGTTAGCTACGATTCCTGAGATAGGTAGAATGTTACTCTACAGAATTCATACTAAGAACGATACACAGAGAAAGGGGAGTATACGTGACAAAACAAGGTTCACGGTATGCTTCATTAATCGCGTTACGCTGAATTATTGCGTTCGCAGTAATAAATCCTTCGGATGATTCCGGCGAGGAAAAGCGGGACTGCGATGTCTATTCTAAGTACGAGTCTATCGTACATCGTGATACATGAACTAATATCGTACTTAACGTTCCGAGACGTAAACTAATTATTTTTAATTGGATTTCGATCCTCGCACGCCATCCAGCTTTCTCTTCCATGTCCTCATTATTGATTACTGGAATTTCTTTCCACCAAATTATTTGATATATTATAACGACGATGATTAACTCACAAAATCTATGAAATTATAGTCTATTTAAAATATTTTAAATAGATTTTAGGTTAGTTAAGGTACAAATCCTTCCTTCTATTTGTTTTTATTTTCATGAAAGTGTAGGATATTGATCTATTTTCAATGGATTAAACAGAAAACGATTATTCAACGTGAAATAAATACAGCAATGTGCTATAATTAAGGTAATT
Source organism: Bombus dahlbomii (assembly GCA_037178635.1). Lineage (NCBI taxonomy): Eukaryota > Metazoa > Arthropoda > Insecta > Hymenoptera > Apidae > Bombus > Bombus dahlbomii. The sequence goes on from CM074118.1 coordinate 1,863,415, forward strand.
AAATAATTAATTCACAACTTCTCAGTTAACTACTGACTGTTAATTCTTCCTTCTTCCGCCGCCATGTTCACTAGGCCTTTTCCCGCGTAATTATTCGACTAAAGAACCGGTTCGATCTATTAAAGTTTCCAGACCCTTCTGGCAACATTTTTTCTCGCAACATTATGTCCACGATAGAACAAAAGTAATTATAAATTAACCCCCCAAAAAATTAGGCGCAAGTAATTGGAAAATTATCACAGTAAGTCAAGCAGAAGACCTAAGTAACTAACTTCGAACTAACAGCGTGCATCCAGTTATGAAACATTTCCACGATCCATTTCACTTGTCGTCTTCAATTCAGTCTTTGCTTGTACACCTGGATCACATTCGGACGCACTTGCACGCGTCGTTTTTACCCCTACATCCTCTCTTAAGTCGTATCAGAAAGTAGTAAGCGGCACTTGTTCTTCGAAATTACAGTGCCGATCGTAAGTCCTAAAACGTGACTAGATTTCAAACGACAGAAACTTGAATCTCTGAACGGAGAGGAAGAGCGAAAGAGGAAAAAAGAGAGAGCGAAGGGGAAAAAAGAAGGGGTGGGGGAATGGTAGCAGACTTACAGAAGGAGGATGGAAAAGGGTTCCGAGGTTGCAGTTAAATAAAACCGACAAAAATCTTCCCCGGGGAGGGCGCGAAGGGTCGTTTTTGGATGGCAAAGCACGAAGACACCGGCCGATGGCAAACGGCTCAGACGGTCGCCATGTGTATAATAATGTTAAAGAATGTTAAATGTGCGAGGGTTTCGAGGGCCGCATACATTAGTTGTTAACAATGCTATAAAGGACACTCGGCCCGTGTCTCGCACCCCCACGCGCGCCACGACCAGATTTACGATGGCTCCTTTCCGCGCCCGATTCTTATGTAACGCTCCTCAGCATGACATGGAGGGTGCAAGCCGCCTGCGGATCGCTTATGAATGAAAATATTATTTGAATCGCCTGCTCTCTCGCAGTTTTCTCCGGAAAATTTGTGATTCTTCGAGAAGAGTTTCTCTTTCCATTCGACTTACACGAAATTATAGACATTCCTCATAGTGTTTGGAGGATAAAGGATTTTAGTTAGCAGTGTTTTATTGGAATGTTGATGTCGCCTGAGAGCGATGTGTTAAGCTAATTGTTGCGAAGGTTCAATTTTAGCAAGCTTCTAGCTACTTGTAACTACGTGTATGATGTGGATGACTATGTAAATTTATATTTTTGTAAATACAACAGATAAAATGCAATTTAAATAGTGTAGATGTTGTAACAGGTACTTGAATCTGGATATGTTACATGTTTTCGTACTTCGTGTGAAATCTGTACACTTTTACGTATTGTTGTGAAGTTTCAATTTTAAGAAGCTTCTAGTGTAGATGTTCTAACAGGTACTTGAATCTGGATATGTTACATGCTTTTTCAATTTCAGGAAGCTTCGAGTGTAGATGATGTAACAGGTACTTGAATAGAAATATTTTATATGGTTTAGGAAGCTTCTAGTGTAGATATTGTAACAGTGTAGATATTGTAGCAGGTACTTGAATCTGGATACGTTACATATTTTTTCAATTTCAGGAAGCTTTTAGTGTAGATTTTCTAACAGGTACTTGAATCTGGATATTTTACATGCTTTTTCAATTTGTGGAAGCTTTTAGTATAGATGTTCTAACAGGTACTTGAATCTGGATATTTTACATGCTTTTTCAATTTGTGGAAGCTTTTAGTGTAGATGTTCTAACAGGTACTTGAATCTGGATATTTTACATGTTTTTTCAATTTCAGGAAGCTTTTAGTATAGATGTTCTAACAGGCACTTGAATCTGGATATTTTACATGCTTTTTCAATTTGTGGAAGCTTTTAGTGTAGATGTTCTAACAGGTACTTGAATCTGGATATTTTATATGTTTTTTCAATTTCAGGAAGCTTTTAGTGTAGATGTTCTAACAGGTACTTGAATCTGGATATTTTACATGTTTTTTCAATTTCAGGAAGCTTCAAGTGTAGATGTTGTAACAGGTACTTGGAATCTGGATATTTTACATGTTTTTTCAATTTCAGGAAGCTTTTAGTGTAGATGTTGTAACAGGTACTTGAATAGAAACATTTTATATGGTTTCGTACATTGTGTGAAATCTGTACACTTTTACGTATTCTTGTGAAGTTTCAATTACAGGAAGCTTCTAGTGTAGATGTAACAGGTACTTAAAACTGGATATTTTACATGTTTTCGTACACTGTATGAAATCTGTACACCTTTACGTATTTAAATTCTCCACAGAATGCACAAGCATCCGCAGCAATTTATTTTGAAAAGTAGTTTGAAAAGTAATTTATAATTGATGATTGGGTATCGTAATTTACTTATGGATACAATTTTGATAATATGCAAGTTTTTGAAAACATTAGTTGTTCCCAACGCAGTTTATTATACGTGCATCTAAAATTAGAGCTGAGAAACAATACTTGATAAAACAAGATCATTTTCCAACTACAAAGATTCTGAGACTTGTTGCCAGTTTTGTTGAGTCTGACTACAATGGATGTTGCTACTGTAGCATGCAGCTGCGCTGACAGTGTCTCTGCTCGCTTTTACATTACACTAATCAAGTTGTATAATAGTCAATAATAGTCAAGAATCACTTTAATAACAATTTCTCTTAACAATTTTATCAGAAAATTTTAAATTTTATTAAAATTCTCTGTACTATCTCTATTTTTCTTCACTCCATTAAAAATATTTTGCCGTTATATCGTAATAGCCTGTACAATATAACTTTACTAAAAAAGAAAACTAACTTCAGTTAAGAAATACAGAGAGCTTCAAATAATTCAAATTATCATGAAAAATGAAAAAATGTTAGATAGCATACTTCAACTAAAGAGGCCAGTATATCTAGCGCGATAATTCAAAGTAACATGTGTTCCTGTGTCCTTCAACCGTAAATTGTCTAAGAAAGTATGAACGCCCTGTTTCGTGCTCATATCGAGCATAGTCGGCCATAATACAAGAAGACCTTGACGGTCTAGCTCACAGTCACTGGCGATATATAGAGATCAGTTCGCGGCTGTTGAACACAGCAAAAGATTTAGCAAGAAAGAAAGGGAGGGGGCGCGGTTTCCGCGAGAATTTCATTTTCCAGGCTAATTGGCCACGCCACACCGTGGCCTACAGTAAATTATGCGAGGCGTCATTTCATTCGGATTAAATGGAAAAGCTCGCATCGAAGACAAGAAAGAAGAGTAGGAAAAAGAGAAAGAGAGTTGCATTACCGTAATAGATGTAATTCATCGTGGCCGGCGGCACTTGACCACGCAGCATTTCCTAAGCAACCCCACACGCGCTATAACTTATCACCCTTGTCAACTCGTGCAAGCTGCAACCCTTGTGATAATTGTTTAAACCGACCACTGGCCACCCCTTTTAGCAGAAAGGACGGAGGCCGGTCGCTCCGGGCGTCGCGCGTTCGTGTATAAACTTTATGTACTTAGAGGCAAGCGTGTAGGTACTTAATTACGATTAAATTACTCCCCTTAAAACCCGTGGCGAACTTCGAAGGCAGGCGCTACGCCCGATAATAAATCGCCGAAAGGTGGGCCCTGGTCTTGCTTGTCCTGTCGCGGTTACAGAAATTCTTTCAGAAAACTTTCTTCCTTCTTCTCTACCGTTACATTTCGTACATTTCTGCAATTTAATATTTTCAGAGTGAATATGCCTATAGAGACACATTTTGAAATTTCTTTAGTAGTGACACATGGTTAGTAACACTATTAGTGATACATCTCGTACATTTCTGCAAATTCATATTTTGAAGGTAAATATGCCTATAGAAGCACACGATAGTATTTGAGTATTTGCTGTGGAAAAGTTTTATGTGTATTGTATGTGCTAGAGAACACATTTTGAAATTTCTTTAGTTATGGTTAGTAACACTATTAGTGATACATCTCGTACATTTCTGCAAATTCATATTTTGAAGGTAAATATGCCTATAGAAGCACACGATAGTATTTGAGTATTTGCTGTGGAAAAGTTTTATGTGTATTGTATGTGCTAGAGAACACATTTTGAAATTTCTTTAGTTATGGTTAGTAACACTATTAGTGATACATTTCCTACATTTCTACAAATTCATATTCATATTCAGAGTAAATATATCCATAGAGACACATTTTGAAATTTCTTCAGTAGTAAGACATGGTTAGTAACATTATTAGTGATACATATCATATATTTCTGCAAATTCATATTTTGAAAATATATATATGCTTATAGGAACTCATGATAGTATTTGAATATTTGCTGTGGAAAAGTTTTATGTGTATTGTATGTGCTAGATAACACATTTTGAAATTTCTTTAGTTATGGTTAGTAACACTATTAGTGATACATTTCGTACATTTCTACAAATTCATATTCATATTCAGAGTAAATATATCCATAGAGACACATTTTGAAATTTCTTCAGTAGTAAGACATGGTTAGTAACACTATTAGTGATACATATCATATATTTCTGCAAATTCATATTTTGAAAATATATATATGCTTATAGGAACTCATGATAGTATTTGAATATTTGCTGTGGAAAAGTTTTATGTGTATTGTATGTGCTAGATAACACATTTTGAAATTTCTTTAGTTATGGTTAGTAACGCTATTAGTGATACATCTCGTACATTTCTGCAAATTCATATTCTGAGAGTAAATATGCCTATAGGGGTTCAAGATAGAATTTGAATATTGGCTGTGGGAAAGTTTTATATGTATTGTATGTGCTAGATAACACATCTTTAGATTTCTTTAGTTATGATTAATAACACTATTAGTGATACATTTCGTACATTTCTACAAATTCATATTCATATTCAGAGTAAATATATCCATAGAGGCACATTTTGGAATTTCTTTAGTAGTGAGACATGGTTAGTAACACTATTAGTGATACATATCATATATTTCTGCAAATTCATATTTTGAAAATATATATATGCTTATAGGAATTCATGATAGTATTTGAATATTTGCTACAGAAAAGTTTTATGTTTATATTGTATGTGCTAGAGAACACAATTTGAAATTTCTTTATTAGTGTAGACGGTTAGTAACACTATTAGTGATACATATATTAGATTATCCGAAAAGTTTCTTTCGTTTTATTAGGAAACAATAGACGCACAATTTTTTTTGTTTTATATTATTTTGCCGAATTACGTACGATGCATTCTGCTCTGTTGAGATAAACATCGTGACATTTCATAGACCTGGTTTCACGTTTGTATAAAGGTGCACTTTTGTAAAAAACACTTTTGCGAAAGAAAGATACTTTTCGGATAACCTGATATATTTTTTTAATTATTGCGTGAGTTCTATGCATTTTTACATAAATCTCCCAATAAACCTAACCATAAATTCTCCATTTGTAGTTATTCATTACGTTTAATACTATTTATTACCAAATAACTTTCGTTCGATATTTGTCTCCATATTGTAAAACGTTGTGGAATATTTTTAGACAACTTCATGTGTTTTGTTTCGTGTCCTATATTCATGTCAATATCATATACAATATCACTTACAATCACGTCAATCAATATCATCACTCATTACATTGCGATACTCAACACTGACCATTCTTTTTCTATTAAATATTTTACCTGCTCAAGAATAAAAAACAAGAGAAATATCATGTCTCATAAACTTCAAACTGAGAAAGTACGTAAAGATATCGTCGTAGACTAAATCGAAAAATAATAGAAAGGTAAAAAAAAGAATAAGAGCGCGAGTCTTGTATCTCGTGCTCGAAGGCGAACATGAAACGCGATGAATAGACTTTGGACGGCCTCCAAAAAATATAGCGAGACAAGAACGGGGGCGATAGAGAGCGTGCTAGAAAGAAATGGAATAAGAAAGAAAGAAGAGAGAGGAAGCTTGGCTCTCGTAACGAGAGAAACGAGTCAGCCTGGAACACTCGAACGGTAAAGCGAAACGAGGCCGGACCAGGAAGCCTCGGAGGAGTGAGAGCGCGATAGCGAGCAAATAATAGGGAAATGATTTGCTCCTTGTTAGATAAAGGACACTGTGAGGGGACTCGCGAAAAGAAATATTGCCCCGAATGAAAGGAAGTAGGCGAACGAAGAGGATCGAGCAACGCTCGGCCCCGGGGGAGGAAGCGAATTCTTTTTCCTCGTAACCGCTCTTCTTCTTCGACTAGGTCGTGCCAGGTCATCCGTGTACGCATTCTGCTCGATTAGCAGTTAAATAGTGTTATTAAATAGGTTTTAGACTTCGATATTTAATTAATTCACACAGATTCAATTTTGTATATTCTATATTTCACCACCATGTACAGCCACTAAAACACACCGAATACTCTCTGATAATTAAGACGTCAAAAACGCCAAAAACAAAAGAGCGTCGTTAGAAGGAGTACCAACTTTACATGTAGGAACTAGTGCTCATACCAACCTAATATTTTCTATAACAAATAGCGCTCTGTGTTTCTCTTTCCGATGGAACTTGTACCTTTCATCTGGATTCGTCATATGCTGCATCTTCTGCATTCAGCCTTTCTGAATTTCTTAAACTTTTTGTCAGTCGAAAATTTAGTTCTCAGAACGAAGGAATTTTACATCTGATACGTGAATTTGGTAGTGTGTTGGAATAAGAAAATATTTTTAACGAATCGATGATTATGAAAGTAAAAATTGTTGAGTTTACAGTTTTCTTCAGTGGATTTATTGGCTTGGCAATTAAGTGATTGCCGATTTGTCAATACCATCTAATGACAATCCGTCTAAACACAATACCATCTAATCCGCAATCACCTAGTTCCTAACCTAATATTATTTACGATACCGAATTAGTGTCAAGATAATGTATTTTCTACATCTGCATCATGTTTGTTAATCTGTTGATCGTGTTAACTCTTAATTAGAAAATCGGTTCTACAACAGGTACATAATTATAATATTACACTTAAGAGATTGAGATCCCGATTAACGAGTTGACTAATTTTCTTCCAGTCGATGAAGAAAAACCTTGACCTCTTTACAACAACGGCCAAGACACTTATTTTGTAGTGTAATTTACCAATTAAAATACTAATAATGCAATTACCTTATTCAAATATTTATTGGGTTGGTAACTAAGCGATTGCAGATTTTGCCATTAGGTGGCATTGACAAAATCCGCGATCACTTAGTTGCCAACCCAACAGATTGAACATAATATATAGAAACGGACATAAAATATAGTGGCACTAAATATTACATGAAATTCCAGGGAATATTTCTGCAATTCAAAAACAAAATTCCACTCACCATCCTCGTCACAGCTTGACATTTATTCATCATTTTCCAATGCCAAATAATAAATATAATACCAAACGAGAATTATTCGTGAGAACGATATATTAGGTTGGCAAGTAGGTGATTGCGGATTTGTCAATAACATCTAATGACAAAATCCGCAATCACTTAGTTGCTAACCCAATAGATTTGATAAATAACAAACTGTTGAATTTGGTAATTCGTCCCAATTGTTTTTGAGAAATTCGATATAAAAATGATAAAATATGTATAAAAAGGTAATATTTAGATATATAAACAGATTTCTTCAATAGTTTTTCGTTCAACTGATTTAAACTGACGGAATTTGAAGTTGGTAGATGATAAATCGACATGGTTGAAGACAGTTTTTTTCAAAACGTGTTTTTAAGTGGTTCAACGTGTAGTATTGTTAAAGAATCGATGGTTACAGTGGAAGTACAGGAGTGGAAATTGTTATATCATGACGTACAGGGCTGTTAGCTAGGAAAACACGATGGAAGTTCGATTTTCGTCCAGTCACGTTTCATCACTCCGATATCGTGTCCCATCTTTCGTTGCTTATTCCAATTCATTATTTTAACATCGATCCGATGATATCACAGCATTACCAACGATAATCAATAATGGACTGTTCAGGTAATTATACGAACGTTTAACATTCGTTGCTTCCACAACATTTTTAGAAAGTTTCTTCAATTAAAGTTTCCAATTATTCATTGCATCTCAAAACAGATTCCAAAGGAATCTAATTTCTTCATGACAGTGGAGTCTTCGAATAGATTCAACTTTTAATTAATTTTCACGCAGAATCTTCTGGAATTTTTTTTAACAATAACATTCCACAGAATATCGACTGCTTTCAAACTTTCAATTCTTTCCATAGCTTTTCCCTGATTATACTTCGGAAAAATTATTCCTATTTTATCTCTTATGGAATAACAAGAAGTGAACAAGTTTGTTTAAAAACCTGGAAACTCTACTACTTGGGTAATTTTATTTTATAAAATACATTCTTCTAATATTTTCAATTATTTGACATTTTTCTCATAGTATACCCATCCTAAAAAAATTGTTCCAATTTTGTTTCTTATGGACTAATTAGAAATTAACGATTAGAGTAAAAATTTCCTTGAAAACCCAAGAATCTCGACATTTACTAATGATTCACTTTATACTCTAGAAATATCATTTCCATCCCAATTCTTATGGACCAACAAGAAAACTAAGAAACTAGCTGGAAAATGAAAATGTTTCAAGGACTTGCACCAATTAACTCACCAATAAAAATCTCAGTAAACGATTTCCTTCAGATATTTCACACTTCAAACTATTCTCAGACTTCCAATGTTTTCTACACTCTCACTGTATATATATATATATAGTACAACACTATACTGTGCTATACCAAACAGAAATACCTTCTACACTCTACACTGTTCGTGAGCAACGAAAGCGTCGGTAATCTGCCGCAAAGATTTTCTCCCTTTTCCAGCAATTTCACGAAGCTCTCACGAACTGCGATCGTTTCCCAGTAAACTCATGACAGGTGCTTAGCGACGCGTTTCCCAGAACCGGAAAATCCTCGATTAGATTCACGAAACGGCGCGTTTAGTCGGGTTGGAAAACAAGCCTCGAATTCGTGTAACGACGAAAACAACGAAAAACAGAAGAGCGGCGGCAGAGGGTGGAGGTGCGAGATTCTGCAAACGAATCGGCCGGCATTTCTCCGCTTGGCCGAGCGAAGGGTTGACTCGTGGGATGGTGAGCAGCGTAGGTGGAGGTCGAGGATAGGGTATGCATGGCGGCGGAGAGTCCGGTAGCGATCATCAATCAGAAAGGCAGTCAGCCGTCCGTCGGTTGGTCGGCTGGTCAGCCACGTCCAACGCGTACGGAGTTTCGCGCGAGGAACGCATCTACCTACGAATCCGCGAGTCATGCTTCGACTACCGGGGCCCCTGACAATCGATCCGTGCCGCTAACCTACGCTCCTCCGCTTCTTCTTTTCCTATGTGTCGGTGAACAAAGAGGGAGACGGAGATGGGTTAGGGGAAGTTCGAGTTACGAAGGTTTTACGTTGTTTCAGAGTTGGATTTGTATATTGCTTTAGGTGCAATCGTGTGTTTCATCCTATCGCGTCGTTCAGCTATTCAAATTTCAAGTTTGTGTAGAGGATTGCGGTTTCCTGAAGTTCTATTCGATTCTTACGTGTTTGACACTTGTAAAAATTGATTAAGATTACTGTTGATCTTTGAATGGCACTTTGTAAATGGTTCATCTTGGTGTTTAGTTGTTTCTAATTTGTGATAGGTATTGGTAGTAATACATGGATCTACAGGTTATACTTTTGAGAGTATTAGATTTGTCCGAGCTTTTACGTGGTTGTACTACCAATATAAATGAATTATTATTTTCTCAATCCTCAGATATTCCAAATAACACAAACAATATCCTTTATCAATATCCTGATCTGTATATCATACGACTGTTCTTTACATAAATTAATTTATAATCACAACTCCGAGCTTTTACGTGGCTGTACTACCAATATAAATGAATTATAATTTTTCCAGTCCTCGGATATTTCAAACAACAAAAAGCTCTATCAATATCCTGATCTGTATATAATACGACTTTGCTTTACATAAATTAATTCGTAATTACAAATCCGAGCTTTTACGTGGTTGCACTACCAATCAGAACGAATTATAATTTTCTCAGTCCTCCGATATTCCAAATAACAAAAAGCTCTATCAATATCCTGATCTGTATATAATACGACTTTGCTTTACATAAATTAATTCGTAATTACAAATCCGAGTTTTTACGTGGTTGCACTACCAATGTGAACGAATTATAATTTTCTCAGTCCTCCGATATTCCAAATAACAAAAAGCTCTATCAATATCCTGATCTGTATATAATACGACTTTGCTTTACATAAATTAATTCAGAATTACAAATCCCAGCTTTTACGTGGTTGCACTACCAATCAGAACGAATTATAATTTCCTCAGTCCTCAAATATTCCCAGCAACATAAACCTTTATCAATATCCTGATCTGTATATAATACGACTTTGCTTTACATAAATTAATTCGTAATTACAAATCCGAGCTTTTACGTGGTTGCACTAATTAAATGCACTAATTAAAATGTATTATAATTTTCCCAGTCCTCAAATATTCCCAGCAACATAAACCTTTATCAATATCCTGATCTCTTTATAATACGACTATGTTTTACATAAATTAATTTATAATTACAAATCAAAAATTCGGCGACTTTAACAATTTTCCACCACATTTTCTATTTAAAAGAAAAAAAAAACACACACAATGTCGAATGACACATCTTCCAAGAAAAAAGTAACCTTCCTCTACATTTTATATCATCGGCTCTCATCCTACTCTCAAGCAACTTTACCCTTCGAGAATCCTCTTTCAAAACGCCATCATATCAAACGCAGGGGCCTTCAAGGTGATCACGCTTCGATAATTAAATTACGAAACTCCCTCGCTCCCCTTTTTTATACTCTCTATGGATGCTTCATGTTGCATGACTTTTTATCGGTGGCCTGACATTTTCTAAACAGAATGGCTCGGTATTCTGGACATGACCCGTCACGACAAGCCGAGTCAGCCGCTAGGAGATCTTTCAACGCAACCATCGGCTAATTACCCCAGACAATCCCCTCTCCTGCCACTGTCACCCACCCCCATGGCCATGGTACGCGTCTCCGTTTCTCCCTGGAGGCGGCGGCGTTCGCAGCGTGGCGCAGTTTCCATGAAAGAAAAGACGCGTAAGAAGGGAGCGCGGCTAATGTTCCTTAAAAGTAAAGTGCTTATAATAGTAGCCGCTTGTAACGTTGCCGACGATCGCTGCTAAGTTGATTTTAAAGCCACCTATTCCACGCCACGCTCGATTCTTCCTATTGTTCGCTTGCTTTCAGAGGAATCACAAATTGTCTCGGGCTTTTATCAACCTCTTGTCATTTGTATTTATCTTGAACTGCGTGAAGAAGACCGAAATAGTTATACATACGGTACTTTCTTATTTAAGGATTCCCCTTTTATACTGATCTTTGTATTTTGTAATTTTTTCGTGGTTTCTTTTCTGTGATATTCTTTAGAGAACTTCACCGTTCTTAGATAAACAAGTGACAGATGTTACGTGGTCACGAAATTACATAGATGGCGAATATTCACGTAACTTGTATATTTTTATAAATGCAATTAAAAAATGGGATTTAAAGAAAAATTTTTGTCTTACAAATTTCACTTCGTTTCGGATATTTTGTGTATTAAATAATAAACAAGCAAAGTCGATACAATTCCTATTTTCTTAAATGTAACTGTGCAGAAAGAGGACTTGAGCAGACATTTGTCTGATTCTTTAAATTTTCGATGAATACATTGTATATTACGTAAATTCTGTTATATTGGCTTGCCATCTAATGACAAAATTCGCAATCACTTAATTGCCAACCTAACAGATGGCGCAAACTCTCAATCTAATGATCGCTGACACTCATCCAAAATATCAGTTTATTTTTCGACATATCAGTGTATGGTTTTCAGTATCAGAGAGAAGCACAGTTTGAGTGACAATTTGCATATTTCGTGAACTTTAAATAAAAAACTAAACTGAAGTAAACTATGTGAGAAAGAATCTTGCAAGCCAGCTTTCTACATCCACAAAAACTGTCTTCTGCTCTCTTTTGGCTCGACTTCCTGCCTCGCTGCAACCTCTGCATCCCCATTCAGATTTGACAAAAGGAATAGCCGCTATCGCTCGTGGACCTCCGTCCTCTTTCGCTCGTTGTTTCCTCGTGTCAACGTCCTGCGCGCAGAACCAACGACGAATCAAACGGCCATCAGAGCAGGCAGGGCCTTTGAAAGCGGCGCTGTCGAGCGAAGGCGGTCAGAGGAAGGGGCTTAACACTTTGATCGGTGAATGACTGGCGACTTTGCATTATGAAGCTAAACTGTTCGCGTCGAAGAAGCGCGCGGACTAAGCTCCCGCGAAGTCAACTTTTTATCGCGTTGTGAGGCCCGTCGCGGGCAACAGGTTTTGCACGATCCTCAGGGACACGCTAGTTTCTCGATTATCCTGCTTTAAGCGCACCTCTAACCAACCTATTGCACTAAAGATTGTTATAGCTTTGAATATAACAGGAACACCGACTTTATAAACAGCGACGCTTAACGGTTACTTCTTAGTGTGTTTTCAGATGTGCTGGACTTCTGGAAGCAAACTTTGCTTCATGTGTACTCTACCGGAACTTCTACGTTTGCTACTCTCTCGTTGAGATTGATGCTTGAATAACTGGCAGAGTTCCAATCATATGCAAGTGATGCTATTTGGCTGTTTGGGTTTCAGCTAGTTTTGTATTTTGCAGGAAAATGATTTGTTGATTTTCCAAAGTGTACTTTGTACGTCGTCGAGTAATAATATTTCACCTTGTATAAGGTATATTAGGTTTGTTACGTTTCAATATACTGCTGAATACAATTAGAGAATTGCAATTACCAATGGTTCTAATGAAAGACAGAATGTCCTATAACCTTGATAGATTGATATGATTTTTGTTTGAAGACACACATTAAAAGTAAAATTATATTAACATAAGGAACAAGTATGAAAGTCCAGGTTACATGGAAAGCCATTTTGAGTATTAAATATCTTGTAGACATATATTCATTATTTCCAAAGTGTATTTTATATATGGTCAAGTAATAATATTTCACCTTGTATAAGGTATACTAGGTTTGTTACATTTCAGTATACTGCTGAATACAGTTAGAGAATTGCAATTACCAATGGTTCTAATGAAAGACAGAATGTCCTATAATCTTGATAGATTGACATGATTTTGGTATTAAAAGTAAAATTATATTAACATAAGGAACGAGTATGAAAGTCCAGGTTACATGGAAAGCCACCCTCCAATTATTTTGAGTATTAAACATCTTGTAGACATATATTTTCAGTATATTTCAAACTCTACCAATATAATCATAATAGTGGAGCTTCATTACAGCGCTAATTAAATGTTTTAACGTTTCCTGTAAGACACACAATGTTATAACCAAAAAGAATATTTGCAAATATTCGAATAGTTTTATGAACAGCTGTAGCTAACTCTCCGGCGTATTCGTTGGAACGTTAACTGGCGAAAAAACTGTTTTTTCCATTGTTGCGTGATTAGCGAAGAAACATCAGAGCCTTGCCACCATGAGACCACCAAAAGTGCAGAGGACATCTTCCATAATCGTCGTTAAAGAAAAACAATACCGTTCATGGTCCAGTATCGACCAAACGAGCCGCGAGCTCGAGAAATCGTCGGGAGTCGTAATCTCCGCTGAGAATCACGGTTTTTTCCTTGAGAAAGTCGCCTGGCGAACATCGGCAACGATATCAGCCCCGGCCTTTTTGCCGTCACGCCGAGGAATCTTCTTTTCTATTCCCGTTCGTTCACGCGAGTCTCGTTTTATATTAAAAATGAACTGTCGCTTCCAACGACCAACGCAGACGAGCATTCGACTGTAGCGGCACTTTTATTTGATAAATCGCGCTACGATCTTCTCCGTCGGTCATCTGAATTTCTGATGCATTATTTTCCCCCGGTAGCACCGGCTACGTCGAATCGCGCTCGGGGAGGTCGAACAGAGGGTGGAACTCCACGATCCACGCGCGCTGCTCTCTCCGATCTCCCTCGTAGAATCGACGGGGGACGATTTGGAAATCGATAGCCGCTAGTTTAATCGTCGTTATTCCACTGTTTACTGTAGGAAGATTGCGTTTGTTTTTGTAGTGACGAAGAAAGTGGACGTTAGAAAATTAGAACTACGATGATTGTTTTGCACGATGATTTGGAAGATGTATTTTCATTTAAAGCAACGGAAAAACAGGCAAGCAGTGATAAGTTAAAAAAATACCAAGGTTCAGTTGTTTTTTCTGCAAGCTGCGCTTTTGTTGTCACTAAGTGGTGAAAGTTAAAAATTAGAGAACAATGTTTATAGCTTGGAATCTCTGTTTTTACTTAAAAAATTAAAAAATAATGAATTTAAGAGTTGTATACAAAATGCCTATGTTAAAAAATGCACTAAGGTGCGAGAAAAAGTGGAAAACGGTACACGAAGAGGATCAGTGTATTTTTGAAAAAGAACAGAATAATCTGAATATAATGGAAACACAAGAACAATAGGAACAATATGAACAGAGTGTAGTGACAAAAGTATAATTCAAAAGAAAAATATACAAGCGAGATTATAAAACGAAGATATACTTAGAAATGTGTAATTGTAAATGTATATAATGTGTATAGTGTAATAAATGTAATGACAAAGGGAAATTATTACATCAATTTCTCCTCGATATGTAAGGACGCAACTCTGTCGACACTTTGATGCAGAAACCATCGAAGCAGAAATTATTAGGTTGTCCGAAAAGTTTCTTTCGTTTTATAAGGAAACGATAGACGCACAATGTTTTTTGTTTTATATTAATTTATTGAATTATGCACGAATGTAATAATATAAAATATATAAATATATGTCGGGTTGTCATTAGGGTTAGAGGCATGTAACGAATCTTTCTTTGGATTAGACATGTTATGCAAGAGTGAAGATATTTACTAGTAAAATTATGATTACGACAGAATTTGACAAGTAACCGTGGTAATTAGATACTCGGGATGTGAATGTCAATGATCTTAGATTCAATAACGAATCCACGGTCAACGGGATGACGAATGCGATTTCTTCCACAGTCTAAGTCGAACGTATTTGTCCACAGTACAAGTAAAATTTATCTGACTGACTCTCAGTCAAAGTAGAACTGCCCTTATGTACTCCTCTCCGTACCTCTCTGTACCCCTCGGGTCAATCTTTATTTTTAAGGAGAACTACTTAATTACTTCATACCTCTGTTAGGTACACGTCCCTCCCGTGACCGTAGCTGCGTTCAGCGACCCATTATGTCACTTCGAGTATTACGCCACGAGGCTTACTATAGGCCGTATTCCTAACCGTCGCTCGTCGTATTACAATGTTGCTGTCAGATTGTCTTACATGACCAGCGAAATGTATACTATATAGCGGTAAGCGCATATTTGTCACCAAGCATCGAGTTCCAGAAACGTCAATTTTGGTCCGTTACTTTATCCACACAAAGAAGGTGGCATACGTGATCATAGGCGCGAACGGTGGCGTGACGCGAGTGTAGTGGGGGTCGTTTCCCAGAGAAGACAAAGAAAGATCGAAGGGCAATCAGTCTCATTTGAAGATTCAGACGGTATGCATCGAGAGGTTCTGACGAATAAACTTAAAGTCGCTTAGTTTAACGAATATATCGAGAGATATCCTAAAGTCGGGTCGAATTTCTGTAACACATTAATTGTATTCATCGCCAAATAATTTGTGACGTCTGCATTATAATAGTGAATATTGTTAAATATACGAGTTTATATTAACCCTGTTAATTTAGTGTTAAACTCATTTCAACTGCCTCTGTTATCTTAACCGAAACAGGGGAATTATCCGAATCGATTATCCGAATCGAAGCGAGATTTTACGTCTTTCGCTGACGTGTTTTCCTCGCGACCGCGTCTCCGCGAACAGTCGTAACATCGAGCCTA
Source organism: Bombus dahlbomii (assembly GCA_037178635.1). Taxonomy (NCBI): domain Eukaryota; kingdom Metazoa; phylum Arthropoda; class Insecta; order Hymenoptera; family Apidae; genus Bombus; species Bombus dahlbomii. The sequence continues at coordinate 1,879,400 of CM074118.1, forward strand.
AGCCCATTGTCATTTAATCTCGGGCACCCATACTCGGATTAAATCATAAACTATTTCTCAGTTTTATTATTTAAATACAGCCATAATAAAAAGTGTGAACGAAAGTATTGGGGACCTTCCCAAACATTCTAAAAGAAAGACCCCGATGTCCTTTCATCTCCAACATATATGTAATATCGTAAATCTCTGGGTAATTCAGATGATCGATTCTGAAGTTTGAAAATCGAGTTTACTGTGAAAACACTTAAATGAAATACAGGAGTAAAGAATAATTAATATCAATCTATAACAGTAAATAATAAATAACAAGTTCAGTGCAATGTCTACCTGAAAATCGAGAATCGATTTTCAACGTCCTGATCTTTCTCCGCCAATCTTCAATGTTTTAAATAATTATTCTTTCTTCTGTGATCTTGTCTATCTCTGATGTTCTCTGTCAGTCCGTTTGGGAAATCAGTGCCTCTCAAAATGGTTATCCGTAAAACAAAAGAAAGTCGTTCTGTCCGTGAAACAAAGAAAGTCGTGCTGTCCGTAAACAGAGAAAGTCCCTATCACACTTGAACTCTGGGGAGTTTACATATATAATAATAATAAAATATGATAATATAAAATAAATAATGTAGTATCGTGGACGAGGGGCTTGGGGGGTGTCGTGCGGATTGTAAACAAGCGGTTGCTGAGGTGCGAATTATAAACAAGCGATTGCTGAGCATGTGCGTAGTGAGGTTAGGACAAAAGACAAGGAGTTGCTAGGTGACAATAAACGAATTAACAGCAGTATGAGTTGAGAAGTCAAAGAGTACAGATTGTGTTGTCGAGACAGTGCTGTTAGTGTTGTTAACAGAGAGTTGAATTTGCGTTGACGAGAATTGTTAATTAATTTGTTGCAATTAGTTCATGTTGAATAACCATTGTTTTCTATTTAATCTATTTATCGTTAATAAACTAATTATAATAGTTTACGATACTACAATAATATAAAGCAGAAATTGTTGTTCATCTATTATCACCTTATGAAATGAAAGAAATTTATTGAACAACCTAATACTATTGAACACTGAGATCGAAATTCTAAATTGAAAAATTATCAAATTCGCGGTAATTAACATTGAACCGAAAGTGTAGCTAAATAAACAATTAATAATTTGTTTCCATTGTCATATCAGACCGAGACGAGTTTTGGGCTCGTCGTCCACTCTCATCCATCATAGTTCTCGTTCCCTTTGCTTCGCTGACTTTCCACGCGTTTCTCCCACTTTTTCGCCGGAGCTTTTCCCTGCTACTTCGCGAAACCTGCCAACGGTTAAACGGTTTATAAACAGTGGCGGTCCGGCGATTTATTAGCTGGAGGTTGCTCAAAACCAACACGAAAAATGCGCTCGCGTGCCTTATACTCCCCTCCCCCCTCCTCTTCGTCTACGTTTATGTAATTTAGATGAAATAAATGAAATATTTTTCTTATTGCTATCATGTTTTTGTTTTACATTGGTTTATTGAATTATGTACAAAATAATACAGAACAAAAATTGTTGTTCGTTTATTGTCATCTTGTGAAACGAAAAAATCTTTTGGGACAACCTAATAATATGTGATTTATGTACATAACTGTGTTATGTATATAAATAGTGTAATTTGTGTATATATTGGGTTGGCAATTAAGTGATTGTTGATTTATCATTAGGTGCTGACAATATTAAATATTAGGTGATTAAAATGTTAAAGATTTAATTTTTATTTAAATTATTAATGAATTTATATATATATTTATTTATTAAGAAAATAATTTGTAATTTATTTTAAATAAATATAATGATTAGATTAGTAATACTTTTTGTTAAATCAATAAGTTCTAATATATATAAGGAATTCGGCAAATTAAATATGTTCACCTGTCTAATAAGAATATGTCGTAATGATTTTAATTTTAGGTTTATCTGCCCAATGATGAAAATTTAATGGTTGCAGTATAGTCAGGTAGCATAATCAATTGTTTTTTAATTAACGACGCTTAGTTGTCAAGCCAATACAAATAGCCACTTGAATTAAAACAATTCCTGCCTTATAACAAACAGTAAAACAATATCAAGCAATGAGTAATTACATCAAACCTATCCTTCTTCCTTTTACACTTCTTAAACTTGTCTCACTCAAATGCAACACTTTAATTTCTTCCTAACAAAATATTTTCAAAATAGGGTACCAAGAGGTACAATTACCTCATTTAAATATTTATTGGCGTGGCAACTAAGTGATTGCGGATTCTTCAAACCATCCAATGACAAAATCCGCAATCACATAGTTGCCAACCCAATAATAAGAAGAAATTAACAGAAGAGATGGTTTCGCTAGATTTCTTTGCTACTAATTCATCCTCCAACGAGTTATACTTTGCACATTGTACATATTTTGGCACGTTATATGCAGTCTTTACAACTTTAAATGTCCCATAAATGCATCCCTCCCTTATTCTTCTCCTTTTTACACTTCTTAAACTTGTCTCACTGGAATGCAACACTTTAATTTCTTCTTCACAAAATATTTTCAAAATAGGGTACCAAGGGGTACAATTACCTTATTTAAATAGTTATTGGCCTGGCAACTAAGTGATTGCGGATTCTTCAATACCATCCAATGACAAAATCCGCAATCACATAGTTGCGAACCAAATAAATAGAAGAAATTAACAGAAGAGATGGCTTCGCTAGATTTCTTTGCTACTAATTCATCCTCCAACGAGTTATACTTTGCACATTGTACATATTTTGGCACATTATATGCAGTCTTTACAACTTTAAATATCCCATAAGTGTATAAACATCCACAGTCCACTAATTGTATGCAGATTTCTATTAAATTCCCTTCCGTATGTGACAAAATTCTGCCATTGTATATTCCATTACAATCCAACGATTTCGAATAGATAGATGAAAATTGTACGCAAGTTACCATCGCGAAAGCATAATTCACACCACTCGTGGAACCCGATCTAATCGGTGAAATTCAGCGAAAGTGTGAATAGCAGCGTGTAATTAAGAGAGAAGCATAGAAAATCAAGCACCGTTTAATATGTCCTCGAATCTGTCCTATTGCAACGTTTTGAAATTCTGTTTCTTTGAAAAATTCACAAGACAAACACAAATTTCTTTTAAGTATACACAAGGGAAATTTTCTTCGTTATGACAATTTTTCTTTAAAGAACATTTATCCTCGATTTACGAATCACTAGAGTAAAGTCAGAGGAAAAACTTGACGAATTACTCACCAGGTGGCCGTTTTCTGCGAATGAAAATATGGCTGTGATGTCCCCGTTGCCTCAGAATATTTCCATCAACTTGTTACTAAAGTCAGCGATGGTTTGTCTCAATTTGCAAACAATTTGCATTGTCAAGGAAAAACAATTTTTATTTGAAACTAGGATGAAGAATTGAAGAACAACCCTTGCAGAATAAAATGTTGTCCACGAGTCATTAGAGGTTAAAATCTTGTCGATAGAACATTATTGCTAACGTCGAGAGGCTTAGAAATAGTAAAATCTTGCAAACACTGATATTATGCATCGTTTCCTGTATTTATTAAATTCTTTGAAAAAATTGAAAAATGTTTCCCTCTTTCCCATCGAACCCTAAAATTACCATCGTTCTACAAATATCGCCACATCGTCCTGACAGGTCCTCTCTTAAACCAGTGTTCCAGAGATTCTACAAACTTCTGTTCCACTCTATCAAACCACTAGAAATCACATTCATTAGAAACATTACAAAATCTGCACTAAACGAGCGATTTACACAGCAAACGATCGAACACTGTTTTGGAAACACCATATAGTGTATCCACGCTGCTATTATTTACATCTCACTAGCGATCCCTTCTGATCAGATTTCCGCCACTTTTCCGCCATTCATCAATCTTCGACAGGGGTTGTCGAAACATTTTTATCGAACAACGTTCATTCGAAAGATCGGAACCGAGCGACGGACAATAAAATGAACAAACTGAGGACGAGAAGGCGAGAATCGTATGCCGGACACTTTGATCCACGCGACGCTAGCAGAAAGCGGCACGAGACGAGACGGAAACGGAGACGACGAGGGTGAAACGGAATCGGGAAGGAAGAGGGCTGCCATGGGCGCCCCACGCTTTTATAGCGGCCCATTTGGCGCAACAACGAGCGTGGAAAGTTCTTTTAGTGTCGGTCCACAGATTCCCCGAGCCGAAATATGCGCACGATTATGGGGTTCCGGATTATCAATTTGTTATACCGTGTTTATTATTCAAGCACCGGTTCCACGCAGATGTGCAGTTCCTCGTTGTAACGTGGTATCTATACGTTGCCGATTCCCGTTTTTACGGACGTTTGCCAAGTGTTAGGACTACGGTAACTGTTATCGTAAATTTGTTAGGGTGTTTCTTCTTCTTATAGGGCGTCTGCTGTAATTTTATTTGTTGCAGATTCATGGTACAGCCTGTTATTTTGTCAAGTGGTTTCATATTCGATAAAGTTGAGTGTTGCATTTTTACTTTTCTAGTTAGAAGATTTTCTGCAATCGAATCAGAATGTCAGGTTGCAAGATTCCATTGAATTTTAGAGAAATTCTTTTGGTATACAATTTTACACAATTTGAATGTACAATAAATTTTGACAAAGGTGCATATCTGAAGAAACACTTCACACGCATTAAAGTAATATTCTGACAAGGTCGAATGGCATTTTTTGCTGAATTAATTTAGAAAAGCAGGAATTTAAATCGACAACAAGAAAGCGGAAGAAATCTCCCCTCTGAAACTTTTCCATTCTACTTTGTACAGCATTGTAGAGCAGCTGATAAGAAGAGCTCACGAGGATTTACGTCGAAGGATTGAACTATCGTTGGATTTTATGACCGAACCTACCACCCTGGCCTTCTGTTTTCGACGATTCAGCCACCCACGATCTTTCCAAATTTAGAAAAATCGAATTTCACAGAAACTATGGTCTTCCTTTCTTTGGTATAACGAAACAACGAGTATCTTCATTTTTAGTTGAATTAAATCGCTATATTTTCTTATTTGTTTCTTTAATTACGTGTTCAACAACTTTTGAAGAAATTCTGAAGAATGTTCTTTTTTCAAACGTGTGCTTTATCCCTCGGTTAAATACGTTCTACGTGATATCATAGTCTTAAGACCACCCCTCTGCTTCCCTTTCATCTTTCTTCTTTTTCTTTTTCGTCGAGCAAACGCAGTGGCTTCTAAGGAGCTTGCTGGGATTTCCTAGGAGAGTTATCTTTAATTCGCCGCGGATTTACTTGCCAATGAATCTTTAAATTAGATGCTCCTCTCTCTTTCACCAGTGCTTTCCTCTTTCCGAGACTCCTAATCGTTCAATCACCTTTATCACCGAATCGACTGGAACCTCGGCTACCTTCTTTCGCTAATATCTCTTCCCTTCGATTTCGTTGCCGATTTCCTTGGAAGTCTACCGGTTACGTACAGTGCACTATCAGTATCTTAACATATTTATTTTGTACGTGATTTTCGACAAAATTTCGTTGATGAACATTTTATCTTCATCATTTCTAAAAGAAGAAAATAATTTCTTCTTATTTCGATGCTGATTTCCCTGTATGTCTACTGGTTACGTACAGTGCACTGTCAGTATCTTAACATATTTACTTTGTATATAATTTTCAACAAAATTTCATTGATGAAAATTTTTATCTTCGTCGATCCAAAATGAAGAAAAGAATTTCTGCTTATTTTGATGCTGACTTCCGTGTAGGTCTACTGGTTACGTACAGTGCACTGTTAGTCTCCTAACATATTTATTTTGTACGTGATTTTCAACAAAATTTCGTTGATGAACATATTTAATTTCACTATTTCAAAAAAGAAGAAAATAATTTCTACTCATTTTGATGTCGATTTCGCTACAAGTTTACTAGTTACGTACGGTGCACTGTTAGTCTCTTAACATATTTATTTTGCATCTGACTTTCAACAAAATTTCGTTCATGAAAATTTTTATCTTCATCTACCCAAAAAGAAGAAAAGAATTTCTACTTATTTTGATGCTGATTTCCGTGTAAGTCTACTCATTACTCTTAACATATTTATTTTGCATGTGACTTTCAATAAAATTTCGTTCATGTACATATTTATTTTCACTATTTCAACAAAGAAGAAAATAATTTCTACTCATTTTGATGTCGACTTCGCTACAAGTTTACTAGTTATGTACAGTGCACTGTCAGCCTCTTAAGATATTCATGTTGCATACGACTTTCAACAAACTTTCGTTGATGAACATTTTTATCTTCATTGATCCAAAATGAAGAAAAGAATTTCTACTTATGTCGATGCTGATTTCCCTGTATGTCTACTGGTTACGTACAGTGCATTTTCAGTCTCCTAACATATTTATTTTGTATATGATTTTCAACAAAATTTCATTGATGAACATATTTAATTTCACTATTTCAAAAAAGAAGAAAATAATTTCTACTCATTTTAATGTCGATTTCGCTACAAGTTTACTAGTTACGTACGGTGCACTGTTAGTCTCTTAACATATTTATTTTGCATCTGACTTTCAACAAAATTTCGTTCATGAAAATTTTTATCTTCATCTACCCAAAAAGAAGAAAAGAATTTCTACTTATTTTGATGCTGATTTCCGTGTAAGTCTACTCATTACTCTTAACATATTTATTTTGCATGTGACTTTCAACAAAATTTCGTTCATGAAAATTTTTATCTTCATCTACCCAAAAAGAAGAAAAGAATTTTTACTTCCTTAAAATTTCAATGCACTGACGAAAAGTCCGTAATTGTAGTTGTTTCTTATTTCTTCATCTTATTCGATTTCAAATCTTCCAGAAATATTCACCATACGTAAAATTGAGAGACTGAAACGCTGATCAGAGCAGTTCTCTCAATACGTGTAAGATTTAAATATTCAAACTATTACTAGGCAACTAAGTGATTGCGGAATTTCGATCCCAAACGTCTTACTTCTTTTCTGATCTCAGATTTAAGAAAAGTCCTCAATCATCGTACGCAAGATTTAAACATTAAAACTGACGATTCCAAATGTCCTTCCTTTTCAATCTCAAATTTCCTTTCATCGTACGTAATCATAGCAACGTCCTTCCTCGCTTTCCATCTGAAATCTAAAAACTAAACCCACAATCCCAGCTGCGAATGGACATCTGTTCCAAGCATTTGAAATTTACGAAAAAAAGATCTGCCTCCATGGCACCGTCAACCACCACAACCCCCAACCGAATATTCTAACACCAACTCATCCGCCTGCAAATCTTCATCGGAAAATTTCAATTAGAAACCTCGCCGGCTGTTCCTGGAGGACTCTTCTTGAAGACACGTTCTCTTCTCAAGACAACCCTAGTTTGCTTTCCGTGTGCGTCACCGTACTCGCATTAAATTCCAATCTGTAACATCGACGTGCGTTCGTTTCCACGCTTCAGGCTACGTTCGAAGAAAATGGGAAGGGTGGACGACGTCTGATTAGACGAGTTATTCGGCTGGGGGCGCGAGAGGAGCCGCCAACCGATGATGCTTTGCTCGGTAATTCTTGCCGGATCCATGGCTGGCAAAAAAGGCCACGGATCCAACGGTGTTTTTCACGATGGCTTGTTCGAGGCGTCTCATCAGTCACGTCGCCGGCTAGCAAAGCGGAGGCGCCAGCCCACAAGACTCTCCTTCGAAACGCCGATGTGTCAATTAATCCCTGCATCCCCCGGGATACGACTAGGCTAGAGGCTGGATTATCATTACCCTCCTTGCTATCTCCTTGCAAGGATGTGCCACCCCGCCGATGAGACACGGTATCTTCCTCCTGCGCCGACGGAGATGTTGTCTTCGTGGCAAACAGACAAGCTACTCGTCGTCACCCCTTTGCAATTAATATCGTCGCGATACTCGCCGTGTTCTCGCGATTGTTCCGTGGCTTATTCGAGTGTCGTGTAATAGTTGGAAGAATCTCTTCGAAGAAGAATTTGACAGCAGGTGGCGAGGTTGAGGAGATGCTTTTGGAAGAAGTGGATTTTGATGAATGTACATATGTTCGGTTAGTTTTCCTATGAAATGTATAATAGTTACGAGAAATGATGATTAATGATGGTGATGAAATCTTGGGTTTTAAATGATATCGGTAAATCGATGAACAGAATTGAAGAAACAATTGAAGAAATTGAAAAGAACTTCGACAGAGATCTGTTTCATGTTGCATTGCATATTTTTTTATATGCACTCTGTGCAATTTTGCATAATTTTCCATAATTGTTTAACATTCGTAAATTGTTTAGATATGAGTTTTTATTATTTATTATTATTTGAAGTGAAATTTTTTACGAAGTGTGAATTTTCAAAAGTTTAAAGAAGAAGATCGAAATTGTGATCCGGTTAACAACGGAAACAACGCGAAGAAACTGGGTATAATTCTTTAGTTAGATTTCCAGGTTGTTAAGAGCCATAAACGCATTGCTTGACATTTCATCGCATCTTCACGATCTAACTTTGTTGTCTAATTACAAAGTCCATGACAATGAAGTACATAGAAACAATGAAAATGTACTAACGAGGGAAAGTCTGGCAGAAAGAAACGGGAAAGTGCAGAGTCAAATGAGAGTCTCTGAAAGGATCAAACAGAGAGCCTTTCCCCTTACAGAAATAACAAATCTTTTTCGATTCAACTATTTGTCTTTATCATAAAATCTTAATAAACTTATTTCATCTTGTTTCACAATTTTTCTCTACTAGGTCAGTAATTAACGAATTTTCAAATGTAACTAACCTAACTAATCTAACCTATCTGATTCTGTTTCGTTCGTAAAGTCTTTGATTCTTCTAAATGTAACTAACCTAAGCTGAGATTCATTTGGTTCGTAAAATAATATTACGACTATCTGACAGTTACAGTGTGAGATATCAAAGTGAATCTGCGTCGTAGTATACAAAATATTTTTTCTTTGGTCGAATAGAAGAAATAGCCAATTCTATCTGAAACTTACAATGAAGAGAGTGTCATAAAAATTATTTTGCAGTGTCTTATGATCAAATTATTAATAAAAAGCTACATCAGGTAAAAGAAAACTCTAACAATATTTTACTCAAAACTTACAATGAAGAGAGTGTCATAAAAATTATTTTGCAGTGTCTTATGATCAAATTATTAATAGAAAGCTACATCAGGTAAAAGAAAACCAATCCTCTACCGATATTACAACAAATACACTACCCTGAACATTTTCCACATTTTTACATCTTGCGAGTATTCTTCACGCTTTTCCATGTCTGAATTTCCCACAAACGCGTAAGAATCAGTAGTCCACTTGCAATCGACTTCGTCTCTGTGCCAAACATTTTACATCTTAAAATTTCCACATAGAAGGTCGGGTCATCGCGAAGGGGTGTCGTCCAGCGTAACGATAAGGTCCAGCAAGAGAGGGTTGGAAGGCAAAACGCGGCCAGGGGGAGGCAAATAGAGTGACAGAGAAAGGGAGAAGAGGTAGATAGAGACGACGAAGAGAGGATCGGTGGCAGAGAGCAGGCCCCGTGAGTTATGGCCGTCCCGACGCTCTCTCCCGTTGGCCCTGGGCTCAATTTACAGATGATTCCGCGTGTTACCGCCTGGCCAACGACTGGTTAACCTTCCTGCCGAACACTTAATCTTCCGACGTGTCCCGCGACCGAATCGGCCCGCGAGTTTCCACGGATAACCGAACCGACGACAGAGCAATGGCCTCGAGATAAATGGAAACAGAACACGGTGCCTGTTTTGGCTCCGTTTGGCCCATAAACTACTGGCCACCCCTTTGATCGCGGTGGCGGTGCGCGACCTTGCGTCGAACGACCGCGTCGGGGTCCTCCGCCGTAGATTTATTGGTCCTCGATGGGACGACAATAGCCAACAAGTTGCTGGAAAATGGATCGTGGTCCTACTCTGCCTCCTGTTTACGTTGATACTACGTCAACTGGACGAAATTTTACTTGCACTAAATCAATTTACGTTATTCAATTCTATCAAGCACTTGTTGCGATTGCGAAACAGTGATTGTTGTTATATTCTTGTGATAAGAATTTGAAATTTTTTCCGCGACAACCTGCATTGTTCAATTCTATCAATTTTGCACCACGAAGAAATTACTGTTGTTATGTTGTTTGTTATGAATCTTGGAAATCAGGATGTTGATATTACGTCAACTGGACGAAATGTTACTTGTACTAAATCAATTTACGTTATTCAATTCTATCAAGCAGGTGTTGCGATTGCGAAACAGTGATGGTTGTTATATACTTGTTATAAGAATTTGAAATTTCTTCCGGGACAATCCGCACTGTTCAATTCTATCAATTTTGTACCGCGAAGAAGTTACTGTTGTTATGTTGTTTCTTATGAATCTTGGAAATCAGAACATATTCTGATATGGTACGTATGATATGGTACGATATGAGGCACCTGGGATTTGTTAAAAATATTGCTATATTTTGAGATATTAATAATTTCAAATAATTGAAGTTTATTGGAAATAATCGTGAAGATTGATCATCCAAAACAGCGTTTATCTTTCATGTCTGCTATAATTTCGTTCGAAGAATTTGAAGAAAGCACAGACTTTAACAATTTTTTCGATGTTTCGAGAAGAAAGTTCACGGAATCGTGCGATCAAAAATCGCACGTTTCGCAATTTCATTAATTAACCAGAAGGTCAGGCTGACATAAACAATAAGTCAATTACACCGCTATCGATGCTCATTCGTAACACGATCCTTCGGAATTACAGCGTTTCCTGTTGCACAATTTGAAGACGATGATTGCTAACAACACAGGAAATTGCATTAACCTGAAATACAACGTCCTCGATAACAATTTTTCCTCGGGTTTTAAACCTTTCCAACAAAGATGCTAATCAACACGCAGCAGTTAGACCAAACAAAAAACACATGTTTGTAAGAAACTTGAGTAAAGAAACTTTGAGAAGAGTTGAGAAACTGTAAGAAATTTGAGAACCGTGACCAAGACACACCATACTTCATTATCATCAAACCACATCAAACGACAAATGTTGAAGACAACCAGACGACAATGCTAATCGACCTGAACCGAAAGGTGCAGTAAACCAAAACGAATGACACAGTGGTCGAAGATTCGAAATTCTGCGCAGCATGTGGATTCTCGTTCCGGAAGGCAATAATTCACCCTCAATTGAAAGAGTTTTCAGAAGGCTCGCATGTGTTAGCCATCGGTCTATCGATTGTCTGTGCGGCAGGCTCACGTTTCGCCCAACGATACATCATAATTTGCCGGCGAATGTTTACGAATGCTTGGGAAACGCGCGGTTTTCGCACGTGACGAGGTCCAGATGCCGTCCCGTCGAGAAAAGGAGTGGCTGCTGGCTGTCATTAGCCGTCGGACAACGGGCACCCCGTGGCGAACCGCAACGTGTCGCCGGACAGACGTTCCACATACATGCGCTACAGGAATCATGGCGTTAATTGACTGGCAGTGCGGTAGCTTCATCAGTGGACTGCGGATATTTATGCAATTTTATATTTTCACCAATGTAATTAAAAAAAATAATATCCGAATAGAAATTCCTTTCTACTAATTGCTATAAATTCCCTGTTTAATATACTTTATAAACAGCTGGGTACAGAAATTAGCGGACAGATACTAAGGAAGTTTCATTGAATATTATTTACTATTAAATGTAGCAAAAATGTAAGTATTAATTTTGCTTGGTTTAATTTTTACTAAATAATTTATTTACTATAAATATTCACTATACTTCCACTGACTATATTCGTACTCCTAAGTTTCCTAAAAGTGCATGAACATTCGCGGTATATTCATCGTTGCTTGGTCGATGGTTCAATTACCCCATGAACTGTTATGGTGACGTTTGTGGGTGTTGGTAATTGCCCGGTTAAATGGAATAGCTTTCGGTCCGATCGGAGAGTCTGTTAGGGGTAGCGAACGTAGGATCTAGAAGACTATTTTCACTTGTGTTTACGAGCTCTCTTCTGTAATTGATTTAACCCTACAATTGCACACCATTAAATGTCCTGTCCGAAGTGAATAGAAGGTTGATAGGTGTTGATGAATGACGAATCGCTGATCTTTCTTCAATGAACGCTCGTGCTGAACAATGACACGTTCGTTAATGTGTAGAAAGGGGTGGTTTTATGTTCTAGTGGCCTGATTCTTGACTCAGTTGAAGATTAATATATAACGGTTGTAATGACGATAGGAAACTGGAGGAATATTAAGGATAATTGTAAGGCGCTTTGGGTCACAAATGAGGGATTTCTGGGGTTGCAAAGCCGCCTGCAGTAAGAATGGTAATCGAATCCTATGGGCTCGCGTTAATTGACTCGAACGTTCATCGATTCTCCGCTACGAGACTTGGACCAAACGGTCCCCCGAAACGTCCTGTAGGGTCCTCGTAATTGATATTGTAACTTACATGGCACACAGTAATCGTGTCTGTAGAATTACAAGTAGGGTGCCTTTTAGGTCCATTCATCTACTTCTCAACGTGCAACGTTGTATTATCATGTGGCGCTCATTTAGAATTGAACTCTACTGTATTTTATATGTTTTTCTAAAACACTCCTATCGAACTACCAATATACGTCTGTTTCCGTCTCTTTTCCGAATCTCCTTCCATGAAATAATGCAGGACTGTTGTAACAATAAATACATCAATTTACAACGATCCCCTGAAACGTCCTGTAGGGTCCTCGTAATTGATATTGTAACTTACATAGCACACAGTAATCGCGTCTGTAGAATTACAAGTGGGGTGCCTTTTAGGTCCATTCATCTGCTTCTCAACATGCAACGTTGTATTATCATGTAGCACTCATTTAGAATTGAACTCTGCTGTATTTTATCTGTTTCTCTCAAGCACTCCTATCGATCTACCGATATACGTCTGTTTCCGTCTCTTTTCCGAATCTCTTTCCATGAAATAATGCAGGACTGTTGTAACAATAAATACATCAATTTACAAGAGGCTATCAAGTCCAATCGCTTGCTTTCCAGTATTGATTAACGGTATTTCCATTATCCTACCTAATTAAATACTCCTACGATCGAATTACAAGCCTATGCTCCTACTCTTTCAACTGCTTCTCGCGAGAAGCTTCAAAATCTCGTGATGACAAAAGTCCGCCATTTTCCAAGATCATTTCCAATTTTCACTATTCTCACTTACTTACCTTGTTGGTTGCTTTTCCTTGTAGTCTTCTTCTCTTTCATCCACGGGTACTCGGGCACGTTGACGGACGGATCGGCGACCCCATGAGGGTCCATCATAGCGTGGTAGCCAGGATGATGGGATCCAGGGCTGATGGATCCTCCGGTTCCTGGAGAGTGTTGAAGGCTCGCGTCGCCAGCCAGCTGGGGCAACGCGGTCATGAACTCCGCCATGGAGGGTTGGCTGTTGATGAAGCCTGTCTCCGCGGAGCCGCATGTCGGATCCATGGCTGGGTGATGTGTCCCGTGCGGGGGCAGCCCGGCCGGGGCACCTGCCCCCGCGGCCACCGTGGCCAGCCAGAAGCCACCCCCTCCGTCGTTCGCCAGGACGGGTGTCGTCGGCCTCGTCTTCACGCTCGCGATCTCCTTGCCCGCGTGGACCAACGCCTCGAGCTGCCTTCCGGCTGGCTGCACGCTGCCGCAACCGTCCAGCTGCGTTGGATCCTCGCAGTTCTCTTGCTGACGCGACGATAATTGTTGTTTGCCTTGCATAGACGAGGATACACTGGTTTCTATGTTCTTCCTTGCTTGCGTAAGGATAATGGGGTAGTTTGGTTGCGCTATATTTTTATTGTCTGTATTTTCACTGTAACTGACGAGTTTGGTCGAGCTGTGCCATCAGAAACACGAGAATCATATTACATCCTGAAAGAATCCTTCGCACTGCAGTTTCAGCATACACCACGAGTCATAATCGCGCGTTCACTTAGCACGAGAAATATATCGCCGGTGAGGAAAACAGAAGGACCTTGGCCAGGTCCAACCCGTCGTTCACGACAGCTGCTTCCACTTGGTGCATTCACGGGGCAATTTCTCTGTCGAGTTCACTGCAGATCGAAGCACGACGGCACACAGAACACTCGCATGTCCGCGAAAACTCACCCCGTAGCTATCACACCTCGTAGCATCACACAACCTGGTCCGTGCGGGTGAACCACATAACGCGAAAGCACACTTTCACAGAGGAAATCGCTGCATCGATAAACAGACGTTACGCTAAATCGGCAGCACTGAGACTGGCGCGCACTCGATCGCATACACTACGGCTGCCAGGAGCGTTCCGATCGCCCGGAACCCAGGCAGGCAGGCAGGCAGGCAGGCAGGTTGGCTGGCTAGCTGGCTAGGCAGGCGAGCCAGCGAGCGCAATGTACACTTGCCGAGTGACGTGATGGAGGAGGAGAAAGAAGCGGAGGTGGAGGGGTTCGAGAAGGGCAACGCCGCAGAGGTGAACTGTAGTCGAGAGAGAAGGTAGACAGCGAGAGACAGAGCGAAGGAGGAAGGGGGAGGGGGAGACGGAGAACTGAACAGAGAGCGAAATGGAGGGAGAAAAAGGATGGGTAGGAGTCGCCTTGGAGGATCGAGTTCGATGGTGGCGGAAGCAAAGGGTACACGAGGGGTGTAGAGGGGGCAGGAGGAGATTGCGGAGAGAGAGACTCTCTCGGTGACTTCCACTCGAGGCTAGCACCCTGACGAATTCCACCGCGGCCTTTTTCGCTTCTCCAATGTTCTCCGTGGCGTGTCTCTGTTGTTACTGCTGTCTCGTTTCCTCCGTGGAGCAGGGGGCCTCGGCGGTTGGTGGCCCAAGGGTTCTTCGCGTCGTCGAACGTCGACTCTTTCTCGTCGCTGTGTGCCACCGTGCTTGTGGGAGAGACACGTGACCGGGTGCCAGTAGAACGGATCGACCAATGAGGTGGCGGTATCGCAGCGGCGGAGGCACAGCCCTCCGGCGTCGTAGGCGGGCTGGCCGTATCGAGGTCCGAGGGCACGGAACCGCCAGGGTACAACGAACAGACACTGCGTAGCTGTACCTCTCTGCTCGCCTCGACGCGGCAGTGTGGCCGACCGACTCTCCGCTGTTCGCTGCCACGACCACGAGGCCGACTTGGGCGGTCATGGATTCCGGCGCAACTGTGGGCGGGACGCGCGAGCGCGCCACTTCCGTCGACACGCGACGTGGAGGGGAAATTATCACGTGCTCGACCACGCGGTTCCACTTCCTTCGGGGGAACGGCCGAGGAGAAGGTAAAGATCCGACTGTCGAAGGATGGCCATCGGGTCTTCGTTCCGTGAAATGGATTCTTGGCATGCGGATGAGTATTGTGAGTGGTAAAGCTTGTGGAACGTTTTGCAATATGTTTCTCCCAAAGAATTTCATCTGATTTTTACACATTCGATTTTCTAACTTCCATCGTAAGAATCCAGTGATCGGGATATTTTCATGGAAATTAATTGTCAGCTATGAGCTTTTTACCTTGTTTCCAGTTTATACGTTTCACAAGACATAATTAGTAGCGGTAAAATTGTTTCGTGAATTCGCGGAGGGATAACTGTGCTATTGCGGCAATAAAGTTGAAAATTTGTCGAGGCTTTGGCCTACCCTAACCTAACTTAACCTAATCTAAGCAAACAACGACCGTTTGTATTGTAAAACAATTTACTCGGTTTAAAACATTTTTACTTTTCTTAAACGCAGAGTTTTATCGTTTGATTACTTCTGTACCGTTCCACTGATCGGCTGCAAGTGCTATATTTGTTCCTAGTTTTGAGCATCCGTCGCTACCTGTAGTACCCTACTTTTGTTTTGATTATGTCCTCTTTCCATCAAGCATGCTTTCACTAATTACTTTTTCTCCCTTCCCTTGCATTTCTGACCATCTAGTGACGTGCTTAAGATCACGTATTTCTTCATTTGCCTGTAATGTTAATTGTTTTGGTAAAAAGTCCAAACAACCAGCGCCTTTTGGCAAATGGGTTTCAACAAGTCTAATTTTATACTTGCCTGTCTTTGTATTTTCCGAAACAAGAACGCGTGATAATTCGCTTGAACCAATTCTCGTACAGCAACAATGAGTTCTATTTCGCAATGGTACAATTTGAATAGTAAATAATCATAGGGAAAGACCTATGCAAAACAGTCAATCGAGAATTTGGAATGCGATCGTCTGACGTTTAACACTGTGAAAACATTGCTGCAATCGCTAAAAGTGGCGAGAAAATCGTTGAGAATTTTACGAGGGTAGTAAATTCGATAGTAGATTGAGGGATGGAACGGTGTGGATTCGACGTTGTCGCCACGGTTTCCGGCCGCTGGGGGCACCGGCTGGTGTTACGGCGACTTGCCATGGGGCAGTTTTGATGACAGATTACCCTGATCCGCTTTGTGGAGAAGCTCTCATTTAGACAGCCGGTTTGATCGAAAACTTTGCCACCGTTTTACAGGAACAAAAAATTCGTGCCACTACCCTTGTTGCACGATGCAGATGAATTGCTTGCCACTTCCTTTTTTTCTCTGCTTCTGCTGCGTTGAAGATACCATGGAATAATAAGCGTTTTCTCAGGGTGGAGCAGAACATACTGTAAATTCAGGTAGCTACAGAAATCTTTTATTACGTAGGAAAAAAAAATGATAGATGATAGCAAAGGAAATTATTTTCGTTTCTACTCTTTCTAACCTAATTTCACGACTGTGCGATCAAACCTTCTAAACGAAGCGTCTGGTAAATGAATATTCGAATTCCAGAAAAATTTACCCTTCCAATTAATCTTCTAGATATCAGGGAAATTTCATTTTATTGGTAGATTGTAAATTGTTAAAAATGACAACGTGAGTTCGTGCTCGCCCTCCATATGTAGATGCACTAGTTACAAAAAGCAGTAACTAGAAGGTTGCTCTAGATACAATCGATAGATTCAATCAATAGTTTCAAGATGTCCTTTTGTTTCTCTCTTTTCCCCTAATTTATGTAAGTGTGTTCAATAAAGGTTTTTCGGCTCAGAACGGTGTGATAGATTTATTCGTACAATATAGTATTGTGATCCTATTTCTGAATATAGAAATAACAACATAAATTTATATTTATATTTATTTATTGTAAATAAGCAGTTGTCCAGAAAATTGGTGCTTGTGTATTCGAAAAAGTTAACCTATGAAACGTATGCTTTGAATATGTATCGAGATGTATGCAGCAGCGGGTTAGAATCGGGAATTTTCGCCACGGAGAGAGCGAGAAAGAGTGAGATTGAAAGGGCGACAGCCGAGTCGTAACGCGAACGAGGGCGCGGATGGCTCAGAGCGGAGAAGGAGAGCGAGAGAGTGCGAGAGGGAGGCGAGCAGCCGCCACATCTGCCGCCAGATTTAACTATACATTACAGACACACGATATGTCAAAGTCCTATACTTCATATCGACTCCGCCATTTATTAAAAGTTTCATCGCGCGCACCGTGCCGCTCCGTTTCGACCCCTTCTTTCTGCTGCGCTCTGAAAGAATATAGCAAGGATGCTCGAAATATACGAACGAAAAGTTCTGCAAAGGAGAAATACAGAGGATGCAAGGGGTGGCAGATCTCCCGGCACTCGGAGGATCTTTCTTCTTGCGATCGATTCGAAACTTCGATTCCTTACGTGCGTCGATATCTCGCTTCATAAAACGGTGCTTCGCCTTTATATTTTAAATTGCATTTTTAAACTACGTATCATTTTTTATTGCTTTTAGGAGGTAGTAGCTGATGAATGTTTTTTTTTATTTCAATTATCCTGTTTGCTATGCCTTTATATTTATATCCTTTTTAATCCCTTGCCATATAATATCGAGGCATAGTGAAAGGTTATGGTAGGTACATTGTATCTAATTCTTAGATAGTGGAATAATTGCGAATATTTTTTACCGAGATCCAAGGTCCATCTTATTGCCAGGGTTCTTTTTTTTTCGAAAATGTAGATCGAAAAGAATTTTCATCGACACCGTTCCGCCATTCTATTTCAGCTGAGAAATTTCCTCTTTTTTCGCAGTAACGCCGCGTGCTCAAATCCACGAACGTTCGCGCTTATCTTATCTCGGGCAAGCTTAATACTAGAAAAATGGGAGATTCCAAGCGAGGCCCCTTTTTACGGTACTGGAATTTCTGTCTGTCAGTTCTCTCCGTTTCCTCCGGCTGCCACCGATTGCGAAATGAAGTTTTATATTAAGCTTCGACTTTCCTCTTTCTTCTTCCCTTTTCCTTCCTTCGTCTTCTCCCTTTCTCGGCTCTTGCGCTCGCTCACCCCCTTCGCCCCTCTTTTTTCCTTACCTCTTCCACTCTGCTCCTCGCACCCCTTATATATTTACGTACCGATAGATCGTTATGTCGGCGTTTGCATATATATTGACACCGCCATACCTTCCGCCAAGACGCCTAATATATAGGCTATCGAGTGGCATAAAGAGACCCATGTACTATATTCAAGCAGCTCTTTCAATGGGTTTGCCTAGTGAAAACCTTGTACTCTGAAACTATTTTGCGTACATGGAATTTCATTTCGATCTTTCCTTTATCTGCACACTTTTGAATTTATCCAACTCGTTCCTTAAAGAATTGATTTTTTAGTGAGTGATATTTTAGTTTACCTTTGCTATAAAATTCTTTCTGAGAAGCTTGAATATTCGAAATTTAAGAATGTTTTGAATTTGAGTTATTATTATTATTCTATTTATTTGAGTGTTTATTTGTTATATCTATCAAATTGCCTATTCTAATTTTATATTATTTCCTTCTTTACGACAATTAATTAATTAATTAGGAATTATTAAGGACAGAATTGGATGCTTTGTTTCGACTTAGCCGGCATCACAATCGCCGGTCTTAAAAGATAGTTTTCAATGTGGTTCACATCCGCCATTAAAAATAAACCATCTTTCGTCGCCATTTTAGTATGGTTTGCCAGCGGGGTTCGATCTGTCAATCACCGGATCGCTGAAACGAGTCTTCTCCGCAAGGGAAACTTTCGCCCTTCGTTCACGAAACACGACTCCCCGCCATCCTTTCTAACTTTTTCCTCTTCGACATTCGAGGTAAAAGCGAACTCGTTAAAGACTTCAAATAAAATTGTCCTTTTTCCTCTATCCCTTCTTCTTTGCTCGTAGGCCGCAGCAAACGTTTCAGTTGCCCTCCACGACCGAACTTCGTGGAATTGTCATGCCTTTCCCTTTCAGGGTGCACGGTCAATGTGTTTTAATTATCCTATGTGAGCTTGTGAATAAGCGTTAAAAATGTTCAAATGAAATAGAATCGTATTCCATGTTTCTTCTCCACTTCATTTCCTAAAATTATATAATTTTTATCGTCAATGAATAACATTTTGAAAATTGTAATTAGCATACGACTGAGACAACAGACCTTAACCTTTTGAGCGCTGCGTTGTCCGACGTTAAGCGTGCGTCATGCACGGTCCACTCTTTACGGAGAAGCACACCGTGGGCTGCGTATTTGCTACAAAAGAGAGCAAGTTGAGCAGACTGAATTTTCATTGCAAAATATATTGATTGTAACTAAAATGAATTATATAGTAACCTTAGAAGCCTTAATAACCATTTACTTCATTAAGCAATAATAACATGAACAATATCAAAGTTTGAAATTATATCTTTTAGATTGAAAATTTAAAAATTTCGTATTGTACGGTAAATCTGAAAGCAGAGTTCGATACATAAGCCAATGTTACATTTTTCGCGTTGGTAACGCGGGTCAGTCCTGCGATTATGTTTAGTGCAAATAGCGTATCTTCGTCGCGGAGAACGTTTATTATTTTCTTTAGTTACGCAGGATGTAGGGAAATGCCTCTCCGTTAACCGAAATGGAAGGTCGTCCGAATGAACTCTTCCTCCTTTAGCCTCCACTCCGCGTGATGGATATTTCTGCAAAATATTTTTTACGAGAAGCAGATGAAAATTTTCAAATGTTCCAGTTTTATTATTAGCGCTTTTGTAAAGAATATATGTGTTATATATAGCGAGGTGTAGGAAGTGGAATTTTGTACTTTTTCGAACGCAGCGAAGTGAAGTCAAAATCATATCGATTTTATCAACTGCATCCACCAAGACATTGTAGTCCGCTACACACTTTGTGTTGAAAATGACAACGTGAATCCGTGCTCGCCGTCCATATGCGCATGCGCTAGTTACAAAAAGAGAGTAACTAGAAGATTGTTCTCGATACAATCGATAGACTCAATCGATAGTCTTTTCGATAATCTAAGATGTTCATTTGTTTCTTGTTTTCCCCCTAGTCCATACAAGTGTGTGCAATAAAGGTTTTTCGACTCAGAATGGTGCGATAGATTTATCCGTACAATATAGTAATAATTATTGTGATCGTACCTCTGAATATAGAAATAACAACACTTTGCTTTTCGCTTTGGTTTGCCAGTTTGATAATTACCTTTTTTCGTTTCAAAGAAATCATCAGAATGTCAGGTGGATAACATCCATACGTCTTTTTTATCTCACCACTTTTAGCCTAAAAATTATGGTAAAAATGTTAGGTTATATGAGAACACATATATGCGTTCATAACCTAAATTGAGTGGTTGTATGTGAACGCATATATGTGTTCATAGCGCTCAGAAGGTTAAACATCGATATGAATATTATATATATTTTTGCATATTACACGAAATTTGTATATTTCTCCGCTTTCGAAAACGTTCGTAGTCTGGTCATCGTTAAAATATTACAAAAAATATGTATAATATTATAAAATTAAAAAGTACCTACAACGTAGCAATAGTAAATTATATTAAACAATTTGGAAAGTACTCACATCAATAATAAATTATACAACGTAATTTTCCATGTAATTGCCTAGAAATTTCGATTGCAAATTTTCCTAAAATACGGTGCAACGTGAAGCAGCTACCATGAATCGTCAGGTCGCGAGAAATCTTTGTCAGTAGGGTTGCAAGGAGAAACTGTGGCGAAACTCGGGCAGAAACGTCTACTCGCGCCGCGTATCAGCGGCGGCCAGGATATAAGCAAATTAAACATGCATAATTAAAACGAAATAGCGACGTTCCTTGCGTGGCGCGGTGGCGGGGCACGGAGGACCTAAGGCGAGGAAGGTCCTCGTAGCAACATCTGGCCGCTATGAAGTATAAAGAGGCATGCGATATCATCCGCAGTGAATGCTTAATTAAAACCTCAGACTCTGGCACCGAGCTTCCCCTAGTCGCTCGCTAATCGCAAGAACTGCCACTCCCGTTCAACCGGGGTCCTCCTCTGTCTTTCTGTCCCTCGTCTTCGTCCTTCCATCACGTGTTTTCCTCTCTTTTCCATGCCAGACTTCGTCGATTGGGTATACGAGCTTCGATTTCCAAGCTGAAATTGAGAAAAACGGTTGGTTGGTGACGTTAGCAGCCTCGTTTACAATGCTGTCTAGAAGCTTTGATTTAGTGACACGAGTTTAACTTGATTCTAATGCACAATATATTTGTTCAAGATTGTTAGAATTCTTATTTCAGATTCGTACAGAATATTTACAAAAATCTTTGCTTGTGAAATATTTTATTGGACATGAATTAATATAATATTTAATCCTGCAATATATTTTTAGAATTGTAATATATCGTAAATATTTTCATAAATGTAACTGAAGCGATAGGATACAAATAGAAATTCGTTTCATCCTCTGAATGCTACAAGTTAATATTTCACTTTGTATATTTTCATTATTATACACATTTCGTATATTTCTACATATTTCAATTTCTCATAATCGCATAAATATCAGCAATCTACTTATATTATCCACGTAATTACCACTCCCAAATAAATCGTCATATTAATGAAGTGGTTAATTATACGTGTTGGTTTATTAAAGACACCAGTTATAAAATAATAATAAAGTAATAGACGATTATATTAAAATCACTTTCAGTACAAGTACACAGATAGTATACGTCGTAATCGTCGCTCACTCAATGCTACTGTTCGATCATATGACTCGCTATACTAATTGTATTACAGAGCACGTTCATTTATTAGGTTGGCAACTAAGTGATTGCGGGTTTTGCCAATACCACCTAATGACAAACTCCGCAATCACTTAGTTGCCAACCCAATATTCAAGAAATGGCATTGTTCCAGAAAAACGCTACGTTTATATTGAATTCTAATGAATAAATATATGGACATCTCCACTTTAACTATAATCTTCGTCGAATATATTATTCCATTTTCCTCGTTTCTAAACAAACGTTCTTTCGATCGTCTACGCTGAAAATCTACGAAATATTAGGTTGGCAACTAAGTGATTACGGGTTTTACCATTACCACCTAATGACAAAATCCGCAATCACTTAGTTGCCAATCCAATATTTGTATCGATCGATGGTATCATAGAAAGTTCGAATATAACTCAGGTTTTACGATTACAAAAAACAACGTTGCCACTCCAAAGCACAACAATACGAGTCTCTCGCGACTCGAATCGTCCATTGACTCGTGTGCCATTACACTAACATTCTTGTAAATATTTTCGATAGACGATATAGTCATCGATTCAGCAAGTCTCGTGGTTTCTCATTGGAAAGAAAGAAACGGTCCATCGGAGAATCTTCTCAGGGGTGACTGTTACAAAAGAGAGAGGGATCTCCCCGCGAGAACGCCACCCTGGAACAAATCTACCCCGGAGGTATACAGGGCAGGTCTAGGGCCGACACTTGGCGCAAATTGCCCCAGTAAGTGTAGTGCATTAATCTTTGGTTTGGTTTGCTCTCGGCCACCGCGTGTGTTGCGGTGGCCGCGTTCCTCTCGTAAACCCTCGACACGCCGCACATCCCGAAACCTTTTTGGTATTTCTCTTGCCACGTCGCGCGTGTCGCCTCGTTCGTTTCTAACTGTGACCGGCTAGTTCCTCATAAGTGCTACGTGCACGCTGATGAGACATCGATGATGGTGTTTCCAGCTCCATTTTCAATTTGCCCGAATTACTTTTATTGCACGAGATTAATGCAGGGGTTCGGATTGTCGGTACTTGTTAAGACGCGGTCGAAGGATAAGATGGAATTGTATTCTTAGTATTTAGATTCGATGATTTACCTTATAAGACGTAATTGATAGTTCAATTTTCAAGAATTTTCTTCTAATTAAGTTTTATCCTATTCGATGTGAATTTAATTTACACTGCATGTTAATTCTATCCAATTAAATTTCTATTTTTCTTCGTGAAAAGTTTCAATTTTCTCTCACTTGCATTAACATTTCCAGAAAGTTCGAATTAAGATAATTAAAATAACGAATTCGCTTAATTAACAAATTAAGAACGAAGATAAAACGTTTGCAAAATTAAACTTATTCAGAAGCAAATGCTGTCACGAGATTGCAGAATGTTTCCTTGCTACTCAACCCTCTGTACAGTTTTCAACCCGTTCTTCAGTGGTCACTGAATCCCTCGAAACCCTTTTGTCCTTAACCGGCCACCTTAACCGTAACGTGCGCGCACTTGTCGCTCGAAGGAACGTGGCCGGAGGCTGGTATTGCGTAATGCGAATACCGTGTCGCATTCCCGGAACTCGAGAACCCGAGAAACCCTTCTTTATTCGATTAAATAAATTGCGAGCGATTACGTCGACCAGGCACCGGCTAATGGAACTCGATAGCCGGTGATGAGCAAGGGTAATTAATGGTTTCGATTCAATACCGTTTTGTATTTATTCTTCGCAATTGTTTCTTTGTTTTCTTTTTTCTTCGTATTGGGTTGGTAACTAAGTGATTGTGTATTTTGTCATTACCAACCAATGATAAAATCCACAATCACTTAATTGCCAACCCAACAATCTGATTAATTCTTCAAAAACGAATTTTTTTTTCACTTCTATCAGTTGAACAATTCATTGAAAATAAATCAACGATACAATTAACAAAGTCTTCGATTCGATTCTGACAGAAAATACATTTATTCAAGACTCATTGCAATATAGAAATACGTTTACGTTTCGAAACATAACATAACCTTACTGTCATACAGACTTGACAAGTAGAGATGGTGCATATCGTTTCTTGCGTTTATCTTATTGTATTAGGTTGTTCGAAAAGTTTCTTTAGTTTTTCAACGTTTCTTATTATTTTGTCGAATTACGTACGATCCATTTTGTTCTACTGAGATAAACACCGCGATATTTCACAGACTTGGTTTCACGTCTGTACGATGGTGCACTGTTGTAAAAGACACGTTTGCGAAAGAAAGACACTTTTCGGACAACCTAACAGATTACTTTGCATAAAGTCTCTGATGATGACAATAATGTCTCTGAAAATTGACGACGATATACGAAAATTTCTGCATTTTGAGAAAATTTCAACTAACGCTCCTAATAGTTCGCAGGTTATTTAAGAATTCATGCAGTCATAGTTCGAAGCAGTACGATTAGCAAGTTCCGTCGATTGCAACGTGCTGTTCGAGACACGAATGGAAGTGGTATACCAGGGTATCAGAAAGTGCGGTGGGGGTTGCTTGATATTAGGCGAAATCACTCGCCAGTCTATCCACGTTGGTGTTCCCAGATTGCAATATAATGACGTCGTAAGTCGACGAATAATTGTGGAAATTTGTATATTCAGCCCGCGGGACTCGCTGTGGCCTCGATAATCCGTTCCTCGAATCCAATGAATCCTTTATGCCGCGACTGAACTAACCCGCACTTGGCTTGCATGATCCTTCCATGGAAATGCATTTCGCGTTCTGCGGGACACTAGCCAATTTCCTTTGCAATCAACGGCTAGAATTGCAAATTTTAGGTTGTAGCATATGAAATGACCAATTTTTAGAGAGTCATGCTTCATTGAACATCAGAAAGGATTAGAAAGCGTGTATGTATATATTACAAATACTAAAAAAATATCCAAGAAAACGATAAATATTTAGTTTCGATAAAGTGAATGTATGATTCGTTTTATATTTCTGCATGGTGTGGTATCTCTCGAAACAGTCGTCTATTTGCAAGGCCGGTTTATCCGAACGAGTAGCACAATGTTGATCAGCTTCTTTCACATTTGATTTTTCGTTTGCAACATACCACACTGTCTTCATCCTTTCTGTATCATCTCGCCGAACGATGAGTAGAAGCCTTTCTATTGTTCCAAAAATTGATGGAGATACAAAATCTCCAACTAATTGATCAACTAAGCGATGCTAAATGCGTTATTTTCTTTTTATTTTGTTTCTCCTGGTTTGCCTTATACCGTAGGTAAAAACATATGGTTGATATTTCCAAGTCCCAAATAAATAATTTCCCCCACCAGTTGTGCCACCTTCGCAGAAAAAAGTATGTAGCCGTACACTGGTCTGGTCTTCTATCTCGTTATTGGGTTGGTAACTAAGTGATTGCGAATTTTGTCAATAGGTGGTATTGAGTTATTAGTTGCCAACCCATAGATTCAAAATAATATTCGTCGACAATACTATCGCTATCTATCATGTACTTTTTGCATCTTTTAGGCATCGTATTTAAAGTATTACAAAAAATATATAAAATATAAAAGTTGTGTAATGTAAATGTATGTGTATGTAAAATTTAAAAGCTCGCTGATTCGTCTGGTAGTATTATTGAAAGACTGAACTTGGTTCTGGCTCGACCATCAATAGAGTTTAGGTTATACGTAATAAGATTATACGTAATAAGACTTCTTCGCTAAAGATCTCTAATTCTCTTTCATCAGAAACATAATATTGTTTAGATTACTATAAATAATATAAATAAACACGCATAAGATTATCGCTCAGAAAAATAGACGTAGGCCAGTCGCCTCAATTGTAAACAAATTTCCTCCGTAACGGTAAAAAGACTTGGGTTGCTATTTGCCAGCACTCGTCCACGAAGGGATATTGTACTTAGTTAAAAAGTTGTAGATCATTGAAAGTTTTTAAGAGAACCATAAAGTTAGTAAAACTATTGAAAGAAAAATAACAAAAGAATGTAACTATCATAAAATTTTGAAGTAAGTTATGACATAGAACAAAGACTTGACTACCTGATATATATTACCTGACGTGATATTAACAGAAGTGTAAATTCCTCTTAATA
Organism: Bombus dahlbomii; assembly: GCA_037178635.1. Taxonomy (NCBI): domain Eukaryota; kingdom Metazoa; phylum Arthropoda; class Insecta; order Hymenoptera; family Apidae; genus Bombus; species Bombus dahlbomii. The sequence goes on from CM074118.1 coordinate 1,905,495, forward strand.
CTACCAAATTACTGTTTATTATTAGCAAAGACACTTAGGTAAAAAATTGCTTACTTATGGAACAAAAATCCACAGTCAACTATGGGGAACAGCGAGTAATACCAACATAGAAATTCTTCAACTCCAATCAAATTCTCCAATAAAAAACTATAAGATCCCCGATAGATGCACCTTGGTATATTACCAACGAAACGATACATCGCGACCTTAAGATACCAACAGTTAAAGAAGAAATATCCAAATTCAGCGATAGATGTAACATAAGAATTAACAACCACAAAAATCCACTAATTACTGAATTACTTGACACGACAGATCAGATCCGCAGGCTAAAAAGACATCACCCTATAGATTTAAACATTAGATTCAGCTAGAACCAAACATACGATAATTATTTATTATTCATTTATTATTATAGTACCACTCCAGAATAATTAGCTTGTAATTCTTAATGAGAATTGATCGTAAAATTCTTCCAAAAAAATAAAATCCAAAATATTAGATTTCTTCTTTGCTTTCGTTCATCGCAGTTGGCCACCCTCGAACAGTCGTTTTCCAAATCGATTGTCAGATACACGCAATCATGATCGTGTTGGCGCGTTTAGGTGTATCAAGTTATCCATGAGCGGCCCCAGCAGTGCGGCTCTACTTTAGTCGTCTCATCATCCCTTCATGGAGCTTGGTGACTTGCACGCTCGTGACTTGGCATCAGAGTAGCGTCGATATATCGCCCCCTAGTCCACGCGTTCACGTTGTTCGCCCGATTCACAGGTCCATTTGTCTATGCTTTGGAAAATAAAATCGTCAATTGTAGAATGTACTTTCCTATTGTTAATCTTGCTCTGTTCAATTTGAGATTTCGCCAAGTGGATTGCACCAGTGGATGGAATAAAATTGATGTAAATAAGTGATAGGAGTAAAGAATAAATAAAGATAGACAGAGAATGAAGATATAATAAGTAAATGCAAATAAAAAAAAAAAAAAAAGAATGTAAATGAAAGTTGATGCAATTCAGGTAAAAGGATTAAGATTTACACGTATTTAACATAGAATGCATATAGAATGAAGTTTAACGAGTGGTTTTATGATTAGTTTCTGAAACAAAGCACGTAAAATCGTATAGAAAGCCTACAATACAAGTTGCCCAAAGTGGAATACTCCTTATTACATTTAACACGCTTTTTACGTCGATAAATAGAGTATGAATATTTATGCAAATTCATATTTTCATGCGCATAATTAAAAAGATGAAATCTAGATAGAAACTTTATCTGATAGATATGAGATTTCATCTAGCAAAAATTATTATAAGGGAAATAATTGTTAGTAAACTTGAATCTCCCAATGGATTTAAAATAACTATTAATATTCCAGAATTATTGATAATAAATAATTAAACAATAAGGAATTAAAGCTAAACCGTCTCGTCCTAATAATAAAGTTAATTAGGTCTTAAAGAGGAAAAAGTTATTGATTAATCAAATATCTATTATTTATATTACCAGAATATTACCAGAAACATAAATATTATTATCTTAAAACTAATTACTAAAATAAAATTAAACTTTATTGAACTTAACCTAAAAATTAATCATTCAAATACATATACTTTCTTATTAATTAATAAAATATATAAACCAAAAGACATACAGAAAGTACGATTCTTCCAAATTTTTACATATTACGTACATTTTCATACCTTCAAATCTTTCTGCATATAAAATTCATATTCATAAACAAAATGGATTTGTACAAATAATTTGGATACACAGCCAGTCACTGACCAGGTAACGTCTTGGATGAGAAACAAGGTAGAACGAAGGTGTACAAAAGTTTGGTAAAGACGGTTTGGTGAAAATTAAACTTTATTGAACTTAACCTAAAAATTAATCATTCAAATACATATACTTTCTTATTAATTAATAAAATACATAAACCAAAAGACATACAGAAAGTACTATTCTTCCAAATTTTTACATATTACGTGCATTTTCATACCTTCAAATCTTCCTGCATATAAAATTCATATTCATAAACAAAATGGATCTGTACAAATAATTTGGATACACAGTCAGTCACTGACCAGGTAACGTCTTGGACGAGAAACAAGGTAGAACGAAGGTGTACAAAAGTTTGGTGAAGACGGTCGATCGACGTTGGCACAAATTACCTCTTTAACGAAAGGTTACCAATTCCTCTTGCTGGAGGATCGAACCGGAGGAGGAAAGATGGAGTGGTCCCAGGGGGTGAGGGCGAGCCTCCTGGAGGAAGGTTACGTGGTGTTTGGCCCTCGCCACTGCCGTCTTCCACGTCGTGACGTCCACGAGGCGGGCCAAGTGACAAATAGATGTACGCGGCGACCGCACGATTTACTCCTTGCGAAGGGATAAAAGCTTCCTGACAAAATCCTGCTGTGACAGCGGATCCCGCCGTCCCGACCGTGTTGCTTCTCTCCCGCGACTAATCGTCCCGCAAAAAAGTTTACGACTCGAACTTCCATCTGGAACAAAAACAGCTCTGACTTTCCGCCGGGAGTTTCAACTGGTCAAGTTGCCCTTTTCTCTCTAATGTATTGTGAATAGGGAATTATAGAATGTTTAAAAGACAGTATTTTAGACTGAAGTTACGCAGACTGAAATTTTAGTTCAGGTTAGGTAAACCATGGATGGGTATATACAGTGAAACATAAAAGTCTTCGCCAGATCTTGTAAAGAGGTCATTTTAGTTCAAATAAAGCAGGTGTAAGGTTTTCTAGGCAGTGTATTTTTTTCTTGACACGTAAAGACAGAATGCAGCTGCTTTTGATCGTCTTGAAATATTGGCTTGGCAACTAAGTGATTGCGGATTTTGCCATTAAGTGGTATTGACAAAGTCCGCAATCGCTTAGTTGCCAACCCAATAGAATGCACTAACTCAGCAGTCAAATTCTGCATCATTTTATACGAACGAAAATGATTTTTTTATGATATATAAGAAGGCTTTTATGACCAACTTTATAAATATTAATTTACAAAGAATTTTATTTTAGTGCAATATTTAATCATTCGAAAAAGCTTGCAAAATTTGTTTTTGATTTCAGTCTTAGTCCTAATGAAAATTTCACAACCACCTGACGTGCACAATGAACGTTTCCGGAAACAACTCTTTATAATCGACTATAATATTTTTCAACTGATCTCGAGCTACATTTTAATCTACAAATTCTCGCATTGAACGACTGGTCGGTTTGACGAAGTAACAACGGCGGCCCGATTAACAGGAGCGTTTCCCATTTTCTAAATAAGTCTCGCAGGGTTTCTTCCTGCACGGCGATAAGTTTCCAGCTGTTCTCTTTCCAGCCAACACAGCAGCATGAAGGACCGGGCGTCTCCTTCCGGCACTCCTGCTCGCTCTATCTCGCCTGCTCACCCTTCCCGAATCCACTCTCATTATTCCGAGGAAATTAAATATGTCACCTGATTCTTAAAGTTAATTGAACTTCGGCCATAGCTCGAATCGGCCCGGCCCGCTTCTAATTCATTAGGATAATGTATTTGGGGCCACATTTAGGATAAACCCTGCTCTGTTTCGTCAAGGACAAGGACGTGTTGTTTAACATAATCTTAGGATCCATTCTTGTATCATGCAACACATTGAAGTTTACAGTTAGCTTCTTGAAGTTGCTCAGAGATTAGTCAGTGTTAGTTTCATATTCTGTTGAGGTTGATTAATAGAGGAACCAGTGGATGAATGAGTATAGGTATGAGTGCAAATATAGTGTATGAAATCAAAATCAAACAAGTTGTTATCATTGTTTATTAATTTAATGTATGATATTGTTGAGGTTGACTGATAGAGGAACCAGAGGATGAATTTGTAATAGGAAAGTATATTGAAATAAGTATAGGTATAAGTATAGTGCAGACATAATGTATGAGGCCAAAATCAAACAAGTTGTTATCATTGTTTATTAATTTAATGTATGATATTGTTGAGGTTGACTGATAGAGGAACCAGTGGATGAACTTGTAATAGAAAAATATATTGAAATAGGTATAGGTATAAGTACAGGTATAGTGTATGAGGCCAAAATCAAAGAAATTGTTATCATTATTGATTAATTTAATACATGATATTGTTGAGGTTGACTGATAGAGGAACCAGTGAATGAATTTGTAGCAGAAAGATATATTGAAATAGGTATAGGTATAGTGTATGTGGTCAAAATCAAATGAATTGTGATCATTTTGTCATTAAGTGGTAGTGACAAAACCGAATATGTTCACATATAGCTTTGTGTTACTTTGAAATTACGTATCTATATTTCTTAAATTTTTAGTTTGTTTACTTATCATTGTGTCAGTAGAGAAATATATTTCTAGTAATTAGTATTTCTCAATTTTTAAATCAAAACTTACAAAATTCCGATTGTAGTGTTCTCGTTAATTAACTTTTCCCATTTAGCAATGTCACTGGTATTGTTATATACAAATGTAGTTGAAACATAAAAATTACACATATAGTGATTGCAAAATGTATTTGCACATCATCGTATTTACTATAGCATCCACATACTAATTTTAATTAATATACATTCATGTATATTAAATCCTGCATCATTTAGCAGTACTTTTATATCACTACAAAAATTTGTTGCCATGAAAATGAAAAGAACTTGATGGAAGGATGTCCCATTGGAAATAAGACTATGTACAAATACATTTTGCACCCACTGTATATGAAATTTACAGTTTTCTGTACTGTATCTTCCGATTGTAAGTTCGATTTCCGATTGTAAAATTCCAAAATTCCAATTGTAGTGTTCTCATTAATTAAATTTAACAAATGAAATTTACAGATACGAAATTGAAATCAAAGATTTCAATTACTAGTTCCATTCCTTGCGAAAGAACTTCGCGTAAAACAACACCAAATTTTTCAAAATAATAGCAGATCTTTGTACACACTATACCAAAATGAACCCTTAATATTTTACTTATTATTTAATTAATTCTTAAAAAATAAGAATGTGTAGTCTATTTATCTCGTTAGTTTTCCGTAGGGTTCGCATAATTCGTTGATCTTCAGATTAAAAACAATGACAAGGCTGATCGTGATTCATGGCTGGATCATTGCGGACAATTTACCGAAAGCTGATTTATCGTATTCAACCGGCAGACTAAGTTCGAGTAATAAACTCGAGCAGGATCTAAATCCCTATTTTACTTACCAACCGGTCGCAAGGCTACGGCGGAGCAGCGAGCGCCGAGGGGAGGGGGAGGAAGCCAGGCGTGTACTAAATTTAAAAGTAAAACCTCTGCCTTTGTTGCCGAATCCCCGCGCTGAAAGAGAAGGTTGCTCTGCTCCTTCCAGCCATTCAACAGATTTAAATGGGCCCCGGAGCTTCGCGACCGCTTTCCTCTTTTAGTTGTTTTAAAGTACAGACGCTGCGGGTTCAACGATACGTGCCTCGGATTTATTTCGATCAGCCTCGTTCCATCTCTCTTTCTCTCTCTCTCTCTCTCTGTTCGTTCTTTTTAGAGCGCAGTTTTGTACGCAGTTGCTTTCCAGTGCTGCTGCGGAAGTAAGAAAATATATACCGTTATTTGGACAGAATATTCTTCGAATAGAATGCGTGGTCGTTCACTTTGCCCTCTTCGGATCATTTATAAAAGTTTCATGGAAAGATTCGTTGATAAATAATTACGTAAATAAATAGTTGGAGAAATCAGAGGAAATTGGAAATGACGCGAACTAGTTGTGAATTTGTTAGTTCTTTTACGATGGAAAGTTCCTTCAAATTCACCCATTGTGGTTTGACACTAGAACTAACGATAGTTAACACGCAGCTATTTCTACCAAAAGCAGTGAAAATGACTGGTCTTTAAAAAATATCTAATAATAGAATATTTTTATATTTATTGATTTATTACTTTCTTACAGAAGCAATTCAATGTCATTTTTGGTATTATCGATCCATCTGGGATCATCATCGCTAAACGAGGGATGCCACATTTATGAAATCGTAGAACCAGTCATTTTGACTAATATTGGTATAAGTAAACCTTGACACAAAATTATTTTCAGTTCGAATACATAAAAAACAACATAGAATTCATTATATTATTCTTTTAGTTATGCGAAAGTCGTTACATCATTGCGGGGAAAAATATAACGTAGAGTAGGAATTTTAAAGTAAAATGATAAACCCAGTCAATTTGATTGGCGTGGTAGCTCCAGTGCTAACAGACAATGGACATTGGATAAGGAACATGGAATTTTCAAGTGTTAGGTGTGAAATAGAAATATAGGTTATGGCAATCAGGATAGAAGATATAGGTTAGGAATATCGAAATAAGGTTACAGAATAGGAGAAAGCGAATATGGAGTACAGGTAAGAAACAAAGATGGGAAGATTGTCGTAAGGTGTCTATCAATTCCGTCGTAGTCCAGCCGCAAATCAGCCGCTTATGATTATAAATCTACATCCGGTACGGGTGACCGCGCGAGATATTATTCAAAATTAGCGGGCCAGCGAAAGTCGGAAGTGGCAATTTGGCGGACGAAGAAGAGGAGAGAGAGCGGTAACGCGAGGCGGTTTCTCGTCTCGGCGTCTCTACCGCGGCAACAAAAGACCGGTTAATTATGATTCTTTTATGATTCGATTTAACCGATCCCCAGAGCCGCCGAGGAATATCGCGCACAATGTACGTCGGGAATTAACGGACTATTAGCGGCGGAACAATGGAGCCTTTTTCTTGCCGGTGAGGGCCGTCTTTCGACGACAATGGGATCGATGTAACGCCAGTTCACTGGAAACCCCCAAGCGATTGTAGCAAACGGACTTTAAGCGGTTAATTTGCCGCCTTGCTTTCGTCTGTTTCGCTTTGAAAGCCAGGAAAAAGTAACTGTTCACCGAGTTTCAGTTAGGGAGTGTACTGCGGACTACGATCCGAGGTGTAGATTGGTTTAAAGCATCGTTGCGAAGGGGTTGAAAGGACGAGGGTGTAAAAAGTGGCGGAGATTCGTAATTTAATTTTCTTGCAAGCATGTTGCCGATATTTAGAATACAGAGATAACTGCAGAATTGTATTAATTATAGTGGAATGAGGATAATTAGTTCAGGTATCTGGAGTTCTTCTTAATAGCAATTCGTTCCTTCTTCTCCCTGGCTACGATTTCTCGTTAAAATAATCGGTTCACATCCGAACGTGAAATTTATTCAACCTAACCTCAATCGAGCATTAACAAATATTTTCACTTTAGAAATTGATTGAAATTATAGAAAAACGTAACTTTCGTTTAGAAAACGTAAACAGTCGTTCTATGAAATATATTAGGTTCTATTAGGTTCTATACAAAATATAGGTTGTTCCAAAAGTTTCTTTTGTTTTATGAGGAAATAATAGATGCACAACATTCTTTGTTTTCTATTATTTTATTGAATAATATATGATCCATTTTATTGTATTGGTGAGTGATTAAAGTTCTATTGGAGCAAAAAGGATCATACACAATTCAATAAAATGATACAAAACAAAAAATATTGTGCATATATTATTTTTTTGTAAAACAAAAGAAACTTTTGGTACAACAAGTAAATGTAATTTTGAATGCAAGTTATATTATGTACAAAATATAAATATTCTATGAAAATATGAATTGTAAGCATAAAATGTAAATGCAAAATACGTTTTCCCTTGATCCATCAATTTTCTCTTATCTTAACAATTATCGTAACGTGTTTAGAATCTCCTTCGAAATGTCAGGCAACGCGATCTAGAAATTTTCTTATTATCAATAAAACACAGGGATTTCCCAGCGAAATATTTTCGAGAAAAAGTAAACTTACTGGGAAAGTAGTCGTCTCTTCTGGGAACAACCCGTGCGAAATTAATCTCAGCAACGAGAACGGGTTCTCGAGCGTGATTTCGGCAAAGACACACGGAAACCATGAGAACGGTTCAAGCAAAAAGCTAACCTCTGACCGCTAAGCACCTGCCACTGCCATAAAAGGCAATGATATTTTTATAATTGAAATTAATTGCAGGTTGACCGCGCGCTTCCGTGTGACCTGTAATAAAAGCAAGAACTTGCAGCAACTGGCCTGTTGTGCGGACAAATGTTAAAATAACGTTAAGGCAGCGAAAACCGAAAGCTAACTGACCCTCACCGTCACCAAGGTAAGTGGCATTTTTGTTGGAAATTCATAGCATTCAATAATTTTGATGTTTGCTGAAAATACATTAGTATAATTCGTAAAATTAAAATTTAGGTTTAGAAATAGTACTTGTTATAATTATAACTCGTAAACACTTTTCACTCAGTCTATTATTTTATAATTACGATACACTTTTTGGCAAAATTGCATTGTATCCTCCACAATTATTCAATCTTTATCGTATTATTCTAATTTATTTTGTACGCTTATGTTATTAAATAGGTTCCGGAGTTCGATATTTAATTGATTCACACAGATTCAGTTTTGTAGATTCTATATTTCACTATCATGTACAGCCATATGAATACACCGAATACTCTCAGATAATTAACACGTGGCGGACGCCAAAGTAACAAAGCGTCGTTAGAAGTCGTATCAACTTTGCATGTAGGAACTAATGATCATAGCAACCTAATATTTTCCTCAACAGCTTATGCATGATATGAATTTATTTATTTATCTTCTGATTGCCCTATACAGTTACAGAAATCAGGATTATGATCATTTCTTCAGCATTGATTCACCTTTAGGTTCACAAATTGCCGGTCTTTTCAGTGTATTTGTGAATCGTTTCACTTCAATAGAACGTGAAACGCTTAAGCGTCAAGTAAATTGAAAGAAAAAAAGCTAAAGTGACGTAAACGTGAGGACGACCGACAACAAATGGCAGAGCGAAATCGCGTGTACGTTAGAACACCGGTTAAAGCTTTAAATATCCTAAAGAAAGAAACTTCTATTCAATGTATCTTTCTATATTCTATGGAAGAACATAAAAAATTGATTCTCTATAATAACGATCGTTCCACCAAATTATGACTCAATCGCTCCTCCCACTACCTAATACCACAACAGTTACAAAGTAGAAAAAGCAGCGACTCGGAGAAAAGTCTACAAACCCATTCCACGCATTTTCCCCCGAAGCTGTGTAATTTCTACTATCTAGCGAGCTCATCAAACAGACGTAGCACTCGTCGAACAAACGCGATCCTCTGGCTCCCTCCGCCAGTCAATGATCCACCGATTACGTCACGAGGTAAAAAGCATTAAGAAAAATGCCATACCACCATGGTGGTGAAACAATTCACTGAGAGCCCTCCCACGTCCACCGAGGAATCATCAACACGGTACCAAAAGAGTAACAGTGAACGACAGCGATCGCCGGTTTGAATCGGCGATAAAGCGTCCGCCATGAAGGGAACACGCGAAGGAGAGGCTCGCACCCAATCATCAAAGTCGCATTTTCAGTGTAATGGGTGTGTTTAGCCGGTCGTGCACGTTTGGAAAGGGACGGTTGGAAGGAACGATCGGCCGAGATCCAAGCTTGCGGAGTCTCTCGATCGTGATCGGAGCCCCTCCGCCACCAATAATCATCGTACGGCCGCAATTACGGGCCTGGGGCATCCAATCGGGGCCTCTCTTCTTTCACGACATAGTTCCACTCTCTCTCTTTTTCCCCTGTTTCCATCTTTCTCGTTTCTTAGCCACTCTATTATTAGGCTGTATTACTGTAATGCGGCGACCAGCATGTCCGGGGCCAGCGAAATGGCTGCCATAATAGGGACAGACGCCAGATATCCGGCGTTTACCTCGCAGCATCCTGTCCGTGCGATTATCGTGCCACGACCGGGAATTTTACTGAAATTTTAGAAAGAATTCCGTGCCTCGTATACTCGCTTCGTTTAATCGGCCAACTTTTGCTTTGATAGGTCTGTTTGTAAGTTCATGCGGTGGGGGCTTAAGGTTCCTTACTGTTTTATTTCATATCGCGATAACAAAAGGTCGAAAGAGGCCAAAAATGTCTTTTATCCTATCACGTAGCATTTTTATGCGTAATGGTTTCAAGCATAGAGAAAATATTTCCCAATATTCTTAGCTGTCTGTATAAACATCGTAATAACAAAGGATCAAACCCCACCTAACCTAAAAAAAAGGATCAAAGAAACAAAGAATGCTGTCTTTTTGTATCACGTAGTTTTGTATATAATGATTTATTCAAGAATGGAGAGAACATTTCTGAAATACACACACACACACACGCACACACACACACACGCACACACACACACACACACATATATATGCGTGTGTATTTCAGATATATACATGTATACATTTTTATTTATATACAGAGAAGAGGAACATACGGCGAATCTCATAAAAAACGAGCACGAGTCTGTTCAAATGCGACATCTAGATCTCCCAATAAGTAGTCGCGAAGAAGTTCAAAGAGACTTGGTGCGAGATCCTTCCTGCCGTATCCGCGCTTTTCAATATGGAATCGCGCGATAAACGCTCCCCAGGCAAAGAGGAAAGACGTATCTTCTCTGGCAGATAGGGGGAACTTTATAACTTGGCTACGAGCAACAGCGAAACAAATCGTGCGACTGGATCTCGCGAGACATCCGGTTTCCTTGGCCGACACCCTCCACTGTTCTTACTCTCTCTCTCTCTCTCTCTCTCTCTCTCTCTCTCTCTCCCTCTCTCCCTCTCTTTCTTTTTGGTATTCGTCAAACGAGGAAACATAAAATTTATGGTTTTCAGAAATGTTATATTTAATATCGTTCATATTTACGATTTCTAAAAAAGAGTCTATGGATTCTTCAGTGATAAAAGTGGAGATATTTGGTGTTTAGTGACTTTGGTGTTTAAAGGCTGTAACATGGTTTCGTTTCTACTTAGCGATAGCTAAGTTCGCTAAAAACTAGCGTCCTCGCTATCGATTCTCCAGTAACGACAGGCGATTTCACTACAGCCGAGATAAGTAAAGACATTGCATAAATATTTCATTCAGCCAAACACGATGAACTGTTGTTGGGTGAAAAAAGAAATTCGAGAGAAATACGCCAATTTTCGAGGGAAAACAAAAATATAAAATTATTGAGTTTTATATTTTTTTTTTTTTTTCAAACAAGCGTCTAGGTCACTGAAAAATACGTGTACATTACGGTATTGTGTATTCTAGAAAAATGAATACTAAATACTTTCAAACTACTATGGAAGTGTCTCTGTCAATCGAAAGTATATTTATTTCTATACTAAAACCATTGAATTATGCACGAGCATAATAATAAAAATATAACGAAATGAATAAAATAATATAAAACAGAAATTGTTCATCTATTATCATCTTTCAAAACGAAAGAAACTTAACCTAAACAACCTAACCCCAATCTAAAACAATGTTACTTATTTCTCCTACCGTCGTGCATAATAATAAAAATATAACGAAATGAATAAAATAATATAAAACAGAAATTGTTCATCTATTATCACCTTCCAAAACGAAAGAAACCTAATCTAAACAACCTAACCCCAATCTAAAACAATGTTACTTATTTCTCCTACCATCGTGCATAATAATAAAAATATAACGAAATGAATAAAATAATATAAAACAGAAATTGTTCATCTATTATCACCTTCCAAAACGAAAGAAACCTAACCTAAACAACCTAACCCCAATCTAAAACAATGTTACTTATTTCTCCTACCATCGTCTGTTCTCTGATATACCGCAAACGAATGTACTTAAAATCACAGTTAAATCCTGCGACTCTACATCCTTCAGAAAAAAAGAAATACTAAACGAAACAAGTGCAGCTTCTTCATTACCGAGAGAAAACAAATATACAGAAATAAAATACAGAAGAAGGTAGAGAAATAAATAGAACAATCTAAGGATCGAGAGGATGGCCGTGCATCTGTCAAGCGGACGAAAAGAGAGGCACACGGTTGGGCAGAGAAGCTTGGTCCTGCGGGCGTGGGTGGCAGAACGGAGAGGGAGAGTTTGGGGGGTGAGTATCGAGGGCGCTAATGTTCCTCGGGCAGGAAACACCGTCTCCATCCTGCACCCTCTATCTCTCCGCTCACTCGCCTATTTTTATTCGTCTTTATCTGAGACTTGAGTCGGTTCCTCTCCATTTCCTCTTGAGGAGTTCTTCCTCCTTCTCAGCCTCCCTCTTCTTCTTCTTCCTCCTCCTACCCTGCTCTTTCTGTATGCCGCTTCTCTCCGTGTCCCCTCCGGGTACCGATGCGGTGACAACAACATGCAAACATTCTGGTATTTGCAATTCGAATGCCACAAAACGGGGACGGGAAACCGCGGCGAAGAAGCCCCAGCCGGTGCTCGCCTTGCCGCGAGAACGCGTCGATCCCACCCCTTGCAAAAGGTACACTGCTCGCTATTCTATTAGCCCGCGGAAAGATAAGTTGTACTTTGGCCGTACGAGAGCTGTGCACGAGAAACGTATCGTTTCCAAACGGTTTCAGTATTTTTCACCGACCATCCCCGTCAGCCGCCTCCGTGTTATCGTCCTTGCTCCAGGCTAACGAAATTTTCTCTGCTCTTTGTATCTCTGATTGACCTTTTTTCACCAATTTTTCCTATTATTTCTGATTCTATTTGGAGGTGGTTTGAACAGAGTGTAGGAAAATGTAGATTTAAGAAATTCTTTTTATGGGAAATAAAACAGGTGGTTTCCTATCGTTAAGAAATTTAAGTTTCTTTCGAAGGAATTTTAAATATTTAAAGAGTTTCTTGGATACATCTTGTGCGATATTTTTCTTTAAATTTGTGGGGAAGATTTGTCTTCTATGGGACTTCTTCTTCTAATTGTAACGCATTCTTTGGGTGTTTTTCTAACCTAAAAAAGTTTGTTATGTCTGAGAAACATATGAAAGAGTCGTTGTTGATACTTGCAAATTCTTATTTTAATTTGTAAAACTTTGAATCTCTTCGGAATTGAACAACATTTATTTAAAATTCATAGGTTTGGTGTTGTCTAGGAGTTTAGAATTCTATTGACGTGTAATTGAAAAAAACATTGTTCTTAGAAGAGATATCAATTTGAAGGTTTCTCAACTCCAAAGATTATAAAGGGGAATAAATTCGTCGTAATGTTTTTGAGTTACACGCAGCCTGAAATTGTGATGATACGTGCTCGCGGCCGATTTATAACCAGGTGATTATACAATCAAGAGGGCAGATGCGCACATTAAAAGTTCAGCGTCGTTCAGCGACGAAATTCGTGATTATAACGTCGATATAAGAATAGCCTTTGGCCAGAAAAATGAAGACATCTGCCCTGATGAGAGCCGTCCGGAGCACAGCCACGTTGAAAGCATCCAACCCTGCATAAATCGACTGCTTAAGCACGGGTTCTGCAGAAAAAATTGCAAGCAGATGCAAGTCTCACAGTTCAAGCGTGACACGATGCAATATTTTCTTCCATTTAAATTCACCTGTATATCTTTTCATGCATTATCATTTATGATATAGCTACTCTTTGAATTAATATGTTTCCAAGAAAACTCCACCATCGATTAACCATTATCTCTCCCCGTTTAAATGTAAATCTGTGATAAATGTAGGCTACAAGGAAAGAACACGATAAGTCACATTTTCTATTTTTCAGAAGCAAACGGTTTTAAGATTCGGTATATCATCAACCAACCCAACGTTAGTAAAATTGTCTTTATATTTGATTTTGCAGCTGAACATGTGTCTTTTCATTCCCTTCAAAGTTTCAATACTGAGATATGTAGAATTTTATGTGCTAGACTAGGTTAGATGCGTAGTAGTGATGCTTGTATGCGAATATCAGTGTGTGGAAGTATGTGTGGCCGCGGCGTCTCGAAAACAAACGAATGTATACTGTTGAGTGGAAAGAAAACGCTGAGATGCGTGCAAGTGTATATCGATGAATATCTTTGAAATCGCTCATGAAGTAAATATATAGCTATTCTAATATGAATTCTAAGTGTAAATGTAGTGTTCCTATATCATTATTTCGGCTACTAAGATCCAAAATTCTCAACGAAAATAAAACAAAAATTGGTCATCTATTATCGCCTTCTGAAAAGAAAGAAACTTTCCGGACAACCTAATACTATCGAAACTGCGAATATAACATAATACAAGTGAAAAGATCGTAAAATGCAAGACACAGAATGAAATTTATACCAATCTTTGTTTCAATATTTTCTAAAAGTTGATATTACAAACAGAAGACATTGTATCAAAATGCTTACAACACAGAAAATGAAAATTATATTAATTTGTATTTCAATATTCTCGACAAGCTTCAATTTCAAACACAAGACGTTATATTCAATGAATGATTACTTACTAAGCTTTAAAGATCATACCTAATTCAATAAAATAAAAATAATATTATTGCGATATATAAAATTTTATGTGCTAGATAGGTTAGATGCGTAGTAGTGATACTTTTGTGTGGAAGTATGTGTGTCCGTGGCGTCTCGAAAACAAATGAATGTAAACTGTTGAGTGGAAAGAAAATGCTGAGATGCGTGCAAGAGTATATCGATGAATATCTTTGAAATCGTTTATCAAGTAAATATATAACTATTCTAATATGAATTCTAAGTGTAAATTTAGTGTTCCTATATCATTATTTCGGCTACTAAGATCCAAAATTCTCAATATTTAAATATATTTTTGCCTCGTTACAATGTTACATGAAGCTTTACCAACTTGTCAGCTACCTTTAAAAAACTTACATTTTTTAACGTTGCTCAACTACAAGGTGACATTAAACTAAATCTACAAAAATGTGATAATCGTGTTTTCTTCCCATGATCTTCAAATGAACAAATTTAATAAACAGAAAAATGGTTCATCGTTGAATGAAATTTTAGATATCGATATCAAAATGGAAGAAGCTCGAGAATGAGAAGCTAGATATATCGGGTGAAACGAATTCGAGCTGTCAACGGTGCTGGCCAGCTATCTGGAATCGCGAGCCAGCCGTTTTTCTAATATCTGTTTTTCGGAATCGCACGCGTAATACATACGATGGGGTGGGACGTTGGTCGCTATATAATTACGCGTCTATCGTCCCAGGCTTGTTTTATATGTGGAAGCCCATTCGGCCACGGAAACGAGCTACGCTGCTTGTTATTCGAGCAATTTCAGTCCATCGAGGACCAACCGACACACACTCGATCACGAGATTGCGATATCAGCTAATAACAAGGTTCGTTGAATATTCGTCGAATACGTTACAATCGTTGAAAGAAGCGGCGAAAGAATATTTTTAAGGCACTCGGACACGATACAATTGCCAGTAGAAATACAAACACGGTGATTCTTTTTTCTTCCAACGTTCTATCGAATTTTTCAACAAATTTTTTTAACACTTTGGACTTTCTGTTTTCTCTTCTTTTTTCTTTTGCTGCAGGGAGCAGGAAGAAAATTACACCCTTGGACGGTGCAGCTAACGTCTCTTATAATTGCGATTCTTTCTATAAATCTTGTTAAGGCTAATTAATTGCAATGGTTTGTATAGTTCAGTTTAGTCAGTGTTTCCACGTGAAAGGTTAGTTTGGCATTGGTATCTTCCCTATCGTTGGGATATCGAAGGTGCCTGAATGGTTGGAAAAACGATAGTTTAAATTACTGTTTATTGTTACATTTATAATCTTCAGGTAGGTGTAATCTTCGCAATATAAATAAATATAATGAGAGGGACTTGAAGGTATTGGAATAATTAGTATAGTAACATTTCTGTAAATCTCACACTTTTCCAAATAAATGTTTATTCTAAGGTACCCATTCAGCGACGACTATGTCACTTTCCAGAATTCCATTTCGCCAGCCTAACCATCAAATCATACCGCAATTAATCGCACAAGACGATCACAAGTTCTATCTGTAATTTCTCTGTGGTACGGAATCTTAGGCGTCGAAGTTCATACAGAGAGATCAGACAAGAGAAGAGTAGAGTTGCATCGTTTCATTTAACGCTTTGACTGTCACGCGGAAATCACATGTTTCGCTCAGGACGCCACGGGAGTGTTTTTATTATTCAAAAAATTAATGGCAAAATAATAATAAATTGATGATGTAAGACAACATTCTTCCCCAATGGACCGTTTATCTTATTGGTGGTCACGGGTGACGACAATGGCGCCTTACTAACAGCTGATAGCGACATATAATGACAAGGCTTCGTTTATTTCAACAAACCATTCGCATTCGTTGTTTCGTCGCAAGCAAAACGTGCAGGATATATTGTTGAACGTGTAGAAGATATTAGTAAACAGTATTTACTCATTCTATATATATCAGTAAGATATGTTCACAGTCCTAACCTCCATTATATGATTATAAAGCAGTATTTACGATTATTTTCTAAAGTGTATTTATAATAATATTCGTAGATTACTCATCAAAGACATGGATGCAAACACAGTGCATCGTTAGATGCAACATTTGTTATCATTTCTTTTTATTGATGTTCTAATAAAAACGTTTAATTGTTCAATGGGGTACTTTTTATTTCAAAGTATCCTCTATTTATCGGTTATATTCAAAATGCCCTAATTTTAATGCCCTTTCATTCAATTTTTACTGCTCTGGTCACCAATGACTACCGTGACGTCACAAGAGAACCGTGACGGTTCATATATGACCCAGGTGGCAGTCAAAGTGTTAACGAGCATTCGTCATTTCTTATTTCATTGCCGAATGCTTGATAATATCCAATAACTTTTGAAAATTGACTGCCTCCAAGAGAGTTGCTTATTGTGAAAAAATAGACCAATAAAATACTGTGTTCGATTTAGAATGATGAAAACATATGAAATATCTTATGAAAAAGAGAAAAGAGAAATTGGGAAATCATGTTGCCCAATTTTCAAATGAATTTTGAAATTCAATAATTGTCAAGTTGGAGGGTAAATCGATCGCCCACCCCGTGTGACCATACTTCGAGAGTAGGGGTGTGGGACGTAGCTTCGCTCGCGCGAAACTTTTTACCCCCTTTCCAAGTTGAAACAAAGACGACTCGCGTGACCAGAAGGCGTGCCACGTGATACGCTACGCGAATCGCTGGCTCGACCAATCGGCTTTCAGAGGCAACCCCGATACAAAGTATACACGGCGTGCAACTTTGATGTTTCCAGTCACGTGACCCGCGACTCGATATCAATTCGTGACGCTAAGTGCGCTTTCGCGTGTGCACGCGCTTCTTTTCTCGCGGTGGAGCTTTAAGGACACCGCTTCCGACTCGCCTTCCCACCCGCCCCCCCCTTTTTCCACCCTAGTTCTCGCGTCAAGATCGTCGAAAATGTCATTCGTCGGTGTTAACGATCGCGCCTAATCGCCAAACCGACGAATTTTTCCTCGATTCCGGTTCGATAGTAAAATGGGTGTCACCTTGTTCCCTACAGTTATCGCCTGTTCTTATCGACGCTTTTAATTTTCTACGGCAACGAAAGTTGATTCTCCACTGGTATGGTACTAGTGATTAATTCGGTTTGAAATTAATAGGATAATGATAATGCGTTTGCCTGGATATTAGAAAGATAAAGGACGTTTGATTGGTTAGACGGGAATTAGGTGGTTCTTGATAGACATCTATGATTAAAGGACTTTTAAGGACATTCGTTTCTTCGAGGTCAAAGTACATTATCTTCTCTATTAAAGGAAAAAAATTCTTTCCATTGATACATACATGCGATTATAGGAATTTTCAGTCCTTCTCTTCGGATGCATAAATTTATAACGAGCTGGAAGTTATAATGGTGTAAGTCAAAAGTATTGATCTATATTTACTTAAGTTACATTTCTTTATCTTTTAGCTCGATACGTTTTCATGATTCCAATGAAATGCAATGAATTTTTATAAATTAGGTTGTCACAAAAGTTCCTTTCATTTTATAAGGAAATAGTAGATGCACAACGTTCTTTGTTTTATATTATTTTATTGACTTACGTTTAATTCAATTTATTCTATTACTACAAAATGAATCACACATAAATGCATGAAATAATATAAAATAAAAATGTTGTGCATCTATTATTTCACTTATGAAAGGAAAGAAACTTTTGGGGCAACCTAATATTAATCTAAAAGCAGGGTATTATTTTCTGAGAAATAACAGTGCATTGACTTACATTACTGTTGTCTCCTGTTGAGGTTGGCTAATAGAGGAACCAGTGAATGTATTTGCAACAGAAAAACATATTGAAATAAGTACAAGTACAGGTATAGTGTATGAGGTCAAAATTAAATAAATTGTTATCATTATTTATTAATTTAATGTGTGATACTGTTAAGATTGACTGATAGAGGAATCAGTGGATGAACTTGTAATAGTAAAATATATTGAAATAAGTACAAGTACAGGTACAGTGTATGAGGCCAAAATCAAAGAAATTGTTATCATTATTTAATAATTTAATACATGATATTGTTGAGGTTGACTGGTAGAGGAACAAGAGGATGAATTTGTAATAGAAAAATATATTGATATAAGTACAGGTATAGTCTATGACTATACTCACAGCATCACTCCTTCAGTGTTGCAATACAATAGAATGGAATAGGTAGCATGTTTATATATAGCTGTTATATATATATATATAGCTGTTTTGTTTCCTACACCTTGTAGCCCAAAACAACATTTACCTTCAACGCTACAATAATATGGACCTCTGTTTGTTTTGTCTTGAATTCTTGTATCAGTAAATTCTGTTCTCTTCATAACAACGACTTCCAGGTCCCTGCAATACAAAAGAAAAAGATGTATAGCTTTTCTTGAAGCAATTACTTCAGCATCCCCTTTGTAACGAGGAAAGTTATTCCAACAATCTTACAAAGTATCAATACATTTAACAATGAAACGAGAAATTCTGCAGATCTCTCATATCTTTGAAAACTTTCAGTAGTACAAACTTCTCAGGTTTTTATCACAGCGTGCGATATCGATTCGAACGAATTTCTTTCGATGCAGACTGACCGTGGACAATCGTGATCAGTCGCGAGATAAATCGTGTATGATGATCCATAAGTGGCTACGCTTTCGATAGTGTCAACAGGAACAAGTTGTTAGCTCGGAAGGGCAGGCTAGCGCGTCAAGCCCACCCCGGGATTCCAGAGCGTTCGTGATGGATGATCGCAGATATACTGAAAAATGGTGATGGATGAAATCTCGCCGGCTATAAACATTGACGGAATCTGTTACGTGAATTGTAATAAGTTATCCCGCTGCGCGTCTTAATAAAACGGACATTTCGTGGCCGATCCGCCTGGTGGATTCTGTCTCGCGCCGCCAGTTCATTCATTTAAAAGCGATTTGTAAGCCTCCCCTTCTACCTTTCCAATGCAAATCCTGCAAATTGCAAGCTTCAACTGTTAATTGATATCGCAAATTGACGATGCGTGAAAGGAAAGTTAGGTTAGGGATCGGTCACTGGATCTTCCGTATTTTATATTCTCCCGTCGCAATTTGTCGATTCTAATTTTTTAAAATGTTAATTAATCTAGTTTAGAGTAGTTTGGACTTTACACTATTCAAATTGTTACATTATAATACGTTTTTATCTTTGTTTTGACAGGAAGAATCCTCATAACAGGGTCGTAAATTAAAGCGTTAACTGGCGCCACTCATTCGCGTAATTGTATCTGGTTGCAATTCTACAAAAAATTGTATAAATGCTAAATTGCGAATGTAGTTCATTGGGGTTAGGTTGAGGTTAGGTTATGTATTCGTGTATTTTCAATTCATCATTCCATATACCTAAATCCACCAAGTACCTCTTCTTCGTTCAATAAAATATCCATAGCAATTCTGAGAGCCACAATACCGCGGCAACGATTTACAACAGCATAATTCCACAATTCTTCAAGGATCTAAACAGAATTCCATCTGACCAGCAAACGCATGATGCAATCATCATGCACGGTGAATCTCAACACGATCTCGACTCACCTAGCGCATTCACTCACGCATCCTCGTCGTCATCGATCACCATTTTTCTCTTACCGATCAAAGGTTGCACGTCGCCATCAGCGTCTCGGTATCAACATTCCACCGCCTCGCCAGGAAAATCTATCCAACGATACGCGGCGGAATCGGGCGCGAGTTAATGGCGATAAGGCGATGGTACTCTCTCGAGGCTAACGAGATCGAACAGTGGCCGAGACTCGATTCTCAAAGGAAGAAAGGAATTCGCGTGGTCGTGGAGCGGAGAGGAAGAAGCGAGATGCTGACCGCGGATGCTGGCAAAAAATCGGCAAGGGCGGACGAGATTTGATTCCCGGTGACGTATTAAATGTGTGGTAGCAGCCAGTGGTGTCAGAGGGATTGCTTTAATCAGTAGATTAATTCGTCATGGCCTCCGCCGCGTAGCAACGTCCTTTGTCGGCCGTTGGTAAAATATGAGCCAACGTACATAATCAACTATTTGTGGTAATGAATATTATGCGGCCGGCGCGCGTGTCATTAATAACGTCCGCAGCACGGCCGCGTAATCTGTTTTTTCCTTCGCATCCAAGCGTACATTATGCGCGCGAGCTACGTCTAAGCAGTGAAACCTTGAGAAAAAAAGACCCAGCCGCTTTGCATGCGCGCGAGCTGCCGAGTTTATGCGCTCGAGCTCGCCTCGATAAGATACAAGGTGACGCGTGTGATAACGCGTACGCCGCTTTACATTTTTTCTAATGTAAGCGTTCTATAACACGTTCAGATATTTTCGATATTTAGCTGCAAGTTTTGTCTATAAAAATATCGAAATATCAAAGTGCAGTGAGATATTTAACACCTGAACTACCGATAATTAGCACGAAGCTATTTCTACCAAAACCAGTGAAAATGGCTGGTCTTTTAGAATATTTTTATATTTATTGATTTATTACTTTCTTACAGAAGCAATTCTATGTTATGTAGTACATTTTTGGTATTATTGATCCATCTGAAATCATCATCGCTAAACGAGGGTTGCCACATTTATAAAATTGTAGAACCAGTCAATTTGATTGGTGTGGTATTTCTAGCGATCGATCTGGAATTTTCCTGATTATTTACACTTTGACAATTACCAGTCAGTTTGACTAGTATTCGTATAACTAACCTTGACACAAAATTATTTTCAGTTTGAATACATAAAAGACAACATAAAATTCATTATATTATTCTTGTAGTTATACGAAAGTCGTTACATCATTGCAAAAAAGAATATAACATGAAATAAGAATTTTAAAGTAAAATTGTAAAACGTCAATTTGACTGGTGTGGTAGTTCTAGTGTTAATAAGTATTCGGTAGATGTTTATACAATTAGGGGAGATTAAAATGTACAAGTATAAAATATACAAAACATTCAATATTAAGAACTCGTTTGAATAATCAAGGGTGGACGAAATCATTATATTACATTATAACAGGAAGCAAGAATTTTAAAATAAAATTGTAAAACATCAATTTGACTGGTGTGGTAGTTCTAGTGTTAATAAGTATTCGGTAGATGTTTATACAATTAGGGGAGATTAAAATGTACAAGTATAAAATATACAAAACATTCAATATTAATAACTCGTTTGAATAATTGAGGATGGACGAAATCACTATATCACATTATAACAGGAAATAAGGATTTTAAAATAAAATTGTAAAACGTCAATTTGACTAGTGTGGTAGTTCTAGTGTTAATGTCAAATATCTCATTGCGCTTTGATATCTCGATATTTTTAATATTTTGTAATGATTAGTCTTGTTGGTGTGAAAACTTATTTTCCTACTTTAAGAAATAATATCTTTGTATTGTGAAATATAAGGAATTTGAACCATAAGCGACTGTTCGTAACGACGAGGCAGGCGAGTGATCGAGATTAATTCCAGCTTCGTCTAACCTCCATCTTCGTTTCCTGTGGTTTCTCGTGTCCACTTTACATGCATGTCAACGTGTATGTATGTTTAATTAAAGTATTTGTATGATTTGTACATTCTCTCGCTCTTCTAGATTGTCTTGCTTCGATACCATTTCTGTAAAGATGAATATGAATCAGAGATACAGATTGTTGAAGGCAGTAAGCAAAGAATTTCAATAGCAGATATACGCAAAGGGATAACCTGTGTTCTCTTTGCTGCCACAGAACTTTCACCTCTAGGTTTAACCTCTCTTGGACAACTCCCCGCGGCGAAAAGACAAATGAGCCTGAGGTGAGAACTTACCCGATAAATACCCAAGGCGACACACTGTTTGACCAGGGAGCAAGCAGTCTGGACTGGACAAGAAATACCGCACCTACCCTTCCCACTATCCTCGTCCCTCTGTCCACGGCCCGTGGCTGTTTCCATTCTTCACCCTTTGCTATCACTGTCCTGCAATTACAAAATACAAATTATTTAGTCGTATGAGTTTCTTTAATTTTCTTCTCTCACACAAGGATGGATATAAAATATTTTGTGTTGTTGATTTCTGTAAAATTACAAAAAATTATGTTAAAAAAGGAAGTTTTTATTACAAGAATTATCGCAGGTTGAAATTAGTAAACAGAATTTGAAGAGTAATTTTGGTCTCATTGTCGTGGTAACAGTTTTAACATTGCTACGACTATGCTTCAAGAATAATTAACAATCAAATTATTTAATCACAAGAGTTTTGCTCTACTTTTCTTTGCTTGCTAGAAATAATTATAAAATATCAAATTGATTTTTGTAAAATTAGAGGAACTGTAGATAATATTTGTAAAGGAAAATTTTATTAGAAGAATTTTTATTAAAAGAAAAAGATTCATTCACCTTATCTTTGTAAAAGCTCGCGCGCAGTGCGTGCTACTGGGATCTCTTTTCTTCCGAGGCAAGCCGTGTCCAGGCGCCGCATTAATTTTGTGTATTTAACGAGAGCGAGTTAAATGTCTGTCCGGAAGGGTTCCACGGTCTCCAGTGCCATTCATGGAATCGCGAGCGAGACAAACTTTAACAGAGAAACGACCCTGTTTGCCTGCTTTCTTCCCTCGAGACTTCGAATCAATTTGAAAGCTGCTTAAATTAATAAGAAAGATATTTCATATGGCAAAAACGTCATTATTTTATTCCCAATGATATTTCATTGAATTTTGTATAAATTTATTCGTTTCTTTCTAAATTTCCTTATAATTCAAGAATAACGACGAAAAAGAAAGGAAGAGGCAGATTCAGGGCCGTCGACGTGGACAAAAAACCGTGTTTTTCCGAGAGTGAAAAACTATTTTGTGCTTTAGCCGAGCCACTGACGGCGCATCATTTTTAACGGCGCCCTGTCAGACGATTGGAAAGGGAGAGGAGCACTGTCAGTGGCCGGCGGCCAACGTCAAACGTCAAGCCGATCCTTCTTGCTCTCTCTCAATTTTTTTCTTTTTTCTCCAGCGTCCTCTTCATTCGATTTTTGTCTATTCAAAATACTCTCTGCATCGCATGAAAATCATTTATATCGAAAATATTTCAACTGTACCATATTTTATGTTACATTAAAATATATAGGATATCTGAATTGTTCAGATACATTAGCAAAGTTATGTCAAGAAATATGTCGCTTTTGCGCGATATGGTTTATTTAAAATTGCACGTCTGGTTCTAAATCTTGCAATAAATTATGGTAGAAAATTCCCATTTTCTACACGTAATAACGATTACTTATTATGCAGATAACATCCTTCAGTGAAATTATATTCAAATATATAGGGACATATACATAAACAGCAAGAATATATTGGGTTGGCAACTAAATGATTGCGGATTTTGTCAATAGCACTTAATGATAAAATCAGCAATCACTTAGTTGCCAACCTAATATTATATGCGATACCGAATTAGTGTCAAGCTAATTTATTTTCTACATCTGCGTCATATTTATCAATCTGTTAACTAGAAAATCGGTTCTAAAACAAGTACATAATTATAATATTACGCTTAAGAGATTGGGATTGCGATTAACAAGTTGACTAATTTTCTCCCAGTCGATGAATGCAGACCTTGACTTCTTTACAACTACGGTCAAGACACTTATTTTTGTACTATAATTTACCAATTAAAATACTAATAATACAATTACCTTATTCAAGTATTTATTGGGTTGACAACTAAGCGATTGCGGATTTTGCCATTAGGTGGCATTGACAAAATTCGCAATCACTTAGTTACCAACCCAACAAATTGAACATAATATATAGAAACGGACATAAAACACAGTGGCACTAAATATTACGTGAAATTCCAGGGAATATTTCTGCAATTCAAAAACAAAATTCCACTCGTCATCCTCGTTACAGCTTGAAATTTATTCATCATTTTCCAATGCCAAATAATAAATATAACACCAAACGAGAATTATTCGTGTGAACGATGTATTAGGTTTGCAACTAAGCGATTGCGGATTTTGCCATTAGGTGGCATTGACAAAATCCGCTATCACTTAGTTGCCAACCCAACAGATTGAACATAATATATAGAAACGGGCATAAAACACAGTGGCACTAAATATTATGTGAAATTCCAGGGAATATTTCTGCAATTCAAAAACAAAATTCCACTCGTCATCCTCGTTACAGCTTGAAATTTATTCATCATTTTCCAATGCCAAATAATAAATATAACACCAAACGAGAATTATTCGTGTGAACGATGTATTAGGTTTGCAACTAAGCGATTGCGGATTTTGCCATTAGGTGGCATTGACAAAATCCGCTATCACTTAGTTGCCAACCCAACAGATTGAACATAATATATAGAAACGGGCATAAAACACAGTGGCACTAAATATTACGTGAAATTCCAGGGAATATTTCTGCAATTCAAAAACAAAATTCCACTCACCATCCTCGTTACAGCTTGAAATTTATTCATCATTCTCCAATGCCAAATAATAAATATAACACCAAACGAGAATTATTCGTGTGAACGATGTATTAGGTTTGCAACTAAGCGATTGCGGATTTTGCCATTAGGTGGCATTGACAAAATTCGCAATCACTTAGTTACCAACCCAACAAATTGAACATAATATATAGAAACGGACATAAAACACAGTGACACTAAATATTACGTGAAATTCCAGGGAATATTTCTGCAATTCAAAAACAAAATTCCACTCGTCATCCTCGTTACAGCTTGAAATTTATTCATCATTCTCCAATGCCAAATAATAAATATAACACCAAACGAGAATTATTTGTGTGAACGATGTATTAGGTTTGCAACTAAGCGATTGCGGATTTTGCCATTAGGTGGCATTGACAAAATCCGCTATCACTTAGTTGCCAACCCAACAGATTGAACATAATATATAGAAACGGGCATAAAACACAGTGACACTAAATATTACGTGAAATTCCAGGGAATATTTCTGCAATTCAAAAACAAAATTCCACTCGTCATCCTCGTTACAGCTTGAAATTTATTCATCATTTTCCAATGCCGAATAATAAATATAACACCAAACGAGAATTATTCGTGTGAACGATGTATTAGGTTTGCAACTAAGCGATTGCGGATTTTGCCATTAGGTGGCATTGACAAAATCCGCAATCACTTAGTTACCAATCCAACAGTATCTCTAAACTTCTCACTATCAATTGTAAAACTTCCATCAACGATCTTGTATAGCTTCTGCAAAGTAACCAATCTCTGATACCCAATTCGAACTACTCTCTCGGATCTCCGTCCCGGGAGAGACAGAGGCTCGGAAGACGCCACGTAGAATGGGCATCGACGCTCGCGGCAGCGACTTCGAGGTGATGGATGGGCTTCTGCTCGAACAGTTTCGTCTATACGTGCCACGTAGCGTTTCCCCAATTAAACAATTGCATTCACATCCATCTATCCGTCGGTCTGTCCGGCCGGTGAGATCGTGGCGAATGGGACGTTCTCCCCCTCGTCCCTTTGTTCCTTTTCCCCCATCTATCCCGTTCGTCCCGTTTCCGTATTCCTTGCCCTCTTTTTTTCCACGAGGTTTCGCTTCTGTCCACCCTTTATTCGCCGGAGAATACCACCTCGAAGCGGTTTACAATTAAAAAGCACGGCCGTTGCTTCTGCAATACGGCAGCTACGTGACGCGACCGATTCGCAACCGATTGCGTAATTTCTACTTTACGACGTCTGGATTTCATGGAAATTTAACCTCTTCCATGATACGATCATATCGTCACTGTGAAACTACGAGAAGTTGACCAACGACTGCTGCCAACATAGAGAGGATTTCTTTCGAGTTGATTGTATTTTATATTTGTGAAAATAAATGATATACAAAATTGTTCTGAGATTAGTGGATTTCTAAAAATTTCTTTTCCTACATTTTCGGTGAAATTTTCTTGAAGTTCTTCCATTTCCAAGGGCTTTCTTTTCTTATATCTCCAATGAATTTTGCTTCGAATCATTGGATTTCTAGGGATTCAATTTCTTTCTTTGCAAAATTTCTAAAGATCGCGCTTCTTTTCTTACACATACAGTATCATATTTTCAATAAGTGTTTAAAAATTTGAGAAAATGTAATATTTGTGAAAAACATTCTTAATTATGATTTCCATTATTTTTTCCTTACATTTCTAATAAATTTATCAATTTTTCAATTATTCCTACTCTTTTAGAAACACACAACATTTTATTCTCAAGGAAACAAAATATTATCCATGAAATAAATATAAATCTCTTGTATTTTAACTAAAGAACGTTGGATTCTTTGTAAAATATGGTTAAATCTGGATGCAATTGGTGGCGAAATATCGAGGGCGCCCCAAATCGACGATAGGGTCGGCGAAGGTGAACAGGAGGTGGCGAATGGGGTGGCGAAGGGGAAGAAACGGGAAAAAAGGAAGGAAAAGAGCTGGGTTTGGTACGTAGGGCACGTCCGTGGGACCGCCGCCAATGTATGCTGCCCGCATAAACTAACAGCCGCATCGGATTTTACATAAAATTCCGGCGAGAGCCGTGATTTCAGGAGATGGACGGGGAAACGTGACGGACCAGCGAGCAGTCATCGGTTACAACGGAACTGGTAGCACGGAGGCTGGCTTGAATTATGATTACGGATTACGCGTCGTTGCATTCCCTTTCTCCCCTGTATTTCTCACCCTCTGCTTCTGCCCGCGGTTTTTCGCCTGACAACCGCGCTCCACTCTTTCATGTACATTATTATTATTATTATTATTATTATTATGAAACAATGTTGTATTTAATTAAGGGTATATTATAATAATAATTATGTATATGTATACATTATTTATGTATTTATATGGTATTAATTTGTTATACTATATTCTTAGGGTGTATATAAGTTAGAAATTAAAATATTTAATATTTAAATATAATTAATAATTTATTAAAATAATTATATTATTATTGCTGTTATTATAATTTTTATTTGTAATATATATATATATATTAGTATTTCAACTTAATTATTTTTGAAAAATTATATTATTGAGTTTGAATTAATTTAGAAGACAATTTTATTGTACTTTTTTTAAAAGTTATAGTAAGATTGTATTATTAATAGTTATTATTATTATTTTTGTAAATATAAAACATGAATATTTATATTAACATAAATTTTGTATACATATATTATTTATGTATCTATATGATATTAATTTATTTATATTTTGAGTATGTATATAAATTAAAAATTAAAATATTTAATATTTAAATATTATTAATAATTTATCAAAATAGTATTATTATTATTGTTGTTATTTGAAATTTTTATTTGTAATATGTATATATTAGTATTTCAATTTAATTATTTTTGAAAAATTATATTATCAAGTTTGAATTTATTTAATAGACAATTTTATTGTACTAATTTTAAAAGTTATAGTAAGACTATATTATTAACAGTTATTATTATTATTTTTATAACTATAAGAAATGAATATTTATATCAATATAAATTTTGTATACATATATTATTTATGTATTTATATGGTATTAATGTATTATATTATATTTTGAGTGTGTATATAAGTTAAAAATTAAAATATTTAATATTTAAATATTATTAATAATTTATTAAAATAGTATTATTATTGTTGTTGTTATTTACAATTTTTATTTGTAATATATATATATTAGTATTTCAATTTAAATATTTTTGAAAAATTATATTATCAAGTTTGAATTAATTTAATAGACAATTTTGTTGTACTAATTTTAAAAGTTATAGTAAGATTATATTATTAATAGTTATTATTATTATTTTTGTAAATATAAAAAATGAATATTTATATTAATATAAATTTTGTATACATATATTATTTATGTATCTATATGATATTAATTTATTATATTATTTTTTGAGTATGTATATAAATTAAAAATTAAAATATTTAATATTTAAATATTATTAGTAGTTTATTAAAATACTATTATTATTATTGTTGCTACTTAAAATTATTTGTAATATATATATATATATGTATATATTAGTATTTCAATTTAATTATTTTTGAGAAATTATATTATTGAGTTTGAATTAATTTAATAGACAATTTTATTGTACTAATTTTTAAAAGTTATAGTAAGATTATATTATTAATAGTTATTATTATAATTTTTGTAAATGTAAAAAATGAATATTTATATTAATATAAATTTTGTATACATATATAAGATTCTGCTGCATTTTATAAAATCTTCTGCTGCCATTGCATGATTGTGAAAGACACGAAAGCGTTGGAATTGTCGAATGCCTAAAATCTTGGAATTACAACTGCAATAGAACTACTACTTACTAGCAATAGAAATTTATCTTTTGTAGTTTTTCTGAACAAATATAATACGGTAAAAGGTATTGTTTCGTCCGGTGACCTTTTACGTAGCCCAGACCCATCCCTAGGTCTAGGCAGCCACTCACTATGTCAATACAATTAGTTGGGTCGTAGTAATCATAAGAAACTGTTATAAAACTAGGCAGCTTGACTTGACTGTGAAATGGTATAAAACACCTTATGGTTATTGTTCCATCAGGTATAAAGCAGTGAAACATGGGTTTTTCCTGACGTCGATTGTAAAATCGTAACGGGAATTTACGACTCCCGTTGACGCGCTTCCTCGAGGTTGCGTCTCTCCCTTCTCGTCTAACTAAAGTTAAAATACGCAATTTTACTGAAAAACATTTTACAAAGTTGCAGATAAATTAACACATTGCGTACGGCTCACGAGATGTCTGGTTTTTAGCAACCGGAACGGTATGACCGGGTCACGAGATATCTCGTTTTCACGGTTTTTCGATTGAATCGATGACTTAAGCAACCAGAGACAACTGTTTTTGTTACGTTGCCAGGATAACGAAGCCTCGCGCATTCTTCTGACAAACGATTAGCGAAACAACCGAATGTTGATATTCCAAGCATGGAGAAATAACCAGTCAGTGTAGCCAGTACATCGGTAGATCTGCGCCGATCGTCTACCGCACCTTATACAGTGTTTTATCGCTGTACATTTTGTTATTTCAAAGTGCGTGTTTTAATCTCTAAGGAAACAGCTTTCTAAAAATCATTTCCATTTTCAATCTGTCACCGATAATTTCTAACAAAAATTACTCTATGAAATAGACCCAAATTCTATAAGAGTAGCAACATGACACGCAGATGTAAAGAAAACGAAAGTCAAAGTGAATCGTTGTTTGATGATTTACCCGATGCAGCGAACAACGCTTGCGACGAAAATGAATTCAGTGATAGCAGCAACGTTCTTGAATTAAGCAATGCGATCAGACATAGAAAAATACCGAATAAAAAATATAATAACCAAATGCAAATTAAAAATCTGCATATTTGCATCCCATTGCTAATCAAACGTGCTCCTGCAGCGTTCAAAAAGGTGCGGGTGCTGAGAGCGCGCTGAGGGTTAAATCTTCTTGCGAACGTTTCCATCTTTCGCGATAGCCGTTGAAAATGTTGAGAAAAGATGCTTGTAACCGGACAATGATCTGCTCCACTCTAAAACTTTATCGTACCGTGTCAAATGAGAATTTTGCCAGCAACCTGTTTCATACGATGGTCTATTCAAAATCTTGCGGACTTTCTTCGAGCAGGAAAAGAGGAAAAGAGGAAAGAGAGCAGGTACAGCGAACCAAGAGAAGATCAGAAGGAAAAAGACAGAGGTATCCGCTCGTGCGACGAGTTATACAGGTTGTAGCGTGGTACCGGTTACACGCGGCCCAACTGTAATAGGGTGAGAGAGCCGGAGGGTGAGCAGCTCGGACTTGACTAATGAGGCGGCGCGTCCTCGACGTTATTAGATCGCCGAAAGAGTTTTTGAGGATGCCTCGGCTCCGGCCAGGGACGAATCCACCGCGAAGGATGGGTAATGATACGGCTGGACCCCGTTTCTTATTTGTCAAACGTCAGCCGCAAAGACGTTGCCCAGTTGTTTTCGAGGCAGAAGGAAGTCTCGGCTCTTTTCGGAATGATAATCTACTTGCAAATGCGACCGACTCTCTCTTTTTCCTTTCCTTTCTTATCCTTTTCTCCTATTTCTTTCTCTTTCCCACTTTTATTTCTTCACGCTGCTCAACACGAGTTTCGTCTCTCTTCTCTGTCTCTCCGCCTCTGTCTGTTGTTTGTTCTGCTGAGCTTTTGTAACGGAATTCCAAGGTGAAACGCTGCTACTTTGCGTTACGTAATTATCAATAATCACCAGGGACGCGAAACACAGAGATAGGAAAAAGAGAGAAGGGAAAGGTGGCAGTAGCAAGTCGCGTGTTTCCAACGGAGACACGGTTTTCTTTCTCACGCAGATTTTCTGCAAGACGGGTTTCCTGCTGAAATCACGGCAGGCGTAATTGCGCGTGGCCAGGAAGCGAGCGATTTCGCGCGGCTGCACGATTTCTGCGCTCGCTGCCACCGGTCATTGGGAAATTTAGATTGCGAAGTCGAAGGCGACATTTAATAGGCTGATCGGGAAATTTTACTCGCCAGCAGGAAACCAGTGGTAGGGATAAGTGAACGTTGTGAACGCGCATAATGACCGCTGGTTATTGATTTTATGCGAATCGAAGTATTCGAGTCGTCTTGCTGTATCATTTATTTCCACACTCGTTTTCCCATGTGAAAGATAGGCTTTTGATTTAGTCGAAGAGCATCTTACGAGATCTGGTTTCAGATTCTAACGATTCGAATTTGTAATTAGAGATGCGCGAGAGTTCGGAAGAAAGTTGAGCGTACGTTTCGAAGGTTCTCCGATTGAATTCATTTGAGAACTTGTTTATGGAATATTTAATGACTGAACGGAGGGACTCGGTGAAATTTTTATTTGAAATATACGATGTAAATAATTAATTCTTACGTCTAATGGAGGCTTATTATTTTTATGCGGAAAATTTAAAAAACGATTACCTTGTTTCGTGCTAATTTTGTTCCTGAAGAGATTAAGAAAATCGTCTTCTGTCAGTAAGAAGATCAAAGTTACAAGTTTATCCTGTTTATTTAAATTGTAATGGATCAATTTGAAGAATCTTTTGATCATAAAAGAATTATTTCCAATTTCCTCCGATTTATGTAATTATTTATCAATGAATTTTTTCATGAAAATTTTATAATGACCCGAAGAAGGGAAAATGAACGACCACGCATTCCATACGGAGAATATTCTCTGTCCAAATAACGGTATATATTAAAATTGCTTATTTATAATATATATATTGGTATTTTAATTTAATTATTTTTAAAAAATTAATTATAGAATTTGGATTAATTTAATAGACAATTTTATTATATTAATTCTAAAAGTTATAGTAAAATTATATTAGCATTATTATTATTTTTATAAATATTACAAATGAATATTTATATTAATATAAATTTTTATATATATATGTTATTTATGTATTTACATGATATTAGTTTATTATATTATATTTCTAGGGTATATAAAAGTTAAAACTTGAAATATTTAATATTTAAATATTGTTAATAATTTATTAAAGTATTATTATTATTATTATTGTTATTGTTATCTAAAATTTTTTTTATAATGTGTATATATATTAGTATTTTAGTTTAATTATTTTAAAAAAATTAAATTATTGTGTTTAAATTAATTTAATAGATAATTTAATATATTAATTCTAAAAGTTAAAGTAAAATTATATTAGTATCATTATTATTTTTGTAAACATTAAAAATGAATATTTATATTACTATAAATTTTCTAATAAGATTCTGCTCCATTTTATAAAATCTTCTATTGCCATTGCAATATTATTTGATTATAAAAGATATAGAAGCATTGAATATAACTTATCCCCATGTTATTTATTTTATTTAATTTACAATAGAAAACTTCAAACACGGGTCAATCACTTTTTCGGCAGAGTGAAAAAGTAGACGAAAGAAAATATTTTCCCTGGTAAGAACCCGATTCTCAGCGTGAATACTTCATCAGATAGCAGCGAATGGTTCGTTCGTTCAGAAGGCGAGGCGCGAACGGTCGAGATCGCGTAAAATAGGCAAGCAGAACGCGTCGCTGCCTACTGCACTCTAATTAGTGCGCTAATTGTATCCTTCATGTATGAACAGCGGCCGTTCCACTCGGGGATGCGCGTTAACAAACCTAATTTCCGTCTAAATCCATTTAATGGAACGCGAGACCGCGTTCTTATCTGCTAACACGCCGCTGAACATGCGTGCACCGGCGTTCCTCGCTTTGTTATTTCGCCCAGAAACCCGCTGCTGTTGCGGAAAGGACCGATTTCTTTTCCGCGAGCGGCCATTGCGCCTCGGAACGCCAGCTAAATTACCTCGTGATCCTTATCTTCGTTGCCACGGAGGTTTCCAGCCCTGTTTTCGCTCCACCACCAGCTTTACAAGCTTTTCTTCAAGTAAAACGATGCTTGTAGATTGTTCCATTAAACAAACGGAAGACAACTGAAAAGAATCATTTTCAAATTTTCATTTATTCTTTCGTGAGAAAGTTTCGAGGTACGTACACATAATCAATCAATTTAGGTTAAAAGTGGCGTGGTAAAACAGACGTATGGATGTTGTCCACTTGACATTCTGATGATTTCGTTGAAACGACAAAAATTAATTATCAAACTGGCAAACCAAAGCGAAAAGCAGAGTGTTGTTATTTCTATATTCAGAGATACGATCACAATAGCTATTACTATATTGTACGGATAAATCTATCACACCATTCTGAGCCGAGAAACCTTTATTGCCCACACTTATATGGACTAGGGAAAAAACAAGAAACAAATGAACATCTTAGACTATCGAAAAGACTATCGATTGAGTCTATCGATTGTATCTAGAACAATCTTCTAGTTACTGTCTTTCTGTAACTAGCGCATGCGCATATGGACGGCGAGCACGGACTCACGTTGTCATTTTCAGCACAAAGTATATAGCGGAGTACAATGCCTTGGT
Organism: Bombus dahlbomii; assembly: GCA_037178635.1. Taxonomy (NCBI): domain Eukaryota; kingdom Metazoa; phylum Arthropoda; class Insecta; order Hymenoptera; family Apidae; genus Bombus; species Bombus dahlbomii. The sequence goes on from CM074118.1 coordinate 1,938,849, forward strand.
GAACGCAGTTGATAAAATCGATATGATTTTGACTTCACTTCGCTACGTTCGAAAAAGTACAAATATTTTTCCATCTCTTACACCTCGCTATATATAACGCATATGTTCTTTACAAAAGTGCTAATAATAAAACTGGAACATTTGAAAATTTTCATCTGCTTCTCGTAAAAAATATTTTGCAGAAATATCCATCACACGGAGTGGAGGCTAAAGGAGGAAGAGTTAATTCGGATGACGTTCCATTTAGGTTAACTGAGAGGCATTTCCCTAGATCCTGCGTAACTAAAGAAAATAATAAACGTTCTCCGCGACGAAGATGCGCTGTTTGCACTAAACATAATCGCAGGACTGACTCGCGTTACCAACGCAAAGAATGTAACATTGGCGTATGTATCGAACTCTGCTTTCAGATTTACCACACAATACAAAATTATTAAATTTTCAATTTAAGATATAATTTCAAACTTTGATATTGTTCATGTTATTATTGCTTAATGAAGTAAATGGTTATTAAGGCTTCTAAGGTTACTATATAATTCATTTTAGTTACAATCAATATATTTTGCAATGAAAATTCAGTCTGCTCAACTTGCTCTCTTTTGTAGAAAATACGCAGCCCACGGTGTATTTCTTCGTAAAGAGTGGGCAGTACACGGTTGGTTCGTTCCAGAAATTCGTAAAATACACTCCAGATTTTCAATTACATTTTTTTCTCCAACCATTAAATTCTGTCTGCTATGGAAGTTACGAATTATTCTTAAGAAATTCGCAGGACGTAGTTCAGACTTTGAGTTACACCTTCTCCTTGATCTTTTGAATTCTGTGTGGCTGTATTGAACTTTCAAATTGTTCCGAAGAAATTCGTAATACGTAGCCGAGATATCGAGTTACACTTTTTTCTTTAACCTTTAAATTTTACACTTGTCTGCAACTTTTGAATTATTCTTTAATCAGATTCAATATTTAACTTGTCTCCAGGACAAATTTTCCAATTTATCTTTTGCATTTTAAACCTCCACACTGTAACTCCTAGCCTGGTAACATCGAATCATGTTCGTAACAGAGATCGCAGTAAGATTTCCAATTCTACGTTACCGACACAGTAAATTACCGATTTCACGCTATCAGCCTTAGCTCAGGCAGTCTTAGAAAATTCTAACCTCAACTACGAGCGTTAAAATGTTATGGAATTCAGAAGAAAGCAGAAAGTGGGGGATATGAAACGCGAAAGTCGAAGTTTCCAAGGAGACGAAAGAAGTTGAAAGACAGCGGCGTGGCCAGGTTACCGGTGGATCGGTAGGAAAAGGAGGAAGAAAAAGAGGCGAAGAGAAGCGAGTCCGAAAGGGCAGCCGTGGCAGAGCCGCTTTCGCCTCGGCGAATGAAATTGCCCCGGCAATCGGTGGTTGCTTATTAGCGTTTGACGTTCGATTAGTCAAGTGTACCGGCTAAGATCCGCCGTTTGAAGGCTCCGTGGCTCCTCCCATTACCGGTTCCCGTGGGTTCTCTGCCGGCCAACAACCACGCGTCCACGATTCCACGCCGAGCAACAGGCACGTAGCATCATCATTCTTCTGTCTTCAAAACGGGAAAGACAGAGAATTGAGAGGGGCAAAGAGAGGGAGAGGAAGATACAGAGGAGTTCTGCGTGGTTCTCCAACCTCGTACAGGCATACCTTGTAATTACGTTAACCGTACTACTGCCAGCCGGTAATAGCACGAATTAGTTGCACTTCAATGTTTTCTTCGATGCATTCGAATACTCTCCTCCTATCTGCTAAACTTCTTCGGGATTCTGCCTAGCGCTCCTTCGACCTTGATGACTTTCTGCTTAGAAGCGCACATATCCAAAGAGGTTAGGGTGGTTTATGTGATTCGTTCGTTTAGTGCTTCGCAAATGGTTTGTTTTTTTTTTTTTTTACATATCAGTATTTGAAGAGGTACTTGGCTTATGATAGATTAGATACATGTCGAGTATTTGTAACTGAGAAGCTTTCGAATATATACATAGATATATATCAAGCATTTTTTCTAGTTAAGAAAGTTAGTTATTACCAACTTTTTGTTTATCTTGTAGACATAGTTTTTTTTTAACAATTATAATTATTAATTCCAACGTAGTTGATGTTAAATAATTAGAACTAAATCTCCCGATGCAAGTTACTTGATTCATATTTCGTTTTATGGAAGCTTCTCAATCATTTGGAATAGAAATGTTGGATAACATTTTGACTGCCACGTCGAAAACACATGTTTCGCTAAGGAAGTATTTTTATTATTCAAAGCATATAATGGCAAAATAATAATAAATTGATGACGTAAGACAACATTCTTCCCCAATGGACTGTTTATCTTATTGGTGGCCACGGGTGACGACAATGGCGCCTTGGTAACAGCTGATAGCCACATATTGTAACAAGGCTTCGTTTATTTCAACAAACCATTCGCATTCGTCGTTTCGTCGTAAGCAAAACGTGCAGAATATATTGTTGAAACGTGTAGAAGATATTAGTGAACAGTATTTCCTCATTCTATATATAACAGTAAGGTAAATTCACACTTCTAACCTCAATTATATGATTATAAAGCAGCATTCACAATTATTTTCTAAGGTGTGTTTATAATAATATTCACAGATTACCCCTCAAAAATATGGATGCAAACACAGTGCACCGTTAGATGCAAGATTTGTTATCATTTTTTTTTTTTATTGATGTTCTAATAAAAACGTTTAATTGTTCAATGGGGCACTTTTTATTTCAAAGTATCTTCTATTTATTAGTTATATTCAAAATGTCCTAAGTGTCAATTTTCATTAAATTTTTACAATTGTAAGAAGTTGAAGCACTCCAGTCACAAATGACCACCGTGGCGCTACAGGAAAAACATGGTAGTCAAAGTGTAAAGAAACTTTTTGTGATAATAGTTGTAAATCTGATGCTGTAACTTTTTCCTGAACCACTTGTAGACTATCAAAGACCAGCACTGAGTGATAAACAGAAAAAGACACTCGAATGCAAAGATTTCATTTGAATAGGAATTTCTACATTTATCAATGAACAGATTTAAATGTCAGGAATGAAATAGAGAAACTTTTCAACGTCACTTCACCGTCCGCGATAATCCACATCAGACCACATGTCTATGCCGTGGAATTCGATATCCAAGATACTAGACAAGATTGGCTGGAAAAAGCCACGCGATCGTAATTTATAGCGTTCGTTAGAGGAAAAAGCTCGGCTCGCCGGAGTACAACGCGTTATTAATACGTTTTAAAGAAATGTCCAAGATTAATTTGCGAAACGAGTCGCTATTGAAGTTCTTGCCCGCGGTCTCATTAATCTTATCCAGCGGCGGGCTAGAAGAGAGGGGAAAAAATTATTTTGTAGAATGTTCGCTGTAATAACAGGGAATTCTGTCGCCGGCACGCCTAGCGGGGAGGAAGAACACCGTCCCACTATTAATTCATGTCTCAAGTTTTCAAGTAAGAAATTAATGTCTCCATACGTGATTCGTGGCTCCGTGGAGCCGGATCCCGTTCCTTTCTCCTTCCAAGGGTGGTTTGCTCGCGAAAACTTCGGCCACGAAATGAAATTAATAAACCACGATTACGTTACAACCACAGACTTCTTACAGGGTTGAAAGCTTTCTTGTTCGTTTGATCCTTGAAGCATCGTAGCTTGATGACCCAATGAACGCAATTTCACTTCAGATCCTTTTGCTTTCATATTCCTCTCATATTTATTTCTTTTTTATCCTACAACATTTAATTTGATTTTTATAACGGTGTCAATATTTATCTTTATTAGAGCAATTTATTTGATCGCAAATATTTAATGCAATGTGAAATGTTAGGTTATCCGGAAAGTTTCTTTTGTTTTATGAAGAAATAATAGAAGCATAACGTTTTTTGTTTTATATTGTTTTATCGAATTACGTACGATTCATTTTGTTCTGATGAAATAAACACCGCGATATTTCACAGACTTGGTTTCACGATTGTACGAAGGTGCGCTGTTGTAAAAAACAAGTTTGCGAGAGAAAGACACTTTCCGGACAACCTAATACATCAGAGCAAATGAAGAGTTCGATGAAAAAGGATCTCTAATGTGTAAAAACTATTCTAAATATTAATACGTTTGATACTAATAAAATACATCTGTATTTACCTATCTCTCCTCTGGAACTGCACATTTTTTTTTCACGAGAAATGCCTTTACTTTGAGCAGCGATTATTATTCTAACGATTCTTCTCCACTGTTTTGTATAATTGCTTAATGGGATATTTTGAAATACACGAAAACTAAAAATACACTAGTTGTGTCAGTAGCACGATGTTATTGTTGCATAACGACGTTGTGTAACGTACATGTCACTGCAACAAATACATTAAAATACTTTAGTATATATTCTTATAAAGACTTGAAAATTCATAACGAAATCTCCTACAATCTAAATATAATATAATCTCCATTAAAAAAGAAAATACTTTTAGCCTTACTACTCTTCAAATATTACGTCGTCTGAAAAGCTTCTTTCGTTTTATAAGAAAATAATGGACGCGCAACAGTTTCCGTTTTACATTATTTTATCGAATTATCATCCATTTTCTTCTATCAACATAAAGATTATAATAGATTAGGTTTCATGTTTTCATAAAGATGCATCGTTGTAAAAGAAAGACACTTTTCGGATAACCTAATACTTTTCAAATATTAGTTTAACACTTTGACTGCCACGCTGAAATCGCATGTTTCACTCAGAACGCCACGGGAGTGTTTTTATTATTCAAAGCATATAATGACAAAATAATAATAAATTGATGACGTAAGACAATATTTGTCTCCAACGGACCGTTTATCTTATTGGTGGTCACGGGTGACGACAATGGCGCCTTGCTAACAGCTGATAGCGACATATAATGACAAGGCTTCGTTTATTTCAACAAACCATTCGCATTCGTTGTTTCGTCACAAGCAGAACGTGCAGAATATATTGTTGAACGTGTAGAAGATATTAGTAAACAGTATTTGATCATTCTATATATAACAATAAGGTATGTTCACACTTCTAACCTCAATTATATGATTATAAAGCAGCATTCACAATTATTTTCTAAAGTGTGTTTCTAATAATATTCGTAGATTACTCATCAAAGATATGTATACAAACACAGTGCACCATTAGATGCAAGATTTGTCCTCATTTTGTTTTTTTATTGATATTCTAATAAAAACGTTTAATTGTTCAATGGGGTACTTTTTATTTCAAAGTATCTTGTACTCATCAGTTATATTCAAAATGCCCTAATTGTAAACTTTCATTCAATTTTTACCGCTCCGGTCACCAATGACCACCGTGACGTCACAAGAGAACCGTGGCGGTTCATATATGACCCACGTGGCAGTCAAAGTGTTAAGTACGAAACGTGTTCGACCGATTAAACGAGAAGTGCGCGGTATCGACATCGATTTTCTGCCGTTTAAGAAGCGAAAGACTCTCGATGTCATTAATCACGTTCTGTTGTCTTCTCGAAGACACTGCTCCATTGTCAACTGGACGTATTTATTCCATTGTAAACGAAACGGCGCGGTAGGTAGATGGTGATCTTGCGTAGGCGGATCGCAGGTGGATGAACGCTGAAAATCCCGATGGCACGAGGTCACGTGTAACGGAGAGAAGTTCTAATTCCATGGCGGGACGTCGCGGTCGTCACGGGCTTATGTACAGTCCGCTCCGCTGGCGTTCTTTTTGAAAAAGTGAACGCGAGATAATGGAACGTAATGTAGCGTGAGCAGCCAACGCTGCTACCTCGCTTCGGCTTCTAGCCGTGAGGTGCTACACTGGGTGTCCCCGAAGTCGTCTTCAAGTCTGACATTTATTTCATATTACGCCTGAGGGTGGATGATTTCAATGGTAGCTGCTAATGACGTGCTGATAGACGTAGATTAATTAATAAATATGTAAGTAAATCTCAATATTTTAATAAAAAATTAACACTGCATACAAGTACAAATCTGGACTAATTTTTAACTGTAAAGTAACTTGTTATCAATTACCTATTCCTGACTAGCTGGAAATTAAATAAATTTACATATACTTCAAATTACCATAAATCTTGAAATTCGGTTTTCTCAAAAACGAAGCTTTCAATGCAATTTTATTATTCTTGATTTTCGTTGTATTAGTTTGTCCGGAAAGTGTGTTTCTTTCGTAAACGTGTTTTTTACAATAGTGCACCTTCGTACAAACGTGAAACCAAGTCTGTGAAATGTCATGGTGTTTATCTCAACATAACAAAATGCATCGTACGTAATTCGACCAAATAATATAAAAGAAAAAACATTTTGCGTCTATTATTTCCTCATAAAACGAAAGAAACTTTTCAGATAACCTAACATTTTGAGCCACAACATTTTTCTAACCTCATTTCTACCATGAATTTAATGATTTTGACCAGCCATAATTATTATTATTTTAAATAGAATCTATCTATTTATATAAAAATTTGAAGTTCCTTTGTTAGTTTGTTAGAATTTTCTAAATATATTGTTCTTACAATAAAATCGTCTTCCTGCAAAGTTTCACTCTAGTCAAATTGTTTCTTGTCAAGCTTAATCCCATGGAGCACCACGGCAGCGGTTCTTTTAGCCGGGTAATTGCAAAAAATCTTCCAGCTTCTGCACCGTACACCCGGTAGGAAAGTTTCACGTATGGGGTACCTTAATGATGCACCCGGTCGGATCTCACGAAAACTCCACTCTCATCGTGCATGGTGACCAGCCATTGACCGACGTTTTTTTGCGTGTCTCAAAGCAGACGAACGTATCACGAACGACCACGATCCTCTATATTACTCGTACACTCTAATTCTATAAAATTTCCAAGCTAACAATTCCAATAAAAGAATCATACAATTTAGACGACAAAGTGTATCCCTCAAACTTTTCATTATGTCAAGCGAGACGAAACGAACCGAAATGAAACGTTTCTCTACGTCAAAGAAACAGAGTTCTAACGGTGGACTAGGTCATTTTTCGCGCGCATAGATTCGCACGAACCGGATCGAAATTTTAATTTTATTTCCGTGTGTATCACTTTTACGTTCTCATTCTACAAAATTATCATCCTAAACGTTCTAATCAGAATTGTACAACTTTGAAACAGACTGTATCCCTGAACCATTCCATTACGAAAAACGGGCAGAACGAAACGTTCAACGAAATGAGATGTTTCTCAGCCGAAGAAACAGAATTCTAGCCGTGGACCAAGCCATTTTTCGCGGGGTGAAGACTCGCGGCCACCGAATCGAAATCATAATTTTAATGAAACCGCTAGGCGAGCCCCGAAAATAATGGTCAACATTTCCTGCTCGTATTATTTTCCGCGGCGGGGGCACGGGGATTTACGAGAAGCGAATGGAAGCAGAAAATTAACGATTCTACCCAGAGAGGGTGGATCGTGAGGGGGTGGCAGCGGCGCGGTGGAAGTTTTTCTTAGTATTTTAATATAAATGCGGCTGCGTCGGCCGACTTGGCCTCGCGCGAGGAGGGCCCGGTTGTTTGCGGCAGTTTGTGCCAAGCTAAATGAAGAATGAAGCTGAAATTATTTGGTGGAAAACAGTGAAACAGGATGTGGAAACGACACCGCGTAGATTTACAGGGGCTGGTGCACGCGTCGCGCCACCCTGGCAGGCCAAAAGTGAGGCGAACAGGGGGTTGGAAACTGGACGACAAGAACATTTTTAAACGCGTCCCCTCCTCCTCCACTGGCAATTATAATTCTTCGCGAGCTTCTGATAGATTCATGAGAATCCTTAATTTCGATCTTCCTCTGCACACCATTGGATACTAAGAAATTTTATTTTAATATGCATTTTTATAATTACACAGTATAGTAATGGATATTTAAAAAAATATTTCTTGCACTTTTAATATCAGATACGAGAGGTAAGTATTTTTTAATAAGAAATATTAATTTGTATTTGGCGACTTGTCCGCATCTTTTCTGAATTGTAAGGTTAATTTTCATTTTTCAAACCTACATAGATATTACATTCTAGCTTATTCTTAATTTAAAAACTATTAAGAAGACCAATAAGAAAACTGGATTAAGCATTCTCATCGCTCTATAAGAAATTCGACAAAATTCCTAAATATTAGGTTATCCGGAGAGTATCCTTCTTTCGCAGACATGTTGTTTACTACAGTGCACCTTCGTACAAACGTGAAACCAAGACTGTGAAATGTCGCGGTATTTATCTAAACAGAACAGAATGGAGCGTACGAAATTCGACAAAATAATATAAAACAACAAACGTTGTGCGTCTATTATTTTCTCATAAAACGAAAGAAACTTTTCGGACAACCTAATATAAATTGTTTTTAAAAATTTTTCGAATGAAACATCGATAGAGCTGACGCTCATTATAACCTTTCTATAACGTTTTCTGTAGGTATGGTTCATTTGACCGAAACTCAAACGAGGTATCCGTTATCAGTGGTGACGAGAAGAATTGACGAGAGAACGCTCGGGACCGTCCCCTTTTCCCCTGCTTCATATTTGCGCCGGAAGCATCCCCATCCTCCAACGTAGAGGGGTAGAAAGGCTTCTTTACCCCACGGTGGATTCGTGGCTTTTTACGGGGAACCAATAATGAACTTTTTTTTCTCCTCCGGTATAAAAGTTGATTTGTAACAGCCTCTCTTTCTCGCCACCCTGTGGACTCTGTCGGTCCCGCAACTTTTCCTCGTAGCCTCTTAAAAGCGGCGAGAAGCGTCTCATTCTCGGTCGCTGATATCACTCGTGGCATTGCTCATTACTCACGCCGTCTTATCGTGCTTACCCCCCATCGAGGCAGCGTTGCGTCGGCTTTCGCTACACCCTTGCTTCGTCCACCACCCTTATTCCACTCTGGTTCCTTCTTTTTTTCGATGCCGCGGAATCTTATTCCAAATGCTCTTGAAAAAAATGTTTTATCATCTGCTTTGTCATCGTGCTATAATCTGCTATTTTATTTTTTATCTCTCTACCTTTTATTTCTATAATTTTATATTTTATGGTTGTTTGTTTTGCGATCAAGGATTGAGAAAATTTTTAATTTTTAATTTTGTCATGTGTTGTTTGACTGTCTCGTATAAAAGATTCATTTATTTATCATTCTTAATTAACAATACGTATTGCTCGTGATTTTGAGGTTAAGTTAACACAAGAAATGTGTACAAAATGGACAACTTTATAACTAAGAGTTTACTCCTTCCAACAATCACGCACCCCCTTTTTCAAACCTATAGCACCTTTTATCGTTGCCATTACTAGATTTCGTGAATTTTACCCCTCTCCGTTGTCGATCGGTCGATAGATCAATTGACGGTGTTGGTCGAGCATTATCCAAGCAACCGTTCGCTTCTCTCTCCTTTCACCGCTTTCAGCCCTATCGCGGTGTACCGCGTTAAATTTACTGCGGCCTTGATAGGAAAGTGGAGCGCACGCTCCCACGATTATCTGTCCTGTCGAATACTTGTCCTCCTACGACAAATTCTTTACATCTCTTGCTATACGGATTCTTTTTTTCTTTCGTTTCCTTTAGATGAGGGGCGAGCGGAAATATTTTTGAGAATGTTGCTATTTGTATTTTGTTGAAAGAACTTGTGATCGTATTGCAGTAATCTATTGGATTGGCAACTAAGTGATTGCGGATTTTGTCAATGCCATCTAACGACAAAACCCACAATCGTTTAGTTACCAACCCAATAAATATTTGAACAAGGTAATTGTATTACTAGTATTTTAATTGGTAAATTAGTACAAAAATAACTGTCCTAGCAGTAGTTGTAAGGAAGCCATTTTCCATTCTTCTGACGAATTTTCTTCCGACTGGAAAAAAATTAGTCAACTCGTTAACTGGAATGCCAATCTCTTAAGTGTAATATTATAATTATGTACCTGTTGTAGAAACGATTTTCTAATTAAGAGTTAACACGATCAACAGATTAACAAACATGATGCAGATGTAGAAAATACATTATCTTGACACTAATTCGGTATCGTATGTAGTATTAGGTTAGCAACTAAGTGATGGTGGCTTTTATCAGTACCACCAACTGACAAAATCAGTTGGTTATTTAATGTCAAGTTGATGGTACTGACAAAAGCCGCGATCACTTAGTTGCCAACCTAACACTATAATGTGGAATAGAAATAAAAATTGCTGCATCATATTGAATATTCTATCACAAGTTACGTTATATAACTGCATTGTAGCTTATACAGTACATGCAGGATCATTAGTAGTGTACAATAATATACAATACTAATATACACGAACATTTGCATCATTAATTCATGTCATTATTATGTATATTCCACACATTATTCATATGTAACCTTGATCATCACGTAGTATATTCTTATTATACAGATGTATTTAGATTAATATTCTGGTAGATTACTATCATCCTAACCTTACAACGTTGCTAAATATTAAACGAAGAATATATAAAATTCACCATCAGAGAATTAACCATTGGGTTAGCCAACCTAATAATTGTCAAATATTATTCAATGTTTCCTGGATACAACAATATTGCAAGCTACTGTTAACTCCGTAAGACAAATTTCCTCATTCGATTTACAATTATTGTTTGAAAAAATGACAAATCTCGATTTGGACCTCCATATTGTACTATAAACAGGCAAAGATACGAACCAATGGGTATATTGTACCAAGTATTGGTGAAGACGATCAAGTTGCACGGTGAGTGTTTCTTATCAGTAAATTAGCAGTCTAGTTGGCCTTCGTCGATACTGATGAGGGAAAGCAAGGCAGGAAGTGACAGGTATCAATCACCGGTGCATCTAGCGCAATGCCGCGGATGAGTTTCTGATACAGAAACTGCAGTCCTTTCTCGGCTGCTCGATAAGCACAATGAAGTAATTCCGTGGGTTCGATATCGGTTTTGTACGTGGCACAGAATATTACATTTTCGGTTTTCTTCCACTTGTTATCTCGCTTACCAAGAACACGAGGAGGTTGAAGATCTCATCTGTGATGATTTGAGAAATTAGGGAGTGGTGCAAGTTTCTATTTATACGTCAAGAAGATTTTGAAAATAGTGCACAATCTTTTTATCATTTTTGTTTCTTCGTGTTTTAAGACTCGATTTCTTGAAATGTAAGTATAGTAACATAGTCCTTTTTTCCATCACTACAAAATGTCCCAAAATCGAAGGAAAATATAAAATAATCTTTTTTAGTATCCTTTTTCAATTCTATAGTAAAATTTCCTCGAAACATTAAAGTCTTATGCTGTCTTTCAAGTATTGGCTTGCACCGTTAGATGCAAGATTTGTCCTCTTTTTTTTTATTAATGTCCTAATAAAAATGTTTAATTGTTCAATGAGACACATTTTATTTCACAGTATCTTCTATCCATCGGTTATATTGAAAATGTTCTAACTGTCAATTTTCATTCAATTTTTACAATTGTAAGAAGTTCAATGACCACCGTGACGTCACAGGAGAAACCGTGGCCATGTACGGCCCACGTGGCAGTTAAATGGTTAAAAACTACATCTCCGCTATGGAACTGATATTTCTTTATATATCGAAGCTGCAGACTGTTACAAAACGTTGATAAATGTACCAACTATTCATTATAGTACTAAACTTTGTTACAAGATCCCATTGTAAAATTCAATGCCCCGGTAGATTCAACTATCACCAGGCCTTGAATAGAGAACCGTGGACGTCGCGCAGGACGCTGGATCCGCCGGGTTCCGAGAAATATATGAACCGAGTAGACTCCACCCCAGCGAGTTGGTCGTAAGTCAAACGAGACTCTCAGTTCGGCAACTGCGTCGAACTCGACTGTTGGAAGCCATCGTGGCGCGCGAATAGGCAAGAAAAGGTGGAAGAAAGCAGAGGTGTGAAAGAACGAAAGGTAAAAACGAGAAGAAGCTGGAAGGAACGTAAGCGTGAAAAAAAACGTGAGAGAAAGAGACGAGGGAAAGGGGTATAGGTAGACGCGAGTATGGAAAAGGGGGATGAAAACGTCGCTGGAGAAAGAGGGTAGGAACGGTGTGACGTATGGCGTGTCGTCAGTGAGCGTCACTTAGAGTGGCGGATGAGAAAACGTCGTGGAAGCGGGAAAGAGAACGGCCGGGAGTCTAAGAACCGCCAGAACCTGTCTGCGCCGGTGACGGCGCATTGTTGGCAGGGAAATCAGACGAAAAGGCGCGATAACTAACCGCATAATAAATGAACTGTTCACGGGAGTGTGCTAGGCGAACGGGTGCTGTGTACCCGCTCACAGCCGAGCTGCTGATGCGCGTCCCTGGAAAAGCCATCCCTTTTCGTCTTCTTTTGGATTATCTGCCGCGGAGAATTCTATGGAGCCTGACATATTCTATGGAGGCGTAGTGTGACACGCTCGCGGGCAAAGAATTCCGCGCGGACCGTCGCGATATGACCTGATTTTTCTCACATCGGAGTTGAGTGAATGGAAAACATGAAGACAATTACAGGATCGAACGTGTGGTTTGTGTAAAGGTGAGTCGAATTGTCTAAAAATTACTGTGTTACGCTATGAACCAAGTTTTGACAACAATATTTGACAATAAAAAACAACAATAAAAAATTAATTATAATATTATCTTGACTTTTGGTAAATTTCATTGACAGGTACAGTGGCTGGGAAAGGTATGATTGTAATGTAGGTTGTCAACGTTGCTGAAGTTCTTGAATTTTTATTTTCTAACCTTACTTTTGTTATAATATTGGGTTGACAACTGGGTGATTGTGGTTTTGTCATTAGGTGTGTTAAAATACTTTCAATGCAACCTGGACTATAGGTGGTTACCTTTTTGGTCCGATTCTTAGCAATTTTTGATCCTAACTGTTCAACATTTTTTTATATTTTCGTGCTAGCTACGCTTGTCCTTTATTCTGCGTTTCGTTTCACAATCTTTGTCGAATAAGTATATTTCACGGCTCTGCTGAATGGCACAATGTAAAATGCGTTGCGAGTGCCATTCTAAAAGCTGATACTTTGATTTTTGTTTTTCTTGCTTTATGGAGTACCATCGCGTTTGAAATTGATGTACTTAACAATAACTCTAAAGCTAATTTTATATATCACTTGAGGGTTCTTCTATGTGCTGTAGAATATGCTACCATTTGATCTGATAAATCTACAGCATATTTTCCTCTATTCGAATCTACCACTACCATTGGTTTATCACAAACATAATTCTTTTTCCGCACCTCTACCATTCCAGCCGAATGTTTCGTCGAAATCATAAAAATAATCGTAATACTGTTTACTAATATCTCCTGCATGTTTCAACAATATATTTTGCTTACGACGAAATGACGAATCCGAATGATTCGTTGAAATAAACGAAGCCTTGTTATAATATGTCGCTATCAGCTGTTACCAAGGCGCCATGGTGGTCACCCGTGGCCACCAATAAGATAAACGGTCCGTTGGGGACGAATGTTGTCTTACGTCATCAATTTATTATTATTTTGTCATTATATGCTTTGAATAATAAAAACAGCACGTTGCTTCGTACGAAATCGACGCGGAAATGCAAATACAATTGGCAGACGATTTTCACACGTGAGAAAGCTAATACCGTGGCGTCCTGAGCGAATCGTTTGATTTCGGCGTGGCAGTCAAAGCGTTAACCTACAGTTGAATACTCGAAGACCAACGCTTGAATGATCTGAATCGTCGCCCATTAACGCATTGCAGTCGTTTCACACTCGAACGAAACGCAAAAACATCGAATCTTCTGGAGATTCAGCGGCGTTGGTAACGGTACATGTGCAGAACAAATTCTCGCGGCGGGAACTGGCGAAAATAGGGGGCCCGCGAGACGAGCTTTCCCGTTACGTAGCCTCTCACCAGCGGTTTGCCATTTGAAAGATATTTTTTTGCTTTGGAGTACGGGTCGCGAGAAAAATAGCCGCGAATTGTGAGCAACGGCACAACGAAAAGCAATAGAGGAGGAAAGAGGGGGCGGACGACGTATCGTAGAGGAAGGCTAGACGAAGGAAGTCAGGGGGACGAAGTGATGGATGAACGCGGGCCCGTTTCTCGAGACGAGCCTCGGCGGACTGACATGTTTATACGAAGGCTGTCTGTAAAGGTGGCCGTAGCTTTGCTTTCCCGCTCCTCTTTTGTACCGTACGTCTCAAGCAAAGCGTTTCTCGCTTACGATTCCCGTTGCGTCTCTTCTCTTCTCTCCTCGTCCGTTGCCTCTTTCTCGATGGGCCACCGAAAAGGGGAGCTTAAACGGGAAATAATACAGTCGCGTGATTAATTAAAGGTGACGCGTTCGCCCACCTACGAAGATCGCTAACCGTCTCGCTCTCGCGTCCGCTATTTTTCTCTCAGTCTTGGATCATCCTCTCGCTTCTCATTGTTCGCCACTTCTGTTAGGCTCGCTGGTAACCTACATATCCGGCTGGAATAAAGCAGCCTCGTATTGTCGGCCACGGCTTGAGTAATAACTGTGCTTTGATTTCTCGAATTTCGCACCACTTGCACGAGTCTCCGCGATTAATAATCTTATTAATAACCACGCGATCTCTGTATTTGCGACGTGACGCCTTCACGATGTTGGTATACACGTTGTCGCTCGTAAGAGGGCCGGATAATGCGTTGTCGGTGAAAACGCGAAGGGAGTTTAGACAGCGTGGCTTAACATGATTGCGAGAGGATCTTGTTGGTTACGTGAATGACGGCAATTGGAGGTTAGTTTAGCGTGGATTAGGTTCAGAGGTGGCGCTCCTAGGCTCTGCCAGGGGTACAGTGATACTTAACCCTACAATCCTCTTAACGTTATACCGACAGAGTAAATAGGTAGGCGATAGAGATACATATGAATAGAATGTATATAGATGGACATTAACCTAATTATTATTTTAAACAATTTTGGAGTTGTCAATTGATAGTCTTGTCTATTGCAATAAATTATTAATTAACATACAAAATAGAAAGTTATTATGTTTCAAAGCGATAGATACAGATTTATGGAATATTAAAAATTGCTTAAAATATATATGTAGTGGACGTGTTGTTGGTTAAATCAATAACGAGACGAATTAATTTAATTAACTATATTTACAGATATCCTAAAATGTAGAATACAAAGTTAATCGCAAGCTCTGCATGCTTCATGATATTCGTTGTAAGATCGCGCGATACTATGGTACTGATAATAATTGTTATGGTGATTTGCTGGACTTTCTTATGTTTATTTTCTTATATTTATTCTCTAGACTCACTGACTATGTTTGGAGAACACGGTCGTCTATTTCTACCGGTCGCCGGTTGTAGGTTACACGTAGCAGCGAAATTGCTTTGTTTATTACATTGTGTGCGTCGTACAGTGGCAAAACAACTATATGAATTATCTTCGTATCGAAACGTCCTGTGACGCACGTGCCGCTACACACATATTGTTGAAAAACGTATAAAATATATATTTATTGTACAGTAGTTATAACATTATGTACCTACTATATGAAATTAAGTTTTTTAATAAAAATATGAATTTTCTTAAACTTCTATAGGCAGTCTGTATATGAGCTAAAATAAAAAAAAGAAAAAAGGAAAAATAGAAAATATTTTAAGATCATATTAACGTCCTATGATTTTTATATAGTACCCATCTATAGCAAATCTTCTTTATTGGTTTTATGTGGAATCCGTGTCGACTGCCTTGTAATAAGAAATCAAATACGACTGTGTCACTTTTTATCGCAGAGTTAACAGAGGGTAAAACGAGATAGATCAGCTTATTGCCCAAGTAAACACAAGGCTATTTAATCATCGGTGTACGTGTATATTTTATTCGTGTTTGCAAAGACCACGAGTGTTTGACAATCGTCCCTTTAAACTGTCCATAATGCCTTGCTGTCCCGATCGATTCGGTGTCAGATTCTTTCAATCTGTCGTCTATGAATTTTATACTCTAAATTATAGCGAAGCAAAAAAAGCGATCGAACGACAATATCAGAAGAAAGGAAGATTTTCCACGAAGCGTAAAATAACGTAGCGTAACTTTAACCGTGGGCGTGCCAGTCTGCGGACATGAATAGAAAGCACCTTTAATTAAAAAGGAAAACTTACGACCTTGAGAGGAAGATTACGAACGTGCACGCTAAGCGCTGCGGCTCGCTCTTTCATTTCCAAATCTATCCCCACTCCTCTCAATTTCGAGGTACGTGCTAACCTAGAAAAGTTGAAAGAAAAAGAAAATACACCAGCTATTACGAACTCCACAAAAATGTCCTCTTTCATAGATAATGGCTCTGTTTTCACGATGCTGGGCTAACAAAGTCACCGTGGATAGATTTTCAAAGGTAAATCGCGGCTAAGCTCGAGTGCCGCGGGACCAGTGGCTCTGGTTGACCGAGTTCTCTCGAGACCAGCTACGAAATTTTCCTTGGAATATGAATAAATTTATCGAAAAGCCCGAAGACAGTGGAGCGTGCCGTGGGGTGGTTCTCGATGGAGGGCCAAATGATGGTCGAGGGTGGGGAGGGGGCTTGCGAGCTCGGGGGCCAAAAAGAGTTTGAAACTGCTCGAGCACCCCTATATTATAAATATCAGCCATGAAAGATGGCGCAGACAGCAGCAGGGAGGCAATGGGTCTGGGGGACGGCTGGGTAAAGGAGTGGAACAGAACCGGAATTAGCATAATCAGAATAATTTCCACCAGCTGACAGCGCCCTCATTCTTTTTCCTGCGACGCGATTCTTCCGCTGCTTTATTTTCCCTTGTTTTCCGCCTTCCGCTGGCTTCTCCTTGCCTCTCTCTCTCTCTCTCTCTCTCTCTCTCTCTCTCTCTCTCTCTCTCTCTCTCTCTCTCTCTCTCTGTTTTTTCGTCCTTTTCCCTTTGGGTTGCCTCTTCTTCTTACTTCTCGTTCTTCCCCAATTCTCGCACCGTTGCCGCGGCCACTCTTCGATGCATCCCGCTTCGGCCGGAACAACTAACAGCCACATTTCCTTCCGTTTCCCTTCGTCGATGAAAACTTCCTCCCATTGATTCTTCTGCCTCGGCAATTCTGCTTTCAACCGTGTTTAAGGATCTTCAAAAAACGATTCCGATTATATTTCAATCATCGTTCGATATACACTGTGATTTGTAAATAATCGTATTATGTTGTAAAACGGGAAATATTCTGGAGTTTTTCCATTTTTGAGGCAGCGCTTTGGTAACATTATTTCTCATCTTTTTATCTGTTTAACAAACTGATTAACTTTGTAATTAAACTGTGCATTCTTATCCAATTTCATATTTTTATGAACACATTTAATGGAATTTAATTTACGGAAAAATTGATTTCTATTAGGTTGTCCGGAAAGTTTCTTTCGTTTTATGAGAAAATAATAGATGCACAAGGATTTTTGTTTTATTCTATTTTGTCGAATTTCGTACGGTCTATTTTGTTCTGTTCAGATAAACACCGCGACATTTCACAGACTTGGTTTCACGTTTGCATTGTTGTAAAGAACAAGTTTGTGAAAGAAAAACATTTTTCGGATAAGCTAATACTAAACAATATTTCATATATTCTTATGTATTTCCAATATTTCGTACATTTTGTCTATTCATGGTTATCTAACCTAAAATTATAAACTTGCGTTCCTTCGTTTCCGCTTTATTTTCTCTTGGATATTTTCTATAGGAAATTAAGTCCATTAGAAATGATTTAGAAATTGTCCTCGTAAGATTATTAATTATAACCTAATACATCAGAGCAAATGAAGAGTTCGATGAAAAAGGATCTCTAATTTGTAAAAACTATTCTAAATATTAATACGTTTGATGCTAATAAAATATATCTGTATTTACCTGTGTCACTCCTGGAACTGCACATTTTCTTCACGAGAAATGCCTTTACCTTGAGCAACGATGATTATTCTAACGATTCTTTTCCACTGTTTTGTTCAATTGCCTAATGAGATTTCTTGAAATACACGAGAACTAAAAATACACTGGTTGTGTCAGTAGCACAATGTTACTTATTGTTACACATTCGCACTGACGTGGTGTTAACGTATATATCAATGCAACAAATATATTCAAATACTTTAGAATATATTCTTATAAAGACTAGAAAATCCATAATGAAATCTTCTAGAATCTAAATATAATATAATCTGCATTAAAAAAGAAAATACCTTTAGTCTTACTACTCTTCGAATATTAGATCTTCCGAAAAGTTTCTTTCGTTTTATAAGGAAATAATGGCCGCACAATAATCGAATTACGTATGATCTATTTTGTTCTTATTGAGAATTTCGGATATTAATAGCCGAAATAATGGTATAGGAACGCTGAATTTACACTTAGAATTTATATTAGAATAGTTATATACTTATTTGATAAACGATTTCAAAGATATTCATCGATACACACTTGCACGCGTCATACCTTCTTCCATACTACGACTGTTAACCGACTGAACAGTTTACATTTCTTTGTTTTCGAGACGCCGCGCACACATATGCTTCCACACACTGATATTGGCATACAAGTACCATTACTACGCAGCTAACCTGTCTAGCACCTAAAGTTATATATATCACAATAGTTCTATCAAAATAAAGATTACAATGTTTGACAGATTAGGTTTCATATTTGTATAAAGATACATCGTTATAAAAGACGTGTCTGTAAAAGAAAGACACTTTTCGGACAACCTAATAATTTTTAAACATTTTGTTCCGTTGCGATAAACACCGCGATATTTCACAGACTTGGTTTCACGTTTCTGCACTGTTGCAAAAAACACGTCTGCGAAAGAAAAACATTTTTCGGATAAGCTAATACTAAAAAATATTTTATCTATTCTTATATATTTCCTATATTTCGTACATTTTATCTATTCATGGTTATCTAACCTAAAATTATAAACTTGTATTCCTCTGTTTCTGCTTTATTTTATCTTGGATATTTTCTATAGGAAATTAAGTCCATTAGAAATGATTTAGAAATTGTCCTCGTAAGATTATGCAACATCGCATAAAGATATGTCGATTTTAAAAATCAAATCGATAGAAATCGATATCGCGTAGCAGAAGGACGTTCGTACGAAGAATCTTGCCGTGGAATGGCGTCGTACGGCCTGCTTTTCCACTAGTACAGTGGATTCCATCCCCACAACCGGCCTCCACCTCCAGAAATATATCAAAGTTCATGCGTTTCTACCTAATATCATTCGCGTGCACAGCTTCGTCCCTCCTAGCCACTTCCAGGGCAACCGAGTTGCCGGTTTACGTGCCTGCAATCCACTTCCGCCACCCCTTTAACCCTCTCACCACCAAACTCGCGTTTCCCTGATCTTTATTCATTCTTTCGCCTCGCCCATTTCAATTTTTCTACAGTTTAGCCGAAGGAAAAGTCGTGCCTCGCCCCAACGGATCCCCGGGCCCCCGTGCACGCGCGCGTGCTCGATAAATTTTTCGCGATTCCTAATGTTTAGCCTTTATGGCTCGCCAGCCGGCGGTTTAAGAATCCGTTGGAAGGGTTATATCGTAGACTGTTAACCCAAGCCGCTGTTTTCTGCGGTTGCCGTGTAGGGTGGTTGAATATTTTGCATTACATTGTTCCTTTATTAGGTGTAAGCGCTGGTGGAATTATGTATTTTTATTGAATATGTATATATATTGTATTTATATTATGTATATTATATTACATTATACTTTTTACTTTCATTATATATTTTTGATGAATTACGTATTTTTACTGGATATATATTTATCAAATTACAAAATTAAAGTAAAAAATACAATATAACATATATATATAGCATCGAAAATTTGGATGTTCATGTATTATGTTCAATGTTCTTTGTATTTCAGGAATAGCGAATAACAAGAAGCAATTCCGTATTTATCTAAGTATATTTTTTTAAATTTTCTATGACTTTTTGTACAGTATATGGAAGACGGTTATTATTTTTTTAATATGCAAATACTATAATTAAATTTATATAATAAATAATTATACGTGCCTTTCATTGTGATCTCTTTAGTGCAAATTTGACACTATATTCTATTGACTATTTATTATCGCTAGTGTTAAGGTTATTTTCAGGAATAGCAAATAACAAGAAAGAATTCTGTATTTACTTAAGTATATTTTTTTAAATTTTCTATGACTTTTTGTATAGTATATGGAAGACGGTTATTATTTTTTTAATATGCAAATAGTATAATTAAATTTATATAATAAATAATTATACGTGCCTTTCATTATGATCTCTTTAGTGCAAATTTGACACTATATTCTATTGACTATTTATTATCGCTAGTGTTAAGGTTATTTTCAGGAATAGCAAATAACAAGAAAGAATTCTGTATTTACTTAAGTATATTTTTTTAAATTTTCTATGACTTTTTGTATAGTATATGGAAGACGGTTATTATTTTTTTAATATGCAAATACTATAATTAAATTTATATAATAAATAATTATACGTGCCTTTCATTGTGATCTTTTTAGTGCAAATTTGACACTATATTCTATTGACTATTTATTATCGCTAGTGTTAAGGTTATTTTCAGGAATAGCGAATAACAAGAGGTAACTCCATATTTATCTAAAAATATACAAGTCGTACGATTCATCGATTTCATCGCAAACCGTTCGATCCTCCTTTTGGAAAGTTCTTAGAAAAAAGAAGAGAACCCTCGAGAAAAAAGTGCTTATATTATATACCATTTATACAAGTAAGAGTCGGCCCTCTCTTAATATTATCCATCCATTATTCATCTTGGATCACGGTAGGAATCTTTCGAAATCGTATTCGCGAGTAAAGACGGTAAGAAACGTCCGATTCAGATTCAAATGCTTATAGATCCCGCTGTAGATCCACAGCCATCCCATGGTCCATTGTATTTATTGGCAGAATGCACGTTCACGCGAGTCCACGCACAACTTGTACCGACTGTTTCTGTGAATCTCGAATCGAAATTCCCTAAGAGAGCTTCTGAGAAAATAAATACCCTGGCCACTTTCTACTGTTCTCCTTTTCACATCTCTGTTCGCTTCAACAGTGCCTTTATCGACGTAAATAAAAACGTTTGATCAGTTTTATGAATTTCGACGTATCTTCGACAAAGAAGTGGAAAATGCGGATGACATTGAAACCTTGCATTTTATAAAAGGAGAATTTACTTTCAAGATCGTGTTAGAATAGTGTCAATATTTATAAATACGTAATATTTGATAAAAAGAACATTTTTAACTAACTCTCCATGACAGTATCTGTACAGCCTTCCATTGCTATTAGATTATCCGAAAAGTTTCTTTCGTTTTATAAGGAAATAATAGACGCACAATGCTTTTTGTTTTATATTAATTTATTGAATTATGCATGTACGTAATAACAGAAATAGAACGAAATTGATCATACGTAATTCAATAAAATAATATGAAACAGAAATTGTCGTTCGTCTATTATCACCTTAAGAAACGAAAGAAACTTTTCGGACAACCTAATACTTTCGTATTACTATCTCGAAATCTAAAAACCTAAAGACTACATACTAATCATACATAATGTATGGTATGAATAGCGCCATTTCCCACGATGGTAGCAGATTCCGATCAATTCAACGCGGATCATACCACGCTTCAACTGTGAATCTCATATTTTCTACTTTACAAATCAAAAAAGAGGACCTACTATTCGGCACGAACTATTAGGTTGTTCGAAAAGTTTCTTTCGTTTTATAAGGAAACAATAGACACACAATGTTTTTTGTTTTATATTAGTTTATTGAATTATGCACGTACGTAATAATAGAAATAGAACAAAATTGATCATACCTAATTCAATAAAATAATATAAAACAGAAATTGTCATTCATCTATTATTAACATACAGAAGGAAAGAAACTTTTCGGATAACCTAATACTATTCTAAAAGAAAGAACTGTGTTTAATAAATATGATAAAATCTACCTTATCTCTTCATGTATATTTTCCCATTATTTTCTATAACAATTTTCTATATCTATACGCAAGTGAAAATCGAACGAACTTATTACTCAACCCGAAAACATTAACGATCTAATGTTAGCCTAACCTAAACCGAAAATTTTATCATTTAAAATCTTCCAGCGGCTGTTTTAAAAACTTAAAAATGTCACTATGGAAAAAGTACGCGATCCGACAGATATTAAATCGAAGAGGGAAAAAAGGAGGTTGCGTGCGATCTCCTTTCTCCGGCGTATTTGTATTTTAAAGCACAAAAGACGCGAAAGGGGATGATACGAGATCGAAGCGCGGAATAACGCGAGGGTGGTGGCTCTCTCGGTATAAGGGTAGTCGCAAACAGAATGGTGGGGCGTTCTCTCTCTCGCATTCTCTCTCTTTCTTCGTCTCCCTTTCCACCCGATGGGGTTGGGTTTCAACCATGATTTCCATTCGCCAGCCATCCATCTTGTTTGAGACTGGAAACTGACAGATAGACGCGGATCCGAGTGCCGGTGACGTGGCAAGTCTTGCACGGCTATGCAGACGGTCGTGTTGGTGCACGTGCTCGCGCGTCCTCGTGTATGTACGCGCGACGTTACGGAGCAAGTGTACACGCGAGGAACGTGGAGCGTCGGCCAACTTCCGTATCCGCGTGAAAAATTCATTTTCGACGACATTAGCGCGCCAAGAAATTGCTTTTTCTTTCTGCCGGACGCTCGGCCTCCTCTTGTCGATCGACGCCGATTGACGTGTTGGCTGAGCTCTCGACTTCCTAGGTGGAATTTGTTGAAAGCAGCCTTCCACAAAATCAATTCGCTATGTAAATGATCCTCACGGTAGACGAGTTTGTTCCAACACTCGCATTGCGAGTTTATTTTATCGATTCACTTTCGCTACATAGTTTTTTGTATCGTAAGATCTACACTCAATTTTTTGTCATTTTTATTATATTTTATTAACACTTTGACTGCCGCGTGAATCATATACGACACGCGGTTTGTCCCGTGACGCCACGGTTATCATCGCGGACCAGAACGCTTCAATTTCTTACAGTTGTAAAAATTGAATGAAAATTGACAGTTAGAATATTTTGAATATAGCCGATAAATAGAAAATACTTTGAAATAAAAAGTGCCCCCAATTAAACGTTTTTATTAAAACATTAATAAAAAAAAACAAAATGAGGGCAAATCTTACATCTAATGGTGCACTGTGTTTGCATACATATCTTTGATGGGTAATCTACGAATATTATTATAAACACACCTTAGAAAATAATTGTAAATACTGCTTTAGAATCATAGAATTGAGGTTAGAAGTATGAACTTACCTTTCCAAAATTTCAAATTGGCATGCTACGTTAACCTTTAATTTTTTAGTATTCCTATATATATATAAGCTTACTTTTCTTTTACTTTATTATTCTTTTATACTTACTTTTACTTTACTATTCTATATATATAGAATAGTGAGGTTAACGTAGCATGCCAATTTGAAATTTTGGAAAGGTCAAGGTTGTTTCTAATTTTCATTAGAATTATTCTATATATACTCGATTTCTATTCCTTTCTGATGTTCAATGAAGTATGAATCTCTAAAAATTCGTCATTTCATACGCTAGAACCTAAAATTTTACTTTTACTTTTCTTAGAATGCAGAACTTTTTTAAAGAACGTTTACTTTATCAATATTCTTTGCGTAGCAAATGGAAAATGAAATTGAACTTTAATTAAAGAAGAAGATTAATCGTCAAGATTTATATTTTTCGAGATTACAAACACGCTTTGGAAAAGTTTTTTCTGAAAATATAATTTTTCAATGTTTTTGCATCCACGTAGGTATAAAATTCTTATCGACGATATAAATCCGCAAAATATTTTTTTCTTTACTTTTCAGTTGATACCTTGGCATCGCTACTTCTTCTGATTGTATCTAAAGGAAGAGTCTTACTTATGAAATAATTAACGTCTACCCTTACTTAAAGTCGATATGGCTATTAAGATAAAATTAAAAGCGTGTAGTTACTTAACTGTAAACTGTATTTATCGCTATCTCCGTTATTTCCACCTATTCATGACGTAAGCGTGCATTGTACCGTACTGTGTAATTATCGCAAGCATTCAATCATCAACTACCTATTTAATAAAAGTCGTGACCGAATTCTGTGGCGAGTTTCTATGCGCTATCTGACATCTACACTAAACATAATCGATCTTTTTAATTCTAGTCTCTGTAAGCAAATTAGAAACACCTGACTTGTCGTTCGTTCATATTCCACCAACATTTTCTTTTCAGTTTGATTATGAATTGACTATCTTATAATCTATTCTAATTTTTCTATCAAAAGCAATAAACCTTAAATGTGTGTTGGTATATATTAGGTTGTCCGAAAAGTTTCTTTCGGTTTATTTGGAAGCACAACGTTTTTTGTTTTATTCTATTTTGTCGAATTTCGTACGATCTATTTTGTTCTGTTCAGATAAACACCGAGACATTTCACAGACTTGGTTTCACGTTTCTACGAAGGTGCGCTGTTGTAAACAACACGTTTGCGAAAGAAACACACTTTCTGGACAACTTAATATATTACAAAAATTTTAAGAAGCTAAAACGGTTATATAAAAGTAATTATCTTCGAAATTACAATTGAAGTAATGCAAAAAATTATTTACAAATTTACATAATTTACAAATTTTTCTAAGTGTGTACATAAAATAAGATATTTACATAATTTACCAATTTTTCTACGTGTGTACATAAAATAAGATATTTACATAATTTACCAATTTTTCTACGCGTATACATAAATGAGAAATTTATTAAATCCACAAGATCCAAAAGTCCTTACAAATTTTTATACATACGTAATTCACAAATCTACGAAATCTGAAATATCTAATAAGCTGCTGCAAATCACATCTTCCAGGCTTAAAGTCCCTGTTATATACTGCTCTGGTTCAGATTGCTTGGTAATGTACGTAGAATTGTTGACGTCCATCTCAGCCGCTGTTGCCGCTGTAGCCGCCGTTGCCGCCACAGTCTCTATTGATGCTGTAGCTTCCGTTGCCAACGGTATCCAAAACGTCTGCGTTGGCAACAGCGGTAACGTTGCTGCCGTTGCCGCTGATTGTTCTTGTACGTTTGTATTTAAATTATAATGATACTCATCCGCGTTCTTCTTTGAATCCATAGGCAAATTTCGTGGTACATAATTAGCATTTTCTGCCTGTGGATATTGCATTTGGTTTCCGTATTGTGGTTGTGCATTATACATCGTATAATTGTATGTTTGATGTAAATTTTGAGGTGGAACCTGATATTTAGCTGATAACTGATATGGGTTTAGTATTTCATATTGATTTAGTACTGGATATTGATTTTGAAACTGATTATAGTAAACCGTACCCTCAGGAGCGTACGTTTGTTGACTGCCACACTGGGGATAACTAAACATGCAAGATGCTTTTGTTTGTGTTTGTGTATTGGTTGATGCGTTATGAGGATACGTGTACATAATATTATTCATTGGCACATTTTCAACATTCCAGTTGGCAGCCGGTGCGATGTCAGTATTTTTGGACATAGAGGCATCAGTCTTCGCATCCGCGGATTCGTTACTGGTTCCACATTTGAGAAATACTTCCTTCTTACGCTTCATCCTCCGATTTTGAAACCAAATTTTAATTTGTCTTTCTGTTAAAGAAAGTTCTAATGCCAATTCAATACGTCGTGGACGACACAGGTAATTCGTACTGCTAAATTCTTTTTCCAGCTGCGCTAGTTGTGCACTGGTGTATGCTGTTCGAGTACGTTTAACCCGCTGTTTTCCTGGTTCTAAAATTAAAACAGTATTTTTTATTTAATATATGTCTGAGAAGGTGTATTAAAAATTATAGTTAGGGAAATTAGAGTTTTCGGAATTTATAAGAATAAGAATTTACAGTAGAATTGTTCAGATTTAGAATATTTTATATTTCTAATTTCTATATGATAAAAATATAATTTTCGCCTGGAAATAGCTTAGAGTATATAAAAATAAGTTGACCATTTTTTTCAGAAGAAATTTTTCTTTCAAAACGACTATTATTTTTTTTTGAGAGTTATATTTACACATTCAACATGTGTTACGACCGTTCGCGGAGAGACGCGATCGCGAGGAAACGCGTCAGCGAGAGGCGTAAATTCTCGCTACGATTCCGATAGTCGACGCCGTGAATCAGTCGTTCCCCTGTTTCGAATAACAGATAGTTCAAATGATTTTAACACTGAATTAACGGGGTTAATTATCAGTATACGCTTCTATTTTTAACAATATTTAAAATTATAATTAACACGTTACAAATGATTTAACTCGACTTTATCATATTTCTCGACATCTCGACATCGATATTTCTCTGAACCTCTCGATGCATTCGGTTTGAATCCTCAGATCATACTGATCCCCACCACCCTCGAGTCACCCTATGATCACGTATGCCATCTTTTTTGCGTAGGTAAACTAACGGACCGAGGGCGAATCGATGTTTTCTAGAACTCGCTGCTTGACGACAACTATGTGTTTATCGCTTTTTGTATATCTCGCCGATCATGTAAGACGATCTGTCTGCGATAGTGTAGTACCAAGGTAGACGATTAGGAATACGGTTTATAGTAAGCCCCGGGGCATAACAACATGTACAACATATATAATATGCGTTCGCGATTATAAGACGGTGAAAATATAATTTTTAAGTGAAAGTTTTATAATTGTAAGCTGATTATCTTTTTATCAAAGAACTTGTGGTTTCAACGAATTGTTCACATAAGATTTTTTCAATGTGTAATTTCGACGGGATAGAAATATAATTTCCATGTAGAAACAGGAATCGTCTGGAGAGTGCGAATGGAGAAGGTGTCAAGGGTCGCTCAGTAGGAAACTCGTCAGCTCACGAGGTGGTTATGTTCCCGCTGTGCGACTCAAAGGCTCAACACTGAAGCCGTGTTATTGGATTAAATGGTCCTGGCGTGAATTTACAAGCAAATACAATTCGTCAATGACACAGATGAAACAAAGAGAACCGCCTAGTCGTTGAGGTCGCGAGGCTCGCACGCGACAATTTGTCGATCGATGATTGATAAACGACGTTCTCTGACGTAACCTGACTCTGCCAGGGAAGCCGTGAAAAACAGAAATAATCGACGAAAAATGTGCCATGAAATTGAAACTATTCCAAAAATTATCGTTTTTCATTTAATTCATAGTTGTTATAGGTATAATATACTTATGATTTTCTCTTTCCTTTTTTTTCGTTTTACTATTAGAATTCTTCGCTGTTTTTCACGATTGAATTAAAAGTTATTTGTAAATTATGTGGATCCAGGTAACACTTTCTGTACCTGTAGAAGAGTCGAACGCTCTATCGGAGACTTCAATGAAAGAAAAGAAATAGAATTCCTTATTTTCCTGTGTAACTTACTAAACTGATCGAAAACGATGGATAGAAATTTGTATATAGTTAAACACGTGTGCACGTCTCAATATTTTATCTTCGTCTATCGATACGTCAACAGCCTATTGCGACATGCGATGCGAACTGCGTGTTCTTTAGATATTTCTGGGCATATCGATGCCCTGAGGGGAAGAAACATTCGAGTAACATTCGAGGAGACGTTATCGTCGAAAATGGACGCCGAATTTTCACATTCTGATTGAATTACGAAGGTAGACACACGCTCCATCTTGAAACTAGTGACGAAAATGATAAGGACGTTATCTGTCTATCGACCTCGTTGATAAGCTAATTTCATGAAAATTCTTAAAATTTAGAAACAATAAGGAAATATTCGAAGAAGGAATCATTCTTTGATTTAAATATGACTAGACAAATATTCTTAAGGAAAGAAAAGATTTTTGAGATAAAAATTTGTCGAAATGAAGAATTTTCGATGAAGCAGAAAACTACGATATCGAGATAATTAAGGTGTATTTTCGCAACCAATAAACGTGTCACCACTGACCCAAGGATAGCAGTCCATCATCTGGTGACTCTGTTTTATGTAAACCTATGTAGAGCATCGACGAGCAAGCGGGACGAGAGCGCCGTTTTATAATCCCTCGAGACTAAAGTCTCCTAAATGGGCAGCTCGTTAATCAAACTTGATTCAATAATGTCTACAGGAACGTCTATTTGCTGTAGAATCTGTGACGGCGTTGGACGTTCTTGTTTAACGTTGCTGTGTAATTTTACCTATCAAATAAAAACGTTCGCGTGCTTTCTTTTTCTTCGTAATCGGCTAATTTTAAACCTGCCTTAATTTTACCTATTTCTAATACATAAACAAAGAAAATGTACATATTTTTAAAATTTTAAATGCTTCGTTAAATGGCCACTAGTAGATACATAAATATTTCAACTGAACAAGATTGATAAAATGAATATTATAATATTTTACCACTACTTTCCATTTATAAAAGAAGAAAATGTACTGTTTTAAGTGCTTTGTTAAATGACCACAAGTAAATGTATAAATATTTAAACTGAACAAGACTGATAAAATAAAAATAAACAATTTTTAGTAAACCATATTTATGTGACTATTATAATATTTTATTACTACTTTCCATCTATAAACAAAGAAAATGTACTATTTTAAATGCTTTGCTACATGTCCACTAGTGGATATATAAATATTTAAAGTGAACAAGATTGATAAAATAAAAATAAACAATTTTTAATAAACTTTATTTATGTGGATATTATAATATTTTAAGAAACGTTAGATCTAGAAATCTAGATATTACATATTATACACAAAATGGATAATTTTTTAAACAAATTTTCTATTCGATAAAATTTCTCCAAATATTTTTAACAAATCAGTATAAAAATTATTCACTCTTCTTAATTCGTTGATCTAAACGAAAACTTGTACTACATTCTTCTCTTTCATGAAGAATTCTAAAGAATTAACTTGAATTTATAAGAATATGAAGTAAAAATAATTCCTTTAAATCAGAAAAATTTCAAAGATCAATTTAACGTTACTCAACCATCTGAAAGAAACTAAATTACATAAAAATAAATAAATATCAAGATAAATACCTTGAGGTAATGGCGAATTCGTTTTTTTTGCAACCGGAACCGGCTTCTGCCGCGATGTACCTGGCATCTGCTCCAAATATTCTGTCCTCTGTCCTCTATCCACCCACATATTGCTGCTGGATCCGTTTATCTCCCATGATGTTTGTTGATTACAGTCTGTAGTCAAGCCACTTTGGTATGGAGGATATCCAGAGTAGCTATCATTAGAGTAGTTGGATGAAGTCGACATGGGTGAAGATCCGATGCTGGTCGATGGCTGATATAAGTTGTTTTGAGCCATGATGTTCTGCGATGGATAATTGTTCATTCTTCCGGTGTTGTCCATGTCTGTACGAGGTACATTTCACTTTTCGACTGACTTCAGCAATATTGAAACGTCCGGCAATTTTGAAACGTTCAGCACTGAAAGTATTCGGTTGAGTGTTCAGTACTGAAGTGTCAGGTTGCGCGTTCGAGAGGCTACTAAGAATGCACTTGCATTGGTTAACTATTTCTAGTTTGTAAAATGTCTACTGTCCAACCAGGCTCAACCAATCAGAACGTTCGATTTTCCAAAGAAAACCCTTTTGTCTTTGGAGGGGATTGTTATCGACAATCGCATCAGCCTAAATTGGGACCTGAGGGAATAGAGTGGCCATAACTCGGAATTACTCACACTATATGCAAAACACACTAAGCTTTTGCCTGTTATTTGGTGGTCCATAAAAGGGTCCATAAAAGGGTCCAATAAACCTGTACATTCTTAACACAATTTCAATTACTTCTCAGAAATAACATTTTGCATTGAATCTTGGAATTTCTTTTCACGATCGCAGCTGATCGTTCATTCGATTTAATTGTTTTCTCTTTCTAATAAATATTGTGTTCTTCGAAAATTATTTTTATAAATAAATTCTGTAGGGAAAGTTAATGTTGTTTTCATATTTGCGCCGTTTTTCAGGACTTCGTATTATTTCTCCAATAATTTTTGTCTCATCTCGTGTTAAATAATTTCAAACGATTTTTCTATTAATTTCTTCAATCCAGTCTTCAAGATTAGACAAATCACGAGCTGATAATGTCCCCAATAACGCGTTCGGCACAGAATTCTCTTTCAGGTATTCTGTTGTAAATAAACATTGATATGACCGATTCACAAATTCTATTCAATGAAGAGATACTTTGTATACAGCTAAATAATTTTGTTTAAATCAATATAAAATATATAATGTATAATTTTTGCATCTATAATAATCTACTATCTATAATAATCTATTCAAATATCTACATTTACTATCTTTCTATGGAAATGACATTTTTCCAATTTCTTTATTATCCTACATTTTTCCAATTCAAAGTCACATCGTGGAAAAACAAATTGTATACATTTTGAGCGTCAACCGATTGTCAAATACATCAAATAGTTAGGAATTCTGATTTATTCTTATTTCATGACAACTAGGAATAAATCTCAGCAGAAACGATGCGAAATCGGTTCACGGTCCAGCTTTCCAGATACCAAAGCGAGAAATTGATCAGCGTCATTCCTCGGCTATTGCCCTTGCCCGGTAGCATCCAACATTCCCTTTTTTCTATTTTCTCCTTTCTTCCTGGTTTTCCTTCCTAACGGTATCAGCCCATTCTCCTTCCGCGCTGAGAGCTGTCTGCGCTACCGGTTTTCCAACTACCCACCCCCTCTTTCTGTAGCATCCCCTTGGCCGCTGCCTTCTCCCATTCTTCCTTCTCGTAGACGAACGAACGCTCTCTTTTTCTACGTTCAACCATTCCACGGACAAAAATCGTTGCTGGAATGAAAAAGGATATCGTGTTCTGTTCATAGGGGGTTGAAGGGGTGGACCCAACAGAAAAACTATAGTTTGCCACTGTTTCTTTCATTGATTCCATTCTTAGAATCTAGACCGACTTTTCTATAGAAAAATCTATAGTCCTGTATTTCTCTTTTTTTTATAATGAATATACTGCAAATTTTTATGCATTTATGGAATATTTTCGGATTTGGGACAAATTATAAAGAATGGACATAATATGAAAACGTATATATACATATCTATTCAAAAATATATATTTTATATTACAATATATTATAAATTATATATATAATTATATTATAATACTTATAATAATATGATTTATAATATATATAATTATTTATATATATATGTTATAATACATAGAATTTAAGAAAGCTGATCTTTCGCTGCTTTCGAACAACGCTGGTTAATCCGAAACGGTGGAATTTTCCATCCAGTTGCATCGACGAATCGGAAGCTGAGATAAACGCAACTGGAAAAGTCAAAAGGCTTTTCGTCGAGGACGTTAAAGGCTCATCGTCGTTGTCGTTTCACGTAAGAGTCACGAAGGACGTAAACGCCTTATCAAGACGGCTCTCTAATCCCTCGTTGGATCGCGCTTGTCTGCCTTGGCAGTCGTCGTAGACCGTCCCGGTAATTTATGGCGTTTTAACTTCCCCTCTGCGGCGCAGATTAGTATGGAAAATCCTTCGTGTCGATCGGTCTACGATTACGCCAGCCTCGATTTACGGTGAAATGTAAGCTAATATTGCCCCACTTCTGTCTCGCGTGCAACCTAACGCCGAGCTTGTGACCTATCG
Source organism: Bombus dahlbomii (assembly GCA_037178635.1). Classification (NCBI taxonomy): domain Eukaryota; kingdom Metazoa; phylum Arthropoda; class Insecta; order Hymenoptera; family Apidae; genus Bombus; species Bombus dahlbomii. Next base: position 1,970,542 of record CM074118.1, read on the forward strand.
ATCGATCGATCGTCACCTGATGAAAAATATTATATAATATTTAATATTAATACTATTATATATTTTTGCATATTTCGTACAATCTGTGGATTTTCGTATCTTCAAATTTTTTATAAATACAAATATATCTGTTGTTTAATTACGATGTATTTTCCGAAAGTATTATTTTGAAATAGTCTTTTGCAAGTAGTGGTATATTGAACAGATTTGTGCTAATGAAGGTGACTCACCGGGGAAATAGGATGCGATCTTTTGCCGTCGGCGATTTTTGAAGCGTGTTGACGAGCGAGAGGGGCAGGAAGGAGGCGGCGGAGCGGCTGAGGGCGCGGATTTCCCATCCCGAGAGGATCGGCCGACGAAGGCGCGGCGGTGCCCGTGGACGAGGTGCGCGAGGTCCACCGCGACCTCCGAAGGGGATTGAAATTAGGTGCTGGACCCTCCAGTAGCCGTAAGCCACCAAACGGTCCGGTTGGTGATCTGAACGGGCCCTAGGAGAGGACGCGACGTGACATGGCAACACGCCGCGCCATTTACGAACAGAATGTTGTGCGCGGGGAGGGGGGCCGTTGTGTCGCCTCAGCGGTCCCCGTGCACCCCTCGATCGCAAGAGGGGCGGTCATCATGGAAGTTTTACTCAGTTGAAGTCCGACACTACCACGCTGCTCTTTCCCTTAGAAGCGGCAGGTGTCCGCGCGGATTTCCTCCACGAGAGAAAAAGAAAAGGAAGTAATGAAGGCGATCGATTATTAGCAGTCATAATGACAGGTAGATAGATAATCCTATATTGCTAAATTTCAATATTTGCATAAAAAAAAAAAAATAATATGGTAGTAGGTGAATGATCCGAATACACATATTGAGATTAACAATTTTGTAATATCAGTAATATTCTTTTATTAAAAACTATCTTTAATGAAAAATGGAACATATTTTATTAATCTTCATATCGCGTTGAAAAACATTCCTGCAAGGTGTTTCTTCGTGAATACTACGTTCATATTTACGAAATGCTTATTGCAAGGCACTTAAGCTATCGATGGCTGTCGAAAAGATCAAGTGCACCGTTTATACGTTTCACTTTCTTAGTGCTTAATGACAAATAAGAAGAAAAGTACGTCAAGGTTGATAATTATATGACTGATGCCTATCGAGCTTTGTTTGCATTAGATAATTTGTGTACGAGTGTCCATGAAATATGACATGGAAGATGAACCGATACTAACTATTCTAGATACCAACTTTTACGACGCTGATGGTAGAAACATGTTCCTTTCTATTGAGCGTACGATTGGCTTGCATGTGTATAATATTTCATAATTTTGTATAATCAGAAAACGTTATTATCAATGAAGAAATAGTCTCTCAGCCTCGTATCACTTTTCCACTGAATTGTAATATAATTTCATTAACAGTAATTCAAATGACTAATTTTTAATTTTGCATATGAGTTAGACAGATTTTCAACGATACATTCACAGGTACTTGATAGATTTTTCGTACAACGGTGAGGCAAGCTCATTTTTCTACTTGCGTTATATATTTTTCATATAATTTTCTTTATTTTAATTGCTTCTATACAAATGGAATCAAATTATTAGGTTATCCGAAAAGTCTCGTTTGTTTTACGAGGAAGCAATACACGCACAACGTTTTTTGTTTTATTCTATTTTATCAAATTACGTACGATCCATTTTGTTTTGTTGAGATAAACACCGCGACATTTCACAGATTTGGTTTCACGTTTGAACTGTTGTAAAGAACAAGTTTGTGAAAGAAAGACATTTTTCGAACAAGCTAATACTAAAAAATATTTTATCTATTCTTATATATTTCCTATATTTCGTACATTTTGTCTATTCATGGTTATCTAACCTAAAATTATAAACTTGCATTCCTCCGTTTCCGCTTTATTTTCTCTTGGATATTTTCTATAGGAAATTAAATCCATTAGAAATAATTTAGAAATTGTCCTCGTAAGATTATTAATTATAACCTAATACATCAGAGCAAATGAAGAGTTCGATGAAAAAGGATCTCTAATTTGTAAAAACTATTCTAAATATTAATACGTTTGATGCTAATAAAATATATCTGTATTTACCTGTGTCACTCCTGGAACTGCACATTTTCTTCACGAGAAATGCCTTTACTTTGAGCAGCGATGATTATTCTAACGATTCTTTTCCACTGTTTTGTTCAATTGCCTAATGAGATTTCTTGAAATACACGAGAACTAAAAATACACTGGTTGTGTCAATAGCACAATGTTACTTATTGTTACACATTCGCAATGACGTGGTGTAACGTATATATCAATGCAACAAATATATTCAAATACTTTAGAATATATTCTTATAAAGACTTGAAAATCCATAACGAAATCTTCTAGAATCTAAATATAATATAATCTCTATCAAGGAAGAAAATACTTTTAATTTTACTACTCTTCGAATATTAGATCTTCCGAAAATTGAAGCTTGTCGAGAATATTGAAATACAAATATAATTTTCATTTTCTGTGTTGTAAGCATTGTGATATGATGTCTTCTGTTTGTAATATCAACTTTTAGAAAATATTGAAACAAAGATTGGTATAAGTTTCATTCTGTGTTTTGCATTTTACGATCTTTTCACTTGTATTATGTTATATTCGCTGTTGCGATAGGATTAGGTTGTCCGCAATGTTTCTTTCGTTTCACAAGGTGATAATAGATGAACAAATTAACAAACTATCAAAATTAACATCACAACGTTCGACAGGTTAGGTTTCATGTTTGTATAAAGGTTCATCGTTGTAAAAGATGTGTTTGTAAAAGAAACACTTTTCGGATAACCAGATACATAAATACACATATCAAATTACACGAAGAAAATATTGCAAAATTAGGCGAATTCCATTGCTCTCAACGAGCGCTGTAAAAGATTACTTATTTGACAATTGAAAAACAATAAAATTCGGAGTAAATACGTCCCTCGATAAATATTAAATCAGCGGCAATTTCGGCCAGAGGGTTGCTCCCAAATGACGGCGAATATTCCCGACGGTCGGATTTCCAGATCGACGAGTCGTGCCTCTGCTTTTGTATAATGTAATCTAGAAGTTTGACAGGGTCTGACGGCGGATTGCCTTCAGCCAAGGCTAGTCGGGGCGACGAAAATGGGGAAACCAGGATACGAAGAATGCTCGCGTGGTGTGAGTCGCTGCGAAATGGGGGTCACAGCTACCGCATCAAAGGATTATCTCTGGTATAGAAAAGTAATTACGACCGAATTACCATCTGCTTTATTCCAACTCTGCCACGTTTCGTTCGAATTTCTGGTTTTTAAGAAGAGACAAATTTAAAACAGCTTCATTTTATTGCTGCGAACTATGACAATTTAGTAACAGCAAGACCTGTTACAACTACATATGTTACATTTATGTTAAATGATCAATCTTTCATCTAATTTCACACCTGCTAAAGTTCTGTTCAAATATTCAATCGTTGCTATCCAACTGGCAATCGTATGATGTCTATATCAAGAGGAACATAAATGAGATAGATCTATAGAGATTTATGGAGGACTATAGAGAGGAAATTCACGTAACTAGGAGCAAGATGTGGATTTTAACAGATCATTTTCATTGGCTTACACTGACGTGTATCGCTCCAAATGGACTTATTATTAGTTAAGATTATGTATATTTATATATTACTAAAATTTGCTTTACAAGAATTCTTGCCAGAACTCCTTCCAAAATTTCTCCTGTTCATATTCTAACACAATTTTATTGCTGGACACCAACGAGTAATTACCTGTTAGTCAATTACTTGCCATTCAACAACTAATCAGTCGATAACAAATAACAAATAATCCATTGTATAATGTATTTTACAATACGTTCATAACACACAGCAACACAGAACTTCCTAGTATCATTCCAACAGCAGAGCAAAAGAATTCTGTTCATGGTAAGCCACAAAGCACCTCGTCGAAAGATGTGCCTGGTCAGAGCAACCACCTCAGCCCCTTTCTGTGCGGCTCGTCGTGTAACATATGCTTTTATCTAAATTAAACAGTGTCGGCGCGATTTTCATTTCCTGGCCTGAAGCTGCTGATGTTATCCGCAGGATAGCGCGTCGCGAGAGCGTTGCTAAGGGTTGGGAAAGCTCAGCCCTGCCAGTGCTCGACCAACCCTCGTGTCTCTCTCTTTCTCTCTTCGCCACCCTCTTCATCCTTCTTCCTGTTCTCCTTCGCTGTACCGCGGCTTCGTCGCCTTATACACGCGTTTCTCTATACCTATGCACGCGCTCCTTCCCTGCTATCTGGTCGTATTCTAACACCGAACTCTTCATCCCCCTCTTCCTGTTCCACCCTCTCGTTCTATCGCTTGGACAAGTTACACGGTGCTTCGTCGCTCCCTAGAATATGCCCGGGATATTTCGTGCACTGGAATTATGCTCGTGATTGAGATTGTAATTCGGGGAACTAAGAGTAGAGATGGGAGGTTAGTATGGTGAGTGGTTGAATCGATGGTTCGTATAGCGAGAAAGTTTTATTGGCCTGTAAACTAAGTAATTGCGGATTTTGTCATTAGATGGTATAGAAAAATCCGCAATCACTTAGTTGCCAAGTCAATAAATATTTAAATAAGGTAATTGTACCTCTTGATACCCCATTTTGAAAATATTTTGTTAGGAGGAAATTAAAGTGTTGCATTTGGGTGAGACAAGTTTCAGAAGTGTAAAAGGATGAAAGATAAGCAAGGGATGCACTTATGGGACATTTAAAGATGCAAGGATGTAAAGACTGCATATAATATGCCAAAATATATACAATATGCAAAGTATAGTACTCGTTAGAGGATGAATCAATAGCAAAGAAATCTAGCCAAGCCATCTCTTCTATTAATTTCTTCTATTTATTGGGTTGGCAACTAAGTGATTGTGGCTTTTGTCATTAGGTGGTATTGATAAACCCAATAGAGTAGATGCAAGTAGATGATTTGAATACATTGGAAGGATGATATGATGATTATAGGTGATTTGCAAATTAGTATTTCTATTATCGTATGAAGAGAAAGAATACCCATTGCAATGATTAATTAGCCGATGTATGGTTAAAGAAGACAACATATTTAACCTCGAATCTACACATGTTATTTTGCTATCATTAAAAACACGTAAGCAAGATGTTCCTAATCATTTTGAAACGGTGGATAGATTTTTTTTAAGCGAGGAAAAACAACAATTCCCTGGCGATTTGTCTTAACGAAAAGCGATTCCATATCAATGGAGATGAAACAGGAAAGAGTAGCTTTCACGTTGTGGTAGACACAGAGGAACCGATTGTTTGCGAGGACCCGAGGTCGAACGCAAGAAGCGGTCACGGATATGACGCGTTTTTATCGACGAGGCAATGGGGAGATCGAAGCGAGCCGTAAATGTGGAGGCCGGATACCAAGATCCTCGCGAGCAGATAGAAAAGAAGGCATCCCACTTTTATACTCTGGAGGTTAAAGTTTACCAAGTTATTCTGACTTTCCCTCCGTCCTCGTCGTCGCCGGTTGGTATCGCGCGGGAAAAGCTACCCCGTCAGCTCGGTTGACGTCTCGCGTCATAGTCACCCTCGTCCCGTCCATCTTCCATCCCCTTTCTCGTCTTTCTCCGACTATCTTCTCGTTCTTCCTCCCTTTTCCAGATTCTTACCGTTCTGTCATCCTTCGATCAACTTTCCTAAGTTTTCCAACTTTCAGGACATCTTTTAAGGAAGCTTCGAAAAGTCTTGCTGCTTCATGTTTATGTACATCTACAGCGAGTAGCGAATTCTTGAAATTAATTCTTTCACACTGCAATAAAATGAAGAGTTTAATAAAAATGATCTCCTTTTATTCTATTCGCTTATAGAGAATTTATGGACAACCAGATGCAAAGAATATATGCTTTGAACTTTCCATAGAAATATGAATAATAATTGATATTATTACATGAATAATATGAATAATTGTGTAGCATATGGTGACGTGTAAACGTAACTTGAAACTTATAGCACCATATTTGATGGTTTGGTCGATGGTTTTAAATCTGCATTCTGAAAGAGAGACACTGTGAAAGGCTTAATGCTGAGGATGTAAAGGAGAATCTGTATGAAATTTTTACTTCATCAATTTTTTACCTGTTTATTTTGCAACAAATATTGCTAACCCTCTGCAGATCATCTTGTTGCATACTTGCTATTTTCTTTTTCACAGATGACCTTAATATTAGGTTGTTCAAAAAGTTAGTATGCTACATCGTTCTCAGAGATTAAAAGGAAAAATAAATTATAATGGATTCCATTGTAGGCATAGAAACTTTTCTCAAAGCTTTAATTTCAATCAAAGTAACATTCACCAGGGCAATTCTATGTTTTAAAGTCTTTATACCAACTGCATTGGAATAATTCTTCTGTTTTCTAATTTTAACTTTTAACTTGAAGTTTAGCTTTAACTTTAATCAGAGTAACATTCATCAAGGCAATTTTATGTTCTTAGTCTTATATAAAGTCTTTATAGCAACTATTTTCTAACTTTATCTTTTAACTTGAAGTTTAGTTTTAACTTCAATCAGAGTAACATTTATTAAGGCAATTCTATGTTCTAAAGTCTTTATACCAACTGCATTGGAATAATTCTTCTGTTTTCTAATTTTAACTTTTAACTTGAAGTTTAGTTTTAACTTCAATCAGAGTAACATTTATTAAGGCAATTCTATGTTCTAAAGTCTTTATACCAACTGCATTGGAATAATTCTTCTGTTTTCTAATTTTAACTTTTAACTTGAAGTTTAGTTTTAACTTCAATCAGAGTAACATTTATTAAGGCAATTCTATGTTCTAAAGTCTTTATACCAACTGCATTGGAATAATTCTTCTGTTTTATAATTTTAACTTTTAACTTGAAGTTTAGCTTTAACTTTAATCAGAGTAATATTCATCAAGGCAATTTTATGTTCTTAGCCTTATATAAAGTCTTTATAGCAACTGCATTGTAATAATTTTTTTTTAACTTTAACTTTTAACTTGAAATTTAGCTTTAATTCCAATCTTTCTCCAGTTTTCTCCTCGAATCTGTTAATTGCAGCGATATCTCATTTGTTTGACTGCATATAATTATCCTTTAACACGTGACGAAAGTTTGATACTTCAGATTGTCCGGAAAGTTTCTTTCGTTCTTTAAGGAAATAATATACGCACAATGTTTGTTCTTTTATATTATTTTATTGCATTATGCTCGAACGTAATAATATAAATAGAGCGAAATGGATTATACCTAATTCAGTAAAATAATATAAAAGAGAAATCGTTGTTCATCTTATGAAACGAAAGAAACTTTTCGGATAACCTAAAATTTTAACTTTTACGTATATAAAGGTATCTGTCGGATATCTAAAAATAAAAATTGGATATCTTATATTGTTACAGTGTAACGTAAAAAGAGATTTCAATTCATAAATTTTCTTACTTTTAATGCTATTTTTTTACATTTTTATTTTTTTTTCTAATTTCTTTTCATTGCATCTCTATCGGAAGAAACGTGTTCACGGAACCGAAAGTTTTGCATTCGTAGAATTTTTGCTGTCCGCTCGCGACCATTTTTCTTTCCCGCCTCTCGCCTCTTTCTTGTCCCGTGTCTCAGCGTCGCGCAAAAAAGTTGGCAATTTTATAACGGAAGTTGGCTGAATACAAAATCAGTGGGCTGTCGCTCTTCACGGCCAACTTGTATCGTGTTTTAATGGAACTGACTCGACGCCGTCAACGAGACACTGTAGACGATTCCTTCGCGTAAATTCTTCGACAAACCTCTTTGTACTTGTACCAACGGAATACCAATTTTATTTCGACAATAAAAAATTCTCATTATACAAAAATGATGAATGTTCATGATATATACATACACATATTTTCATGTGTATTCATCTACACATACTTTTTTTTTAATTCATTTACTATTTCTACCTTTATGTCATCCAAACAATTCAAATTTTTTTATGAACATAATAAATATTTTGTTAATTGAATTTAATATTATAAATTTCATATCCTAAACATTATCACAGGTAATATAATTATTTATAATATTACTTCCAAAAAGTTGAAAGTACGCGTTTTTTTATATCAAATATCCAAAATGCAAGAAATTTTAATGTCAACGAAATATTATTTTCTCGGTTGACCATTTTCAACTCTTCGTAAATTTTATTATTTTTGAAAATTACCATAGTGCTAACCTTTATAGGTGAATCCCTTTTAGAAATTTGTTGAGAAATCAACCGTTACGACCATGGTAAAAGAGAAACACATTTTTACAAAACATTGGAGAATTATTTGTGGAAGATTAAAAAGATTACTTTGGTATCTGATGGCCCATCAGTCGGTTCACAGGGAAGTTGTTTATTAAGCAGACAGAAAGTGGACAAGAGATAAATTTTCACTATTACCGTTAATATTCGCATGTCAAAATAACAGACAGGCAGTTCTGATGACATTCACGAAATTTATCGCTATCCTGATCAGTTTCTAGTTTTCTTCTATCGTAAAGATCTAAGCAGGCTAAGACAGTCGGGTTATTTCATCTATAGATATACACCTTTTAAAATCTGTTTTTGCTATCATTTCAATAGTAACACACAAATTCTGGGTTCAGTGACCCTAAATTCTAAGGGACAATAGAAATGACAATTTCTTTCTCCGTGTCTGTTGATAATAGGGAGAATTACAAGGAAACCCGAAGTCAAACAATAACCCTATTGTAAAACAATAATCCTGTTGTAAAACAATAATCCACTTAGTGTGCCGCATCTTTTTCAGAGATTAAAAGGAAAAGTAAATCATAATGGATTTCATGGTAGGCATAGAAATTCTTCTCAAAGTGATGAATAAACAGGATTAAACAAATCAGAATAACATTCACAAGTTTTTATATCAACTGCATTGGAATAATTTTTCTGTTTTTTAACCTCAATTTTCAACTTGAAGTTTAGCTTTAACTTTAACTTTAATTTTAATCTGTTTCCAGTCTTCTGTTAATTGCAGTGATATCTCATTTATTTGACTGCATGTAATTATGCTTTAACACACCACGAAGTTTTGATATATTTTGCCCTGTAACTTGCAATAGATTTAAGTATGCTACACCATAATGTGTACTTTTTACAAAATACATTGTATTTCTGCCTTTTTTCTAACAATATTATTAAAACCGTTCACATTATCAAATACTGCTTATTCCATGAATTTACCTTATTTTAACCATCCTAGAAAATATTGTTACATTGTTCACCAGTGACCAGTGTAATATATTATATTGAAGCAACTACTTCAAGAAAAACTGTACATCTTTATTTATGTGTATCCGTGTCCTGGAGACTGCTTTTATACAAAAATATTCTAAATAAGGAGAGAAAATATTATTGTACCCATGAATGTAAATTATGTTTTGAGTTACTAATAAACAGTTTTCTATTTATGTTTCTTGTAGTCTTCAGCTAAAGCTATAAGCTTAACTTTTTTGAGAATATCCTTTGCTATAGATGAACGTGCACCCTACAATGTTCCTATTGTATATTTACTTATTTCTGTATATACCTGTACATATACCTGTATATTTACTTATTTCAATACATTTTTCTATTACAAATTCATTCACTGGTTCCTCTATCAGTCAACCTCAACAATATCATGTATTAAATTAATAAATAATGATAACAATTTATTTAATTTGACCCCATATACTATACCTGTACTTATGCTTATTTCAATATATTTTTCTATTACAAATTCATCCACTCGTTCTTCTATCAGTCAACCTTAACATATTACAATAAATATATATACAATAGTACACATAAATGATTATAATGAAATTGATACAGACAAGTATAACAATGTTTCTCTCTTAAATATATTAATTTTATCAATAGCACATATATATTTTTAAGAAGTGTAAAAGACAGGAAATACAAAACGCTGTATTTTAACCGGTTTCATAGTTGCACAAAATTATTTAATTCATTTAGATATTCCCTAAAAAATGTTCTCTTAATCACAGCTCTCTTACCGTTGTGTGATCCGAGGTCGCATATTATCGCGTCAACCATTCAACCACCAGCGGTGCCGTCGTATTTCATCCGCGGCAGATTCGCGTATCACAGTCACCTGGTTGCACTTGGCGCGCTCATCCCCTGTGTAACCCTTATCAAACTTCATTATTACAGGTTGTACAAACATAACAGTCCTTTGCAGGACTCTGCTTCCATCGAGTTCTAGACCTGTGAACCGCTTTCGCGGCGTATAGAAGGGACCGTGTCTCGAGGGTTGAAGGGGGTTGCTTGCTCAACGGATGATATATTATCGGGTGCTGTTTGCGCTTTGACAACATCGCGAGGCATAAAAACGCTGACTCATTTAAAGCGGCCCCCGGGATTGCGCGGTGCTCCGGGAGGATCCGCGTGCCGGCACCCCTCTCGATCCTCTTCTCACCCTCTTCCAGCGGCATCGCCGTCCAACCTCCCCTTTTCCGTTCTAGAGCGATTCACCCCTCTTCTTGTACCCATCTTTCCCTTCTTTCTATCTCTGTTTCACTGTAAGAGCCGTTTCAGCCTCGTTTTGTCCATCGGTTCTACGGCTCCTCGCTCCACACCCACCACCCACAATTTCCCGGTTTTATCCAGCACAGACTACCCCGTTTCTCCGATTCACCCCCATCTGGAGGACAGCTCCGGCATCTCGTGACTCTGTTTTCTTCCACGCCACCGGCGACTGCACTCATCCTCCTTTCTCGTTCTCTTCTTCACGCTTTTGGTTTCCATCCTCGTTGCGAGCATTTTGCCTGCCTGTAGTGGCACCAGTGGCGCTGCTCCTCTTTCGGTTATCCACAAACTGCCTGCCAACGTTGCCCGTGGAATCAGGCCCCTCTCTCCCCCTGGAATCAAGCGATATCTTCTGTTTCTTTTTTCTTTTCTTTCTTCTTTTGCTGCAGGGAGCGGGAAGATACTTACACCCTTGGACGGTACAACTAACGTCTCTTATAATTGCGATTCTTCCTATAATTCTTATTAAGGCTAATTAATTGCAATGGCTTGTATAATTCAGTTTAGCCAGTGTTTCCACGTGAAAGGTTTGTTTGGCATTGGTATCTTCCCTACCGTTGGGATATAAAAGGTGCCTAAAAGGTTAAAAAAACGATAGTTTAAATTACTGTTTATTGTTACATTTATAATCTTCAGGTAGGTGTGATTTTCGCAATATACATAAATATAATGAGAGGAACTTGAAGGTATTGGAATAATTAGTATAGTAACATTTCTGTAATCCTCACACTTTTCAGAATTCCATTTCGCCAGCCTAACCATCAAATCATACCGCAATTAATCGCACAAGACGATCACAAGTTCTATCTGTAATTTCTCTGTGGTACGGAATCTTAGGCGTCGAAGTTCATACAGAGAGATCAGACAAGAAAAGACTAGAGTTGCATCGTTTCATTTAACGCTTTGACTGTCACGCGGAAATCACACGCCACGTTTCGTTGAGGACGCCACGGGAGTATTTTTATTATTCAAAGCATATAATGGCAAAATAATAATAAATTGATGATGTAAGACAACGTTCTTCCCCAATGGACCGTTTATCTTATTGGTGGTCACGGGTAACGACAATGGCGCCTTGCTAACAGCTGATAGCGACGTATAATGACAAGGCTTCGTTTATTTCAACAAACCATTCGCATTCGTTGTTTCGTCGCAAGCAAAACGTGCAGAATATATTGTTGAACGTGTAGAAGATATTAGTAAACAGTATTTACTCATTCTATATATAACAGTAAGGTATGTTCACACTTCTAACCTCAATTATATGATTATAAAGCAGTATTCACGATTATTTTCTAAGGTGTGTTTATAATAATATTACTAGATTACCCATCAAAGATATGTATGCAAACACAGTGCACCATTAGATGCAAGATTTGTTATCATTTTTTTTTTTTTTTACTGATGTTCTAATAAAAACGTTTAATCGTTCAATAGGGCCCTTTTTTTTGAAAGTATCTTCTATTTATCTGTTATATTCAAAATCCCTTAACTATCAATTTTCATTCAATTTTTAGAATTGTAAGAAATTGAGACACTCCGGTTACCAATGGTCATATATAACCCACGTGGCAGTCAAAGTGTTAACAAAATTCAAATTCACCGAAATTAAACGTTCTTCATAGCCTAATTAATGTAACAAAGTGATCACAAGTTGTTTCATACGTTCTGTCCCTAATTTCTTCCGCGGAGTAGCAATCTTAGACGGAAGTTCGTACGAGTTTAGGTGAGAGGAGGGTGGAGGCATAGGATCGGAGAAATGTGGGTCGCAAAGCGTCCCTCGAGTGGATCTGGCGGGGTATTCAATGGGGTAAATGGGCTATTGCATATTAAATACGCCGATAGGGGAACGAAACGAAAGAAGATGGGAGGAGGGGGACGTAGAATGGTTCTGGGTTCTGGGAGAAACGTGTGGAGCAATGTGTGTAAGCTTGATGCGGTTATTGATTACAGGCTACTGTCATTGACGGCCCGTCATATGGAAACGGTGACCGTTTTTCGTTACGCATACACGAATATGCCACGCTACAACGCGGCCATCGTACTCGCTCTCGCAAATGCCCATCAATTTCTACGTCCCGTCCTGTTCGATTCGCTACTTTCTCTTCTTCCGCTTCTTCTATTTCCCAATTTCCAGCCGTGTCGAACTTGCTTCGAATAGTTTTTTCAATGGCATTGTTACGACAAGTGACGATTGCTCGACATGCATCTCGAGTTTTGTCAAAATTGGCGAACACGTCTTAGCAATTACATGAAATATATTGGACAAAGTATGGTTCAATCGTTATGAAATTATAGTGAAGTTCTTAACCTTTAACGCTTCGATTTTTAATTGTAGATATCAACCAGCTACTCCAATTTATTCTCATCATATTAGGTTATTCGAAAAATTTCTTTCGTTTAATAAGGTGATAATAGGTGAACAACAATTTCTGTTTTATATTATTTTATTGAAATAGGTATGATCCATTTCGTTCTATTTCTATTATTATGTTTGTACACAATTCAATAAACTAATATAAAACAATAAACATTGTATGGCTATTATTTCCTTTTAAAATGAAAGAAACTTTTCAGATAACCTAATATTTCGATTTGCAAGTTTTTAAGTGTCAGATTTGAAATGCTACAATGACGTATAAATAATAATATTAAAGTCATTCAAAACAATATTTATATTCATCTAAGAAATAATATAATTTTGATTACAATATTTATATTAATTATAATTGAGTAATGTGTGGAATTCGAATTGACCTAATAATCGAAAATGAAAATATATTAACGTTCGTCGAAAGTTGCCTACGTGTCTTTTCGATGTAGAAGTGAACAAAACTTCCATCGACTAGACCTACTGTGACTAAGCTACAATAGGTTGCAAACGCAAAGGCTAAGCAAAAAAGAACATTGGAGATAAACAGAGTTTCGACTTAGGCAAGGTCGTAAATTTAAGGAGTTAAATCGTGTCAGGTATAAGGGATGCATAAAATAAGGGACGATGGGTATGACCATACAAGTTATATACTTCCAAAGAAAGATAATCTATGTTGGGACAGGTAATGGTCACTTAATAAACGACGATGCCATAAACTCATGTACGAACAAGACTACATGATTATTGCAAAACATTTACAATGGATATTTTACACACATTCTAAACTCGTGCAATTTTCAATTTCAATGTTATTGTACACTTATTAACAGTCATATCTAAAATAAAAAGAAACAAATAGTAATTTTATTGAGATATGTACAATTTTGTGTGTTAGGTTAGATTAGTCGCGTGTAGTGATACACATATATGAATATGAGTGTGTAAAGTATGTACGTGCATAGCGTTTGGTAAAACGCGAAATAGAAGATGATGGGACAAAGAGAGTGCTGAGACGTACAAATGTATATCGACGACGATCTTGTCAATCGCATATTAAATAAATCTGAAACTATTTTGGTATCAATTCTAAGTGTAATCTAAGTGTTCCTGTGCATTTATTTCGATGATTAAGATTAACAATTCTCAGTAAATTTTTATAGAATGGACTTCATTATTATTGGAGACTTCCTTTCAAATTTGAAACACACTAAGTTACTTTGAGATTGAACGTTAATATCTAGATATATTATAACTGAACTTATATTTATGTGAACTCTGATTTCCAAGAATGCAACTAAAGAAATGGAATCTAAATACAGATTTCATCTTCTAAATATTACAAACCATATACTTTACATATTTTGTACATTCACACATATTACATATATTCTATAAATTTCTAGTTGTTTAACCATGTTAACTGCTAAGCTAAAGATTAGCATTTACTATAAAAACTCTAAATTTTAGTAAAAAAGTAATATAAGTGACTTCTAATGTTATGCTTTCTCTATACTTCCAGTAAAATTATTGTTTGTTTTTTAAAAATAAGTTTGATTATTTGATACGTATATCGGCTATTCCCCGAATTGTTTTGTGTTTTATACCAGCTGCACCATCAAAGAAAAATCCATATCACGTTACTAGTACTCAATCTGCAAAGTGCTGCTTTCTGTGGTATGGTACTTCACTTTTAAAAATACCACACTGAAATCAATTTAATTTCTTAAATTATTTTTCTTTAATGTTTCTTGTTTATAATTTTATAATTTTGTATATGTATATAATTTTATAATTATATAATTTTATAATTTTATAATTTTGTAATTTTATAATTTTTTAGCAATTTTTAACTTTTTAATAGCAATACCTTTTTCAACAATAAACTGTTAATTTTTTATCGAATGAACATGTAATCCTTCCTCGTTTTGATTTACTTTTATTGTAAAATTAATAATAGAAATATTTTACCTGCGCAGCCCGTAAGGGATTTTTGAAGCTCCGCAGTCAACATGCTAAATTTTCTATAAATATATAGACATCTCCACTATAACTATAACCTTCGTCAAATATATTATTCAATTTTCCTCATTTCAAAACGAACGTTCTTTCAATTGTCTATGCTGAAAATTCTGCGAAATATTAGGTTGGCAACTAAGTAATTGCGGATATTGTCATTATGTGATAATGACAAAATCCGCAATCACATAGTTGCCAACCAAATACGATATCGATTGATCAAGGAAAAGGAAGGAAAAAAAGAAACGGAAGTGGGGAACAAAAAATGAATGAGTTTGACAAAGAGTTAGACAAAGTCACAGTTACCGTGAACATCGACAGGCAGAAGGCCAGAGAGGAGCGGACAGAACGGGAGTCCCGAGGACGTGTGTCCCCAAAAGCCGTGGAGCTCAGCGTTGAGTGATGGCCGCTCAGTCGACCTCGTAACCGGCGCCATACATCATTCAAGATGGCTGGCTTCTCACGCTGCTCGGGGAGAGACAAGGGTGACAACCCTCCCGTCTCTGCTTGCTACTTTTGACTGGCTACGTCTACGCCTTCGCTGATAATCGTGTTACGAAGATATCAATCTTAGAGCAACACCCCTCTCGCTTCTTCGTTGCAAACTGTATTAACGTTAAAAATGTGAACACACGCGGAAGAAACTTGGAGTTGTAACTTATTCATTTTTTAACTTCTCCTTCTTTTTCGGACAATCAAAAAATTCAAACATCGTCGAGAGATGTTTCGATTGATTCTTTAAATTTTTGCTCACTTTCGTTCCCCTTTAATGTTTTGGGAGAATGTAACGTGAGATGAACTTTAAGAGATAGTCCTTATAAGATTTATTAATATGCTTTCAGCTTCGTGATTTTATTTTTTCTTTATCTTCCTCTCTTTCCTGTTTCTTAAAGTTTGTTTGCAGTAGGTGGGGAATATCTCGATATTGGATATGCTGAGATGTTTTGACAAATTTGGAAACGAGTCTTGTTTGGTCGCTTATAGTTCTTCGTCTGTATCAGAATTTTTTTGAGGTTAATATTTTGTACTATAATAATAAAAATATCGAGAGGTAAATTTATAATTTTGCGCTAATCACGTTTAATCATAAAATTTCTCCACTATCGGGTAATGTTACTTGGAAGATTAACAGTTTTCTGAAATAACTATAATTGCTTGAAATTAAGCAAAATCCAAAGAATTATTATTTCAAAAATGACGTAAGGAATTAAGAGGATACAAAAGTATCTTGTACGCCACCTACCATAGACAATCTTGTACTAACCGGTCTTTTCCCATCTAAGATTCAGCCAAGAAATCTACCTTACCAGCATTAGATTCATAGAAAACTTCAAGTTTTTCCTAGTTTTCCCTATTGTTCCTAGATGAACCAGCCACGAAAAACACATTAATGAAATGTTAATGCAATTCCGTTTTTCTCTTCGTTGCAGAAAATAAACACGACAAAGGATCCACATTAAGCGTCCATCTCAGAAGTTTCTTTGGAAGTGGAGGAAAAATAACAGCGTGACATCGCGACAAGCGGTATAAAACGCACGAAAATTTAATTAAAAGACGACGGAGACGTCACCGCGTCAGTACGAGGGATGAAAGCACGGCGTTATTAATATAATTTTGGTTCCCGCGTTCATATTTTCGCTCTGTCCCACAGACACCTATCATTCCACTTTGCCCTTTTCGTCGAATTTTCCACGAACATTCGTAAGCATTTGTCCCTCGAATGAAAATTGCATTCGGAATTCCCGCGCTTTCATCCCATCTCGCAAGGATTCCTTAATAAGCCTCTCTCAAATGAAAAATCTTTAATCGTCCTCATAAATAACGAAAGAAAAAAAAAAAAAAGAAGAAAGGAGCCAAATAATATTTCGATAATATTGAAAAAATTGCGCAATAAAATTTAAAAAATAATTTGTTCAATTTTTACGAGCGTGATCAGAGCGCGCAGATTTATCAGGCGCGCCATGTTAGCGACGAAATATCGTTTCACGATTTCAGTATTATTCTAGATTTCTAAAATAAATGGTTATGTTTTTCTAAAGACAATAACGCTCGTCTATCTATCATGGGTCCGAGCAATATTGGCGTATCCATCGGATGTAATATTGAAATTGTATTCTTTCGTAATATGAGAGTTATTTATGAAACGTAGCAGGCAATATAGCGCGCGGGGATGGCGCTGAAATCTGACGGTGGCGTTACAATATGATGCGAAGAGGATCGGAGGCCTCCTTGAAATGCGGACCGTGCGTGACACTTCCTCCCACTTATGAAATATTCCCTTGTCCTTTATTAGATAAATCGATTAAACATTTCTGCTGCAGTATTATTTCTATTTTCCAATAATCAAACTGTCCTATACTTTGCATACGATGTTTCTCTTTAAATCGTTATTTAGTCAACTCCTTATAAACCTATAAGCATATTTCTTTCATTTCTCTATAAATTCTTTCTCACAATATCACAATAATCGTATTTCTGCCTCCCATTTGTATTTTTATTCTCGAATAGTCAAGCTGTCTTATATTTTATATACGATATTTTTTCGTTCTATTGGGTTGGCAACAAAGTGTCATATTAAGTTAATTAACCTAACCCCAACATGTCAACTCGTTCTTTATCGGTAATGTCACATTTGATTTTTATTTCATATCATCCAGTATATTTATTTTCTACTAGACAATCTGTCTTCTATTTTACATACGATATTTTCTCCACAACTCGTTATTTAATCAACCCTTTATGAGTTCCATATTTCTTTCAGTTCTCCACTCAATCCTTTCTCGATGATATCAGAATGGTCTCGAGATTCGATAAAGATCGTGATTAATATATCTAACGATGAACAAGGAGAAAGAAAGCCACGGAACACGATATTTTCCCGTTGCGGGACTTTTCAGAAAACACGCTGGCAGCGTGTAACGTGTACGGTTAGAGCTCAACGAAGCGACAGCTGTTCGCCGGTTGGCTGCGCTATTCGATTGTCTCGCTCTTGATGATTGATGATCGTTCGGGGTAGCTGCTGCTGCTGCTGCTGCCTGCCGCTGCCCGCCACCTTGACACCGCGTCTGTCTTTTCCCTCATTTCCCACCGCCTCTTTTTTTCGTTTCCTTGGCGATTCCAGTGCATCGTAGCCGGTCGATGTACCAGCCTGGAATACCATTTTCTCCAGCAATTCACCAGCCACGATTCCATCTCCTTTTAATCCCAACTTCTTCATATTTGGGTCGACTTTAACGTAACTGCCTCGAAGAAAGTTTTCACGGTTAGGCTTCACGGAATTTTGAAGAACGTAGCGTGTAAATTTGTTTTGATATTAAAACAGTAGTAAAATATAGTAATTGTAATTGTAATATAGTATTGTAAATAATGCGATTTCAAATGTTATATACACATACAACGCGAGTTCACGCTCGCCATCAATATGCAGACATGCTAGTTACAATAAATAGTAACTAGAGAATAGTTCTAGATATAATCGATAGATTTAATCGATAGGTTTCAGATATTCTTTTGTTTTTATCCCTAGCCCATATAAGAAAGTGCAATAAAGGTTATTCAGCTCAGATCAGTGTGATGGATTTATCCGACGAATAAACTAATAGCTATTGTGATGCTACCTCTAAATACAGAAATAACAATACTATATTTTTCTGTTACGTTTTGAATATATTGTTTATCGTGATATTCAAATATCGAAGGAGGTTAAAGTACTTTGTTTGTTGTAAAATACTGTAAAAAATGTATTAGGTCGTCGGAAAAGTTTTTTTCGTTTTATAAGAAAGAAATACATACACATTTTCCATTTTATATTATTTTATCGAATTACGTTTGATCCATTTTATTCTATCAAAATAAAGATCACAACGTTTGACAGGTTAGGTTTCATGTTTGTATAAAGATACGTCGTTGTAAAAGACGTGTATGTAAAAGAAAGACCACTTTTGGACAACCTAATATTTTGCTTTAATAGTTTTATTTTTTACTTTTACAAAATTTCAGCTGTACCTTCGACTGTAACAATTTTATAATCACAATTCATATTACAATATTCCTATTTGGTTACAAAGTAAGATTAAGTGGTAAGAAAATTAACAAAAATGTCTTTTCCTCTGATCTTCGTATCAATCTTAAAATAACGACACGCAGCCTTCGTCAGGTGAGAATTAAAACGACATTTTCCAAGGAAAGAAAAAGAAATTGAAATAAATTTCCAATCCCCAACAGGTTCCTCTCTCTCTACTCTTATTTACACGCGTGCTGCAGACAATTAAACCTGCCTCTAAAAAGGTGAAACACGCATTTCTTCGCGTCGAAATGGACACTGGAACCGCGCTGCCGGTTGTCCGTGTCCAACTCCGAATATCCCGAAGAGCGGTTGGTCAGTAGCAAAAAACGCAATTCTAGCGGCGCGAACGCGGCCAATTCCGCTCGAATCCCAATCCGCTTGGCGTACAAGGCAAAAAGAAGATGCGCACGCTGTTCTACCTGGCGAGCCAAGGGAATTAGCCTCCGGGAATCGCGGTCGCGATGCATAATGCAGGGGTAGCCGCGCTGGATTTATGTAACTTAATTTGTAACGCGCGACGTCCGACTGTCCTGTCCGTCTAAGAACAAGTTCGAAGAGGGATAAAGGGGCGGATGAGGTAGAGGGGATCATCACGAAAGCTACGCACACGCGAGACCGTGTAATAATGGTGAACTCGATGAGCAAGTTTTTCACTTTGCATGCAATAAGCGAGCAAACTCGACGAAATGCTCCTCCTTCCGTAACAGCGCGCCATACCAGCGGTTTTAATAAAATCTCGTTGATCTAATAACACGAGTGTGACCGTGGCTAAAAAGAAATCGAGGTAAGAGTGACGCTGACAAAGAGGGGGAAAGATATTGGGAAATAAAGGAAGCTGGCAAGGATGGAGATGCTTGTCATGGTTGCTGGTGAAAAATGTTACCATGGAATGGTGGGTTGCTCCCTTTTGTTGATTTCTGCCTAGGGAAGGCACTCTTTTGACAACTGTCATTCAGAATTTCTATACAAAATTTGCCTGCTTAGGTTTAGCACAATTATAGTAGCACTCTGTTTATATGAACCTATCAGTAGACAATCTATCAATAGATAAAGTTTATATATGTAAATTTAATTAACAAAATAAATAAGTGAATTTAATGAACCGTAGTTGGTGCAATCGAACGTTTACTGAAATTTCATTCAGATAAATGAAAGCCATATAAACAAAATTCTACTATAAACATGTCAATCCAATGAAAGAGAATGTGAAAATTCTTCTCGATATATGGATTCTACATAAGATACAGGACTTTACCTTGATAAATTCAGAGTCTACTTCCTGAAACCTTTTCGTCTTGCTCAGATACTCGGCTGCTGCTTCATTTAAAGGCCACAGGGAACAAGAAATAACGTACCACAAATTCAAAACCATTGTCGAACCGATGTTGACCAGATGGCCAGTTTTCGAGTAACAGCGAAGAAACGAATCGTCATCCGTCGCTAAGAAGGATCCAATGGATCGCGTAATTTGTTCGCGAACTCGTGTAAAGTCGATGCTGTAGCCGTCGGATCTTGCTCGTATTGCGCAAATAGGCGAACTGAAAACGCATTGACACGAGAGAAGCCGTCTAATGCAAAGGGGGAAGCCGAGAGGAAGGACGATGGAAGAAGAGAACGAGGCTGATGCTGAATGGCGCCCTACCTGGTCCCCAAAGTCATAAATCATTTCCCCGTGATACTACCCTTCTGCGTTTCCCTGCAGCATAACCTCGGTGATCGGCGACCGGCCAACATCACCTGCAATCCAGGCTCAGTCATCTCGATCCTTGACCGCGTGCTCCAGGATTAGTGATATGTCGTGACGCACGCGTGCGCGTCCTAATCCGCGTATCCTTAGTTTGCAACAAGTTTACGACGACTTCAGTGGTGTTTTCTTCGTTAAACGAATTTGTTTGTTGCGAATGGAAGAATTGTTTAAAGAGAGCTTGAGATTGAAAAAACAGTGGATCATCACGTTAATGGTACCGGCACGTGGATTTGGCACTGAAAATAAGAATATTGGAAAATTGATTGTTAAAACTATAGAAGTGGTTCGTCTATGAAGTAAATCTTCTTTTTAAATCGTCAAAGGATTTTCTATGACAAAAATAATTCTTTTATTAGAACGACTGCTGTATTGTGGGATTTCTATGGAGCCAATGAGTCCTAGTGGAACATACGAGTTTATTCCAATTGGAACTGCGTGTTTCGTTATAAAAATCACATTTTATTTAGTTTCCTCAAATTCAAATACATTACAGACAGTACTGTTATATTTATTATTTAAAAAATCTATTTGGAGAAGTTTTGGAGAATAGTTGTATTCATAGAAAGGATACGTTTATCAGTTTACTAATCAATCATTTTGATCGATCTGTCCGGTGTTAAAAAGTTAAAACTTGATCACCCTTTATACACATATGAGAGTGCCTTTATGATTTCATTAATCGATGATTATATTAAGTTTCAGTTGAACTTTTCCCGGCAACGATCCTTAAATTTACATTTGTTGGAACGTTAAATCTTTTGGCAGTGGAAGAGAGAAGTCCTTTGGAGCTGGAATCGTTCGCCACGACAAACGTAAAATTAATAGCCGTCCTTTACTGCGCGGCCCTATAGTCAGGCATAGGCTGGTGGGGGACCATAAATTTCAGCACACAGATTCAAAATGATCCCCTTTATTGCCCGAAACCCGGGTTAGTTCTACCTCGACCTGGACCCCGTGCAGTCGGTCCATCGACTCTCGAGTCTCGTTTCTTCCGTAGCCGTGGATTTCCTTGCTTTCTCTTGGCTCAACCAAACTCGCCGTTAATCGTGAGTCGTTGCTCCCGTCGCACCGTGCGAATCGCCCTTAGATTGCTCGGTGTCGCCGCCAGACGTGAATGCAACAACGTGGATGTCGAATGGATCCTTGCACTTTTCCCATTATCGAAGTAAGTACTTCAACATGGATCATATGGCAATGTAAAAATATCATTTTAATAATTGGAATTTTTCGAGAAATTAACCTTCTGTGTTCTTAGTAACGTATTGTCGATACCGTAATTAGTTTGTTTCGGATGAAATGAAGTGTATCGCTGTATGTTAGTATTTGATAGTCGGTTTGATAGATGTTTATAATTGCTTGTTTTTTCTCTTAATCATGGCGTAAATGTTTGATCGATGGCACGTACTGATTGCAGCGCTTCTAAATTTCCTGAAAATATTCGGCTGTTAGCGTAATCGATTAATTAAAGTTTCATTCCTATAATTGTCGCATAAATACCAAATTTTAATAAGCGTGCATGTATAAATAATTTGATTTATTTGTATAAGTAGCTTGATTTGACAGATTTGTTACTTTTTTTATCACTGACGAGTACAATTCACTAGACTAATGAAGTAATGAATAAATATTCCCTGAATAAATATTACATATAGAGTATTGCAGAAAGAGTAAATAATTTTGGTCCTTCGGGGTGGTTAAAAGACGAGATGAAAATATTTTTATCCAATCCTGTCAATTTTTTATTCGTCCAAAATCGCCAAGTAAAACAGACAAATAACATGGCTGACACCACCTATCGGTGACCTCTCGAACGATATTAAATCTCCAAGGATCTCCGAGGTGGAGCCACGATGTTGATTCACATCGTGTGCTTCCTTTTTTCTACGTCTTTTCGTAACAAAAGCGTTAATGCGGAAACTTCATATTTCATCTTAGATATTCTGCATTTTTTATATTAACAATTGTCCATCAGAAAGACCAATTATTTTTCATTCTTAATTCGTTTCTTTTGCATCTACACAAACATGGAGAGATGCTGCCATCCCTTTGCACGTAATCGAAAGGTTACGTCTCTGTACAGTTCTTACCAAAACTTTTCTTCAAAGATCTCCTCTCTATTTTAGTCGCTTAATTCATAACACGGTTACTAACCATTTAATATACATTTCTCTTTCTATCACTATCATCGATATTTATTATATTCTTTGTTAAATTATTTATCATTCATAAATAGAACTATGAATCGTTATTTATCGTCCATTAAGACTGTCTTTCGAATATTCGTAACTAAGGTTAAACAAAGTTCGTAATCTCAATCCCATATGATTTCCAGTCACCTTCCGTTTCAAGCCTCGGAATTCAAATACAAGAAAATACAGGAAAAAAGGAACATTATCTTCTGATTCCACTTCTTTCGAAACTTCTTATGCTCGCAAAAAAAGGAAAAATAATCGCTCAATTGCCAAGACACTGCGCGGATATGTAGGTTTTCATTTCGATGACGTCGAAATGAAGAGAGATAGGAAGAGTGAAAGACAAGGAGAGGGGAAAGAGCAAGATAGAACAGCCGCGTTTTATTCACGACGCTCCAGATACTGCAGCCATTTTATATAGATTGCAATGTATTGATCGTCTCCGCCAACAGCCGACATTCTACGTAGTATCAGAATGACAGGCTGGCAGATGGAATCGCAACTTCCCCTTCCCCTTTTTCCACCAACTGCCACCACGTTCCAACCCCCTTTCGATGCTTTGGACTGCCTGCCAACCCCTCGTCTCCGCCTATACCTATGTACACTTTCTGCTTAGCTACTTACAGAAACCTCTCTCTTCTGTATTCGTGTACCTTCACATTTACATATCTATCTGTACACGTATCTTCCTATGTATACTCTACGCTTATACACACATTTCCTATGTGTGCATAAACGCACATAGAAACGTAGGCTTGCGTCCCACTATGTGGATCGCATATACGTCTGTCCAGATATGTAAAGAATATGTAAATAACAGGGAGTGGTTAGATATGTACGAGATATATCGCGGTTTTTATTTATCCTTTTTGCAAGGAGGTTAGGATAAATGAATTTGTCGGTGGCACAGAGCGCAGCACCATGTCGACCATCCTCGGATGGTTGTCGAAAATCGAACGATCAAGGAAGCTTTTTTCTATGCATGAAATTAATCTACTTTTTTTCACAGATTTCTTCGTTTCTTTTTTTTTTTTTTTTTTTTTTTCGTGCTGAGAAATAGAGGTTGTTCGATGAAGTTATTTTTGATAGTAACGTTTAACGCACGCGTACGTGTCGTGCTTTCTGTTTGTCTCTTTAACCGGTTGCCGGATGGATAAATAAATTCGCTGGGGATGAAGTGGCCCGTTAAACGAACCGCTCGTTTTTTTATCTTAGGTATCTCGAGATTCTAATAATTCCAGGCTCATTTATAGGTTATGCTAACTAATCTTGTTTGATGAGCGACTGAATTTGAATATTCGATTTTCGGTTTGTTTGAGAAAGCAAAATGGACGTACAGTATTTTGTTTCTATTTTCTGGATTTTCCTATTTTCGAAAGAATTTTAATGAAGAATTCGAAGCTCTTCACGGTGGCTACTTATTAAAAATTATTGCTGGGTTTAATTCGAAACATTGAGAGACCTGGCAACGGTGTGGCGAAACAGATATTTCCCCTTCTCTCGACCCTGCCCCGTCGTCCCAGGACGAACATCCACTTTTTTAATTAAAATCACACGCCACCCACACTCTCAAACTTCCCGCGTGAATAGGTTTTATTAAATTAGTTTCCAACCTGATATAAACAAGCTGTAAGGTTGCATCGTTTGTAAATTGCTCAAATTTGTAAACAATCTTCGTATTAAACGAAGATATACAAAAATAAATAAATAAATACTATTGAAAAATATCTCACAAAATTATGGATAAAGATAGAAAAGCTTCAGTTTTTTTTTTTTTGATATTTATGTTTCGTATCAAAATATGATAAATGTAGTAAAGAGACACGCCTAGTAAAAAATTTATCGTCTTTCAGAAATCTTTCTTAGCTGACGTTACACGAATTCGTATTGTCAGTTTCGTTTCGCTAGAAATCTCTTTCTGTTAAAGAACACGCGATAGATTACCAGGAGAAAGCCGCGATAACGTGTTCGCATTCGCGTCCACTTCACCCTGACAAATGATTGTCTTCTTCCGTTACACCCCCGCGTCTCGCAGCAAGTATTATCGAGCCTCAATATTGTTGCCCTTGCCGTGTCTGAACGAAATCATTTTTACCGATAGAGACACTTCCACCGATGGAAATGAACTTTGCTTTTAGATTTTCCTTCAGTTTACGGTTTTTATATTTCGAAATTATCGGAAGAATTTTATCGATCGATTGTTTCCGTTATCCATCGGTAAATACATGTACAGTCTGATGTTAATTGTGAGATTATTAATTATAAAGTAAATCGAAGATAATTTAGAAAACTGGAGGAATTTTAATTTTACTGTCCATAACTCTTTTAACAGACTAGTGAGGACATTTTTTAATTTATTAGCTATCAAATTTTTGAATTTCGAATTGCTAAAATTCTCCACAGTGAAAATTTCAATTTTCGAAGTTTCCAATTGTCAAGTCGAGTCAAGTTGTCAAGTGTTTGAAATTTCAAAGCTTCGAATCTGCAAAGAAATTTTCGAATTGCCGAAATTCCCCACAGTGAAAATTTCAAATTTCGAAATTTCCAATTGTCAAGTCGAGTCAAGTCAAGTTGTCGAGTGTTTGGAATTTCTAAGCTTCAAGTTTCCTAATTTCCAAAGTCTGGAAAAATCGCATTCGTAGACTTCCTCAATTTTCAACCATCGAGTGTTGAAATTGTCGCAATTCCTAACATCAAAATTCCAGAATTTCTAAATTCCCAAACTATCTTCACGCAATACGATTCTAAACGTTCAAATATAAAATCTGCAACAATAGAATGTTCCCACACTCAGCTCGCACCTTATCCTTGCCACCTTACAAATCGTTTACCCTGAACAATCTTTTTCTTTCTCTTGATTCCTCAAACATAAAGAGATTTTCTGGCGTACGCTCGCTATCTCCAGCAGCTTGAACGTCTGTCGCGTGATATTAGGTTCTCGATTCGAGGCCGCGAAATAAGGGACGCGAGCATAGAGAGTGGGAAGGAGAAAACGGGGAAAAATGAAGGACAAAGGATAAAATGGGAAGGACGGTGGAAAAGCGGAATCTCCTGTTACGTCGGCTTTCAGATAGGGTGGACCTTTCGTCCGCAAAAATGCCCCGCGAGACCCGCGTCAACGTCCTCGAAGGAACCCTCCACGTTCCCTGTAAACCCTCCTCTTCGTAACCGTCGGCGAACACTTGGACACCGGGAACGACGACAAGGAGCTCTCTGACTAGACGTCACTCAGATTCCAACTTCCCTCCATTCTTCTGGGCGACCATGATTTATGGTCTCGCTTAATGCAACTCTCCTCGCGAACGCTCGCACGCGGAAATTCGGATTAACCGGTCAGCTGTGCGCGGAAAAAGTACTCGATATCCAGATGTGAGCGTGACGGAAGCTGGTTTGGGTTGGATTTCGCTTGTTTGTTCCGATTGATGAAGTGTGTTTTTCGAACTTTTCCTTCCACGTCCAAATGGATCCTGCAAATGTTTGCATGTGGAGTTTTCGTGATTTTATTTGATGCACGTCGTTAGTATTGGGATATACAGGTATTACGTTCGCATAGGATGTGATATGTTGTACAAAGTGGATGATCCTACTGATTTTGTTTCATAATTCTTTCATCATAAGTTCATTTAATTATTTGTGTGCAATGTGAATATTAAAATTTGGTATAGCTGTTATTACTTGAGTAGGTATATCAATGTCTATGGATGTGGTCTTTATTTTATAACTGTTTCATCATAAGATCATTTAATTATTTGTGTGCAATGTGAATATTAAAATTTGGTATAGCTGTTATTACTTGAGTAGGTATATCAATGTCTATGGATGTGGTCTTTATTTTATAACTGTTTCATCATAAGATCATTTAATTATTTGTGTGCAATGTGAATATTAAAATTTGGTATAGTTGTTATTACTTGAGTAGGTATATCAGTATCTATGGATGTGGTTTTATTTTATAACTAGTTCACCATAAGTTCATTTAATTATTTGTATGCAATGTGAATATTAAAATTTGGTATAGTTGTTATTACTTGAATGGATGTGGTTTTATTTTATAACTGGTTCATCATAAGTTCATTTAACAATTTGTGTGCAATGTGAATATTAAAATTTGTTATAGTTGTTATTACTTGAGTAGGTATATCAATGTCTATGGATGTGGTCTTTATTTTATAACTGGTTCATAATAAGTTCATTTAATTATTTGTGTGCAATGTGAATATTAAAGGATGTAACGTTTGGTATAGTTGCTTGGTAAATAATTGAAAGCGCTTCCAATGATTGCTTGATACTTTTGTTGAATATTATAGTCTGTTGGAACAATATTTATTTTTGTAGTAAGTAGATTTATTTACTCGCAAAATATCCTCTGCTGTTAAAACCAGCTAAAACACTATTAAAAACTACTTATATATCGCTTTTCTATTAAAAGTTCTTTCTATGAACTAAAAATTCGCAACGGAGAGGAAATTGAAATTCTGCTTGGGTTGTTAGTGTTAGTTAACCAATCTAATCTAATTACAAAAGGCTAGGATACTAGGTGCTCGTGAAAGGTGAAAATTAAACGAATTAAACCTAACTGTTAAGGAGCTTGTATTTATTCAAGGGAATCCATAAAACTGCCAGTAAGGCAATTAAGAGCTATTGTAAAATTTACCGAGCCCTGTTGCAAGAAATTAACGTTAAATTCAGTATAATACCTTTGGTTCCTGCTACCAACTACCAAAACCCTATATCTACGATCATAAAAATTTTTTCAATATTTCCCATAAAAGTACCAGTAGTTACAAAAAGTATTTCACACGCCTTCTGTATTTCATTTTCATACTATCAAATTTTTGTAGTCATCTGAAAATGACCTTAAATTGCAGGAAATTTCATGTATTTCTGTCTAATTAATTATCAATTGATTAATAAAAATCAGCCTTATTAATTAATCAGTACTTTATGAAATGTTATAATAAATACTGATATAGCTACTATAATACACGTTAATATAATAAATATTAATCTCAATACTAAATATATTATGATATGCAAATACTTCTTCCAATCACTATAAATAATATAAGTATGCTCGTTTGAAGATGTCTATCTATCGGTGTCTTAAGCATTGTTGAATGAAAACATCGATAAGGACGCGGTTAATCAGGCTGCAGTTAGTATAATCTACGTTTGCAGAGGCGCAATTGAATTCTCGACGGAGGGCATTTTTCAAACGAGTAGAACGACGAGAGTGGAAGGTAAAATTTTGCTTGGAAATGCGCGGCATCGCGATTCCTTGTCTGCAGTGGAAGGGGATTCTAACCCGCCCATCTAGCTTTCGGATTCATCTCAATAACATTAGCCCAGTCGTTTAAGCTTCCGCTGCAACCGACTTGTGTTTTATTCGAAGCTGCCCGCGTGCAATTTGTTTGCTCCGTTAAATTATCGGCTGAGAGCTCGATTTCTCCTTTTCCGTCTGGATATCGCGTTTTAGGGCGTTGCACGTTTATTATGGAGTTTCAGGGAATTTTTGCCGTGAATTAGTAAGGTGTTTATTCTTTCAATGTTTCAGGAATCTTCCTCCTTCCTCTTTCTTTCATACAGCTGCGTATTTTGTTATGATAATTCTTCTTGAATTTGGAAATTGTTTGTCTTAGTTGGTTATGAGTGCATTGTCAGGGATGCCCCTGCTAGTTGTACCTTAATTCTGAATTTGATTATAGTAATATTAGAAGACAATATAATAGTAACTTTATGTTAAAAGAAAACTTACAGTTCACTTCATTTCTCTTCCTTTCTTTTTAATATTGCAGAGTTCTACGCAAAGTAACAGTTACATTTTAAAGTAGCTGGCATCACTTCATAAACTCTATTTTATTCACACTTTCTATCCTATGCATCCCACTCTTTCAATCATATAATTGTACCATTTTAAAAAGAAGAAATAAGATGAAATTACTCCAAGTCCAGAAGCTTCTCTGAAACTGCAAAAAGCAATTTCATCTATACATAACAAAGCATAGAAAAATATTAAAAGACAGTATTAGAAATATATGGAAATTATTTTTCAGTAACTTCATGTTGACAGAAAATTTACAGTTAATGCATACTCCCTTCCTTTCTTTTTAATATTGCAGAGTATTAGGCTAAGTAACAGTTACATTTTAAGGTATCACTTTATAAACTCTGTGTTATTCAAATTTTCTATCTTATACACCCTACTCTTGCAATCATATAATTGTACCATTTTAAAAAGAAGAAATAAGATGGAATTACTCCAAGTCCAGAAGCTTCTCTGTCAATCACAACTGCAAAAAGCAATTTCATCTATACATAACAAAGCATAGAAAAATATTAAAAGACAGTATTAGAAATATATGGAAATTATTTTTCAGTAACTTCATGTTGATAGAAAACTTATAGTTAATGCATACTCCCTTCCTTTCTTTTTAATATTGCAGAGTACTAGGCTAAGTAACAATTACATTTTAAGACATCACTTTATAAACTCTGTGTTATTCAAAATTTTTCTTATACACCCTACTCTTGCAATCATATAATTGTACCATTTTAAAAAGAAGAAATAAAATGAAATTACTCCAAGTCCAGAAGTTTCTCTGTCAATCACAACTGCAAAAAGCAATTTCATCTATACATAACAAAGCATAGAAATATATTAAAGAAATATATGGAAATTATTTTTCAGTAACTTCATGTTGATAGAAAACTTATAGTTAATGCATACTCCCTTCCTTTCTTTTTAATATTGCAGAGTACTAGGCTAAGTAACAGTTACATTTTAAGGCATCACTTTATAAATTCTGTGTTATTCAAACTTTCTATCTTACACATCCTACTCTTTCAATCATATAATTGTACCATTTTAAAAAGAAGAAATAAGATGAAATTACTCCAAGTCCAGAAGCTTCTCTGTCAATCACAACTGCAAAAAGTAATTTCATCTATACATAACAAAGCATAGAAAAATATTAAAAGACAGTATTAGAAATATATGGAAATTATTTTTCAGTAACTTCATGTTGACAGAAAACTTACAGTTAATGCATACTCCCTTCCTTTCTTTTTAATATTGCAGAGTACTAGGCTAAGTAACAGTTACATTTTAAGGCATCACTTTATAAATTCTGTGTTATTCAAACTTTCTATCTTACACATCCTACTCTTTCAATCATATAATTGTACCATTTTAAAAAGAAGAAATAAGATGAAATTACTCCAAGTCCAGAAGCTTCTCTGTCAATCACAACTGCAAAAAGCAATTTCATCTATACACGACAAAGCATAGAAAATTCTTCACATATCTCACTGCCAAAATTCATCGTAGAATAAATGAATATTTCAAAACACGACTTCACCTATAAATCGAGATATAGCGTACTCTGAGCATATGCTACTCCTACAATTCATCTACGTAAACTACCAAATAAATAATTTAACAGATTCTTCTTTGAAATTTCCAGGCCACTCCCTTTTGATCGTCGATCAACAGGAAGATTCCATAGTGGATCGAAATGCCGTGGATGACATAATCCATCCATGCAACGGACCCATCGATCGCGAAGAACACAGGCGACGGGAAGCGAGCCGATTCTTTTATGGCGTACTCGATCCGAGATTCAAAAGGGCAGCGAGCCACGAATGCGAATCGCGGTGTTGGTCGGTGTATGGAAAAGGAAATCGACCGGCGATCGAGATTTATTATTCAACACACGGAGCCCGGACGTTCCTTCCTTCTTGAAGCATTCCACGATATACGATACTCGATGCCAGTCGAAGACAGCACCTCTTGCAAGCATCGTGTGTCTGAGCGAAGATCGACGGAAATAGCGTGGACGACGTTCTCTCTTCCTGCATCTACGTAATCGTTGATCAAATTCGAAGATTTCTTCGTAGCAGAAAATGGAATTCGGTAGCGAACAGCGTTCCCATAGTTTGTCGGACGATCTTCCGAGAAAAATTTCCATGGGGTTGATACGGAGGACCTTCGAAAGAAGAAAATCGTGAAAATCCTTGGTGACAGGTAAATTTTAGCTTAGAATATCTTTGGTACAGTTTGTAATATTTTTTGAAAATATCTAACAGAGAAGGATTCTTTAAGAGAATTCACTTTCAAGTTCTTTCATCCCTTAAATAATTCTAATATTCTATAAGTATCATTTTTATTGAATTAAATTTCTTTTAAGATAATTATAGAATTTAGATATTTAGAAAAATTCTAAAATTCGATATTTCTATTTTATATGCTGTGGTACAATTTTAAGGATAATTTACTTCCCGATTTTCTTATCCCTTACAGGACTAACATTTTATAAGTAACTTCATCAAATTTGATTTCTTCTGACCTATATATAAAATTCAAATATCTTCAACAAAATTGCATAACTAATTTTTGTCTATAAGCGATTATCCTATAGTTGCCTGAACCATTGACACATATTGCAAACGAAATAAATGTTATTTTTCTCACACAGAACGCACGCTATCGATCTTTCTCCTCGGCTTTTCATACTATGAAACATCCTCCACTATTTGCCGGCCACGTCGAAATTGCGCTGTATGCTGATGAGTTGGCGTGAATTAATCAATAAATATGTAGTCGCTGTGTTAACCACGGATACGGGTCGGTCGTAAACGACGTCTGGGAACGGGAGACCCTGGTCGAGATACATTTTCCCCGTGCTACGTGCGTTCGTTCTACATACTTTTGTTAGTCATAAACCGATCGTAATTTCAACGAAGCCGCGTTTAATGTATAATGCATCCACTACCCTAGCGCTAACGTTTTTTCGCTGCCATCGCTAAAACATGGCGGCCAAAAATTACTTTGTTACTTTTTTGATTCCATTTCGAATATAAGTACAGTGAACGTAAGGTTTCTATCAAATAGATTGTCTTTTAGTAATTAATATCGTTCTTTCCCAGATCTGTTTAACATTATTTTCAAGTCTAAAGAATTTTTGTATTTAATCCTTCTATTATGTGTCAAGTGTGTCTTTGGATGCCTTTGTGTGTCTTCTTCTTCTTTGTACCAAACTTTACCAAAACTAGATTCCAGATTTTATTTACTTTTACGTGTATCTTAGAATATGTGTACTCATTTTTCATGAAGTTTGTTAGATAAAGTACACGTTCATAATTACTTTTATTGGCACAACTTTCTTACAAATACAACAGAAGACTTAACTCTTCAATTTCTATATTGATTTAATATTCCATTAAACACAGGCTGTTTATTCTCTTATTTAAAAAATGTAATATATAATAGAATTCAAAGTAAACTCTGTTACAAACACATTTTATCTTTGTGGAATTAGTTATTTAGTTTGAAAGGTTTTAAAATTAATTGTAAGCGTGAAGTTAGTTACAAATACAACATAAGACTAATTCTTCAATTTCTATATTGATTTAATATTCCATTAAACGCTGGCTGTTTATTCTCTTATTTAAAAAATGTAGTATATAATAGAATTCAAAGTAAACTCTGTTACAAACACATTTTATCTTTGTGGAATTAGTTATTTAGTTTGAAAGGTTTTAAAATTAATTGTAAGCGTGAAGTTAGTTACAAATACAACAGAAGACTAATTCTTCAATTTCTATATTGATTTAATATTCCATTAAACGCTGGCTGTTTATTCTCTTATTTAAAAAATGTAGTATATAATAGAATTCAAAGTAAACTCTGTTACAAACACATTTTATCTTTGTGGAATTAGTTATTTAGTTTGAAACGTTTTAAAATTAGTTGTAAGCGTGAAGTTAGTTACAAATACAACAGAAGACTTAATTCTTCAATTTCTATATTGATTTAATACTCCATTAAACACTGGCTGTCTATTCTCCTATTTAAAAAATGTAGTATAAATAGAATTCAAAGTAAACTTTGTTACAAATACGTTTTATCTTTGTGGAATTAGTTATTTAGTTTGAAAGGTTTTAAAATTAGTTGTAAGAGTGAAGTTAGTTACAAATACAACAGAAGACATAATTCTTCAATTTCTATATTGATTTAATACTCCATTAAACACAGGCTGTTTATTCTCTTATTTAAAAAATGTAGTATAAATAGAATTCAAAGTAAACTCTGTTACAAATACGTTTTATCTTTGTGGAATTAGTTATTTAGTTTGAAAGGCTTTAAAATTAGTTGTAAGAGTGAAGTTAGTTACAAATACAACAGAAGATTTATTCTTCAATTTCTATATTGATTTAATACTCCATTAAACACAGGCTGTTTATTCTCTTATTTAAAAAATGTAGTATAAATAGAATTCAAAGTAAACTTTGTTACAAATACGTTTTATCTTTGTGGAATTAGTTATTTAGTTTGAAGGGTTTTAAAATTAGTTGTAAGCGTGAAGTTAGTTACAAATACAACAGAAGACTTAATTCTTCAATTTCTATATTGATTTAATATTCCAATAAACACTGGCTGTTTGTTCTCTTATTTAAAAAATGTAGTATAAATAGAATTCAAAGTAAACTTTGTTACAAACACATTTTATCTTCCTGAAATTAAAACTACAATCCATGTGACGAATATAATTGGGTGTTATAAACCAAATACATAGATGCGAACATTTTAATCGTTAATTCTTGTTGCATGAAAATTAAAGAAGACATGTTCTACTCGTCATATTTCAGAAGACGGTTTTCTCTTCGTCGAAAGACTAACAAATACGATGGAACAATGTGAAGATAAAAAAATGTGTGTTCCATGTTTCCGGTGTGCAAGGAAGAAGTTAGGAAGAGAAGAAGAGAGAAGCTTCGTCACGGAGGCCTCACAAGCAACGATACGTGGGTAAACTCGGAGAAGACGTATTGCACGTGAGTAGAGGACGACAGGCAGAATGTTGGTTGAGTGACGTATGATACGAGGATGAAGTTACGCCGTGGCGAACGACGTGTCGCCGATTTATCGAGTTAAGTCGTCCCAAGGCTTATCGGCTTTCGTGTTCCCGGCCTCTTGTTTTTCGCCATCCGTCGAATATTTGTGACAATTCACGCTGTCTACCACTGTATTTATAGTATGGTATCGTGTTGCCATGTAGCAGGTAACATTTTTATTTTCATTCGAGTAGGTACGATGATGGAAAAGCGTGCAGGGTGATTTATGGAAGGTAGTCAGTGTTAATTAGAAGGTTAATGGAGATCATCCGATAAAAGAGTTTAAGTTGATGATGGATATCGATTGCTGAAAATTACTTTACCTGAATTTAGCATCGTTTCGGCAATTCTTTTCTATTTTTCATACCAGGCTACTCGAAACCATTAGAACATTATTTTCCCTGTCACTTTAAGCTCTGTGTATACATTTTTTTTCTAATAATCCATTTTTCGAATTTTTATACTTCAATCTTCCTTCCATTTTGGGGAATAAAAGAGAGTTCTCATGCTTTAAGGTCTTTAACGTATAATTGGAAGAGTCCAGAGATCAAGCGGACAAAAATGTATATAAATTTCCTAAAATCGTAGAATCTAGTCGAAGGAAATAACAAATGAAGAAATCTTAAACGAACAATAATGAAAAAATTAATCTAAATCGATTGGAAATAAAAATTGCAAATGGAATGATCAACACAGCGTTGCTCCTCATGAGATAATAATTTCCAGATTTATATTGAAATTTCTTCTGAAGACAGCCTGCAATCTCAGCAGAGTTCCATACTTTCCACTTTAATCGAACCTCAAATTCTTCCTTCTGTTCGTGAACTATCTCTGCCACCCTCGGACCATCAGATGGCCTTGGTCTTTTTGCACGCGCACCACTTGACGACGTGACCGTTTCCATTGGCAGTGTGAGTCCTCTATTTTTTCCCTGGTGGCAGTTTCGACAAAGATACGCCTGTATAGAGCCAGTTTCATCGAAGCCACCCCCTCACATCTTTCTCTCTCTCTCTCTCCGAAGATGCGTTTTCTCTCTATTCTTCGTTTCCCTCAGCGGACGTCAGGCTCCTCCGGTCGCGGCTTCAGGAGAGCAGAGAGACGATCAATACGTCGCTCCAGAACGGAGAAGGAACGGAGCAGGCTAACGTTATTGGGAGACTTTGTTGGTAAGGGTGGGGGTGGCGACACGAGGGTGGAGAGGGTAGGTCGAGGGAAAACGGAGCTTTTCCAGGCGATTCCTCCGAGAAGAGGAGAGCACAGGCCTGGTTCCGAGCAGATATGCCCGGCTATGAGCGCGAAAAGATGATGAGACGAAGGGTGGCCCCTGCCTTTTACCCTCTCCCCTTCGCCTGTGATCCGGTTGACAGGGATTCGAAGCCGAGACTGCACGATTTCCACCGAGCTGAAACGACCTCAGGGCTGTATCCACTCGTGATTATGCTCTGCACGAGTGTTAACTGGATACAACTTTCGGGAAATTCTCTTACGTCGTTTTTCCATGCTTTCCACTTGTTACAACTTCTTTCTTACTTCTGTTTCCTTTCTTTCGTTTCGTAGCTGTGCTCGTTTTATGATCTCCGTACAACGGTTTTGTTAATTGCAATTGATATAGGAATTAGGGCAAACACGTTTCAGTTTTGTATAGATGTTTCTTCTACATACTAGAAGATTTTTCTATAATTATTTTATTAATTTTGAGATTTAGTTTGAGGGAATTAAAAAAAGGAATGAATTTTGGATATAAAGAGCATAAATTGTAACGTCGTGTATGGAACCTTCAGTTTTGCTGTACCAATTTAGTGAATCTTCCTATTAAATATATGAATATTTTTATCTTTGTAAATGTATCATTATATGTCAGTTTAATGTTGAAGGTCTTCTATTTCGTGTGTGATATTAATTTGTTAAATATTTACATGTGTAAAAGAATCCTCTTCAAGATTCATGGAAATTTGAATCAATGTAAATCTGGCATTCCATACGTCACAACTTAATATATCTAAATATTGCAAGGGCAAATGGTTTAATGGAGTAAAATGTGCGAATAAAGGGCAAGCACTAGGTTCGGAGAAACTCAATCGATGACATACGAGTGTACCCCGATGTCAATTTGTCATGTAAACGATAAAATTGTTCGGCGTCCCTTTCTCTTAATACAGAGCCACATAAACTTCCTTCACGCTCACGCCACACGTATACAATGCATGAATTTCATAAGAGAAATTCTGCACACCTAATCAGTAGTACACTCAGTCTTACCCGATACATTTGGCGTTACACGATACTAGGTGACTCTTAATTACATATTCATACAGCATTCAATTTTCATTTTCCTAAAATTTCTACTTTAACACTCAATACAACCTTTGATCTTGTTCTATACAACTGTAAACCTGACAGCTACATTTTCATCAGATATTTAAAGTTATATTCTCTTTCTAAAATAAAATTGACTACCATATGGTTGTGAAACCATTGAATAAATTACAATTGTATGACAATAAGATGCATAAAGCTACATTTTTCTTCAAATACCTGAGGCTACCCTCTTCATAAAATGACATTTTTCTCATACACATTCCTCGTGAACGATTCACAATAAAATACTTAAACTTGTGCTCTCTTCGAACATCCAAACCTATGTACATGCTGTTCATAAAACAAAACGCCCTGTTTCTAGTTCTTAAAACATCATCTATTTTAATTTCATCTCTCATACTACACCAAGTGAAACTTATAGCTAACATTATCCATTACATTTCAGGTCTCATTTGTCCCTTTTACTCTCAACAATCAAGCCATCATCTGCCCAAGCCAATTATCCCCATCCACAAATTATCCCACCCCATTTTTCCAACAGCCATCCACCCTCTAGCAAACGTTTCCACTCGCGTGGTAACATCCGCGTCACAGGGAAAAAACGTTGGGCGCGCGTCGAATAATGCGATATCAATACTGATTTCGGGGGTTTTGCCTGTGGCACCTGGTTTGTTGGCCACGGCCCTGTGTGGTGGCATCCCCCTCGTCGCGAGTGGGGCGAGGGTGCGCGCGGTCCAATCATCGCAGAATCCGGGGGATGCCCCTAGCTTCGGCCGGGCAACCGTGGGAGAGACGCCCCACGACTCGAGGATTCGCGCTTGTCGCCGAATGCCTTCTCCGCTCGGGGCCAAAAAGGACAGTCGGCCGCTGCGTTTCGTTTCGAAGGGCGTTGGCCCTTCCGTGCTTCCACTCGCGCGCTCTTTACACGCTAGAAAACGCGCGAATCGCGCCGCTATTGTGAACCAGGCTGCAAGTAGTGCATAGCAGTGAGACGAGTCGTGCACACGCACGCAAACACGTATGGGTCCAGGATGCATGTGCACGCGAGACGCTCAACAGGGATGTGAGTTGAGGAATCATTTTTACAATTTTACATTCTTCCGCCAAGTCTAAGCGGACTGTCTTACCTAACTATTTCAGTAATTCTGTGGAAATTCACTTTGCGTTCGATATTATGTTGGGCATGAACGGCTGTACGTTGGTTTTGTATTTCTGAGCCTTACAATTTCCACGATTCTGTTTTCTTGCATGATATTTAGTATGTGAATTTTAGTGGGAAATAGTAGAGAGTCTGGCGTGCACGTGCATGGGTCTGTTAACGATTTACTCACGTTTGCTAAAACGATCGTATTGTCCGTTTTCATGGTTTCACTTTTCTAATAGTATTCCCAGCATGTCGATACTTTGACCTCGATTCTGTGAACGTGAAGGTGCGCACGCCTGACTATCTTATAGTTACTCGTTGGTATTTCGTGAAATCCAGTCTTTCTAGGTCTTTGGCTTATGTACTTTAATCAGTTACTGAACAACTGCGTTGCACGCGAGCTGTTTGCTCCGCCTGTTGCTCGCGCGAACGATCAGAAGCATGTAACGTTTTGTGTCCTCTTATTTTCCAATGATTAGTCACTGATTATTCTGTAAATGCTTTGCGTATTAATAAAAGTTCTATTCTCGTCTCTAATATCGATATCATATGAGAGTCGAAGTACCTGATTCGTGTTCTGCCATCTCTCGTTTTCTTCCACTCTGATTCCATTAATTCAATTCCGATCTCCTGTTAATTTCCTATTTTTCACGCCACTGGAAATTAATGGAAGAGGAAAAAACACGACTATTGGTCGATATATGTCGATCTATATGACGATCAATGTTTGTACTGTTAGCTTAGAAACTAAGTAATTGCGGATTTTGACATTGGGTGGTATCGACAAAATCCGCAATCACTTAGTTTCTAACCTAATATTATACAATGCTACGATCACCTGTGGTTGCAGGTTGATTCGTTCAACGATGGCGTAGCCCGACAGAATCCATCAAACGAAGCGTTAAAAATCGAATTTGACCCACGAACAAGACAGTATCATACGTACAATACATCGACTTCCTTCTGTCGTATTCCGGATATGCATGCGATGTCACGTCCGATTTTAGTGAAGGTTTTCCGGTGTCACGTACGGTTCGGTAGCTGGGACGAAATTTCTAATCCCTGCCGGCTTTATATAGTCATGCTCATACGGTTATTCATATGTAGCTACGTGTCGTTGCACGCTTGATCACTTTGTAATCGGTATCATGCAATTAATTCGCAATTACTATCGCTTGGTTATTGCAACCATCGCCCGATTCGTATTCAATCTCGAGGATAACTCTTCCTGTGGCACTGAATGGTAATTTAATGACTGGACACGATGTACAATTTTCAGAGTATAATTTAACGACGGGCAACGCCGTGTTTGTTATCGATTACCGGGATTCATGGAAATGAGCCTTCTAACCTAAACCTAACCCTATCCTCCTCTTTCGTGGTTTCGACGTATGAATAAAAACTGGGCTTCTGTGTTACAGATCACGCTACCTAGAGAAGACAATGGCCGAAAAGAGTGAGGGCATAAGATAGGCACATTCGTGATCTACCCTGTAGATCCGGGCTTTTGTAGAATTGTAAATATCAGAAGCTCGTCTCTACAGGTATCTTACGGATGACATGCCACGCGACTTTAGATTACACTGCATTGCACCACCGTTCGGGCAAATCTGGCGTTTGGGCTTTTTGAACAATCCTAGGAGAAGATATTTTAGTTTTAGAAACGAGTCATCAGCTACTTGCAAACGATGTATAGCACATTCGAGCGAAGGATTAAACGACATAGCTTGTACGACGTATAGTACAGTTCTAGGTCCTAAATGTAACCAACTGTCAGACAAAATATATTGTTATATGTAGACTTAAAATGCATAATTGTTTGTAAATATTAGGTTTAGATAGGATACATATATTCTGTAATATAATTTATTAATTAGATATATATTTATATATTTATGAATTAATATACATTGAATATGTAAATGTAATGTATGAAAAATAAATGTATCGCCTGAAATGTTGAGAAAGTCTGTCCTAATTACTTTATTTACCCGTCTTTAAATAACAAGATAAATAAATAGTGTTTAAACTAATAGCTAATTTTTTAGTGGTAATTAATTTCAATGGAAAATTATATTTTCTTCTAGTTTGATGGAAATTAATGATATTGAAATTGTTTGCTGTTTCTACAGAGTACGCCAGTGCAATTTTTGCACCCCCTACCGCAAATTTGTGAAACTACTTCTACGCTTTCCTCCTATGGTGCGACAGAAATCTGTAAATCACTAGAAAATCGCGGATCTCGACATTACCGATAGAAGGAACTACACAGAAATTCTTAAATATGGACTAAGTTAAACTACGCCTGAGAATGTAAATTTGATAACATGACATTAATTCCTATAAATCGTATAAATTTCATAAAAATGAAAAAAAAACAAAGTAAAATGTCTAAATAAACAAACAAATAAACATCAAATAAAATGTGAAACCATCAGATGGCAGCACAGTTTAAAATTGAGCCACCCCTACGATGAAGATCATACTAAAAAGAAAAGCTTACCAACTTTTACAACCTTAAAACTACATCAATATATATGCTACATCAATATAGGAGTTATATACCTAAAAACTTCCTTCTCTAACCATCTATTCAACGAAATCAACGTATCGCTTTCCAAAACGAGCTCTCGAATTTATACATCTAACAACTATCGCGATACTTTTAGTCATTAAAAGCGTTTCTTTAAAAATTCTTACCAGGGTTTTTGATTCCAAAATTAGCCGACCTACTTTCCACCATGTCGTCATTATTCTCGGTACGCCTTATCGCGATTTAAAGCATCTGTGTCCACCGTTTCCACAGTGACTCCTTGTCGTCATCGACGACGTGGAAGGGCGTCAGTAATCGCGTTTACGGTCGTCCTGGAAAAAATACGAAACATGTTCACGAAAAGGCGAACGATAAGCGGATCGGAGCACATGAAAGCCGGCCCAGGATTCGATGGTACGATAGCATGGTGGTACCCGGGGCGACGGGGTATTATATTATTGATCGTCCCTCGAGCTCTGTCCCCATCAGCTGTCGTGATCCCTGGCGTTCTCCTGGTACTACCGGGTTGCACGTTAACCTTTGTACTGACGGCGGAAAAAAACGTTTACAGGCTGGATATCTACTATGATCGAGTCAGCCGGA
The DNA here is from genome assembly GCA_037178635.1 of Bombus dahlbomii. NCBI lineage: Eukaryota > Metazoa > Arthropoda > Insecta > Hymenoptera > Apidae > Bombus > Bombus dahlbomii. The sequence continues at coordinate 2,011,036 of CM074118.1, forward strand.
TCTTGCTCTTTTTTGTGGTTCTACGGCCAGCCGCTACGACGCGCATTTGCAACTAACAATAAGTGTACCGTTCTCTCTTACACCTTCCATTCGTAATATCATGTATCGTTCGATCTGTTTAGTTGATCGTGTACCAACTGTAATATTGGAATGTTTTCGCAGATATCGGGTGACGCAAGAATCGTAGTTATAAGTAGTTTCAAAAATGAAAGTGTGATAATAGAACTGGTTCTGTTTAACCTTACGTGTGGGATTTAAATACCTTTCGTAACTGATAGAAATGAATTTCTAAAAGATTGTTCTTCAAATGCGTAATTAAAGGGGCTACTGTAATAAGGAGGCTGCTACGTTTCACGTTAATATGAATAAACCAAGAAAAACTAACTCAAAATCAAATAAGATTAAATCGATTTTTGGAACGTGCTATGCGTTCATAGTTAACCTATATTCGTAATAATAAACTTTTGAATACATAATCTAGATCTTTCGTTCTCTTCCAAGAGATATAAATTAAATATCGGTGTTCTGCCTCCTTATTGCTGCAAACTGCAATTCCAAATACGCGAACACATTAAAGTGAATAGATAATATAGTGGCACAAATTTGTAATAAAAGATACTAAACAACTAGCTGCAATTCAAATCAATTCGACGTCGTCACAAGGTACTCACCTGTTCCAAAGTCAAATTGGAACGCGTCGCCGCCCTGCCACGTATTTCCCAAAAGACGATCTCCTCGAGCTACGTTCACGAATCGTGGAAGCTTTGTAACGTCGCCAGGCATTAATCGCGCGGTAATGACCGACAGATGAAGAAATATCGTTCTCCAATGACGCGCCACTGGGTTAAGGCGAATCCCCGCCATTATGACGTGTCAGCATCCGGGGGTAATCCACGATAACCATTTATTTCAGATCCACAGACCGTGCAGCGAAAGGGGTGGCAGCCGGGGGTGGAAGAGCCGCACAAATCTTCCTTTCGTGGACAAGCTGAAGAGTCTCTTCGACCTGCTTCTTCCCAACCAACCTCTTGTCTTCTTCTTCTTCCTTTCTTCCTTCTTCTTCGTTCGTTCTCTTCCGCCTTTGGTCCGCGAACGTAATATCCTGCCCCCAGCCGCTGCCTCGAACCTTCTAACACGAAGAGATTCGTGTCCCCTTCTGCTGAGAATCAGCTAGCTCTCGAGTTTCGTCCGTGCACCCCTTCCAACCTAGTTCTCGTTCCTCAGAGTGTCACTAATGCCGCGAGGATTAATGCTACGCGGCGGGGCTTACGGCCACTATTAATTTCATCGGGAGAACAATATCTTATGTGGCTGGGTATCGGGTGCATGTTTCTAGAGCGCTTCCTGGATACCTGGCACACCTCTTGACGATCTAATGCGCGGTTAGCTGGAAAAGAGATCCTATCCACGTTACAAGAGACCTAAAATCCATTTTAGGTTAGGTCTGCCAGAGGAAATTATTAAATTTAATTCTAAATAGCTACATACTTGTGAATTGCTTTTTTCTGTTTGATTTTTATTAACTGGAAATTGATATGCCACGGAAATTTGATAAACGGAATTTACTGAGGAATTTTGTTGTTTTTCCTATATTACATTCCTTTTGCATATTCACTACTGAAAGAATTTTTATTGTTTACATATGTTTAACAAATAGTTTTCATTTAAGACCACAAACGTTATAAATGTTTTTTCCAAATTTTGTATATTTTTGTTCTTTTTGTGTGTCATAAAATACTGAAACGTAGATTTTTTAAAGTAGTGTATTAAATAAAAAATTCACCGAGTTGACGGATCAATGTAAAATTATGTAAACAATGGATATAAAATTCTGGAAATACCTACGACAAGGAAAACTGTTCTCCAGCGTGCAATATTTGAATCGTTGCAAGAGGAAGGTATCGATGCATCGGAATCGCGTTTCTCTTCCTTCGACGTTTCGAGAGCATCATAGTTACCAGTAAGCGTGACACAAAGGTTATTACGCTGGCACGATAACATCCGGGCATAGCTGACGTGTTTGACTGACGAGCTCTCAGACGTCGCTGCAGGAGCACGCCATTTGCGGACGGCCAGCTGATACTTATCTGCAGGTAATTAGAACTTGGACCTGGAATCACGCATACAGTTTCCGCCGTTGTTCCAGGACTGCTTTCGCGCAGTAACACTGACAGTGATAATTATACACTTCCCTTGTATTTTGACATGGCTGACGTGTAGTTTATAGAAGCTTCGATTCTGTGTATCTTCAAGGGAAGTTCTTTCGATTCGAAGCATTTTGTTTGATTCGTATAGAAGTTTGTGTTCGTTAAGCATGCCGACTTTCGGTACTACGCTGCGAATGTTAATAAGATGGACAGTGTAAACAACGCTGATATAACAGAAATGAAGGTTATGTGCCCGGTCTATACAGTTAAGGTACGAAATTTGAATTTAGATTTATATTCAAATGTAATGTAAATTTGAATTTACATTTAAAATTAACACTAGGTGGTTTTCAGATTTTGAGATTGTGTTGTTTTTGGTAATTACTAAAAGTATACAAGTGCTCTGTTGACAAACTTGATGATCACCGATGTTGACATGGGATCAAGATTCTATTTACGTACTTGTGTTTATCATATTACTTTAATTGGATCTAGGTATATTTAAATAATTAAATATAATGCTAAATTTCCATCTTGACACTTTCTAGAAGCATCGACTAAAGTTATTACACAGACTGGAAGCGAAAAGTAGGAAACTGTCGAGGAAAAGGCAACCGGACACCTTTCTCGTTAATAGAGAACGGCGGAACTCTTTCTATCAACTTTCTAGTCCCGTCACGGCAATTAGCAAAGTACCTGCACGTGCGGATAAATCCTCTCGTGGCAGAAGCGCGACTTATTTATAACCATCCTTGTCCCGAGACCCGACTAAAGGGTTAAAAGCGAAACAATTCCACGGTCGACATTGTTTTGATGCGGTCAGAACTGAGGAAGATCGGTGAAAAGATGCACAAACCCCATGTCGTGTGCCAGTTTTTCAAAACGGAAGCTTTGACGTGAAACCCGCTGGTCTTTCCATCCCCTGAGATTTTCTCTTTGTACGAAAATTGCCAATAGAAAGGTTTGTCTGTTCGACAGTTAGGATTCTTTCAACTTGGGTAAAATTTTGTAATTTGATGCAAAGTTTCTTAGGAAAAATCTATAATATTAGCTTTTCATTTTCTTTTTTTTTTCTTTCAAAAATCTTCTTTTAATATGAAATATTTTAATCCAAAATGTAATTTGAATTACACAGAATTTTAGTTTCATATTGTGGTTATTGATATATAGATTCAGGATTTTTTTGTGTGATAATTTCATAATTGACAATATTGGTGCCCTAAGATTTTAGCTAATATACATACATATATTGTAGTACAGAGAATTTTAGTTTCATATTGTGGTTATTGATATATATATGATATGAAATATGTTAATTCAAGATGTAATTTGAATACATTACATGAATTATATATATATATATATGTAATTCTAACTACATCTTGAATTAACATATTTCATATCAAAAGAAGATTTTTGGAAAGAGAACATTTGAGTTTGAATACATTACATGAATTATATATATATGTAATTCAAACTACATCTTGAATATATATATAATTCATGTAATGTATTCAAATTACATCTTGAATTAACATATTTCATATCAAAGGAAGATTTTTGGAAAGAGAACAGGAATGAAAAGCTAATATTACCGATTATGTGGTTATTTATATGAATAAAATTCTCTGTAATTCAATATATATATATATATATGTATATTGGCCAAAATCTTAGGGCACCAATATTGTGAATTATGAAATTGTCACACAGAAAAATCCTGAAAGTATAATGTGTACTTACTACCGCGTCGCCAGGAAACGAAAGCTTCATATCAAAGGGTAAACCCTGTATCCAATTAGACCGGTATTTTTGCAACGATACTCCAGATCCAGGTTCTCGAGAGGAACGATAACGGTAATCGTAGCGTTGGTTGGCGGTTCGCAGAGGAAGGCAGCCACGGTGTTCATGATCAGAAGAGCGGCAGTATCCTGGTCCTCCCTTTAGTAGTCTCATACCACTAGCGTATACCCTTACTATGGTACCCCTGGCGGCGCGGTGCTAGCCATGACACGAGAATGTGATTAATGATCGCAACAGAGAGCCATGCACCGTACACCGCTCTCTTCTCTTTTCCCTCTTCTCCCCCGCCGTAAACTCGCTGGGTTCTCCTTCTCTATCGTCCGTTCTTCTCTTCCCTGGACGGCCACCACGTTTTCTCTTCCCTCTGGTATCGTTCTCTCTTTCAGCAACCCCTGCTGTTGCCGCTGACGTTGCTGCCGCGGTTGCTGCTGCCGCAACTGCCCTCTCTCTTTCTTTCTCTCTTATTCTCTACTTGCAATCTGACTGCCTGCCAACTTTCTTCCATAGTTCTTCATCCTCGTTCTCCCTTCTCGTGGCCACCGCTGATTATCCATCGACTATTTCCAACGCTGCCTCCAGCTGGTTTTCGCCGTTTTTCCTCGAGATTCTCTTGTTCGACGTACCAACGTTGGGCTCAGTTCGGCAGAAGATGAGCATTCTCAAGGGAAGAATAAAGAGAAGACAAGTTTTAAATAATTCTACAACCAACTCAGTCTAACAGATACTGTACAGCTTCTTGGATTTGGTAAAATAGATCAGACTCGAGTTTAGAAGATATCAACTCCGTTTCAAGAATCTTGGAACAGTATGTTTGTTTCAATAACGGGAAATGTTAAATAATTGCGGAAGCGTGTATATAGTAACGTGCTTGTACGGTTTTTCTTAAGGGCTGAATTATATTATAAATGTTTGTTTAAGAGTTAGAGCTTGATCGCCTAACATTTAATGTCTTCTTTATTATTATTTTACTTAATTGAAAGTATTTATATAATTTTATTTAGTTTTTCTTCTTCTTCTTTATAGAGTGAAGAGTTTCGTGTCCTTCGCGTTAAATGAACCTGTCCAAGGCAGGAGTCGTAAGAAATGAAGAAGTCACGGGAACAGAGGAAGAAATCAGTCAGCGCCTGCTCCAAGCACGATGACTTTGACTCTATCGACTCGTCTTCCGCTTATCTAAATCACTTATCGATATCTTGCCCTGATCCTGCTTTTCTTCAATATCCGATCGCCGTCGATCTTAATAATTGCATTTTTTCGTTTCGATTTCAACGATCCGTAAGTTTTACTCGTGTCTACCAATTAAATAAACAAAATATGTCACGAAATATGGACTCAAAAAGTTAAACAATTTGGACGGAAGAGAGTAAATTATTCCACGTAGAATGTGTTCGAAATCCCGTCGCCATTTGATACATTCTGAAAGAAATGGCGCTTTAAAAAGGCGTCCAAATAAATATTATCTAGCTATCTCAACTTATTTTCTCATACCTATTTTCTCAAACCTATTTTCTCATTAAACGTCCTTATTTCTCAACAAAATACAAAACTCACCAATGCTACTCGCTTTACTCTCTAACTAAAACAAAAATTACACCAAAACCTGTCACAAATTTATTAAAAAATTCAAGTTCTCCATTTCCAGCTTATACATTAAAAAACATACACGAAGAACCTGCGTTCCAACTTCTACCAAAGTAACTAGACAAAATAAACCATCTACTGGTCCCACTCACCAAACTCTCCTCTTTGTCACATGGAACAATCGTTTGACAACTGCAGAACAATAAACCACCCCTTTGATGTTCCTCTTGTTACCATTTTCGCCAGCCAATATTGTGTCCAAAATAATCCTCCAGTAGGATTGAACGATGATTCGACAGTGCGGCCATCGTTCGACGACGGTGACGAAGTCAGCAAGAGTGGAAAAGACTGGCAGGCGGAACGAAGACAGAGGCAGCGGATACTCCCCGCGGAAATCAACGGGGCTGCGAGCGTTTCGTTGAAATTTCCGGCGTATTGTCGGCGTTCGGCGGCCGTGAATGATCCGGAGCCACCATCAACCCCTTTGTGAAGGAAGGGAGACGGCGAGGCGGGAACGAGGGCGAACCTGATGGGATATGGGGATGGCGACGCGTCCCTGGCGACGCCACGACGCTGACAGCGTTCGGTCCCGGCGCCCTCTTCTCCCCGACTCTATTTCCGCGTTTTCTTTGACACACCCCGGATTAAATGCTTCAGCTGTTTCTACAAACTTGCAATCCACAATATTCGCGTGATCGAATGGCGTTGGTCGAGTGCGATGGTCGTTACTGAGGGACAAAATGGTTGATGGAACGAACGAAATTGAGGTTGTTTGAGAGAATCAGATTGTGTATGGTTGAATATTAATACATTGCACGTTTTCACGTTCATGAGGATTCAAGGATATAAGAATGTACAGAATATGAATATTATTTAATGTATCAAAAGAATTTACAATATGAAATATTCGCAGTGCAACGTTCATTGTAAAATTTAAGGAATGAAGCAAATCTGAACTTAGAATCTATTTTATAATAATATGAATCTGTATAAACATCCGCGGTTTAAAAGTAACAAATTTAAAGTCTGAGGAGGAATTGTATTTTTTGAAATTGTAATTATTAGAAAATGTGTTTTATGTTGTGGATAGATTTGGACGTTTCGTGATAGTAATTACTATAGCTTTTATCTATGAATGAAACAATTCTTCTTTCACAAGTGATAAATATTAATGTCTGAAGTAACAATTATTTTTCTTAATCAAAAACAATTATTTTCTTAATCACAATTATAAAACTGAGATAACACGTTCCACGTTTCAAACTGATAGATAATACGTTTCATGAAATAATCTTACAATATGAAACGAACTTGCAGCTATAATTACTTTCCTTAATCGATTCATATTGTATAATAGAATTACAGTTATATACTTAATACATCTTATGTCATAAGATTGCACTACGAAATGTGTGTAGTCAGGAATCACTGTCTATAACATGGTTGTCTTATTAGCAACATTACGTTAAAAGTAATGCACGTACGAGCGGTTAGAAGATCATAATTAGCTGATGGTACAGATTATCACAATCCTGTTACGATTGATGGAGTAGAAGGTGCTAATGATTATTTAAAGATGATGGTAATTAGGTAAATTAAAGCGCTACCCAGAGCTCTGAATAACAGTATGTTACGCAAATATAACGTGCAGCATGCGCCTGTACGTGATACTGTAATTTAAGTAGTATCTAACTTAATCGTTGCTACATAATTTGTTTCATATTTGTCTTCTTAACATGCTTGCTGATTTCTGAGTAGATTGCGGTTCTGTGGATAGTCATTTCCTGCAAACTTCGTATAAATAGAAAGCACGAGGTTGCACGATCATGACCACGAATTCTGCCAATCATCGCGCGAAGAAAAGCTCAAACAACCTTTTTCCAAAAGGAACTTCATGGTTTTCCAAATATTATTCGAATATATTGTTCTAGAACCAGTTTATTTATTAATAAAGCTACTTTTTCATTTGTTTGTATTGCTTTTATAGCATTGGACAATGTGTTTACCAATCTTGTTCGTTATTTAATAAAAAAGAATTGAAGAAATTTCTTCTGGAAACAACTTCATGGTCTTCGAAATATTATTCGAATATATTATTCTAGGACCAGTTTATTTATTAATGAAGCTACTTTTTCATTTGTTTGTGTTGCTTTTATAGCATTGAAGAATGTGTTTACCAATCTTGTTCGTTATTTAATAGAAAAGAATTGAAGATATTTCTTCTGTTAACAACTTCATGGTCTTCGAAGTATTATTCGAATATATTATTCTAGGACCAGTTTATTTATTAATAAAGCTACTTTTTCAATTGTTTGCGTTGCTTTTATAGCATTGGACAATGTGTTTACCAATCTTGCTCGTCATTCAATAAAAAAGAATTGAAGATATTTTTTCTGGAAACAATTTCATGGTCTTCGAAGTATTATTCGAATATATTATTCTAGCACCAGTTTATTTATTAACAAAGCTACTTTTTCAATTGTTTGTGTTGCTTTTATAGCATTGGACAATGTGTTTACCAATCTTGTTCGTTATTCAATAAAAAAGAATTGAAGAAATTTCTTCTGGAGACAACTTCATGGGTTTCGAAATATTGTTATTCAAAAGACATATCCTAGAAATAGCAGCTTTTTTATCAAAGCTACTTTCTCGATCGTTTGCGATATTATAATAATAATAAATGCATACGTATTTATACAAATGTTTCAAATAATGGGGGAAGAAGAAAGGCAAAGAATATTTTTTTAGTATCGATTCTTTAATTTTTTAATTTTTCATTATTCGAAAGATATATTTCGAAAGCAATTTCTTTAATATGACAGCTGGTTCTTCGATTGTTCGCGATACTGTTATGGCAATAGACGCGTTCATGTTTGCGATATCAACATCGCCGTCAGCGATGGCTGGCTGCCTTTTGTCCAGAGGGATGAAATACTTGATGATATTAAACATGAATAATGTAACGGTTCGGGGGCGAGCAATAGCGGCTGCGATAAGGCCTTCTGGAATACAACATACGCAAAATCACAATGTAACAGCTGTTAGACTTGTACCAGGCCTGCGTTTGGATAAAAAAATTAAACTTATTGCTGCGATATGTGCGTATATTTTTAAATACATTTTTCATTTTTTTTTTTTTTTTTTTGTACATTATGATAACTTTTTACAGAATGAAGAAATAATAATAATTGATTGAATTGGAGAGCCAATCGAATCAATGAATTAAGATATTAGCCACTTGGAAGGAAAATTGCAAAGGAATTCGCTGGTTTGGCAGTGGAAACTAGTTTTATTGACAGAAATCGCGCTGCGGGGGTAAATTGGTGGAAACAAGAGGGCAAAGGGAGGAGGGAAAAAATCAGTGCCGGATGACTCGTCGGTTTTCGAGCGAACCGGAATGACTAAGTGTGAATTCAATTAAGGGTTTGTTTTAAGCATCTATCAGAGCTTGTTTACGGGCCAGCTCATTATTTACGTAACATGATGAAATTGACAATTTCGTCTTGGCTAATTAACGCTGCCGATTGAAGAAATTTGTCCGATTTCAAGTTCCTTCCCTTTTAATCAAACTATCTACACACCCAGTATAAGATTTTTTCAAAACAAATTCATCTCATGTTATTTTAATGTTTATTCAATTTTTCACAAGAATCAAAAAAGAAGAAAAAAGGAAATTAAACCAAAGGAATCAAAGAAGAAAATTTATGAGCTTCTTTTCTTCTGTTACTGCATATCCTTCAGAAATTTGTCCAATTTCAAGTTTGTTTCCCTTTCGTCAGACTATCTACACACCAAGTATAAGATTTCTTCAAAACAAATTCATTTCATGTTATTTTAATATTTATTCAATTTGTCAGAAGAATCAAAAAGGAAGAAAAAAGGAAATTAAACCAAAGGAACCAAAGAAGAGAAATTATGAACTTTTCTCCTTTTGTTACTGCATATCCTTCAGAAATTTGTCCAATTTCAAGTTTGTTTCCCTTTCGTCAGACTATCTACACACCCAGTATAAGATTTCTTCAAAATAAATTCACCTCATGTTATTTTAATATTTATTCAATTTTTCAGGAGAATCAAAAAAGAAGAAAAAAGGAAATTAAACCAAAGGAACCAAAGAAGAGAAATTATGAACTTTTCTCCTTTTGTTACTGCATATCCTTCAGAAATTTGTCCAATTTCAAGTTTGTTTCCCTTTCGTCAGACTATCTACACACCCAGTATAAGATTTCTTCAAAACAAATTCACCTCATGTTATTTTAATATTTATTCAATTTTTCAGGAGAATCAAAAAAGAAGAAAAAAGGAAATTAAACCAAAGGAACCAAAGAAGAGAAATTATGAACTTTTCTCCTTTTGTTACTGCATATCCTTCAGAAATTTGTCCAATTTCAAGTTTGTTTCCCTTTCGTCAGACTATCTACACACCCAGTATAAGATTTCTTCAAAATAAATTCACCTCATGTTATTTTAATATTTATTCAATTTTTCAGGAGAATCAAAAAAGAAGAAAAAAGGAAATTAAACCAAAGGAACCAAAGAAGAGAAATTATGAACTTTTCTCCTTTTGTTACTGCATATCCTTCAGAAATTTGTCCAATTTCAAGTTTGTTTCCCTTTCGTCAGACTATCTACACACCCAGTATAAGATTTCTTCAAAACAAATTCACCTCATGTTATTTTAATATTTATTCAATTTTTCAGGAGAATCAAAAAAGAAGAAAAAAGGAAATTAAACCAAAGGAACCAAAGAAGAGAAATTATGAACTTTTCTCCTTTTGTTACTGCATATCCTTCAGAAATTTGTCCAATTTCAAGTTTGTTTCCCTTTCGTCAGACTATCTACACACCCAGTATAAGATTTCTTCAAAACAAATTCACCTCATGTTATTTTAATATTTATTCAATTTTTCAGGAGAATCAAAAAAGAAGAAAAAAAGAAATTGAGGAGCCAAAGGAACCAAAGAAGAGAAATTATCTTCTTCTTTTCTTCTGTTACTGAGTATCCTTTATTTGTATCTTTAGAACTAACAATAGTATGCTCTTAATATTGATCTTTGTAAAAAAATCAAAGTACCAATTCTAATTTTTACCATTTAATTAGTCGTTTTCCATCAAACAAACGCATTCAACCAGGAACTTAAATTGTTTAGAAGTTCTGCCTGAAGAAGAGGAAATATCCTCTTACCCTCTATGAGCAGCAGCCATGAAAATCGAAACGTAGCCAGCGGAAAACAGCAGGGTGTTAATAATGGTCCAGGAATTCGGCCGTGGGCCAATGTCAAAGGATCTTTCCTCGTCCAATCCCGGTGCACGAGTACGGCAGGATGTTGTTGTAGGCTGGACCAAATAGTCCAGGGCGGACCCTTCTTTTAATTGTATCGAAGGGTCGATCCTGGAGCCTCAGCTCGTAAGAAACGGAATGCGTGCGTCACGGATCCAATTCATTCGTCGGGACCTTTTCCCGAAAATGTTGTCATTAATTTGGAGCACGACACTGTTCAGAGAAAATTGACAAATCGCTGGGAAGACCGCGGAGTCCTTTAAGACACACGAAACTTTCCAAAGTGTAGAGCGACAAGAAAAGAAGAAAAGAAGAGAAATATATTTGTTACGAGAAAAGAATTGAACTGCAGCAAACGTAGATAGTCCGAAGGCATTTTGAAGAGCGATTAGGAGTTTGTTTAAAGCGACAGTACACCACGATTAAGACACTTTTTAAGCTGTAACTGTGAAGAATCGTAGCTCGTGTCCACGCTTTGTGCTCGAGAGGGGCTGTCACAATGGGAGCGATGGAAAAAAGAGAGCAGCTGTGAAGAGGAGCTTGAAATGGCGATTCTATGCGCGTCACGGGTCGCTTCGCTATGATCCTCCCTGCTCCGATGTCCGATTTCCCTCTTTACCATCGTCGGATTATGTTTTTGTCGAACGAGCGATGGGTTTAATTTCAAGTCGTCACGGCGTATTAAGCGATAAAGGAATCGCCCTGGATGCTCTGGATAACAGTCGATAACGTGTCAGAATTACAAAAACCTTATTTTACTAGTCTTACCACGTATCAAATTTCTGCTCCTTTTTTATTCCAATTTTATTCAAAAAATTCGCGGAGATATCTGATATCTTATAAGAAGACTGTAAAATTTCTTGCATATTTATACTTTTATGAAGTAGAACCTAAGTAGAGCTTTGTTTTATCTTCTAAATATTATAACAGGAGAGAGAGATTTTCCAAATTTTAATATTTTTCTATGTCATCCACATTGAAATTTCTTATAAACACGTACAAATCCAGAATCTGTTTACAAGAAAATTGATGTTAGTCTTTGAATAGTAAAGTTTAAGTAAGAAACGTTGTAATAGAAAATGGAACAGAGATCTAAGCTTCGTCCAGAAGTGGGATGATTTTTGATCAACAAGATTAATATTGATCCTTCTTCATCTTGGGTTAACGGAATCGCAGGATTAATTACACGAAGGGCGATAATGCCCAATTCGGTTAGTGTCGAAGGGGATACTTGTCGAGGACTAAGAGGGTTTCGCCACTGGCTACTCCCTATGTTCCACATAAACCACTGATAAAACGTGTCACCGAGAAGCTCACGAAATTTACTATTTACACCCCGTATATATCGTATAACATGATAGGATCTTCGTGCAACAAATTTAACCTGGGACCTGGTTTGTTCGGATCATTTTATTTTCACGCCATGATCCCCGAAAAATCAACATTTTCTCACCGATGAAAGATAAAGCAGACCTTCTGGAACCTTGCAACGCTTTGTAAAATATGAAAGTCATGCTACAGAACAAAATTAATTCGTGAGAACAGACGTAAAAACCGCAAATTCATTAATTTCACGTGTTCGACTGCGTAGCAACGTCATACTTTGAACAATCAATTTACAATGTTGCAACCGTAACTCTATATAATATTAAATAATTACGAAACGAGATAAAAGTAATATGTTTTCGTACGTTTCAAGCAAATGAAAATAACGTGAAATTAATTGATTTTTCATTCAGCGCGATATCGAAGTCTAACATTTTCATTTTTTATTTTTATTTCTACTTTTTTTTTTTTTATAGCGCCATTTATTATTCAAGATACAAGAAGAAGAAAAAAGAGTGGAGGGACGCTGGTGGAACAAAAATTCTAATTTCCCCGTCGTTCAAAATTCATTCTCCGCGGCCGAAAACGAGTTTCTACGCAGGAATCCCGATCGCGACTCCCAGCCAGCCGTCCAGAAGACTCATTGCTATTCCGCGGGTAACTCATGCGGGGCATTATGGTAGTCACAGTCGGGGCTCTACTAAATTGAAAACAAGATCCGTCACGTTTTCAGGCAAGCAAAAAGAATTTTAATGAATTATAAGGAGCAGGTATGAAGGAGGATTGACAGGCGATCCTGCTGAAATTAAAGGAGCTACCCACTGATCACCGCTATCCGCTGTTGTGCTGCTGCTCCGACGTATTTTTTGCCTCGCCATATTCTCTGTGATAGGGGTGCTTTTTTCATTTTTCGTGAAAAATTCCTTTTCTTTCCTTTGGCATTCACAGGTAAGTGTATGTTACTCTAAGAAAAATTATTTTTTGATAAAGAAAAATTAATGATGGGAATACATTTTTTCAGGTGCTTTACCAAACATGTACTTATCATTTGGTTAATTAATAACTTAGAAAAGTGCGAATTAATATGGAAAGGGTTAACACTTTGACTGCCATGATAAAATCATATGTTTCCCTCAGGACGCTACGGCTTTAGTTTTCTCAAATGTGAAAATCGCCTGCCAATTGTATTTGGATTTGCGCATCGATTTTGTACGATGCAACGTGTTCTCGAGATTTATGAAAAAGATTTGAGGAAAGCGGATTTAAAATGACAAAACTACTGATTTAGTGATTATCGGTTACTTTAATTGTAGGCAATATTATGCCTGTCTTGTTCACGTATTCATATAAATTCAGCATCTAACTTGCCTACAAAGTATCTGTGAGAATACCCTGAAGATAATTTCAAGGTCGTTAATTCAGGTTTGCGTGTCAATATCTATTTCATATTTTATGTATATGATGTTTTAAGCGACATCAAGAAGAATTGAAGATAACTTTGCAATGACGTCGTATGCAGCGTTGGTAACTTTTCAAAATCTTCAGTAGCAACAGAAATAATTTAACGCTTTGAAATCACATCACAGGACACCGCGGGAGTATTTTTATTATTCAAAGCATATAATGGTAAAGTAATAATAAATTGATGATGTAAGACAACATTCTTCCCCAATGGACCGTTTATCTTATTGTCACAAGTGACCAACATGGCGCCTTGCTAACAGCTGATAGCGACATATTATAACAAGGCTTCGTTTATTTCAACAAACCATACGCATTCGTTGTTTCGTTGCAAGAAAAATGCGTGCAGAATATATTGTTGAAACGTGTAGAAGATATTAGTAAACAGTATTTGCTCATTCTATATATAACAGTAATGTATGTCTACATTTCTAACCTCAATTATATGAATGTAAAGCAGCATTTATAATTATTTTCTAAGGTGTGTTTATGATAATATTCGTAGATTACACCTCAAAGGTATGGAAGCAACACAGTGCACCGTTATATGCAAGATTTGTTCTCTTTTTTTTATCGATGCTCTGATAAAAACGTTTAATTGTTCAAAGGGGCACTTTTTATTTCAAAGTATCTTCTATTCATCGGTTATATTCAAAATACCCTAACTGTCAATTTTCATTCAATTTTTACAATTGTAAGAGGTTGAAACGCTCTGGTCGCTCAACTGGTGAGAGGAAGTATTAATTTTGTAGAATAACATTCACAAAAGTTTCAATCTTGACAAAACTTACACCTAAGAACGACTAAAGAATCCATCCTGTTTCTCATCAAACATTGTTATTTCCAGCAAATAAGGAGATCACGAGTTTATCTTGATCAATGATGGACGAAAATTCCTGCACAAGCAAAGTACAGTAAACACGCAACACCTGGAGTGTCACCCCGAGCGTACCTTCTCCTCTCAACAGCACCGCACACGCAACCATACGAACAGAGAGAAGATCACCGAGTTCACGTCGAATAGATTGTGCAACGAAAGAAAAAAGAATTTAATGAATTATAAAGGCTCGATGCAGGCTAGAGAGGGGAGAGGGCGAACGAGGTCGAGGGAAGGGGATTGGCAGTCGATTCAGCCGGAATTAAAACGGCTGGCCGTCGTCGGCACTGCGGTACCGATCCGTCCTGGGGGTTTTCTTGCGCCCCTGAACCCTTGGTGTGCAGAGGAGGGTCCAGGAAAGAGTTGGAGAAAGAAAAAGGAGCTGCGAGACGCGGATGGAGGATACGAGCCAGAAGAGAAAGAAGAAGAAGATGAAGAAGGAGGTGGTGGTGGAGGTGGAGGTGGAGGAAGAGGAGGTTGAAACGATGGTACTAGGGGACTTGATGAGAACGCCTGGTGGGGGAGGGTTTCCGAAACAGCTCGCCGCTATCTCGACTGATCCGATCAAGATTAATGAACGTGCGGCTTGCGAGTCGAAGTCTTTGCGCCGCCCAGGCTGCTCGTTTCGTCTCTATCTGTTGGCCGACGGACACGTAGTCGCCTCTCTGTCGCTCTGATTCTTTTTCTCGGGCCGCTGATCCACGCAGGGGCAGCGACTAGCGACAGGTACCGTCGACGAGTCCTGGTAATAGCGCGGTTCGCGGTGGCTGATGTTGCCGCGGCGACTCGTTCGCAAGTTGTTTCGTCAAGTTGACTTGCAGCCGTTGTTGGCTCTTTTTAGCGAAGGATAGTATGGTGGACAGAGCAGCGAATAGCTTGGAAACGTCGTGAAAGCGAAGAGAAAACGGTTTCGTCGAGATAATGATCTGTAGAGAAAGAAACGAAGGCTGATGGGGATGAGGTGGCTCATTTCAGTTGAATCTTAGTAAAGCAAGAAGGTATATTTAGAGATTTATTTCCAGTTCTTGTTGCTACTCGTTGCTCAACGTTATTGTTCAAAGTCTGATATTGATATTCTTTGAAAGATACTACGAAGAGCTACAGATTAATGGAACCATGGTTCATCCTTCCATAAAACCAGTATCGCGAGCAATCACAACACAAGAAACATTTTAACAACAATCAGCGACGATTTGTTCCAGTCAGTTGTCAATCCAGAAGCCAGATTTGATCGCCAACAGACGACGCGAGTCGATACTTATAAGGAAACTTATAAATGGACGCATTGGGATTGGCAGCGAAGATAAACTTACGGTAGCAGTAGCAGGCGGTAGCAGAACTCGTCTTTTTTACGTGATACGGCAGCTTCGAGATAGATGTGTCACCAAGACCGAGCCAGATAAAAATACACGTCCCCCTCGTTTCGATGGTTTTAATTAATTCCGAGGATCGACGCGACCGCCCGTGTTAACTTTCCGGCTGGGTCGCTGCATCAACCGCGCGTGTCCACGATTGCTACTGTGCAGTAACACCGGACTCGTTTAACTGCCCTGTTAAAGAAAAAAACATTGTCCCAGTACTGTAACTGATTTTGTCTTCCATTGCAACGAAGTTATTGAATATAGTTTATGCGTTATTAAATATTCCAGACATTCTTATCTTGATGACATTGTAACAATTTCGAGAATTTTATATAAATAAACACATCAAGTATGCGAAACTAACTGAATTAAAAATAAGTAAATCAAATGTAAAGTTCAAAATGTAGCTTTATACAGCAGCGTTCATTTTTCTTGATTCTGTTGTCTTTTGACCATATTGTCATCTGAAATTTTCTTGTTCAATGTTCTATTCAATGTTATTTAATTCAGTTCGGATTTTATAGACGTCTACCTGTGTATTTTCCAACTCAGTAATTCTAGCATCTGATTACTCCTTTATGTGTAGCTAACTATTCTTCAAAGTCGAAGATAATTGTTTGTACATAAGAACGGTTTCAAGCAATTCGTATGATCGTCTATCGTTTTCAACTGCCGCCAATTTTCAAAACATATTTCCATCGTTTCTCCGGCAAAATGATCCAGGTCTCCTGGAGTTACGATTAGCATCTCAGCGGTGATCGAATACAGGGTGACGAGGTGTCCGCGGTGTCTGCGGGTTTCGAATCTAATTTCACCGGGCTCCCCCGTCGACGACACGGGGCTCCTGTTATCTTTAGTTACAGCCTAATGTGTATTTGAGATGCGAAACTGCCTCTGGGGGATGTCAGTCAGTCGGTGGAGCGAGCGTAAAGTGACGCGATGAACGCGCCACGGCGAGAAGGGGTGGCACGAAAGAGAGAGAGAAGCGGGATGCTTTGTAATTACGAGCCCTGATAAATGGAGTCGTGACTCGTTAATCCCCTCCAATTACACATAATGGGGATCGCTCGAATCCCCGTCATTTTTGCTGTTTTCAAATTCGACCGACCGCCGTGCTGCTGAACACCAAGTCTAACCATGAATTATCCAGTAGCCATATTGAACATCACGTTTCCTATGTGGATAAACTTATCTAAATAGAAAACGAGATAAAGTAAAAGTTTATAGAAAATTGGAAAAATGACAGTAAAGTACGGTTTTGGTGAATGCAGTAGGCGTGCAATTTCGAAGTCAGACAACGTTTGCTTCACAAACTGCAATCACTTTCCCGAGTCCTCAGCTGTCCACTTATCTCAACAGGAAGTGCTGGCTGCAACCGCACTACCTTCAACTGCAACCTTGTTACGTCTCATCATAAATCTTCCAATCTACTCAAAAACTCCAGGAAGTCTTGTCCAATACTCCAACGGAATATTATTCCAACTCCTCCGATTCATTCGTCAAATATTTTTCAGAAATTCAACTGAGAACTTTGAACTTGATATTTCCATGCATAATTAAATATTCCCTTTCTTTCGAATTTTCAATTCTACATTAAAGCGAGGATTTTAAGTTATTTAGAATTCTCAAAACGCAGCATTTTTCCATGGCGTCACCTTGCGATGAGAAAAGTCGATCGACGCTGAGACGAGTCAAAGAAAATGCATTTTCCCGCAAAGCCAAAGTTGCAATCGATTTAAATAGCGCAACATTGATGGCTCCCAGCATAATTAAATGTTCCTTTTCTTTCGAAATTTCAATTTTACATTAAAGCGAGGATTTTAAGTTATTTACAATTCTCAAAAGGCAGCATTTTTCCATGGCGTCACCTTGCGATGAGAAAAATCGATCGACGCTGAGACGAGTCAAAGAAAATGCATTTCCCCGCGAAGCCAAAGTTGCAACCGACTTAAATAGCGCAACGTTGATGGTTCCCAGCGAATCATTTGTTAGATGGGTCGCAGCAATGTTGCGCAACCGAAGTGTGTGGTCAGAAACCCGTTAAATCTTAGCTGCGGGGGTGTCGGGGGGCGGGACAAGGCGCGAATTTCACGTTGTTTGTCCCCGTACTTTGCCAAACGAGCGATTCACCGACCACCCACTGTACACCGTACATCGTACAGCTTGTAGATCGCGCGATTGCCAGGCGGATGCGAAGTGAAATGACCGACGCATACGGATCATTTGTCTTGGCGCAACGAATGTGGAACGTGGCGTGTAGGTGGCATAACGCCGCCTGAAAATAGGGTCACGAATCGTAAGGAGAATCTGATAACAGGCCCGGAAGGTATTTCGCGTTCGTAGAGTGTCGCTGTCTATTCCCACTCCCAAAGAGACCAGGGACACGTTGGATGAGCAGAAGGAAATTGCAGCAAAGATCGTCCCTTGATTTTTAATGTGACACAGGAAGAAGATATCTGTTGTTCTTCCAAGATTTTCCATTTTTTAATCTACCGATTTAGTGCTATTTCTCTCTCGTCCCTTATATTTATAAAACTAATTATACTCAGATTAAATTACTATACCCTCATCTGTCTGCTGTGCCTAATATTATCTCTAACTATATTCTTATATTTCTTCTATCTTAACTCTGTTCCAAATGCCTGTATTTCGATTAAAGTAAAATTTGTTTCACTTTTTCCTAATACTTTGCACCTGATCCTGACAATATATGAAGTTCTTTTCGATGGAGACAAATAATTGCCAAATAATTTAAGCGATATAGTCTGTTAAAGACCCAGTTCAGAACAATCAACCGGTCAGCCTATTTACCTTAATTCACGTCCAACACAATCTATATCCGAGAGTGGCTTGTAAGGGTATTCAAGACCGGAAGAGAACGTAGGTCGCTCCGTGGATAGCGGATTAGTGTATAGATCTTGCAATTAGCTGCTCTTGTGTGCTTCCTTCCTCCTCGAGAACCTTGCTGGTAATCGTGTCGCTTGCTGATTCCCTTTGCTTTTTACCCCAAAACAATCTAGTTCGAAATTCGTCATGGATCTATCGTACACCATGTCCGAATTAATCTTAATTGGATTGAAGATGTTTTACAGACCGATGGAATATCATATAACATACTATGTACTGAAATATGCTCAATTTTCAGCAACACGGAATTCAAATCACTGCCATTCCTAATTCCATTATGGAATATTTCTATATTCCATACATCTCAAACCTCCCATCATCCCTCAATTATCAACCATCGAAATCTGCAGAAGAATATATTCAGAATTATCAGCCGTTTTTTGAATTCGAGTTCTAAGAAGAGTTTGACACAAAATTATACAGCAATGAGAGATCTCTGAAGATCAGATAAGTAAACGCGAAAGAAATATACTGTAAATATCATTTGTTTAACAAACGCCTACTTTCGCCCAAATGGTAAAAAATTCTGGGCTACTCGCAATGACAACGTCGCGTACAACATCGCATCGCCTGTCCGCGATGCGATTATTCCAGAAAACATGAAACGAAAGCAGCAACGAGCCATGTCTGACTTTCGATCCTGGGTGGTAGCAGGTTATCTCGGCTGTTGGCTGGGCTGCTGGTTGCATGGGCGGAGGCAGGGTCGTGCAGGCGGCCCCTCATTCGCTTTCCGGGTGCCACCCTTCTTTTCGAGGCTGCTGCGGCATATCCCCAGTCCATGCTGCGGCAATCACGCACGTGTTCGCGCATGCGCAACAGCCACAGTGTTGCACGCATGGGCGCGTACGCATATAGGAGAAACGGCACCCGTTGGAGAACCCCTTTCGCGCCCAGGCTACCCAACAGAATGTCCCCTCGATGCTTGTAAACTGTACTGCTAGCATAATATTGCGTTACATATGTGTCGAATGTCCCCATATAAGAAATCGATATGGTACCGAATTTCGTGATAGGGTTTCATATTTAAAATGGTACGTGTACATATAGGAGAATAGACTTGAAGAATTATGTGAATGACGGAAATTAGGTAAGTTAGGAAGGATAGTCATTGGCACTTGGTTGTTTCTTAACTCCTTTTTTACGGGGACGCAGGAAATTGAATGACCAAGAAATGGTAACGTTTGGACTGTTTCAGTTTCCTTTCTTTGTGCAAACGTTGGGAATTCAAGAATTTATTTAACAACGATTTCTAAGTTTCTTCGCGATAACGTTGGAAATTAGATAATTGGGGAACAATGGTCGTTACCATTGAGCCATTTTTCCTTCTTTCAAGAGTATTGCTTTCACTGAAGTGTTGGTAAAATTTTTGTAAAAATGTGCTGGTCATCGTTCTGTCTTATTGAATAAACTCGTCGAATCTCAAATTGACTGACGTAGAATTCCAAGGAACCCCTATAGCGCTAGAAGAGCCATTTCCCGTGGTTGATGTTAAATTGGGGTACGCAGCGTGAAACGATTGCCTTGTAACAAATTGACGTTTCGTTTGTGCACAAGATAACGGAGAATTGAATTTTTTCGCGGCATTAAGTCGTCCGAGGGTTCGCTATCAAAGGCGATGTTATGCGCGTTGGTCGCCTTTATCAGAATGATTCATATGTGGCATTATCTCGTTATTTTTCTCGCGCGTTTTCCACCGATCGGTGTATTCCTTTTCGAAGGGAAATGATTTATTATGCGGGCTTCTCCATGAAACCGGTAAATATATGCACGCAACTTTACATACGTAATATGGATGAGATACTGTCAACGCCGTCAACTAACAAGTTTACCTCGACTCGGCTAGCTATCGTTTGTTTCCTGCTTCAAATGATGTATCGCGCGAAAAACCGATAAGAATGCGCCAGATAATAAATCTATAATAACCGAAATGTTCATTTTTCACATTCGCGATAACGACGAATACGAGGGTAGAGGGGGAGGAAAATGTGCGCAACTTAAGTACGTAGAATGGACGAAGCAACGAAACCGATGATAATAGTTTGTTAAAAACCAGTTAGGCTATGTGCCTAAGATAACGATAAGAAGTTGACATTAAGAGAATCACTGAATTCTTAAAAAAAAAGAAAAAATACAAAATTATATATTATAAGATTTTTAGATGGAAGGATGTCGATCTTTTCTTTGTTTTTTTTTTTTTTTTTTTTTTTAGGAAACACGACGTTATTGTAAATTACGAAACATTTATTTATTGATTCAATTTACTTCACGATTGTATCTTGATCGATCATTACGATCAATATAAATATAATCATCGAAGTGTGCCCAAATACGTTCTTATCGCACAGGCTATATACATTATCGGTAGAATGTCAAGGAATATAATGTCACACTTAGTAGAACGTTCTTGTAAACTCGTGCACTTGCTTGCTTAGAACTGGCTAATTACACTAGGATCGCTTTTCATCCTCGTTCATTCGGAATAGAACGTGACGTGTTTAATGCTTCTTAATATCTCTATATTCCTATATTTAATCAGATAAACATCGTTTTGGTATATCGTCACAGCGACTCTGTGCATTTAAATCAACGTTTGATTGCTATTCTCTCTCTCTCTCTCTCTCTCTTTCTCTCTCTCTCTCTCTTTCTCTCTCTCTCTCTCTCTCTCTCGTAATACATCGATTCATTTGACGCCACTTGCTACATCTTTTTCTTTTTGTAACCTAAATCCTTGTTATTGGTCGTTCGGTATACTTTCTCGATAAAAATAGACGATATCTCGCAGCATTATTTACAACATGCACGTGACGCGAGCTTAAACTGAATTTCTTTTCAGGAGATTTCGCGGTCCGACGATCTCGCTACGCCCTGTCTGACGAGTACAGGAAGTTTCCACTTTGCCCCCGGACAACGAACTCCGGTTGCATAGGCAAACAACTCTGGCAAATTTAAACAACGATTGAAGAAATCAACGAGTCTATTAAGAGGATATTTGGAAAAGGAATGGAGAAAATCAAGCTTCTATGGAAAAAGGAGCTTCTGAAGTGGAATTCTAGTCCTCTTGCTATAGGGAAAGAAAACGCAGCTAAGTCCGCATATTTATAGACAAATATTCTCAGTTATTCTCTTCGCTACTTTATTAACCTTTTCTTTCTTATTCTTGCATAAACATGTTCATATCGAAACGCAGGCGTCACTGTACATATCCTTTTAAAGGAATCCTTCTTCTACACGAAGAAACAACGTTCAAAGATTCGCTTGGTGAACATAAATGTGATCCGTGACAATTCCCTATCGAATATTTAAGACACTAAGACCGCACACTTACTTAATGACATACGAAATATGATGCACTTTAATCACATAGCAATAAGAATTTCTTTACACGACTATATACATGGCGTACGTTATCCAGGTGTATGTACACTTTCACGCGTCGTGGAACGAATCGATTCCTTTTTCCCGTCTCCTTTTTTACGTTTGGGTCGAGAGGCGGTTATCTATGGAACTAGAGCTTTCGACGAAAGAAAGAGTCATAGTGGAAGGTTGGAAGAATCGAGGGATTCGAAGCTTCGACTTTTGGAAAACGCAGTAACGTGCTGTGAAATATTTTGTATTAATTTTCAATGTTGCAAGAACCTAATAGAAGTAACGCAAGGGAAGAATGTCGAAGGTGATGGTGTTTTCGAAACGCAGAGAATTCGATCGTTAGAAAGAAGAAATTTTGACTTACGACGTATCAAGTGCAGTTTGTCAACGCTACGCACGAACATTCGGCTCGACGTTCTTTCACAAAGTTTCAAACGATAACTCACATCTTTCCACACTCTTTTATAAACTGTCCCGTGTCTATCAGTTCCTGACCAGAGCTTGTAAATCCTCGACCCTGTTTTCTACACCTAGTGACACTTGACAAACGTCCTCGACATAGTCACTCAGTGTTCGAGTACGCGCCATGGTACTTCTCACTCGCAAAGACCTTAGTGTCCCTGTTGCCTCGACGATCCTGTGACACACACTGCGAAGCCGAACGGTCAGAGAGCACCGAGAGTGAAAAAAGTTAGTAACCGACATCGTCAGCGCCCATTTGTTTTACCAGACCAGCCGTTCGATCGTTCGCCGTATCATCCAGATGATGATGACTCAGCCGTGTTGGGAGGAGAAAGATCGCAGGAAACTTCAGTCCCATCCTTTGTGTATTCAGGTCACTGTTTCGACTGAGACACAATAGACGAGCGATTTGCGCGAATCACCCTGGCTTCCAGACCACGTTCCAGTAACTGATGTTCCTTTCCAGGATTATAGCAGAATTCGTCCTGGAGAACTGCTGCTGGTTGTAATGGAGGATCGGCGCCTCCGGCTACTCGAATCTCTTTCTTGCCGACAGATCATCCATCAAACAATGATTCGAGCAAGGATCAAAAGGTGACGCAGCTCTTCCTCTTTAAGTGTCTACCCTCATGCATTCAGTAGCAGCCAACTATGTTCTTCGATCGTTAAAACAATTTGTCCACCTCGTGTAGAGCTCGTCGAATCTGTTTCATGAAACTTCAACTCATTCGATAAATAGCTGACGAATTTAAATTATGACCAAACAGCAACGAACCCCTGGCCAGCAGCACCAACAAAGCCCGGCAGTCGACTTGAACGGTCCGGTTCGCCGGACGGATGTTACAGCGCCGTTAGCCCGTAATCGGACTTGATCGCCGGTGGCGGAATGGGCGCGGAGACCTGCGACAGTCCAGACGGACTGGTCGCCGGGGCAAGAGGACTGATACTTCCGGAGCCGATGTGTCCCAACGGTCCTCCCGTCGGGCCCTCCATTATGCCACTCACATGATGATGACTCAGCTGCGCTTGAAGATGGGCCAGAGGATGCGGGTGACCTTGGAAACTTGGATGAACCACGTTCGTATGCGGAAGAGCGGCGTTCACCGCGTGCACGTCTGCCATGTCCGTCAAACCAACGCCCGAGTCCAAACTAGCGTCGATTCCACTCGATGGGGAATTGTTGTTCTTCCTTTGACTGTTGTTGTTCCCGGTTGCCAATTTCGATCTGGTGGCCGGCGTCTTGGTCGGTTTCGCTGACGGAGGCGCTGTCTGACCGTTCGCGTTCTTCCTGCGCACGTTCTTCGTGTTCGGCAGCTTGTTGTCCTTCTTCCACTTCATACGCCGGTTCTGGAACCAGATCTTAATCTGCCGCTCGGACAACACCAGGGTATGAGCGATCTCGATCCGTCGCCGTCTCGTCAGGTACCTATTGTAATGGAATTCCTTCTCCAGCTCGAGGATCTGGTGCCTCGTGTACGCGGTCCTCTGTCGTTTCGGCTCCATCCCTGGCTGGTACGAGCCGTTCGCTGCAAGAACCAAACAGAGACATCGAGAGCAGTTAGTTGACTAGAGACCAGAATCTGGTCGAATTTATTAAGATCGTATGGTTAAATATGGTTGTTTTTAAGCATACTGAATATATTCTTGAAATTATATTTAATGGTGAATAGATATGATTAACTTTCTCTGTGTGATTACAGAGTTTTAGCAAGTAATCGTTTCGACCTTATCCGTCATTTGAAAATAGCACGCCACGAATAGCCAAGCGATTATTCAAGCAATTACACGCCGATGTTATCGTGTGATTTTTCTAGGTAATATGCGGCAATCGATTTTTCTTATTTATCCGCGACACCTATAGAAACTACTTGAGAAATAACTCGATGAATGGATTCTTCAATACAATCGGATTTTTATCGTAGATTCCCTCCTCACTCTTGGTGATTCTTCCTTCTAATACGCTTCTCCACGTGTTACGTTTAAAGTATAAATGTAATTCTGTTTGCATAAAGAACAGATCTCTACCTGGGTGATCTAAATGATTTTCTTCACTCACATGATGATTTTCATTTTGTGTAACAGAGGTGTTGAAGTGGTCGCCACTTCTAAGGAAACTCTGCGTCTGGTCTTTCTGGTTTTCTCAAGCACTGAAGCCATCGACGGAGTATAGACAAAAGTCTGGGACGAAGAGAGACCATAAACAGTGGACAGAAAGGATCTGCACCAGCTCAAATTATATTCCTATTTGTATTTACAATATATTGTATTAAAATATATTTTCTACTTTAAAATTTATCCACGCGTTTCGTTGTTTATGTATCTAACAACCTCGACAAAAGGTTTATTTAATCGCTAAAAAAAGAAAAAAAAAGAATGGATCGATCGAAAGTGAATCGTGATAACAAATGGAAAGTAAAAATACAGCAGACAATTAATAACGTGCATCCATGTGAGCATTTTCAAGGTGTACTATCTGAATATTAAATTTGTTGCAGCTTTCGAACGAGTACACGCCTCGACCAGTGACAAGCATCATTATTTTAAGACCTGTACTATTGGCGATACACTCGAGGCGACGTGTCACCTTCTAATGGCACACGCTCCACTTCAAGAAACGCGCGATCACCGATCGCAATGGATAAAGAAGCGTGACACGTGCATCGACAACATCGTTCTCCAGTGAAACGCTGAAACAACTGGCTCTACATTTTCCAATCCGCTGACCGATATCTCAAGGCCGTGTTGCTCGAGCGCCAAATAGCTGGAATATTCGACGAAATTCCAGCAGGATTATCAAAGTTATTAGGCAAAAAGTAAGAAGATAAATTTGGTAAATTCAGATGGGTCCTTCTGGTTGTGAAATAATATGAAGATTATACGTATCTTGTAAAATTGAAAGTATATTGTTCAGAAGAAAGTATTTTGAAGAAATGCAGATCTGAAGTTATTTGGTCATTTTCATAGTAAAGGTATAATTACAAATATTATATAGTCAGAAATATTCCAAATTTATAAATGGAATCATGTATGGAAATAAATAGGTGAAATACTTGTCGAAATTCGAGCAGGATTATCAAATTTATCTCTTCTTAGGCAAAAAGTAAAAAAAATGGTAATTTGCTGTGATGCTTGAACATAAATTTGATATATTCAAAATTGGTCCCTTTAGTTGTGAAATAATATGAAGATTATATGTACATTGTAAAATTGAAAGTATATTGTTTAGAAGAAAGTATTCTGAAGAAATGCAGGCCTGAAGTTATTTGGTCATTTTCATAGTAAAGGTATAATTACAAATATTATATAGTCAGAAATATTCCAAATTTATAAATAGGATCATGTGGTATGGAAATACATAGGTGAAATACTTGTCGAAATTCGAGCAGGATCATCAAACTTATCTCTTCGTAGGAAAAAAGTAAAAAAATGGTAATTTGCTGTGATGCTTGAACATAAATTTGATTTATGCAGAATTGGTCCTTCTGGTTGTGAAATAATATGAAGATTATACGTACATTGTAAAATTGAAAGTATATTGTTTAGAAGAAAGTATTTTGAAGAAATGCAGGTCTGAAGTTATTTGGTCATTTTCATAGTAAAGATATAATCACTAATATTATATAGTCAGAAATATTCCAAATTTATAAATGGGTTCGTGTAATATGGAAATAAATAGGTGAAATAAGGTGAAATAATTTTAGGCAAAAAGTAAAAAAATGGTAATTTGCTGTGATGCTTGAACATAAATTTGATTTATGCAGAATTGGTCCTTCTGGTTGTGAAATAATATGAAGATTATACGTACATTGTAAAATTGAAAGTATATTGTTTAGAAGAAAGTATTTTGAAGAAATGCAGGTCTGAAGTTATTTGGTCATTTTCATAGTAAAGATATAATCACTAATATTATATAGTCAGAAATATTCCAAATTTATAAATGGGTTCGTGTAGTATGGAAATAAATAGGTGAAATAAGGTGAAATAATCTTAGGCAAAAAGTAAAAAAATGGTAATTTGCTGTGATGCTTGAACATAAATTTGGTTTATTCAGAATTGATCCTTCTGGTTGAAATAATATGAAGATTATACGTACATTGTAAAATTCGAAGTATATTGTTTAGAACAAAGCATTTTGAAAAAATGCAAGTCTAAAGATAGTCAAAAGAATGATAATTTGCTTTGATACTCCAATATAAATTTGGTAAATTCAGATGGGTCCTTTTGGTTATGAAATAATATGAAGATTGTACGTACATTGTAAAATTGAAAGTAAATTGTTTAGAAGAAAGTATTTTAAAGAAATGCAGGTTTGAAATTAGTCAAACCAATGATGATTTGCTTTGATACTCCAACATAAATTTGATAAATTCAGATGGGACCTTTTGGTTGTCAAATAGTATGAAAATTGTATGTACATTGTAAAATTGAAAGCAAGTTCAGAGGCTCAGAAGTTCAGAAGAAAGCATTTTGAAGAAATTTAGGTCTGAAGTTAGTCAAAAGAATGATGATTTGCTTTGATACACCAACATAAATTTGGTAAATTCAAATTGGTCCTTTGGATTATGAAATAGTATGAAAATTGCACGTACAGTAAAATTGAAAGCAAGTTCAGAAGCTCAGAAGTTCAGAAGAAAGCATTTTGAAGAAATGCAAGTCTGAAATTAGTCAAAACAATGATGATTTGCTTTGATACTCCAATATAAATTTGGTAAATTCAAATTGGTCCTTTGGATTATGAAATAATATGAAAATTGCACGTACAGTAAAATGGAAAGCAAGTTCTTCAGAAGAAAGCATTTTGAAGAAATTCAAGTCTGAAATTAGTCAAAAGAATTATTATTTTTCTTTGATACTCCAACATAAATTTGGTAAATTCAAATTGGTCCTTTGGATTGTGAAATAATATGAAAAAATATGAAAGCAAGTTGTTCAGAGGAAAGAATTTTGAAAAAGTGCAAGTCTGAAGTTATTTGATCATTCTCATAGTGCCAGTACAATCACAAATATTACATAGTCATAAATACTCCAAATTTACAAATAAGATCATACAGTATTGAAATAATATCGATCTTGTTATCTCTGCGTTATTTCAGATGGCATCATCTGAGCGACGTTACACAATTGAACGAACAGAAGCGAAAAAGTCTCATGTGCTTGATAAATTGACATGTTATTCGTCTGATACCGCGATGAAGATTGACTTTAAGGTAGTCGTTGAGAAAAAATGCACAGTCATAAGAAGTGGGTGTAAAAATCAAAGTGACAAACAACGATCCTCTAATCGTTTTGTATTCTTCACAACCCCCATAATAAATTTCAATGACCCAACTGTAGTATACTTTTATCTCACCCTTTCAACCCCTTGCATCATTCTCTCTTCTTCTTTTCATTACTTAACATTTCAAGCTTCCACAACAAAACTTCAAAGAATGTTAATTAGCGTCAAATGAAATAACTTTTCATTCTATTCACATAAATATAAAATTCTATTACATAAACAAACGAGACCAAAGCAACACAAGGGAATACCGGAAAGAAGAGAGAGAAACAAGATGCAGCCTAAGTAAAAGCAAAGAAGAAGACATCTAGTAGAAGAATACGAAATAACGTGAGGACCAAAGGACACAGAAAAAAATGCTAAACGAAACTAGAGGAGGATTAATAGAATTGAAAACAATAATTAAAAAATAGAGAGAAGGGGAATACAAGACGAGGAGGAACGACAATAAGGAAGCACAGCAAGCAGGCAAAAGCCCAAACGTTGCCATAATTTTAGAGACATAATATATAATGCAGTGCAATATAACAGAGTGCATAGGAGGAGAGGTAGATATATAAGAAAAGAGAGGTAGACAAGGAAAAGAGTTTAGATAGATACAAGGGAGGAGCAATAAGGTGATAACGCCATAAGATTGATAGAATGTAAAAAAGGTGAGATGTAAAACCGAAAGCTCGTCCAAAGCCGAAAGGCACGTTCTAAATAAAAATAAATAAAACAATAATATTACATAAACTAAATGTCATAAATAATGGAGAGATTCAACTAACAGCAATGTCATATGAACTCCAATTGAGGTAGAAGAATTCTATTTATTGATGCAATTGTCTATTGAACCCAATTATTTAAATTGTTTCAAGCATATTGCAGAGGTGAAAAATCACAGATGATGAAGACAATCATTAAATCCTGATATTAAGAATTGCATATCCCTCGATAAGCACAAATAAATGGAGTTACACGTTGAAACTGCTTATCCTGCAACGAACGAAATTCTATAGTACAATTTCTCCTTCCACTTTACACCCCATTTATTTCTCCCTTTATCATAAGCCTCTATCGTGGTTCTATGGTTTTCTTCTAAAGACTCGTAACGGAAACTCGATATCAGAAGTGACCATCGTGGCTCGTCACTAGCATCGGTTCAGGTCGCGACGAAGGTGACACATGAGAAGAGATTGGTGCATCGATTCGTTGGTCGTATCACAAGCGACGTCAATCCTCGCGTGGCATGCTAGAAGCGTTCCTTGGTGGTCCGTACGAGCACGATAGAGGAAGCATGGCAGCGAGTTCAGTTTAGAATCTGTGCAGACACATTCCATTCCGAAGCTGACCGACGGTCTCGAGAAGCCCCTCCTAACAGCAACGTCCGGTCGCTGAGCTTCGAACATCCACAGGGGGAGAGATTGCAGTCTCCGACAGGCCGTCGGACACGCATACCAGACTTTACTGGCACTGAACGCGAAAGCGAGGACCGTGTTATGCGCGAAAATGATACTCCTGCGGATAAAAATGACGACGCTCCGCGAGGATGCATTTGGAGCTTGCGAAAGAAAACGAAGATCCTTTTCTCAGGATGGAACATGTTGCACGTATATCTCGAAAGTGTCACAAATCAAAATAACTCAGACCTTTGTTGCAAGAACGTGAAGATCGCCAGAGGAGGATTTCAAGGATCAAGGATTAGTAAAACATTGTTAACATTACTACAATAATATTTGACTATTGTTTGTTGGAATTTATTCTATTGTCGTTAACAAAGTGTTTGGTATTAAATGATATTTTTGTAAGCTTCTATTAATAGTAGAAGAATTTGTTTCATTTGAAATATGTACATCTGCGACATGTTGGTGGGATGAAAATTTGTACTAATTTTTGTATATTTGTGGGCAATTTAGAGGTACAGCAATGTGCAAAAGGATATCAGGCATTGGAAGTACTTGTTGCAATTTGTAAAGCATAAAACAAATCTCTATTTCAACTTTTTGAAGCTCCTAATTTGTTATAAGGATATAAAATTACATAAATATTCACAGTACAGTTATGTTTTTTTCTTAAGATAGAACATGTTGTACGTGTATCTCAAAAGTATTACAAATTAAAGTAACTCAGACCTTTGTTGCAAGGATGTGAAGATTGCCAGAGGAGCATTTCAAGGACCAAGAATGGAATATTAAAATAATATTTGACTATTGTTTGTTACAGATCATTCTACTCTCGTCGACTAAGTGTTTGATATTAAATGATATTTTTGTAAACTTTTAATAATAGTTGAATAATTAGTTTCACTTGAATTATGTACATTTGCAACATGTTGGTGAGAAAGGAGGAATTCTAACTAACTGCACCAACTTTTGTACATTTGTGGGTAATTTAAAGGTACAGCTATGTGCAAAAGGATATCAGCTATTGGAAGTAGAGTACTTGTTGCAATTTGCAAACCGTAAAACAAATCTGAATTTAAACTTCTTTAAACTTGATAACAATATAAAATTACATAAATATTCTAAGTCCAGTTATAACACAGAATGTCATAGATGATATGCTGATACTGGTAGCTGACACAACTAACTTTCTCTTCCTGCAAGAAAATGAAAAATATGACTCGTAAGATTGTTCTCCTCGACGAATTAGAATTATATTGCATTCTTCTACGTAAGTTTTGGTAAACAATTTCTATATAAAACTAAACAGAAGAATAATCAAAGCATTTTTGAAATTCATAAAATCAAGATTTAAATGGTACCATTTTTTTAGCATTGGGATAAAATGTATAAAAGAAGTTTTCCAAAAGTACCTAGATACGTATAATTTTCAAATAATTTTCAAATTTACTGCACGAATCGCTTTTTAATTATCGAGCTTTCAACTAGCCATAGCTCGATTCCAACGGAGCTTACAATAAAATGAGAAAAAAATGTAGGAAGAAAACCTTTGTTACGGTGGAAGGACGCGTTAAAAACTTGTTTCGCATACGGTGCGCCGTGCTTCTTTCATCGATGATATTTTTTGTTACCTGGAAATATGAATTATGATATTCCGGTTCGATAGTATCCGTGTAGAACGGCCTGAAAAGCGAAATAGTTGCAAGCTGGAATGAACAGCACTTTCCCTGGTCAAAACGGAATAGAAATTTGAGGCTGCAAAGGCAGCCCAATTCTCTGGCATATTACGTTGCAAAAATTCCCTTTGTAGATTCATAATCCTTCTGCGAAATGCCTGCCGCAGACGGGAACGTTCGTTACACGTACCGCTCATGCCATTCCTAACGCCACGTTTCCAATGAATAGTATTCCAAGCTTATGTACTATGTTATCGTGTAATTCCTCGACATTTTATATTCAATGAATATCGACCTTCTTAAAAAACGAGACAGATCACATTCACGCGTGCAGGAAATATAAAAAGTTCCATGTGGTTTTTATACGTTTTTATTAGAAGCTTCTTTGGAAGGAAAGTCTATCTGTTTGTAACGCGAACTAGCTACAAGCAGGTAAACAAAATAGAAAAAAGAAGGAAAAATGATCGTATAATACGCGTCTACGCTTGAAACCTATTTCTAACAACGAGATAAACCTTCCGTCGATTTGTCTGTTTTTCTAATACGTGTTTAGAGTCGTCCTTAAAGTTCGCTATTTCTCAAGTTGACGTGTGATACGAGATGAAGAATAGCGGCACTAAGCGTAACCGAATAGGTGGTAAATGGGTAGGCTTCTAAAATCTCGCACAGGTGATCGGAAGGTGCAACGATAAATTGCAGCCCATCAGTCTTCCGACTGCTCGGTAACGCGTCACCTTGCGGCCTCGGCGTATTAGTTTCACAGGTAAATCCTGCAACATCGCTTCCGAACTCTCGTCATGCGCTCCGTGGCGTGTGGTAAACATCTGGCGATTATGTTTTTATCGTCAGACGTTTAATAGTGAGCTAATAGCGGCAAAAAAGCGGATACGTGCAATGAATCGGATTGTCAGAAAATACGATGAAACTGAGAACACGTCGAAGTAAGACAAAGAAACTGATTAATATCGCATTTAAAACTGAATAATACAATAGAATACGTAGCATAATACATTAGAATATATGGAATATCTGAGTAGATTAAATGGAACATAGACGAATACTACGTTTTTTAAGTAGTAAAACCTGGGATTATAGAGTCTTCTTGTTCCGTCGGACAAAGATCGTTAGTCTTTCTCGCCAATATCTAACGTATAATTTCCAAACTATCAATTAAAATTGAATTAAAACGTGGAAAATAACTGGAAATAGCGTATTTCGTGGTGAGACTTGTCTAAATTAAGCTACTATGCTACAATTGCTGAATCTTCATCGTCACTGGGATGTAGGAATAAAAAGCGGCGTTGAAAGTTCCAACTCACCGACACCAGCAACGTGAATCTTTTTCATCCACGGATAAATCACACGGTCCCCGTTCTCCTCTTCCTCTTCCTCATCCTCCAGCATCCCCGGCGAGCCGTCCAACATTTGATCATCTTCCATGTCATCCTGATCAGAACCTTCGTCCACGTGATGCTGTTGCTGCGACTGCTGTTGGTTCTGTTGTTGCTGTTGCGTGGGTTGCTGTTGCTGCGAGTTTTGTATATGTTGAGACTGTTGACCGGTAGCCGGTTGCTGCTGTAGATCCGGCGAATTGTCACGATGCAGCTGACTAGAACTCGCAGGACTGCAGGCGTTACTTTCGTGCGGTGTTTGCTGTTGACTCGGCTGTTGATGATGTTGAAGACTATCCGGCGGCTGCACATGATTCTGCATAATACCCGGTGATAGCGGAGTGGAGCCGAGAACAGTCGATGCGGACACAGGTGGTTGCTGCTGTTGTGGCTGTTGCTGGTTCTGCATCGAGGATGGGCACGTGAGCGGCGGTTGTTGAGCCTCCGGCGGCATCGCCAAGGCGCCCACCGCGTGATGATGAGGATGCAGACTCGCGTGATGAACGGCGTGCACTTGATGATGAGGATGATGTGGCCCATAGTAGCTACCATAGCCGGCATAGCCGCCGTTTAGCTGTACCGCAGACGACGCTCCGTAAGGAGTGGACGCAGCTTGATGATGATGTTGATGATAACCGTACTGCAGCTGATGAGACTGCGGATGATTCAAGTGGTGACCACCTCCGCTGGCGGGAAAGAAATCAGCTCCAGTGG
This sequence comes from Bombus dahlbomii, assembly GCA_037178635.1. Classification (NCBI taxonomy): domain Eukaryota; kingdom Metazoa; phylum Arthropoda; class Insecta; order Hymenoptera; family Apidae; genus Bombus; species Bombus dahlbomii. Next base: position 2,044,052 of record CM074118.1, read on the forward strand.
ACGGGATGTAGTTACTCTGACTGTATTCCTCGCTAGGAGGAAACTTTGGATCCACCATCACGGAAGTGGCGGCCAAATGATGGCTGCTAGCTGCCTGCTGATGTTGGTGATGATGATATCCACCGCCGGTGGATGGATTCATCAGAAATGAACTCATGTTTGCGTGAATTTCTCGCCTCGCGACGGCCGATTCCACGATCCGAGTCTCGTTACACGCCAAACAATGATCGACGGTAGTCACGGTACCTTTCCAGTTCGTCTGACTCTCCGTCGAAGTTCCACGTTTAATTCATAGAATCTCACGGTTCCATGTTGATGATATTCATTGTTGGAAGCGTATACACCGCACTGCACTGTGGCCCGTGGCCGACATCCCTCTCTGCCGCCGCGAGCAGGGTGACTTTTTCCACCGGAGGGGAAAGGGTACCGTGTCTAGACGCAAAAGACGGAAAAGGGAGAAAGACAGGGGGAGAGAAAACGAGCGAAAAGAGCAAGACCACGGAGAGTAGCAGACTCCCGGTGGACAGCTGCTTATCCTCTCCTCTCCTTCCGTCACTTTTGCGATCTTCCACGAAGCTCCGCGGCCTCGTTCGTTCCTTCCCGCCCACCGAAGCCCAATTACCATACCACGTGACCGCGGCACCGACCAATCAGAGCTGCTCCAAGCTTGCGACCATGATGGATAGCGCGGCACGCATGCAACACGTGAGTGGCGCCACGAGAACCACTGCGGCAGGTGCACCAACTTCTTTCTTCGTGCCTCCTTCACGAGCGACGGTCACCAGAGTTCTTCTACGCACTCGTTCTCTATGACATTAGAATTCTTTACAATTTTTTCCTAATCATACACACTTTACACTATTTTATCGACGACAATCTTTCTAACTTTCGATCAATGTCCCCGATGTATTGGAAAAAGTCCTACCAATCGCTCGTTAAATCTTCGATTTCGCTGAAATATCCGACCACCGTATCACACCTTCTCAAACTCCCATCGATCCCATTCACTTCACACTGATTTTTTCAAGCGATTCGATCCGAGGAACATAGGCACCATCGACCGCCGACCAAGCTGTCAGAGAGCCATGAAAGTGAGCTCGTCCTGCCTCGGCAGAAACTCGTCTGGCAACTCCGCCGACTCTGTTCCCCAACTCCCTCCAGGTCCAACGAGACCGGCTGGCTCCGAGCCGTTGCGGAGAGTCGGGACACCCCCTCTCCTCGTCGTTCCTCTTACTCTGCCACCAGCTAACCCCACTCCGCGGAAGCACGAGACCAACCCCTGCCACGGAAAGCGTGGATCCTGTGCCCTTATGGGGCCATACTCCAGGGTACCTAGAACGGTATAGTCACTCCTACGGATCTCCTTAACCCGCCTCCATCCTTCTGAAATCCATCTTACGCCAGCATGGTCAATGCTCGACGAAAACCACGCCGATGCTGTCTAACGTTATTGAGATCGTGACATCGGGGGTTAAATGATATCACCATGCTAATTGGCACATGTCACCGGGGTGACGCGGCTTTTATCGTATTTGGAGGTTCCTCTTAGTAATAGACGCGTTAGCAAAGCCTTGCATTATTATTGCGGATGTGTATCCATTTATGGGAAACTCAAATGTGCAGATATTTAATTGAAATGCATGTAATTGAAATATACAACATATCTAAGATAAAATGATTATTATACTTAGGTAGCGAAACAAATCTCTATTTAGAACGCATCATCGTATTTCCGCTAGTGAAACCATAAATTTCTAGAGAAATCCGCAGTGTAATCGCGAATGAATGGAGCGATATGATACAGTAGAATAAGCCATTTAATGATATACAGCGAGTAAGTAGAAAATGTCATGCAAGTCTGACAATATCAAAATCTTATTGATATCTCGAAAATATTCGGTCCATTGGTCCATTAGGCTGATAATATTCTTTGTTAAAGAAGCTTTTCAACGATCGAACTATTCACGGTCTATCGGTCATATAATTATCAGAACGTCTCGTCGGCCGCTGTGCACACGGAATCTCGCGTTACGTAAGACGTTTCGACGCGGACCAAATTGAAAGTAATGGCTCCGGCGTTCTTTCACCGCGTGTTTATATTAGTGCTCTACAAGTGTCTCACTGCACTCGGTCAAGTACGTCTACCCGCGATCAGCTGCGTGGAGCAAAGCATATAAAGCGCCGAGTCATTACACAAAGAGCACACTCACTCTGTTTTGCCGTGGTACGACAATGTAGGATGGCGAGGCTTCTCTCGGCCAGCCGTTTTACCGTTTTGCTAGTCGAGACTGAGCGATGCTGAATATAGAAACTGCTTTTCCTGACACAAACGACACACGCCCCGACAGTGGAATTTGCAGCGAAAGTAATTTCATAAGAGAAGATCCATTTAATAAAATAAAGTAACTGTTAGAAGGATGGGAAAAATAGTAGTAGAAGATAAAATTTCAGAAATCACTTAGCCATTTCAAGCAGCACAACTATCCTACAAGAAGCTATGAAAAATACTCGAGGAATAAGAAGAATATCGTGTGCCATTAAAGGGACGATAATAAAGGCACCGTGGCAATATTTCCCAACGACGGAGTTCTAGAAGAATAGCGGAACACGAAGGGGTGGCAATCGAACGAGCCCTGAGAGCGCGTCACCTGTTTTTTCCCCGGTTTTGCGCTTCCTCGAGTCGAAGCTTTTTCGTTAAGCACGATACGACGCCACAGTTATTTTTCTATTTTTCTTACGGCCACTTGCTGCCTCTCTAGGACGAAAGGAACGCCGCGTCGAGTGGAATCTGCGAAGGGGGTTGAAGGAGCTTGCGGATGACGTAAAACGAGAGCAAAGAGGGTTGTGCGGACGTTGTCTTCTCGTTTTGCGGATCGAACTCTGTCTCCACCAACCTACGTTCTTTCTAAGCTTCCGTCTTCCTCGTTCAACCCCCGTCCACCCCTGCGACACCGTCTTCTACCAACATTTCTTCTTTATCCAACATTCAGCCGCGCACGTCTTCTCTGCTCGAGCCCTCGTCGCTCCTCTTCTCTGCTCTTCCGGCGAAACACAATCAATCACATTTGCCGGTGAGCCGGCGTGACACCCCCCTTTTACACCCACAGCCACCCCTGCACACGTAGTTCGTCAACGACGATTCCCTCGCCATCTCCCTTCTGCGCGATCCTCGCGATCTCCCAAACGACGATTATCGTGAGATCGCCCATGAGACCTCACCGACATGTGCCACGTGTGCTGCAAGGACTTCGAGTGGAACCGACCAATTAAAGATGAAACTTTCTGTGACCCTGTCCTTTCACACTCTATGTGCATACGGTAGCAATTAGTGGGATTTCTTGGATAGTTAAAATAGTAATAGTAATTTAGTATCGAAGCTTCCAATATGCTATTTTTGAAGATAAGATTGAAATAATATAATTAATAATATAATTAAACAGAACTACAGAACCAAATGTACATAAGCGAGTGATATAATTAACAACGTATACAAGAATTGTTCATTGTTGGCCAGTTACTCTCAGACTAGACATTGTCCCTTAAATATTTTGAGCGCCACTCATTATCCTGTTGGGGTTTGATTGGGGTTAGGTTAGTGTTCTGTTCAAATGCCTAAGGGTATTATGCCAATATCGCTGTACTCCAACAGGAATTATAATATTCCTTGTACGTGCAATTAGCATCTCTTCTTCAACGAAGAAAGTGGTGTATGAAGAGAATTTAGATTTCCTTTCGTCTTTGTGCTTCTGTTCTGTCAATCCATACGAAACTGATGTCACACCACGTATATAGGTACTTTTTTGATATATAATTTAGGACGCGTGAAGATATATATTGGTAGATTTTCAAGAAGATATGCGATAATAAACTATTGCGTGATAAAATCTTATACAAACACTGTAGGAAGATTAATTGAATGTTAATTGAATTGATTAATTAACCTGAGGAATACATGATTGTTATAAAAATGTCTTCTCTACTGAGAAGAATATCAACTACATGAATTATAGGGAAACTGGCATACAAATGATGACAACATTTTTGTGTCTCTTTTACAGGAACAGGGAAAAAAAGAATTTCTTCGCTTGTCGGGAACGTTTTCCAGTGAAAACCCGTTTGGCTGGAATTCCCCGGCTAAGTTTGCAACCGGAGACGTCGCGCGCTATGAACCATCGAGTTCCGTCGTGATAATGATAAATGAGAACGCAGTAGTTTACGATTTAATATCAATCCACCCGGCCGGCTGCTTATTATCGGCCATTAGGAAAGTTTTAATAACGCAATACGCCGCTGCCCGACCTGGGGGTGGAACCGTCGCGATTTATCACTTTCATCGCTTTATTACTGGCCTGTTACGCTTTACTTGTTGATCATTCGCGACAACATCACGAATCACCAGGAAATTTGGATATATTTTTCCCTATTTTTGGCGTTCCCTGTTCACCAAGTTATGTCACCCAGGCGATCGATCCTTCAGGATCAGGATAAATAATTGTCGAGTATCGAACGAGTACGAAAACAGGGTAAATAGAACACAGAGCAGAGAGAATGATTTTCTTTGTTTAATTCAATGACAATTAACGATAAAGAAATTTAAGAAATTATTGTTATTACTATTATTATTGTTGTTGATTTTTAACGTTTAAGAAAATACAGATTGGTTTGAATGTGTAGAAATAATGGAATTGTCATGGACACAGATGTTTAAGGGAAATAACTTTTTATCAAAAATGTTTATGGTCGCAGTATCGACAATCAGTAGCTGTTCATCTACATCTCTTTATACATTCAGTGACATGATAATTTACAACTTCTGAGAATTTACAATGCAACGGCGCCTCATTTATAATCGCGTATAATTACACGCAAGAATCATTCTTGAAACGAACAAGAAAACGTATAACCACAGCTTCATGAATCTTACAAACCCTGTTCCTCGCTTTATCATTTCGACTTTTAACCCTTCGTACGTTTCCAAGTATTGTCCTATTTGCATATTTAATTGTCATTGTTAATTGTTGTTGGAAAGTCAGGATTTTCAAAAACTATCAAAACATACTCATGAAGCTGTAAAATTAATGTAAATAACCAAAATGTATATACAATGTTTATAGCTCTAAAAATTCTTTGTATATCAAGCAAGGTATCTTTTTGATAATTTCGGTGTTTTTAAAATGACTTGCAATTCCATTGCAAAGTAATTTCACGGCGAAATTTAATATCATACACACAGGTTACTCTTGGCTCTATAAAATTATTCCTCTTTTCACAATAAACAAAATCTTAGACGTTTACGTGAAGATATTTAAGGGATGAAAACGTAGAGCAATTTTTAAATATTCCTATTCAGATTATATGAGATATTTTGTGTGCTACACTAGATTAGCCGTGTATAGTATAGTATAGTGTATAGTGTATTAGTAGCGACACACATATGTGAATATGAGTTTTCACAATAAACAAAACCTTAGATGTGAACGTGAAGATATTTAAGGGATGAAAACGTAGAGCAATTTTTAAATATTCCTATTCAGATTGTATGAGATATTCTGCGTGCTACACTAGATTAGCCGTGTAGTAGTGACACACATATGTGAATATGAGTTTTCACAATAAATAAGCTTAGACGTAAACGTGAAGATATTTAAGGGATGAAAACATAGAGTAATTTTAAAATATTCCTATCGAGAGTGTGTGCTGCACTAGATTAATCGTGTAGTAGTGACACACGTATATAAATATGAGTTTTCACAATAAACAAAATCTTATACGAGTACGTGATGATATTTAAGGGATGAAAACGTAGAGCAATTTTAAAATATTCCTATTGAGATTGTATGAGATATTTTGTGTGCTACACTAGATTAGCCGTGTACAGTATAGTATAGTGCGTAGTGTATTAGTAGTGACACACATATTTGAATATGAGTTTTCACAATAAATAAGCTTAGACGTAAACGTGAAGATATTTAAGGGATGAAAACGTAGAACAATTTTAAAATATTCCTATTGAGATTGTATGAGATATTCTGTATGCTACACTAGATTGGCCCTGTAGTAATATGAATATGAGTGTATGGAAGTATGTGTGCCTACAGCGTCTCAAAAAACAGATGAATGCAACTGTTCCATTGGTAGCGCGGTAAAGAAGATGGTGAGACAAAGGAAGCGCTGAGACGCGCGCAGATCTGTATCGAAGAAGATCCTGAGAATTGTTTATTAAATAAATCTAAAACTATTTTAATATGAATTCTAAGTGTTACCTTAGTATTCCTTTACTTATATTTCGGCGATTGAGATGCACAATTTTCAACAATTGCAAAAGAAAGCTAATAAATTTCTAATATTAACAGGTGGCTACCTAATAAGGAAGAAAGTAGATTCAAAATACTTTTCACGCGCTCAACGATATTAAAGTCTTCAGGGAGCGATCGATCTGCAGGTTACAGAATATTCCAAATATTTACGTGTTCGAGCAACGAAATTCGACATGCTTCGTATGAGAATGCACGCGTGTCCGGATCCCTAAATCTACGAAAGATCCCAGCTATTTTCGCATATATCCCACATGGAGGTGTTGGCAGCAGATCCATCCAAAGCGAAAAGCACGAGTCTCCGGAGATTCTATTTCGCTGCTGAGTCACGATCCCGCGTTTGTCGACGTGAAAAGGGGGACTGTGTCCTCTTGGGGACACCCTTACACACCTCCAAAAGCTTAGGTATTGGGGCTGATCTTCGTATGGGTTGCTGACACTCTTTGATCCTCCGTGCTGCTTCTGAAAGGTAGAGCAACTTGGGCGAAACAGGAAGACGCAACAGTGCTCATGGTTAAATTAATTTATACGTAACTATGTATATTTTTCGTTAGATCAAGTGTAACAAAATTGCATGAAATATAGAACATTCAAAAGCATCGAATAATCAAAAGGACTGGCTACCGAATGACCTGTATCCTACCATCAGAAGACAGCTCAATCGAACATTTTGTATTTCTAAAACATCAGAAGATTTCGTTCACTTGGTGCAATTTCGTCACCCTGATTGATCGATGGCAAACCCTCTTCAAATAGCCTGGTAGAACTTTCACTTGCCTGTCCAACTAATTACAGATACGTAAAACAACATCACAATTCCTGAAGTCCTTTTCAGAAGCTAGACAGTCGATGCTGGAAATTAACTAACAGAACCAGCAAGCAATTGATCCTCTGATGCACGAGTGCACTTGAATCAGCCAAAAAGAGAAGCCTTTTCACTTCCACCTGCCTAAAAAGCGCTGATTGAGCATCTTTCATTGAGTGACAGGCGGCGAGCGCGAAGCTGCAGTCTGAAATCAACGCGACTCGCTGAAAGGCGCAATCAGCCTCAGTTGGAAAGGCGTGCTGGTCACGACGCGACAAGAGAAACACGTGTTTTTATCAGACTACGCGCAGGAAGAAAACACGACAACGAACCAGGCTGGCGATCGTGTCGAGTGAAAGTTTCAGATATACTTTAATGAAAGGCTGTTCGGTAGTTCCACTTTACGCGCGATATCCAGATGAAAAACGAAAGGAAAAGGCGATAATTATCGGTGCACGGGGATGGTAACGATGTTAACGCGACCCGTGACCCGCGACCCGCGACCAATTACCACCTGACATCGCTGCTTGAAAGCAATTTGCGTACGGCGAGCAGGCTCTTCCGGCGACTCGCTCAAAGGAGCCCGGACCAGGCGAGAAAAAGCCACGTTTATAGCGGCTTACGTCGACAGTCGGCCTCCTCGGACGAGGAAGAATGGCCGAGTGAGTCGTAAAAGTGATTCATCACCTTTCGCGGCTACGGCTCGCGGAGTCGTTAGCGACGATCCTCCTCCTCTCTCGGCCGTCGTGACATCCTTCCTCCGGCAAGCCCAGAAGCTCGCCAGCTGAATTTCTCCGACATGTTACACGTCGTGGTGGAAAGGCCCGCGTGGCGGAAAGATGAGCCTGATCGTCGTGAAAAGTGTTGCATGGATGAAGACGAAGATGAGTGGTGTTTGAGGGATGGTGCGGGCAAACATGTCACGAGGATGCTGATTCCGATTTTACGTAGTGGAAATTGTGCTTGGAATTTGTGTCCGGATAATACTCGTCGCAAGGCTAACTCTTTTACAGTGTCAATTATAATACATCGAGTTTCATCTTAGATGATAATCAGTTATTAATATCCATTTCGTATAAAAAGTAAAATTATGTGTTTTTCCTATCTGGGAGCAAAAATACTGCTTCTGACAATGTTTAATAAGATAAAATAAAACAGAACAACTTGGGATACATAGCTGCAAAGATGTTGCTTTAAAACTTCATTAATTCTTTCAATTAAAATCGTCTAAAAATTATATCTTCGTTTCTCTTCCAACCGAAGCAACTTTAAATATGATAAAGTCTTCTTCCAACGTGTTTCCAATTAGCAGCTTTCTCACAGTCGGAGAAATGCCCGGAGCCACGTTGAGACGACATCAGGGAAACCCTTTGCGAAGGGAGAATTGCTGTGAACGTCCCTCGGACACTGATTACCGCTCGAAGCAGCGGAAAGAAGGAGGTAACTAGGTTAAGGTCGACCAACATCCGTGACCTCGACAATTACCATTCGACACCCTACGTCACTGAAAGACAGTTTGCATACAACGAAAACGCTGGCGCATTGTTGGTAAACGGCCCTCGGACACAACCCAGAAATATTTTCGAGGTTAATTGCTTTCGGACGACCCATCTATCCCTTCTTCGACTTCCCTCTTCAAGGACCTTCGATATCTTCATGCCGCGTCTTATATCCGCGACACAAAAGTGGAATGAAGTCTTCTCCGTTCAGACACGTAACGAGAAAAGAAATAGAGAAGAGAATTTATAAACTCGGAATAAAGATAGGATGTGGAGTAAAAATAGCGTAAAAGATGATGTCTGGAAAAAGATGACGAATGGCGTTTTACTTTGTGGAATTAGTCCATGATAGAAGGAGGAAACGAGGTAAAGAGGTTAGCGCTGCGTTCGCTGACGTCTCGAGTGCCTCCACTGTACTTATGTTTTTATACAGCCACTCGAGAAAGCCTTAATTATTCTGTCTAGAAACCGTATATTGTTACACTTAATTCGCTGAAATTATATACGTCTGTGTAGAAATTAGTACATATAATTTCCACTGCATTTTCTATTATTTTCATACTTTTTTCTACGAGACCTAATTTCTACCAAGACGTATATCAACCACGTATAAAAATCGTAGACTGGCAACTTTGTAAGTGAATCATTTTCGTGGCGAGGTGATTTTGGAAAATCGTTGCTGCTCCAGGTGGTAAGTGCAAAGGGATGTCCTGGAGGCACGCAGGTCCGGCGAGAGCGGGACAGAGAGAAAAGAGGAAGAAAAGAGCTGACGGGAACGCGAGCTGGCAAGATTAATGGATTCGTATTGTCGGCATTTTTTCAAGCGTTTTAGGACTACTTTTGAGTGCAGGAGAGCGTCTCATTTTTCAAAAAGTCCATGCCGTCTGTGGGCCCGATAGAAAAATCGCAATCGATTCGGTGCGCGTTAATGGTTCCGAATTAAGCGTGCCTGGTCTCTTCACGTTGCCAGCCACGAAGCAACGCCAAGCAGTCTCTCATAGGCTGCGTTACGTAAGAATGAGCATCGATAGTCGTTCTGTAAATACCTCGTCGAGACACACTGAGGTGGTTCGTTTCTCATGACGCAACACACACATTGTGACATTTTAACGCTTGATAGAGTTCTTGCACTTAGCGTGTACAGAGGATGCAGAAGCACTGCAAACGAAGCTTCTTGCATCTGCTTTGAAGTTTGGAAACTCGTAGTTAGGTTAAGCTTAGCAGGTATCGAAGTGAGCTTTTGTTCAGGTGAGAATGATAGGATTGGTAAGAAATTAGTAAATTTATGGACCCTCTATAACTGAGTGATCCCAGGCTAAGGTATATCACATGAGTCAGCTAAACTTCAGTAACTCAAAATTCAACCTTGAACTTTGCACAAAATAATCAAAGTTATTGTACATTATGAGACTTTTAGTGTACAACATGACAGTGGAAGAATAAGAAACAATGAATCAGATAACATTCTCTTACTTTATACCATATATTATAAAATAGATATTTTAACAACTACTTTTGCTCACAATAGATGTACAAAAGTATTCAAGCATGTGACAAACTTTGAAGAAACCAAAGAAGAAGTCAAAGAAGAAACTCCGGAAACTTTTACGAGGTTCCAGGGATAATAGATTCTCTGTTTACCTGTCATGGATCTGAAGCCTAACTAATTTGCGGTATTTATTCTTAATTTGAAGATTTACAGCAATCCAAAGCCGCAGCTGAATAGGACGTCGAGTGCGAACAACGTAGAAAAAGGTTGGAAACATGACGAAGGCGGTGCAAGACGAAGTTGGTGCCTTGGGACGTCCGATCCTCTTCCGCGCGAAGATAGAAGTTGCAGCAGCTGATGAGCCGTAACCGACGAAGCACAATAACCCTCCGTAAGCAGTACCGCTATCTTTCATTCCGTCTTTCGTGGTCACGGTAGGTGCGCGATATTTATCTATCACAGAGACCACGCTCGCGCAACGGAAGTCCACGCCGCGCGAATATAATTCAGGTTGGATATCGCAGCTGCGCGATCCGATAAAATTTTTGACTTTTTTTTCTCTTTTTCTTTTTCATTCCAACGTATTACCGATGGGAATTTTTAGAATACAATTTTATTTTTGTATAATATTCATCTACCTACATTCCACATTTGACTTTTTCAACACTTTGGACATGGTATCCCATGCAATTTTTATTCTAATTTAGCCTAAGTGTTACAGTGCAGTAAGCTTACTAATATTTTTCATTCATCAGAATTCGTTATATTTTTAAGTCATGAAAACGTACGATGGCAGAAATTAAAGCTGAGATTCCAAAAATTTTGTCTTACACTGCTATTATTGTTAGCTCATCGTATAAGGGTCGTCCGGAAAGTGTCTTTCCTTCGCAAGCGTGTTTTTCACAACGTACAAACGTGGAACCAAGTAATTCGACAAAATAGTATAAAAAACGTCGTGCGTCTATTATTTCCTCACAAAAGAGAAGAAACTTTTCGGACAAGTAATATGTATGCATTGACAACGAGCAAAGTAGGCGAGCGGATACGTCGCTGACGATATGCATTTTATCTTCTTAATATTATTTTTATACACAGGAATACATTTTATCTTCCTGGTGCGCGGAGCTGCAAAAACAGACGCTAACTTCGGTGAAACGTAATTTTTCTTCGAATCTTCGAACGTAAGAAAACACCGCTGGGATCTATACACCGAGAAAGCTGACAAATGAATCAAGAAGTTCGAAACTTGCTGTCTGGAGAGCAGATCGTTGCATCGTCCGGAAGACGTCGAAATTTCTTTGACCTATTTTATCCTTTCGTTTCCGAACGTCTGCAGGGTTTACCACCCACGGTACGTCTGCTCATACGAATACTTTTCTCCGGCTGAAAAAATTCGATTCGCACAGTAATAAATCAAAGGTTGCAACCCTTTAGCTACGACAGGTCAAACCCCGGTCGCCGGTCATGTCCCACAATCCGTGACTACCGCCTCTTCTTTGCGAATATTGCTGACTACTGATGATGCCACAAAAAGACTTCGTTCCAGTTGATTACAATTGTCACTATTTACGAGTTGTAAATTATTCAAATTTTTGACGCCACCTAAGAAGAAAGTCTATTTGCTTAACTCAACCCTTTCACCATTATTTCTTTACTTTCTCATCTTCCGACTTTTTGACTTTTAAACTTTATCTCTTCTTCGAATCTCACTTGCAGCAACTCTCTCCGATTGCGTTTGAAGAATGCAAGCAACGGCACGTTTGGAATGCAAAATAATTTAGAGTTGAAAGTAAAATTAGTAAACTGCGGATTTTTATACAAATTTATATTCATAAAAACATGAATTTGCGTTGGATAGATCGCCGTGGTCGCTTTCGTTCATTGTCGATCTTGCGAATGATCCATTTTCCAAATTGCAGAAACTCTGCATCTTTTATTTTTAGTTCATTTTCTTTATTTTAGCTGCTTCGAAAAACTTACACTTTGGAGGAATTCTCAGACAGGTTTTATTGCTTTAATTATATTCATAAAACATAGTTTTATTCCTTTAACTGTATTCATAAAAATATGGTTTTATTCCTTTAACTATATTCATAAAAACATGGTCTTATTCCTTTAATTATATTCATAAAGACATGTTCTTATTCCTTTAATTATATTCATAAAGACATAGTTTTATTCCTTTAAATATATTCTTAAAAACATAGTTTTATTCCTTTAACTATATTCATAAAGAATGGTTTTATTTATTCCTTTAACTATATTCATAAAAATATGGTCTTATTCCTTTAATTATATTCATAAAGACATGGTCTTATTCCTCTAATTATATTCTTAAAAACATAGTTTTATTTCTTTAATTATATTCTTAAAGACATAGTTTTATTCCTTTAACTATACTCATAAAGCATGGTTTTATTTATTCCTTTAACTATATTCATAAGACATATTCCTTTAACTGTATTCATAAAACATGGTTTTATTCCTTTAACTATATTCATAAAAACACAGTTTTATTCCTTTAATCATATTCTTAAAAACATAGTTTTATTCCTTTAACTATACTCATAAAGAATGGTTTTATTTATTAATTTAACTATATTCATAAAAATATGGCCTTATTCCTTTAACTATATCCTTAAAAATATAATTTTGTTCCTTTAACTAAATTTTTAAAACATGGTTTTATTCCTTTAATTATATTCTTAAAAACATAGTTTTATTCCTTTAACTATATTCATAAAGAATGGTTTTATTTATTCCTTTAACTATATTCATAAAAATATGGTGTTATTCCTTTAATCATATTCTTAAAAACATAGTTTTATTCCTTTAACTATACTCATAAAAACATGGTCTTATTCCTTTAATTATATTCATAAAGACATGGTCTTATTCCTTTAATTATATCCTTAAAAACATAATTTTATTCCTTTAACTATATTCATGAAAACACGGTCTTATTCCTTTAATTATATTCATAAAGACATGGTCTTATTTCTTTAATTATATCCTTAAAAACATAATTTTATTCCTTTAACTATATTCATGAAAACATGGTCTTATTCCTTTAATTATATTCATAAAGACATGATCTTATTCCTTTAACTATATCCTTAAAAACATAATTTTATTCCTTTAACTATATTCATAAAAACATGGTCTTATTCCTTTAATTATATTCATAAAGACATGGTCTTATTCCTTTAATTATATTCATAAAGACATGGTTTTATTCCCTTAATTATATTCATAAAAACATAGTTAAGGAATAAAACCTGATTAAGAATTCCTCGAAAAATGTAAGTTTTTCGAAGGTGCAGAAATAAAAGAAATGAACGAAAAAGAAGAGATGCAAAGTTTCTGCAATTTCGAAAATGGATCGTTTCCAAGATCGACAGTGAACGAAAGCGACCACGATGATCCATCCACTCTTCCTGCGAAGCTGGACGGGACTCTTTAAAGTTTCCTTGAGAAAGTTTGATGAGTCTATCGAACGCTATTATTCCATACCCCCTTCCTACCACCCTTCTTCCGCGTTCTTTAATCATTCAGAGCGAATCAATCACCCATCCAGAGAAGCTCTGGAACGCTCGAATCACCCTCCATCGTCCGTGAAACTTCGTCGTCCCGAGTCCTCCATGGAACGACGTTATCAAACGAGGCCATTTCCGTGGGACCAGCGAATACCTGGAAAGATAAGAAAAAGTAAGAAAAAATTGTCTTTTCTAAATGCTATTTATTTTCTCAGAATTTAAATTATTAATGAATTTTTTATCTTATACTTTTTATATTTGTTAATGTACATGTACGTGATAGATGAAATCTTCTAGTATTTTTTACATGAAAATAATTTGAAAATTCAAGTGATAATTGTTCAAATATTAAAGATCTTTGGATTTAATAGATTATTTTCGTTTTCAGTTATGTCGTATCAAAATCTTCCAATTTAATCATAAATTAATATCAAAATCAAGTAAACAAGGAAAATGTGCTTATAATATTTATCTCTTCAGTTCGTACCTCGAATTTGTGGCTTCGCTATAGCCACAGGGCTGCAGGGTTTAGCCACGAAACCACAGTCGCCCCCTCCCACTCATGCGGGAAAATGTTTCTCTCCCGCGATTTTCATTTAACAATATTATGAAAAATTATTAATTATTAAAAATATAGAATAACATACACTATCAATTATTTCATTTTTTCTTTTTTTTTTTTGCATTGACACTTATTGCCACGCCGAAATCACATGTTTCGCCGAGGACGCCACGGGAGTATTTTTATTATTCAAAGCATATAATGGCAAAATAATAATAAATTGATGATGAATATGATAATGAATATGATAATGAATAAATAAGAAATTGTTTCCCCAATGGACCGTTTATCGTATTGGTGGTCACGGGTGATCAACATGGCGTCTTGCTAACAGCTGATGGCGACGTATTATAACAAGGCTTCGTTTATTTCAACAAACCATTCGCATTCGTTGTTTCGTCGCAGGCAAAACGTGTAGAATATATCGTTGAAACGTGTAGAAGATATTAGTAAACGGTATTACGATTATTTTTATGATTTCGTCGAAACATTCGGCTGAAATGGCAGAGGTCCGGAAAAAATTATGTTTGCGATAAAGCAATTGTAGTGGTAGATTACAACGGAGGAAAACATGCTGTAGATTTATCAGATCAAATGATAGCATATTCTACAGTGCATAGAAGAACCCTCAAGTGGTTTATAAAGTTAGCTTTAGAGTTATTGTTAAATACATCGGTTTCAAACGCGATGATAATCTATAAACAAGCAAGAAAAACAAAAATCAAGGTATCAGCTTTTAGAATGGCACTCGCGACGCACCTTCCACAGTGCCATTAATCAGAGCCGTGAAATATACTTATTCGACAAAGATTGCGACACGAAACGCAGAAGAAAGAAGGGCAAGCGTAGCTGGCACAAAAATTTGCAGAGAGTGCTATAAAAAGAATGTTAAACAGTTAGGATCAAAAATTGCTAAGAATCGGACCAAAAAGGTGACCACCTATCGTCGAGATTGTATGGACGAGCCACATTTACGTTTGAAATGTTTCAACACAGTGCACCGTTAGATGCAACGTTTGTTCTCATTTTTTATCGACGTTCTAATAAAAATGTTTAATCGTTCATTGGGGCACTTTTTATTTCAAAGTATCTTCTATTTATCGGTTATATTGAAAATGCTCCAACTGTAAATTTTCATTCAATTTTTACAATTGTAAGAAGCTCAAGCGATCACCGTGGCGTCGCAGTAGAAACCGTGGTGGGCTATATATAATCCACGTGGCAGTCAAAGTGATTAAAAGAGAATGTTTTCGACATAAGTCGATGTTCCAAATATTAATATTAAATCCATCACCATATTTAATCAAAGAACTCGGTTCAGCTAAGCCACTAAGCCTCGTTGCAAATTCTATTTCGAGCCAATAATGGTACGTAAGAGGCTCGTATAAATGCGCATTTTATTAAGGGACCACGTGAATAAGGGTTTCACCATGCCTTCATCCCGGTTGTAGGACGTATTCGATTTCGACCCCTTCGACAACTCAGCTTCGCGAACCATGTTCACGAGCTTTGTCTATCCGTCTTGCTCTCTTCCTGTTTTACGAAGCTTCTCTCTCTGCTTCTCTGTCTTTCAGTCGATTCCGTTCGAAGAGAACCAATCAGCGATCCCTCGAAGCCCTCTTGCACCCTGCAACCCGCAACCACGCCTGCCAATATAGGGTAGATACCCTCGTCAGATCGACCCCTATCCTTTTTACCCGCCTTCCTTCTTCTCTCTCTGCCGCCGTTGTTGCTGGACCCGATTCATTCCGCAAAATGGATCTTTCCCCTGTTCTTTCCATTGGTCTCCTCCGATGCATTGCTCGTTTACAGAATCCTTTCAGATTTCTCTTCGAGAAATTAATCGAGGAATTTTCTTATTCAATTTTATAATATTCAATTTCTTCATCTGGAAGGTAGACTCATTCCGTAAAATAGTTTCTTCTATTGATGTTTTTTGATACATTAACCGTTCAGAGAATTCTTTGAAATTTCCTTGTGAGAAAAAAGCCAATGAGTTTCTTCGTCCAACTTAATAAAATTGCAATTATCAATATCTTCTTATATTTAAAAATTGATCAATAATTTAAATTTCTCTTGATTAGCAAAATGGATCTTCTTCTTTTTTTCCATCGGTTTCTTTCGATGTATTGCTTGTTTACAAAATTATTTGAAATTACTTATCGAGAAATTAATTGAGAAATTTCCTTATTTAATTTTATAATATTCAATTTCTTCATCTGGAAGGTAGACTCATTCCGTAAAATAGTTTCTTCTATTGATGTTTTTTGATACATTAACCATTCATAGAATTCTTTGAAATTTCCTTGTGAGAAAAAAGCCAATGAGTTTCTTCGTCCAATTTAATAAAATTGCAATTATCAATATCTTCTTATATTTAAAAATCAATCAATAATACAAATTTCTTTTGATTAGCAAAATGGATCTTCTTCTTTTTTTCCATCAATTTCTTTCGATGTATTGCTCGTTTACGAAATTCTTTAAAATTACTTATCGAGAAATAAATCGACAATTGTTTTTATTTAATTTGCTAATATTATAGTTGTTAATATTCTTTTGTGTAATTAGTCGCGAATATAAATAAATTAGATTTAGTCGTGTGTGGAAAGTTCGTGAAATTTTTTAATTACTTTGTTGCCATTTCGCGAATGCATCGGACACGAAGAAACGTACAATTCATCATTGATGCAACTACAGTTACGAGTTACTGAATATTCGAACATGCTCTGAGAACATACCGTTATGATTAATATCAAACACCGCCATACTGCAATGTTCCCCGACATGGAGTCTAAGCTATAATTTTCCTGATGACCTCGTGTCCTTCCACACGTACGATCCTTTTCTAAAAGTCACTGCGCGAAATTGGACTTGGAATCTAGGCCCAATACATATTACGTTCGAAGTTTAATCAACGATAGAATTGCAATTTCGTGCGAAATGGCTCAAAGCTATTTTTAAATTAATGTTCCGAGGAAAACTTGAGCCTTAGTTGAAAATTAATCTGAAACCGGAGGCTACAATTTTCTCGAAGTTGTATGTAAAAGCGATACAAAGCGAAAATCGTTTGATCTATAACGTGGAGTTCCTTCAGATCCAAAAATTAAGAAATATATTTATCCAAAATTGGATTTGCTGAAATGAATTCTTAAAATGGAATTCACATTGGCACAATTGTTTGAGTCGATTGAGCTTTAATATCTTGAAATTCTACGTTAATGTTTTCACAGAATAATCTTATTATATATTATAAAATTCAAATGAATTAAAAATAAAGTAAAATAAATTATAATTGATTTGTTAAACTTATTGTATGTTATACGACACTACTAGTTTTTAATATTTTCCTAAGACATTTCCACATTTTTGATAATTTTTCTTAAGAATTCAAAATGTATATAATATTCTCTCATTCGTTCTCTATTACATTAAACCTAAAAAAATGTATTTCATAATATACAACAATTCTAATTATTCCATAAAGTTCAAAATCTAATTTCAAGATATTAAACAATAGCTGACTCAACTAACTCATTTTCTTCAGAAATTACACTTCACATCAATCTGTGCATTGTGAATCTTTTTAAAAATTGCATCAATATTTTCCCAAGACATTTCCTCACTTTCTATCATTTTTCTTAAATATCTAAAATACATAAATAACAAAACATATCTCATAATATACAACAATTCTAATTATTCCATAAAGTTCAAAATCTATTTTGAAGATATTAAACTATAGCTGATTCAACTAACTCACTTTCTTCAAAAATTACACTTCACATCAATCTGTGTACTGTGAACTGTTTTCACAAATGGCATCAATATTTTCCCAAGACGTTTCCTCACTTTCTATCATTTTTCTTAAATATCTAAAATACACAAATAACAAAATATATCTCATAATATACAATTCTAATTATTCCATAAAGTTCAAAATCTATTTTGAAGATATTAAACTATAGCTGACTCAACTAACGTTACTTTCTTCAGAAATTACACTTCACATCAATCTGTGCATTGTGAATCTTTTTAAAAATTGCATCAATATTTTCCCAAGACATTTCCTCACTTTCTATTATTTTTCTTAAATATCTAAAATACACAAATAACAAAATATATCTCATAATATACAATTCTAATTATTCCATAAAGTTCAAAATCTATTTTGAAGATATTAAACTATAGCTGACTCAACTAACGTTACTTTCTTCAGAAATTACACTTCATATCAGTCTGTGTACTATGAACTCGTTTTACAAATTGTATGAACATTTCACGAGATCTCAAAGATGAAGCTCGATGAAGATCATTCGCAGCAATTTCAAAGATCGTGCAATAGTTCCGATTTTATCCTAACGCATGAACAAAAAACGTGACGATAACCGGGAACCTCATCGATATCTAGCGATCGGTCGATCGAAGTACCAGATGAAACGTACGAGTTATAATAATCCATGATAGCAACGGTGGCGATGTCGAGGAGCGGAGGAGCGGTCGTGCTGTCACAAAGGCATGCGCCACCCACCTCGACCTGGACGCTCACATCGTTAATCAACTGCACCGGGACCCTTAACTTTCGAGGCACCGATCCACAGGTATGGCTTCGCCTCTGCTGAACCCGACTGAGTTGCGCGAACGTGCTTTCAAATAGACCAATAAGACTCTGTTGTCTCAGAAATCTCGTCTCTTTTGTCAGCAAAGACCTTGCTGGTGAGTCTCGTGTTCGATCTTTTCAAAGGAGATCCTTTTGTTTCTAATTTTTAACTGGTCGCATAGAAGTCGAATTATCGTTGTGTTAGTTTCTTTCAATGAATATAAATATTCTGCAAGAAAAATTTTCTAGAAAATAGGCATTCATGTACAAAATAGTTTTTAGTAAGCTAGTTGATTATCAAATTTCTATTTAATTTGTTAATAAAGAAAAAAAAAGATAGGAGATATTTAAATTAATTCAAGGAATATTCAGTTTCTAAAGTGCAGTTAATATTTAAAAAGTGGCACTTACAATGTAATTTATTCATAGATTCTTTTTTTCAGAAACCTTGTTAATTGTTAAATTAAGTTTCCCAGATGTAAATTATATTTTTTTAAAGATAAATGTCGATGTTTGCCTGAATTAAAGGGCGCTGAATTAGACGTCGCTTCGTTAAAAAATAATAACACTGACACTTATTACGCCAAAGGTCAGGATCGCGAACAAGATTCTGAAAATGCATTATTCATTTGTTGTTGTATCAAGTGTATACCATCTTGTTCTGTTTCCTACAACGTTAATAGCTTGTAAAATATCACGCTTTGTAATCTTACGTGACTCACTTTACACTTCCATTACACCTTCAGATCATAGTCGTCGCATTAAACCGATATAAAACACGACGAGACGTACCTACTTCATCTCTAAGCATGAAATATTAACAGTAATTCTTATCATCTTACTATTATTACTAGCTATTATGTAACATACACTAAATGTACATCTTATCAATCTAATCTGCATAAAAAATTCCAAAAATTCTACTAGCAATAAGAATCATCACAGGAAGCATCACAAAAGGAAAAAAAAACAATTCACACTTCCATCACTATTATTATTATCCATCACTATTATTCCTACCTATTACGTAAGATACACTAAATGTACATCTTATCAATGTAATCTCCGTAAAAAATTCCAAAAATTCTACTAGCAATAAGAATCCCTGGAAGCATTACGAAAAGGAAAAAAAACAATTCACACTTCCATCACTATTATTCCTACCTATTACGTAACATACACTAAATGTACATCTTACCAATCTAATCTCCATAAAAAATTCCAAAAATTCTACTAACATATAAGAATCCCTGGAAGCATTACGAAAAGGAAAAAAAACAATTCACACTTCCATCACTATTATTCCTACCTATTACGTAACATACACTAAATGTACATCTTATCAATCTAATCCCAGTAAAAAATTCCAAAAATTCTACTAGCAATAAGAACGTCGCAATCCCTGGAAGCATCACAAAAAGTAAAAAAGAAACGATTCACACTTCCATCACTATTACTATTATCCATCACTATTATTCCTACCTATTATGTAACATACACTAAATGTACATCATATCAATGTAATCTCCGTAAAAAATTCCAAAAATTCTACTAGCAATAAGAATCCCTGGAAGCATCAAAAAAAGAAAAAAAACAATTCACACTTCCATCACTATTATTATTATCCATCACTATTATTCCTACCTATTATGTAACATACACTAAATGTACATTTTATCAATCTAATCCCCATAAAAGATTCTAAAAATTCTACTAGCAATAAGAACGTCGCAATCCCTGGAAGCATCACAAAAAGTAAAAAAGAAACGATTCACACTTCCATCACTATTACTATTATCCATCACTATTATTCCTACCTATTATGTAACATACACTAAATGTACATCATATCAATGTAATCTCCGTAAAAAATTCCAAAAATTCTACTAGCAATAAGAATCCCTGGAAGCATCAAAAAAAGAAAAAAAACAATTCACACTTCCATTACTATTATTATTATCCATCACTATTATTCCTACCTATTATGTAACATACACTAAATGTACATTTTATCAATCTAATCTACATAAAAAATTCCAAAAATTCTACTAGTAATAGGAATGTCGCAATCCCTGGAAACATAAAAAAAAAAAAACGAAAAGAAGCAATTCGCACTTGCATCACTACTATTCCTGCCTATTACATAACATACACTAAATGTACATCTTATCAATCTAATCCCCATCAAAGATTTTAAAAATTCTACTAGCAGTAAGAACGTCGCAATCCGTGGGAGCGTGACAAAAAGGAAAAAAAGAAGATGATTCGCACTTCCATCAGCAAGTTTGACCCATGACGAGGGAACAAGGGGACAGTGCGACATCTCGGTTGAGGAGAAAGTTCCCGAATCTATTATTGGTATCTAGAAAAGGCTTTTACGAAGGGGCATACGATACGCGGAGAAAGAAGTTGCCAGCCCTAGTTGGCGATGCGCGCCGTGTCGGGGGTGAAAAGGAGGTTGAGGGGTTCCGAGAAAGAGGCGGAGGACAAGGGTTTCCTTTTCTACGGTGGCACCCCTCTATGATATTTCCGAATAGCCGGCATCTTCGTACGTGGGGGGACAGGAGCCCTTCAAGGGTGGTAGAAGATTGGGGGATCAGCGAGAGGGGTAGAAACGAAGCCACCCCACCTCTGTCTGTGCTACCCTCTTTCTTTCCCCTGCAAAGCTTCGAGGTTGGCGTTGCTGCAGGAATCCGACGTAACAGCAACGAACCACGAAGGGAGACGGAGAAAGGGTGGGGAAGAAAGAGACGGAGAGAGAAACAGGGAGAAGGAGAGCCATGCCGGCGGTGCTGCTAGTCAAACCAAAACTCGGCATGATTAATGATCGCGAGAGAGGCAGAGCGCTGCTTCAAACAACAAACTTTTCCCAAGGAACGCCGAAGAATATAAGAAAAAATATATAAGAAAGAGGGAACTCTCTTTCTTCGCATCCACCCTTCAGACCAACTAATACCCTCCTAGAGCTCTTTCTCTCCCTCTATTTCGCCTCGCTTCCCCACGACCGTTCGCCTTCGCTCTGACAGCCTTTCATTTCTTTTCTTCCTTCTTTATTTCTTTCTGCCGGTGCTCCGCCACCGCTCTTTTCCTCTTCTTTCGTCTCTCTTGTTCTCCGCGGTCCGACTTCGCGCGATCAACACCTCCGTATGCTTCCTCTCGCGTCCAGTTTGCTTCTCGTTGACGCGACGGATAATGCTCCATGCCCTGGTCAACGTATCTCGAACTTTCTGTAATTTTTTATTCTCTACACGTCCTTGAAACAATAACAGAAAAGATGACAGGAAAGGACGTTCTTTGATGATAATTATGCCGTGTACTTGAGAATCCTGGTGATAAAATTAGTGACACAAATGACACGGTCTTCCAGGAACGATAGGCTCGCAGTTAGTACCGACAAGTTCATTTTCTATTTCGAGAATATAAATCAAGTTCTGTATCATCGGTTCAACTGGATTTTCATTAACTACAAATTTAAACATTCTTCCTATAACTCTCCTACTATCTATTACAAAACAAATGAAATTAACAGAACCTCGACTAACAGAATTTTACTTATCTAATCAAATGAATTCTCCCAATTAAATCCAATTACTTGAATGTCTATTATGTACATAAACAGTGACAAACAATGGAGAGAACAATTTCTATCACACAAAATGTTTGCTTCCCGATACATAAAGAGAATTCAACTACATGAGAAATCTGAAATTTCAGCCGATTCAACCATTTCAGTCTCCTCTGAGAGACCTCCTTTGTAAACGTCGACTGCAATCGCCTAACCACGGAATACTGATTTCAGAACGCGTATAGTCGCAGCTGGCAGGAAAATTGGATCGTCGAAGTGGACGGCGTACTCGGTGAAACGGGCAACGGAGCGTCACCGGTGCGGCTGTTCCGTGCTTCACCGCGCGACCTGGCGTCCGCTCGAGGGTAGAACCTTCGGGACGAATTTGCTCGGTCATCGTCGGACGGCTGAACGTGGACGGCGAGCTCGGCGTGTGTAACAGTAACTTTCTCTCTCCTCTTTGTGGCCGCGGCTCGTTCTTCCGTATTTACGTACACTCTCGACCACGTGCACGAACACCGGTCGAATAATAAACACTTATTAGCTGGCTACCATTTGCGGCCGATTCACCTGATGAGCGGCATTCTCGAATGTTATCCGACATTGTGTCGCGAATCAATTGGCGGCACGGAGCCTTTTCGCAGCGTCGAATTGAAGAAGAAGTGGAGGATAAACGGAGCCGACGCGTCGAAAGAAGGCAGCACGAATATGTGTAGATTGGGACGCACGAAAAAATCCATCGAGTCCACAAGTTCCTCGTTTCGTTCTATTCTTCCATTTTCTAATATTCTTCCAAGGGATTTGGTATCTGTAAATTTTCGAAAAATTTGAAATTTCGTACATAGGTAGTTTTCATGGTCTTCGAAATACCTTCGAGCATCTTCCACGCTTTCAACATTTGGTGTCTCGCTGAAGGATCGTCAGGACGAAATGGCAGGGTATTAATCGCGTTACGTCGGTACCATTTCGAGCCGATTCACCTGATGAGGCTCATTCTTGACCGATAATCGCCGCGAACGGACGAGATCTGTGTAAACCTTGTACTCACTCTCCAGCCTCTTCCCCTTCTTCTTCTTCTTCTTCTTCTTCCACGGTGGATCGGTGTATACGAAGAAGCTACGAGGCGCGCGGGCGCGCACACGCCTCACGATGACTAATGACAGACATCGTAAGTCACTCACAAATTGAATTAAACGCGACTGTGAAACCGTGACGCGGCGCAAACAATCAGCGGCTATTCATTGCCGGAAATCGGGTGCCATGTCCGTAGACTTACAGCCACAAAACTATGTTTGTCCTTTACGGATTCTATTGCCTTGTCTTTTAATTATTCGTTACAATCTTATTATAATAGAACGCTTGAACTGTATCGATTTTTTCTTCAATTTTCATTGGCAGATCTACGTGGCAATTTCAGTGAGAAACTTTTCATGAAACTTGTACCTATATTTCCTCGAGATTCCAGACGCTAACGCATGCAATAGGAAGGCACCAAGAATACTTGGATCAAATTTATTACCACTACGAAGTTCAGTTTATGGCACAGTTCGAGATGCGAGTGACTGTCGGTCCTCTGGAACGATGAGGCTGTTGGAAATCGAGCGAAATCATTTTTTTCCCGAGCGAAACACGACTGATTCACGCGCGATGGATTCTGGTAACGCTGTACGCGTACGATGTTCCGCTCGGTCTTCTTGATCGATCATATATTAGAAGGTACGAAGTGTTTCAGTACACCTACAATGCCGCAGAGGAGAGACGATCCATCGTCAATGAACGTCGGAATTACACGGCTAAATGAGATTCTAGCGGCGGTATCAAAGTGGCAGCAGGTGGTCAGGGCCACGGCCATTTTTTCCCGCTGGATACGCTTTGCTGGCTGCCTCGCAGCCCACGGCCATTTCTATCTCTCTCCTGTCTTGCAAAATCCTGAAACGATATATAAACGACTAACCAGCTTCGACTTCCTTCGTCACGCGTAGCATTTGCATTTCCTGCACAACTTTTTCTTCAATCTTCCTAGCAAACTGGTTCGCATGTATTTAAAATTTCCTTTACTTAAAACAAATCAGACAAAGTTCTATGAAAAGTTTTCTGGAAATTGAAGAAAACTTTCTGCAGGAAGTGCAAATGCTACACGTCATGAAGAATGTAGAAGCTAATTAGTCTTTACATATATCTAATTAAAAGAAATCACCCAATGTTCTATTAAAGGTTTCCTAAAGCACATTTTAAATGCATGCGAACTAGTTTGCTAGGAAAATTGAAGAAAACGTTCTACAGAAAGTGCAAATGCTACATGTCATGAACAAAGTGGAAGCTGGTTAGTTGTTTACATATATCTAATTAAAAGAAATCACCCAATGTTCTATTAAAGGTTTCCTAAAGCAAGTTTTAAATGCATGCGAACTAGTGTGCTAGGGAAATTGAAGAAAACTTTCTGCAGGAAGTGCAAATGCTACACGTCATGAAGAAAGTAGAAGCTAATTAGTCTTTACCTATATATCTAATTAAAAGAAATCACCCAATGTTCTATTAAAGGTTTCCTAAAGCACATTTTAAATGCATGCGAACTAGTTTGCTAGGAAAATTGAGGAAAACGTTCTGCAGGAAGTGCAAATGCTACATGTCATGAACAAAGTGGAAGCTGATTAGTCGTTTACATATATCTAATTAAAAGAAACCGGATAATGTTCTATTACAAGTTTTCTAGATTAAGTAAATTGGATGAGGCGATTATCGAGATGTAATTTAAGTTTTTTGTAACTTTTGAAGAAGATTTCAGGTAAATCGGCATTGGGTCGTGTTCGACGCCATTTTACACGAAATCCTCCGTTCGAAGGATCGCTAATTATCTTCCACCGTGGCTTACCAACGGTACGCTTCTAAGCCAGTGGGCTGGGCGTGCTCCTGGTTCAGCTGGCTAGAAATGGTCACGTAAGACGCTGGAACCATCTTGGCTATTCCATTTTTTCTCCTTTTTTCGGCTCGCTTAGAACCTACAATTAATTATATTTCCGAAGATTTTTCTGACCTCGAGTTGATGGATTTTACAGAGGAAGAGAATGAAACTCGCTGCTAAGGATTGTTCTCTTCCTAGAACTTCACGTGTTTACGTTTATTCGCTCGTTGCCAGCGTTTACTTTTTCTCGATTTCTTCGTTCTCATATTTCAAACTACTTATTTGGCATGAAATGAATTTTTTTCCACGCCTTTCTTCCATGAAGCTTTTTGAAGATTACTTCAATGTTGCACAATTTATTTCACGAAGACAGAAACGAAGAAGAAGAAGATCGTAATTAAGATCGCGATCAACGACGCAAGACAAATAATTGTTCATAAATCAGCGGAATTTCATGAGATGCGCGGCAGCATGTAGCGAACGCATTAAATATTTATGCACTCGTCAGGAATCTAGCGAATTTCCTAAGTGGTTCTCTCTGGACAATCATTAATCGTTGTGCGCGATCGTGGAACACTCGATGACATTATTCTTACGGAGCTTCAGCAAATATTCCGTTGCTGCAAAAACAAATCCAACAAGCAAGGTAAGTAATGTACAAACGACCAAACCGAAAAGATTCGTTGGTAAACGAATCTACCAACGACGTTCCACCAATCTACAACGTTTCATTGCAAACTTCCATTGCAACATATTTCTCCTATGAAATATCCTCTAAATTGCAGTGAAGGATTTTACAAATCTCAAACTTCACACGAATCTATTTACCCTGTATTCGCAATTCGATACACTGCACCTCACTCTGATTAAATAGATTCCAGAAACCAGTCCCAGTAGTCGAGTAAAGTAACACGAAATCATGCTGAATAAACTACCTGGATCAGATGCTTGAAAAAATGGCAAACTACTATTAACCTTACGGTATCCACGTCACCGATACCCATCGCTATTAACAGACTTATCAATATTAATATTAAGCAGCTTATTAATATTAACGAGCACGAGCCGGCGAATCGGCGAGTTGGCCGCAGGAGGACTCGAAGAATTATCGAGAAATTGCATCCCAGTAGAACAAGACAGTCCGGGACAGAACGAAATAGATAGGCTCCTCTAAGGGGGCAAGCCAGTCATCATTAATATTATAGTGCAGCGGCGCTCATCGCATCAGATCTATGCCGACCTCTTTCTGTCCACGTCCGATCCACGTAGATCCACGCAGAGTTCCGAAGGCCAAACGCATCAAAGGGCCCACGGCCACTACCTTCCTTCTTTCGTTTCTTCCAGTGATGCTTGTGGTGGCCGCCGAACGTGCGCCACCACAGTTCCACGTCTCTGCCAGACCTTACGTTCATTATATAGTCTTGATCCTAACCTTAAATGGATGACTATCTGTCCACTTGAAAATACGAGATATCAGTACATCCAGTTCGAACGGATAGTCTCGAAGACCTGATGGTCTAGAAGATCAGTCTTGCTCGACTCTCGTACGCGGCTTCGTGCATAATAATTAAGAATTACGGGGAATAATTAAGAGGAAGACTGGCGAGGGACCAGTTGTGAGATGCGACAGGATAGTAGACCACCTCCGGGCAACGTGCTGCTTTATATTTATTAAGCGATGTCTCCGCGACGAGGGAAGAGATTGGAAGCGCCGAACAGATCGTGCGCCCCTTCGAGATCCATTTCGTGATGGAAGCTTGATTTGCATAACTATATTGGGTGCGAGATTGTACAGTCTTTAGGTTGTTCTGCAACGATATAAGATAGCATAGAAGATCTTACGATCGAGAATCGAAGAATCCAATAGTAGAATAGTAGAATATAGTAAACCTCTGTTTCTATGAACTCTATTTGTTTGAATGAAATTTTAGTTAGCGCTCAATTATACCTACTATTGTTGATTGAAGCCATTTATCTCACTTGTATGTATGAAACGAAGAGCGACGTGTAGTGGAAAGAATCAGCGTACTTCTATTACATGAACTCTAATTATATCTATAAAGTACTTGTTTCGCAAAAGGTTTATGTAAACTTGAATCTACGCTAAAGTCTGTTACTCTGTTGAAAACACAACTAAGATCACCCTTTGGCCATCTGTAAATACGTATAACAACAATTAGATTACTTCTCTATACGAAATCCTCATCAAAAATAGCTTCATCTTCAATACATTCACATACCAAAGTCAATTAATCCACGTAAGCGAAAACCTTCACTTTTTTTAACAACTGAAGAGTTCAACAAAGAAAAGGAAATCTAAAGCGGTGAATCACAAAAGATACCAACATCCTGAGCCATAAGTTAGACGTTCCAGGCAGACAAGTTCTGATCAGAGTGACAACTGATGCGGAATTAGCATGATTTGTATCGAACGTGCCTCTGCATAACTCCTCCCTCTTCAGTGCTTCTTTCTGCCGGCGTGTGGCGACGTTTCCAGCTGTCGGAGGATCCATCGTGATCGAGGATGTGCCATCAGTCACCAGCGACGAATCCGACGAGGGTTGCGCTGTTTGCGCCAACTCTCTGTTCAGTTAACCCCGTTCGTTTGCTCCGTTAACCACTCGACGTGACGACGCCTAAGCGATTTCGTACTGCACCACGAAACGATTTCTTGAACGTTTGCATAGTGATGGAAGTGACGATTTTATTATCGAGGCGCCATCAGTCTGCACGATTTTATGGCAGTCGATTGTATTGATCTTGTTATTTAAAATTGATCTACAGTTGCAGTTGACATTTCTTGCAATTTTTTCTTTGTACTATTCTTATTCAAACTTGTTTCCTGTGCCTTTTGAAACTCATAGAAATATTACCAGATATAAATATGAGTACTATCTTCGTAGAAGGAAGATTGGAAAAGTAGGTGGAACTTGTAGGTATTTATTTTGTGATTCTTGATAACATTGTTCGCATTTAGAGTTTCCTTCTGCCTGGACAGTTGGAATAGTAAATTAATAAGAAACAGTAATAAAATGAAGTTGACGATTGAAGAAATCCTGACACATCTAAATTAAGGAAAGACGAAAGCAATGTTTCATTTTATTTTCACTTCACCTCGTTTAGTGTTGTACGTGATCATGGTTAAGGGTATTTAGTGTAGCATTCAGAAGATTGAGCTTTTTGTCAAGATAAACAATCTAAATACAATAGTGTATAGGAAGATTGTAGTGCTGACAGTGATCAATGATTTGCTACGAACAAACAAAAGGTGACTGCAACATTAGCCTTAAGATTTATTGCGATCAACTTAATCCACTGGATATTCAATTAAACTCCTTCTCGTTGTCATTAAAAGCAATAAATTACCGAAACCAATCGGTTTTGAGAAATAGATTCTACAAAGAGCCATTATAAAAAAAATTACAAGACTTTTTTCTTTTATTAAAGCTACGCAATGTGGACAACGCTGTTTCATCAACTGCGCGATTGTAAACAACGAAACGTCCTTTCGTTGAGAATTACTTAATAGGAAGAGAATGTATGAATGGACTAAACGCGGACGATTTGCAACTAATAAAACGGTTGAACCGCAGTATTTTTAATGCAGCTCGGTACAATCTTGCCAGCTAATGAGTAACTGGTGTCAAGCTGGAATGTTAATCGGCTAGAATTCATCAATCATTTCCACGAAGAAAATGTGGAACGACGTAATTTACGAAAACTAATCAGATACGTACGCATTATAACAAGAAAACGAACAGATATAAATCATAATTAGACCGTTGCAAAAAGTCTGGACTCGATATCGTTTCCATCGTACCTTTTTTTCAGCCTCTCTTTTAATCTTCTCTTTTCTAACCCTTCTGTGAAGAAAGCGGCAATTATTACACACGTTGATGGGGCATAATTTGTGAAACTATATTACCTTTGACATTCTTCCCAGTCGCAGTTCAAAAAGCAGCAATTTCAGTTATTGATTAGAACTTTTCAACAACGTTGAAATAAAACGCCAACATGACAAATCCATTTTCGTTAATTGCTTCATTCCAAACAATTTATTACACGCTCACAACTATAAATTTCCTGAAAGTAAGTGATACATCTATGAAATTTGCCATAACGTTAATAATAAAAGTTAAGTAAACAATCTACCAAAGAAACATTTTTGGAATGAAGTACTGTATGTAATTCCACAATCAATTAAAAGAACAATTGTGGTAATAAATAGAATTAAATTTTAAAATTGCTTGTCATATTTTTGTGCTGCGATTTTCTACGTTATAAAAACGAAAAAATGATAATTCTTGACAATTTCAAGACAATAAGCGCAACTAATTATTTTGAAGCATCGTCCAAAGATGGCTGTAAAAGATCGATCTCGCCTCGAAATTTCCAAAATGACATCAACGATCTTTCACATATTCCCAGAAGCAGCAAAAAGAGAAGAAACGCCCTGATATCGAGGTAACGCGAACAATAGCATCACGTAATATTCAGCAGCAACGTTTCATGGAAGGAACATCAACGTCGCAGCGGCGAACGCGCAAGGTGTCGCTAGGTTCTCGGCAAATGATTGACAAGCATGGAACTCGGCCGAAGCAAAGGACGCGGCAGAATGAAAAGTAGCAAAGCTATTCCTGCGGTTGGTGTTTCCTCCGGCTGCTCTCGATGCCAGACTCGCCAACCAGCCAACCAGCACCCTCTCCCGCGTGTCAGGCATATCATCAATCTTGTTATGTTTTCTCGCGTACTCGGATGTGGATTTAGACTCGAGACTCCGCCAAGATCTCTGGAATCGTAGGTGAACGCGCCCATCGCGAACCGTTTGTCTTCATTCGAACAAACTGATCAAAACCTGGCTGCTGCCCTCTTCCGGCGCGACCCATCTGCCGGATGTCGCGAGTGCACTCGTTCCAACAAAAATTCCACGAGGAACGCTGCAATTTCTTTTTTGTGAGTGGATCGATGAGAGTTTTGAGTTTTTCAGCGATGTTTTCGTTGTGATATCACCTTAGTGTGATTGTGGTTATGAAAAATAGCTTTCCAACGAGTGAAAGAAGTATTTTTGGAATAGTGGTGGATTTTATTCTTTTTATACACCAATAAGACTTTGTTCTATGGTGGAAGTATCGGCTTAAACATGTGTAAAGGTAATTTACATATACATATACAATAATTTTGTGAACGTTCGCTTGATTATTTTACTCACAGTTAACCTCTGTCATTGCTATTCAAGAAACTGAGCTGACTGAATTTTATTCGGGGCTCTTCAGAATTCCAAGGCTGCATTTAATTGGTCATGGTACGATTGTATTTCAGAGCTCTAATACCAATTACAGCGCGATTTCAATTTCATTTCTTCTCCATTCTGGTCGACTAAAGCTACATACATAACTACGATGCAATAACTTCACGCTTCTTTCACTCGGGTATATCAAACGGAATTACAAGTGCAACGTTATTCAATTTACCACGTTCATTCGTAATTAATATAAATAATGCTACATCGAATGTCAGTCATTTTCGTAGTAATTCCTCCTTCGGAATATCTCTTGCTTAAGATTGAATCGCGTTGCTCTATAATTGGATCGATCATACAGGACATTCCATAAAATATCAACGTAAATTTCTCCTATCGAATATAAAAAATCTACTTTCAATTTACAATCGTTATTAATGCTCGATACACGAACAAATAACTTAGCTTCTATAACTTTGGCTTCATAACCTCAATCTAAAATCATATCCTTAAGATAAGATTCACCTACCATAAAACACCTTGTACCATGTCACCATGCGTTAAACTTAATTTCCACTGATAACGTAATCGCAACAGACGATCGAATGTGAATCAGGTCACGCTATTCCCAAACGCTTATTCTGCGATATATCGCATGGAAGCGCAGTTGTATCTCGAACGCAGATGCCGCTCGAAAAAGCGCTCGAATAATAAACCTACCGAATGAGAAGCGCGCAAATGCCGGAACGTTCTTGTAAATCGAGTCTAATGGAGAAACGCGCGCATCGAGTTGATGAACGTCCGGTTAGCAGTAACGTGGTTTTTACCGTTTATCCGACACCGTTGGCTCGCGACCATTTTTTTGCAATTTCATATAACTGACGACGTTTTGATGGGGAACAATGTTTACAGGTGAGTTAATGACCTCGAAGTCGAGCTGCTGATTCTAATGAAGAAATTCATGTCGGACCGTTGAGAGAGGCGCTAGCACGCTCTTGTGAAACGAGAGAGTTCTTCTGCCGGCTAAGGACACTTTGATGATGTTTGCGTATTAACTAATGATCCTCTCCACCTATGTGCATTCCCTGATGAAGGAAATTATGGTTGAAATTGATGCGCGTGCCGCTGTTAACGAGCCGTGTGCATCGCGTGTTGCCATTTTCGGCTTAGGTAAGTGCAGCTGTTCGATGTTTTCCGAAACATGAAATTCCTAAGATTCTTGATACGAATATTTTGTGAATAATATTATGTGATTATGTAGGTCGACGTTACATACGTTCCGAGTTATTATTCAGGTAATTTAAATTTCTTTGGCGATGATTTAAATCTGAATTAGCGAAGATTAATAAAAGAGAAGAATAAAGATTAATAAAATTTGAAAAGTAATATGGAACAGATCAAGATCCGAGGAATAAGAAAAAATTATATAATTCCTCGAAAATGACGTTAAGGAATAAATAAATTGCAGGAAGTTAACCGCCATTATAAACATTTCCTCGTTAATCATAACGACCGGTACATTGAAACATGCTTCATCGACCTTTGAGCAGGTTTTCTATTAGTCGTGCTCGAGTTTTTCCACGGCTAGCAATTCGCTCTGAATTGCAGATTTTCCATTTTCTTAATTGCAACGCGCTCTGTCACCCCTTTTTTCTTCCTATCGTCCAGGCAATCTGTAATGTGTCAGGATTACATACCGCGATTAGGTACTCACATATCTTAAATACATTAATACATTTTATCGATGGCTTACCTTGATAATTTTTTTACAATGCAAACAGTTTTATTTAAAACAAGATTTATTTAAAATATAGTCGCATCCCGTCAGCGCAACGTTAAGTATGTGAATTAATCATCATAAATTATTATTTTATAAGAATAAATTAATTTTTCTGTAGGTTTAAGTAGCGTAAATAACATTGATCTTCACCTTACATGATTGAGATACGATTACCTGATCACGAGACACTAAGAATCATCTAACTGACTAAAATCTTCTTAATAATTATCGAATTGCGAATTTTATAAGTGGGCTGTGGATTTTTATGCAAATGCATATCTTTATGAACACAACTGAAAAATAGAATCTACATAGGGATTTCTCCACATTTATAAATCTTATGAATTCCTTACTTTGAATAATTTATATATTTTCATAATTTGCGAATTTCGCTAAATACACAGCCTATTTATAAAAATACTATTTTACAAGAATATTTTATTGTAATCACAAGTAGCAAGAGTTTAAGAAACTTCGATCATCATTATATCGCTCTCGATTGAAACAAGGTCAATCAGAAATATTATTATACAAATGGAATTATTAATCAGAGATATAAAATTATTGAGCTTCCAACTTGATAGCTTCCACTACATAATATATTACATTCGATTTAATTGTACAATTGCGCGGTTCAGCTCGTTTACATGTTATCATAAACATTGACTAACATTAGAAATAAAAACGAGTCGAGTTGCTCAATAATATCTACTCTCTAACAAGTTTCCATTCCATCGCATTCCAAGTACAATTTCACACAAAGGAAATCACTGGTCATTTAGAAAAATGTGCAGCGCGTTTGCCGCCATGAAACATTCTTTTTCCATCTGAATCGTTACGAAATCTTCGGATTTTTTCCCCCTTTTCCTTCGCTTGGTTGTTACGAGCTCGCGCGCCTATGGATAGTGGGCAGGCTACTCGACCGGTAATTACGGCCGTGTATGCACTTCATTAGCACTTACGAACGGTTGCGTAACGACCGGCATGTCATTTTAATGTGAGCACGATCAAAGATTAATGGACGCGTCGCGGCCGTTACCGAAGGATGCAAGAAAACGCACGCGCGAACGCTACGGCTTCTCTTATGGTCGACCGTGAATAAAAGGATAGGATCTCGAATTGAAAAAGATGAAACGACGGGCCGACTCTTACGCCGTGAACGAATCATTTTCTTTGTCGCTCTTCTGGAAAACGCAATCGGCTTAAATTCGACTTTTTTGTCGGATTGAATCTGGACAACGAGGATTCCTTAGACATTTGAAAATATCAGATAAATTGCATAGTTGTATGGACTATGTTTGTAATACATGAACATTTATAGAATCGCTTACTTAATATTATTACAGATTCTTTGAAAATATGCCTTTCTGTATTCAGTATTCTTTCTCTATCTAAAAGCTGTAATGCATCTGAATTCTCAAGAAAGTACATATTTCAACTTTAATTTAAGAATACTGTAATCTTTATTGTACAGACAATTAATATATAAAGAGTAGATTCAATTCTCTTATTACAAAACGCATATTCCTAATTTTAACTGAATCTTTGTTATACAAATAGTTATCACTCAACAAATAAAAAATGAATTCCCAACCGACTTCTCTAGATCTTCAGCATTCTTCGCAACATTACACAATTACCAAATTAATTGTAGAAAATAAGAAGCGTTTAACAGACTAACAAACCACGAAAATAACTTTCTAAATGCATCGATATATACGACAATATTCCATTCATATTAAAAATAATCGTCTCCCACAATATGTAATGAAACTTTGAACCCGCTTGTACGACGTTGGTACAAGAATGTGAACGCTATAATGCAATGTGTGCATCGTGGCGTCAAGTCGCGTCGCCAATTGTAGAGCGCGGTTCATCGTCGACTAGCCTTTCTCTCTTAGTGTATTGTGTGTAGTCGTGGAATCGCGACGAGTTGCTATTAATAACGGTCATTAATTCTTGATCGCCTCTAACAGATTTTTTTTTTAGATGGTAGAATCAGTCCGCATAGTTGAAGAACGCGTGGTTGAAAAACGATCGCGAGCAACGAACATGATGTAAGTCTTGTTAGACTACCAGCGTTATTTGCGAGTAATTGCGTACCGGGATTAATGAAGACGTTCTCGCTTATGGCAACTGCGTTCTTGCCCCTCGCGATCTTCCGAACGAAGATTGTTCAACGAGAGGAAACGCTTGGAATTCAAAGTATTCCGCGTAACTGTGATTTCAGAGATAAAATTCTTCGATCAAAGGAACGAAATATGCTAGAGAAATCGTGTTACAATGCCTATAAGTTGAGTGAAGACGCTTGTATTACGCAATATGAATTGTTGAAAATTTGCCGCAGTAAATTAATTTTTATCGTATTTTTAGAGTGCCGTTTGCGCTGTTGTTTACATTGAAGATTAGTTTTAAGATTCTTAAAATAGTTATTGGTTCTAATCCAGTTTAATCTATTTAACTAGTCGACATTCTAGTTGCGATACGCTCTTGTACACACTTGAGTGACTTTCGGTTTCGTTAATCAATTTCTTATAACCGATTGATGTTTTGAACCTTTTTCTGTCTCAAGAATTTCGTATGAACTCGTAAATTGTGTAATAAAAAATACTTAAATCAAGAAACGGTTGAAAAATTATAAGAGATGATGATTAAAAGTACTCCAAAGATCTATCTAAAACAATAAATTTCATGCGTTTTTAAGTAAGTGAAATTGAAATGTCCTCGACATAATTTTTCAACCTCGATATACAATAATTGGATAATTCCATTGAGACGTACACGCAAAAAGTGTGACCGTTGTTTCGAGACCGCTGTAGCTCTGTATGCACCACACAAACCTCTCTAGAACCGAATTTGTCGCCTCTTATCAAACAAATTCGGATCTACAGGGTAGATGTAGAGCATTAACTGGGCCTTCTCATATCGGCACATAAATCTTACGATACGTGTTCTCTTTCCTTATAAGCTTCTTTACGATTTTTAGTAACGCACGTGCCGCTTTTAACCTCTTCGTTGGCCCAGTATGTGATCGAAGATGTTCAACTGTCCATTGTAGTTGAACTCAGTCACCTGAAAATATTTTGAGATCAGTATGCTGAAATTTATCATTGAATCTAACAAACTTAAAAGCATAGCGTCTACAAGCAGTTTTTATCTAATACCTACATTTCGATACGAATTATTCTATTCCTGTTCCAAGAAGCAAGATGCCTCTGAAAGGATTCGATAAGCAGTTAAAAATTGACGCTCTCACTAGCCAGGATCGAGAGTTGTTGAAGCGCGAAGTCACTCGAAAATAGACCTGTTATGTCAAGTCACCGTTACAACGAACAGGGAAGCATCTATTTCTGCTAAACGTGTCGCGAAACGAATATTCTCACAAAGGAAACCTGGCTCGATTGCAATTTTCAGAAAAATTATTAATCAAAGAAACAAAAAAAAACTGAAGGATATTTAATAAAAAAAATTTCTAACGGGAAGCTAACCTTTAGCATTTTAAAAAGATTTCAATTTCTAATCGATACCTCCAAGCAAATGTCTACAATTCTACATTCAAAAATTCTATGTCTCGTCTAAAAATTCATCATATTTTTAAATTAACCTAAACTAAAACTTCAACCCTTGAATGTGCCGCAAGGTTATAACCTTAAGTTCATCAAACAACGCTCAAAAGTTAGTTAACAAAGAGTAATATTATTTTCATGTTCTCGAAGAAACTTTCTAAACATAGATCGAGTCGATGCATTCAAAGTAAGTCACGAATCATCGAAGCCAGAAACACAATGGCGGCGTCGGTGATTCGTGCGTTCTCTACCCGAAGGCTTCGATACGCCGTTAAAGATAAATCCTGTTATGTCACTTGGCACACTTCTTGGACGTATATCATAGCAGGTTATCTTAGCGACAATAATCATATTACACCTGCACTACCGATAGTGATTGATGCTCGTCCCTGAGTTCGAAAGCACCTGAGCGTTAACGGCTCGCGGATGACACAGCTGAATGCAGGCAAGGCCGTGTTCTCCTTCGTCCTCTTTCTCCTCCCATTCCTTAGCGGTACAGCTCCTTTTATTTGAGCACGCGTGTCGATGTACCTTGCGTTTCCAGGTTACTTGGTCATCGCTGTTGTGTTTACCTGAAAATCATCGCGGGAACCTCGTTAAATTTGTTGTCTCTTCGTCCAACTTCGTTATGCGGATAACAACGAAATGTGAATTGACCTTTTAAATGGATTTTGTTTTTAGAATGTTGGTAATGAAAGGAAAAAGAGACAGAGATATAAGAAGACCGAGTTCGGGAAACGTTTTAGTACATTGTATTAGAAATACATGCATACCAAAAAGACACTGAAGGTATATTTAATGTGTAATTTAAGAAATATTTAAGAGATTGAAAATGTTAATGTTATGAGTAAACTGCGTTTATGACAGATTTAAAGATGCAAAAATATATGTATGTATATAACAAATAATTTGTAGGGTTAGGTGTGTTTCGTAGGTTGTCAAAATATTTAACCTATCAAAATTATTTCACTTGGAAAATTGAAACCGATAGATTTGCGAGATTCTTCGAGGGTTAATCCTCTCAAAACCTAGTCTTTCTTTTACGAATTGGGTTTAACTAGAATTAAGGCGGGTCGAGTCAAAAACCGGGCGTTAAAGTAAACGTTTTATTTGTATGTTTACGATTTTCAAAACTTCCAATTACAAAGAAGAAGCTCCTTGATCTTCAAAGACTTCCGAACATTATGCCAATTTCCGATTGCTAATATACGTTACACAAGGGGGAAGAAATCGAGCCGTTCGAGTGAGAGGTTATATTTTAACAAGCTGTCCGGAATTTGTCAGAAACTTTAATCCCTCGAAAGCCGACTTTGACGATGACATCCGAAACGATTCCTTCGGCGCATACACATTTCTCACCAGACGTTGATTTGTTCCCATGGGAAGGTTATAATCTCTCCATGGGGATTAATAAGTCAACACGAGCTACGGATATAAACCTAAAGAAACTCAATCACTTTTGCCTAAGTTTCTGATTACCCAACATTTACATTCAGAATTTTTCAAATTGAGAAACCTATATTGGCATTACATAATCTGTAAAATTATTCCAAATAATAACTTAATAAAATAATAAAAGATTTCCAGAATATTTAATACTCTTTTAAACTAGCCAAATAAGATATACATGACAATCTAAAAAATTTACTTGTAATATTGCATAAATAACTGTAAAGATATTGCCAATAATTTTTAGCTAAAACTGAGTAAACCATATTTCAATTCCACAATCCATAAAATCAACACTATTTCTTCATAGAATTTTAATAATATTTAGCACTTCTTAATCTAACCAAAAAGAAATATAAATATATAGCGACACATGAGCAAGAGGATAAATCGAGCCACGCTGTCGTTTTGTCTCAGAGTATCAATATCGTTGGGATATACATAATGTAATAATAAACCAACTCAGGGCAAAACAACGTTGCCGTCACGTGTAACCGACTAACAAAGGCGAATGGAAATTTATCGGTATCCCTTCGATCAGATAAATAAACAAACACGGTCGTAGGACGACTAGCTCTTCAGTCTCAGTCTCGAGCGATTTTATTAGCGATCAACACACAGTCTTTAGCAAATCCGTTTGTACCGAGCGTCTATTTATTATTATAAATTATAATTATATTAAATTATTTTAAAATATATTTGACCAACCATCCTCCCCAGATATATAGGTCTATTAAATTTTAGAAAATTTGTATTAAATACTACCAAAACTTCGAGCTATTTAAAAAACAATGATAATAAATAATTAGGATATTGAACAAATCGAATAAGATCTAATGAGAATCGTCGAATTTTCCAAAAAGCGTAGAGGGCGTACTCTTACAGGAAAAGCTCAGCATTCGATAGGTGGAGCGTCGTCGAGTTTCACGACGTCTCCCTCTATCGATTCACCCCCTGGCACGCCATTACTGGCTACGCGGACCGATGTCGGCGACGCTATTATCGCTGCCCCCGCCCCTCCGCCGTATTCGCATAATTATCGGCATTAGAACTGTTGCGCAACGGCCGTTGAAAGCTTTCTCGTTGGACTTAACATATGATCGCATAATGGAACTCGTGTGAACGACATACACACGCCAACTCTAATACTCGAGAAAATACGATGTTGCGCGAGTAAATGGGGAGCAGATAAGAAAATATGTTACGTATGAAGTACAAGTACAGGAAGGTTTACATTTCTTGTTGATCAGTTGATAATTACTAGACTGTGGATTTTTAAGTGTATATGAAAAGGCATATAATACGCAAACATATATAAAATATGAAAAGTATAATAATATTATAATATTTCATAAGTGAGATAAATCACTGCTTAGATTCCATTTCTTGAATTATTTTTATGAAAATATAAATTTCCATAAATATTATCAACACAGTCTAATAATTTGATTTGGAATAGTAAGTTTAAAGTTTAGATAGTTTAAATAATGAGTTACATATGTGGATATCAATTTTGAGAAATTTCATTCTACTTGAAACTATTAATTGGTAATAGAATAATACAGAGGAACAAATGATAATTTGGAGATTTGTGAATTTATGTCGGGATTGGAATTTAAGTTTAAAAATGCTATTTATATACCTGTGATACGAAGACTTTTGTAGCAGCATGTAGCAGAAATTAGAAGAAGTTTTGTAATCTGATGGTGAGTGAAGTCACTCCTGAAATAGAGTACAGAGTTAATTTACATTGTCGTTTCCTTTCATTTATATCTACGTACCTGCCGATTGCATAGACGTAATCCAACATCGATAGAAAATGTTTTGATTCCAACGATGACAGTCACCTTCAGTATCTAAAATGAACACGATTCGAATACATTTAGAATTTCTCTTATATCTGAATTTGCGATTCACTGAATCGAAGGCGTATAAGTTAGAATAAACTCTGTTTGAAATGTTGTACAAAGAACATAAATGATATATAGAGTACCGTATAAGTGGCGATAAAAGCAGTCGAGTCAGCATCAATCAACCCTTTCACCGCTCGAGCCCCTCTTCGGTCAATCGACATCCGCACCCTGCCGCCGCTGAAAAATAAACCGACCGTCAAACTTTTACCTCATCAGCGCGTTTTTTAAACGGAAACTTTCACTTTCACACGACGAACGTTTCAACACTCGGAAATGATCGAGAAAATACTATCTTGCGATAAGAGTATAAGTAAAATGAAAAGTAGTACATCACAAACGATGATCAGAAAGATGTCTACATCTCTAAACAAACATTGCCGAAGTTCTAGAGAACACATAAACGTATAAAGAATATATATTACAATACAAACTACAAAACATAACACCACAACATAGATACACAATGTTAACCGTCAAAAATATAAATTCACATAAACAGTATATAACTTTTTATGGCTCTTGAAAATACACAAAAGCACGTGCAATTATCAGGAAAAATTGAGAGTAATTCTACCACGATACACCACGATCCACTATATACCATAGATCCAACTAATCTTCTTCTGAACTTCTCGAGTCCTAACGATGTTCTTCGACAACGCAGCCGTGTTTTCCTGACGATCGATGCACCATCGTGTCGCGGTCAAAGTAGAGTAGATAAGGCCCGGGCAGTTAAGTCGATCCTCCTCAACGTGAGGAATATAAAGAGGAACACCGGCTGGTCTGATGGCTGGACGGGACGTGATGGCTGAACCGACGAATAAACCAATAAACGGCGCAACCATCTGCTTGCCAGCCGGCACATCTCTGTCTCTGTTTCCGTCCCTTTCTCTCTCTCGTTTCACGGCCTTTCGTCCTCTCCATTCTTCTCCCCTCGGTGGTTCTCTCTTCCTCGCTATCTCTCCCTCTCACTCTGTCTCTCTCTCACTCTGTCTCTCTCTTTCTCTCTCTCTCATACACTGTTCTTGTTCCCCCTTGCTCCCCAAGCAGCGTCGTCACTGGCAGCAGCACCATTTTATGCGATCCTGAAATGAAATCCATGCGAGAGGGCTCAGCATTCGTAGGGAACTCCCGCAGCTTTTATTCCACGACAATGAACGAAGCCATCCAGTTTCCCCCGTCTCTTTCTCTCCCTCTTTCACTCTCTCTTTTCTCTCTCTCCCTCACTTTCTCTTCTCTCTCTCTCTCTCTCTCTTTCGTTTGGTGAAACGCGATTTTCAGTCCGTGTCGAAATTTCCAGCGATAACGCGGACCCCATGGTTCCTTAAGGGAACCCTCCCTACGGTTTCTATCCTCATCCCCGTAGTTTCTCCCTTTTTAGGGTAGGAGAACGGCAAGTTGCATTGGGCTTGTGAAAATGAAAGTACGGGCCATGAGATGGTTGGATAGACAATCGATCGTGAGACTGTTCCCTATTGATGACACAGCGAGATGAAAGTTTATGTAACTGCGATATGATAGTGTTTGATGAAGTTTCTCTGAGTTGAAATTGATTTTTGCTAAGTTCTCATGCTGAATTTTTTAAAAATCAGCGTTACATGTTATAAGTAGAATTTTTATGTATTTATGGAATACAAATTCACATAACCTAAAAGTATGTATGAAATGTTTAAAATACATGTTTCTAGCTTGCTTTACCCAGCTTCCATTTTTTTTTGCTTATATTCATAAAAATATAAATTTGCATAATTATCCGCATACTTATCACAGTATTTATGTGCTGTATTAAACAAGGGATTATGTTACTATACAGAACGTAATTCTAAGATACGTTTATCTTTCCCTGTTAGTTAGTGGATGATCATGGTAGATGGTGTTTTTCAATGTTGGAACTGGTTTTTATTTTTCAGTGAATTGTTTGAACGATCTGTTTCACATGTTATACGAGTGCTGAAATAAACGAGAAATTATTATGTGGGATATAATTGTGGGTCACGTTTATCTTTTTGTGTTCGTTTAAACGTATTTTTAATTTGACACGATAGAAGTAATACTACACGATATTTAATATGATCTCGGAAAGGATACGCGGCAACCAGATCGTAGATCTTTCAGCAGTGAGCTGACCGAGACTATACATTATTCATGACAATTAAACGTAACGAGACTAGGCCGACTTGTAGAATAATCCAGAATAATCCATGTATCAAGAACAAAGCAGACAACTTGTACATATTATAATAACATCTGTACTGAATATCTAATAATAAGAAAACATAACCAGATTTCAGATCTACAACTAAAACTAACAACTCTACTTCCATTTCCTCAACAATTAAATTCAAGTTTAATAATATATGTATCGTTAAAGTCGCTAAACAAAAGGTAAAGAGATAAAAAGAGAGAGAAATAATACTTTCTAAGAGTAAAAGTCAGCAAAAGTTAAATTTCGAGAATTTGGAACCGTGCAGCACGCTGGCCAACGAATCGAAGGTCAATCGACCGCCATTATTCCCTGCCTATTAACTGCTAAGGTCCACGATACCTGCTCCCAGTCAGGACAAGGAAAAAGTTGAACAATAGTATACACCGAACATCCCTGTTATACTGCCGCAATAAAACTACGCTGCATTCGTAAAACCGGACGCAGAATTCTCGGAAAATTTTCAGGGGTCCGTTAATTTTGCTATTTAACGTAGTGTCCAACGTTCGTCTAAAAATACCATTCACAGAAAGCAATAAACGCTGAGATTTATTAGTGAAAAATATTTAGACGTTGTTGCTTTATGGTACTAATTTCAAACTTCGTATTGTGGAAGTTGCAAAGCAAACGAAATGTTAGATTGTGTAAAAGTTGGAAAGAAAATTTTGGAGGAAAATTTTGTTTATTGAGTAGAAAGTGTACTTTTTTTTAACGATGAGCTAACCTCATTTTATAGCAGACTTTATTTTATGATAATTTTAGAATAATTCCCATAAAATGCACGCTTCATTGTTAAGTAACAGTCGAAATTTAAAAAATAGTTATGAAGCAGTGTTGCTCAAACTTTATATCGCCCTACGTAACGTACGACTTCTTTAAATTTACGATATCGATGGTAGAACGTATTTATGGTTCGCAATGAACCAATCCAGAATCGATGATAACTTTTTTCTCGAGGATCGCGTATAAAAAAGTGACGGATACTCGAACCCCGGGTAAATTAATGTGCAGTTTGTAGCAGCGCGTATCGGTGTCAGTGGTGGGAATCGACTTGTGCCCATATGGCGAACTATAAAAGACTAATAAGACTCGTTGCGAGTCCCATGGTCGAATTGCGGCGCATGACGTCACTTCTCGCGGAAACGTGTTAATTTATTGCAGCGATGCTTTAATTTCTTCACTCCAGCCGTCCGTCGTGAAATTGCGCGGAAACAGCGGGAAAGCTTTGCGGGAAAACATTGCATTAAAATTCAGTTCCGTCTTCATTAGACGCAACACTGCTTCTTAAGAAGAAATTACTAAATTCTTACGTTTCTATTTTCATGTCAAAGTCCAATTCATTATCAAGGTTCGACATTTTTCGTTTGTGTAAAAATCTTCAAATATTTTACTTTACCGACGCTTTCAAACTATGAAATTATCGGGTATGTTTAAAAAAAGAAAGAATATTACCAAGTTCTTAG
This sequence comes from Bombus dahlbomii, assembly GCA_037178635.1. Lineage (NCBI taxonomy): Eukaryota > Metazoa > Arthropoda > Insecta > Hymenoptera > Apidae > Bombus > Bombus dahlbomii. The sequence goes on from CM074118.1 coordinate 2,086,934, forward strand.
ATTTCCAGTTCTATCAAATTACAAAACACGAAAGACCAGTTCTTCCTATTCACAAATCGTTGGTTATTTTAATTTATTTTTATGTAAATATCACAAGTATAAGACTTCGTATCTGAATAAAAAATAAATCTAACTGTCGAACTGGTATCTCGATTTCATTCATTTTTCATCGACGCTTTTATCGCGAAATCGACAAGTCGTAACGCGAACGTTGGGGCAAGCGGATCGTTAAATGTTTTAACGGTAGGACGAGCAGCTGTACATTTCAATGAATTCACCGACCACGGTTTAACTTTCGTTGAATGTGCATCGCGCCTACGCTCATTTCCATTTCATCGGAATAAAAACAGGACTCTGATGAGATGTGGTAGCGAACGGTTGGCAGTGGCGGCCTCGCGTGTAGTTATGTTAAAATATTGAAACGGTTATTGGCTCGTATTTCAGACATGATTGCTGGCCGAAAATTGGATCGGTTATTCCAATATCCTATTTGCATGTGAATTTCAAAATTGCTTGAATTATATCCGATTTTCTTTTCATATCTCTGTCAAGCAATAAATTCTACATTTGCTAGTAAGAGAAATAATATGAACTAACAGAATAATTTAGAAATAATATATATTGTTGAAAAATCTTGCAAACAGTAACAAATGGATAGTGGAAATAATTTCAAAATGAAAATAAACTTTTCTATAGGGAAAGATACGATATTTGAAGCGATAAATTAAAATTTAGTAAGCATGTAGTTATGAATAGAATTACAGAGTGTTGGAATGACGTGTTCAACAGAGAAACAGGTTGAAAGCTTGTGAATGGTTCCTTCAATGTGCAAAAATCACGGTGCTTTGTATTTCCGAGGACATCGATCATCCAACAGTTTGTCATGTCATGCCATTTTTTGTTCATTCAGGTGCCGATTCACCGGACCTGCCGATATGTTTTAACTAATAACACATTCAAAGAACAGCGCCTGTGGTGTAGATCGATTTCACAGTGTCAGTAAACCGATTTCAAAGCGAAATTGAGATAAAGATGCTTGAAGAATCGATTGAAATATCAACTATCCTTCGGATTCTCTTTATTTCATTTTCATAATCTAATCCTCAAATTATTTACGTTGAGCCTAAGTTAGTTTCAATTTTTAATGGCTTCGACTAAAAGTTTCAACTTATTATAATAGCTTCTATTACTCTTCTTCGAATAAATTGAGATTGTAAGAATCAGGTGAGAAGAAGAATCATCGAAAACTGTGAAATAATGAAGCCAGGACGAAGATGGACCATAACGTCGAACGTGCCGACGAGTTTAGGGATCGGTGGACTAGACGTGGAATGTGGACCGAGCCGAGTGAGTCCTTGATTGGAGTTATAGCCGGTTTGTCCTCGTGCTTACGCATCTACCGAATATTGTCGTTTTCTTGAACAGACTCGAAAATGGCTCATTAAATACAGTCACGTAGGGCGTTGCGAATGTTTTTTTTTGCTGGAAACTCGTTCTAAGAGAAATCATTACGAATATCATAGAGAAAATATAAGACATAAATAAAATTATCAAGGCAATACTATTTAAATCAGATATACTTATCATTTCTCCAAGATTATGATTGGAAGATAGCTTTTTATATTTTGAAAATTTTTAAGTACTGTGCTACTACATTGGTTCACGGTTATATTCTGCAAACATAGACAGCCATTGTTCGGAGACTCACAGCGCCACGAAAGATCAACTCGTACGTTATCTTAAGAATATCACGGAAAAGTTCGGTCGTATTCGGGTCGAGCGAAGATCGACTATGATACTGGCATTAATGAAGATAATTTTGTGTCTTCCTGAAGTCGAATGTGAGGAACAGATTGGTAGTAATTGCAGTAACTGTAAATACAATAACTTGTTATTTTTTATTTCAAAGCTTCTCTCGCGTTCTATATATTTATATACAAATAAGCGTTGAAAGTAACCGAACACGTGGTAATATGCTCGTAATTGTTTATTCGTACATTTTACCATATGAAACGCATCGCGTAATATATATATTATTAAGAAACAAAAAAATGTATCATTAATCGATATACGTTTGAGAACTGAGTAATTGCGGATTTTGTCAATACATGGTCTTAACACATTCTTTTATTTTGTCAACGTGTACGAAGCACCTAACCTATTGTACGTCTGATTAGATGACATCGTTAGTATCCTACGTATTCAACAATAAACTGAAAAATTGACACATCGAGTATAAATATTTTAAAAATAACGACTAGCTCTGTTACAAATAACATAAAAAGAAAGCTACAGGAAATGGATAGTGTTTCCCGAATAACGAACTAAGTAACTGAGTAACTTGTAAGAATGGCCACTGTAAACCGTGAAATTATCGGGGGTAAAATGAGAAAGAGCTATCGCGCGGGGGGTGGTGGATCGATCGGGTCGGCGTATAATTCCGCGGTCACCTTTTCGTTGGTTGCGAAACGAACCGAAACCGAAGTATGCCGCGGTTGAGGAGCAGATCGATCAGCGTCCCGCCAGATTCCGAGATGTTGGCCGAAGCTCATGAAATCCACCACCGTCGGCGCCACTGAGCTGACTTTTCGCCTGTTCCAAATAGAAACGTAACGACCAACCGGTCCCCGATCAGCCCACGACGAGATTTGACTCACCGGACTATTCATCTTTCGCAAAGATTTACAAGGATCTCTGTTATCTGGTATTCTTTGTGTCACAAGGTAGAACTTTATCGTCGAATAAATCGTGAATGCACAAGGTTACATAAAAAATTAAATGAGCAATAGCAGAAGGCTTGGATGTTTGATTTAAAGAATATATAGATCGAGTATACAAGAACATTCACATTGGAGGTGATATTTTTTATGATTCGACTGAATTATACTTTATTGTAATTAATTGACAGGCCATAAAAGCCTTAGCTTTTTTTTAGCTAACAGTAATTGATTGCTAGACTATAAAAACAAATGTATAATTAGATTTGAATGTATTTCAATTAGATAAATGTTAAAAGCTCGTTATTGTAGATGATTATTCACAACAATGGAATGCGATATTGATTTGGTGTTACAACAAATCGGATGTCAGTAGAGAAAATACTGTACAATTTATATGTTAAATTTTGTAAAAATAGCTTGTAACGATAAAATATGACAATTATATACTTCCATAAAAACTTCAAATAAATTCTACCTGAACCTGTAAATTATAAAATAAATTCTATTCTGATAACAACGAAGGCATCAGAACAAATGTAATTCTCTGGAGTAAATAAACAGCCGCTATCTAGCCCAATAGGATTAAGATTTAAATGCAAGAAGTATCGATCATCGATCATATAAATTAGAGATTGTATACTCACTGGAACGAAAAACATCGGTCCTTTGATAATAGTTTCCAACAGATAACTAAAACTTTGCTAGACGTTCCATCAAAATTTCCACTATGCTTGGTCTCGTCCGAAGTAAAATGGTAGCGATGGATTTTCCGCGAGTCTGCGCTCTGAGGGTTGAAAACACATGCATTAACATCGACGTAATTATTGTGACCTTTTAAGGTATCTTCGTGCTCTTCTATTTCTACCAACTGAACATGCATATCATCATCAAAAAATCTGCATACAGACAAAAAACCAGAAGCAGCAAGTCATATTCGTTTCTTCGACGTATCTTCATCATTGACAATTCCAATATCAAAACCACTATTCACTTCAAATGCGAAACCAAAAAATTAATTTACCAGCGTAGAACAATTTTTTCGTCCACCCAATGACATCCATTTTGTATCTTATCAGCACACAAGACCAGAGGACACCCTAAACGTCACACCACGTCATTCTTTCCTCTTTCCTTAATTACACCATGAAATATTAATCACATCGATAAAATGGGTAAATGCAAATATTTCATTACTACCAATCACGGATTTGATTATTTAAAATGACATTTTAAGGAACCGTTTGGACACGATGCAAGCACAACGCGACATTTGTCGACGATCACCGGTCACGCACAAGCGCCATGGGACGTGGATTCGGCGAGTTTGCGTGGTAGACAGCTGAATCGACGCTGGGCGTCGCCATCGTGGGGTTGAAACGAACAGTATAAAGCGGGGTGGCGTTACTTCAGAACTTGAGAGGGGGAAATCCGATATAGTTACACCATCAGACAGTGGCGTGTCCGATCGACTCCACGGAGACTTGCAGACTGTTTCATGATCCGGCCTCGTCCCTCCTCGGGCCAGGAACAGTCATTAACATAAATTGTCTTCGGCGACAGTTATATCCACCACTCTTCGCCACAGTCTCTACCGAAATAATATTAAGCCGCGGAACTTCTGCCCTCTGGAGAGGATTCATAATCAATTCGATTTTCTCAAATCTCCGTACGAATAGAACTGGACCGTGTTCTGGTAAAAATATGTAACTATCATGTTGTCATGTATTTTATTATTTTATGCTTTTATCGCGGAATATTATGGAATTATGACATGAATGTAATTAAGTACTTGTAATATTAGTAACTAACGTTTATAAGAATAAAATATTGCGAATAATATTTACATGAATAATTTTCCTGTAAATATGAAGCCTGTTGGAAAGTAAGTAGGCACGTTGTGCATTCATTTGTGGTAGTGATGAGAGAAGCTAGTGATGAAATATTATGAAACTAACGTTAAACTTGCATCAATTGCATTTAATCAATTCTACGGTTATATGATTATCGGACTTGAAGTTCTCGTTGCTTTAATAACATGGTGTTCAAAATTGTTTGCCATGATTCTTGGTTATATCGTGTTCTTTATGTTAGCTATTAAACGATGCTATCGAAGATGCTTTCAGTGGCCTTCTTTGTGTTCCGTAATCAACGCGTGTCAAGAGCTTCTTGAAAGCGATAAGATTCTCTCTTGGTAGATAAAAAAAAAGGTCGACGAACAAAATTTGTGCAGTAATCTTGATGTGCTGACTGGTCTGGATCGAGACCTTTTGTTCGTGATTATGCGTCGATTATGCATCAAAAGTGGCTATAGGTTGTTACAGTTATAATTTAATTATTAAAAAAAAAAAAAAAACATAGAAATATTCAAGAGAAATTAAGATCTGCGAATAAATATTATTTCCATTTATGGAGATGAAGTGTTTGTAATGAAATCATAACAGATATGATAAATCGAACTGTAGAAGACCGTAAGTGCAATGTGGTGTAAAATAAAAATTATATTTTGAGGTCATTTATATACCGAACAATTGTATGGAGTAGATTGCGGCATCTTGATCCTATTTATATTCCGCATTCCTTATAGCAGTAACTCATTCGTGATAGTGACCATGACCTTGAGTTTGTCGACGTTTTCTGATGGATAGCCTTCGAAGATTGCATAGTCACGAATAGTATTCCAGTCATTGATCACTGTTGCGAGATATTCCGCTGCGATAGCGGATATTGCTCACCGTGTTTTGATCTACAGTCTACGAGCCTTCATATTTCTATTTTAAAGCTACTTTTAGAATTATGTCATTTTATCGGAATGTGTAACGTAATTTCGGATAAACATTTTTCCTTTCCATTGATCTATCATGCATGGTAATAACACTTCGTTCCTTTCATTCTTAATTTTTCTCTGTTTCAGTATTAAAATTAAAGAGCGTTCAAAGTAAAAATATATTTCAGAGTAAAGAAATTATTAGTTAATAAAAACATCTCCTTGACAGTTGAAATCACGGTATTAATCAGAAATCCTGTTTATTTTACCAATGTGGGTAATACAAGAATTAGCTCTTTAACGATTGTATAATTGTAAACTATATTAACGATCGTCAAAAAATCAGAAATTTTGCTACGTCGCAGATAAACAATGGTAGAAAAACAAAAGGCATGCGACTTTACCGATGGTAGATGATATTGCATGGTCTGTGATCATTGAAGGAATAGACGTGACGTTAAATAAAACTTTGTGCCTCAAGCTGAAATACCGACTTGGAAATTATCTGGGTGTTTCTTACGCCCTCTGCGATTTTATACGGTGGATACAAGAAATAGAAACAGATGACTGACTCGTTTATGATTATATTCAACCACAGACGAACCTGCTTTAGGCATGGTTGCGCGCGTATAGTCGTTATCATGTCTATTCCTATCCTAGTTAATGGTTAAAGTCGAACTGCGATAATGTTGACGGTCGGTACCTATCTATCGATACAGAAGTTGAATATTACAGCATCAAAATTTATTATACACATACATAAATTACAAGTACATATATGTACAATATTCTTCATAAGAGTGTTGTATATAGTATAATATTTTTATAGTATTAATAGTTTACTAGTAATAATTACAGATTTTCCGGATGATGATTTTTTGAGTGATGAAAGTTATATTATATTATTAACAATAATGAATATTTTCATTAAAAAAATGCATTGATCGATGAGTGCGTTCTATTTGGTCTAAATAAATATGTGTATACCTTTGTTGTAAATTATTATTAATAGACAATATAGTTTTTAATTGAACGAAAGTAACAATTGTTACCGACAGGTTTTATTTCAAAATACAGTTCCTCTGGTTCGTCATAGTGTTGCAGCTAAAAACGTGCGCTGTGATCTTCACTAACTGGAAATTCGTCTATGCATTTGTAATGTCATAAATGACATATTATGATATAATATCATGTGTACTGAAACAATCTAAATTTGTAAATTCTTTCGTAAATATTGACATAAAAATTAAATTGCTGTCGTATTTACAATTTACATTTATATACATCTACGTATTTCGCGTAATAAGGGGTTTGTTTAATTAATTAGAACAGATCAAAAAGTTCAGTTGGTTTGACGTAAATTTGAATCACAGACAAGTATGCTTAGTGCGTGAATTTTAACATTCCTTCGCCGGTGTGGCGAGCCCAGGTGGCCGTAGGTCACGCGTAGCCGACTCCACCCTTCGAGTAGTAGGCTTAACCAGAAAGGCCCACCTCTCGTCAACATCGTCCCCCACTTTCTCTTGACATAATTTGATTCATGATGGCTGTACGACGACCAGTGCGCCATCTTATAACGTGTCTCTGAATTGTTGAACATTTCTATCGCTTGGTACTGTAGATCACGAAGAAACATAGATCTACCATCGGCTGTATAAACATACATACTGTGCTTACAAAATGGTTATCGTTGCCTTCTCGTAGATGGCAGAATTTTTACTTCGTCTAAGTTTCAGCTTTTATACAATTTAGCATTTCTTTCAATGAGTTATAACATTAAAGTCATCATTTAATTTCCCTAAGAATATTAAATATTTCTTAATAAATAATTATTCTCATTAAATAAATTGCTGCTTTTCGTATCGTAAGATCCTTTTCACTTATTGAATTTTCAACTTCGATAACTCAAATTTAATAGTAGGAAAACTGAATTCAATGTTAAATGCTATTTTAGGCAACTATTTAATATGATATAACTTCTAATTAAATTTGTAGCATATCAATTTTGTCAACAGACATAACGAAAGTTTTATCATCATCTTTGTGTCAACCACATTTTTAACATTTCATACGGCGTGCTTCTCGTCATACGTCCAAGCATTACGCAATCTCATAACAACGCTCGTCGGCCTAAACGCGCAAGCACGTGTCACATCACGTTTTCAGTCTTCCTGACACCGAGCAGTTTTGTTGGCTGAAGTCTTACCTTCGTGCTCCCATGGGGCCAGTATTCTAGAACATGTAACTGACACTGGTCAGAGGAAAGGCATGGTTCCTTCCTCATTGAAACTGACGCTGACTGAATCCGCACAACACAGCAACGTCTGCCCTTTCCTTTGAATTCCATCAGAACAAACTTAGAACCATCCTTGTTGCGATTTAAAAACATCTCGATATCTTGTTTAAAATATTTTACTATTCTTTGATGGCTATTTGACCCTCAGACGACAAAGGCTGAATCGATTTTCACGCATACAGATATTTCATGTTTATTACTTTCTTTTAGGTTGGCAACTCATTAGGTGGTATTGGCAAAATTCGCAATCACTTGGTTGCCAACCTATAATATCTAACATATACATATCACGATTTTCTCAAATAATATGAAATTTTACTTTTTAAGTTAATGTAATTATTTCAATGGTGTGTATGAAGCTGGCTATTTGCCCCTCAGACTACGAAGGCTGAATTAATTTTCACCCATACAGATATTTCATGTTTATTACTTTCTTTTAGGTTGGCAACTAGGTGATTGCGGATTCTGTCATTAGGTGGTATTGGCAAAATCCGCAATCACCTAGTTGCCAACCTATAATATGTAACATTTACATATCACAATTTTTTTGAATAATACAAACAATTTTACTTTTCAAGTTAATGTAATTATCGGTTAATGTAATTAAGTTAATGTAAAGTTAATGTAATTAATGGTGTAAGAAGCCTTTTTAACCTATGGTTACGATCAGATCTAGGACTAAGATTAAAATTAAAAATTCCATTATCTGACCACGTATACCAACTGAAAACCATAAATTTGGTTGATAGTTCAGATAGCCAATCGTAAGCATAATTCACAAGAGTGAAACGATACTCGAAGCCAACGAGTTAAAATATTCACTACGCATTAAAATGGAAACTTTATTTATTCACATGAGCGTTAAATACGAATCGAGGAATCCTAGATTAAAAGAATCAAGGTCTTGAAACGTAGAGCGTGGAATTTCAGAAGAAGACACGTAATATTTCGCAATGTAAGAGTGGCTGCCAGGCGACGCTGTGTCCCGAAACGAAAACCGTGGCACAGGCATAGTTATAAGAAATGAAAATCGATTAATCCGCAGACAAGTTCTCTCACAGTTTCTCAACGAGTAGAAGTAGAAGGTTCAGGTTCGCTGCCAAGATTCCGGTGACTGGAACACAACGACAAGAAGAAGCGGCATGACAGGCCTGGTCGGAAAGACGCGACAGCTCCGACCCAGACCACGACAATAGCAGTCGGCGTTGACACTTCGATAACTCGTGAATCAATATAGGAAAGAGAGGAAGGCTTTCTTAGAAAAATGACGATAGAATGGACGCAGTTGTTCGCGGCCCCCGCGCTCTTCCCCCTCCTCTTTCTTCCACGCGTTCCGAAGCTGCTGCCAAATCTCAGCCCGTCACCGGCCCGCGTGATTGATATCTACTTCGTCTCGTACGCGGCCCTTCCCTTTATTCCCTCCGATTCCCACCGCAGTCACGAGGAGAAAACTATTCCCGTTCGCGCTTTTGTTTTAAAACGAAAACCCCAACTCGATTTCACTCGGTTAAGGGTAGCTCCTGTGTCTTTTCTGAATCGTAGTTCTCGGGACTTTAAATCGATTGAATATCGATTCCTCGATTTTACAATTTCTGGTTCCGTAAATTGCATTTGGAGATTCGAAGTAAGGTTAAGTCGTATAAAATTTTTGTGCATCGATCTATCTTTTCTTCTCTCGATTTAATCTGTTTACTAAGAAGGAAGAGATAACTCATTATTTCGATAATAATTCCTTTACGATATTTTTTTTTTAATTACATCTTTCCGCTTATGTATTTATTTGTTCGACGCTAGTTTACAAATTGTGATTTATCGATTGAATATCGATTCCTGGATTTTACAATTTCTGGTTCCGTAAATTGCATTTGGAGATTCGAAGTAAGGTTAAGTCGTATAAAATTTTTGTGCATCGATCTATCTTCTCTTCTCTCGATTTAATCTGTTTACTAAGAAGGAAGAGATAACTCATTATTTCGATAATAATTCCTTTACGATATTTTTTTTTTAATTACATCTTTCCGCTTATGTATTTATTTGTTCGACGCTAGTTTACAAATTGTGATTTATCGATTGAATATCAATTCCTGGATTTTACAATTTCTGGTTCCGTAAATTGCATTTGGAGATTCGAAGTAAGGTTAAGTCGTATAAAATTTTTGTGCATCGATCTATCTTTTCTTCTCTCGATTTAATCTGTTTACTAAGAAGGAAGAGGTAACTCATTATTTCGATAATAATTCCTTTACGATATTTTTTTTTTTAATTACATCTTTCCGCTTATGTATTTATTTGTTCGACGCTAGTTTACAAATTGTGATTTATCGATTGAATATCGATTCCTGGATTTTACAATTTCTGGTTCTGCAAATTGCATTTGGAGATTCGAAGTAAGGTTAAGTCGTATGAAATTTTTGTGCATCGATCTATCTTTTCTTCTCTCGATTTAATCTGTTTACTAAGAAGGAAGAGGTAACTCATTATTTCGATAATAATTCCTTTACGATATTTTTTTTTTTAATTACATCTTTCCGCTTATGTATTTATTTGTTCGACGCTAGTTTACAAATTGTGATTTATCTATTGAATATCGATTCCTGGATTTTACAATTTCTGGTTCTGCAAATTGCATTTGGAGATTCGAAGTAAGGTTAAGTCGTATGAAATTTTTGTGCATCGATCTATCTTTTCTTCTCTCGATTTAATCTGTTTACTAAGAAGGAAGAGGTAACTCATTATTTCGATAACAATTCTTTTACAATCATTTTTTTTTTTAATTATATCTTTCCAATTATTTATTTATTTGTTCGACGCTAGTTTGCAAATCGTGACTTAACATGAGTAACGGGTGATTTCAAAATAAAATACGTGTTTTAGATAGCAAGTTATCTACGATAAGAGTCTGATCTAAAAATCAGGAAGAACATGGAGATCATTTACGAAAATCTAACAATTTCTTCAAACTCTTCAATGTGTTCTCTTATTCTCCGATATGAACACTATCGTTCCATCATATCAAATTATTTCACATTCCACAAACCGGTAATTCTTTCCCCAGGTCAGTAGCTTTAGTTATGTTAAGAAACATCGACCAGACCGCGAAGGTTTCAACGTTCCATCCTCATCATCGGTACGAACGCAATCCTCGGGACGACGTCGACAGGTTAGGCGATGGAGTGCTAGTCGAGTTCCGCGGCCGTCACGTCGCAGTGACGAGTGCCCTCCCTCTGCATCCCCCGACACTCTGGCAGGCCATCGAACGGGCCAACAACCTAACGTCAGGCAACGCCACCTACAACCACCCTCGGAGGCAGAGGGCCCTCCAGGTTCTCCAGAACCGCGGGCTCACTCCCCCCTTTCACTCTTTGCTTCTCTTCTCTTCTCTTCTCTTCTCTTCTCTTCTCTTCTCTTCTCTTCTCTACTCTTCTCTTCTCTTCTCTTCTCTTCTCTTCTCTTCCCTTCCCTTCCCTTCCCTTCTCTTCTCTGCTCTGCTCTACTCTTCGTCCGCTGTTCGTTCCTTCAGCCACGGCCGACTAGTAGTCGAGGAATTCGAGTTGCTATAAATCTCCCTTGACGGGCGCGATGCCAGAACGCCGTGGGGGGAGGGGGAAACGTGGGTTACGGAGGGCTACGAGCGTGGAGGAACGGGTGCCGATAGGATGGGCAGACGAAAAGGGAAGGGAACGCGCTTCAGCCGCACCAGGAATTGTAATAGTTTTGCTCGCCAGGGTTAACGCAGCTTACAAATCTACCCCGCTATGGATAGAAAGAACTCGAAGGTCGCCACATTTCGCAACTCCTCCCTTCCCTTGTAATCCTCTGTCCGCTGATCGCTTTTGTTAGGTTCCGGTCACCTGTGTCCATGCGAACGTGTTTCTATGAGTTTTGAGGGCAAAAGTTTGGATGAGACTGAGGAAGATGGTTATGGTATCTTTTGTGATAGTTTTAATAAAGCATTGATTAATATGCTACAGTAATTCTATCGAAAATTGCATGGTATAAGAGTTGGATATGATTGCTTCAGTGTAAACTTTGGCAAAGGAAACTCTTGCCAAATAATTTTCTAATATATTGTCTACAATTGTTATAATTCTTTTGGTTATTACCTTAACTCCTAATTTCCTGACTTCTGCCATTCGTCTGTTTATATTTTTATTAATCAAATTAGAGGTTAGTTTATTCATCTGTAGAGTGCTCAATATCGATGTATTTCTCCCATGTAAATACATACTTTTATTATTGTTTCTTACAGTACACTTCTGTCATTCGCGTGTTTACATTTTTATTAATTCAATTAGTTTAGTTTACTCGTCTGTAGAATGTTCAATATCGATGTATTTCTACGTTTTTATTATTATCAATTCCTTACATTACATCAATTCCTAATTTCCTGACTTCTGCCATTCGCCTGTTTATATTTTTATTAATCAAATTAGAGGTTAGTTTATTCATCTGTAGAGTGCTCAATATCCATGTATTTCTCCCATGTAAATACATACTTTTATTATTGTTTCTTACATTACACTTCTGTCATTCGCGTGTTTACATTTTTATTAATTCAATTAGTTTAGTTTACTCGTCTGTAGAATGTTCAATATCGATGTATTTCTACGTTTTTATTATTATCAATTCCTTACATTACATCAATTCCTAATTTCCTGACTTCTGCCATTCGCCTGTTTATATTTTTATTAATCAAATTAGAGGTTAGTTTATTCATCTGTAGAGTGCTCAATATCGATGTATTTCTCCCATGTAAATACATACTTTTATTATTGTTTCTTACAGTACACTTCTGTCATTCGCGTGTTTACATTTTTATTAATTCAATTAGTTTAGTTTACTCGTCTGTAGAATGTTCAATATCGATGTATTTCTACGTTTTTATTATTATCAATTCCTTACATTACATCAATTCCTAATTTCCTGACTTCTGCCATTCGCCTGTTTATATTTTTATTAATCAAATTAGAGGTTAGTTTATTCATCTGTAGAGTGCTCAATATCCATGTATTTCTCCCATGTAAATACATACTTTTATTATTGTTTCTTACATTACACTTCTGTCATTCGCGTGTTTACATTTTTATTAATTCAATTAGTTTAGTTTACTCGTCTGTAGAATGTTCAATATCGATGTATTTCTACGTTTTTATTATTATCAATTCCTTACATTACATCAATTCCTAATTTCCTGACTTCTGCCATTCGCCTGTTTATATTTTTATTAATCAAATTAGAGGTTAGTTTATTCATCTGTAGAGTGCTCAATATCGATGTATTTCTCCCATGTAAATACATACTTTTATTATTGTTTCTTACATTACACTTCTGTCATTCGCGTGTTTACATTTTTATTAATTCAATTAGTTTAGTTTATTCGTCTGTATTCGTCAATATCGATGTATTTCTATCATGTAAATACACGGTTTTATTATTATCAATTCCTTACATTACACCAGCTTCTAATTTCCTGACTTCTGTCATTCGCGTGTTTACATTTTTATTAATCAAATTAGGGGTTAGTTTATTCATCTGTAGAGTGTTCAATATCGATATATCGTGTCGGCAACTAAGTGATTGCGAAGTTTGTCGTTAGATGGTATCGACAAAATGCGCAATCGCTTAGTTGCCAACCTAAAAGAAAGTAATAAACATGAAATCCATATAAGTGTAAATTGATTCAGTTTTCGTCGTCTGAGGGTCAACTAGCCAGCTCTATACACCAATAGAAGATTTTTTACACAATTACAATAATTACATTAACTTAAAAAGTAAAATCGTTCGTATTATTTGAAGAAATTGTGATATGTAAATCTAACTTATGTTACATATTATAAGTTGGCATCTAAGTAATAGCGGGTTTTGTCAATACCATCTAGTGACGAACTCCGCAATCACTTAGTTGTCAACCCAATATTTTTCCCACGTAAATACATATTTTTATTATAACCAATTTCTTACATATTTCAATATAAATTCAAGGATGTGTGTTGTGTATCGATCTTTATTTCTTGGTAGTCGTCTAGTTCTTCATAATAATGCACCATTAAGTAGAAAACGCGAACGAGCTATGATCCAATTGGGCTATAAGTTGCTCGCGATGAGGGTAAAATAGCAGCGAAAAGTTTGCAGGTGTCGAGCGAGTCGTCGCGGCACGTAAGCCAACAGACGGGACCCGAGTTCATCAAGTAAGTTGAATTGAAGAAGGACTTGTTTTCTTTGGCTGCGATCTGGTCTTCCGATAAGGCGGTTGTGATTCGACCGCCGCTCTATCTCCTAATGACCCCACGGTGAATTGCGGGCACCTTTAATTTGCCGATGTTACGTCGATAAAGTTTCCTTTCGACGATGGAAGCCTGCATTTCTCTGTTGCTTGTAAAACAACGATAGGAACATCGTTGACACGACAATTTCTCTTCTCTCGTTTATCTAATCTTATTGTAGTCCCCAAATTTTTCACGTTCCAATCTCGTTTTAGTTTCCAGGAAGAAAACAACTTACCGTACAAATTCCATATTTTCTTCCAATTTAAGAAACTTTTTATTGATGGAAAAATACGATATGATCGAAAATTAGCCAAAAGATGCAACAAGATTATACCTTTTGTACTGCTAGAAAATGGTAATTTCTTACCAGATGCTGCTGTATCTTTTAAATAGACATTTATCGAACGATCGAACGAAAGAGGGAATAATTTTCGTTTGAAAATGCAGTCAAACCGTACCCTTTTCCACCATTAGTTTCACCAATAGTAAATTATGCGAGAAAGTTTGCAAAGCATTGGAAAATAGGCACTTTTGATTTACGGTCCAAACACTTTTGCTTGATGTCTGCAATAAGATCGTGGAAATACACAGAAACCGATAGCAGTACAAAAGGAAGGGTTGTCATTTGCATTTGCCACGAGTGACCCTTTTCAGGCTCTCAATGTCCATCCATGGAAAACGGAAAATCAATTTGACCCGCTGCGGACCGCTTACCAAGATTCCGTACACAACTTTACACTTTACGAAGTCTCAGAAATATTTCAAAATTCTTCAACTAAAACAGGGAAATGTTCTGCGATCATAACCTAAAAGATATAATAAAAATAACAACATAAGGGTACAAATACTTTTACGGATGATAACATTTCCATCCTCTTAATATTAAATATATTAATTATTAATATTAATATGAATATAGTAATTAATATTACTTAATATTAAATAATATGAGTTTCAGAAATATTTCAAAATTCTCCAACCAAAACTGGGAAATGTTCTTCGATCATAACCTAGAAAATATAATAAAAAGAACATAAGAATACAAATACTTTTACGGACAGTAACATCCTCTGAATATTAAATATATTAATTAATAATATTAATATGAATATAGTAATTAATATTACTTAATATTAAATAATATGAGTTTCAGAAATATTTCAAAATTCTCCAACTAAAACTGGGAAATGTTCTTCGATCATAACCTAGAAGATATAATAAAAAGAACATAAGAATACAAATACTTTTACGGACGGTAGCATCCTCTTAATATTAAATATAATAATTACTAATATTAACATCAATATATTAGTAAAATTTTAGTTAATATTAAATAATATGAGTTTCAGAAATATTTCAAAATTCTCCAACCAAAACTGGGAAATGTTCTTCGATCATAACCTAGAAGATATAATAAAAAGAACATAAGAATACAAATACTTTTACGGACGGTAACATCCTCTTAATATTAAATATAATAATTACTAATATTAACAGCAATATATTAGTAAAATTTTAGTTAATATTAAATAATATGAGTTTCAGAAATATTTCAAAATTCTCCAACCAAAACTGGGAAATGTTCTTCGATCATAACCTAGAAGATATAATAAAAAGAACATAAGAATACAAATACTTTTACGGACGGTAGCATCCTCTTAATATTAAATATAACAATTACTAATATTAACATCAATATATTAGTAAAATTTTAGTTAATATTAAATAATATGAGTTTCAGAAATATTTCAAAATTCTCCAACTAAAACTGGGAAATGTTCTTCGATCATAACCCAGAAGATATAATAAAAAGAACATAAGAATACAAATACTTTTACGGACGGTAGCATCCTCTTAATATTAAATATAATAATTACTAATATTAACATCAATATATTAGTAAAATTTTAGTTAATATTAAATAATATGAGTTTCAGAAATATTTCAAAATTCTCCAACTAAAACTGGGAAATGTTCTTCGATCATAACCCAGAAGATATAATAAAAAGAACATAAGAATACAAATACTTTTACGGGCGGTAGCATCCTCTTAATATTAAATATAATAATTACTAATATTAACATCAATATATTAGTAAAATTTTAGTTAATATTAAATAATATGAGTTTCAGAAATATTTCAAAATTCTCCAACCAAAACTAGGAAATGTTCTTCGATCATAACCTAGAAGATATAATAAAAAGAACATAAGAATACAAATACTGTTACGGACGGTAACATCCTCTTAATATTAAACATAATAATTATTAATATTAATATTAATTAATATTAAATAATATTAAAATATTGAAAACCATCGAGATATTAAAGTACCATTTACAATTACCAACAATTCTATTTTTCAGTGCATTGTAAATATAAAAAATACTTTTCATAACCGCAGTATATTAAAATACGTATTTTTAGTCACCGATATCCAACTGAGAAGATGAAGAAAAATGTGCTTATCGCGCTTCTTCTTTCCTTAGATCTCCGAACGAGACGTTCTAACTATTAACACTTCTTGCGCAATAGTAACGACGGCCTTCGTTTCCCATTAAGAAGCACGGCAATAAACAGGAGAAAAAGTGTTGGTTAAGACAGGAAGGTAGAGAATTGATAGATCGAGAGGGGTCCAGAGGCGGTAAAACGCGGTTGTAAATCGGATTCGCAGCGGGACCGTTATCCGAACCGATGTTACTGAACGGTACTTTTCTCCAAAACGGAGTACCGTCGCTGTATAACCGCGGCCTCGGGCATAAATCAATTAAATTATAAATTACTATACAGAAGTTGAGCAAAACGACCACCTGTTGAGGACAGCAGAGAGAGAGAGAGAGAGAGAGAGAGAGAGAGAGAAGGTAGAAGCGAAAAGGGGCAAGTAAGAGGGGTGGCGGTGGGGAGGCCAGCTATCTCGTAAATTCTCCGCTCCTGCCCCGCTACTGTATCCATGTGTAGAAGTGTTTACTCCTTACTTCATTTCTTCTTTCATCGTGATCTCCTTCTAGAAAGTTATTTACGAGCAGCCTATTGTTGCCACCTGTGTTACGAATGGTACACTAATTGGACTGTTGCGTTTGCCGTCTTTGTTTCATTTGCGTACGACGAGTGGCGCGACTCACGCCTTTATATCAACTTAAACTTACCGTTTTTGTCGATTTAAAATTGACTGACAGGTTAATTCCATGAATGACTACTAATGATTCGTTGATCGATGAACATTGTAATCTATTAGCGTAATATATGGCTTTAAATATAGCTTTTTCAGTCATTGACAGTGTACTATTGTGTAATTCATTTCAGTGTAATGTTTTCAGTGTAATGTTCAGCGAGAACTTTACAGAAACAACTGTCTGTGACGATCATCTTTCAACGAATCACTTTCCCGTCAAGGAGTTGGTACATTACAAGAGACTCGTAACGTAACTCACTTCATCTTCATCTTCCATTTATATTATATAAATTATTTTATATTAATATATTTACATTAAATTTAATTTATTTCACGTGTGGCGTAAAATTCAGTCAAACAGAACAATAAGAAGAAGTAGTTTTCTAGAAGAAATAAAATGAACCGATAAGAAATAAATTTTACATGTAAATTCTCTTTTGCCAACAGAGTTCAAATTTCCAACTCTCAAAGAAGGTCGTTTATGTTTAAGCTTTGACGCGGATTTGCTAGATAAGCGTATAATTGGGAATGCGAAGAAAGTAGTAGGTAGGGACATTGAGAGCTGCCAGGGATGATTAATTCTCGGCAGGAAAGCGCCAGACCCTTTGGAACTCGCTTGTAGCGCCCGCTCCACCCCCCCCCGTCTTCTCTACCATTCCAACAACCCCAAACCACCGTCACTTCGAACCTCCTCTTCGCTCCTCGCGTACACCCGACACAACCCACACACCCTCTTCAACCCTCTGAGCTGCTCTTACCACCAAGCAGACTTTCTCGTTTCGTTTGTTCTCCGGCCGTGTCATTCGTTATTACATCGTAGAAACTCGCGGATATTTGGAATTCCGAGTGACGTCTAAAGGCCGCCCTCGTTGCTTTAACCGGTAACCCGGCTTCTTACCGCTTCCGCGGCTTCTTTGTCTGTCTTGGCTTCTTTTTTCTTGCCCTGCCACACCAATTTCCCATTATTGTTAGTCCTTCCGTCATTTTAACACGGAGGTCCTCAAATGATTCTTTTAGCACAAGGCTCGCTATAACTTTGATAGCTGCGTTATTCTTGGGTTAATGTGTTTCTTTAATGAATTTTTCTAATTAGCAATGAGATAAAATCGTTTACTATGAGTTTGTGGCGGACTAGGTCCGTGATAGTTGTTGTGTATAGTTGGCTGTAAATGTCGCTGCTGGGGGGATCTATTGTATTTTTACTTTCTAATTATTGTATCATGGAAGAAAAATATTGGACTACGGGCATCGGGATTCGAACCTGAGTCCTGTATGTTTATAACCAAAGGCGCTAATCGCTGCGCTATCGTCGTCCGGTTCTAGTTAATGTCTAGTGGCGGTATTTGTTGTCGAGTACCGCCAGTGACTAAAATAGATTATGTAGTGGCCTGAAAAGCCTTAATAACTATTTATTTCATTAAGCAATAATAACATGAACAATATCAAAGTTTGAAATTATATCCTAAATTGAAAATTTAATAATTTTGTATTGTATGGTAAATCTGAAAGCAGAGTTCCATACATAAGCCAATGTTACATTTTTTGCGTTGGTAACGCGAGTCAGTCCTGCGATTATGTTTAGTGCAAACAGCGCATCTTCGTCGTGGAGAACGTTTATTGTTTTCTTTAGTTACGCAGGATGCAGGGAAATGCCTCTCAGTTAACCTAAATGGAAGGTCGTCCGAATGAACTCTTCCTCCTTTAGCCTCCACTCTGCGTGGTGGGTATTTTTGCAAAATATCTTTGACGAGAAGCTGATGAAAATTTTCAAATGTTCCAGTTTTATTATTAGCGCTTTTGTAAGGAATATATGCGTTATATATAGCGAGGTGTAAGAGGTGGAAAAATATTTGTGCTTTTTCGAACGCAGCCAAGTGAACTCAAAATCATATCGATTTTATCAACTGCGCCCACCAAGGCATTGTAGTCCGCTACACACTTTGCTTTCCGCTTTGCTTTGCCAGTTTGATAATTAATTTTTTCGTTTCAACGAGATCATCAGAACATCAGGTGCACAACATCCATATGTCTTTCTCATCACGCCACTTGTAACCTAAATTGAATGGCTTGGAACGTTACGGTCAGACAATCGGCCCCACGAACTGATCGATCTCCTATTTCGGTTAGGATAATAAAGATGATTTAATTAGTATAACATTTCATTAACAGTTCAGAGATATTATTTATTTCCAACAACCTGTAGACAAGATGTTTACGCTCGGTGCATATGTGCGAGTTAGAGAGCTGCATATATGCTGAGAGAGTATAGACTGAGCTGAGACGTTGACTGACCTAAGTCGATGAACCAGTGAAGTTTGGTGACGATGCTGTTGCAAGCAAAACTCTTGCTCGGTGGTGATCACCCCACCAGTGGTCGCTTGCGGGTGGAATCTCGCGAAAGATGGGAAAACCCATGTTTCCCCACTTTTTACCTGATGGAGCAATAACCATAAGGATCCTCCTGACTCGAGGATGTTTTATACCAATTGACTGCCTTAAATCGAAAAGCTTCGTTTCATGGCAGTTCCTTAGGATTATTGAGGTCCGCTTAATTCTATGTGCACAGTTAGTGGTAAAGAGTCAGATGTAACAACGTGAAAACGCATATGCGATCATAGTGCTCAAAAGGCTGAAGCACAAAACCGCGCTCTTCTATTGGATTGGCAGCTAATAACAAAATCCGCATCGCTTAGTGGCCAAGCGAATATCAGTACACGAAGCTTCCATCATACGTCTCCTTCAGGGATAGAATCACGAGGATCGTGCATTCTGGTTTTCCCAGCAGCGTGTTGGTAAAATTTTTCCCCAGGCGTCTGGCCGAGTAGAGAACGCGAGCGAATCCGGCGTGGGGCCGTGGACGGGGCAGGTTTCTGCCGTGGTCTGCTTCTCCATCAACGAAGCGGGTCCGTGCGTCTCGCGGGGAGTGCTCGCGATATCGCAGCTATTTGCATAAGGCTATCGTCTTTCCTTTGTTGCGGGTTCGCCTCCCACATACGTGGCGAGGCTGTCACTCAGCTCTCAGGCCTCTTTCCACAGCACGGCCTTCAGTCACATCAGCCGCGGATCAGGGGCTTCTCTCTATCTATCTTGTCGTCTTCTCTTCGCTCTCTTCGTCTTTCCTGCTTTCTTTCGTTCCCCGCTGCCCTGCGCCCTTCTTACTGTTCCGCTCGTCCTCCTTCGTTCGATTTCAAACCTCCCTACGGCAGCAAAGGACCGTACACCCTGTCTTCGCTACCTTGCCTGCATTCCTGCATACAATTACACGGGGCTGCGCTTATGCATTTCGTGCGTAACGTTCGCTGTAGCCAGACTCCAGCCAAGCGAAATAGTTGCTGCGTCGATTTTTGGCTCGACTTGCGCGTTCCGTTGGAAGTACAGCAGATGGAGATGATCCGATGAGACTGAAAAGTCTGTCGCTCGTTCAGGTGTACATCTGATAATGTTTGTAACAATCTGTTTGTATTGGTAGGACACGGAGATTCGTTTAGGGCATGACAAGTTAACACTTTGACTGCCACGCCAAAATCACGTGCTAAATTCAGCATCTAACTTACCTGCAAAGTATCTGTGAAAATACCCCGAGGATAATTTCAAGGTCGTCAATTAAGTTTCGCGTGTCAATATCTGTTTTTTATGTTATGTATATGATGTTTTAAGCGACATCAAGAAGAATTGAAGATAACTTTGCAATGACGTCGTATGCAGCGTTGGTAACTTTTCAAAATCTTCAGTAGCAACAGAAATAATTTAACGCTTTGAAATCACATCACAGGACACCGCGGGAGTATTTTTATTATTCAAAGCATATAATGGTAAAGTAATAATAAGTTGATGATGTAAGACAACATTCTTCCCCAATGGACCGTTTATCTTATTGTCACAAGTGACCAACATGGCGCCTTGCTAACAGCTGATAGCGACATATTATAACAAGGCTTCGTTTATTTCAACAAACCATACGCATTCGTTGTTTCGTCGCAAGAAAAATGCGTGCAGAATATATTGTTGAAACGTGTAGAAGATATTAGTAAACAGTATTTGCTCATTCTATATATAACAGTAATGTATGTCTACATTTCTAACCTCAATTGTATGAATGTAAAGCAGCATTTATAATTATTTTCTAAGGTGTGTTTATGATAATATCACCTCAAAGGTATGGAAGCAACACAGTGCACCGTTATATGCAAGATTTGTTCTCTTTTTTTTATCGATGCTCTGATAAAAACGTTTAATTGTTCAAAGGGGCACTTTTTATTTCAAAGTATCTTCTATTCATCGGTTATATTCAAAATGCCCTAACTGTTAATTTTTATTCAATTTTTACAATTGTAAGAAGTTGAAGCGCTCCGGTCACCAATGACCACCGTGTTGTCGTAGGAGAAACCGTGAGTCATATATGAACCACGTGGCAGTCAAAGCGTTAAAAGCAGTTCATCCTTTGCAGTATATCCTCTTCTATTCATTTGTAGTACATGTAAAACGATTTGTCCTTTTGCAGAGCACAATGGTTGTATATTATTTTTAATTTATATTTTGGAACCTCCTGTAATTAAATATGAACTTCTATTGTATAAGTGAAAAATCATAAAAATAGTAGAGTGAATGAATGAACTCTCATGTAAATTGTCTCGTGTGTTCAAATAGATAGAGTTCTACTGAAAGGTTCATTGTTGACGTTAATTATAAACATTCAAGCGTATTTCTCACGTCTACAAATCGTTTCAAAAACAGATGACTCCTATCAATAAAAAATGGCAACGACGAAGGAAGTGATACAACGTCTTTAAAGGAATGATTTTTTAGTTTAGTTAGAAGGCGAGTGAAGTTGAAAAATAACGTTATCCTAGTTCAGGTTCCCAGGAAAGCCTTCTATAGAACAGGTAATTTAAAACACACGGAAAGTCCACTCCTGTGCAGATGTTTTTTATGACTATCTTAAGCTATAAAAGACTACGTTTAAAGTGGTCATGGAAAATCGTGTTTTTCGAGCGTTTCACCGTGCTTCCAGCTGCTTCTCTACTTTCTAACGTTCCGTCCGTGAATCCGAAAGTCCTGGAGCTAAAAATTAATCGCAGGACGTTGTCCAATTAATTACGCACTTTTTACCATCATCGAGTAAATTATTTCATCGTCAAAGAAATTTCAACGTTTATCAGAAACGTAACAACGAGAAAGTTACTACCCATTTCATCAACTTTCCACTAAAAATCATCAACTATTTTTCTACTAGTTAGATCTTAAGACTTTATGGTCTTCCACTTGATATTTAGCACAAATTCTATGATTTTTATTTTTTTTATTATTATTATCATTTCCTACTATTTTATTATAAATCTTGCATTTCTTAAAATACTAAAATACTAAATACTAAATTAAATTACAATTTGTTTCTATTTCTCCAACGTGTAAACGCAACGAGTATATGCGCTGATATCTGTGAATTTAGTTCATCTCAAGGAGAAAACCAAAACGTTCAAAAGTAGCGAAAAAAGCAAAGTATGTTAATTACAATATGGTTGGGTTTCAGTGGACGAGATTGATATGAAAATTTTGTAATAAACGCAACCAGTAGCCACGGGTGGTTGCGTCGTCGCGTACATGTCGATGACTATCTCGCGGACCGATGTCGAACTGGGTAACTCGGTCAAACCCACCGGCTCCGCGGGGATTTACATACAAATTGAAGTGGCGCGCGAGAGAAGCATCGATCGCGCGCGAATGCGAATATGGTAATCGGCTGAAGCTGCAACGTTAGCCATCGATGAGTTCGGGAAACGTGCCCGGCAAATTGAATTAGGTGGGTCCCTCGTGTCACGGGACTCGTCGCGTCTTCCACATTGGTTCCTTTCTTGTTTGACTCGACGCGTCACGATCTTCCTTCCGATAGAAAATATCCTTCGTTGTTGCGCGAAAAGAGAAAAGGAATTGTCATAAATACAATTAGGAATACAAATCACGGATATAATAATAATGCAGAAGGTATGGGAGAATAATAAAGTTCAATATATTAATAATAAAAATGAAATAAAATAATAATGAAAAAATAATAATAAATAAAAGGATTAAATAATTCATAAAATGATACTAAATATATAAAAAGTACATAAAAATACATTTAAAAAATACTGAAATATACATAAAAGTATTTCTACTCTTGCCAAATATATTTCAAGTAACATTAACATTGGAACTAATATAATATGTACCATAAAAAAATACTGAAATATACCTTCGAAGTACCCAACATTTGTGTACTGTGTATCACTGTTTTTCTGGTTCTGTTGGGTATGCATTTCCGAAGGTCAGAAGTTAATAGTGTCATAGACGCAATGGTTAGAGTAATCTGTGGATAGAGTTACACAGGATATAAATTTTATACATTAAATATGTTTTTTTATATTTTATATGTTAGTATGTTAATGTGGCTTGAAAGATATTTGGCAAGAGGAGAAACGTTTTTATATATATTTCAGTATTTTTTTAATGTATATATTAGTTCCAATGTTAATGTGGCTTCAAAGATATTTGGCAAGAAGAGAAATATTTTTATGTATACTTCAGTATTTTTTTAATGCATGTATTAGTTCCAATGTTAATGTGGCTTCAAAGATATTTGGCAAGAGGAGAAACGTTTTTATGTATATTTCAGTATTTTTTTAATGCATGTATTAGTTCCAATGTTAATGTGGCTTCAAAGATATTTGGCAAGAGGAGAAACGTTTTTATGTATATTTCAGTATTCTTTTAATGTATATATTAGTTCTAATGTTAATGTGGCTTGAAAGATATTTGGCAAGAGGAGAAATATTTTTATGTATACTTCAGTATTTTTTAAATGTATATATTAGTTCCAATGTTAATGTGGCTTGAAAGATATTTGGCAAGAGGAGAAACGTTTTTATATATATTTCAGTATTTTTTTAATGTATATATTAGTTCCAATGTTAATGTGGCTTCAAAGATATTTGGCAAGAAGAGAAATATTTTTATGTATACTTCAGTATTTTTTTAATGCATGTATTAGTTCCAATGTTAATGTGGCTTCAAAGATATTTGGCAAGAGGAGAAACGTTTTTATGTATATTTCAGTATTTTTTTAATGCATGTATTAGTTCCAATGTTAATGTGGCTTCAAAGATATTTGGCAGGAGGAGAAATATTTTTATGTACATTTCAGAATTTTTTAATGTACTTTTATGTATCCAGTATTATTTTATGAATTATTTCCTCCTGTATTCTTTGCCACATTTTCAAATTGTATCTTCCTTTGGCCAGAAGAAGTTTTAAATGTAGGAAGAAAGAATCGATATTGTGTGATATTTGTAATTTTTCATTCAGAATATTAACATTAAATAATCGTTGGTTAAAATGAAAGCAGTAGGATTGTATAAGTATTATTTACAGATAATACAATATGTACTAAATTCTACATAAAGAATATGAATATGTAGTGATACATGAGTCAACGGAAGATTCGAATCGGGAGAGACTTACAGTGTTGTGCCTTAAAATGGCAACGTTGTTTTGGTTCGCTAGGCTTAAAGGTAAACAAACTCCGGCCAAATATTATCGCTGTTATTTGTAATCATTAGCCGGATTACGTTTCAACTTTTTGTAACTACACCAGTCGATACAAATAGTCGAACGTGCTTTCTTGGAAAAATTTATTGGTTTGGCAACTAAATAATTGCAGATTTTGTCAATAGCATCTAATGACAATCACGTAGTTGCCAACCTAATATTATAGCGAGACGTACAGCCGAATAACGAGCGTAGAGTTGAACAGTAGCATTGAGCGAGTGATGATTACAACTGGCACACACTATCTCTGTACTTGTAGTTGAAATGATTTTAATACACACTGTACATTAATAAACTAACACTTATAATAAACCACCTCATTAGATAAAACGTTTTGCGTATTTTTGTTTAATTTACCTCTAGATGTTACGTTTAAAATGATTAATATTTTGAGTGCTCACAATTATCGAAAAATCTAAAAGATTGGCATTCACGATAGTGTCTCTGTGTTTGTATTTAAAATGATTGTAATATACACTGACCACTACAATTTTATCACTCGTTTCTTTATTAAATTACCACGTATAATAAACCACCTCATTAGATAAAACGTTTTGCGTATTTTTGTTTAATTGACCTCCAGATGTTACGTTTAAAATGATTAATCTTTTGAGTGCTCACAATTATCAAAGAATCTAAAAGTCTAATATACCGAACGAAGAATAATTCTTCTTTAGACGTACAGTATATTTCAATATTATAAACAAGCACCAAAACATGGAAAACTCCTTCATAACTCTATATATACCTCACAATCTCCACCTATCGAACCGAACGATTCTTTATCTCTGAACTTGCATCGAATCTACCGGAAGCCTCGATCCTTCGACCTATCGATCCAATGTATCGACTATCGCTTGCGAATTTTTTCAAAAGCGAGACTCGATTCGCGATACCGGGGCGTCAAGACAAGTATCTGTGGACGTTATGGTTGGACAGGCGATCAAAGGCTTGTCCGGAAGGGGGCGCACATCTCATCGGCTGGTAAAAAGCGCAAAAGGAGAAACTGGAGGTTCGAGAGCAGGATAAGCGGGTGTTCCTCGTAGCGTGCTGATACTCCACCGGTAGATCGGTGAAGATCGTCGAGTTTCGTTGACCAGAGGAAGAGTTGCGCCTGGTGTCCATTCGAGTCTCTGCATCTGTGGAGTGGAATGGACTCGGCGGAATGGGACGAGGACGGAGGCCGCATTAATAAAACATTAAGGTTTTGTAGACGATGTATCGATGTAGTGTTTATATTATCTTCTTTGATGTCGACATGTGAATTGGACAGATTTGTTATTCAGACTCCGTACATAAAAGTGGTGAAGTCTTGCTCCGCTCCGTTTGTGGACAGGGGACGCGGCCACGGACGGACAAACGGACGAACAAACGCGACGCGGACGGACGGACGGACAGACGGACGGGCTCTACCTCCTTCGTCTCTGACTCTTTCTCTCTTCTTAGCCCCTGCGTTGCCTGTCACTCAACCGATCGACCGCTGATGGAAGGAGAAAGGGCCGCGGGATCGAGGGCTGCCTTTCTGACTCGCCGCGGAAAAACTCACGCTGCCGATCGAGTTATCGAACTTTTCCAAACGCGGATCATCTTGCCGGTGTCTTAGCGGGAGCCTGTTAATGGCTTTCCGGCCACATCGCGCCGCTTTCGAGAATTGCGATACTTTTTCGCCATAGACGTCTGCCTTTCGCATCACAATCCTCTCATTCGTTTGCTTCGATTTATGGCTCGCTGTTTATATGACGACTTGTCACGTAGTTATAATCATTTTACGACAACATTACAAGATTTTACCATTAACGCGTTCTTTGTATTTTTATACAATAAACCACATACATTTTTATTATAAATTTTAACATCATATGCTTCTATTATTTTTTAATCGACCATTATAGTCACATACCTCGATATAAATTCTAATTTAAGTGAGACACGTGTGTGACGTTGAACATATTGAACGAACATGTCCTGATAGACAATCCGGTTTATCAAAATTAGAAAGAAACCTGAGCCCCATGAATATAACGATCGTACGAAAGATGTTGATTCCTTGGAACAACGACTGTAATACAATAATAACTCAAGTTCATTGCACGAGGCCAGAAGGGCTAACGATTGGCGCTCGTCTGAAACAAACACCGGGCATTCCCTGTGGTTGCACACGCGACGAGCACGTCTCCGCTTTATTCCCAAGGAACGTGCGGTATCGATACTCGTCCCTCTCGAGAGCTCTCCCGTCGTGTCCCCTACTCTGAACTCGGCACCGTGATCCCGAACCTTGACTCTTCATTAATCACCGCGCGGTATCAATGACTGACTGAGTGACTGACGCCAGCCGAGAGGTATTATATACCTACGGCGTTCCGCGCCAAACGCTTCACGCTTTCTGCTACGAGTTTTCCCGGAGACGGGGCTCGCTTACCCGCCAGCAAAATCCTACCTCGAAATCTTGCGAATTTTCTACCGTTTCATGTAAACCACTTTCCTTCTAACCTTTACGTTTAACGAAGACGATTTCTTCAGATTTTTACACACATTTTTAAGGTTAAGAATAGACACACGTTTTTAAGGTTAAAAACAGACACATTATTACGGTTAAGAACAGACACACGTTTTTAAGGTTATTTTATGGTTTTATAATTGTGGTATTTTTTCAAATACTATTTGTCATTATTTGTAATTTACGTTTACTATTTGTAATTAATGGCCAGCAGAAATAATCGAAAGACTATTTGTGTCAGGAATAATATTCAAAACGAACAAAGATATTTTATAGACTGTGCTCGTGAGAAATTTGATCTAAATGTCTGAGACGGTTAAAAAGAATCCGGGCACTTGTTTGTCATTGATAAGATGTCTTTTATTCTTTATAATCGTTTTATGAGATTAAATTGATTTGCAAAAGCCAACATACGATAATGAAACTGTACTTTGTAATTACGAAACCTTGTAGAATTATATTGTCACTCGACAAACTCTGTCACCGAACTCTTTCATACTCGGTTATTATCATATTTACGAGTAGTAGTATCACGAACGTGTCTTCAAAGAGCAAAAATGCACCATTACCGTTCCTCGACTAGACGAAGAGTGTAACGAACTCGTTAGACGAAGTTTCAATGTCGATAATCATCGACTATCGAATTACCACAGTGCTTTATGACTTTCGATAGAACCATCAAAATGAGAGGTTGGTAGGACTGAAAATTCTACGTTTGCCAACGAAGACTCTAGTTAATGACTATCATGGATTCATGGCTGTCCGCGTAAGACGGGCCACGGATCCAGTGGGACGGAAAGGATCGATAATTCGACGGCGCCATGCTCGTTTTATCCTTCAATCCGTGCGGTCTATCGTTACAATCTGGACAAGGAAAGTCACGATCGTCGAGTAGGCGAAACGTGCAACGTGAGGAACTGCTGGAGGATCGAAACTTGCGCTGTCATCGTCGGTAGCATGGTGAAATCGTAGGATAAACAGAAAGAGAGAGGAAGAGAGAGAAGCACTGCTCGAAGCATAGATCGTGACTTGCGTTTAGTCCTCTTGTCTCTTGTTGTCTCCTTGTTACCCGACTCCTGTCCGTTTCGGTAGTTTTTGAGGGTGTGAGACTGCTTTATCACGCGCGACCTCCCGCTGTTGTCACGCGATCTTATCGCGCTACTCGAGCGGATTCGACCGCTCACGATCGCCGATCTCCACCAGTTTCTCGATCCTCGTTCAAGTGGTGCTCGTGGATAGAAATTATTTTTTACCCAATTTATTGGACGGAATGGTTGATACTGGACAAATAAAAGGAACAAGGTAGGTAGCTGAAAACGAAATTATTTTTCACCGATCAAATACGCGCCATTACTGTCATCGATGCGATCTCTTATTAAACCTAACCTCAATTATTCGGCTCGTTTCAATGTTAACGGGGAAACTATTATTTTCTGATGCGGCGAAATATGATCAGCCAGCCTTATTATCGATAATTACCGTTGTTCCCTTACGATTGAAATGAAAACTCGACAAACGTGTGGCCAATTAGAGGACGATCCATCTACACATACCGAGCGTTATTACAGTCGAAGAAAAATGCGCGTGTACACGCGTGCATTCGGCCCGATAACCTTTGGGCTGGGCATCGCTCGATCTTTCGACTCGAATGTTATCGCGGCCTGGAATTTCAGCAACGGCTGGCCTCGTCCTATCGCCCATAATTGTAAACATAATAATTATCGTTTTACGAGCTCGCCGTAATTAACACAATTTTTATGCGTTGCGTCGTGTTATTCCACCGATTAAAAGTAATTCAGGATTGCGTTATCGGACAGTTAAGTCGCTTGGTATCTCGTAATGAGCAAAAATTATTGTTGCACTCGGAGGGAAAGTATTTTTTTCCTCAAGCGATCTTAATATTTTTCGTTAACCAAATATACAAAATTTACGAGTAATAAATATGACTGGAACATGCTTCATACGTTGTTTATGTACTGGATCTTGAACGATTTCTTGCTTCTGTAATTGCAGGATATGATGGCTTTTAGGAGCCATAATTAGTGTAATGAATTTAATGTATCAGACTTATCAGGTAATGAATAACGATCGTATGTTTCTGTACGTCATATCATTTAATAATTACAATTTAAATTATATAATTATGCGACCTTACACGTACGGTGCTCTAGGTTACGTAGATGTATTAAGTAGGTATTTTTAGTTAGACTATTACGTATATTACATGGAATGAAGTAACATTTGAGTTGACGCTACACGAACGTAATACTTGAGCTTAATTTAAAGTGGAGAACGCATCCTTCGCACCTGACGAGTAAATAGGCTTCTTCTTCTTCTTATTCGCTTCGTTGACCACTGTTTCTTTTCATCCTCGATTTTCACGGAGTCGGCGACGCGTGTTTACCGAACGACGCGGTCGACTTGAAGAAAGTAAAACGACGAACGTCGAAAAGACACGCGTTCCGCGTCTCCCATTCACAACGGATTCTTTTCCCTTAAAGAGCGCGAAAAACCGAACTCTGCATTCATAGGTACGGAACGTGTTGTGTACGACACGCGGCGTGAACAACAAAAAAAAAAAAAAAAAAAGAAATAATAATAATAACGAAACAAATAAAATACAATATTAACACTGGACCAAGTCATTAGCAACAGGCTCACTCTCAATAGAATAATAGCAATAATGTCAATAATTTCAATAATCATTGTAATAATATTAATAATAATAATAATTACTATTATAATCCTCACTATCTTTTTCTTTAAATATTCCTATATAAAGTACCAGGCGATAACGAAAGATTCTGCAACATAGGAAATATGCTTCGATTCGTTCTTCGAATAACTTGTATCCTGCATCTGTGCCAGATATCACAAACAATTACGTTCCACGAAGCATGGATACATAATTTTTTGTCGCTTATCGAGTGCGAAAGAAATCGAGGAATCAGCTCGTTCGTTAACGCCTCGTACGATAATAACATCGTTCAATATCGTGTTGCCATATATTCAATAGCTATGTACAGTTCAACATTATAGCCTACACTTACATCTCTCTTTCCGCCTTGTTCGCTTTCACCTTACATTTGTAATCTTTTTCTCTCTCGCTCTCTCTCTCCCTCTCACTCATACTCTCTCTCTCTCTCTCTCTCTAAATATCGATAATATATACTTTTTTTAGATCCCTGTATTCTTCCGAATTTGCTTCGCATAAAGTTACGCAGTTCACGACATCTTACTAAGCACGGAGCGACTGCTAGCTGTTTATCTTATTTTTTTCCTCGTTTAATTATAGCTTTTCTTTTTTTCATGTCTTCGTATCACAAGATAAACCAATTAACGCGAGCGCGCGAACGTGCGCGCACCACGACCGCGAACACATTATCTAAATTCATTTATACACCTGCCGTTTTGTTCGATTAAGTAGAGGAATATTTCTATTCCACTTCCTCTTCCTTTTCCTTCTCTTCCTCAAGGGACAATTGCTCGTTTTTTGTCGGTTCGTCCGTTTTGCTGTACAAACTCCGCTTCATTCGCTCGTATCCCACGCGGCGTCGCGTCGCTATGCGCAGTTGCGACCGCGCAGGCAAACGGCAAACGCATGCGCGGACGCGAATGTGTTTATCTTACATATGCACGTGTGAACAGCTGATTTGGAAATCTCTATTACCTCTAGACGAGAAGTTGTACATTCTTTAATCCTTGTACAATTTCGAACAATATTGTATCGTATGTATAATGCACCGAACATTTGCAACTATTATAAACAACGACGCGACGCGAGAATTCTGCGAATGCAACGAGACTCGACTTCATACGGTTCCGTATCGAAATTGCGTTGCTCCGATTGAATCGCACGCGTACTACGCCTAAAGTTATCGTCGTAAAAAAGAACAGTTCATATTGTAATTCGTTCTGAAACGACGATCGTTAGCTGCCATAGAAAAACACGGACCGCGGTATTTACAGAGAGCTTGCTGTTATCTTCGGCTGCTCACCGATTTCTTCTTAATATTCTATGGAAAATTGAAAACCCATAAAGCGTTATCTTCGACAACTTGGCTGTGTTCGATGAAGACATAGAAAATAAAGAAACATATATTTAAAAAACAGTGACGCCAGGAAAGAGAGAAAAAAAAAGAGGAACATGGAATAATATCGTGTGAAACAAGTGACTTGATATATTAGATGTGTACATTTATAATGTTGTAAATTGAAGAGGAAAGCAGTGATACTTTTCTGATCGATTTGGCTTAACGAACTGCGGTATAGCAAACGAGGTTCGATACAACAGGTTGTTCTTAACTATCGGCTGTTCTTACTCGCTACAAAGTTAACATGCGTTTCGTCGCATCGATTTGGCGACTTATTTCGTGTCGACCGAGCGGACCTTGAAAATTGTCAGCAGCCTCTATCGAAAAACGGCAGAGAATAGGCTCGAGTATTAATAGGCACCTTACGTACTATGAAGTAGAGATTTTAACGTGCACATAGAAACTGCGCGGTAAGCCGATGGAGACTGCGTGGTTCGCGAATCTCCATCGACGAACGCACCCTCGCAGAGAGATAGATTTCGAGAACGAGCGAAAGAACAGAAAGAGAAGAGAGGAAGTGGAAGAAGAAACAAGAAGTTAAGTAAGTACATCAGCGCATCCTCTGTTTTTCTTTCTTTTTTTTTTTTTTTTTTTTTAGTTTCTCCTTCGTATTCGGAATATAGGGAACGATGTGCATAGGTTGGATAAGGGGGCCAGGGGGTGGGGAATAGGAGGGTTTGGATAGACCCAGAGATGCGGAACAGTGCGCAGCCAGACAAGATAATTAATTAATTAGTCGCTCAATTAATTAATTTCTTAGACCGCTAATTTCTAAGCCTTAAAAACTACTGATGCGGTTTTATCTCACCCGCTGAGGTGGCTCCTCGTCCGCGTTCAGCATCGGTACGTTTGTAATCCAGCCGCGGCGAGAGCCCCTCGGAGCGCGTCCAGTCCATTTAATCGGGCGCACGGCGTGCTTTGCAGAAAATTTTTGGCTTCCCTTCAACTTCAAATAGTTCTATTGTGACGGAGTATCTTATGGATGGACACAGGCACAGACCGACGGACCGTCGAATTCCAACCGATCGTGTAACAAAAAGTACCATAAAATATGGTAGAACGAGGTTGAATTTCAGGAAGTTTCGTTTCTTAAAGTTCAAACACGTCAGGTCGACGTTCCTCGTGATAAAAACTCTAAAACCTTTTCGTCTGAACGCAACGCGTTCCTTCGCCATCGCGTGTAGTATTCGGAATACCAGCAAAAAGACGATGGGAGAAGACGACGGAAAGGAAGAAGAAGAAGAAGAAGAAGGAAAAAAAAAGAAAAGGGATAAGGTAATAAAAAGAAAGAGAGAAGTAGAAATTCTGCTTGACGAGTGACAATCCGTCGAGGCATCGGTGGCCTGTGTCAGACCTCGTCGGGTCTCACCACGTGTCCTACTGGAAGTGAAGTGTCCCGGGCCGCCAGGTCACGCGAGACTTGCTATAGTCTTTGGTGACGGCGACCGAGCCGAGAACAGGAAAAAAGCCTTTTAGAAGTTCTGCTCGCCGTACATCCCGGGGAACCGGACAGCGTGTGCTCCGAGCTCGGCGGGCGAGAACTCGTCCTATGTGGCCAGATGAGCGAACTGGCCTGGGTGGGGCGCGAACTGGTAAGGGTGGCCATACGGCGACATGTGGTACGGAACAATGTTCATGCTAGCCATCTTATGCTCCTTTTTCCACTTCATCCGTCGATTTTGGAACCAGATCTTGATTTGACGTTCCGTCAGGCAAAGGGCATGCGCGATCTCGATGCGACGCCGCCTCGTCAGGTAGCGGTTAAAGTGGAACTCCTTTTCCAGCTCCAGCGTTTGGTACCTGGTGTACGACGTCCTCTGTCGTTTCACCTCGCCATTCGCGTTCACCGTGCCTGCCAAACAAATATATCCATCGATTATTACATAATCCTTATGTTCCTACCTAGTTGTTTGATCGTTGAGATCCTTCTATGCAAGGTTGAGAAGTTTCCTAAATAAATTAGAATCTCGCAAGCTATTTTCAAGGCTGAGCTTCGATCACGTTGCCTACAATTAATTTACATGTCAATGGTGGTTTCTTATGGTCATGGTGACCATTAGGTGGAGAGACCACGAGTGGCAATCAAGTAGCACCACTTTTGGTTAACTTAGTTTCAACAGGTTGCACAGGGTTATCAGCTAAAAGCAACCATGTGTTTCTAGTGTTTCTATCATGTGTTTGATTATTACATAACCTGTAACGATCACGTTACCTGCGATTAGTTTACATATCAATGATGGTCTCTTACGATCATGGTGACCATTAGATGGAAGAACCACGAGTGGCAATCAAGTAGCACCACTTTCGGTCAACTTAGTTTCAACAGGTTGTACAGGGTTATCAGCTAAAAGCAACCATGTGTTTCTAGTGTTTCTATCATGTGTTTGATTATTACATAACCTGTAACGATCACGTTACCTGCGATTAGTTTACATATCAATGATGGTCTCTTACGATCATGGTGACCATTAGATGGAAGAACCACGAGTGGCAATCCCACAAGTAGCACCACTTTCGGTCAACTTAGTTTCAACAAGTTGCATAGGGTTATCAGCTAAAAGCAACCATGTGTCTCTAGTGTTTTATTATGTGTTTGGTTATTACATAACCCTTATGCTTGCAACTAGTTGTTTGATCGTTGAGATACTTCTATGGAAGGTTGAGAAGCTTCCTAAATAAATTAGGATCCCGCAAGCTATTTTCAAGGCTGAGCTTCGATTAGTTTACATATCAATGGTGGTTTCTAACGATCAAGGTGACCATTAGGTGGAGGGACCACGAGTGGCAATCAAGTAGCATCACTTTCGGTCAACTTAGTTTCAACAGGTTGCATAGGGTTATCAGCTAAAATCAACCATGTGTTTCTAGTATTTCTATCATTTTAATTGACCTATGGAATTAAGAACGTGTCATAACACAAGTCGAAGAGAAGGCGACAAGTCCCGTAATCATCCGATGTATCGAAGCGTTACGCACGAATGATGCAGAAAGAAGGAACAGGGGGAAGAGGATGAAACGCGTACGTACGATGCATAATAGCTGGGCTGAACGCGTGTAACGCTTCACGACTTCGTTAATTATTTCAACGAGTCGCGGCTAATACATCGACCGTGGCTACCGGATCGCGAACTGGTCACTTGGCAGCTGTTTTACCTATTTGCTCAGCACGCCCGAGCCATAAATAATTTTGCAACGCTGTTATTACGATACTCCGCCTATTACACCTATCCTCTGTGCGTTGCAAAAGACTCGGTAATGAATAGCTCGGGCAACGAGCATCAGGAGAAATCTCGAGGTCGCCTTTAAATACCAATAACCTGTTACTTCTGCTTTTCCAGCCACGCAATCAGCGACTCGCGGCTAAACTGGCCGATTTACCGCTAACATTTTAATATCCCAATTACAATAACGCTCGATACTCTCGTTATGAAATAGATGAATCATGTCTCGTTGATCATTGCACGCGTAATCTTACCGATTCAGGAAGCCTCATCGATGAAATTTATGCATTGCTTCTTAGGCGTTGCGATTGCTGTCGTTTAATATACATCTCGTTGTTAGATTTCTATGTGATAACGTTGATTTACAAGGCGACCGAGGAGAACTAGAACCGATGGAAGATAATAGAATTCACTTACAAGCTGCAGCAACTTCTACCTGTTCTCTTTCTATTAATCGATACAGACAAGCAAAGGCGTATCGATGGTTTTGGATCAGCGAATCCAGCAGGTGCTAAGCGGATCGAAACTGCAAGCCCATTCCCTTCACGATGATCATAGATCCATGTCAATGCGGATATTAAAGAATCGGCTCATTTACAGCGATAATGAGCGGGCTATTAATAGCAGTGTGTAAGGGAGAGCTCGACTCACTCAGGGACGGCTATGTGGCTGTTGTGTATGGTCACGTGCGCGAAAAGCAGGCTTTCTAAGCGGTGGCAAAGATGTGAAATGTGGTATTCTAAGAAAATACTTTGACCAAGAATATCTCAATTTGCATGAAACGTTGAAAATGCAACGATTATTTTTCTATTAATTTTTACGAATAATTAAAAAATTCTAAGTCAACGTTCAATCTAAATGTAAAATTTAAATAAAAATCTCAATTTGCGTGAAACGTTGAAGCTCGAACAATTATTATTCTATTAATTTTAATTAATAATTAAAAAATTCCAAGTCAGTGTTCATCCTCTAAAAAATTCTTACAAAAATCACTATTAAAATCGTAATTTGTGTGAAATCTCGAACTTCAAAAAATTATTTTTCTATTAATTTTAATTAATAATTAAAAAACTCCAAGTCAATATTCATCCCCCAAAAAATTCTTACAAAAATCTAAATAAAAATCCCAATTTGTGTGAAACATCAAAATTCAAAAAATTATTTTTCTATCAATCTTAATTAATAAGTAAAAAATTCCAAGTCACTGTTCATCCTCCAAAAAATTCTTACACAGGTCTAAATAAAAATCTCAAAATGAATGAAACATCAAAATTCAAAAAATTATTTTTCTATTAATTTTAACGAAGAATTAAAAAATTCCAAGTCAGTGTTCATCATCTAAAAAATTCTTACAAAAATCACAATTAAAATCGTAATTTGTGTGAAATGTCGAACTTCAAAAAATTATTTTTCTATTAATTTTAATTAATAATTAAAAAATTCCAAGTCAATATTCATCCCCCAAAAAATTCTTACAAAAATCTAAATAAAAATCCCAATTTGTGTGAAACGTCGAACTTCAAAAAATTATTTTTCTATTAATTTTAATGAATAATTAAAAAATTCCAAGTCAATATTCATCCCCCAAAAAATTCTTACAAAAATCTAAATAAAAAACCCAATTTGTGTGAAACGTCGAACTTCAAAAAATTATTTTTCTATTAATTTTAATGAATAATTAAAAAATTCCAAGTCAATATTCATGCTCCAAAAAATTCTTACACAAATCTAAATAAAAATTGGAAGAACATTGATTAATTAAAAATTGAAGGTCTAAGTCGACCACCCCCCCAAAACCTATGACTTTCATCCGGCAGAATTCCCACAGAAAATAAATGCTCTTCGCGTGGAAACTCGTTGACGAGGAAATCAACTTGCTTTTGGAGATTCCAGAGGAAGGTTTCCAGTGACGCACCTCCTGTCCAGCGAAGCTTAATGACCGAACCTTTCGAGCCGCGTGTTATCACTTTCCTCCCGATGTAGCACGTCGTCGAGCTGACTTTTTAATAAATAGTAGCTCGACTGGAGAGGACCCGCATATCGTTTATCCAGCGCGCACCTAGCCGTTTTGTAACGGCCAAACGGAATTCCTTTTTCTGGCTGGCTCATTATTATACGACAGTCGAACGCGCGAACTATAAAGCCGGCACGCGTACCAACGTCGCCGAACGGGGCACCGAGGGACACTCAGCGTGCTCCTCCCGTAGATCCTCGCTGTGGATCCTTTCCGGTGATTAATTGCCAGCCATGTCCCGCTGACGTCGATACGCCCTATAGCGCTGCGTGGAGACAATCCGCTTGGCCATCCGCACGCTCGAAATATCCTCACGCGAGTAGCTCGATACTGTACGATGTTAACTCCAGAGACATTGGTATGTTAGTTTGTAATATAAAATGGCAATGAATTGGCATAGGAAGTTGGTAGGAATTTAATATGTTTGGGTAAATTGTAAGTGGAATTGATTCAAATGAATTTTTTTTAGTATGTATTTGGTCAGAATTTCTAATTAGAATTGAGAAACTTTCTGGAAAAAGGGCTCAGGCAATTGGGTAAATTGCTCTGGAAGTTTTTAAATATTAGCAAGTCTAGATTGTTAACTGTATACAAATTTTAAGTTAATTCAAAATGGTAATAGTTTATAGTGAGGGGCAGAATTGGCATAGGAGGTTGGTAGGAATTTAATATGTTTGGGTAAATTGTAAGTGGAATTGATTCAAATGAATTTTTTTTAGTATATATTTGGTCAGAATTTCTAATTAGAATTGAGAAACTTTCTGGAAAAAGGGCTCAGGCAATTGGGTAAATTGCTCTGGAAGTTTTTAAATATTAGCAAGTCTAGATTGTTAACTGTATACAAATTTTAAGTTAATTCAAAATGGTAATAGTTTATAGTGAGGGGCAGAATTGGCATAGGAGGTTGGTAGGAATTTAATATGTTTGGGTAAATTGTAAGTGGAATTGATTCAAATGAATTTTTTTTAGTATATATTTGGTCAGAATTTCTAATTAGAATTGAGAAACTTTCTGGAAAAAGGGCTCAGGCAATTGGGTAAATTGCTCTGGAAGTTTTTAAATATTAGCAAGTCTAGATTGTTAACTGTATACAAATTTTAAGTTAATTCAAAATGGTAATAGTTTATAGTGAGGGGCAGAATTGGCATAGGAGGTTGGTAGGAATTTAATATGTTTGGGTAAATTGTAAGTGGAATTGATTCAAATGAATTTTTTTTAGTATATATTTGGTCAGAATGTCTAATTAGAATTGAGAAACTTTCTGGAAAAGGGGCTCAGGCAATTGAGTAAATTGCTCTGGAAGTTTTTAAATATTAGCAAGTCTAGATTGTTAATTATATTTTAATCAAATTTTAAGTTATATTCAAAGTGGGAAACGTTCAAATCAAATAGACAGTGAATGTATTTTCAGACATTCAACTTCTTCTTGTATTCTTCTAATGGTTGCTAATTAAATTTCACAAAAATTTAAGTATTCAACTAGAAACTAGATTATTGATCTCTTCCCAATTAATCAGAATAAAGGGAAGATATGGAGAATAAATGTCAAGAAAAAATAAATAAATAAATATAAATACTTGAGATGGACTTGGAAATAAGAAGAAACAACATCCAAAGGACGAAGGCTGCGATTAGCTACAGAAGAAAAATATTCTTCTACTGGTTGCTACATAAATTTCACAAAAATTCAACTAGAAACTAGATTATTGGTCTCTTCCCAATTAATCAGAATAAAGGGAAGATATGGAGAATAAATGTGAAGAAAAAATTCCTGCAATGTCAATCTTTTAGAATAAGAGGAAGAAATAAAATCTGAAAAGCTTGAGTAAAAAGAAATACTTCAGATGGACTTGGAAGTAAGAAGAAACAACATCCAGAAGACGAGGGCTGTGATTAGCTAAAGAAGAGAAATATTCTTCTACTGGTTGCTACATAAATTTGACAAAAGTTCAACTAGAAACTAGATTATTGGTCTCTTCCCAATTAATCAGAATAATGGGAATATATGGAGAATAAATGTGAAGAAAAAATAAATAAATAAATATAAATACTTGAGATGGACTTGGAAATAAGAAGAAACAACATCCAAAGGACGAAGGCTGCGATTAGCTACAGAAGAAAAATATTCTTCTACTGGTTGCTACATAAATTTCACAAAAATTCAACTAGAAACTAGATTATTGGTCTCTTCCCAATTAATCAGAATAAAGGGAAGATATGGAGAATAAATGTGAAGAAAAAATTCCTGCAGTGTCAATCTTTTAGAATAAGAGGAAGAAATAAAATCTGAAAAGCTTGAGTAAAAAGAAATACTTCAGATGGACTTGGAAGTAAGAAGAAACAACATCCAGAAGACGAGGGCTGCGATTAGCTAAAGAAGAGAAATATTCTTCTACTGGTTGCTACATAAATTTGACAAAAGTTCAACTAGAAACTAGATTATTGGTCTCTTCCCAATTAATCAGAATAAAGGGAAGATATGGAGAATAAATGTGAAGAAAAAATAAATAAATAAATATAAATATTTGAGATGGACTTGGAAATAAGAAGAAACAACACCCAGAAGACGAAGGCTGCGATTAGCTAAAGAAGAAAAATATTCTTCTACTGGTTGCTACATAAATTTCACAAAAATTCAACTAGAAACTAGATTATTGGTTTCTTCCCAATTAATCAGAATAAAGGGAAGATATGGAAAATAAATGTCAAGAAAAAATTCCTACAATGTCAATCTTTTAGAATAAGAGGAAGAAATAAAATCTGAAAAGCTTGAGTAAAAAGAAATACTTCAGATGGACTTGGAAATAAGAAGAAACAACATCCAGAAGACGAGGGCTGCTATTAGCTAAAGAAGAGAAATATTCTTCTACTGGTTGCTACATAAATTTGACAAAAGTTCAACTAGAAACTAGATTATTGGTCTCTTCCCAATTAATCAGAATAAAGGGAAGATATGGAGAATAAATGTGAAGAAAAAATAAATAAATAAATATAAATATTTGAGATGGACTTGGAAATAAGAAGAAACAACACCCAGAAGACGAAGGCTGCGATTAGCTAAAGAAGAAAAATATTCTTCTAATGGTTGCTACATAAATTTCACAAAAATTCAACTATTCAACTAGCAAACTTTCCCAATTAATCAGAATAATGGGAATATATGGAGAATAAATGCGAAGAAAAAATAAATAAGTAAATATGAATAATAATAAATATGATAAATATAAATACTCGAGATGGACTTGGAAGTAAGAAGAAGCAACATCCAGAAGACGGGGGCGGAGATTATTGATGGTGACGATGCACGGGAGATTTGGAAATTAAATGCGGGGGTGGAGTTGGACCGATCGGATGGTAGCGTTGAAAGCGATTGCAAATTGAAAGTAGTTGATTCGACGCTGAAGATTCCAAAGCCGATAATCACCGCATTCAGAATCTGTTACAAGCATAGTGATTAGTTGTTATTTTTGGTGTATCCATCTACTTGCAAATCAGTCTATGTGTCATAATAATCGTTGAATGTGTGTTAGCATCTATTGTTGAGTATAATTTCAAAAAATATTCTTATCCAATCTCTAACATTAAAGTGAATGAATAACAACAAAAGAATTCTCTACCTGATGTATCTTAAAGAAATAACCTTGAACAAGTAAAATTCCGCGCTCTCTAAGCCCTAATCTAACAACGCTGTTAAATGCTATTCAATGAATACGAACTTTCCCTTCGTGTCCTTGTACCACATTGTCTCTGTTAAACAACGAAACGAACGTGACATATCATCCACTGCGTTCTTTAACTCCGTCGTGTTCTCTGAATAATTTTACACCCAATCGGCATCTTCTTACCTTTTGCAAATGTTTAAATGCATAAAAAGATCACTGTCAATATCCATAATTTTCCATCTTTAAATGGTGCGCTGGTGTTTCTAAAAATATTACAAATTTCTTATTTTATCGAAACGCGTGTTTATCGCCAGATTTAAAGAATATAATAAGATTAGATATCCCATACAACAAACAATATCAAACAATATCGAACAATATAAATAGATTTTAATATAATTAATTAATATATAAACATAAATTAATTTACTGAATTTTAATGTCTGCACCGTCGGTAAAAAAAAGCGATTGAAAAGCAACGAGAAAAAAAAAACATGGTTGCGTCGATCGAATAATAAAATCACGGTTCATCGCGTGCGGCATAAACGCGTATCAAACTATTAGCCAGAGAACAAGCTGTGCCTAGGCTGTGTCATCGAGAAGGACACCGGTCGGATGCTTTTTCTAAATCCTCCGCCACCGATGATTAATGACTCGTCCGCGCGTTTCGTCCACGTCGCATCGGGCCAATGCTGTGAAAGAATGCCACGACCAAGGATTTGCAACAACAAAGCCCTCTAGCAGCAACTCTGACGCGAGCGTGTACACGCGTACGAGCCCGAAAGAGAGAGAGAGAAAGAGAAGAGAGAGAGGGAGAGTAAGGACCGCCTTTTGAATAATCCGTGAATGCGTCCGCGGATTCGTATTCGGCCACGGGTTCGTTCAACCGACGGAACAAAGAGAGCTGGATAATGATCCATTATCAGTCGGTG
Organism: Bombus dahlbomii; assembly: GCA_037178635.1. Classification (NCBI taxonomy): domain Eukaryota; kingdom Metazoa; phylum Arthropoda; class Insecta; order Hymenoptera; family Apidae; genus Bombus; species Bombus dahlbomii. The sequence goes on from CM074118.1 coordinate 2,128,157, forward strand.
ATAAAGATACGGCGGCGAACTGGCGCGATCCACCGTGACTGGAATACACGGGGCTAAAACTTTCTTTCTTTTCCCGCACGACGCGATGATTAATCGCTAGCCGCGTCTTGTCAACGTCGATGCACCGGCCTGTGTGACGGAAGAATGCGGGTCCCGGTGAAAGTCGAGCCTCGTTTCGTTTGTTTCGGACTCGCGATCGACCGTCCTTCCTTCCTTTTGGAACACGCAAAACTGTTGTAATATTGTCTGCCGGACAGTAATCTATTTCTTTTTCAGTCATTTTAGTGCTCTTTCACTCGCTCTGTGCAAGAAAATTTGGTTAGAACGCGGACGATTGAACATTATTCTGTTTTACGTGCAAATTTGAATTACCAGATTTGGCAATGTAAATTCTTTAAATTCCAGTGTATGAATGATAATTAATTTCTATGCAGATATAAAGATGATTTTATTGTTATTAAATAGATTTTAGAGTTCGATATTTAATTGATTTACATAGATTCAGTTTTTATATTTTGTATTTCACCACCATGTACAGCCATATGAACACACTGGATACCCTCAGATAATTAACAAATGGCGGACGCCAAAACAAAAGAGCATCGTTAGAAGTCGTACCAACTTTGCATGTAGGAAGTAGGATCATACCAACCTAATATTCTTCGAAACTTGCTCCTATTCCCTATATATATTGAGATATGTATACTTTTATGTGCTAGCTAGGTTAGCTGCGTGGTAGTGATACTTGTATGTGAATATCAGTGTGTGGAAGTGTATGTGTGTGCGCGGCGTCTCGAAAACAAAGGAATGTAAAACTGTTCAGTCGGTTAACATTCCGGTATGGAAAAAACTGAGACGCGTGCAAGTGTGTATCGATGAATATCTTTGAAATCGTTTATCAAATAAGTATATAAGTATTCTAATATAAATTCTAAGTGTAAATTTAGTATTCCTATACAATTATTTCGGCTATTAAGATCCAAAATTCTCAACAGTATAGATCAGCTTTTATCGCTTTTTGATTTATCTCAGACGAGGAGATTTGAATTGAACAATCGAGTCCTTTTGACAGATGTTTCATTTACGTAGAATTTGAACCGTTTATAATACAGCAATCTTCCATTCCAATTGAAATTCTATATACGAATTGTGTAAAATGTGCATTTACTATTCGAACTCTTGCTCCATTTGTCATATATAGCTGACTGTCGGTCCTCGAGAAACACTTGGTCCACGCGAACGTAAACACGTAAATCATTTTATTTCACGACAAGCAAGACAAAGAAGGCGAGCGAAAAAGCACGAGAGACTAGCTTTTCCTCGTAACATTATCTCGAACACCGAAAATAACCGGCGAAATTAAGCCGGTTGCCGGATCACACGACGATAATTGAACGGGTGTGGGCGTAAGACACGACATCTCCGATCGGGTTTCCCTAGCGAAAGAATAAATCTGTTCGCTGGGCGGACGAAGAATCGCGATCAGTTCAACGAACGGAAAGGCGGCAAGCAATTAACGACACGCGTGCCTGTTGTTTTTTTTCCTTCTTAGCGAGCAAGGTATCACGGTAATTAGAGAAAAACTGGCTGGCGCGAATCGTCGTGGAACAACGTTTTATTAAGCGTTTGTTACGAGAGCGTGTTACTACTATTAATGGAGGCCAGATTGGATCTCTCGAACGCGAATGAATCGGCGAAAAAATCTCCGCTAACTACTGGCAATCAATCTTTCTCTGCGATTGCTTTCGCTCTGAATAGTACATTAAGCGTTTTACTTCTTTGCATTCGTGCTGTATTATTAAAATTCTCTTTCTTTCTCTTCCTTTTCCCTTCTTCATTTCTTTCTTCGAAACGAAAGTGTGTTTCTGGTCAGATCTTAATGTGTGTTAAATATTTCAGATGTAAGTGTTAGTTACTTGTTGCGATAGTGCGAAAAAATTGCACTACGATCGCCGGGGATTTGAACCCGAGTCCCGAACGTTCGTAACTTAAGGCGCTAGCCACTGAGCTGCCGCCGTTCGACGCAAATTGGTGTCGAATGTCGCTACATATTAATTAATGGTTTTTTCAATTTTATTGAAATTCAAATGCAAAGTATCATATGTACCTTTTTCCCTTTCTCAATGAATCATCGTGTTCGTTTTAAGGCATCGTTATGCTCATACTGCAAGTTTCATTAGATTGTTATGATAGACACACCATGTGCTATCATCATATTTTTGTTTTGTTTCACTTTTACTAGTAGACCAGAAAAATAGCGAATAATGATAGGGGCTTGTACAACTTTAATTACGTTTGTATCGTTCCTATCGTTACTCATCGAGCATCTTATGACAAAATATACGGACCGTCAACGATGTGTGTCTTACCACTCGCAACAGCTGCAAGCGTTCGCTTTTGTGTTACGCTAGACGTCCGGGTAGCTTAGCATAAACAAAAGAACAGGGGAGGAAGCGGCGATGAAACGCGGTCGTGCAAGAAGAGAATCGTAATTCTCAGCAATTTGCAATGGACGTTGGTAATGATAGGAATTGCAGATGTTAGCATAATGCCACATTGATAGCAAATATCAAGAGTTACAAACGAACACGTTTTTATATTTCTGTTATCATCCGCACGAATAACAAATTTCTTACATTCTTCAATTAAGAAGAAGAATATATGAAAATCAAATATGATTAAAAATGTTATTCACAATCGTCTAAGCAAAGACTGTATCATTGCTAGTTAGATGAAATAACTAAACTGAAGATATTCATGGAAATTCATATTTTTAAACAGAAGAATTATCATAACTCAAAGTGTCTTATTACAATATGTTCGCACATTATATGCACATTTTGCAGCTTAAAATTTCCCATGTAGCGGATCCATGGTATTTACTTCCTAATTATTCTATCATGGAAGAAAAATATCGGACTACAGGGGGGCACCGGGATTCGAACTTGAGTCCCAAACCTTCGTAATCAAAGGCGCTAATCACTGCGCTATCGTCGTCCAGCGCTAGCTAATGTCTAGTGACGGTATTTGTTGTCGAGTGCCGCCACACCCGTAATCCTAACGAATATGTCAATGAATCAAAGTTGATTGAAACTTCTTGGAAGATAAAAAATACCACCACTCGAACCCAGTAAACTGTCTGCAAACTCTGAAAGATTTACTCTCTGGAGAAGCAAAAAGCAGCGTCTAGCCTAATAATAATTCCCGAAGAAAATCGGGAGTTTGCTCCATCGAGCGTCACCGAGGGAGTCTCAGTGCGTAAAAATGTTTGACGTGCCCATAGGGGAGAAGAGCGAAATAACGACAGGGTCAACGAGTCGCATAGCTGTCGGTGCTGCTAAGACACCAAGGCAACCGGTGCGGTGTAGAATGAAAGACTGCGCGCTAAGCGCAGGCTCGTGTCGTGTCAGGCATCTCGGTGTCACCTCGTGTCGTCTAGCGTTTTCGTGGCTCGCTCTTAATAGAACGGGCCTCGCGGCGCGTGTATTCGCATTGAGCCGAGCCTGTGTACCGAACGTGTCACCAGCTGCCAGCATCGAGACTGTTCCTGACCGGACTGACTGACAGATCGGCTGGTTCAGTCTGACTAACGCGTGACCGGGATAACCTCGCTAGACCCCCTTCTCCTTTGGTTCTGCTGTCCTTTCTGTGTCTCTCGTGACAGCGTGATCGGGGGTGGCATCGTTAGTTCGACGTATAAACAAGATATTCAAGATAGATGAGGATTGTTTAAACAGCTGATTTTTGGGGCTGGACTGATTTAAGGTGATCCTTAAGTAACCCTTAACCCTCTGTACTGCTATGTCGATGTGACTCGATATCAGTTTTTATTTCAGCAGCTCCTTTGTCAGTCGCAGCTTTTTTGTGAAACGTGCAAAAGAAAAACAGGATTGCAAATTGTTTCGAGATACATCATAAGCTTAAAGATTAGAAAATACAACAATAGTGTGAGTAAAAGTATTTATTTTGTATTTAAGTGAATTTCTTTTCTTCCTTTATTTATTTAAATTCTCTTATTTTTTAAGACACTTGAAAGCGGTGGAAGCTGCTGCTGAGGAAATTGAAATAAAATTCCCAGTGCAAAGGGCTGATTGATATTCTGATAATGAAGATTCCACTATGTTAAACAATCTCAATTTTGTACTGTATTTTATCAACGCTGGAATATCAGAGTCATTCTACAGAAAACATGCTGTATGCAAATTGCTTGCAATAAAATGTTATTTCTAAGTATATGGATTTTTAACTAAAAAATAAGGCAATTTAAATAAATAAAGGAAGAAAGAAATTCACTTAAAATAAATTCCAAATAAAATACTTGAAAGCGTTGGGAGTTGCTGCTGAGGAAATTGAGATAGGATTCCCAGTGCAAAGGGTTAATTGATATTCTGATAATGAAGATTCCACTCTGTTAAACAATCTCAATTTTGCATTGTATTTTATCAACCCTGGAATATCAGAATCATTCTACAGAAAACATGCTGTATGCAAATTGCTTGCAATAAAAAATTATTCCTAAGTATATGGATTTTTAACTAAAAAATAAGACAAGTTAAATAAATAAAGGAAGAAAGAAATTCACTTAAAATAAATTCCAAATAAAATACTTGAAAGCGTTGGGAGTTGCTGCTGAGGAAATTGAGATAGGATTCCCAGTGCAAAGGGTTAATTGATATTCTGATAATGAAGATTCCACTCTGTTAAACAATCTCAGTTTTGCATTGTATTTTATCAACCCTGGAATATCAGAATCATTCTACAGAAAACATGCTGTATGCAAATTGCTTGCAATAAAAAATTATTCCTAAGTATATGGATTTTTAACTGAAAAATAAGGCAATTTAAATAAATAAAGGAAAAAAGAGATTCACTTAAAGTAAATTCTAAATAAAATACTTGAAAGCGTTGGGAGCTGCTGCTGAGGAAATTGAAATAGAATTCCCAGTGCAAAGGGTGAAAGAATGAAAATTTTGTCGCCATAATAAATAATATTTTCAATAAAAATAAATTTACATAATATTGGAAACATATTGGAAAGTTAGAAATATACTAACATCTCACGGATTTCAAATATAGGATTTACACCAACACGATCAAACTGAACTGTAAACGATTAAACAATTAACTGATTAAATAATAAAATTATACAAATTCGATGAATTATACGAATTCGATGAAACGCTGAGGGTTAAAAAAATTATCACTCCTAAGATAAATAAAAAAATCATTTTCAAAATATAATCTTCAAAATCTTATAATTATACTTCCATTAAAAAAAAAAAAAAAAAATGCAAAGCAAAATTCACAATTCGTGTAATTTTTACTTTAAACCACCTACTGCTATCAGTACCACGTCCATCGTTGTGAAAAGCCAAGCAGCGCCGTTTGATCAAACGTACGGACATCCAACGTGATTCAGATATCCGCATAAAGGAAGGCGGGATTATCTCGGTGGACGTGCAATTAATCGCGTTGGTCGCGCCACTATCGGTGAGCAGGCGAGCAACTGGTGAGCCGCACAAGTAGAATTGCTCGATTAAGCGAGCCGAACAGCATCAGAATCTGAAACGGCCGCGTGTCGCATTCCAACAACCGTCGCGAGCTCTACGCGCAAGCATGATAGAGCTTCTCTGGTCGACAGCGGACTCGACGAATGTATATTTAGAATACTCACCACCGTTAACCCTCGCCGCCACATGCATCTAAACGATTATCAGATAGGAATAGCGAGTAGCGGCGGTTTATCGTTCGTTTCTATCTGACCGATCGATCGTGGAATTCCAAGGAAAGCAATAAAACCATCGACGTTTCGCGACCTAATGATAACGAGCAACTCAGTCCACCCGATGCTTGGAAACTGTAGAAGTTTATGGGTCGAGTGAGTGGAAACTTTATTGTTAGTCGACCCTCGCTGTTTCGTTGACCAATCACTTCCGTCGTTCGTGAACTTTACAACTTTCAATATTAATCTGCATTATAATATTCGCATCTACAGCTCATGAGAATATTCGAAGAATACGAGAAAACAAGTTCTGAAATTTTTACATTCTTTTTTTTTATTTGGAAGAATTTTATAATCAATTCTCATTGAGAATTACAAGTAAATTATTATGGCGTGGTACTTACGTGGTATTGACAACATCCGCAGTCATTTAGTTACTAACCTAATAGTACGATTATTTCTCCACTTATCCGGTTTCAGAACGATAGAAAAAGCAATTATGAACCGAGTTACAAGAGCAAACTCTTTACACATCGTTTATGGGAGCACTTACATATCGATTAATTCATCGAATTTGTTTATTATTTAATCAGACAATTGTTTGCAGTTCGGTTTGAAGCTGTCGATTTGAGAACTACAGCGTGTATCAAAAATCGTGTGCGATTTCTCGTGCGAAAGTCGAAAATGTATCGTATTGGGTTGGTAACTAAGCGATTGCAGATTTTGTCATTACCAACTAATGACAAACACTGCAATCGTTTAGTTGCCAGCCCAAAAATACGATTATTTCTCCGATGCCCTCTTTGCAATCATCCATTTTTAGAACGATAGGAAGAAACAATTATGAAACGAGTTGCAAGAGCAAATGGAAGAAGCCGTCGATTCGTAAACTACAGTGTATCGAAAATCATAGGCGATTTCTCGTGCGAAAGACGAAAATGTATTGTATTAGGTTAGCAATTAAGTGCCTGCGGATTTTGTTATTAGGTGGTATAGACAAAATCTCCAGTCACTTGATTGCCAACCCAATAGCACTGTAATGAGATCTGGCTATCTTTAGTGAAGTTTGGAACAAGTCTGGAAACGTATGCAGAAGTTGCAGCAGTTGAACGAGATAATGAAAACACCTTTTATATGTCTTATATGTCTATGCATATAAGGGGTGTCTCGATTATTTTATCTAACCTCTGTACGAGATATTTAGTGCAAGTATACAATTGGCAGAAATGACAGGAATATTTAAACAGTTAATTATAGATTGTATTAATAAGCCAGAATATTCACATGGATTATACTTAACACTTATGACATACGATCGTATTGTACGAAAAAATGTTAGATGATTGCATCAATTTGACATCGTGCTCCGTTTATTTTTTATTGAATGTATATTATTCATATACGTAGTCACTTTTTATTAACTTTTCATTGTTGGACAAATTAGCGATGCAAACATGTAGCCATGTGCAACGCTGCATTTTATATAAATAGAGCTGAAAGTAACAAAGCAGGTCTTATGGTTAACATGCAAAACGACCATTCTTGACGCACGAACATTCTCTGTGAAAGCGCGACCGCGAATGCTGCGCATTCCGAAAACGTAGACAAAAAATCCAGCGCTCGTTGAGCTACGCGATGCAAGAGATGCTTTGCATTTCATTAAACGAAAACCTCCGTGTGGAATGTACGGAAAGAACGTCGTGGAATTCGGCCTTCGGCCAGAGAATCAGCTTTCGTTGTAAGAGAGAGAGAAAAAAAAAGAAGAAAAGAAAAAATTAGAACTCCGAAGAAGGCGCGAGTGATAAGGTGCAAACATCGCGACGCGATTGCTTCTATTTTCTCAAAATGGCCGTTGCAAAGTGAAGAACTCTATAGAGTGTACGTTACACGATAGGAACTGGCGTGGCTAACAACGATGATAGCGATAACGATGGAAATGCGGAGAGCAACATGTAGCCGATCGAAGTAACAATATGATTTGCGATGATCGTGACTCCTGAGTAGACCGAGCACTTTTATGTGTTTGAGGAAAATTTGAAGATGAAAAAGTGCGAAGATATACGTAATATCCAAAGTGGAATGCTTGTAATATTTACGTAGCTATTTATATTTAAAAATAATCATACGATGGATCATATGAGCGCCAATATGGCGTCCTTCTTTAAAGAAGAATTCGGAGAAGAAGAAAAGAAACTAATCGAAATACACTGTCAGTCATAAGCATTAGAATATTTATTAATCACTGCTTTTACTTCCTAGTTATTTTATTATAAATAAACTATTTCATTCGTATCATATTTTCTTAACGCTTAAGACCCGTGCTGTATATCAAATATTGAGGTTAGGTTTGCAAATATTCCCTAAAGCAGCGTTTCGAATGGTCGATGAAAGCTATCGGACAGAGCAACGGCTGCTTATCAACGAAAATCAGGCCTGAACGCGGCGAACGCCAGAACAACAAGTATTTATAACTACGAACAGGAATCTGAGTCCGGAGAAATTATAAATCATCAATTCTCGAGCGAAGAGATTAACCGAACGAGAGAGAGAAGAGGAAGAAAAAGAAGAAGAGACTGAGAAGTACCGCGTGGCACGACGACAAAGACGATGTAAATCTAAAATCTACTCGGGCCCGACATCGTGGCCCGATCCACTGAAACACATCCAGCACCGTTCAAATCCCAGCTCCCCATTGACACGGCCGACAAAAGAAGAGTGTAGGTTCATAAATAACCCGGCCAGTTTATCGTGCCTATTATGCAATTACGATTGCATCTTTCAAGCCTAGGTGGTCCACGGCCTCAAGATCTCAGGGCCGAGTCAACGAGATAATGCCTCTTAAAAAGTTGTCGTTGTTTCGACTCTTGGATACTCGGTTAACTGTTTCGCGTGCCTTTTATTTTTCGTCTTCTTTTTATTTCCCTTTTGGTCTTGGTTCTCTTGTCAGGTTTAAAAACAGGAATTTCTATTTTCCATTTAGTATACATGGAAATCTTAGAAGAAGGAAAGCGTGGTATTTTTAGTTGAAATCCGATTTCCCGTCTCTCAACCCTGCGGTATTTACTTTTCTCTCGTAGCGCTTCCAACAAAATTCTTAGCTGAGAAACGAAAGTCCCGAAGAGATCATTCTCTTAATAATAAATAGTCACGAATATTTCATTATGAAAGTATGGTTGACATCGTGATCGATAATGAAATCGTTGTGTAATTGATAATTATAAAACGCACATGGAGAGAAATGGAACGGATGGTAAACTATGACTATCTTGTGAAAAAAAGCTAACCCTCCGTTCGTGTTCGTTTCTTGCAGCACGTGTCTGATGTCTTGGAGCCAACCTCGAATCGTCGTCCATTGCTAATGAAAATATTGCAAAACAGTGAACTGATGCTCTCTCGAGCTTTCAACATCTCGTTGTTTAACCATTCAGTTCGCATGATGCAATTCGAAAACAATTTCAAATAGCCTAAAGATGAAAATGATAAGCGAAATTACCGAAGAACATGATTATAATCTTCTAATAGTTTTTCAACTTTTCTCGAGCTTTCAACATCTCATTGTTTAATCTTGTAGTTCACACGATCCTGTTCAAAAGCAACTTCAAACAATCTGAAGAAGAAAATCAGAAGCCAGATTACCGAAGAACATGATCATACTCTTCTAGTAGTTTTCCAACTTTTCTCGAGCTTTCAACATCTCGTTGTTTAACATTTCAGTTCATATAATGCAACTTAGAAACAACTTTAAACAATCTGAAGAAGAAAATGATAAGAGAAATTACCGAAGAACATGATCCAGTTCAGAAACACCTTCAAACAGCCTGAAAAAGAAAATGATAAGCGAAATTATAAACTTCTAACAGTTTTTCAACTTTTTTCGAGCTTTCAACATCTCATTGTTTAATCTTGTAGTTCACACGATCCAGTTCAAAAGCAACTTCAAACGATCTGAAGAAGAAAATCAGAAGCGAGATTACCGAAGAACATGATCATAATCTTTTAATAGTTTTTGAACTTTTCTCGAGCTTCCAACATCTCGTTGTTTAACCCTTCAGTTTACATAATGCAGTTCAGAAACACCTTCAAACAGCCTGAAAAGGAAAATGATAAGAGAAATTACCGAAGAACATGATCATAATCTTTTAATAGTTTTCCAACCTTTCTCGAGCTTCCAACATCTCGTTGTTTAATCTTGTAGTTCACACAATTCAGTTCGGAAACAACTTCAAACAGCCTGAAGAAGGAAATGATAAGCAAAATTACTGAAGAACATGATCCAGTTCAGAAACAACTTCAAATAGCTTGAAGAAGAAAATCATAAGCGAAATTACCGAAGAACATGATCATAATCTTCTAATAGTTTTCCAACTTTTCTCGAGCTTTCAATATCTCATTGTTTAATCTTGTAGTTCACACAATTCAGTTCGGAAACAACTTCAAACAGCCTGAAGAAGGAAATGATAAGCAAAATTACTGAAGAACATGATCCAGTTCAGAAACAACTTCAAATAGCCTGAAGAAGAAAATGATAAGCAAAATTACCGAAGAACATGATCATAATCTTCTAAGTTTTCCAACTTTTCTCGAGCTTCCAACATCTCGTTGTTTAACCCTTCAGTTCACATGATCTAGTTCAGAAACACCTTCAAACAGCCTGAAGAAGAAAATGATAAGCGAAATTATAACCTTCTAATAGTTTTCCAATTTCTTTCCAGCTTCCAACATCTCGTTGTTTAACCCTTCAGTTTACATGATGCTGTTCAAAAACAACTTCAAACACCCTGAAGAAAGAAATGATAAGCGAAATCACCGAAGAACATGATCCAGTTCAGAAACAACTGCAAACAGCTTGAAGAAGAAAATGATAAGCGAAATTACCGAAGAACATGATCATAATCTTCTAACAATTCTTCAACTTCTACCTCACATAATCAAGTTCATGAACGATTTCAGGAACTTCTTGAAAATGCGAAAGTACTCAATATCTCAATAAGGTGATCATAATGGAAATTAGTAAACTACACACGCAATTGTACCACCGTGGTTCCACGTTTGTACAAAGCTTCATTCTCCGAAGAACTGCTGCTTTGAAGCTTCCCCCAATTGCATAACCAATCTCTGTAATGTAGATCACGTCGTTTCCCAGAAACCTCATATTTCCTACCGCAAGAACTATTCGAGCAAAGGGTTCCTCGCATGGAGTCAGTTACCTCGTGGACGATAGGGATCAGGTCGGACCACATCGACGACTGGCTCTTAGCCAGTCGCGACCAACGCAACGGTGGTATCGCGAAAACGCTAGAGACTCGGGCCGGGTCGGTGCGCGCGATTTAAATTTATCTAGGCGTGTTTTGCGTCATTCAGACCCTATCCCGGTTGATTTGTGACCTTTCGGTGCTTTCGCAGCTGGCGGCCGATCGCCGGCCAAAGATCGCAAAATCAATGACCTGTCGACATTCCGCGACGAGGAAAACGCCGTGTCCTGCTCGATGCTCGCCTCTATTCGCTCTGGTCGTTACGCGATCCACCTGTTACCGTACGTCCGACAGCACAGCTCTAGGATCTGTCGACCGTGTTAAATCCGCGTTGCGAAGCCGGATCTATTTCCACTGATAAACAACTTACACGTTCGAATCATCGCTCGTCCCGCGAACATTTCGGCCAAGCAATCATTTTCAAAGCGACCGTCTCTGTATTTATGAGCCATGACGAGCTTCTTCCGAATCGACCAAATGATTTCAGAGAACAGTAGGCGAGGAAAGAGAGACACTTTGGACGTTGCGAGTCGATCCATTTTTCGGATTGCCGACGTACGTGGATCACGTGGGTGGAACGGGCTGCTCAAACAACAGCAAAGTGTGGGCTGACTGACGGCTGACGATATTGTGGTTTGATCTGTATCATTGTTTTGAGGTGTTAATGGCTGGCCTCCCTGAAAGTTGTGACATTTTGTGGACGCTTCTATACTTAAAACCATCGTCGCTTTGACGTAACACAGCTCTAAACGCGTTCACGCGTATTAACTTTTCCCCAGACATTCTGAGCACCCTAGAGAGTTCAATACGTGGCGCTGCGACTCTCAGGGAAATTTGATCGTAGTCTTTGCCGTTCTCCTTGTTCTACAATTGAAGAAACTGTTCTCATATATCACAGTCTCATAATCCATAATCCTGTTGTGTTATAATAAATCTACGCTATCTCCTACGTTATCAAATACAACATATAACAACAACATCCTTCGAGGTCAAATACATTTCAACATCAACTGTCCGCTTGATCTAATATCACTGTTTACTTTTAATAGAAAAGGAGAGAACACAACGAAGAAGCGGTCTAATCAAATTAGATCATTCTGGTTCCGCGTTGGCCGTGTGAAGCGGACAGTTATAAATAGATTGAAAAACTATTGCTTTTCAATCCGCGTGGCACGGCGAGAGGTTTCCCTGAGAGAAGAGCGTGTCGGTGAAACGGAGGGGGGGGGCGATGCGGGTAAAACGAACGAAAGAACAGCAAAGGGGGTTGAAGAAGGAAACGATGCCCGATCCCTCGACGAACAGGGAGAGAAAGAGAGGGAGAACGACGGGTTCTCTCTGCCGGTGAAGCTTTTATGCCGAAGTTTGCGAGCCGGCCGCCTCGTGGATCATTTGTTATCTTCCACGAGAAAGCTCCCCGACGCAAATAGGTTTGTTTCTGGCCGCTTTAAACGCTTCACAATAATCCACACGAACCCAAATTCAATTAACGCCTCTCGTCGTTGCCGACGCCAACCCCCACCGTTTCTGCACTTTGTAGCCGTTGACAGGCAACGAAAGTCGCACTTGGCTCTTCTTCTTTCGTCTCTTTTATGCGAGCTCGCGGACCGACGGAATATTGACGTACGTGCTTGGAATGCTCGATGACCTTGAACAGTTCGCAGCTCCTCCGGTACACGAGACAGCGACTGTATAATTTCCAGAAGAAAGGTTATTTACTATTGAATCCTATTGTTCTTAATTGGCTGATTCTACATATTTTTTGATCCGTGTAAGTGGTTCTATAAATTTAGAAAATTGGAATTATCAGAAGATAGATACGCACGGTTCCCTTAGCGAGCCTTAACTGGCATAACATTCTCAGTAGAAAATAGTTTGCTACTGGGCTGGGTGTCATGTACAACTTCATAGAATTTAGGATTCTTCAAGAGGAAGAACGGAATCTAGAAGAAAATCATAAGCGAAATTACCGAAGAACATGATTATAATCTTCTAATAGTTTTCCAAACTTTCCTCGAGCTTCCAACATCTCGTTGTTTAACCCTTCAGTTCACACGATGCAGTTCAGAAACAACTTTAAACAATCTGAAGAAGAAAATCATAAGAGAAATTACCGAAGAACATGATTATAATCTTCTAATAGTTTTCCAACCTTTCTCGAGCTTCCAACATCTCGTTGTTTAATCTTGTAGTTCACACAATTCAGTTCGGAAACAACTTCAAACAGCCTGAAGAAGGAAATGATAAGCAAAATTACTGAAGAACATGATCATAATCTTTTAATAGTTTTTGAACTTTTCTCGAGCTTCCAACATCTCGTTGTTTAACCCTTCAGTTTACATAATGCAGTTCAGAAACAACTTCAAACAGCCTGAAGAAGAAAATCATAAGAGAAATTACCGAAGAACATGATTATAATCTTCTAATAGTTTTCCAACCTTTCTCGAGCTTTCAACATCTCGTTGTTTAATCTTGTAGTTCACACAATTCAGTTCGGAAACAACTTCAAACAGCCTGAAGAAGGAAATGATAAGCAAAATTACTGAAGAACATGATCATAATCTTTTAATAGTTTTTGAACTTTTCTCGAGCTTCCAACATCTCGTTGTTTAACCCTTCAGTTTACATAATGCAGTTCAGAAACAACTTCAAACAGCCTGAAGAAGAAAATCATAAGAGAAATTACCGAAGAACATGATTATAATCTTCTAATAGTTTTCCAACCTTTCTTGAGCTTTCAACATCTCGTTGTTTAATCTTGTAGTTCACACAATTCAGTTCGGAAACAACTTCAAACAGCCTGAAGAAGGAAATCAGAAGCGAAATTACCGAAGAACATGATCATAATCTTTTAATAGTTTTTGAACTTTTCTCGAGCTTCCAACATCTCGTTGTTTAACACTTCAGTTCACATAATGCAACTCAGAAACAACTTTAAACAATCTGAAGAAGAAAATGATAAGAGAAATTACCGAAGAACATGATCCAGTTCAAAAACAACTTCAAACAATCTGAAGAAGAATATCATAAGCGAAATTACCGAAGAACATGATCATAATCTTCTAATAGTTTTCCAACTTTTCTCGAGCTTTCAATATCTCATTGTTTAATCTTGTAGTTCATACGATCCAGTTCAGAAACAACTTCAAATAGCCTGAAGAAGGAAATGATAAGCGAAATTACCGAAGAACATGATTATAATCTTCTAATAGTTTTCCAACTTTCCTCAAGCTTCCAACATCTCGTTGTTTAATCTTGTAGTTCACACAATTCAGTTCAGAAACAACTTCAAGCAATCTGAAGAAGAAAATCATAAGCGAAATTACCGAAGAACATGATTATAATCTTCTAATAGTTTTCCAACTTTCCTCGAGCTTCCAACATCTCGTTGTTTAATCTTGTAGTTCACATAATTCAGTTCAGAAACAACTTCAAGCAATCTGAAGAAGAAAATCATAAGCGAATTTACCGAAGAAAATGATCATAATCTTCTAATAGTTTTTCAACTCTTCTCGAGCTTCCAACATCTCGTTGTTTAACCTTTCAGTTCACATGATGCAGTTCAGAAACAACTTTAAACAATCGGATGAAGAAAATGATAAGCGAAATTACCGAAGAACATAATCCAGTTCGGAAACAGCTTCAAATAGCCTGAAGAAGAAAATCATAAGCGAAATTACCGAAGAACATGATTATAATCTTCTAATAGTTTTCCAACTTTCCTCGAGCTTCCAACATCTCGTTGTTTAATCTTGTAGTTCACACAATTCAGTTCAGAAACAACTTTAAACAATCTGATGAAGAAAATGATAAGCGAAATTACCGAAGAACATGATGCAGTTCAAAAACAACTTCAAGCAATCTGAAGAAGAATATCATAAGCGAAATTACCGAAGAAAATGATCATAATCTTCTAATAGTTTTCCAACTTTTGCAACTTCATGAAATTTAGGATTGGCCGATCGTTTGGTCCGTGCAAGTGGTTCAATAAATTTAGAAAATTGCAATCATCAGAAGATAGATACACAGGATCCTCTTAGCGACCCTTAACTGGCCTAACATTCTCAGCAAAAAATAGTTCGCTACGAAGCTGAGTGTCATGTACAACTTGACAAAATTTAAGATTCTTAAGGAGGAAGAACAAAGCCTAACGATCATCGAAGAATCGCACGATTCCTCGACAGCTGCAATTGGTTTTGAATTATCGTACGATTGCTCGTAAGCGCGTTTGTGATCCCCGTTCAATCCTTGTTCAATCCTTGGGAACGGAGCACGATAAATCATAGCTGATCCAAAATTAGACGGTGTGCTTTCAGTGGGTCACTCAGCCCCATGGAACTCGCAACAACACATTAGCCATCTTCGAGTGCGTGGACGCAGGGGATCGAAACTGTCCTACGTCCGAGGGGTTACTTTTGTGCTGCGAGAAGCACTGAAAGAAGAGGAACGGGACGCGAGGAAGATGGAACCGCGTGGGACATCTGTGTGTGCGTAGAGGGAAGACGATGAGGCAACGACGAAGACGGTGGAACGGGATTGAGGAAGAATGGTGTATAGTGGATACGCGTCTCCATCCATCAGGCAACGGTTCGATCGTTCGAAACACGCGACTCGAAGCTACAGACAACCTCCGAATGCATTATCTTGCGTTCACAGTGCGCGGCTATTCCCGATGCTTTTTCGATAATAAGAGCGTTTAGGCTTCTTTATGCATTCGTGGAATAACGTATGGCTCGCCACGGCACCGATACTCATGTCACTGTCCTGGCCTTTCAATGTTCCATGCTCTCTACGTGCTCTGCCTTATACGCTCTCACAGAGCCACAAACGTCCTTGTTATTCTGCATGAACTACAGGCGAAAATATAACTTTGGAATTTACTGCACTAGGAATGCGCTTAGGAATCTCGTAAGCTTTCAACATTGCAGTCGGTTTAAAAGAAAAATGTTGAGTAATTCAATCTTTTTCTTGCATCTTTCTACTAATAAACATCTTCTATGAAACGCTTATATGTGTAGAGTATTGCTTCATTCAGCTGTTATTTACGTGATTTATTTATATGTTATTGTAATAAATAAATAAATTAATTAATTTATGTAATTGATAATTAATAAATAAATTCGCTAAACACGGTGTGCAAATTGCAAATAAGATAATTCTTTAGTAACTAAAACTCTTACGGCTTCATTCAGCTGTTATTTATATTATTTATTTATATTTTATTGTAGTTGTAATTAATAAATAAATTCGCCAAACACGGTATGCTAATTGCAAATAAGATAATTTTTTAGTAACTAAAATTCTTACGGCTTCATTCAGCTGTTATTTATATGATTTATTTATATTTTATTGTAGTTGTAATTAATAAACAAATTCGCCAAACACGGTGTGTAAATCGCAAATAAGATAATTCTTTGGTAACTAAAAGTCTTACGGCTTCATTCAGCTGTTATTTATATGATTTATTTATATTTTATTGTAGTTGTAATTAATAAACAAATTCGCCAAACACGGTGTGCAAATTGCAAATAAGATAATTCTTTAGTAACTAAAACTCTTACGGCTTCATTCAGCTGTTATTTATATGATTTATTTATATTTTATTGTAGTTGTAATTAATAAATAAATTCGCTAAAGACAGTGTGTAAATCACAAATAAGATAATTCTTTGGTAACTAAAACTCTGACGGTCGCGTTTGTTTATTTATACTGGTCGGGGTAGAGCAGCAAAACTCAAAATATCTTCGTTCAACGGTGGCGACATCGTTTTGCGACGAGTTTATTTCTTATTACATTGCGTGCATCCTAACGATATCGATACTCCAAGATTAAAACAACAACGTGATTTGGATTGTCCTCTAGCTCATGTGTTACAGCACATATATACAGCAAGAAACCACACAAATCATATCAAGGTTTGTCAAACTTAAGATTGGCGATAAAAGAATACGATGGAGTCTGAAATGTTTGTAAAAAAGTAGGATAAAAAACACAGCAAGTCGATGACACGACCGACCTGATCAGGTTCACGAACGTTTACTGTACCTTGTAAATTCTGCATACTTTCATTCGTTATAATAAAAATCTAGTTAATTTAATCTGAAGAACTCTAATGTTCGTAGTAACGGTGCCATGTAGGCTTACAATAAAACATACATCCATTATTCGTCTAGAAACGTCATTAAGATTCTCCTCGAGCATCGACATCGCCATCTAACAGTGTAACCAATGAAACAACCGCAACTATATATTGTAGGCAATGGTACACGACGCCAAGCAGATTTTTAAGAATTAATTGGCAATGATCCTTCGAACATTGGTCCGTGACACACTGTACGGAGGCACGCGCGCGCATTCATACACATACATATAGGAAACGGCACACACAAACGACTGAGACAGCGTTGCCGCCGCGGGAGAATTAATGACTTACCTTCAACGGGAACAATACAGTCAGCTGCGACTCTTTACGTGTCTGCGAGTAGCGCGCAGGCCGCCGCGATGCTAGAGGCTCTCGCCTAAGGTCGAACAAAAACACACAAACGAAGGCAAAGAGAGGGACGCGTGTGTATCCGTGGATCGATTTATTTCCAGACGCGAGAATGCGAACGATATCATTTTCGTAGCAGTTTTTCGTTCGGGACACGCGTAATCCGATCGTGGCTTGTGTCTCTCTTGGCGCGCAGCGAATATGTCACGCGCAATTTGCCACGGTCTCGCTGGATTATCGCGTTGTATACCTCCCTGTGTTCTCACTACCCTCTCTTCCTCCTTCGTACTACATTGTTGGCAGTTTCTACACTTCCTATCCTACAATTTTAGGATGTTTGCTCATATTTTCGGCCACCGGACGCATCGTGCCTCGTGGCCAAAGCGAAACGCGTCTTATTTCAATTTCAGACTTCAATTTCAATTCCAGAATACCAGTGGACTCGCGTTTGTTTGAAACCCACTCACAGGCTAACTTTAGATTAACCTGAAATGAACTATCCTGGTATTAGTAGGTAATTCTTCCAATGCTGAATTAAAATGGCTGAATGACAGATAAATGGATGGACTGAATTATATACGCCGTGAAACTTAAAATAAGATTGTTTTATACGAAGTTTATGTATTTTTAATTAGGCATCGATTAATATGTATTTTTTGTATGGTGGGTTTTGAAACAGGAACATAATTTCGTTGCAACGGCAAATTCGTATTTTTGCTAATGCGTCACAGAAACGAAACCTAACCTAACCTTTATTTTACTCGTTAGTTATTATAACGGGTACTTTATTGTGGATATCTTATATATTTTTGAATATTCGACGATTTTTCTGATCTAGTCTTTGACCTAAATAGTTATATACTTTAGTGTACTTATACAAGCTACCAAGTCAATAGCAAAGGGCAATAGATAGGTTATGTTCTTGAGTACTATACTGTGGGTATCTTACATATTTTTGAATATTCGACGATTTTTATGATCCAGTCATTGACCTAAACAGTTATATTCTTCAGTGTACTTATACAACGTACCAAGTCAATAGCAAAGAGTAATAGATAGGTTATGTTCTTGAGTACTATACTGTGGGTATCTTACATATTTTTGAATATTCGACGATTTTTCTGATCTAGTCATTGACCTAAACAAGTATATACTTTAGTGTACTTATACAAGCTACCAAGTCAATAGCAAAGGGCAATAGATAGGTTATGTTCTTGAGTACTATACTGTGGGTATCTTACATATTTTTGAATATTCGACGATTTTTATGATCCAGTCATTGACCTAAACAGTTATATTCTTCAGTGTACTTATACAACGTACCAAGTCAATAGCAAAGAGTAATAGATAGGTTATGTTCTTGAGTACTATACTGTGGGTATCTTACATATTTTTGAATATTCGACGATTTTTCTGATCTAGTCATTGACCGAAACAAGTATATACTTTAGTGTACTTATACAACGTACCAACTCAATAGCAAAAGGCAATAGATAGGTTATGTTCTTGAGTACTATACTGTGGGTATCTTACATATTTTTGAATATTCGACGATTTTTCTGATCTAGTCATTGACCTAAACAGGTATATACTTCAGTGTACTTATACAAGCTACCAAGTCAATAGCAAAGGGTAATAGATAGGTTATGTTCTTGAACAATTACAAGGACTAAGGTTTTATTAGGAAAATCATTTTGCAAGGAATATTTCCGCAGAATTCGTAAGAAGTTGTAAGCAGCATCTGCTTCTTATTTTCCATGCAAAGCGCACGCGTTAGAAGTAGATATCATCGGAAACGCATCTCTCTTTCGAGATCCTGGAGTTACCGCCCCTGTCCTCTATGAATCATGCAGTACCGATGTTTTAGGTCAGCTTGTTCCTCTTAGGAGGCTGTCGGTTTTGATCGGCCATGGCGTTCCTCCTGGTTACCCTAGTCGGGTGGTGCTCGAGCCTCTGAGGCCGACTTGTAGTAGTACATAAGCCTCGCGCGAGCATTTATTTATGGTGGCGGATCGCTAGGGTGTACGTGGAACCGCCTCTATACAACCATAATGCTCTTCTCGAGCATCGCCTATCGAATGAAGCCGTTCCCCATTCAATTCCGATTTCCTTCGTTTTATATAGCGAAATCTCGTTGCTGAAGATAAGCTTGCTGATACTCTGCTACCTTCAATTAATAGTATTTTCAACACTGAAGGTCATTTTAAATAGTTTAAGTATCATATAATATAAATTAACAAGTTTTCTCTAAAATTTTATGGAATTTTCTATTTGGAGAATTAATAAAACATACAGAAAAATAATTTTCTATGAATTCAAATTATTCTAAAATTTACAATTGATGTAACACTTAGTACTAAGATGTTTATTGCATTGCACAGTAACATGTTAATTATCTCAGTGCGTTAAATATCTTTAGCTAATTTCAACTCCTTAAAAAATGTTTTTTATATTTGATCATTCATATTCAATTTCATATTCAAAAATACTAAAATCAATTTTGTATTAAATTAAATATTATATTCAAACATATATATAATATATATATATGATATTGAGTAATAAAAGTAATGTAAATATATATAATAAGAATTCTTAAAACATTTGTCTTCAACCTTTTATTAAGTGAACAAATTATATCCTAACATTTACAGTTGATGTAACTTAGTACTAAGATGTTTATTGCATTGCACAGTAATATGTTAATTATCTGAGTGCGTTAAATATCTTTAGCTAATTTCTACTCCTTAAAAAATGTTTTTTATATTTAAATATATATTCAATATTCATATTCAATTTTATATTCAATTAAATATTAAGAGCGTTAGATATCTTTAGCTAATTTTAACTCCTTAAATAATGTTTTTTGTGTTTAAATATATATATATAATATTCATATTCAATTTTATATTAAATTACATATTAAGAGCGTTAAATATCTTTAGCTAATTTTAACTCCTTAAAAAATGTTTTTTATGTTTAAATATATATACAATATTCATATTAATTTTTATATTAAATTAAATATTAAGAGCGTTAAATATCTTTAGCTAATTTTAACTCCTTAAAAAATGTTTTTTATATTTAAATATATATACAATATTCATATTCAATTTTATATTCAATTAAATATTAATAGCGTTAAATATCTTTAGCTAATTTCAACTCCTTAAAAAATGTTTTTTATATTTAAATATATATTCAATATTCATATTCAATTTTATATTCAATTAAAATGATTAATAATTTACTTATAATTCTCAATGAGAATTGATTGTAAATAGTCTACCAAATAATAAAAAAAAAATAAAAAAATTAAAATGATTAAAATCAATTCTATATTAAATTAAATATTATATTCAAACATATATATATATATATAATACATATAATATTCTTGAGTAATAAAAATAATGTAGATATGTAATAAGAATTCTTAAAACATTTATCTTCGACCTTTTAATAAGCGAACAAATTGTAGCGACACATCGCTTTCAGAAAACAAAAACAAAAAAGAGAAAGAAAAATCTCCAAGCTGCTTTTTAGTGAAGTAGCTGACGCTTTCCCGAGGGCGATGTTTGAAAATCTTATCCAAATGGAAAGGACCCTCCAAAGAATTCACAGTAGTATGTAAACCTCACGCAAGCATTTATTTATGGTCTCGGGTCACCGGCTGTGCGCGGGGGCCGCCTCTACGCCGCACTTTACAGAACATATTTTACACCGAGCCATCAGCCGTGGAATAAAGCTGTTTCCTACTTAATTCCGCCTTCCACATTGATCCATGGGATGCGAAAGCGTCTCTGCAAGCGCTTGTTAATTGACGCTACACTATGTGATAATTGGTGAACACAAGTTATCTGACATCATACGGTGCACTTTGTCTCACTCCAACAACTAGGCCCTTTTGAACGAATCTGACCTCGTTCAGGATGTGTAATCAACGTTTTCCTTTAATAAAAGTGTCTCTATTATGTCATTGTATCTATTTTATAAAATAAAATATTTTCTCTTTATACGTTGAAACTAATATATCAGACTTTCACAAGCTAAACTGATGATAGTTTATAGTATTTTTACACAAATATTTATACACTTTAAAATTAAGTTAAAATTAGCTAAAGATATTTAACTCAGATAATTAACATATTACTGTTCAATGCAATAAACATCTTAGTACTAAGTTACAACTTTAAATTTTAGAATAATTTGAATTCATAGAAAATTACTTCTCTACGTGTAAGTACTTGTTACAGAAGTATAGGACTGAAGTTTCATTTTCAGAAGGTAAGTGTCTGCCATAAGTTCATTTATCATGAGAAATCTTAATATAGTTTAATATAGGTTTAATATAGTGAAATCCTGTTGCTGAAGGTTACTTGTTGATACTCTGGTAGCTTCAATTAATAGTATTCTCAACACTCAAGGTCATTTTAAATAATTCAAGTATCAAATAATATAAATTAAAAAGTTTATGCAATTAGTTTGGCAACTAAGTGTCAGTAACACCTAATGACAAAATCTGCAATCACTTAGTTGCTAACCCAATAGTAGATTCTAAAGCGAAAAGAAAATCATTTTTTTAAACATGATCATGTTTCTCTGCTTCTCAGTTCATGCAGTTGGACAGCATGACCTCTAAGCGGTTCACATTCTGCAATTATTTTTAGGTTATGTTCATTTCCCCAACACAAATGTGTGGGAAGTGAACTGAATATTATAGAAAATAATATTTCACATAAAAGAAATATGTATACCAAGCTTCAATACACAACAATACAACATCATAGCGGTTAAATGTGTTAAACAGTGGACATGTACGGTTCTTACTGATCAAAATTACCCAACTCGCAGGAAACCATTAAGGATCATATCAAAGCCGAGCCAAGAAAATCATTTGCTTTAACATAATCATGTTTCTCTGCTTCTCAGTTTATGCAATTGGACAGCATGACCTCTAAGCGGTTCACATTCTGCAATTATTTTTAGGTTATGTTCGTTTCCCCAACACAAATGTGTGGAAAGTGAACTAGAAATGATAGAAAATAATATTTCACATAAAAGAAATATGTATACCAAGCTTCAATACACAATAATACAACATCATAGCGGTTAAATGTGTTAAATAGTGGACATGTACGGTTCTTACTGATCAAAATTACCCAACTCGCAGGAAACCATTAAGGATCATATCAAATCTGTCTGACCACCCTATTTCCGTGATAATCATAAATCTCTCTTTGCCCAAATAAATATAAATAAGAATCGGCAAAGAAGAAACCACATATCAACGACGGATGACCAACATTCCCTTGGAAAATGGCTTCTACCATGTCTACGGTAATCTCTGTTCCCTTGGAGCCATTCGATCAGAGTATTCACGGTAGGTACGAGCCGAAAATAGTTGCTAGGGGTGTAAAAGGGGCAACGATGTAAGCTGAGCGTGATTCCGCGTGCGGATTGAAATATCCGAAGGGATAATTAAGCTTGCGAATGGCGCATGGTTCAACGTATAAATAAATAAATTGAATGGCGCACGCAAGCCCCGTAAGCGTCGAATTATGCAAAGCCTTTTCGCCCCGCAACATTTCTTTCTCATTAAATCGATCAGCCTGTAGCGATCTACGGATGGAAAATGTATGTGTTCGCTAAATTGTTACACGAGACGTAATGTGCCGTGTCATAGAACGTAGGTGCTAACGAATCGAGTCGGACCAACTCCGCATCTTACTCTTAACCACCAGACCCGTTAATGGAGCACGATTTGCGCGCGTTACCGTTCGGTGATTAGCGTTCTGGGGCCATTTACAAGCGATTGCCTCTACAGCAACTATTCTCTCAGTCTTCGAACGTGCAGTCATTAGATCGCTAAAACCATCCTGCTTCTTCAAGGATACAGCGAGCAGATCTCGAAAGCAAATTGTTGGCAGATTAGTACGATGTTTGGCAGTTTTGCAATTAAAATGTCAAAAGAAAGACCTGGCGATTCCATGAAACCGTTGAAACGACTAACGCAATGGCTGAAGCGCAATGTGGCTGGAAATGTAAAAGTAGACCCGACGTGTTTGTTACTTGGCATGCAGAATTCGGTGTTCATGGACGTCTTCATATGCACGACCTACTCCTCGCTAACCGTGAATGTCACCGTGACCAATCTTTCTTCAGCAAGCGAGCAGCTGACTTATGCATTCTTTTTTATCACGCATCAAAGTAGGTACCATACTCCGTTCCCTACTGGCCTCGGTAGCTTTAATTTTCTCTTTTTCTCTCTTTCTTAATACACGTTTTTTTTTCCTTTTTTTCAACCGACAGAAAGTTGCATTACAGTTACTACAGGTGTTACGAGAGTTTTATCGTCACGATTATCGCGGTCTTTCGGTATATTTTCTTGTAGGATTCGCGGAGCTGATTTCCAAGCAAACATACGTTTTCCTTTCTAGCGTTTCGGGTTTCAACGAAGGGAAGAATTCATCGTTTTTGAAAATTATCCCGCTGTTTTCAATAGCCAAGTTTTTTCCTACACTGTGTCGTCAATTTCAATGGCAAACGTCATTGGATGGTTGGCCTGAAACGAAGCTAACTTTCCATTTTCCATGTCAATTTCCACGAAGAATTTTCCATCTTTTTCTAATCAGTTTTAATCGCTGTTTACGTTTTTTTAAATAAATAGACTGAGATATTTGCAGATGAATTTCCTCCAGTCAAGTAAAATAAAAAATAATTGGTTACGAAACTTGGTGAAATAGTGTCGAACACTTTGCAATG
This sequence comes from Bombus dahlbomii, assembly GCA_037178635.1. Lineage (NCBI taxonomy): Eukaryota > Metazoa > Arthropoda > Insecta > Hymenoptera > Apidae > Bombus > Bombus dahlbomii. Next base: position 2,152,383 of record CM074118.1, read on the forward strand.
ATAAAAACGTTAGGTGATTATAATTTTTAAATAATTTGCAACTTCGTCCAGTTATTACCATTTTGAAATGTCTCTGCATGAGATTACGTTTAAATTCCAAGATCTTTTTGCCGTAGTTATATCAATGGTAATTAACGATTGTATTAGTTATAAAATAACACCGTTACATCGAATAAACATTAGCATAACATAAACACGTAACGTAGAAATACATCTCATGCACGCGTTCTCGTCTGCTTTGAAATTTCCCGCCACGTGTCATTTACGTAAATATTTCTCATCACAGTGGACGATCTTCCTACATCTTGTAATCGATGCTTCAACCGATTCTCCAATATCTTCCAGCGTGACCAATCGCAAAAACGAAAACAACTGATTCATTTTGAAAACAGTGTGAAAACAGACAAAATATTTAATAGGAAAAATACATTTGGATGTTGGAAACAGATTGACAGATACAACGATTATAGTTAAATTATCGTGTAATATCCTACTTTAGTCAGAGATAAAAGGTAATAGAGCTAGAATGGAGGTACACAAAGGGAAGCATGAGAAGAACAAGGAAGCATGAACAGTAGATCAAATTACAGAAGAAAGGAGAATGAGAGAAGCAGAAGGGAGGGGGGACAAGATAAGGGACTGAAGATATAACAAACATAGAAGGGAGGATGAAGTGGAAGGACAGAAAAAAACCTGCAAAATTCATATGTGGAAACAAAACCAAAGCTAGGGAATACTGGAGAGAAGAGGGAGAGAAAAGATGCAGACTATGTAAAAGGAAAGAAGACCTGAGACATGTAATAGAAGAATGCGAGATAACAGGGGGGCCAAAGGACACAGAAAAAATACTAAACGAGACTGGAGAAGGACTAATAGAATTGAAAACAATAAAGGAGAAGAGAAGGGCAATACACGACGGGGAGGAACGACAATAAGGAAGCACAGCAAGCAGGCAGAAGCCCAAAAGTTGCCATAGAGTGCAATATAATAGAGTGGATACGAGGGCAGGCAGATACATAAGAAAAGAGAGATAGACAAGGAAAAGAGTTCAGATAGATACAAGGGAGGAGGCAGTAAGGTGATAGCGCCATAAGAATGAGAAAATGTAAAAAGCGTAATCGAGAACTAAGTAAAAATAAAATAATAAGAAGATAATATTGGTAAACGCAGTAATTCGACGATCGATCAACAACGACAAGGAAATATATTTCTCACTGTCCAAACGGCCATTCAGCGATCCACAATTTTAGCTATGGCAATTTCGCTCAAGATTTGCTCTAGAAACCCATCGATCAATAATAAGCAGCAATGGTAATAAGAGCGTAAAATGGTAATAATTTTACGAGTTTCGGAGATTGATCAAGCAAAGAGAAGGAAAGCACGAACTCGCGCAAATTGTTGGAGAGTTCAATCGCATCGAGGAACGTGTTCGACCATACGTTTTAAAACGGTGATGTAAATGCGCAGAGCCGTTGATCTCGTGTGATTTATTTGCAAAGGAGCGCGCGGCCAGCGAGCAAACGTCTATTACTGTTGATCGGCCGTAAATCAGGCGTCGCGACGCCCAATCTTCCAGAATAATTCTCAGATTGTTTTAACTTCGACTAATCGTTTGGCATAAACAATCGACGCGGTACAGAATTTTTACCCAGCGTTTAGTATCTTCACGTTTCAGAAAATAAGCAAATGACTAAGATTCTTAGAAATGGGATACCGAGGAAGCATATTTAAATGCACAGAGTCGTATTTCGATGTTCACGGCACACTTTAGCGTTGCTACCCCCCTGAAATTAAACCCTTGGAAAAAGAGTATAAAAATTCCAAAACGTGGAAAAAATATTCCAAATAGCATTTTAGATTATACATAGTATTCTACAATTATTTAAAAATTCGTTAACATCTGTCATAAAATTAGAGACGCTTTAAGACCAGCGCTCTTGCGAACGCGAACTCGAAAACCCTGAAGTAGGGGGGCGGGGGGTGAGGATCGATTAAAAGACCAGAGGTAAATTCTCTAATTCGCATAAATAACCCAGGCGGTCGTGGTGTTTACCAGGTAGAATTATACGACGATGTTACGCCTTGAGGACACGTTAAATGTTCTCGATACCCGGGCTCTCATACAGACTGGGTGCATCCGCAAGGATCATTGTGCCCGGTTGTTGCAGTGCTCGTGTCGTATCAAAGCCCAAGACGCACGAACAGACGCCATTCAAGAGCAGGCCATAAATTTCCTGGGGAGTGAAACACTGTTTTTTTACAATCGCTCGTTTGGCCTGGATGGACGAATGCCCCGTTTCATACGAGCCTCGAATTCCTGCCGATCTTTTTATCGGTCTCGTTTAAATAGCTAGTAATACGTAGACAATTTGTCGGCCAGAGAGAACAAGGATAGTATCTGATTCGGACACTGCAGCTTTCTAATCGACTTCAAGTTAAATTTATAATAATTCCAAACTAAATCGAGCAGTTAACAACGTCTGACTAATCAATTTTTCCTGTGATTTTTTGAAAGTGTAAAATAGTTGAATAATAAAACGATCAATTTCTGACGTTAGATTGCAATTGGTGAAATACAGGTAAGGGAATTTAATGTAGAAAATATTCTGAAATTTCATTAGCATCCTAATAACGTGTAATTGGCATGATGATGTTGGTAAGAAATCAATCTTGCAAACATACATTTAGAAAGAGGAATAGTGTACAGTATGAACTGGCCTTAAACGTCTAATTAGCCAATACCACCTATACAATTAATAATACTTTGCTAATTGTTACGCAGTGTAGCTACATTTGCAATAAACATATTGTAATTCCTCTATACAGTTTCAAACTCAAAACCAACCTAACCTCAACCTAACCTCACAACGGTTCTAATGAAATTTTAAAATGTGTAACATACATAATATATTCATAAAATGTGTGTGCAAGTGTTGGAATATGTTTGTAAGTGTGTGTATAGAAACTTGTACTCAATGAGCCGTATGAAGATGTTTGGAAGCAATCGGTAGAAAAAGACATCAGAAGGTTTACGCGTCGGTTTTCCAGCGACTTTTGTCGCGGGAAAACCACGGAACGCGTGTAACGTGGCGGCAGGCCAGCTAGAGCCATTCAGCGGCAGCTCGTAAATTTTCAGCAGCGGGAATCCTCCTTCGGGGAGGGGTTTGCCGGGGCCGAAAGAGAGCGACTGCAGGAGCATAAGGATCAAGGATCCCCGTGGTGAGCGGGCCACGCAGCAACAGGCGGCCCACTTCGCTCCCGGCACACATCCATTACCCCATCGGTTCATCCCGTTTGCGCTAGCTGCTTGCATTGAAAATTTATGTCCTAATAAGTGATTTGTACCGCGCTTCGAATCTTTCCCCGCGCTGGATCTAAATTGGACAACCTGCCAGCATCCACCTTCTACAGAGGTGAACGCGTGCTTCAGCCATTACACGATTATGGTTTTGAAATTTTTCAAATGGCAGCTGTTGGTCATTGTAGTTTGCTCGCTTCATAATCGCTGTTTGTATTCTTCTAAATCGCCAGATTTTAAATGTAAACTATGTTTTACAACAGTGCAGCTTCGTACAAACGTAAAAGCAAATCTGTAAAATGTCGTAGTGTTTATCTCAACAGAATGAAATGAGTCGAACGTAATTCGATAAAATAGAATAAAAGAAAAAACGTTGTGCGTCTATTGTTTCCTCATAAAACGAGAGAAACTTTTTCGACAACCTAATATTTTGTCCATTTAGGCTCTTGAGGTCTGAGATTGTATTTAGTGGCGAGCTATGTTTTTATTGAGATATGTGTAATTTCGTGTGCTAGATTAGTCACGTAGTAGTGACACGCATATATGAGTACGAGTGTGTGGAGTATGTGCGTGCGCAGCGTAAGACAGAAGAATGCAACTGTTGCGTACGTATGGTGATGAAAAAGATGGCGAGACAAAGAGAGTGCTGAGATGCGCGCAAATGTGTATCGACGAATATTTTGTAAATCACATATTAAATAAATTTGAAACTATTTTGATATCAATTCTAAGTGTAATGTAAGTGTTCGCATACGTTTATTTCCGCGATTAAGATCCGCAATTCTCAATAGTTATGAATTTTAGAAAGAAATATTTGAGAAGTTGGAACAAAGTTATTTCTTTCTGTCGCTGTATCTATTGCGGATTTTGTCAATATCGCCTAATGACAAAGTCCGCAGTCACTTATTTCGTTCTATCGTGTTGGAAATTTTGTTCGTCTTTGTTTCTATGAAAAATTTCAAATTTTAAAGTTATTATTGAAATATGTGTAATTTCGTGTGTTGTACTAGATTAGTCTCGTAGTAGTGGCACACATATATGAGTACGAGTGTGTTGCAGTATGTACGTGCACAGCGTCCTGTAAAACAGAAGAATGCGACTATTCCGTTGGTAACGCGGTAAAGATGGTGAGACAAAGGGAGCGCAAATATCCACGAATATCTTGTAAATCACATATCTAATAAGTCTGAAACTATTTTGATATCAATTCTAAGTGTAACGTAAGTATTCTCATACATTTATTTCTTCCATTAAGATTCATAATTCTCCACAGTTTCTATGAAAGAAAACAAGATAAGCAACAGGTAATTTAAATTATTTAAATTAGAGTTAGATATTCAAATTGGAAACACCTGGCAGAACGATATTTTAGAAAATCTGTTGGAAGAAAATACATCGAATGTCTTCATTCAGGAATCATTCGATTCGTCTTATCCAGGATTCGACCGGATACGGCCATTAAACATCCGCTATATCTCGGTTCCCATAAAAACTCCATGAAGTAGCAATCCCGAGGGTGTAAATTAAGTATTGTTAAACGGTCACCTGCAAAGTTGGATCTCGCAAAGAAAAATATGATGGCTGCCGCGTGAATGTCCGAATGCGTATGTAACGTTAACACGGAACTAGCTGTATATTTGACAGGGTATTGCTTATGCATGCTGATTGATTAATGCATACTAATGAAAAAAAGTTTTTGTTGTTACTAAGATGAAATATGCGACGCGACTGGGAAAACCAGTTCTAGTCTAGCGTTCCCGTGTTAGTTTCGCCTGTTAGGCATGGTATAATCGTGAATGCGCACATACGTCTGCGCGTTCTCATCGTCATGCGTGGCCGATACCGTCTGCCTCGACCATCCTTCGATTTCTACAGGCTTGTTAATTTCCTATTAGAAATCAGGTGGAAAAAGACGATCGTTCGACCAACTCGTTGGCGAGCTTTAATTCGAGATTAAACAGTGCGTAGAAGATTACCATAATAAAAGCAGGTAGATTCATTTTACCAAGGATCTTGAGAAAAATTCTTCCATTATTCTCACACTTAACCACCAGCTAAATGGTAAACTGAAATAGACCTTTTAACTAGTCACACCATTAACTTCTACCTTTCACTGAATAATAGAAACCGAATAGACTACTATAACAAGCAAGTAACTGCATTTTCAAGTAATTTGAGTAAATCAGCAAACATTAATTGAGAATCAAAAAATGCTAGAAATTCATACTAATAAAATTTTGCATTTTTCAACATGAGAATCTATGTACTTGTTCTCCCAATAAATACGTTTGAAATATTGAAACTGCCTCCTTGTTGTTGTAAACCCTTTAATGGATTTCTATTCTTGCAATAGTTAAGTGAAATAATAAATTAAAATAGACTCGACTAGAGAATAGAACGTTTAACCTATTCCTGTGTTGCTGCCTACCTTGACCCAAACACGACCAGACCGAACGCCGATCAATCGCAAATGCTTCGGCTATTTATTGCAATCGACCAAACAAATATGACCCCAAAGAGCTGACTCGTAATAGCTTCTCGTATTATCCGCTTGTTATCCTTCGCTCGAATCGCACCACCCTTTCCACAGTCGGTAACGAGTTCTAGCCACTCAAAACGCAACCGATGATCACCAAAACCAACACGTTAAGACGATCGAGACGGACTTGTTAAAGGGGGAAAGCAATTGCTGGTTGTTCTTACCACCAGCCATTTTAACTGCTACCGATAGACTCCTATAAAGTACAATAAACCTTTGCTCGTAGCACTTTCTGTTCATAGTCTTCATTTATGGTGAAATGATTGACTCGTGATTACGGGCTGCGAAGGTAGACGATGTTCAGATTGCTAGATGGCAAATAAATGGAGAATGAAAAGATATGGAACGCCAGATCGACGCTGAAGTCACGTACAATCATTTGTTTCCACACAAAAACCTCCATTGGAAAGGATTTTGTGTGGCATTCAATAATACTCAGAACGGTTACATGAATGTTTTATGAAAAATTACATGGCAGCCATAGAATACCAAAGGAGTATTACGTGCTCATCCGTTTCTCTTTAATTGTCCTTATTATCAAGCTATTTATTTGTAAGATCGGATGTGTTGAGGTTATCTGATACAGGAACGCGTGGATGTATTTGTAATGTTGGGTTGGCATCTAAGTGTTTGCAGATTTGTCAATACCAGCTAATGGCAAAATCCAACCCAATAGAAACATATAGCGAAGTAAACACAGTGTATACTGACGCAGACCTTCCCTGTAGCGGTGTCATCTTATGCTTGAAGGCGATAGGGAGCATGTTGATACGTTTACACCAAAAAACATTATCAACTTCGATGTGTAAGAATTAACTTTGGTGTGTAACTCTAGATGAGAGTTACAATATACAAAACAAAAAAACAACATTGACATTTAAGAGCACAATAATATGGACCCCTCCTTTTTCTTTTATTTCAGTAATTCACTTACACCTTTGTCACGGTATTCAGGTGATATACAAAAGAAAAGATGTGTGGAGTTTTCCTAGAAGTAATTACTTCAACAGAATTAATACGGCAAATGGCGATGGATTTTGATACGAATGCTGCGTTCTCTCGTGAAAAGATTTTATTTTATCGCTGATTAATTATGGAAGAAGAGACAGTCAAAGTCGAAAAAGATTCGACTGCATTTTCATGAAAACAGATGCGCCTGCTTCCACGCCATTCTTTATAGAAAAATATTCCTCGAACATCAATTGATTTGTCAAAAATGTCTAAAATCTAAGGAATAAGATCTATTCGAAGGAAACATAGCTATTTCGATCATGGCGTTTCTAATCAATATTAATCGATGCGCGTAATTTATTTGACATCCGAACGTCAAACCATATGATTTATTTATGAAAAATTCTTCAGAAAAGTGACCATCGATAACTTTATTGCGAGACTTTCCCGTTATTTAAATCACGAACCGTATGTGTGAAAAGAAAATTCATTTCCCAAGTTTTTTCTCAAACATCAAAAGAAATTGCAATAAATGTCACAGGAATTGTTACTTTGTTCCTGTGAAAGATTCTAAATATTTGAGTGATTTCCACTCGTAGCTAGTATTTCGATTTACTAATCGATATTTTCCACTTTATCTATTACTCATAACATAGAAGCAAAAACTATTTATTGTAGAAACATGAGTGTCCAGTTACCCAGGCATCTTATTTCTATAATCATGAGAAGCGAAGTTTACATGAAAGTTTTCCACGCGAAACTTTAATCTATGAGGCTTTCAGCGCCTGTTACAACAACTTTTCAATTACTCTTACAATTACAAACGTATTCTACCACTTCTACACCGAATGAAAGACCTCTGGTTTGTGTCTTCTCCATCACACGGACATCGTTCTCCAATCAAATAATCCGAAACGTCCAAACAAACCTACTCACGACCGAACGATTACCGTCGGATAGACCAGAAGAAACATCCGGAGAGGACGTTTCTCTGTGTTTATTTATGAGAGAACGATCGGCTTGTAATTACGCGAACCCACCTTCCGTTTGCTTCTGCCAGCTTCTTGTGGAATCGTTAACCTCCAGGCAAAAATAATTGCGAGATCGTTCGATGGACGATAGCGGGTCGCGCGAGGCCGATTATCGTGCCGTTTAACGGCCAATCGACCGTTTCTAAATAGACGGCGAGTTCGAAGATGTGCCACCATCGTTCATCGCTGATTCGTTTCGTCGACGCAAGAGATCGTCGTGCTTCGATAGGCCGCGTTTCACGATTGTTATCGCGAGTCTCTTAACGCTGCGTGCTTCGTGGACATTAACGCGGCCGTTACTTCGCTCTTCTCGTCGATTTTTCACCGTCCACCAGCCCACAATGAAGATTTCCGACTGGATTGCAACGAGATTTCGTGTTAATTGTGATTTTCGTGTCTCGGCTCTGATTGATTTTTCAGCTCGTTGGAGGGGAACGTCGATGCAAGTGTGAGAAATTGGTTAGGTTAATTGGCATTGTCTTCGCGTTCCATTCTATGAGAATAATCGTGCTGATTTCTATACATAGTTGTATTATACGCTAATAACGCTTAAGTTTTTCGAATATCCGTAATTATTCTTCCTTATTTCTTCCTTATAAGAATAATTCGCCGTTTGCATCGTGAAACATGTAACTCCTTAAACTACAATCAAGATACATAATTTCGAATAAATTCCGATCGCGTATAATGGAAAGGATATTGAGAATTATACCGTTCTTGTATAGGATAATTATGCGTGGAATAAGCCAAGGATACCGGGAAGTAGGACTTTAATTGCGTGCATCATTTTCTCGGAATACTAATTACGTTCAGCATCTCCCAACTTTTAATTTGCCAACTTTTTGCACAACCCAATAATAAAAAATACAATATCAAATGATGCCATCTTCTGCCCCCGGCTTCCAGGAAAAATGCTCCATCGAGTAAATTACCTGCCCTTGCAAGAATATTTACTTACTGGCCTTATGAAAGCCTATCGTTAATTCTGGATTTTATTATGATCGAAAATAAAATAACCAAGTATGAGAGCTCAATACTCGTCTGAAACCGGCAATTTTTGAAATTTCGATACAGAAAGTAAATTTGAACACCAACCTTCCACGCTCTTAACCACAAAAAATCTTCTTTTGTCGACTAATAACTTTCTTATATCAAATTCGACGCGCTCGAATATACATTGTGTATCTATTAGTAGGTAAAATGACGCCACATTGAAATTCCTCGATCTAAAATAATCGATGTTCCCCATCTTCGAAGATAATCGTGGCTTCTTCTCTCCAACGCGGAAAATTCGATCGCGGAAACATCTGATCCGTGGCACGTTTATTTCTTCAGATCACAGGGTTCAACGTTTACATATCAGCGCGTGTTTCAAAGCGTCGCGACGCTCCAGCTAAGATGCGTTATTGAATACGACCCTTGACGAATCAATTATTTCCTCCTGGACGCGGGACATGCGAGATGTCTATTCTTACGCGTTCTTTCGACCTCCTTCGAAACAAATACTACGCCATGACGAGGATTGACGTCATCGTGTCGCTGCCAATCAGCGCAATCCCACGTGTTTTAGATCAGAAAAACTAACCACATTTTGCCTTGAATTATATGCGTAAAGAAATGCTCGTTAACTGTATCGACAATTACTACATTATTTGATACAGTGAATTTTATGGTAAAGCGACGGTAGGTTTTCATGACGATTTGGAAGCATGTGAAGTAGCATGCACAATGGAATAATGTAAATATTAACGCAGGAACTGGTTCTGTGAACCAACCCTTACGAATATATCTTCTGATTTGTGGTTTTTGTTGAGTGAGAAGAGAATATGTAACAATAAAGTATGAAGTCTTAGGTTCTTCCATTCGATCTAAAACGAAATTAAGAATATCATTCCTTTTTTTTATTGCTAGAATATTTTTCTTTTAATTTCAAAACTACTTTTATTATTTATTATTACGAGAACGTAAATGTTCATACAAATTAGTATTAGGTTACCCAAAAAGTGTCTTCCTTTGACCACGTCTTATACAACGATGCATCTTTGTATAAACATGAAACCTAACCTATCGAACGTTGTGATCTTTGTTTTGATAGAACAAAATGGACCATACGTAATTCGATAACGTAATACAAAATGGAAAATGTTGTGCGTCCATTATTTCCTTATAAAACGAAAGAAACTTTAAATTAATATTTTTCTGAACTCGATTAAAGAAGCCAAGATTTATTCCATCTACTAAAAAATAGTCAGTTCTGTTTTTCACTACTAGACTATTTTTCTTTCAATTTTTGAACTGTATTTATTATTTATTTATTTGTGAATGTTCATACAAATCAGAATTTTCCTATACTCGTTAAAGAAGCGAAGATTTATTCCATCTACTAAAAAGTAGTCAGATCTGTTATTCACTACTAGACTATTTTTCTTTCAATTTTTGAACTGTATTTATTATTTATTTATTTGTGAATGTTCATACAAATTAGAATTTTCCTATACTCGTTAAAGAAGCGAAGATTTATTCCATCTACTAAAAAATAGTCAGATCTGTTTTTCACTACTAGACTATTTTTCTTTCAAGTTTTGAACTGTATTTATTATTTATTTATTTGTGAATGTTCATAAAAATTAGAATTTTCCTATACTCGTTAAAGAAGCGAAGATTTATTCCATCTACTAAAAAATAGTCAGTTCTATTTTTTACTACTAGACTATTTTTTTTTCAAGTTTTGAACTGCATTTATTATTTATTTATTTGTGAATGTTCATACAAATTAGTATTTTTCTAACCTCGTTAAAGAAGCGAAGATTTATTCCATCGTCTAAAAAACAGTCACAAATACTTTGAATATTTTGTATATTTTTGCACTGTACTCACTTTCTATATTTTTTTTCCTGAATCCTGAATCTATGATTTTGAAATCCATACAACAACAACGTCATTGTTTCTTAAATATGGCCGTTAGCCATTCGTAGGTCTGGCAAATTTGAATCAAACTACTGTAAATCCAGAATCTCTGAGAGAGTAAAGAAGCAAAGAAGAGAACGAACAACGGGTTCTTTGCTTTCAAAGATCGTTTAGAGAAGAGACGGTTAGGTTAGGACTCACCTAGCGTAATTATCTCGGGCACAATTCACCCTTTGACGGCAGGAGGTTCGTGTGACTTTTCGTGATTTACGATCATCCTGTGCTTCACCCGTTTATTCACAATTCTGTGAACGAAGCTGTTATTACGACAATGTCAGTGCAATTAACGCAAGGTTAGGCTGGCTCAACAGACGTCCTTTCGTCTCCAAAAATTCGAGTCTCCACAGAGTGGTACCGTTTCGCCGTGCGTCGCATTCGATGGCGAGGCGAACTTTAGAAGACTGTTGTACCGTCAATGGAGCTTCGAACACGAGCTCTTTCAGCATAATAAAGCTTCTCTAGCAATGCAAGCTAGACGGTTCTAAATATAGCCTCGTGTACTAATTCGATTGAATTGAAGTACACCGCGATATTGCACAACTCGCATCAACAATTCCTTACGATTCTGTCAAAGTGTTTCTCTTAAAACAAAATTTCAAGCGAGTAGAATCGTCGCGTAAATACGAAGAAAAATTTGTCGGAGGAGGAAACTCGCAACGTTCGCCACTGGAAGTTCCTGCAGCCGCTAAAAGATGCTCTAGCCACAGTTGGGAAAATCCGTGTCGGTAATCCTAGCCCCCCAGTGCAGCAGCCGCGCACTGGAAACCAGAAACGCACAGGCTTCGTAGGGGAAAGAATGAATGCGCGAAGGAGGCGTGAGCGCGAGGGAGAGGAAGTCGAGAGAGGCGCAGGAAAGGAGCTTTGGATTTCGTATCCCGTTTGGGAGGCCCGTCGAATGGGCTTCGGCCTTCGTCCGTGAGAGGCCGGACGCGCACAGCGAAAGACTAACAGAGAGGGAACGCGCAAGAGAACGGACCATGGAAACGGTGAAAGAAAGACACGGCGAGGCGACGAGACAGAGAGAAAAGAAATATCGAGAAAGAGAGCAAGACGACGAAGCAAAGGGCCCCCCGCGCCTCACAATGCAGCCTGATTTATGGCCCGGGCGCACATACATAGAGTTACACACGATATCATAATACCATTAATTCTTCGTCAAATTCCCCGCTGACTGAATCATACTGGCCACGCAGTAAATCACGCGGGGCGACTAATGTGAACGCGACCAGCGCTCGCTGTCTTATCTCCTTTGAACCACGGGGGCAGGTGGATCCAGTCTCTTGGACTCCGCTGAATTACTCTTGTCCTGGCCTCGGACTAACCCCCTCTTTGTCCTTCTTACTCTTTCCTTCTCTACCAGGTCTAACCCCCTTGGCGTCCTCACGACGCGAAACCGACGCACTCTATTTGTCTCCTCTCGTTTCCGTATTTTTATAGTCGACGTCGGTTATCCACGGGAGAATCAACGAGCTGATTTCACCAGGGACTACCACCACGGTAGCGCCACTCACTTGTCGGGACACCGTTTACGTAATCGCGGTTTCACACAGATCTCGAGGTTCACGGTGCGAAGGTGCCTTATGCGAGAGGACAGCGTAGGCAGTAGTGGGAACTGGCCACGGGCTTTCTTCCATTCAGATGATTTCGTTTTTTACTTTTACATTTTTCCATATTTGTTTTTGTTTGTTTGAAGGGGACGAGAGAAGGTAATGAATCGAGAAGGTTGGGCTGCCGCGCTCTTTCACCATTTCTGGGATCATTAATTTTGGTAGACTTTTAGAAAGAGTCGCTGTCTTTGAAAGAAAATATAGCGTTGAAATTCTCTCAAATAACGAGGTCTCAATTTTTGGATACTCGTATCGAAAATCTATGATAGGAAAGGTGGCTGAAGAGATGTTTCAAGTGCCTGTGTTACGATTTCATATTTCTTTTCTTCAGAATTTGATCCCTCACACCATTTGACTATGCTCTCTTCTATTTATGATTCCTGTTACAAATTCCGGTTATCAAAATAAAGAACTTTTTCAAACACTCGAAATTCTTAATAAGTTTTCAAAAACCTGTGTCAGATTTTTTACAAGTAGAAAATTCTTACCAAGCTTGGCAATTTTTTATTTATCATTTAAAAGAAGACGCTGTATTTATCGCCATCCTTATCAGAATCCAAGCTAATATCACGTTATCCGCGTCTACCATTATTCGAGACTTTGATTCGCTCGTCACCTTTCCTGAGCTTCTATTTATTCTTCTCTTACTTCTGACACAATAATCACGTAATTTCCGGCAAGTTTCGAAGAAGCGAGGCTATTCTATCGATTATTTTCTGCTATTCTTGCGCGTCGTTCGCCTTTACACGTCGGCCATTCCGCGATAACGGGAAACATTTACAAACTACACTTTGCCCCGACGCAAATTGCTTCAAATTGCCCTCCGATAAATTTTTTCGCCGCGTGCCAACCCATTAGCCGCTCATAAAGCGATACGCATTTAATACCGAAAAAACAGCCATCTTATATCTCGATTTACCTACTAAACGGTCGTCAAAAAATTTCACAGAAACGATAAAGAATATTTGAAATAATTGCAACATCGGGACATCACGGCGCATGATATACGAACGAGGATCGCTATCAGCGATGAGTATCGAAATTTATAATCGCTCGGCTAATATATTTTATGCGTGATTTAACGACGATTTAAGATGGCGGCCGCCGCGAAGTAATCGCACAGTCAACTAAGACCCGCATTCCTGTTATGACATACTGGCACAAATTTCCGTGGCGCCGAAAAACAAATCACCGACTGCTTACTTTTACCCAACCACGACGTTTCTTTCGTAGATCTACGCGATGACTTATCGCCGATCGGGTCCCAAGCCGACGCACGATTTACGGCCTAACAGAATCTCCATTTTCGCGTGGTTCCACGTCGTCCTTTTTTGTCCATCGTGCGGAGTAATTCGTTTATGGTGGTCCACACACTTCCCGTGTTCCAGGAAACACGAGAACTGTCGGACTTCGAGAAATTCGAAACTTCTTTTGGCCAATCACAGTTAAGGAACTCGTGCACGCGTCGCCGGAAACGAAAATGGAAGAACGATAAAAAAGTGAGAGATATTTTGCGATATCTTATATCTTTTGCGATACTGACAATGTTATTTTACATTTCCTCTTCTTCGAATGGGATCTTTCTATATCGGTAGAAACCAAAATCATAGCGTCTAATTTCACGTTAATAATCGTGTTCTACCAGGAAACGCAAGATAACCGTGTTTTAACGTTCTCTCCGTAAAACACAGACTATGCTTGTCTTGTAATAATTTCCTAACGACCTGACCGCGAGTATCTCTTCGAATCGAACAGTCTACTGTCTTCAGGACCAATTCGCAGAGTAATTTGGCCCAAGCTCGTCTACCGTCCGACCTGAACCCGCAATTAAATGCAATCGCAACGATTGTGTTAAGAGAAAGAAGAAGAAGAAGAAGAAGAAAAGATTCGAGACTTACTCTGTCCGATGTGCACCCTCTTCATCCATGAGTAGATCTTCGGTGGCTCGTTGCCGGTGGGGTTTGTCTTATTCGACGTGTTGTTGCCAGTGCTGGAGGTACTGGAGGTCGAGGATGCTGGCGAGGATGCGGATGACGCGGTGGTCAATGTGGAACTTCCCTCTGCTACAGGTCTGGAACTTCCGCTTGCGGGTGAGGCGGCCGATGCGGCGACCGACGACCTCGACGAACTTCCAGGCGGCGAGGTGAGGCCTGACGCGGCTTTGCTGGTGCCAGGTGCTACCAGAGGGGTCGGACTGTTTCTAGAGGTGGACGTGGTCAGATCCTGGGGCGACGCGACGCTGGTTGAGGACGTCGAGTCGGCGTACTTGCAGCTCGACGTGGACGGTGCCGATGGCGCGGACGCGGCCTGAAGAAGTGGCGTCGTCGGGTCTTGATGTAGCTGCTGCTGAGGATGATGCTGTTGCGGATGATGTTGCGACTGCTGGTGCAAATTGTGTTGCTGCGAGGTTGTCGTTGCGCTCAATCGAGGTTGTGGCTGCAACTGCGTGTAGTCTATCATACCCGTGGGCGCTGTATGTTGCATTCCAGAGGCTGGTGTGGCGTACGGATGCTGAGGATAGTGTTGCTGAGGAGAGTAACACGGTGCAGGGTAGCTGGTCGCCGCTGCGTTCGGATTGTAATAATCTCCACCTGCAGGCGATGCCGCCTGCATCGGTTCTCCAGGTGAATTAGCTGTGGCTCGTGGTTGCTGTTGCGTCTGCTGCCCCGCGTAGCAAGACGCCAGCGAATTGACGAACTGATAGGAACTCATAGTTCACGCGAGTTGTGCACCCGTCGTCAACGTCACTGTTACCCGATTCGTTCCACACGTGTTACGATTCGATATTCCACGACAACAACACCACCGATCTAATCTGGATCTCCGAGTGGCGGCAAGATACGCGCACTGTCGTTAAATACGAGATCCTGTCATCGCTGGTCGTTGATTTCACGACGACGACGACGACGACGACGACGACGACGACGACGACGAAGACGAAGACGAAGACGAAGACGAAGACGAAGACGAGGACGATGACGGTGGGAACGGTAGCATGTCACACTTGCCAATAACAGAGGAACCTTGGATATTAGGTACTATCACTTGGTTAAGAATAAAAACGTGCTCACCGTTCTCTTGTTCGTTTGCCGTGTTCACACCTATCGCGGCCCGTTACACGCGGATAAACACGTCCCTAAACGATTCGATAATGAACGAGGGGGATCGCGACGAATAGAAGGAGACGCAGTCGTGTACCGGCAGGCGGGCAGAGTCTAAACCGACCTGAGCCGTGTCGAGTTTACGAGGGCCACGTGGGCCTAGGCTATAAAACTGTCTTCTGCTTCTTTACGACCTCACGAGTCGCAATTACCTACAGAGAACTCGTCGAGGCAGCGTGCAGTAGCGCGTAACAGCCGGCTTATCGGGTCGCCCCATTGAAGACCAGACCCCATGCACTTCTTTATTTCTTTCTTCCTCGATGATTTATTCGCACGAATCACCGCGTGTCCTTTGAAACAGCGTATGCACGAAATCCGCGGTTATATCGGCGTTCGCGATACGACGTATCTCCAACGTAACCAACCGATGCGATGCGTCCGTATGACAGAAAGATCGACGAAAAAATGAGAATGTACACGGCGAACGAACAAAACGCGATCGTCGTATGACGGAAGACGGAACCGTGGCGAATGACTCTCTGTCCGCGGTGAATCGTCGGTATGCCGGTGTACCGATATCACCGCATTAGGGGGTGAAGCGTTATTGCCGCGGCTCGGCGTTCACCGTTCCTGTTGCGTGCGCGGAGGGTGGTTGGTATCGTACTGAAGGCCTCGCTACGATCCAACGGAGGCCCGGTGTATGCGGTAGCTTGTCACGTGCCCGCGCTCTCTGCGTGTCAGAGGAGCGCCTCGACCAATCCCCGTCGTTCGTCAAACCTTGATTGGTCTCTCCGCCGGCGTAGGATTCTTCAACCCCGTTCCTTGCGTCTCCGTCGGGTCTGTGTGTGGTGCTGGTGCTGCTGCTGGCGCTGCTGCTGCTGCTTGCTTGTGTGGTGGTGTTGCCTGGCTGCTACCCGACGTGACAAGAGCCGATGAGAGGGGTGTGCGAGCAGGACAGGAAATCCGTGGGGTCACAGAGAGGGGATAGCACCGTCAGGGGGGCTAATGGAGAGATATTCGGGAGCCCCGAGGACCGATGGTGGGGCGAGGATCTCGCTGCTTCTTTCTCTCTCTTTCTGCTTTGCTGTCGTTTTCTCCTTTGCAATCTTCTAGCCGCAACGTCACCAAGAAGTAGTCTTCCGCTTGCCGTCTCTGCGAGGGGGCAACGCGCGCACGCGCCCCCTTCCGCGTACACCCTCGTGCCGTCGAAAGAAGGAAGAAGAGGTGGTTCCCCGCGAGATGCTACCGTCGCGTTCTGCTCGATCGCCGATCGCTTCGATCTTTTTGCAATTTCTCGTTTCTCGTTACGTTAGCGGTATCGCGCGATCATCATCGTTTTTAATTGCTACCTTTAATTTCCTCCTGTGTCTTCGATCGAATCTTCAAGAATTAACGAGCTTAAACGACGATGGTCTTCGATAGTTTCCGAGTTGAAAGGCTGCTGCTTCCACGGAATGTAGATTCTTCGTTTCTCTTAGAGGAAATTTCTCGCGACCAAAGGATTATCACTGCCATCGAGCCACTTTCGGCCGCATTTCGCGGGCCCCGCGTTTCAGAAGGAATACGCGTCGAGGAACAGACGGGTCTCTAGCCGCGAACGAAAGAAGGGATGCGCATAAGTCAGCCGGCCGGTCGCGGCTGACAGTTTTATGAGAGTTTGATAGTCTCCGGCGCGGTGTTCTCTGATGGCAGAGGAGCCGGAACGTGTCCGTGGGAGAAACGAGGCTGCTCTCGCTGGTGGGAAAGAGAGGAGAGCGCTCGTGCGAGCAAGAGGGAAACACGCGCGCACTACGCACCGCACTCTTTATTGTCCCATAAATTCAAACCTGTTGCCCATCGCCGAATGAGAGAGACGGACCGAAGGAAGGAGCAACAGAGATGGAAAGACAGGGTGACGGATAGAGAAAGATGGATAGAGAAGACGGAGAAGGAGAGAGGAAAGCGTGCACGAGGTTAGGAATCCTCTCCCAATCGCGCAATCCGATTGACGCCCCCGTTATCGCACGTACGGCGAACCCGGACGCAACTCGTAACTCACTGAACCGACTGAGCCGGTCGAGAGGAAAGCCTCGGAGTTGGCGGCTCGAAGCAAGCAGAAGCATGTGTGACGTAGTAGCCAGTTGGTCAAACGGGGGGCACCGCGGGGTGGCGACGTGTCGGTGGGGTTCCGGAGCGAAGGGGACGGCCGAGGAGGCGGAGCTCTCTTTGCTTCTCTCGGATAACTCTTCGTGCTCGACTTCGGCCAGTTTTCATGCATATTTTCCGCGTTCCTCGCGACTACGCTTCACGTAATTAAATCATCGTCTTCCTGTTTTCCCTTTGCTTCATCTATCCATTATTTTCATCTATTTTATCAACTGACCACTCCTTGTACAGTCGGTGTTGCATTTCAAACGATCCTGTTACATTCTCCTTATCTTTATGATTTCGAAATTTCGCCGGAACATTCTCACAAAACCATCGCTACACTTTTCGACCATAGATGGATAATTTCGAAGCAGGATAGAAGCGAGCGAAAAGCCACTAGTATGCCACTCGCTCGCCAGATGTGGCAAGTGCGTCCGTTCCTGTTGAATTGTCGCGCGCGCCCGCCCCCGGCCGCCCCACCCTTCTTCCGCGTCCCCCCACCACCGCACTGTCGCGCCCCACCATCGTCGACCAAACTAGCTATCTCTTCCTCTTTAAGTTCTCTCGCGGTTGTGTACGTGTACGCTACCATCCCCACCACCTCTTCAGTATTCGCCACTTCGGAGCCCGGTATTTGTCCTACACCTACCATCCTTCTAGTCCTCTCTTTCCACGTCGCGGTGGCGTGCCCTGAACGATCGCGCGCGCGCGCGCGTCAACCAACTCGTTCGCCGAAGAGGAAGAGAGAGGGAGACGGAGGTTGACAAGTGATCGCGGATCAGACACGGTTCATTCTCGCCGCAAAACACCGTCGAGTCGTTGGAAGCGCGATCATTGCCAGGACGTTTGCGGATTCGTCATCGCGCCGACGATGCCGCTTTGTTCTTGCAGACTTGGGGTTCCGTGTTTCCGGTGTTCCGCAGGCTCCTTTCCAATGAATTCCCGCAACCAGAACCGAGTACAGTTGCATCGTTGGAGTTTACCATTTGATAATAAAATTCGGATGAATATCGATTGGCGAGAATAAGTCACGTTTGAAATTGTTCGTTCTTTGGACTAATGGAGATGGATGTGTTATTTGCAGGTATTTTCTACGAACAAAGATTTTCTATGCAGGGTTTGTAATATTTCTAGAGAATTTAAAAGTGTAAAAATACACAGAGATATATTTGTTATGATATTTAGTGAATGGATGAAAACGTAGCTTCCATTTCTTTACATTGATAAAAATATGAAATTGTAGAAAAGTTCGCAATATACTTGTAATTCAGTTAGAAGTTATACTTTTTTGTAAATTACTTCAAAATATTGTATAAATCAATTACGTTATAGATGCTTCTCTAGTCACAATCATTCGACATTACGATTTATATTTGTCACATGTTGGATCGAATTTCGTGTTACGTTCGAATACCCAACAAGCAACAAATTATACTTCGATGAAAATTACGAACGTCCCATAGCATTCGGAGAATACTACGAAGAGTCGCGCTGATGTACGTTCTTCGGGACGTAGGTCGAGATAACGAAGTCATCACGTCAGGACGTCGATGTATTTCAGACTGACGTAATGAAAGCCAAAGGCATAGGGGGAATCGGTTTGGAAAGAAGTCGACCACGGTCGGGGCATTTCGGTCTGATCCGCATTGCCTCGCGGCCGCGTGTCACTCTTTTGTCGTTTCAAAGCTGTCTCTCTTACGCTCGGCGTTCGTCCATTCTCCGCCTCTCTGTTTCTCCGTTCGTCCCATTAGAAATTCTAATAAAGCCGTCTCAGGTGTAAAAAACGTATCGGGACCCCCATGAATCACGTGTCGCAAAGCAGAGCCGCCAGGACACGTGTATCTGTTATGCCTTCCTCTCCGCGACGCGAAAGGGGATGCTTTGCGCGGCGTTTTCTTCTCCTCTTCCTTCACCAGCGGTAATATTTGCCGCTCGTCCAACCAGAAGTACTTTGGGGAAGTAATCATCGTCGTTGATAGCGGGTTTTAATCAACGAATTATCGTGAAGTACATTTCTTATGACTTGTGAGTAGGAATGGGTTGAAGTGACTTGTAAACTACAGATGAGGATGGGTAGGTAAATCTGTGTAAAATATATTTAACTCTAGTTTGAGTAATCATTTCTATATTTCTATATTCTTTCACAATTTTATTCTTTCCTTACTATTGACATTTATATATTTGCATGCAGTTTTACAAATTATGTGAAAGATTGAAATTCATGCATACTCATTAGATAACTACAATTTTGTTTGTAACTCCACAAGAGTTTGTTTTACATATGCTGCAGAATTTTTGATGCTACATTATATATGTACAATTGTATTCTTTTTTTTTTTTACTTTTGAAACGCATATACTTATGGGATAACTACAGTTTTGCTTGCTCACAACGGTTCAAATATTTTACATATGCTATAAAATATTTAATACTATATTATATATTATGTAGCATATGTAAAATTGTTTTTTTTTTTATTTAATTCAGTTTGGATTGCATATAGTAATTTCAATTCGTATGTTCGTACTAAACTTGGTACCTGCCTCAGTTGTATGACATCCAAAAGTTTTGCAGATATGTAAAAGACTAAAACTCATGTATACTTGTTATTTAACTAAAATTCTGCTCGCCCACAAGGATTTAGATAATTTGACATATGCTGCAGAATTTTTAATATTACATTATATATGTACAATTCTTGTTTTATTTTTGAAACTCATACTTCTTGGATAGAGTTCTGCTTGCTCACAACGATTCAAATGTTTTACATATGCTACAGAATATTTAATTCTATATTATATAGTATACTATATAGTATAGTATGCATTATATATTATGTAGCATATGTACAATTGTCTGTTTTTTTTATTTAATTCAGTTTGGATGGAACATAGTAATTTCAATTTGCATGAACATATTGAACTTGGTGCTAGTCTCAGTTGTATGACATGTAAAAGTTTTACAGATATCTTAAAGATAGAAAGTTAAATATACTCGTTGTTCCCTACAGTTCTACTTATCCACAAGGGTTCAAATGTTCTACATATGCAACAGGCGTATATGTACAATTACATTATACTGTGTATTATATAATATAGTATATCTTATACAGTATATGTACAATTTTTTTTCACGTTTGAAACTCATATTTATGGGATAACTACAGTTCTACTTGTCTACAACGGTTCAAATATTTTACATATACCACAGAATATCGAATGCTAAATTATATGTTGTATATACTCTTGTAGTATATATTATTATATTGTATAGTATATTATATAGTATGTCATGTATTAGATATTATGTAGTATATGTAACTATTGTTTTTTTTTTTTGCTTAATTCGGTTCGAATGAAATATAGTAATTTTAATTTGTATGAACATACTGAATTTGGTGCTGCCCAATGATTCGTCCAAGTAAGTTTAGAAGGCAGTGGTTTAATGTAAGTAGATCTTGTCGTGGTTGCGCGCCTGTCATGATGCTCGTATATTAAACCTCTACGTGGACGATTTCATGTGTTTGTATAAATAAAGGATGTCAGGTCAATGGTTCTCTTTTTGTCGTTGGCGGGTCCGTGGGCTGATGCTTCTTGCACGGTAATAGAGATATGTAGTTGGAACATAACCTTCGAGATATTCCTTTCTATTCATTATTAACACTTAATATGATGGGTTATCTTAGATCTGTGAATGCAACTGAAAGATTTTTATCGATGAAAATAGTCTAACCTAAAATCTGCGTTAACTCGTTGTGAGACGTCTAGAAATATAAAAAATTAATATTTAACAAGTAGACAAAAAGGTAATATTACATTGGTCAATAAAAAACTATTCTTTGCTTCAATTATTAGAAATTATATATAATATTATAAGAAATTTGTCATCTAACAATGGCGGCATTAATGAATATAAGACGAAAAAATAATAAGTTAAAACAAATGCCGGTCCGCCATAATTTCTAAGACGTGACGTGTACATAGTTTCATTCACAATAGGATACACCATTTCCTAATTCGGATTTCAACAATTCAGTTATTTTCATAGAGCTACTTTGAGCTATATTCTATCGTAACTTGGTAAAAGTTAAATTTGATAAAATTGTCAAACGTCATTAAAAAAACAAAAAAAAGAAAAAAGAATGAAATCTTATAAACTCGGCTAGAAAAGGGAGGAATTGAACAAGAGGGCTGATAAATTCCGCGCGGGTTATCCGGACAGAGTGGGGAGGGAAAAAAATATATTCAATTCGAGGTTCACAGCTAAGACGCGTTGCAGAAAAACCAATACGTATCCGCGTGCCGGCCATGATGGATTGCCGGAGCTATGGGAAACTATCTGTCAAGCACAATATCGACCCTCGCTCTTCGTCCAACCCCCAGAAACCGAAGGTTCACTCTCGTTGCCGCCGTTCGTCCCAGAGTTTTGCTCTCTCTTTCCTCGCGATGTGGCCTCTCTTATACACTTCTATACAAATCTTTACTCGGCCCCCCTTTTTCCTCTCTCTTTCTCTTTCTTCCTCTCTTTCACCCCCCCCCCCCTCCTTTCTGGTCGAGAATCCGTGACCATTTCGCAAATGGCACGTCTCTCCTCCACTTCATGGATCCTGCTGCGTTTACATAAGAAAAGAGCGCGAGATATATAGTTAAAGGCCGACGAGCTGTCGTGCACGAGGAATCCTCACGATAAAGGAAAACCGCGATCCCCATTAAAATGTTTTATCGATCGCCATCGACGCCTCGCGATCGACCGATAACGACGACACGACTCGCGATTCACCGGTCTCGTTTGTCGAATTGCTTTTGTGCGGTTGTTGGTAGTCCACTGACGAGAATCTTCGCTGGCGGTCTAAATTTATTCTAGGGAAATGTGGTTTCCGTTTATTACTGGCTTCTCGTTGTATTAGACAAATTGTTCCTGTTTTTAATTTATCTTGGAAAGCATTATGAATCAAGCTAAATTGAATTCTTTATGAGTTCGTTATTGAATAATGCGCGGTAAACCCCTCTGAAATAATGTTACTATAAAACAGATTTTATATATAAATATATATAATATATACAACATATACAAATGTATAAATTTTCTAATTAATAATTCTTAAATAATTCGGATGTAACAAACAAATAAATGTACAACAAAGTAACGTGATTAACGTGATTGCACGGATGCCATAAAGCTATGAAAATACTGGTACTTTGTTTTTCAGAAAAGTTATCATTTTTAAAGTGTTAAATAAGTATTTACGTTGTTTAATTGACTAGTGGGAATCGTTAAACGTTGCCAACATGTATGAGTTATAAACTATTGTTCACCGGGATTGATTGCAAAAACAGAATTTATAAAAAAAGACTATACATTTAGATAATTACCATCGGGATTTCGATACCAGTATCAAATCAAAAAAGAAGACATGGATTGACGATTGCATTTTCGCGGGGTCTACGAGATTCCATTCATTCAAAAACGCACTTCACTTTTTTCCAACAACAATGACGAAGAAATGCTTTGAAAATTTTCAACCACACAAAGTTCGACGATCTGAGCGACGGTTCTAATTAATTTAATTTATCGATTAGAAATTACTTGAAAAAACGAAGCGTAAGATAGACGTTTCTACACGCGCAAGGAACGTTTTCGGCCATCTTGTTTCGTGTGAACAGCGCAGCTGCCGAGTGTCCCCCCCCACTCTCCTTCATCCCTTAACTTTGACTCCCCACGTTGTTCTGTGCCTTCGCTGACAACCAAATATCCGTCAATTTTAAACTATCCTTCCACTTCCAGGTTTAAACATTTCTTATTATCAAAGGTTCAAGCTTACTCCGATCTTATGAAGCTCCCTAACCTCTGCAAGAGACTGTCCACAGAACATTTCAAATTAGAAACTTTACAAATCCTTTTTAGTAATCGTTGTTAATTTTAATTTCAAGATATTTTGCAATTTTTAATGGGAATTTTTCTTTCAATTATTCGTTTTCTAAATATCCCTCTTTATTAAATTTCAGAAATACTATGAAATATTCGATTAAAAAATTTTTAAATTACAAATCTTCCTCCATAAATTTCCACTTTAGAATCATTTTCCTACCGATATCTTCAATCGTCGAAATTAGAATAACGTTCGAGAAAGCGTGAAACCACCGGTTAAGTGAACTTTTTTCCAATTCTCTGGGTTTCTGAAACCAAGTTCGTAACGAAAGCGGAAACGACGCGAACAGCGCTGAGTCACTGTCATTAATCAGTCAAATATGAAATTTAGCGGGCGCGTCAAAATATTTTCGAAAGGACGCTCGCGCTTCTCTTCGAGATGGAGATACCGCGTGTTGTAACGCGAACCGATCGACGAGGACCATGTACCGAGCGAAATGCGCCGTGAACGACCTCGCTTTCGGGATACCTGAGCCGCAGGATACTCGGCTGTTTAGCTCATTTGGTCATAAATCATAGTGGTTGCAGGGTCAACTGACCTGATCTTGTTCCGAACACCACGTTCTTTGCTCACGATCTATGCTACAGCTCGAAGTTTCCCATACGCCATTCGCAAGTTTACGTTCGTTACGAAGTTACGTTACGAAGAATCTTACAAATTTTTCCAATTCAACAACAAACTGAAGTAAAGTCCTCTGAACATGGTGGTCTCTGAACATTTCGTATGAAATTACTTTACGTTTGAGCCAAGTTCTTGAGAAGATAATATCGAATAGTTTGAATGTACCTATTTGTTATCATTACACATATCTCGGAATATATCAATACAATATCAAAAGAAAACAATGACACGTCGAACGTCGTTACTAAAAAAATAATCGTGATTTCAATTATACTAACCATATTTCTATATTTCCCCAACCTTCTACCAATAAATTTCTGGAAGTATTATGTACAGTGCTAAATGCGTTCAACATTTAATGAGGCGATCCTACTTTCTTTAGTTCTATTGTTGAAAATAATCGTTGCCATACCGACCAGGTTGTTGCTGAGAACAATATTGAACGTAGGCCTCCTGAAGTCCGTTGTCTTGCGCGACAGCAATTGGTGGCGGCTGAGCGACCACCGTAGCTTGTTCTAGTTGCATTTCTGGTATGGCTGATGCTGCGACTGCGGCCGCGGCTATGGTTTCTCCTGCGGCTAAGAATTTATCGGCACGTAATGCATTTCGACCCACCGAATTCTGTTCCGAGTTTGCTGCTACGGGGTAAGCCTGTTTCCCGCATTTCTTCGCCTTCATCCGCCGATTTTGGAACCAGATTTTGATCTGACGTTCGCTTAAGGAAAGAGCTCGAGATACCTCGACGCGACGTCCTCGACTTAGATAGGTATTATAGTAGAATTCTTTTTCCAGTTCCAACGTCTGATGGCGACTGTATGTCTGTCGGGTCCGTTTGTGCCCAATGCCTTGTCTATTAGCTGTAATGTAATTTAATATTCCATGTCATATCAGGTAGAAAAATGTATATTCAATAGGCAAATTATTCTAACAAATCTGTAGCAAACTTCCGCGATGTAATGGGAGCAAAAGTTAAGTATTCCCATAGAATTCTCAAATTTACGCTTCATCGCCTCGTATAGTATTTAAATGTTTACTATAAAAATTCCATGAAATTCGATTAACTGGAATATTTCCATACGAAAAATATAATGATTTACATGCTGGATACATACAAGAATTACATGCAACTACGAAATATGAAATATTAAGATGCTCTTGCAAACCGTTAGAATGAGATTTCATCCATGGGTAATCGACTCGATATTGGTCCTCCGTGAATTCTTTCGTTGCTTCAGGGCTGCCCCTCTCAATATCGCGATCACTCGTGTAACTAGCGTAAGTACATTGCGTGCCGTAGTTCGTGGGTGACACGGGCGCCGTCATCAAGGGGTTCATATAGCTGCTAGATTGTTGTTGCACGGGATAACTTTCATAATTGTGCGCGGATCTATCTTGAATTTCTGGCTGCTGAACTTGTTGTCGGATGTCCGGTATTAAACCAACAGTGGGCGACGTTCTGTTGGTCGAGGACGTTGGCGTGTACGGAGGAATAGCTTGAGGACAAATATTACACATACTTGGACCAGCCGATGGCACTTCCAGCTTCTCACCAGCATAAGCGTAATCTTGGCTCACGGCTTCTTTCCCATGACGTAACAGGGTCTCCAAAAGACTGGGAGGAGGTGGCTGATTCTGACTGACCGCTTGATCGTAAGTTGGATGCGGATACATCTGCTGATGCATCATTGGATACGGATTGATGGGGAATGTATTTTGTTCGCTGTTCAGTGGCTGAGGCCACAATTCTTGCGTGTCACTGCTGGGGAAATAAATGACATTCGTCATGTCCATGGAATAATTGTACTCAAAAACACACGAGTATATCGAACACAATTCTTCGATAAATTGCACTAACTGGAGCACTTGAAGCGAGCGAGTCTCGTACACGATTTAATAATCAGGTCGAGAAAATACTCGTAAAAGAACGTAAGATGTTTTATATGTCCGCACTCATCCAACGTTTATTGAAGGATAACACGGAACACTTCGAATCTCGTTAGAAATTCAAAAATAGCAGGAACGAGCAAACGTTCCTCTCGCGCTCTAAACGCCATATAAAATAAACTTGCAACAACCGACAAGCATAGAGAAGTCAAAACCGAGCTGACTTCCACTGGAGTGAAACGATGTTGTCCCTGTGACGATTTCGACCATTTATGCTACACGGGGGTTCTACGTGTGCCAAAAAGGGGCTCCTGGCAAACTTTCACCGGTTTATTATGGTACCACGTGGACACAGGCGTATCCTAGTGGAGGTGGAAGGGACAAGATCGAGCAACCCTCGTACCTAACGTAGCACCTCCCGTAAAGCTCTGTGGCTACCACAGGGGAGCTTTGCTGTGTCGCCTCTATCAGCTGCCTTTTGATTCAGAGTTAAGGCCACCCCCGATGTACGCACTCGCTTTTCGATCTGTGCCGCAATCCCCTCCCACTATTAACGCTATTCACACAAAACCCATATTGGCTCCCCTAGCACCCGACCTCGCACAATATCTCTACCATGTGTGCACGTCCCTTGGTCTGCGTGCACCCAGTCGTCCTATCGTCATCGACCAACCCCATTGATTCCACGCCACCTCATGAGATATACTGGTAAAATTGAATAAACTGATAAGCCAGGTTTCACCCACTGTGTGAGGTTCAACAGGAGCCAAGGTCACAGCAGGAAAATACGACGGGTGTAAATTTACTGATTTGTTTATTTTGATTCCACTTTGAAACCTGACCTAATGTAAAATTAGAACAACTTGTAACGGCACACGGTTGGAGAGAACAATTTGAATTGTATTTTTTGCCTCGAGGTGATTACACTGTTATGACATACGAAATAAACTAACATCAGGCAAAACAATCGCCTGTTTTTGTATCATATATCTGTAAATATTTAAAAATACATTTGACGGTATAAATATCAACTCGTTTGGTTATTTTCCATAAATATTTCAAGGACAAAGGTCTTAGTCTCGTAAACTGTTAAGGTGAGAAGGTTTTGATTACTTTAGATTATTGAGACAGGCGACCTTAAACACCTTTCGTCATTAAATACGACGAACAATGTTTGTAGAATTTTGTAAACAAGGAAAAAACATAAATACGTTTAGCTTCGAAATTAAAGAAGCTAAATAATAATTTTGCTAACTGAATTTTAAAATCCTGTTCTCGTAGAAAATACAAAATCCGACTTATCGTGGCTTCAATCTGTAGTCTTAAAACGTGCTACGAGATAAAGCAAAGTAAAAGAAAACATACGTTTAGCTTGGAAATTAAACGAGAAAATAATTTTGCTAATTGAATTTTAAAACCCTGTTCCTGTCAAAAATATCAAATTTCACTTATCGTTATGAGATAAAGTAGAGTACAAGATGTTAGAAGAGTGGAGGTTAGTTTGGCTGATGTGTAATTAAAAGCAAGCGACTTTTAGGTTAGGTTAGATTTTTATTCCCTACGAATTTTATTCTCTTCCAAGCGACTATAGTTGGAATTTGTAAATTTTTGAAAGGCGTTTTGCAATATTTCTAGAGAAAAAAAGAAGATCGGAAATAGATATTTCGAGCTGGTAAACAAAGAGCGTACGGCGAAGCTAGACGCAAGCAGTCTTGCGAGTGACGTCTCTTTCTAGAAGCCTGACCGGCGACGATTAATCAACCCTGCTGAACCCCCTTTCTCTCTCTCTCTCTCTCTCTCTCCCTTTTTCTTTCCCTTTTCTTTTTACTGTTATATACACGTGCATTTAGCACGTCTCTTCTGCCCCCGTCCACCTTCTGTATTTTCATTAATCCCACTTTCGTTCTGGCGCATTTTCGACCAGGGAAACAAGCAAAGGAAAGGTCGAGGATGGCTAAAGAATTATGAAAGTAGGGTCAGCCACTTCCATTAAACGCATCGACCGTATCGAACCTTTCCTCTGTTTTTCTTTCTGAAATTACGATCCAAGCTGTAAAATTAACAGTAAGCTAGAGATTTTGTACTTTTCTTCAAATATCCTGTTTTACGCTAATCCTTAGATAAAGAGCTAAGCTAATAAACTTTGTCAAAAAATTATACTCATTTCTGAGGAGTTTTAGGAAATGACTTGTCAGTTAGTAATATTAATGAAATAACAAGTTGCAAGTTGCAGGTTGTAGAGTTCTTTTCTACAATTTTACCATTTATTTTTTTTTTTTTTTTAATTTCCTGTCTTTATATCAAAATCAGTTACAATAATTGCAAAAGAATTGACTAATACCAATATATCAATAAAATATAAAATACACCTAACCTATAAAATTTTATTGTCTTAAAGTGTCCTGATATTCCATTGAGTTTTCAACTTATAGACAAATCGTTTATTTAAAACAGTCACATTGATCCTGAATTGCAAAATGAGTTACAAAATCTCGTTTCATTTGAGCATCTTACCAGGCTAAAACCAAGATTAAGTGAGAAACGATAGTGCAGCAGTCGCTAATGATCAGCTTATGGTTAAAGATCTCGCTTCGAAATAATTACCGTCTATCGAAGATAATAGACGATCATGCGAACAAACTATAAATAGTAAAGTAACCCCGAAAGAAAGTGATTAATGTTTCCATCGACGTGGTGACCAAATCAGCAGGGAATCCGACCATCTGATCAGAATGGACACGCGTCCACACGAATACAAGCAGACATTTTGTGTATATACACACGTTTTTACGCATACTACCACGCAAATGATGCTGGGAGAGCTCGGATCCTGGTTCGCGTGCCCGACAGAGAAATGGCCATAGTGATAATAAATAATAATCCGCAAAGGGCGATACTTGTGGGAAGAAACCGACGGCCGAAAGAACGTTTCGCAAACCATAATTTTACCTACTGACTTAATTTTCCTCGCTCGCGGTAACTTTTGCCATCAGACTTGTCGTTAATGAAAGCTTGAGCGACGCGTGAGGGATTGCGAGATTTTAGATAAAGAAAAAGCAATGTTCTCGGTAGGCGAAACGCCATGGAAATCTTGTTCGTTGGTCAAGTGGGCAGATTCGAGGCAGGATATTCCATAAGAATTTTGAATTCGATGAAATAGGCAAGAACTCTGGATTTTACGGAAAAATTCCTGTATCGAATTGCATTTTCGATCTTTGGTGTTCCAAAATAATCTCCAGCATTCAATCTCCAGCAATAAAATAAATGATACGCATGATTTAAGACATGTCTGGATGAAAATTAAAAATGAAAAATTCTTAGGATTCAGTATTTAGTACGTAAAAAATTAGTATGATAATTAGTATGTGTAACTCTACTCGAGAATGGTTAAGACTCGAGCAATTATCTTGCGACATGAAAAGTCAAAAGTGCAACTCTGAATAATCCTACACTAATCGAGGATTTTTTTAATAACAAAATAAATGATACGGATGATTTGAGACATGTCTGGATGAAAATTAAAAACGAAAAATTCTTAGGATTCAGTATTTAGTATGTTAATTAGTATGTGTAACTCTACTCGAGAATGTTTAAGACTCGAGCAATTATTTTGCGACACGAAAAGTCAAAAGTGCAACTCTGAATAATCCTACACTAATCGAGGATTTTTTTAATAACAAAATAAATGATACGGATGATTTGAGACATGTCTGGATGAAAATTAAAAACGAAAAATTCTTAGGATTCAGTATTTAGTATGTAGAAAAAAATTAGTATGTTAATTAGTATGTGTAACTCTACTCGAGAATGCTTAAGACTCGAGCAATTATTTTGCGACACGAAAAGTCAAAAGTGCAACTCTGAATAATTCTAAACTAATCGAGGATTTTTTTAATAACAAAATAAATGATACGGATGATTTGAGACATGTCTGGATGAAAATTAAAAACGAAAAATTCTTAGGATTCAGTATTTAGTATGTAAAAAAAAATTAGTATGATAATTAGTATGTGTAACTCTACTCGAGAATGCTTAAGGCTCGAGCAATTATTTTGCGACATGAAAAGTCAAAAGTGCAACTCTGAATAATTCTAAACTAATCGAAGATTTTTTTAATAACAAAATAAATGATACGGATGATTTGAGATATCTGGATGAAAATTAAAAATAAAAGTAAATTTAAAACTTATACGCCAATGCTGGACTAGCGTAGTACCGAGCCACCTTAAGGTCCCTAACCCCAAAAATGGTTAAAACGTCTAAACTTCCAAGCAATTTGCTGTGCCTTGTAAAATGTTTGCAGAGAACGTCTAAAATAACTATGCAACCTTGTAGCAGGATGAGTGCGGAACAAATTTCCGGAAGAAGTAAAGTTAAGAGTGACGAGTGAAAGTTTTATTGCGCATTGTCATAAAGAATTTTTGGAAAGTAATGTTCGTTACGGACGGACCTTACGTCCCTTGGTATACCTGGCTGATAAAAAAACAATGGAACAGCTGGCAATAATTCTGTTTATGGTGCATCGTTGAAACCGTACGGGCGACACTACGGACGTAAAAATGAAGACACCGTAGCCTCCTGTTCTTCCTCTTCGACCATAATAAGGGTGGGGATAACGCGTGGGGAGACGCGTGTCTTCGAGCTCCTCGGTTGTTAAGGGACGCTGCTATTTATGAAGCGGACTCATAAAATATAAAGACAGCGCACTTTGGCTGCAATACGTCATCCCAGGTGTCGTTCAGGTAGTTTGCTTAATGCTATGTCTGGCGTGGTCCTGCTGTAAATAAGAACCTGCGCGCTTTTTTCCCTTTTTTCCTTTCTTTCTTCGCTTCTCTTTTTTTCTACGAATTTCTCGTTGCTTTACTGTCAATAGGAAGACATCCAGGTGCAATTAAAATTTCCGATCATGCGCTGTGCCTCGTCGAAAGCCCTGTGACGATAATTACGCCGAACTCAACGGTTCAAGGTATTAATTATATGTGAAAAAGCTTACGTACCTAACCTTCAAAACGAAGCATGTGACGTATCGACCATTCTCGAAACCCAATAATTCCGAATTTTTTATTTTACACGACGAGATTCATAACGTGCACATCGATCATTAAGGAGGATTTTTGTAAAATTAAAAGGAATTCACGGATTTTTCCGCTCGAGGACGATCGCCTATGATCTTTCGCTTGCAAACAGGCTCATGTGATTCGAATTCTCCCTAAAATCTACGCATGCCATACGTTTACGATATATATATCGCAGTAATAGGGAATAACATAACGATGGATTATTCGTTTCTATTGGGTTGGCAGCTAACACAATATTTATCCCTTCAATGCAGTCTCTGACGTAGCATATTGTACACTAAAATGTTATATAATTTCACTTGTTCATTTAAGTACTATTTATTCAATTACAATTTTTGAATTTCCATCGATAAGTTTATGCGAATCAAAAGTAAAAATTCACTCCTCGCAATCATTTTTCAAGAAATATTTCGTCCTAAATATCTTAAAAATCACCTAATCCTTACATTCTCTAATTCATTTTTCCCCTTCCATTAAATAGCAATAAGTTCGAAAGTCGGATTTCTCCAATAAACACATCGAAAGAAATATTGGGCTGGCAACTATGTGGTTGCGGGTTTTCCCACTATCACTTAATGATAGAATCCGCAATCACTTAGTTGCCAACCTAATATTTATTCCTTCAATGTAGTCTCTGACGTAGCATATTGTACACTAAAATGTTATATAATTTCACTTGTTCATTTAAGTACTATTTATCCAATTACAATTTTTGAATTTCCATCGATAAGTTTATGCGAATCAAAAGTAAAAATTCACTCCTCGCAATCATTTTTCAAGAAATATTTCGTCCTAAATATCTTAAAAATCACCTAATCCTTACATTCTCTAATTCATTTTTCCCCTTCCATTAAATAGCAATAAGTTCGAAATTCGGATTTCTCCAATAAACACATCGAAAGAAATAATAGGCTGGCAACTATGTGGTTGCGGGTTTTCTCATTATCACTTAATGATAAAATCCGCAATCACTTAGTTGCCAAGCTAATATTACAATTAAGCAATTTCTAAATTTATATCTATTAGAATTAAGAATTATTGGGTGTTTAGCTCAAGGACGATCGCCGATGATCTTTTGCTTACAAACAGGCTCACGTGATTCGAATTCTCACTAAAATCTATGCATGCCATAATACGTTTACGATATATATATCGCAGTAATAGGGAATAACATAACGATGGATTATTCGTTTCTATTGGGTTGGCAGCTAACACAATATTTATCCCTTCAATGCAGTCTCTGACGTAGCATATTGTACACTAAAATGTTATATAATTTCATTTGTTCATTTAAGTACTATTTATTCAATCACAATTTTTGAATTTCCATCGATAAATTTTTTTCGAATCAAAAGTAAAAATTCGCTCCTTGGAATCATTTTTCAAGAAATATTTCGTCCTAAATATCTTAAAAATTACGTAATTCTTACATTCTCTAATTCATTTTTTCCCCTTCCATTAAATAGCAATAAGTTCGGAAGTCGGATTTCTCCAATAAACACATCGAAAGAAATATTGGGCTGGCAACTATGTGGTTGCGGGTTTTCTCATTATCACTTAATGATAAAATCCGCAATCACTTAGTTGCCAAGCTAATATTACAATTAAGCAATTTCTAAATTTATATCTATTAGAATCAAGAAATATTGGGTGTTTAGCTCAAGGACGATCGCCGATGATCTTTTGCTTGCAAGATGATCGAAAATACGATACACATCACGTAGAAATGAAAATTAAATCTACGATAGAATATTCGTTTGTATTGTTGGGAAATTAACGGAGCAGAAGCATTGGATCGAGGTGCGTGCACACATCTGTACATTGGAACATGGGGCGAACCAGTTACTTTGAATAAGGATACTCACTCGCACGACAAATTAAATTGGGGCTACGTATTGCGTGAAATGGCGCGGCATCTCCGGGGGTAACATATGTGTGCCTTCGTCCGCCTCGTGTACCTTCCTTGAAAGGGACGGAATTTTCGCCGCTAGCAAGGGCGGCGTTTGTGACCATTTGGGAAAATTGGGAATATTGGGATCAAGCCAGACGGTCTCTATTATTGTTCGATTGATTTATATTTTGTTTGCGTTGCTGCACAACTAACTTTATAGTCCTGTTCGCCTGAAACTTCACTGTTTGTCACGTAGAGCACGTTTCGCCGAGATTCTCTTATTTAAAAAAGCTTAGAGGCTTGACACAGATACCGCGAGAACGAGGGTTAAAAATACGCGGTAAAAATTGCTTAAAGTCAAATGATAGTGCTATTAGAATATAGAAGGTGGTTACATACGTATTAGAGAGTTCAAAATGGTGGTCTGCATATAGCAGCATGCCAAGGGTTTAATGGCAGCGAACTAGAGGAAAGCAGGCGTTACGGGGCGGAGCGGGAAAACTGCTGAGCAATCGTTCAAAGGGCGGCCGATCTCTCGGTCAAAGAAACAGGAAACTGGAGCAAAATACGATACCCTTTGTCACGTCCATTGTGCAGTTATACGTCTACTTTCATTTC
The DNA here is from genome assembly GCA_037178635.1 of Bombus dahlbomii. NCBI lineage: Eukaryota > Metazoa > Arthropoda > Insecta > Hymenoptera > Apidae > Bombus > Bombus dahlbomii. The sequence goes on from CM074118.1 coordinate 2,186,025, forward strand.
AACAATCTATGTAAATGGATACATTTTAACAGCTGTGATTGTTAGAGAAAACGATGCTCAAACTTTTTTTCAAATTTCTAATTTGCCCAAGCCCGAGAATATCGAACTACTAACTTCGTATAAATGGATTCCTACTGTGTGTTAATCTGCTCGAGCTTAGAGTTCGTGTCGTAAACGATTTAGAGGATGATTCTTTTCAACGTTAAAATGTGAAAATTCATTCGTTTTTGTTATTAAATAGGTTCTGGAGTTCGATATTTAATAGATTCACACAGATTCGGTTATTTTATTCTGTATTTCATTGCCATGTACGACCATATAAACACATCGGATATACTCAGATAATTAACACATGGCAGACGCCAAAAACAAAAGAGCATCGTAAGAAGTCGTACCAACTTTGCATGTAGGAACTAGTGATCGTGCCAACCTAATACTTTTCTCAACAGATTTCATATAGTTTGTTGTAACTGAAATGAAAGAACAAACATAAACGAAGTTCGTAAACATAAACGAATCGTATTAGAAAGTATCTAATGATTTGAAAAAACGCAGCAAGGCCTGCGTTTTAAAATAATTTTTCTTGGAAGGAGTGCGGAAAAAGGTAGCATCGATTCGTCACGTTAAGATACGATTCCACTCCATCGTTGACTCCCCAGGCTGCAGAACTGACGCGTTTAACAAGCTTTCCAGAATTTAATAACATCGAACGCAGGTATGAGGTCCGTTTATGGTGCGGCACCTTTTATTGGTGCGGTTATACGAGAAATCTCAAGCGACTACTCGCAACGTTGTAATGAAGAAGGTAAATATTGCCATATATTATAACTATTAATCGACGACTATTTTTTCGACTCTTAAGTACTTTTATTATTTCATGTTTCGAGGGATTTGAATTCTGTCGAAATCTCATTTTCCCGAACTATGCACAACAGCATTGTTTTCCTTGAGGATTTTGAAATTTAAATATTCCTAATACGATCGTACTGGTTTGTAAACATGGAATTTTTGTAAAGAAGACTTTGTCATGAGGAATTTGTGATGAATGGTTGCTGCTCAAAAAACGTATAACCTAAGTCGACGTCAGTCTTCTCGCTTGGTATTTTTTAGCCAGATACCTAAATGATTTTATGTTATTTTTCCGTAATTTCGTACATACGTATGGAAATTGATCTGTTCTTTCAACGACTCCCTGGAATTATCTATCTAACAATTAATGCTTGTTGAAAAGAACAATCTTTTTATACATTATGTATTCTCTTATCTATTATAAAGTGTCAAAGTGGATAATATGTTTTTTTATTATTTCATCTAGGAAATTAAATAAAAATAAATTAAAAAGGAATTAAAAATAAATAAAGCAAATGGCCAAGATATTTTTTCAAAAATATTCATGAACCTTCAAAGTTCGGATGCTTCACCTGCAGTTTGTAACAACGCAATTCACCCCACCAACTACAGCAAGGATTAACTTCATTGCCTGCAACCCTCCCACCACCGACAACGATCTCCACTTACACCCCCGTCGGAAATCTCTACGTGCTGCAAGTAAATCATTTTACTCGATAAATCGGAGAATTACATCGCAATATAACGTTATTGATCACAGAACATCGAGTGCCCCGCGGACTAGTATCCTGCGATATCTAAAGAGAGTCTATTCATCGAGAGAGAAGACAGTCGCACTGGAAAAAGCACGTCCCGAACGATGAACAGAGAGAGGAAACAAGACGAGAGGAAAAATGAAGAAAGAGGAGACGAGTACGTCTTCACGGGATTCCGAGCAACGCTATCGATCCCGCATTCGTTTGTATAACGTGTTTACTTCTCACCGCGGATATCTTCTCTCATAGTCTCTCTCTCGGCGCTGTCTGTTGAGACTGCGAGCGGTCCGAGGCACCCTCTTCCCGATCGAGCTCTCTCTCAGCAGGGGTGGATCGACGGCGAACGCGGAACTACCACGGGGAAGAGGGACCGCTGGAAATATCATTTATCACCGGCGGCACTGTCAATCCAACGCGCATTGATACGATGATGGTCCAGCGACGCCACCACGGTACCGCTGATCTTTCCCACTCTGAAAGATCCAACTGTTCGATATTGGAAATTAAAGCCGAGAGAAGAAACTCGGCGAAGATGGTTTTCGAGGGGATCGCGAATTTTAGTGGTAAGGGTGAAGGAAGTGGCGAGGGGTGGCTCGTATTATTCAGGTCCTCGAGGACTGTGGATTTGCTGGGTTAATGTAGAGATTGATACTGGGTTACTCGTGTACTTTGGTCTGAAGGGTTTCAGCAGCTGGAGGAATGAGGGTTTGAGGTAAAATTCGTGATTCCTTGTGAAGTATAAATTGGATGGTTGAGATAGCTTAAGACAGATTTTGAGTATTACAATCGAAATATTCTGCAATTAGATATCTTAGCTCTTTGAACGCTGCGTTGTTCGACGTTAAGCGTGCACCATGGACGGTCCACTCCTTACAAAGAAACACACCATGGGCTGTGTATTTTTTACGAAAGAGTGTAAGTTGAGCAGACTGAATTTTCATTGCAAAATATGTCGATTGTAACTAAAATGAATTATATAGTAATCTTAGAAGCCTTAATAACCATTTACTTCATTAAGCAATAATAACATGAACAATATCAAAGTTTGAAACTATATCTTTTAAATTGAAAATTTAATAATTTTTTATTGTATGGTAAATCTCAAAACAGAGTTCCATACATAAGCCAATGTTACACTTTTTACGTTGGTAACGCGAGTCAGTCCTGCGATTATGTTTAGTGCAAACAACGCATCTTCGTCGCGGAGAACGTTTATTATTTTCTTTAGTTACGCAGGATGCAGGTAAATGCCTCTCAGTTAACCTAAATGGAAGGTCGTCCGAATGAACTCTTCCTCCTTTAGCCTCCACTCTGCGTGGTGGGTATTTTTGCAAAATATCTTTTACGAGAAGCAGATGAAAATTTTCAAATGTATCAGTTTTATTATTAGCGCTTTTGTAACGAATATATGCGTTATATATAGGGAGGTGTAAGAGGTGGAAAAATATTTGTGCTTTTTAGAACGCAACGAAGTGAACTCAAAATCATATCGATTTTATCAATTGCGCCCATCAAGGCATTGTACTCCGCTACACACTTTGCTTTTCGCTTTGGTTTGCCAGTTTGATAATTAATTTTCTTTGTTTCAACGAAATCATCAGAATGTCAGAATCCATACGTCTCTTTTATCACGCCATCTTTAACCTAAATTAAATGGTCATAGCGCTCAAGAGGTTAATATTTTAATTTCTACAATATAAATTCTTAAATTAGCTTCAAATTTATCAATATATAACTTCGTATAAGCTTCAGAAGCTTCGTATAACGAATGCAATATATTCATAAAAATTGTCTCGTCAGCTACTGTGTGTCACATTGTATATATCAAATTTTGCGATCTAAAATTTAAAAGTTCTCTTTGGTGAAAGAATATTTTCCGTATAAATCAAAAGAATGAAGAATGAAATTAATTTGAATACAATAGCAGAATTAATTTTATTCTTTTAATGCTACAACTTCAGAACAATTACGCAAATAAGGCGTAAATCAAAACGCGTGTTATCGTGCATTTATCACCGCAACTACGTTAACAAGATACTCGCAGGTCTGCTTTATTAGAATATGTTCATTTTGAACGTAAAATCGTTTACTAAGCGTCATGTGTATGCAACTATTTAGATAGGATCCCTATCGAGGTTTCCGGACAACATCAAACTGGCACGTCAGGCTCAATATCACAAAGGCTTGCTTTTTAGTTCGGTTCTTGTACGGTACGTCCTTTTATCGCGCTATTCCCCTCTCCTCACCCATCTTTAATTAATGTACATTAATCTCGTTTGCGCAGAATTACCAGTAGCGGAATCGGCTGGGCGCAAATAAAATTAATGCGCATAATATGTATGAACGTAATTGATGTCGGCAAAGGTGTTACTCGTAATAAAGAAGACCGTGTAATAATTTCAATATTTTATATTGATCCGCCTGCACGCCATACCAAAGTGTGCACGCAAAAGTAGCAGCTGATTGCGAAATTCTTGCAAATTATTCGGTTGTAAGATGAACACTTATAATCGGTGTATAAAAGAGGCTGAGAACCTTGTAAATAATCGTATGTGTTATGATTATTCATGTTCAGAAGCAACTACATGTGTAGAATGTCACTTTATAATGGATTCAATTAGATATTGAAAAATTCCAGCGAATATTTCTGCAACTCAAAAACAAAATTCCACTCGTCATCCTCGTTACAGTTTGAAATTTATTCATCATTTTCCAATGCCAAATAATAAATATAATACCAAACGAGGATTATTCGTGTGAACGATATATTAGGTTAGCAACTAAGCGATTGAGGATTTTGTCATTAGGCAGTATTGACAAATCTGCGATCACCTAGTTGCCAACCTAATAGATTGAACGTAATATATAGAAACGGATATAAAACTCAATGTCACTAAATATTATATGAAATTCCAGGGAATATTTCTGCAATTCAAAAACAAAATTCCACTCGTCACCCTCGTTACAGCTTGAAATTTATTCATCATTTTCCAATGCCAAGTAATAAATAAAATACCAAACGAGGATTATTCGTGTGAACGATATATGAGGTTAGCAACTAAGTGATTGCGGATTTTGTCATTAGGTAGTATTGACAAATCCGCAATCATTTAGTTGCCAATTTAATAGATTGAACGCAATACATAGAAATGGGCATAAAATACAACACCACTAAATATTAAACGAAATATCGTGTGCTTTCAGTGCATGCTGTTGCCAGCATAGAAACGTTTGAAAATTTCCCATTATCGCTTAGTGTACAGAAGAAAAAAAGGTAAGAAATAAAGAATATTTGAAAATGTAAGAAATAAGAATATTTACCGATCAATCGTGCGATCTTGGTGAATCGTATTTGATACACAGGAACATTCGTACGCATAGCAGGGAATTTTATCAGTTAACAACGAATCCTATGAAATATGGTACGACTGCAATGGATAGTTTTGCGATGCAGAAGCGTTTGAAATTCGCTCATCGTTCTCCCTTGAAGAGTATCGACGTTGTCGTTTGTGGTGGCACCCATTAAACTCCGGTCTCCGTGGTTGGAACTTTTTTTAAGTCGTTGCCGCCGCCGCTCGCAGCCGGCGTCTCCGCTCCAAGGAGCGTGGAACGACTTTAAAGCGCAATACAATATCGCGCCCGGTCGAAGTTAATGAGAGTTTCGCGTGTTCCGGAAGCGACCGGGCTCCTCTGTCGCCGGCAGAGACGACCGCGCTTCCACCCTCTCGCACGGCCGCGCGCGCCACCACGTGCCACTCCCAAATTTTACACGCACCTTAAATATCCTCTAGCGCAATTAGCGAACTGTGCCATGGGCCTCAACAAAAACTATTTCACTGTTTTTCCTTCAACACGTACAACAGAGATAAGACGCTAAGAGTCTCTTCTTTATCTTTCTGAAAGATAGAAACTGACTGAAAGGCAATGTCGACGCTCCGTATTGGTGTGAAGGAGCAGTAAAATTTGCCTGCAACTATGAAACAGGCGTTTGTTGTTTTCAATTTGTAAACTTGCATCTGATTTGTTGTCGAAAATATTAAATGCAAATGAATTAGCATAGCAGGATATTATATGGAAATAAATTCAGGTGGTAAAATACAAAACCACAAGGTGAACAAAATCGAGAACTTTAAGAGAGAGAACATGACAATATGTTAAAAGTCAGGGTCGACGCAAGGCAGTTTTTAAAATTACCCAATTAAAAATCACCGATTTTGATTAACTTTTTACAGAGTGACGATACCATTAACAGATGCAAGACACTATTTTAGCAGTGATGATTTAAAGGAGTGAGAAAAATCATGAAAGTTCAGTGTAACTCCATAAAGTCCTTGTATCCTGGAAACTACTTTAGATAGAAAAATCCAGGCGTTCTCAGAGAAATGTACTTCTCAGAGAAATTAAATTACATCAATAGCTTTATGCAAAAGTCACACATGATTACAGACTTTCTACTTTCATTGAATTTTTTATGCACGCGAGAAAATATTACTTGGATTTGTTTAAAAACTGCTTACAAAAATATATAACAAGTAACAGCATTTGTAAATAAATAATTTCTCATTGTAAAAGTCTACTTTTAATATCACAACATCTAATGTTAATATACATGTGCCCTAACAGAAGATGTATATGTACTCAAAGATCCAACAAATTTGGTTCCAAGTATTATGCTTCCTGTTAATTAATACTGATACAAGGAATCCTGGTCTTCATAGAAACTGCTCACAATTAACCTCCATGTACTTTCTTATAGGGAAACATAATAATTGTATGAACAGTGGTATAAAATTGCACAAATGCAAATTAAATTGATATTACCTTAAGTGCAAAAGGATTGTTTGACAGGCATAAAAAAGGATGGAAATTCCAGACGAAGCTCGTGCAGGGAACACGAGGATACCAGGACGCTCGACCAACAAACCGGCAATGCATCGTTAGCCGGAATGGTTGGCAGATAAATGACGTGGTCGCCTCGCATCTGACGTGAATGAAGCCAGGATGGCTTACCTACGTGTCCGTCGGATCGTGCGTGTACCAACGGGACCCACGTTGATCGCAATGACTACCTAATGATACATTGAACCGCGTGTTGCCTGGTGCATGCCGGCAACTTTCCGCGGTTTTCGCTTCAAACGAGCTTTCCTACTTGGCAAAAGGACACGAATACACTAGGAAATTACAATTGTTTCAGAGGCAAAAGAAAAGAGTATTATATTATTCGAAGGAAGAACTTTAGGGGGTACATAAATCAAAGTAATTTCTTATTTCAGATCAGTAGGAGATCATGAGAATATCATTTTTGAAAATTTTGTTTGCCCTCTCTGGCGTTTATGTCCACGTCATGCTTATGTTCCTTTGCTCCTCCATGTTCACGCTGCACCGTGGTCATTTGAAAGACATCAGTGTAATGAAGTTTATTATGGTAGCATGTGTTACATTAGAGCATAACGTTATGGCGGCGTCGTATTTACGTTATTTCATAGTCACAGCAAAAAATAAGACAGGACTTCATACTAAATTTTGATTATTCGTTTCTATTAAGTTTCTGCCAATTTTTTATTTCAAACTCATTTTCATTTCAGTATCAATCCCTGGAAATAGAATAGTTTGTTATTTAATATTAGTTGGTAACTATTTAATATTATATTAACGTTATTCAATATATTCATTTCATTACTAGCTATGCATTCGCAGACAGCGAGAGCTGTTTAAATTATCACCGCTTTCGCGTAATATCGTGCAAACTATTTTGTTCTTCGTTTCCAACCACTCTCGTTACTTATCGCAACAACTTTCACAATCGTCGTTTCAAGGAATAAACCAAGTCTGGCGAACGCGTATCGCGGTTCAAACGATACCACAATCGGTTATTGACCGCGAAAATCCGCTCGCGGCGAGTGATACCAGACTGTGGAAAGAAACGAAGTACCGCGAAAAATCGCCGAATGACGTAAAACTGGGTGACCATGCTACCAGTTATCAAGGCCGGCATTTTAATGGTCAGTCACGGTTGATGTACTCGAAGAAGCTATTCTAGATGATTCTCTGACAGTATCGCTGACTCTTGTTTACTTGAATGAAACTTACCAACGTTGAATTTCATTTAATGCAATTGTTACGTGCTTTGACTTAATTCCTTCTAACTCTGTACTACTTGTACAGGATGTGGTAAAATATTTGATGGGTATTTATGTACAGTGTAAATTGTAGACGTGGAAACGATGACAACGTTCATGTGCAAACACGTCGTTGGAGGTTTATTCTTCAGCTTGTAAACAATTTTATTTTACCCTGGAAATATATATTGGTATCGATGAATCAGCAGGCAAACCTGTCTCTCTATCTCACTTACACTTCATATACTTTTACAAATATGAAAAATTTCTCTACGTACTTGGAAGAATATATGTAGGTGGGTGGGAAAGTGGTAGAACAAAAATATCAAGACAGAGAGGAAAAGAAGGAAAGATAGAGGAGGAACGAAAGAAATAGAAAGAAATGGGAAAAAGAAAAAGAGAGGAGGAAGAAAATGATGTAAGCAGGGGAAGAAAGAAAAAAGAGAAGCGAGAGACACGAGAGAGATAAAAGAGGAAAAAGAAGGGAAAGAGCATGCGAAAGAAAAGGAACAAGAGTAGGAGAAAGAGAAGAAAGACGAAGATAAGAAAAAAAGGAGGAGAGGGAAGAAATACAAGCAAGCGAAAAGAAGAAAGGGAAGAAAGACAAGCAAAGAAAGGAAAGAAGAAAAAGAAAGCGGTGAAGGAAGAAAAGAAAAGATAGAAAGAGGACTGCACAGTATGCAAATTCAACTTATCCCCTTTTCTAGTTTCCCGAAACGAAATACCCGCAACATGTCGGTATTTTTCACATGGATCTGTAGAACGATGGTTCGATGACATACGAATCGTAGGGAAATGGCGCGGAGGCGAGACCTTGCGCCATCATAATTTTCCATGGAACTGCGTTTTTATGCCGTGACGGAAATTAATCGGCCCGCATTAATTAATAGACAGTTAAATTCAACGGTCGCTGTAAAACCGGTAGCCAACGCGGGGCTCAGGAAAAAGGAAAAAGTACGTAGCGATATCAACGGTTGCATCGCGAGTTCGTGCGGTGTCCGAGGAAGTAATTAGGCAGCTACTTTCAAACCCATTTATTATCACTCGGCTATCTCACCATAGTTGAGGAATATAATACTCATACCTTTTTGTTTATGTCTTGCAGAAACTGTTTATTCGAACGAAACTATCGAACGAGTTATTAGCACAATCACCTAAGTTCTTCGAATTCTTAGAGATTGAAACGAATTGTAGGTCTGGTTACTTTGATATCTGCAAATAATGTTCCGCAGAGATTGATTTCTTGTCGTTTCATGATTTTTTACTGGTCATGTAACGCATTATACCAACTTTTATCAAGATTCTACGCTGCTTGATTATATTTATTATACATGCTGCCCTTTCTTAACCCTGTTGCAATTTTCTAATCTTCATGCTCCAGTTATTAAAAAAACCAAAAATCAAGCTTACTCACTGATCTGCCATATTTTTCTCAGTAATTGTATACCAATAGAAAAACGCAGTTGGATAGAAAATACAATTCACCTGCAAACACACCATTGGCAAAAATACCTAAGATGATTATATTAGCTTGAAAACTAAAAAGAATTCAGTAATAATAAACATAATAATCTGTTCTTAAACCTGTTGCAATTTTCAAATTTTCATGCTGCAGTTATTAAAGAAACTATAAATCATAGTTACCATCTGTCAGATTTTTCTCAGAAATTGTGTAATAGAAAAACAATTCCACCTGCAAACACACCATTGATAATTATATTAGATTATATTTGAAAACTAAAAAGAATTCAGTAATAATAAACGTAATAATCTGTTCTTAACCCTGTTGCAATTTTCAAATCTTCATGCTGCAGTTATTAAAAAAGCTAGAAATCACAGTTACTCACCATCTGCCATATTTTTCTCAGAAACTGTGTAATAGAAAAACGCAGTTGGATAGAAAATACAATTCACCTGCAAACACACCATTGGCAAAAATACCTAAGATGATTATATTAGCTTGAAAACTAAAAAGAATTGAGTAATAATAAACGTAATAATCTGTTCTTAACCCTGTTGCAATTTTCAAATCTTCATGCTGCAGTTATTAAAAAAGCTGGAAATCACAGTTATTCACCATCTGCCATATTTTTCTCAGAAATTGTGTCATAGAAAAATAATTCCACCTGCAAACATACCATTGGTAAAAGTACTTAAGATGATTATATTAGCTTGAAAACTAAAAAGAATTGAGTAATAATAAACGTAATAATCTGTTCTTAACCCTGTTGCAATTTTCAAATCTTCATGCTGCAGTTATTAAAAAAGCTAGAAATCACAGTTACTCACCATCTGCCATATTTTTCTCAGAAATTGTGTAATAGAAAAACGCAGTTGGATAGAAAATACAATTCCACCTGCAAACACGCCATTGATAATTATATTAGATTATATTTGAAAACTAAAAAGAATTGAGTAATAATAAACGTAATAAAACCATCAAGGAATGAATCTAATATGTAACATAGAGAAAGCTCTAATATAGAATTTATTTAATGAAGAAAGTACGTGCTTTCAATTTAAAATTTATAATCCAGGCCAAATACCAAAGTTTCATTAAAAATAGAAAATTTTCAGCAAGCCCATATATCTACACAATATTCACGTTCGTCGATCACAAGACACTCTAATGCAAACTTCAATGATACAATTCCAACAGTATTCGTAAATTAATAAAATGGCGATCTAAACGTCCGCGACTATTATTGAATAACCGACGAATCAGTTAGGGAAAGAAGGGATCAAGTTGCAGTAGATCACTTTCTACAATTATCGTGACGTGGACAACCGGTAGAAGAAGAATTAGAGTTTGGCTGTCGCGGTAAGGGGGACTTGCTGGTGGATAAAGAAGGTGGGGTTAGAGGCAAACGGGTCTCGGTTACGTCCAAATAGAAATTCAATTGATCTTGTCCGGTAGTGTCAGGCAATCCATCTTGTTCCTTCCGCCGCGTCCGAAGACGCGTCTTCTAGACCGCTTCCACGCAAGGTTTTCACGTTTCTCGTTCTGCCGTTCTCGGTACCGCGACTCCGTCCATCGCTGGGTTAGAAAAAAAACGGGACAGCTGTCCGGCCGACCGCCAAACTGCTCATTAATTACATTCCCGTGGCTCACTCACACGCGACCGCTGCTGTTTGTCTTTCCGTTTCATTTTATTCCTACGCTGGCCGAATAAAAATGTCTGAATAAAAATCATCCTCACAGAGGATACGCACAGATTGCTTGTCCTCACTTTAGCAGACTTCCGATCGACTTCTTTCAAATCGAACACCAACGTCAACTGTAAGAGGAACTCGGTCCGATATTCGTTCTGCGTTTTGATAAACAATCAATAATTATCTATCAATGAATAAAATGAAGAAAAAGATTCTTATTTGGGTAGAAAGAAACATATTGATTTACTTTAAAATACTCACTTAAGGAATACTTTGATTTTGCATACGTTATTTATAAGTATATTAATAAATTAATTGTTTTGTTATAAAGTAACGATGAAAGAATTTCCTTATTTATTTTTATTGACGCTTATTTCCTTTTTCTATCAGTAATTTTTCTTTCCTAATCTTATCAGCTGTTTTTCCAATATTCTACACAAATGTTTCTTTACTGCATTTTATTCTCTGTTATTTTTAATAATATTAGGTTATCTGAAAAGTTTCTTTCGCTTCATAAGATGATAATAAATGAACAACAATTTCTGTTTTATATTATTTTATTGAATCAGGTATGATCCATTTCGTTATATTTCTATTATTACGTTCGTGCATAATTCAATAAACTAATATAAAACAAAAAACATGGTGCGTCTAATATTTCCTCATAAAACGAAAGAAACTTTTCGGATAACCTAGCAGAAAAGTGTGACAAAATTCACATGTCAACTCTGATCATGCTATCTTGCAATCGACTCAACCTCAACATCCAACTGTACCAACATCAATCACGATTATATATACTTTTCCTTCGTAAAAGAAAAGAACTCTTTTATATGCAATTCCTATCATCTACAAGATACCCGATCTGCGTTTTAGCAAACATACGATGATCCCATGTAACCACCTAGCACCTCCCCAGACATCTTTCTCGAAGCAATGCCCGATGGCTGTGTCGATCGATGGAAAGCAGTTGTTTCCGGCACAGCAATCGAACGTCAAGTAAATTGGCAAGCAGCGATCAACCATTTTCTCGAAGTATGATCGATTATGCCGTGCATCGACATAATAACGATTATTCTCGGATTACCGATTTTATGCCGGACGATCGAAACGAGATATCGCAGCGATAGGTCGGCCACGATACGCAAGTACAGCTACTGGCTCCGCGTCGTTGATGCGCGTGCTTCCACGCTGTCGACTAATTGGTGGTACAACTTTATTACTCACCGTTAAATAATGACGGGCCATGCTAAGTGCGCCGGTTTAAAGACCATGAAAGGGAGCGTGAGTACGCTGATACAGGCGGCCGATAAACCTGGCGCAGCGCCACGCCGCGTCCGGCTTAGGACGCCATGCAAGTTGCCCCTCTCTAATAAGGCGATAAGGGTCGCGATTCCAGCGATTTCCGATGGCCCGCAGCCACCTCTTCCCGCTTCCAGTCAGACGCCTATCGAGGACGACCATATCCGGCTCCGCCACCACATGCGAATTTTCTTTCTTTCTTCGTGGCGAGATTAACAATTAACGCTCAAAGTGTGCCTCTCAAGCACCACCGATGTACGGCGCTCTAGTGCAAATGTATTTTTAGTTTAATGGTGATTGTTTACAAATAATACTCGTCAGTGAGTACCGTGACACCCGTGAACGCAAACCCGGTTTGCATCCGAATGAATATTTTAAAAAATTCTACGATTGTAATTAATATAAACATTGTATTCAAAATTATATTACTTCTCAGATGAATATTATTTTGAATGACTTTAACGTTATTACCTACACGTCACTGTAACGTTTCACATTTGACAGTGAAAAATTTGCAAGTCGAAGTATGATGAAAATAAATTGGAATTGCCGGTCGATATTCATAATTAAAAGTCGCAGCGTTAAGGGTTAAGTTTCACGTGAATATTTGTTTAATAATGAGACGAGTGATCAAATTGTAACAATTAATTATCTTAAAATCACTTTAAGCACAAATATAGAGATCGTAATCGTTGCTCGCTCGATATTACCGTTCAACTCTATGCTCGCTATTCGACTGTGTTATTCGTTACAATGATCGTATTAGAGAGCACGTTCGTCTGTTTGTATCTATCGATGGTATTACAAAAAGTTGAAACGTAATTTCGGTCGATGGTTTCAAGTAACAGCGATAATGTTTTGCCCGGAGTTTGTTTACCTCTGAAACTAGCAAACCGAAATAGTGTTGACATTGCAAGGCGTAGTAATACGAACCACTGCGAATATTCCGTCGACCTGTGTGCCGTTACCAGTTCCTTTTAGTTGTCGATGGAGGCGATACATACAAAGGTATGTCTTGAAATTTTATTTTTTATTTTTAACGGGAAATGGAATTAGGGGTTTTTGACGTTGAATATATTGTGCCATTAGATTCATAGTTCCAGTGAAATCAGGAACGTTCTGTAGCTTAATAAAGTAGGAAAATAAAGTCAAGAATAACGTAATTGCCTTGCTCACCTCACTTTCGAGAAATTCGAGTTTGGAAACTTGTCAAGTATGCGTAAATTTACACAGTTCGCAGTTTGATGGAAATAGATAATCGATAGTTTTTCAATAAATTTAACTATTCGATTTTGCGTATTGTATTTCTGATTACACTTTATTGTATTGTATCTATTCTGTATCTATACAAAAATTGACAATTTTTAAGTGATTTCATTATTATGCAAGCCTACTTTCGACTGGTTTTACAATTTCATTTTAAAATTCCTACTTCATGTTATATTTTTTTCCGCAATGATGTAATGACTTTCGCTTGACGATAACTAAAGGAATAATATAATAAATTTTATTTTATCTTTTATAAATTCAAACTCGAAATAATTTTGTATGAAGACAACTTATACCAATACCAATCGAAATAACCGGTACTAGTTAAAATGTAAAATCTGTTTATCGAACCCCAGTTTCCTCGTTTCGTACAACTTGCCACGCGTTCTTAAAATTTTTACCGCGTATCATTCGATATGGCGATATCAGTTACCAGGAAAATTCTGGATCGATCGTTAGATCTCTAAATGCTAACACTAGAAATACCACAGCAGTCGAAACAACTGGTTCTACAATTTTATAAACGTGTCAACCCTTGCTTAGGGACGATGATCCCAGATGGATTAATAATACCAAAAATGTACTACATAACCTAGAATTCCTTCTGTAAGAAAGCAATAAGTTAATAAATATAAAAATATTTTATCATTATTATTTTATCATTTTCACTGCTTTTGGTAGAAATAGCTTCGTGTCAATTATCGGTAGTTCTAGTGTTAACAATAATTTTTATACCTATGAAATTCAGGATGTACCAAAGAAAATGATCCGATGTCGAACCGATTTCGAAACCATTGCAATGTTGAGTCACGGGTCAAAGACACGAGGGTTCTCCGCACTGGAAAGTCCGTGCATGGCTAGAAAAAAGAGAGCAAAGCGCCTAGCAGCTACTTGCGGATAATTAATAATGTCGGGATCAAAAGTGTGCCCATTGAATGTTCGCTCATTCACAAATGATCTCTCTCCGCCCAGATGAATGCCGGACCAGATCGTTACAAGGGTATTCTACGGGCGTGCCTCGCACGGGTGTCTTCAGGTCAATACCGGCGGTTCGTTGAATACAATTATTAATGCCGTCATTAAGAGCATTTACCATTTTTAATGTGAACGATCGGAAAGAAATATAAATCATATCTGTCCGGTCGGCCAACGTGCCTGTACGAACAGCCTCTCTTCTCCGATCTTTGGCTTCGCGCGATCCTGTTCCCAGCTTGCGTGCGCTCTTTGCCCCGTCCTTCCCTTTCTTTTCTCTTTTACCATCTCCTTCCGTCGATGATTTGGCAAAGGGGAAAAATTGGACCAGGATACGTGCAGTGGATTAAAAGGGCGTGAATTGTGATGAAATGCTACATTGGATTTTAGGGTAGTGGATGTACAAGAATATTACAATCGCGTGATATTTCAAAGTAAAAGCAAAGTTTAGAAAATGTCTAAATGTATAGAAACGCCATCTGATAATAATATCTTAACACTAGAATTACCGCTGCAGTCAGTAAAGCAGGCTGGCTGTACAATTTTATTTTAAAATTCCTATTTTGTGTTATATTTTCTCTCCGCAATGTAATGACTTTTGCATAACTAAAAGAATAATATAATGAATTTTATCTTGTTTTTTTATATACTATATAATACTACTATATAAAATAATTTTGTATCAAGGCTACCTATACCAATGCAAGTCAAAATGGCCGGTACTTGTCAGAGCGTAAAAGGGTGCTGCAATCTGTTTATCGAACCCCAATTAACCAGTTTCCTCGTTTCGTACAACTTGCCACGCGTTTTTTAAATTTTTTCCGCATGTCATTCGATATGACGATATCAGTTACCAGGAAAATTCCGGGTCGATCGTTAGAACGCTAAATGTTAACGCTAGAAATACCAAACCAGTCGAAACGACTGGTTCTACAATTTTACAAATGTGTCAACCCTTGTTTAGGAATAATGATCTCAGATGCATTAATAATATCAAAAGTGCACTATATAACGTGGAATTTCTTCTCTAAGAAAGTAATAAATTAATGAATATAAAAATATTTTTTTATTAAAATTATTTAAAAATATTTTTTTTTAATATTTTGAAATTTTCCAAAATTCCATAGACGTGTGATATTTTTAGAAAAAGATGAATTTACTTTTAATTTGTTAAAATAGGAGGAACATTCACGTAAGTAATTATTCCCTTTTCACCTGCCCCTCCCCCTAGAAGTTAATGTTCCATTCTACCAAAATACTTGTATATTTTTCTAAATTTAGTTTTCCAAATACAAGACATAGTTTAATGTTTCTTGCAACATGGTCTCCATTTCATGTTTAATAAAGCTCTCGGTGAGGCCGGATCACAGGCGGTTATAAATTACGACGAAAGAGTTAACCATTTCACGGTAAGAGAACGGGGTCCGCGGAAATTCGGTCGTTCTATCCTCGAAAATGTATTTTAATCGCGGTTAAAAGAGAGGCCGTGCACAGGGGCGAAACGCGTCTCGGTAAGAGACACGTGTCAACGCGATAAATCGTGCCGATGTCCGACATACGGTTTGCTTTGCACTGCAAATTCGGTACTACGTATATATAACGTGTACGCGTGTATAGTGTAAACTACCCATAGGCGCCGTTATTAAGATCTACGATAATTCGTTCTAGTTCATTCGCAATTATATCTTCAATCCCTACGAACCTTTTTGTGCTCGATATTAACCTTTGCACTGCTAACCCCGAGTGTAACTCTAGTTAGTTTTTATCTCAGGAGCTCTTTTGTCGAGTTCCACTATTTTTTTTTTTTTTTTTTTTTTTTTGTGAAACTTGCGAAAGAAAAGCAGAACTGCATGCTGGAAATTGTTTCAAGATATATCATACGCTTAAAAATTAGAAAATACAACAATGGCGTAAATAGAACTGGTATTTAAGGTTAGGTTTCCTCCTTTATTTATTTAAATTGTTTTATCTTTTAGTCAAAGTAAATTTCAAATAAAACACTCAAAAGCGTTGGGAATTACTGCCAAATAACTTGAAATAAAATTCTCAGGGCAAGGGGTTAATACATCGAATCTCATTGAAAATTGTTAATCAAACATCAACCCAATTTTTTTTGATTCAACTTTGACAAGGTTCAATTTTGAAAATTGTTGATATACCATTTCAGAAAAGCAAAACAATCATCGATGGTATTATTGCAAGATATAATATTAAAATAATAGATGAGATTTTACATATCATGACAATTTAGAGGTTAGGAGTTTCAGGGTTTCCAATGACCGGTTATCTTCTAGTCGATATAGTCATTGATTAATTTAACTGATCCTATAATCTTTGGAAGCTGACAGAACGCATGTTCCGCGACAATGGATCAACCCGCAAAGTCGTAAGCCTGACACAATGACACGAGCTCGCTGCTCATAGACGATGACTGTTCGACACAGTTCAGGGATGATCTCCGAGGCGAAGAGAAGAAGACTCGAGAAGCATCGCAGAAATTATATGGGGCGCATCCATTCTAACGCGTTTCTCTATTTTTCGACCACTCGTTTCTCTCTCTCTCTCTCCTTCTACCTTTGTCTCTCTCGTTCTTTGTGCCTCACGATCGTTCTTTCCTCGTTTTCGGTATGTCACCCTCCTTTCCATTCACCTTCTCTTTCTTTCCTCGCTTTCGCGCGACGGGGAACCACGTTACGCGCGGTTTGCATCCGCACCTTGGACGATTATTTGTTGCTTCCGTTCCCGAGAAACTATTTTCAACCGGTCGCCTCTGTACGACCGCTTTATGTGCAGGATTGAGCAATTAACCGAGATTAAAACAGGTACAAGCTAGGGATTTGGCAAGAGATAAATATAAAATAATAGATTTTTAGTAAAATAACTAGAAAATGGAAACAGTTTGAAAACATACAGTTTATACGAAATGTCACTTTGTCTTGATATTTATGGCACGGTAATGTGCATGTAGAATAGTGACACAAGAAATAGAAAAGAAAATTGAAGACTAAAAAGTTCTTTATCTTGTTTGAAATGGATACTACAGTCCCTGCAACAACGTAAAAATTAAGAACTGTGTACTAATAAATCTAGTGATTTTAACATTGTTGATCAAAACTATTAAATTCTTTTTATGTTTTTTATTTGCATTTTATTAAAAAGAGTAGTAATTTTCTAAAATAACAATCTCTAAATACCGAAACATCGCATGATGACCACCAAACTATTCTGAGATCACCGAACGATTCTCAAGAATCGAATCGATGAAACCCAATGGCGCTCGATGCGACTCCTCCCTCGATTTTGGTCTCGTTAACAACTTCCCGACCATCCACGCAATCTCAATCCGACCTTGTAATTAATTATCGACGCGGTTCAGGGTAAGCAAGAAATCGTTCGGGTTCGCGGAATCGATAAGAGTGTATTTTCATGTCCATCCAAATGTCCCTATGTTTCACAACGTCTCGAGCGGCCGTATGCGTGGCGAATAAAGTATCTTGGAATGAAAAATCGGTACCGATGATCCAGGTAGGCGGTCGCAGGTTCTCCAACGAACGCGAATGTCAGGATCGTGGCTCGTTCGTTCGTAACCGCGTCTTGCCACGCTAGGGAGTTATGGCGCCGGCTGGTGGTACGCCTGCGGACCGCTCTCCTGGAGAGGGCGTTATCGGGCGGCTTAATCGAACGATTAATGACACAGTGCGCGTAAAAGTGGCTGAACGAAGCAACGCGAAAAGGAAACAGAGTGGGAATTAACCTGCATGAATGAACCGTGAGCCGCTTGTTAAGAGTTGGCCCTCGACTCGAGACCGTATTTCAATAAAACAACGCACACTGCTGACTGATTGACTAATTATCAAACCGGCCAGTGGACCCAACCGTCCAGATCAATACGCCTGTTAACCACAAGCTTACAGCTTGCCTTCTCCTTTCACAGATCCCCCAGATAATCCCAAGACACGGGGAATTCGGATTTTTATCATGCTCGACGCGCGCTCGAACCGTAATTGTGACTTTTCGGTTAATTAACGCTCTACGGTTGCGAGGGATTTTTCAAAGCGGAGCAACCAGATAGCAAAGGTGGCGATTGATCGTTGGTTATGCTTCGTTGATTCTAAGCATAACCCTCTTGTCCGCTTTCGATATTTGTCTAAGTTGAACCTCGATGGCCTCTCATTTTTTACATTGTCAACTCTATTTACTAGGAATTTTGACACGTTTAAACTTTACTTTTCTCCTCTCTATCAACATCAAACAACCGTTACCTAGAGCTTTCTCTCCCGCTCACAAAAGTCTCTATGCTCCTTATAAACCATTCTTTCGAAATGGTTTCCAAATGGTCCCTTCTTCCATTTTTTTTATTTTATTATTTAATTTGTACATTACTATTTGTCCACCTGGACATTTGGTAAATTTAATTATAATAAATTATAAAATTATAAAAATAAATAACACGTGGATGGCTAACCCCACAAGCATACCATCTTCTACTTTGGCTATTTTATTTCTTTAGTGACATCAGTGGCCTGTTTTCTTTTTTAGTTTTTTTTTTTTTTTAATTCTTCCTGCAAGATTTTCTCGCTTTGGCAGTCAGATTTTCTCAAAAGTGAGCACCGGGTACGAACGAACGTGCCCGAATAGGTGAATCGGTAATGAACGAACATCGATCGCAAGTCTCAGAACTAGTTCTCTAATCCTGACCAGGTGTCGAGATATCGAAAGGTGATGGAACGGCTCGAGACGCGTTAAATATTGAGCCAGTCACGAAGCACACGCGGCGTGGCCCGTAATGAGCCCATCCTCCATCCTGCTTCTTTCGAGGATGATACTCGCGCGTTTCCACTCGGCGATCGGACGGTGCTCATTAGCGACGGATTAATAGGATCCAGACGAAGGAACGAGCGGACAAATGCACGGTAGCCGTGTCCACGACGACGCGAGTCATTCGTTTCGAATATTTTGCCACGGTGGACGCGCGTCTGCCGGACGCCGCGATCGCCGCATCTCTGTCGTAAGGTCTTTATCGGACATCTGGGTATTAAGTGAACGCGAGCGTTGCTTAATCAGTGTCCATGGAAATTCGAGGCGGCCCGATCCACTGCGCTGTTGCATCGTCGATTAATGATGCTGCGAGTGCACTCTCAGCCAGATTCGTCGATCCTTCGATTTTGGTATTGGGAACTCGCGTTAATTCGGACTTGGCCTGCTTGCTCAGAAATTAGGTTAGGCGACAGTAGTACCACTCTGCATCTGTTTCAATTGTATCACTTTAATTGCAAAATCACATTGCAATGATTTTATTCTTTATGATCGCCATAGCTGAGTGTAATAAGATACTTGTTTATTTTTGACATGATGTAGTTTAATCATAAAATTATGGACTTGTCAATGTGTAATTGATTTTATATATTGTGAAATTGTATTTCACGCTACATTTTATTAAGAATATATATCGTATTATATATTAGAAATTATCATAATTATCGAATTATGTTGTAGAATTATTACAAATCATACAATTTTTATGTTAATCAATAAGTTTTTAGAGTTGGTATTTGTTGATTCACTCGGATTTACTTTGTATATTCTGTGTTTCGCTTCTAGCACAAAACGTGCGAATACACCGTATACACAGAGATAATTAACACGTGACCAACGTCTAAGACAAAAAGCGTCGTTACAAGTCGTACCAACTTAGGTTGTAGGAACTAGTGATCATACCAACCCACTATTTCCTCAACATTTTAATCATACAATTATGAACGTGTTAAATTGTAAATGATTTTATAAATCTTGAAATTGTGTTTCATGCTACATTTTATTAAAAAACATATCGCATTATACATTATGAATTATTATAATTATCAAATTATGTTATAGAATTTATTACAAATCATACAATTTTTAATCATACAGTTATGAACGTATTAAATTGTAATTGATTTTATAAATCTTGAAATTGTGTTTCATGCTATATTTTATTAAAAAACATGTCACACTATACATTATAAATTACCACAAAAATTATCAAATATTATAGAATTTATTACAAATAATACAATTTTTAATCATACAGTTATGAACGTGTTAAATTGTAATTGATTTTATAAATTGTGAAATTGTGTTTCACGCTATATTATATTAAAACATTACATACAATTATGAAAATAACATTACATACAATTTAAAATGTAAAACATTACATTATAAATTATCATAATTATCAAAATATGTTATAGAATTTACTACAAATCATACAATTTTTAATAATACAATTATGAACGTGTTAAATTGTAATTGATTTTATAAATTGTGAAATTGTGTTTCATGCTATATTTTATTAAAAAACATGTCACACTATACATTATAAATTACCACAAAAATTATCAAATATTATAGAATTTATTACAAATAATACAATTTTTAATCATACAGTTATGAACGTGTTAAATTGTAATTGATTTTATAAATTGTAAAATTGTGTTTCATGCTATATTATATTAAAACATTACATACAATTATGAAAATAACATTACATACAATTTAAAATGTAAAACATTACATTATAAATTATCATAATTATCAAAATATGTTATAGAATTTACTACAAATCATACAATTTTTAATAATACAATTATGAACGTGTTAAATTGTAATTGATTTTATAAATTGTGAAATTGTGTTTCATGCTATATTTTATTAAAAAACGTATCGCACTATACATTATAAATTATCATAATTATCAAATCATGTTATAGAATTTATTACAAATCATACAATTTTTAATCATACAATTATGAACGTGTTAAATTGTAATTGATTTTATAAATTGTGAAATTGTGTTTCACGCTATATTATATTAAAAAACCATAATCGTATCGAACTATGTTACAGAATCTTTTACTTGATAAATTCTTTACCTTCACAGTCTTTAATTTCTTAATTTCAACACAAATTATAAAGCATTTCTTAAACTGATAGAAATAGTTCTGATACAACTGGCGTAATTCGTAGTACATGTTCGTAGTGGTATTTTTCCTTAGAAGTCTCCTTTGGAATATCCTGCACAGGATCGATTCTACTTGCGTAGAAGTAGATACGATTGACCAAGGTTGCCGTCAGGCCAGAGTCAGGTTTGACGCCAGCCGAGGCGATTTATCAGAATAATGCACACGCCATTACCTCGGTGTCCCCACCTTAAAACCAAGATCTTGATTTCGCGCGAAGCTTCGTGTAAGCCTTCGACTTTCTTCGAGCTTTCCTTATAAGTTGCAATCCACGCTTGTAACATTGTGTCCCAGTGGTATGGAAGAGCAGAGGGAAAAAATGTTGCTGTTGGACCAAACATCTTCTTCAAACTTTTTCAACATCTGTAACAAAAGTAGATTTACTTTGTTCATTACATTTTTCTTTACCTTTTAACACAGTTACTTTTACTTTCATACTTTGCTAAAGTACAAGGTCGTGCAATAAGTTGGCGCTACGTCGAGTTCATATTCTCTATGACAAGTTTCATGAATATTAAACAATACACTAACATGTGAACTAACCTTAAAAAATCAAGTTGATTCTATAGAAGCCATTTGAGAAGAAAAATCAACGAATAACGAGTATTCTTATTAAACTACATATTAAAAAATGTTAAATATACTTTGTAACAATTTTTACTACTACATATTAAAAAATGTTAAATATACTTTGTAACAATTTTTACTGTTTGCCTTATGAAACTTATAGCACACGACATTTGTATATAAACATTTTTTAATATGTAGTTTAATAAGAATGCTCCTTATTCCTTGATTGTTTCTTCTCAAATGGCTTCTATTGAATCAACTTGATTTTTTAATATTAAATAAATTAAATATACTTTGTAACAATTTTTACTGTTTGCCTTATGAAACTTATAGAACACGACATTTGTATATAAACATTTTTAAATATGTAGTTTAATAAGAATGCCCCTTATTCCTTGATTGTTTCTTCTCAAATGGCTTCTATTGAATCAACTTGATTTTTTAATATTAAATAAATTAAATATACTTTGTAACAATTTTTACTGTTTGCCTTATGAAACTTATAGAACACGACATTTGTATATAAACATTTTTAAATATGTAGTTTAATAAGAATGCCCCTTATTCCTTGATTGTTTCTTCTCAAATGGCTTCTATTGAATCAACTTGATTTTTTAGTGTTAAATAAATTAAATATACTTTGTAATAATTGTTATTGTTTGCCTTATGAAACTTATAGAACACGACACGTCGAAATTGGATTTGTATATAAACATTTTTTAATATGTCGTTTAATAAGAATGCTCCTTATTCCTTGATTGTTTCTTCTCAAATGGCTTCTATAGAACCAACTTGATTTTTTAAGGTTAGTTCACATGAATCATCTTCGACGTGTATTGTTTTATATTCATGAAACACGTGATAAAGAATTTTATCGTAATTAGACATTCTATTGGATGAAAGAGAAGCCTGTTAGGATTTTTATTTATTAAAATTTCGAACATTCTAAAATCAACAAAATGTGAATAAAAACATAATACTGAAATAAGAGAAAAACGAATGGCACGAACTTATTGGACGACCCAATAGTTAGATTCGCTGTGTAACTTCGAGGAAATATAAAGTGAAACTTTTCACCGAGTTTTACGTTTCAACGATGGCTTTGGTCGCGTGCATTTGCAGCGGAAGTTTCGCGCGCGTCCCGTCGGTCTAAAGCGAGTAATCCGAGTTCGATGTACGCGCGAACGAAGCTAGGAGTTCGCGTTTTAGTTCCAATTAAAGCGGTCGAAGTGGCGGGCGAATTTACGACGAGTTGATTAATGGGCCGGCGAGGTATTTGTCACGTTGTTTACGAACAGCCGAAAGAATAAGTTGACTGGTATAACTGACCATGGATAGCCGGCCAGATTTATCGCGTTATTATCGATCCGCCCGTCCACGGAAATGGCAGAAAACTGTAATTGAAAGACACCGCTATTCGAGAACGGTGGAAAGCAATATCCGCGACTGGCAACGCGAAACTAATCGGAATCAATCAAACTGTAATACCTATTTGAATCGTGTAATTGCCGGACGATTTGCTTCGAAAGATTCATTGTCTAGACACGTACAACCGATAATTTGCTAACTAATATTATTAACGAATTAACAAATTCCACATTATAGATAGACTGTTCAGATATCACGCTATATACAAAGATATACAAATTTTTAGGTTATCCGGAAAGTGTCTTTCTTTCGCAAACGTGCTGTTTACAACTGTGTAGCTTCATACAAACGTGAAACCAAGTCTGTGAAACGTCGCAGTGTTTATCTCAACAGAACAAATAATATAAAATAAAAAAACTTTATGCTTCTATTTTCCTCATAGAACGAAAGATACTTTTCGGACAACCTAATGTCCAAGAGGTTAAGTACTAATATCGTATAATTAATGGCTTCATGAAATAGCATTTACCTGGTGTAATATTTAAACGGCGAAACAAACGTCAATTTAGTTCCTATTTCTTTAGTTACGTTCATAAAAATTTGCAATTAATTCGTGCACTTCTGTTGTACGATTTTATAAAATATTTGCTAAATGTTGCTAACTGATATTATTAACAAAATGAACAAATTGTACATTATAGATAGACTGTTGATAAATCACGCTATATATAAAGATATACAAATTTTTAGGTTATCCGGAAAGTGTTTTTCTTTCGCAAACGTATTTTTTACAACAAAGCAGCTTCATACGAACGTGAAACCAAGTCTGCACAATATCTCAACAAAACACAATGAATCGTACGTAATTCGACAAAATAATATAAAAGAAAAAACATTGTACGTCTATTATTTCCTCGTAAAACGAAAGAAACTTTCCGGACAACCTAATACCCAAGAGATTAAGTACTAATATCGTATAATTAATTCTTTCACGAAATAACAATTGTCTGGTGTAATGTTTAAACGGTGAAACAAACGTCAATTTAGTTTCTATTTCTTTAGTTACGTTCGTTAGAATTCGCAATTAATTTGTGCACTTATACAATTTTACAATTTGTACAATTTTATAAAATGTCGAATAGAACGGTCAACTGAAGAACTGGTTACAGTTGTGTAAGAGAATTCATCGTCGACAACGTATAACTTGTGACCCGTAAAATTGTAACGATAATATTAATTGATTTGTGAAAAGGATGATAGCAATCGTACAATTGTACTTGAAAAATTGATGCAGTGTTAAGAAATACAAAATTGATTTATCCAAACCTAACCTCAAAATCGAAGAAATGTAAAAGCGATAATTTAATTTCCATTGATTAGACGAAATAAAAATGGTATATAGTCAAAGCGTAATACAGAAAATTAACATAATTTTTAAGATATCGGTTCACCAAGAAATTCCCGATGCAGCAGTTTGATAAATGGTCATAGAATAAGGGCAGATTCGAGAGACTAAAATATTCAAGAGGTTCCTCCGCAGCACGTATTTAAACTCTTTCAGCGGCCAAGGTATCGATAGGCAGAAGCCAGGCTACCCCGCGTGTGTCGCGACCTGAAAAGCTTCTCCTACCGTGACTTCCGAGATTTATCGTTTAAACGCGCACTTACGGCCCCCGATGGAGGGTATTGCATCACACACAAGCGACGATAAATCATGAAAATACGAGCCGATGACGGGATGCGAGGAAATAGCATTTAATAGATGCCGCGACGAGTTTTCCCAAAGCTAAATCCCTTTTCAGCTGCAAATTATTCGAAAAACATGCATCCTGTTCGAAGAAACAGAAAAGAAGAAGAAAATAAATCAAATCAATCTTCGTCGATTTCGGTAATCTCGTAGAAGACTTGCTGTTTTCTAAACACTTTCACACACAACTGTGTCTTACGTTTACAAGTAATATCTCGATCATTAAACGATACGTGGAATATGTAACAGAAAGGAAAGACTACCGTGACTATCGAACCGAAACAAGAGAATATAAATCAGAGAAAATCGAGTTCATCGACGCATATATATGAAAAGAACTAGAAGACTAGAAGCACGTGCCGTGAAACGTTGAACCCTCTTTCGTTTTATCTGTCCGCTGTAGTAAAAAGGAGTCTCGTCTATAGACGATACTATGCTCGTCATTCATACGTACCGAGAATTAATCACTCACTCTGAAACTGCAGTGTTATCGACGTCTTAGCGCTGCTTCTTAATTCGATCGATTTTCGAGAAGGTTCGATGACAGTTGTCTCGCAAACTTTAGGTTTGGTCGAATTTAGGTTAAGTTCAGTTCGATCGAAATATTAGGTTGCCCGAAAAACGTATCTCTTCACAGACACGTCTTTTACAACGATGTATCACTATACAAACGTGAAATCTAATCTCTCGAACGTTGTGATCTTTATTTCGATAGAAGAAAGTGGACCATACGTAATTCGATAAAATAATATAAAACGAGAAATATTGTGCATCCATTGTTTCCTTATAAAACGAAAGAAACTCTTCGGATAACCTAACAAATCAGTGTGATGAACACTATGAAAATTTACAGATACCAAGCGACAGTTCAAAATTTTTCAAAGCAATATTTTTGCAATATTACAAATTTAAATTTCAACTTCACAATGTACATACATTTCACAGTAAACATTATGAGGCAGATGCTCATGAAGGGTTTCACTTTCCTCGCATGAAATAAACAGGTTCACGAAGCGGGGAGATCGCGAGACGCTCATTAGCAGATCTTATAACGATTTTCCTATTGGCTACCGTCTCTGGCGATCGCGGTGATTCATGGCTGGCAATTATCAAAGCACGAAACTCCCCCGTCCGGCGGTATTAAGTGGACGAAACGGTGCGGCGAGTCGCGATACAATCGTAACGTGTAATTTAGCCATTAAGGCTGACCGTGGAAACCTAGTTCACGGCGGTCATCATCATTTCTATCATCCGTGCACCGCGCACGAGCAACCGAACGAACGAGTGAGTGAGCGAACCGCCTGATCTCGAGCCGTGGCGAGCAGCGACGACGCCGATGCATTAGCTATTTAATGCGAGCCTCTTTAGCCTTGGCTAATTGATGGCTGGATATTAGCGTAATTGTAATGAGGCGAAATTACGGCAATCACGCTCGGTCTACCGTCTCTTGCACGGTGGAGGGGCGTCAGTCTCAGGCTTTCGGGAACATCTTCAAAGAAATTCGCCGACGTTTTTTCTCCGCTTCCCTGCCCACCTCACCCTCCCGCAACGTCTCGTCTCTATCGTCGATCTAGCGTCTGGTATCCACGGTATGCGACGCGCAGCTTTTTGATAGATAACGGTACGGATTTTAGCGGATTCTCAAGGTTTCCTCGTGGCTATGCGAACGCTCGTTTTACCGGTTTCTAATTTTTCTCTGCGATTAAAGACTTACCGATTATGAGTTTGCGTTTGGTAGAAGAACGGTTCTGGGTCAAGAGCAACTAGATTTAAGAAACCTGGGAAAGTTGAATAGGATTTGGGAAAGCTAGAGGCTTAAACGTCATTAATTCTCTAGAAGATTCTAACGCGAGTGTGTTTAAGTTGATTAGGAATTATAAATTCGAACGTCAGAACCGGATGACAGTTTAGCCATGAGTAACGAGGCAAGATAGAGTCGTCGATTTCCCATGGATAACGTCGCATCTCTGTGCAGCTATCATTCTCGACCGGTTGCGCGTCAAACGATCAAGGTAATCTTCCGTCACGAGCGATCGATCGTGTGAAAGAAACGTGTTATTTAAAGAGGAAAAAGAATGGAAAGAACGAAGGATAAATATAAACGTGTCGCCTGCGGTAGTCACGCCAGAGCACGAACGGCGTGGCCGCTTATTTAGACGAACGACTATAAAGCTGAACCTCATCGTTTCGAGTTGTCGGGTCGGTAATTCATCCACCCTCTAGCCGAACTTAGCCACGGGATAGACCAATAACGAGGCTTTGTGCAACGGGCTTAAGGGTTGAAGCGACGCTTAAACGACAGCCATCTGTCGGCCGAGCCGTGAAACTCCTGTCAACGGTGTGCACCATGTCCCGTGGCCGGTAAAGGACACTCGATCGTCTATGGTTTATGTATCGGTGGGTGGTTAACGATAACCCCGCAGAAATACCCAGATTATGATAACTATCAGAGGCACGCGGACAACCATGAACACACAATACGTTTATCCGACAACTGGTTCGCGGCTTAAATATCTTACGAACGTTGCTCTTTTCTCCAGACAATGTTTTTTTTCCAGATTTCTGCTTCGTCCGCCATGATGGATTAGGTAGCGATCTTGGCTAAAAAAAAATGTAAATTCAAAAGCATGTAAGTACCATTCGTTGCTTGTACATATACGTACATAGAATTTGAGAGAAACGTGGAATAAATAACGTATTCGCGAGAAAGATTTATACATTGGAAGGATTACCGACAACGAGTGTTCGATATTGGATGAAGGCGTAGACAGCTGAATCGACTAGACAAATGTACCGGTGTACGTCCCAATAGGAGGATTCGCATGACAGCAGTTTTTCCGGTGTTTTAAAAGCGTCAAGTAACGAACGTTCGTACGGAATCTCGGGAATTGGCAGCGGTCTCGGGGTTTAATGGCGCGCAGCGCGCAGTTTCGCGGAAGGAAACCGTCCGGTATAGACTTTTGGCTCGGAACGATTGATATAATCGACAACCGTCCGACAAGAACGCTCGTTAGAGAGCCGCGAAACAGCGGATTTATTATAACGTCAGACAGCGCGCCGCTACCGAGCCGGCACCGATTTTTCATCCTGTAAACACGGCCTGATTATTTATGAACGTGCAAACGCACGCGGCACAATCGATTTCACGGAGGCAAATTAGCCCGGACTGCCGGCAGATACGGGCATTAAAATAATAACGCTCATCGCATTAATGGGTTATAATAATTAGGGAAATCCTTGCTCGCCGAGAGGATCGGTCCTCGTTGCGCCAACCGTTTCTCTTCTCTTCTCTTCTATTCTTTTCTCTGCTTTAACCTCTTCTCTTTTTACCCTAATCCACCTCTCGTACCGTCTATGGCTGTCATATCTCTTGCTTTCTTGCCACGGAAATGGCTTCCTATCACTGGCAAACCTTCGTCGTGAAATTTCCCCAGATTTGCGATTGAATCGCGATACTTTCTGCCCTACTGGCTGCTTCGCTAATGAAAGCCACGCTGGCGGAATTAATTGGAAAGAATCACGCAATCTCAGTGACCAGTCGTCACATACGTAAACCTTGACAGGTGTTTCGCGTGCTGAACGTTGCTGCGAACCGGTGTCTGTGACCGGCGCTGCTCTTCCGCGTTATCGACACGGGTTACCAACCTTGTGCCTATCGTTCTTTTGGCACAGGGACAAAGGAGTTGGGCAGATGTTGTATTTCGAAGCTCGAAAAGATCGTGTTACTCACAGTTTATTATTTATACTACTGCTAACATCTCGGGCGTATTATTTACGCGCAGAAATGTTTGAAATGTAGCGGACGGTAACCCTTGCTATTTACCGCTATAGAAATACATAAAGTTGGTGTTGTTTTGTTGACTAATACTAGAAACTTGGATGATCGATACTTGAGGTATAAATATGTAAAGAAAGACTCCAAAGAAACTAACATGAGAGATTACATCAAAAGATACATTGTCTACTGTTGAAGTAATTGTATGTATATGCATCAATTATACTACAACATCAATTATAATTATTATGATATTTATGATACTAGTTGAATGCCATTACTTTTACTTTCTGGTTATATTATCACAAATCTCTTATTTCATTTGTATCACACACTTTATATTTAAAGTGCTGAATCAAATAGTTCAATTTTTCTAATAATTCTTACTTGTTCAGGTTAACTGATAGGAGAAAGAGTGGATGAATTTGTAATAGAAAAACATATTGAAATAAGTAAAGGTATAAGTATAATGTATAAGTTTATGCTGATCCAGATCTTCATTCTCTTAGTGTTACAATACTATGGAATAATAGGGTCACGTTCATATATTTATGGCAAAAGGACATTACCAAAAAAGTCCAGATTTTTCATAAAACTTTGAACATTTTCTATTTAACTATACCCACAGAGTACACTTAAAATGTTTTTTCATCTATTTTAGGACATCCTATTTACGGTTTAGAATATTAATTTAAATAATAATGTGTGGGTTTATTATTATTCATTTTGATAGGTTGGTCCTAACTCTTAGGATTTTTCATAAAGCTTTGAACATTTTCTATTTGATTATACTCACAGAGTACACTTAAAATGTTTTTTCATCTATTTTAAGACATTCTATTTACGGTTTGGAATATTAATTTAAACAATAATGTGTGTTTGTTATTATCCATTTTCATAGGTTGGATTTTTCATAAAGTTTTGAACATTTTCTATTTGATTATACCCACAGAGTACACTTAAAATGTTTTTTCATCTATTTTAAGACATCCTATTTACGGTTTGGAATATTAATTTAAATAATAATGTGTGTGTTTATTATTATCCATTTTGATAGGTTGGATTTTTCACAAAGCTTTGAACAATCTGTGTTTATGTTTTCTATTTGATTATACACATAGTGTACACTTAGAATGTTTAGTTTTTTCATTTAGTTTAAGATATCCTATTTAGAATTTAAAATATTAATTTAAATAATAATGTGTAGGTTTGTTATTATCCATTTTGATAGGTTGGGTTTTTCATAGAGCTTTGAACAATCTATGTTTATGTTTTCTATTTGATTATACCCACAGGATACACTTAGAATGTTTGGCTTTTTCATTTGTTTTAAGATGTCCTATTTACACTTTAGAATATTAATGTAAATAATAATGTGTGGGTTTGTTATTATCCATTTTGATAAATTGGTCCTACTCCTAGGATTTTTCATAAGGTTGACTGATAGAAGAACAAGTGGATGAATTTGTAATAGGAAAATATACTGAAATAAATAAAGGTATAAGTATAAGTATAATGTATAGGTTTATGCTGATCCAAATCCTGACTCTCTTAGTGTTACAATACAATGGAATAATAGGATCACGTTTATATATTTATAGCAAAAGGACATTTCCAAAAAAGCTAACCTTATAGCTGTAGCTAAAGGCTACAAGGAACATAAATAAAAACCTATTTATTAATTCCTTTGTCCTAGACCTTGCAACCCAAAACATAATGCTCATTCAAGTGTACAATAATATGCATCTCTCCTTATTTATAATATTTTTGCTTAATAGCAGTCTCCAGATCACAGGTGTACATAAATAAAGATGTAAAGATTTTCTTGAAGTAGTTACTTCAACATTACTAATATATATTTAGCTGGCATAATTATTGCTTATGTATAACACACACACAGAGAGAGAGAGAGAGAGAGAGAGAGAGAAGCAATCTTCAATCTACATATTTCATGAAGAATCATTGAAATTGGTAAAAAAGGCAATCAAAATCTCCATGAAAATATCACCAGCTACTTCACTCTGATAGTTCCTACATCAAAGAGGAATACAAGTAGTGATCTCTTTCGAGATTCCTTTAGAATGTACTGCAATTAATCCAATGGATCGAAAAATTAGGAAGAATGGCGGTGCCGAAGGAAACCGGCTGGTGCAATTATCGCAGCGACCAAAGAAGCCGAAGAATCTCGGAAATGCTGAAAGCAGCCGGTCTTTCGCGTGCAACCGTAGGCAAGTTAAGAGCCACTTCGCCGCGATCTTGCAGGTTTAGAAAGTTCGAGCATTACCGAGCAAGATTAGGGTGAGAAAATTCGCAGAGCTCGCTCGCGGTTCGGGAACGCGGCAGCCGAGGGTGTTTTAATGGGCCTCGATTAGCGAAGCAAGGCGCCAGGGAGCCGTAGCCAACCGGTACAGAGAGAGAAAGAGCGCAACGATCAATCGCTGGCGCGTTCATTTCCTTGTCGAAACGCCGTCGATACTCCCGGGACCGGAACAGCTACTTTCTCGAGCAGTTACGGAGTTCTAATCTTTTTACGCGGGCCCCCTCGAGCGTTCTCGAACAGAAGCGCGAAGTTTCTTACTGGAAAACAGAACGCGGCGTTTCTTAGAGAAGCAATCTTTTATCTTTTTTCGAATACGTGCAAGAAGGTATGTAACCAGGTGATAAATTAGAAGAACTGAGTTTAAGAAAGCGATATAATTAAACGAAACGAGGACGAAATTAAAAAGGCAGGAAGTAAATACATAATTTGAGAATGAGAAGATAAATCATGGTGGAATATAAACAAAGTGAAAGCGCGCATACAGTGGCTGGGAAATTATTATTTCGAATTATTTTCCCTACAAACTTTTTATTCTTATATTTTACATGTTACACTTTGAAATATCCTTATTACTTTAACAAGGTACAACTATCGTGATTATATCGATAAAATTTGAAACGATATATTTTATAATCTCTAGTTAAAAACTTAAAACAATTGCCAGATCGATATTTGAGTACACTGACGCAAACACCGCGCTAAACACAATAGCGTGGAAGAAAAAAATCTGAAGACAATGCGAGGCCTTATCCGTGACAAATTCTGATGAAGCACAAAGCGCAGAAAAGCCATTAAACTTGACGCCTTTAACGATCGTACGTGAGTCATCGTAACTGTTAGCCAACAGAGTCCCTGAACTAAATACGCCATCGCTACCTAACGTTCCTTTAAACCTCACCTGCTTACTGCAATCATTGAACATCTCACACAGAGCGAACTGACCATCCAACCACGGAGTTAACTCCTGCAACCAATCATTCACCTCTCTCACATGGAAATAATCCATCCACAACTCAATCTGAACCCTCATCCCTATAATTTGATCCAGGGCAAAAGCAAAGATCACGTTGGATAACGAACAATGATGGCTGGTGGGCTGAAGGAAGCGGCTCGCAATCCGATCAGGACCCAAGCGTGTCGTATCCTAGTTGGTGGAAATCGCCGCTTGAAATTCAGCATCGGTTGATCGCGGCTGGGAACGCGAGCCTCGTACCCGAGCGGTACACGCGGCAATTTGCGTGTTCGCGGATCCTCACACGTATTATTTCGCGGGACCCAGGGAAATGTGTAATTCAAATGAGTTACGAGCGGTATCGCACTCCTGGGAAGTAGGTGCTAAGCGGTCGGATATGCTGATAGAGCGGCAGTGATACGTACGACTGGAGGTGGGATCGCGATGGGGTTGAAAAGCGGCCGGTAAGAGAGAAACGGATGTATAGAGAGACACGGAAGAGTAGAGACGAGAGTGTGTGAGGAGGGGACACGATACGGTTATAGCGGAGGGATAGGGCGCGACGAGAGCTCTGTTTGTAATAGTCTGTGATGGTACGCGGCGATGAGATGTGATCGCTTGGCGATGAGCTGTGGGCGACCTGATGGTCCCGCAGCGCTCTGCCATGCTCGCCTCAACTCCTGCACTCTCTCGACCAACCTCGTACCAGATCCAGTTACTGCCTACACGGCTGTCCGGCGCAATCTCTTTTTTCCCTCCCTCCCCTCCCTTGAATCTTTATCGCCGTGCAGGAATCCGCCGCGATTTTCCGCGCTGCCTCGTGCGAAGCTTGGAAAATTGCGGCCCGGGTCCTCGCCTTCTCTGGTCCACGAATACGCACATGGTGCACGCGTGGATCGATTTGATGAATGCCTAGCGAGTTTTTAATCTTGGCTAAGGGTGAGAGACTCGCTCCGCTTGTTACCACGCGTTGTAATTGCTTGGAAGGTTAGGTTTGATGCGATGTATTGGAAACGAGCGATGTCGAGGGGTTAGGTTAGGTTCGCACGTTCGGTGAAAGTTTCGGCGAGGGAATTGCAGCGAAATGTCCCTGCGATTTCTTTATTCGGCAGGGTACATTTTCTTGCGATACTACGCTGTGGCGGTTAATTTCGAGCGAGATATTCGTAGCCAGGTTAACAATTTTTCGTTACTAAGCGATGTAACAGACAACGTTACTTTGTGGTCTATGAATAATTTTTCATCTATGAATCGTCAACTGGTTTTTCAATGAAAATCACGGCTATTTTTGGTATCAGAAAATGTTATCACGAAGACTTTCAACGCTTCATCTCAATATGTTTATATCGAGGTATGTATAATTTTGTTATACGATAGACTAGATTGGCCGCGTGGTAGTGACACACGTATGTGAATATGAGTATATTGAAGTATGTGTGTACACAGCGCCTGGTACAACAGATGAATGTAACTGTTGCATTGGTAGCGCGGTAAAGATGCTGAGACAAAGAGAGTGCTGAGACGCGTGCAAATGGTATCCACGAATATCCTGGCAATCGTTCATTAAATAGATCTAAAACTATGTTAATATGAATCCTAAGTGTAACCTTAGTATTCTTTTACTTTTATTTCGGCAAACCCATTTGCATCCAAGCGCGGATTATTACGCAATCGGACGATTGTCTTCTATCACCAAGCGCCATTATCTGCCATTATGAGTAAGCACTATTGATCTTAATTAAATTTAACAAATTCAAATTTAAAAAATATTCCAATTTTACAATGTAAATTAAAATTTACTTGCTCCAATGAATTTTTATTTTAAGTACCATATTTGCGACGTACCATTATGTATTGACCATTTTAAAGAATTCCACCAGATATAAATTTCTATCTTAATCCAAATCATTTTTTTTTTAAATAAATAATTTTTACTTTGTCGGCATCTCGCTTATGTCAGTTTATTATTTTCTAAGCAAGTCTTACTTTTGTTGTGACAATCTTTTTAACTGCCATTATGAGATCTTAATTAAATTTAACGAATTCAAATTTAAAAAATATTCCAATTTTACAATGTAAACTAGAATTTAGTTGCCCCAATGAATTTTTATTTTAAGTACCATATTTGCGACGTACCATTATGTATTGACCATTTTAAAGAATTCCACGAGATATAAATTTCTATCTTAATCTAGATCATTCTTTTTAAATAAATAATTGTTACTTTTTTCCTCTGTTATAAAGAATATAACACATTGTCTACCACTCGTTTTGGATAGTAAATTTTCGACAAACTCTGAAGAATTCGGATGCCATTTACTGCACCTACGACCAGCCAGTCAGTTGAACGCCGCTGATGCCTTCTGTTGTCCTCTTAAGTTGAGCCATGATGCAAATGGGTTAAGATGCACAATTCTCAACAGCTTGATTTTTATTTAACAACAAGACGCACTTTTCACTGGAAAAGCGACAGGAAACGTTGGTGCAGGCGCTGGCACGGCTCTCATAGTGAAAGCAAGCAAGCAGAAATCACCGAAGACCACGGAATCGAAGACTATACTTCGGTGGAAGGATCGTACCGTTCCAACGACCGTTCACCAGTCCGCAGGATCTTCACGGTCGTGATAAACGGTAGTTTGAGGCAGCGCGGCAAAGGAACGGCCGATGCAAAGTGATAACATAATCAGGTGATAATGTGGCAGTCATATCTCATGGCGAGAACCCGAGCGAGAAGTTAAAAGCAAGCGTAGACGAAGATAGAGGGAGAAAGAGCGTGTTGGCGTAGGAGGGGACGGTGAAAGAAGATGGTAAGGGCTCTGCAGAAGGTGGAAAAGAGAACGGAAGGTGGTTCTCTCTCATTGGCTAGCTTGCTTCGCGTCTAGACCCTTCGAGAGGGTAGGAGGAACGCGACGAATGACAACACCATTCGAGGAGAGTGAGTTTTCGCGAACAGCCGCTGTTATCTTCTAAATAAGGGGTTGCCAGGACTGATTCGACGATGATAACGTTTGTCGAGATGCATTCTCATTATTTTGCCTGATACTGTCGAGAAGGTGAATTGATTAAATTGCCAAGCAAACGTAAACGCCGATTTTCGTTTGTTTTCATTAATCCTGCGTTCAGATCCCCTTTCCTCTGTTCATGATTTTCAAATGGCGTGCCAATTAGATTCGCGTGGCCTCCTCCATTACCGTATCATCGTATTATGCGCTGAATGGTGTGTAGCATGGAGTATAAAACAGATTAAACAGCACCTTGTAACACGTTCATCGCGCACCTTCTTTTTATTTCTACGATCTTGTTCACTGACAGATCATTTCCATACTGTAAATGTAAATATCAACTATTACGAAAGCTCTGTTTACAATTTTATGATCGTTAGTTTGCATTCGACTACTGAAAACCACGTGCCAGCTCTTCCTTCATATCCTGCAAAATGGTCACGTTAATAAAAATTGGAATTCCATCATTTGCCAAAATATCATCCTTCGATGTCAGCTTGAACGTTCAGCAAACATGTTCTTTATAAAAGTAACACGATGTTGCAACGATCCAAGTCTTAACATGTTGTTAACCAATATCCTGCATCCGCAGGTACTTCTCTACTGACCGGTGATTCAATTTCTCAAGAGTATCCTTCAAACTGGGAACTAGACTCGGAGGAAGCCTTCAATAAGACCTTTTCCTTCAATGTATACCAACGAAACGTTCGGTATCTGCTCGGTATCGCGTTTAAATTCTCTTTTCGTTAATTTTCCTCGGAAGGAAGCTGAATCGAGTTGACCTGGTTCCGGCGCGAGTACAATCGCGTTAGAAACAAATGCAGGGGAGAGCAAGCAATACTCGTGAAGATGGGAATGTATCAAATGCGAGTTAGGGCCACGGCCAGCAGCCTGTGCTTCGCAAACCCACCTCTCTCTTTTCTTATCCTTCTCTTTCTTACGGTTCCTCTCTACTCAACAGGCCTTCCCTGCTTTCCTTTCTCCCTCACTCACTCTCCACTTATTATTTGTAGCCACAGCGTGGTGGTTTGCCGGCGCGCACCAGCATCCATTTAATCTCTCTCAGTGAGAAGCGTTTCTTTGATCAGCGCGCGACCGCATCTGCCTGGTAATATCTCAAGCTGGTCCTGCAACCGGCGTCCCGGGCGCGAGCTCCCCGTCTTGCCCGCACCGAGGCATTTGTTGCTGTCAACCGGCACCTCGGATAGTCTCTGTACCCGTTGACTGCGCGCTCTTCCCTTCCCCTTGCTGCTTCATTCTCTTCTTTTTCTGCCGCGTTTCCACTCATCTTCGTCCTCGTCATAGTCTTCTTCTTCTTCCTTCACCGGACCCCTTTGGTCGCTGCCACGAGGCTTCGAACGTTCGCGTGAGCCCAAGTCGCGTGCATATCGTCGTTCCACCACTTTCGACCAATGGAAATCCTGTATTTTTCGTCTTTGCATGCGTGACAGGCTGTTTCTTAAAAAGACCGATTCTTATAAACTTGCCGATGGTTTCTGTTGATTTTAGAAGACCATGGTTATTATGAAAGAACGTACAGATCGAAGAATTTGAAAGCTCGTGCAGCTATTTTTCACTCTACTTTTTACAATGTACTTTGTACAATAAAAACATGTCGCGCAAAAACGTGTGTGGTGGATTAGGCTCGTGATAGTTGTAGTCGATTGTGGATGTCGCTGCTGAGGTTCTAATACTGTATTTACTTCAAATTATTTGTATCGTGGAAGAAAAATATCGGACACGGGCACCAAGGATTCGAACCTGGGTCCCGAACGTTGGTAACTTAAAGCGCTAACCACTGCGCTATCGTCATCAAGTTTTAGTTAATGTCTAGTGGCGGTATTTGTTGTCGAGTGCTGCCACAAACGTATTAACTTGGGAGGAGAATCGCGAGGGCAATGGACATTAATCAGACGAAATATTTTGGCTTCTGGTATTTCGAGAGGGTTTCCATAATTAATACTAACCGATTCTACCTGTCTTGCGCAATTTTTATCCTATTTCTCATGTTTCGAGAAGCGTAACGACGCATCCTTAATTCGTTCGAGCTTCGTTTCTTAGATGTTGCCGTGTACGTTTCACTTTCCTTATTCCGTCCACTTTATCTTCCGCGGTAGAACGGTTCTTAAGAAGATAAGAATCTTCCAGAAAATAGTAACAAATTGAACAATTCGTCGCGTATTTCCGTTCACTGCCATCGAAACTTTCATTTTATAGATATCATCAAACTTTGCTGTTCAGGAAACACATTTCCCTCGCTTTCTGAACTATGAAATATGAGCCTCTTTATAGAAACACGAATTATCTTAATTATATTTAACGTATGCGCATACGGTAGAGCTATTTGAGTCGTATAACTTTCAACATGTTGAAGAACTTGAACTTTACATTTGATAATCAAGCTTCTTATAGAACACCATTAGTCCTTCGTATGGTGAATAAAATGAAATAAAATAACGTACATGCGCTATTGAATTATGGCAATTACAAGCGAGTATATTAATATTAATTGGACAAATTTTCCTTTCCTTTTTATAAAGTCTCCTATCGCCGAGGAGAACTATCAATCTGCTGTGCTGAGCTGTAAATGTAATTACACGATATATTTCACTGTTTATCACGCCACTGATAACGACTTTGATAATCTGTTTCCAAATATAAATCTTTTAAAAGCTCTTCACAACTCAACTTGATGTAATTAAATTGCTAGTGTCTTTCTTTTACAGACATCTTTAGTCGAACCTTGTGATCTTCATTTTGATAGAACAAAGTGGATCATTAGAACAAAATGTAGCGCATTTGTATTTCCTTGCAAAACGAAAGAAACTTTTCGGACGACCTAATACTTAGGTCGACGCAAGTATTCATCTGACCCGAAAACCTTACCCCATCGAATCGATAACTTCGACTTTCATCCAGATAAGAAGAGCTCGAGCTGCGATGAACAGTCGTCTCTTCTTCGAGCTTCCTTACGATCACGAATTATTGCCAGCGTTTTGTCCACCTGGTCCACAGGATATTCATGCAGGAACTTTTCACGATCGTAATCCGCTGAAGGGGCACTGGCGCTCGCTTTAAAAAATACTTGAGCGGCCGGTATTTGTCATTTAATTAACAGCTAGTGTATTTGCACGATCGTTAACAGCGACCTGGGGTCTGTCGTGAAAGAAGTCGGCTCGGTTGCGAAGAAAACAGGAAACGGAATGGAGTGCTCCTGTGTTGGGACAACTGGTTGCAAGGATATATTATAGGTCGCCAGCGGGGCACACACGCTCGCGTGTGAAGATGCACGCGTGTGAACACGCATAGGACATTGTGTAAGCGTGTGTGTAAAAGTGACTATGTGTATGGTAGTAATATGTAACGCACTTTGGAGTAATGCTACGTCAAAGCCAGCGCCACCGAAAATATGAGCCGGCTGCCGAGCGCCCCGCTAATGCTCGCCCATTTATTATGCTTACATTATTTCGAGATTATTAGTCTTCTCCTCCTCTTCTAAAAACCTTACGTAATGTTTTGACTCGCGACCCGCCGCCGCTACCGCGCTAATGTCGCTGCAAATAAGCGGCGCGGGCCTGCTCGAAAATTTCGCTGGCCCGTTCGCGAGCTACCCCTAATTCCTCACTTTCCTGCTCGTCCTACATTCTGTCCCCGTTGTTTCTTTTTTTTTTTTTTCACGTTCGTCCTGATTACCGAGGAATAGCTAGCACGGGAATTTTGAGCCGCAAAGGTAGGTCGGTTCGTATTTGATAACGTCATGCCAGGTGAATTAAAATAAAACGACCGAAAGGATGTAGAAATGTAGTTAGAGACGTTAGAATGAGAATTATGTGTGGGTTTGTTATTATCCATTTTGATAGGCTGCTTCTACTCTTAGGAGTTTTCATGAAGCTTTGAACAACCTGTGTTTACGTTTTCCGTTTGATTATTCCCACAGGGTACACTTAGAATATTTGGCTTTTTCATTTAGTTTAAGACATCCCATTTAGAATTTAAAATATTAATTTAAATAATAATGTGTAGGTTTGTTATTATCCATTTTCATAGGTTGGATTTTTCACGAAGCTTTGAACAATCTGTGTTTACGTTTTCTATTTGATTATACTCATAGTGTACACTTAGAATGTTTGGTTTTTTCATTTAGTTTAAGACATCCTATTTAGAATTTAAAATATTAATTTAAATAATAATGTGTGAGTTTGTTATTATCCATTTTCATAGGTTGGATTTTTCACGAAGCTTTGAACAATCTGTGTTTACGTTTTCTATTTGATTATTCCCATAGGGTACACTTAGAATGTTTGGCTTTTCCATTTGTTTTAAGGCATCCTATTTACGA
The DNA here is from genome assembly GCA_037178635.1 of Bombus dahlbomii. Taxonomy (NCBI): domain Eukaryota; kingdom Metazoa; phylum Arthropoda; class Insecta; order Hymenoptera; family Apidae; genus Bombus; species Bombus dahlbomii. The sequence continues at coordinate 2,225,521 of CM074118.1, forward strand.
TTTAGAATATGAATTTAGATAATAATGTTTGGGTTTATTATTATCCACTTTGATAGACTGGTTCTACTCTTAAGACTTTTCACAAAGCTTTGAACAATCTGTGTTTACGTTTTCTATTTGATTATTCCCATAGGGTACACTTAGAATGTATGGCTTTTTCATTTGTTTTAAGGCATCCTATTTACGATTTAGAATATTAATTTAGATAATAATGTTTGGGTTTATTATTATCCACTTTGATAGACTGGTTCTACTCTTAAAATTTTTCACAAAGCTTTGAACAATCTGTGTTTACGTTTTCTATTTGATTATACTCATAGTGTACACTTAGAATGTTTAGCTTTTTCATTTGTTTTAAGGCATCCTATTTACGATTTAGAATATTAATTTAGATAATAATGTTTGGGTTTATTATTATCCACTTTGATAGACTGGTTCTACTCTTAAAATTTTTCACAAAGCTTTGAACAATCTGTGTTTACGTTTTCTATTTGATTATACTCATAGTGTACATTTAGAATGTTTGGCTTTTTCATTTGTTTTAAGGCATCCTATTTACGATTTAGAATATTAATTTAGATAATAATGTTTGGGTTTATTATTATCCACTTTGATAGACTGGTTCTACTCTTAAGACTTTTCACAAAGCTTTGAACAATGTATGTTTATATTTTCTATTGGATTATTCCCACAGGGTACACTTAGAATGTTTGGCTTTTTCATTTGTTTTAAGGCATCCTATTTACGATTTAGAATATTAATTTAGATAATAATGTTTGGGTTTATTATTATCCACTTTGATAGACTGGTTCTACTCTTAAGATTTTTCACAAAGCTTTGAACAATCTGTGTTTACGTTTTCTATTTGATTATTCCCATAGGGTACACTTAGAATGTTTGGCTTTTTCATTTGTTTTAAGGCATCCTATTTACGATTTAGAATATTAATTTAGATAATAATGTTTGGGTTTATTATTATCCACTTTGATAGACTGGTTCTACTCTTAAGATTTTTCACAAAGCTTTGAACAATCTGTGTTTACGTTTTCTATTTGATTATACTCATAGTGTACACTTAGAATGTTTGGCTTTTTCATTTGTTTTAAGGCATCCTATTTACGATTTAGAATATTAATTTAGATAATAATGTTTGGGTTTATTATTATCCACTTTGATAGACTGGTTCTACTCTTAAAATTTTTCACAAAGCTTTGAACAATCTGTGTTTACGTTTTCTATTTGATTATTCCCACAGGGTACACATAGAATGTTTGGTTTTTTCATTTGTTTTAAGACATCCCATTTACGCTTTAGAATGTTAATTCAAATAATAATGTGTAGGTTTGTTATTATCCATTTTGATAGGTCGGTCCTACTCTTCGGATTTTTCATGAAGCTTTGAACATTTTCTATTTGATGATACCCGCAGAGTACACTTAAAATGTTTTTTCATTTATTTTAACATGCTATTTACGCTTGAAAATATTAATTCCGTAATGTAATATCGAAAGGCTTGTTGAATCGTGAGTTACATTTCACTTTGATTCAGGGTGTTCTTCGTACTATATTTCAATTTTTCTAGTATTGAGATATGTGTAATCTTGTGTGCCATACTAGATTAGCTCCGTAGTAGTGGCACACGTATGTGAGCATGAATGTATGGAAGTATGTGTGCGCAGCGTCTCGAAAAACAGAAAAATGCAACTGTTCCATCGGTAGCGCGGTTAAGAAGATTGTGAGATAAAGAGAGCGCCGAGACGCGTGCAAATGTGTATCCACAAATATCTTGTGAATCACATATTAGATAAATCTGAAACTATTTTCATATAAATTCTAAGTATAATCTAAGTGTTCCTTTAGTTTTATTTCGCCGATTAAGATCCACAATTCTCAACATTTAATATCTATGCAAAAATGAAAAATGATGAACTAAATCACAGCGTCTATCGTTGATAGCTAAACATTTGTAAGATGTACCAACGTTGAACTTTCCCAGAAGTTGAAATTAAATTTCTTACGAACAAAGATACTACAACGAGATAATCAAAATCTACTCTTCTCCATATCATTCGAAGAATTTTAAATTCCTTTACTCCTTTGCCTCTTTCGCAATCGACGCAAGGCGGCGTGACGTACTTAGCTAGGGGTTCGTCCATGGAACAACGGGCGAGGAAATCCACGTACACAGGTGAACGAGCGCGCAACGTGAATTAGACAGCTGTCAAAGTCCCGCGGAGGAGAAGATCGAGTGGCCATATATGTGGTGCGCGAAAGGGCATCAAGAGAGCTTAGAGGAGAGGGTGCAAGAGAGGTGGTGGAGAGGGAGGGTTTGGCAGGCAGGCGAATGGATTTGGATGTGGAATGGAAGCAAGGCAATAGTAGGAGCGCTAGACAAAGACAGTGGTATGCCGGGGAACAGGCGGAGAGCAACGGGAGATGCTGGAAAGGGGACAAAAGAGGGAGAGGGGGTGAGCACTGATAAATACCACGCCATTTCTCTTTGTGCTCCCCGGCGAGAGCACAAACACAGGGCGGCTCCCTTCGTTTCAACCTGAGCGAGAGTAGCTACCTAAACCTTCCTCTCTTCTTATTCCTCTCTCTCTCTCTCTCTCTCTCTCTCTCTCTCTCTCTCTCTCTCTCTCTCTCTCTCTCTCTCTCTCTCTTCTTTCTGTTCCTTATCCCTCCTCATCTCCTTTGTGCCCGACTTCGACTTTACCCTCCCGCTTTTCTCTCTCTCTTTCTCTTTCTTTCTTTTTCTCCTCTTACCCTTTCCCAGTGTATATTCCCGTCTCTCGATCGTTTCACCATCACTCTGTTTATCTTTCGATATTTCCCAGGTTTCAGCTTTATCGCGACTTGCGGCGAGATTAGCTTAGCGAGCAAGGATTAACGACGTTCGATGAATCTGCAGCGTATTTTATGTCGGACAAGCTTCGATTGGTTCGGACAGTTGTGGCCAATTGTGGTATCAGTGACGATCTTACTTACAGATAACTGCGAATAAAGCGAAGCTGCGATAAAATGAAACTTGTGTGCTTCTATTACAACTATTGGGTTGGCAACTATGTGATTGTGCACTTTGTCAATACCACCTAATAACAAAGTCCGCAATCATTTAATCGCCAATCCAATATTCATGTGCAAATTTGCATGAATTACATGAATACAAAAAATTAAAAATTACATGAATAATTAAAAAAATTACATGTATGGAATTAAGGAAAAGAAATACTTCAGATATTTCCCACATTCTTACGTATTGTAGTCTGTATATCTTTGCAGATTAACATTTTCCAAATAAATAGTCAAACACGTTTTAATTATAGTTACAATTACTATACGTATTCGTAAAGGCTTGGAGATAACAAGATTCTTCGGACAAACGTAGATGTATTCTGCGCGAAAAATTTGACTTTTCAAGGAAATACGTAGATTATATCAGGATACTTTCAAAGAGAGTGTTACAACTAAGGCGATAATCCTCGATAAAACGAACGTATGCGATTTGTGTTGATCAAGACGATGAAGTTTTATAAAGAGAAGGGTTGAAACTCCTCGCGAGCAGATGATCGATGATCGACAGGATCGTTTGAAGGACAAAACAGATACGTTTAATCCCGGAGGCGAGTCATCTCGCGTGTTTCCGATGCTTCGCAGAGGGGAACAAGCGGTGAAGTAATTAAGAAGCCTTTTTTTCGATGGATTTTCTCCAGCAGCAGCTCGCACGAATGGCGGCCAATGCCCGATTTCTCCTCAGGGATTGGTTTTAAAATTAATGCTGTGTTTCTCCGTTTCGGCTCTTAATGGATTCTGGGAGGAGCTCAGCGAGAACCAATCGCCTTCTGCAGACAACCTGAACCGAAGTGAAAGCATGACACCCACGAAACGATGCCGGCCGCTTCTCGAGATTAGGTCGTATTCACGACTTTTTCCCTTTTCCCTACCTTCGTCCCACCACTGATCCGTTTGCTTACCTGGTCATCGACTAGGGTCCATCGGTCTCAGCGACGTTCTTAATGGTAACGTAGTATAAAAACTCGTTTGGCGGTGCCTGGTGGATGGTCGCGACACGCACTAACATAGGAAATCGATGAGATATCGAGACTGGAATTTTACATTGGCTTTCAAACGGTAAATTACATTGCGTAAGTTTCATTAGTTTCGAATCTCAGGAAGAAAATAATCGGAAAGAATAGTTGTTATTTGAAATCGAGTCTTCCAAGTCTTTTATAATCCATCGTTCTGAAAATAACTAAATTTCCTTAGAATAGGAACATGCTAGCGTAAAACATCGCAGTTTGAGTTTGTAAGAATAAATAGAAAAAATAAGGAAATTGTAAAGTAATTTACCACTTGTCAAGACTGTGCCCGTACAAAGCTCAAAGAATTCTCGCATTAACTGATCTTCCACATTCTCGTAGATGTCACATGTACATGTGAATACAATTACACGTTCCAGCAGCAACTTCATATTTCACATCGGTATTATGATCGGATCTTTTGTCAAGCATTAACACGATCGTCTCATCCCTAGTTCGATAAATTCATTCTCCTTAATATCAGTCAGCCATAACGAAAACCAGAAGATTTATCAATATCTTCGATATCCACCTACTCTGGTGTAAACCGCCCACGCACAAACCATCCGAATCACAGCCTATTCAATGTCAACCGGGATGAAGCAGATAAACGGAGGTTGTCCACACTTTTTGCCCCTGAAGCACATGCACATAACTGTTCCTCGTTTCCCGTACCATGAATAAACTAACGTTGGTGCGTATAGCGTTTTCATTCCACTAGAATATCGACGCAGTGCCTGCTGAATAATAATCGGCCGACTACGAATCGAGTTCCGTTAGGTTAAGCCGCGAAAAGAAGAAACCAACGATCCCACGACGCAATGATGGCCGCGTACAAAGGCCGCGAATCGCTGACGTAGCGGCCGTTTAGTAGGTACATTGAGGCGTGGGCGTAGAACGGACGGTGCGTAGGCTAGCCAGGATTAAGACGTCAGGCGCCCGCGGCGCTTGATTAATGCAGCGCATTCACGGCAACGAAAAGATCCTGCGCCCTTTGCGGGATCTCGCGCGAGCCTCCGCAACCTCCGCCGAGAAACCACGTTCGCCGTTTTTCTAGCGGACACGTAACGAATAGCGAAGCGAACGAGCCGACCACTGCACCGTAACATCGCGGACTTCTGCCGCGATCGTTTGACGACACTGCACCACTCCGAGAATTTGTCCAGTTCCTTTCAGCTGTTTCATATATCGAACTAATGCCAATCGATATTGTGAATAATATTGGAATTTAGGGATTTTTTCAAGCTCCAGAGAGTATCTGGGGAATTTAGTAACATTAGGTTATCCGAAAAGTTTCTTTTGTTTTATAAGGAAATAATAGACGTACGATGTTTTTTGTTTTTGTTGAGAATTGTGGATCTTAATTGCCGAAATAAAAGTAGAAGAACACTACAGTTACACTTAGAATTCATATTAAAATAGGTTTAGATTTATTTATTAAACGATTTCTAGGATCTTCGTCGATACGCAATTAGACGCGTCTCAGCACTTTCTTTGTCTCACCATCTTCGATACCACACTGCCAATGGAACAGTTACATTCATCTGTTTTTCGAGACGCCGCGCACACACATACTTCCACACACTCATATTCGCATACGTGTGTCACTACTACGCGGCTGATCTAGTCTAGCACACAAAATTATGCATATCTCAATAGTTTTATATTAGTTTATTGAATTATACACGTAATAATAGAAATAGAATGAAAAGAATATAGAACGATAAAAGAGAAATTGTTGTTCATCTATTATCGCCTTACGAAACGAAAGAAACTTTTCGTATAACCTAACAAGTATATGGTGATAGTCTCAAGATTGCTGTATAGTAGAATTTCGTTTGTTTGAACTTTATTAATTTGAAGGAAGATACTAGGAAAGGTATTGGTGATTTTTAAAAGCTTCTCGTAGAACTTTGTTTATACGAATTCCATTCATTCGAAGCATTAGAGAATTTAGTAATTCTTATCTCGGTAGAATTTCCATTTATGTGAGTTTCATGTATTTGAACGAAATTTTACTTTCTGTTAGATCCAATGAACTGCTGGCCATTGAATGTAACTCATATGAACGTAAACTCCTACTATAGTTACGAAAAGTCATAGGTAGTTGGAAGCATCAATGAACTCTTACAATACAAATTGCTTGTCCTGAGACGTGTAATACAAATGGAACTCTACTGTATATTCAAATCTGTATATTCTTGGAATATATGACACATCACTTATATTTAATGTATTACATTAAACTGTTAGGTTTGAATCTTCTCTAAAAAATCCGACATTTCAGACGATCATCATTCATACACTGAACTATATACAGACGCAAGAGGAGTCGAGAAAGTGTTAATGTATTCAGCAAAACTTGAAACTTTCAACTCCTTAGTACCTTGAAACTTATTTGGAAACCTTGAAAGCGACGTTTCATTAAAACTGGTCATTGAAACTCGAAAGTAATTATCAGTGTCTGCTGAGAATCTGGTAGCTTCAAGGACGTTGAACGTAAGCACACAGTTAACCATGGGAAACAGGTATCGTCTCACTTGATATTATTATACCTCGAGAACGAAAGGGGCGAAGGTTTCCTCGCACATATATACACACGCTATCCTTTTCATCCATTTTGCTTCAAGATCAAGGTGATCGATTAGATTGGCACGTTAATAGACGAAATTGTCTGAATATTACAGACACGCAATACAAACTTTTTCCATCTAAAATTACCGATAATTTGATGATTAGGCTGGATTATTAAGCAATTACCAACGATAAAAGAGCGAATATCGAGCCGCTGTTGACAAAGCCACGGCAAATCGGTTGTTCGTACATGCTTGGGATAACGAGCTCATTAACCAAAGATCACCCTCCTCCATCGAGAGCAGATCACCTGTCAGTATGGCGTCGATAACCGTCTGCACCTGCGAGGGCTTGATTGTAGCTAATGTAGAGGCACTCTTTCGCCTCGATTAATGACGCACAGGAAAATGACTTCCTCCACGATACCGCGAAACCGATTCAGCTACCACGTCGATTAACCATCGTGAAATATTGTAATTTCTTTGTCACCGTATAAACAGGTGGAAACGAATCGTTTAGTATCTTAAAATTTAAATACTAAATATTGTGATCTTCAATTTTTGTATTAAAATTATATTATAATTTTTGTATTTTTAATACTTCAAGATTGAAAATTGAAAAATAGAATAGAATATCAAAAGAATATAAAAATAGAAAGAAAATTAAAGCTTGCAATATAACAGTATATCTCTATTGATAAAAAGTTTCTTCAAATTTTAAAGTTATTGATATGTATGATTTTTCGTTTCAATTTTATGCTAGTTATATTGCAAGTAACGCAAAGAATACAGTGGGGGAGGACGAGTTAACCGATCATTGGAATTCTCAACCTCTGGGGTATAATTATTTCTTTGTTTACCAACCTCTTACTTTTAAATGTATCGTTTCATTCTTATTACAAGTAATTTATGTAGGTAATATTTACATTTGCAAGAACTAACATTCATCTAACTAAAATTAATTTGCCTTTGTCAACTTTCAAGTATATGATTATAGAAGTTTGCAGTTAAGTTTCTGCTCTAGAATTCTCTACCCTCGTTAATAAACTGACTCGTCGACAGACCAGGTAGCTCGTAGTTTCGCATCTCGGGCATCTTACGATTTTCGAGGTCGAAAATTTCAAAGGAACGGTCAATCAACTTCCGTCTCTGGTTCTCGAAGATCGCTTCACAATTGAAACGTCACGAAAACGAATGGCTACACGTCAGTTTGGATGGAAAAGCCATTAACGAACATGATCCTCGAAAAGAAACTGAACGCTGAAGGGGTTCTCGAACCCTTATTATCGTTACAACTAATTTTTCTTGACTGCTGAGAAAAATTCACTTCACTGCTCTACGAGAACGACCTTTGACTCAACGGAATTCAAATTTTTCCAGATTTATCCTGTCATCTCCGTATCTTTCTGTATCCTCAAACAAAGCTACCATCCAATATCCCCAGTTCAAATCTCGAGCAAACAAAAAGCCTACCTCGTAAGTGACAATTTACACATCGAATAAATCCATAGCTTCTAAACCCATCTACTATTTTATCATCCCCTATTTCCAAACAAGATTTCCATCAAACATCCCGACTGTTTGAATTGTCGAACAATTGTCTACCCATGACCTAGCAAAAGTAAACAGTGGAAGATGAAGAAGGAAAGGGATTGCCCGATTCGTGGCGGAAACAGAGCGACATCCGATGCTAGGGCTACGTGTCGAGACAGTGGATGGACAGGACGAGATCCGTTGCATAGGACACCCAATTGAAACGTCCCGGAACGAAGGATGGATGGCTGTCACTAGCGTGAGGGAGGTCTGACCGTGCGAGCACGGTTGCCATTTTGAATTCCCCTCGATTGCTGGGCCGAGTTTGAGGGATCGTAGGCGGAGATGAAGCTTTTACACCGTGGAACGAAGACGGGAGATGGAAGGCTGGTCGGGATGGATGCCGTTCAGAAGACGACCAGGTACCCAGGCCTGATACCTCGTACAAGGATACACCTTATTCCGAGCAGAGGATAAACGCGGTAAGAGAGAGGCGCGGCCCACGGCGTCATTTATCATTGCTGAAGCTCATTAAGGCCGAATCTGCCGCACGCTGATCGTCTGGGATTACACTTTCCTCTGGTCGGATCCCTCCGGCGCTTAACCCTCCATCCTTTCGGTTCTCTGTTCGCTTCCTTCCTTCTTGCTTTCACCATACTATCCTTCGTTCTTCCAATGGATACACGTTCGTTCGTTTGTGTGTTCCGGGGTGCTCTCGTTACGAGAGATTCTCCGCTGTACCCAGCACGATCTGCTCGCCTGTCGATGAGCTGATTGCTGTTTGGATACACACGGACGCTCCCTGTTGGCAAGGGAGTTTATACGTGCGTAAGAGAAATGGCGGTGGCTGGTCCGTTTGTTCAGAATGGATTTCCAGCCAGGATTCTCTCTGTTACGAGCTAACTTCTTCGGCAGGTATTGAGTCGTCAAATGTGCCGATTGCTTCTTCGTGAATCTTTTGTAATTGGGAGGTTAGTATTTCCAATTGACTACTGTCTTTAGTTTGGAGCTTTTCATTATGGATCCTGTTCAGAATAGTTTTAATAGGAACCAGTCTAATTGGTATGATCATCTGTATTTGAATAATTGCATACTTTGTTATATTCAAATGTTTACTAGTGTTAAGTGATTGCTCATCTGCATATATTCACCTACTGTAATCACCACTTTCTCGTACTGTGTCGTTTTTCTTACCTCCAGTTCCGCCAGCCAATGCCACGTTTATTTGTTAACCGCATTTATTTATTTGCTCCGTGTCTTAAAATAGGATTCTTCACTGATATTCTACGAGAACAGTATAAGCAGCTTCTTACTTCTCAGAAAATAAATTTTCAGAATTAAACAATCTTGAAAACTTATCGTCTTTTCTTATACTCATCAATCTCATTACAGTCTCGTTATCAGGACAGAGAGAATGTTTCATTACCAAACGCTCAACAACTTTCTAACGTGCAATTTCAGCAGAGGATAGCAAACGCCAAATTCTGCATGCAGAATTGTCGCTCTCACCGAGCCGCAAAGTACTCTTCGGCTGGTCTATTTGATCAGGCAGCATGCGATCGCTGCATCAACCCCGATCAATCTCGTTACAGTAGTTTCTTTCGCCAGACGACCACGAAGAGTTTCACTCGGGAACAGAATCACAAAGCGTGGCAACTTTAGCAGACGCCATTTACGCGCTCGTCGTTCTTTCCAGCTCCCGGCTCACATGCTGACCTCGCTCGGTTTTTCCGACCGGCCTCCGGGCGAAATCCGGCGAACGGTGCATTAACTCTCCAACCCGAGCAGCCTAATGACGCCACCGCGTCCCCATAGGGATCCTACGCTCGTGATTTCTTTCTCGCTGCTTTCTGTTACCAGTTCGGTCCTGGCTCATCTATCACGCCGCGAAAAAACTCGCTCCTTATATCGTGTCCTTCTCTCCTTTCTACCCGACTCTACCCGTCGTTCTATTGTCTATTATCGCTTCCCTTGTTTCTTCTGCCTCCTCCGCTCTCTGCTTCCAGATACGAACGTTGCGTTCTTCTTGAGCGAGTTGATCTTTGAAGAAAATTCTACACAAGAATTATCAAGATTATACTGAGATTAAAATAGGAATATTTCTTTTTTAGGCATTTGGATAATCCCTTGAGGAATTATTCTTGGAAGGAAACCGAATTCATTTTAGTTATAGTGCCAGCGATTCATAGTACTGTGTTCAAGGATTTGACAAAGAGCCTTCGATTATGTTGAGATTTGCAAGTAGAATAGTTATATTTTTGAAGACAATTATTTTGTAACTTTCATATTCTGTGAAATCACGTTCATGTTATTCGATAGGTCGCCGAGCCTGGTCTAATATCATTTAAATATAATACCATCGTCGTTTAGGAAAAGTCGGCACCCTATTTTAATCTTTCGTCGTAAAAGAGAAACTTCGCCGACATCTCTGAAGGCAAACGATCCACAGTTCCAAACCCCTCCTCCATATCCATCAACACCAACAATCCCCTGCTCCATGGCAATCTTTCGACCTTTCAACGTTTCTCAAAATATTTCTCGAATCCTAACAGAACTGACAAATATGGTTAAAGGGTGAATGTATCGAGCGGATGGGAAGATAGTTGGATGCGGAAAGGGGATGGTAAAAAGCAAAACGATCCATGAACCGGGTAACAAGACAGTGGCGGACACGACTAGGGACGAAGACGCTAGAACGAGGCATTTGTCGCGAGTAGAGCAAACACTCGCAACTCCATCAACGTCCCCGAAGTTTCTTTCGGGTGTTGCCTCGGCTACGGCTGTATTCAACGGCACGGAGCGTCGGTGTTCTATCGCTTTTCGGTTTTTGCCTGTCACCCCTGCCCCTCTTAAGCGCTACGACCGTGCGCTAGCAAACCACTCGTGGCTGCCCCCTCTGGCTGAGAAATGCCGCTACTTTTATTTTGCCGGTTCCCTACGTTAGCGATTTTTCCATCACCGCGGCGAGATATTTCACCGGCAATCTAAGAGTCGCAAATGGAGTCCACAATGAGGCAGAAATGGCTTGGCGCACTGATGGCCCCGGCATTTGTCTTCCCTCTGTTCCTTCCTTCTTTCCTCGTCCTCCTTCCTTTCCCTAGCTCGAGCACGCGTCTCTTTTCACCCCTCTCGTTGCAAGTTACGGTGAGATGACCAGTTCCTTATTCACGCTGCAATTGTTTTCCTTTAATCTTAGCTCGTTTCTTTTTTAATCGAACTATAGGCAAACGTATCCGTCCGTTGATTACATCGGTATACACCGTGTGCGAAGAGTTTGGATAGAAGGATAGAAGAGGATCCGAAGCTTGAGACGAGCATCCTGCCCCAATTAAAATATCCTGATCACCAAAGAGCAGAGGAAAAAAATAAAAAGTACGCGATCTCAAGACTCTTCATCTTTTCCAGTTTAACCGACCATCAGCTCAAGTGAAGACGCTTATTAACGACATCATTGCGGCCAGCTGCTGGTACAGGGCTATCTTTATGCAAAGAGCGCGTAAGCGTCGAGGAAAAGGGCAGAGGATCGTGGAACGCGGTCGTGCGAGTCAGCGCAGCCATCTCGAGGGCGCCACCGTCCCCGCCATCTTCTCCGCGCCGGGCAATAGCCGCGCAATTATAAGTCCATCAACGGCGAACGAAGCTCCGCGTTTTTCTGACGCCAGCCGCGAGTGCTGAAGAGAAGGAAGAACGGCCGCGCGAGCAAGAGGACGCTTTCTACGGTGCTCGGATCGTGTGCGTGGCGCGTACAGCGCTTTGCTCGAAAGAGGCAGAGACCGGTAACGCGGGCATTTCGTGCATCAAAGTCGGTCTGATGCGATTTTAATCGCGGCTACCCCTCCCGCTTTTTCTCCGCCCGCCGCCAAAGGCCTCGACTCTCGACAACCTCGGCCGGACCAACCCCTAGCCACCCGATCCGGTGTAAAACCGATTAATTTCATTCCTCTGCCCCTCGATATCGAAGGAATCTAGCCGCCGGCTGACGACAACCGGCTCCGCGTAATTCATGCCTTCTTGCCATTGTCGCCCTTTCGAATCTAGCCCCCCTATATATTAGCAATTAACCCTTGCAACGATCGAATTTCAGATCACGAGTCAAGGGTTTCTTTGAGTGCAGATTTTTACAGTCTGAAATACCGGTAATTCGAAATACAGCGAGATGGATCGAATGATCGATAAGATAGGCTAAGAATATTGTTCCTTATCAGTAGGCGAGAGAATGTAATTATTGAACTTTAAAGTAGTGGTCTGTTATAAATGGATCGTTTAAACGGATATCAGATACTGATTGTCCGATAGATTGTTAGTTTTATTATCCATTCACTCGTGTTGTTTGCCCCTGCCCATACATATCTGCCATTATAATTGCCGATAATCGACCACAAACTTCCTTTTGTCTTCTACCTTTTAATCCTAATTTTTATCACCAACCGTACATTTTCCAGATAGGAGTAGGTATACATAACTTTAGCGTGGAATGCCTCTATATTTCCTTCAACAATCTTTGTATTTTCTAGCCAAAGTGTCGTAAAACTAGTCTTAAGCCTACAAGCTTACGTTGATACTACTGACGTTATTAGATGTATGCGAATACAAAGGAGCGTGTGGATAAATTGTAAGGTAGAAAATATATTTTGAAATACTAAAGTGTAAATACAAGTCGGAATATAATATGAGCTAGCAGTGATACCATATGACTGAATACACTGAAACCAACGTCGCCTGTCTACTGTTTATGGTCTGCCTTCGACCCAGTTTTTTGTCTATGCGCAGTCGATGGCTTCAGTGCTTGAGAAAATTAAAAGACCAGGTGTAGAGTTTCCTTAGAAGTGGTGACCACTTCAACAAAAATTCCAATTAATTCCACTGTCTGATGGATTTTTATAATTTTGTTTGATTCCAAAGAGCATAGATTAACATTACTAAGAGGTGCAACTAGCGATTCAGAAATGGAGTGTTTCAGAGGATAGAGTGCATATAAAGATTCCAATTAATTCCACTGTCTGATGGATTTTTATAGATTTGTTTGATTCCAAAGAGCATAGATTAATCTTACTAAGAAGAAACAGAGGATAAAGTGTATATAAAAATTCCAATTAATTCCACTAACTGATGGATTTTTATAATTATGTTTGATTCCAAAGAGCATAGATTAACATTACTAAGAGGTGCAACTAGCGATTCAGACAGAAATGGAGTGGTTCAGAGGATAGAGTGCATATGAAGATTCCAATTAATTCCACTGTCTGATGGGTTTTTATAAATTTGTTTGATTCCAAAGAGCATAGATTAATATTACTAAGAGGAAACAGAGGATAAAGTGTATATAAAAATTCCAATTAATTCCACTAACTGATGGATTTTTATAATTATGTTTGATTCCAAAGAGCATAGATTAACATTACTAAGAGGTGCAACTAGCGATTCAGAAATGGAGTGTTTCAGAGGATAGAGTGCATATGAAGATTCCAATTAGTTCCACTGTCTGATGGGTTTTTATAAATTTGTTTGATTCCAAAGAGTATGGATTAATATTACTAATAGGTGCAACTAGCGATTCAGAAATAGAGCGTTTCAGAGGATAAATTTTATATAAAAATTGTCGAGGTTATCAGATGTATATGAATACAAAGGAACGCGTGGATAAATTGTAAGGTAGAAAATATATATTTTAAAATACTGAAGTGCAAATATAAATCGGAATATAACATGAGCTGTTCCAGATCCGCACGCTAGTAGTGTTACCCTATGACTGAAAACCCTGAAGCCAGTGTCGCCTGTCTATTGTTTATGGTCTGCCTTCGGCCCAGTCTTTTGTCTACGGGCTGTCGATGGCTTCAATGCTTGAGAAAACTAAAAGACCAGGCGTAGTTTTCTTAGAAGTGGTGACCTCTTCAACATATACGAATCATGTATCGTTCTAAATTCTGAAGCTTCAAACATATAAACATACTATTGGATAATCGCAGGTAAAAGATATACTTTCACTCATCCACCAAAATCCCTCACAGACAGTAGCTAACGGTGCTTATCAGCAAAGGCAAAAAGGGTGAAGCTGAGGTACGAAGTAAACGCGGAAGGTCGGTATAAGTTTGTGGAAAGGACAGGCTGAGTGTCAGCGGCAGACTGAGACTATGGGCAGCCGACATAAATATGCATGTCTCCGCGGGCCCATGGTTCATGTGCCGGTGATCGTTATATCTCCATCTGACCGGAGACTGGAAGAGCCAGCCAGGGGGTTGGTGGTCCGGTAATACATTCAAAGTTGAATGTAGGGACTGTAGGGACAGAGAAAAGGGGGATGGAGGATCGGCCAGCCCTGTACGTGGGAGTAGGAGGGGGCAAAACGGGGTGGCGAAGTAGGTGGACGTAGAAGAGGCGAAGCAAGAGGGAGCCAGCTAACGCGGTGAGGACGACGGAGGGGGAGGTTTCTCGTGTTTCATTTCCTGAGCTCCTATATAACTTTGTGCTCAACTCGACACCAGATTAATAACGGCCCCACCTATCCTATTCTATCCCAAGCCGAACAAGTTCGTGCTGTGTGTAGACTCTGTGTGCCGTGCGCTCGCGATGTCTACCTCATATCGTTTCTCTCTTCTCCCTCTTTCTTCTGCTTTCTCAACCCCTAAGCGTATTAGTTCCATCTCCCTCTGTTTTTCTGTATCTTCGTTTCTCTAGCCGACGCACACCTTTTCGCGCGACGGATGCGCGACATGCTTGAAAATTCTGTCCATGTTACCGATTCGTCGTAAGCGCGATGCTGCACGAGAACGACGGCACGCCCTGACAAACCGATGCGCTGAAAACTTGGCAGCGGCTGACCGATGCAACTCGTACGTCGAACCAGGGTAATCGTATTTCATATCGCGATGGCCAACCTGTTATTTGTTCGTCGGCCTCCACCGACCGCTACGCACCGCGGGAGAATATGCAGCGCATTCCATCTGAATTTTCTCTTCCTTTCTTTCTTCCTTCGTCCATTGAAAGGTGGCAAACAGGGATGAAGCAACGGCGTACAGAGTTACGAGGCTCGCGGCGCATGAAGTAGCTGGCGTTTGTTTCCCTAAGCTGGCGTTACGCGATTCCTCAGATTCGACTTTCGACAAGTAACAACGAGGGCTAGGAGATAGAGTCAAAAGATGGGAAAGGAGTTGGGAAACTTCTAGTAGCCTTCTATTTCTCTCACAATGTAACTACAATCCGTAGAAATGTAAAATAATCAATATTCCCTAAGTATATGGTCGTTGTTGCATCAATTTATCTTAGTTTAGGACCAATTATATGAAAAATTATACCTCATCCGAGATTTTCTCCAGAGTGCAATCACATGATAAGTTTTTCATGCGATCACGTGCGCCGTTCCATTTAACTAACCCAAACTTAGCCGTATCGGTCTCGATTATTTTACGCCGGAGGATTGTTATTATTTTGATCGCTATTACCTTGAATTACGACTGATAATCGGAATTTCGAATTGCGATTTTCAATCGAAGACACGTTTCGAAGATTTTCTAACGCGTTCCACCCTCTAAATCTTGGACTGTGCGTCACAGTGCGCAACAAATCCGCGGCAGGTATTCTTTTTCCCCATGGTGGCAGATCACCGCCACTGATTCGGCTTCATGAGCATGATGGTCGCCTCGCGTGCCAAGATAAATGTACCGCAGACACGTTATTACCTATCGGTACGTGGCGCCGGCCCACTGAAACACGTCATATCGTAGGCAGATGTATGGAAGCGGTGTTCAAAGAATACTCATCTACCTGGAGTATGTATGCGAGCCAGGATCGGGCGCGCTCGCGCGGACACGCGACGTGGCTAGGATATTCTGGTAATGCGTATTTGATTACGACCACCGGACACTCTCCGTTCATGTTTACGTCGTGTTTGCCCGACTGCTTTAATAGAATTGGGCTTGATCGTGCCTGATGCTCGTCCTGTCAACTTTGCCCCGTCAACAGATAGTGTACTTGTTTATATATTGCCGCCGATACTTGATATTTTACGGAGTAGATCAATCTGGGATTTGTAGAAATTGTGCACATACTTTGTTCAACCCTTATGGTGTGCCACTTAACACTAGAAGTAACACACCAATCAAATTCACTGGTTTTATAATTTTATTTTAAAATTCCTACTTTGTGAATATTTTGTACACTTTATACTTGTATATTTTAATCTCCCATAATTGTATGAACATGTAGAGAATACTTGTTAACACTAGAAGTAACACATCAGTCAAATTGGCTGGTTTTTCTATTTTATTTTAAAATTCCTGATTTGTGTTATAGTGTAGCATAGGGATTTCGTCCATTCTTAATTATTCAAACGAGTTCTTAACATTGAATATTTTTTACCCTTTATACTTGCACATTTTCCCATCATATTCTTATTACTTACTTATACATTACTTATTACATTATTTATTTTATAATTGCACAATCTCCCATAATTGTATGAACATGTAGAGAACACTTAACAACACTAGAACTAACACACTAGTCAAATTCACTGGTTTTACAATTTTATTATAAAATTCCTACTTTGTGTGATAGTGTACTGTAGTGATTTAGTACAACCTTAATTATTCACACGAGTTCTGAACATTGAATATTTTGTACACTTTATACTTGCACATTTTAATCTCCAATAATTGTATGCACATGTAGAGAACACTTAACAACACTAGAACTAACACACTAGTCAAATTCACTGGTTTTACAATTTTATTATAAAATTCCTACTTATTGTGATAGTGTACTGTAGTGATTTAGTCCAACCTTAATTATTCACACGAGTTCTGAACATTGAATATTTTGTACACTTTATACTTGCACATTTTAATCTCCAATAATTGTATGCACATGTAGAGAACACTTAACAACACTAGAACTAACACACTAGTCAAATTCACTGGTTTTACAATTTTATTATAAAATTCCTACTTTGTGTGATAGTGTACTGTAGTGATTTAGTCCAACCTTAATTATTCACACGAGTTCTGAACATTGAATATTTTGTACACTTTATACTTGCACATTTTAATCTCCAATAATTGTATGCACATGTAGAGAACACTTAACAACACTAAAACTAACACACCAGTCAAATTCACTGGCTTTACAATTTTATTTTAAAATTTCCATTTTGTGTTATAGTGTAGCATAGTGATTTCGTCCATTCTTAATGATTCAAACGAGTTCTTAACATTGAATATTTTGTACACTTTATACTTGAACATTGTAATCTCCCATAATCGTATGAACATGTAGAGAATACTTGTTAACACTAGAAGTAACACACCAATCAGATTCACTGGTTTTATAATTTTGTTACAAAATTTCTACTTTGTGTTATAGTGTACTATAATGATTTAGTTCAACTGATTTAGTCCAAAAGACAAAGGGATGCTAAGTGAATAAGGCGAATTAACAGTCAGTGTTAGTTGAGAAGTCAGAGAGTGTTAGTTGAGAAGTCAGAGAGTGTTAGTAGAGAAGCCAGAGAGTGAGAGAGTGCGTTGGAACCGTAGTGACGAGAATTGCAAATCAACTGTTTAGTTTTCTTAATTATAATACATTGTATGTAGTTCACGTTAAATAACCATCGTTTCCTTTTTAACCAACATCTATTTAATTTATTGTAAATAAACTAATTGTAGTAAAGATCCTACAAATTATACAAATATTTATATTATTACAGTCATAAGTATAAATTAATTGTAGTAAAGATCCTACAAATTATATAAATATTTATATTAAATTATTACATTCAGAAGTATAAATTAATTGTAGTAAAGATCGTACAAATTGTACAAATGTTCATATTAAATTATTAGATTTATACAAATATTTATATTATATTTGTATTATATAATATACTACAATATTTACTATAATATAATATACTATAATATTTATACAAATATTTATATTAAATTATTACATTCAAAAGTATAAATTAATTGTAGTGAAGATCCTACAAATTATAAATTATATAAATATTTATATTAAATTATTACATTCATAAGTTACGTACAAGTCACAATTTATCTTTGATAATATACATACACATTATTATTTACATATATACTAATTCACATATATATTATCATAAATATCATTTGACACAAATACATTTAATGGCAGCGTATATGTGCATATCTTCAAAGTGGAAGATGTTAATTAATCATTCAAAAATGTACAGCTATATGATTAATACTTGCCACTTTATATGACAACAAAAGAACCAGCCAATATATCACCAAGTTCGCTAAAAAATTCATGTTATTTGAATCATAATCTACATGAAACGTTGGATGTACCGACTTGTACCTAACTTATGAATATAATAACGTAGTATCTTCACTACAATTAGTTTATTTACAACAAATGGATTAAACATGAAACGATGGTTGTTTAACGCGAACTAATCAGAACAACGTATTATAATTAAGACGACTCTCAACTCACAATGACTGTTCATTCGTTTCCATCCCTTAGCAACTCCTTGTCTTTTGTCTTAGCCCACCACCTACATGTTCCGCTTGTTGACACCCCCAGGCCCCTCGACCATGATACTACGACTACGATAACGTAATATAAAATTTGTACAATTTACATAGAACCGTTCACCATAAGATTACGCGATATCGTGACAAAGTAGCCAAGCAAAATGATCACTTAACGCAGTATTTTAAAATTCAGCAGAAAATCGACTCGAGAAATGGCAATGGCCATCGTCCATCAAAGAGCCATCGAACCGACGTGCGCGGGGCATCATAGACGTTGCTGGGATCGAACGTACCGGGACACAAGGGCGATAATGATGATGACGTCGGCGGTCATTACCGCGGAAGCGTACCGCCCATTCTGTTTCTTTCGCCACCGCGTTTTAAAAGAAGGTAGCAACGAACGACGAACGAGTCTTGGGCGAAGCCGCTGGATCGGCCAAAGGGTACGTTATTCTCCCGTTCGAGATTGATCGCTCGAAATGAAATATTTAATTCACAGGCCTGCTCCTATAGGCGCTGTTCGCCGCTGACCAATGACAAACGCGTTACAAAATATTTTTAGATTACCAGGCCAGCCGATTTATGGCCATATTAACCGAGGGTATTCCTCGCCGTCGTCGGCCTGCCGATATTAACACGTACGAAAGTGAATTACCGCGCATCAACATGCATTCTTAAACATATTCCCTTCGACGTGTAAAGTATGGCAGTCCATTAGTGGCTAAATCGTACGCTCGAATCCGAGCCACTATCCCTTCTCTCGTAACATTACGTTTTATTCGTAGCCCGGTGTCCATTTGTGTAGTCGATATCTTTGCTTCTTCGTGAAAACCAGCACGTTTTGTGCTCACAACGAATCGATCGAATCGACGACCGGTGTATTTAAGGATGGAGTATTGGCGAAATCAGCTACGCGTCAGGCTGCCTCGCACATCCGACACAGTAGCAGCCTGAAGACGGATGACCGCCATTATTCCGGATATACTAACGGATGCCTCCGCTTATTAATTTAATTGGTCGCCGTTACAAGCAATGTGTAGCTAATTAAACTCGAATGAAAATAAATACACGACGACATCGGGGAATCGCGAGTTTAGGCGATCGTTGGCTTCGAAGTATGGCCCCGAGAATGTCCTGTCGACGGTTTTATATTAGTCCTCGGAAGAATCGAAATATTCTACGTTGTAGAATTGTAGTTAAAAAGAGGAACTTCTTGACGAAGTTTCTCGATAGCCATTGGCGATGTTAAAATCGCTGTGGTACAAAATTTCCTGGACCCTCCGATCCCCTGCTTCGTAGCCCGAGCGATATTAATTGCCCGATCATCGACAGCCCTGCCACCCCAAAGCCGAACGATTCGTCGAAAAAGCGAACGCAGCCAACGGCACCGGTTCTCGGTTGCGCAAAACAGCTCATCAAACATCCATAACGACAGCTACAGGAAAACGGGGCAACCCTTTGCGCTCCCACCCTCTTGCTGGCGCTTCTCTCTCGCGGCTTACCCCTACTCCGTGTGTACATACTCGACACGACGTTTTAGTTCTCGACAGTCGAACTCGGGCAAACCTCCGACAAGGGCTCCGCTAATGAATTTGGAAAGTGTAATCAGTAGCGCAGCTACTGGCAGGGGATGCTGGTAACGTAGCAGAAAGAGAGGGGAGGGAGGGGATACTTCAGGGTCGAGGAGCCGGTGAAATCGTCGGTGGAGAAACGAGGAACAAGGAGAAGCAGAGCCACGGCACCGTATCAGAACCGGAGGGAGGAAAGAGGGATGAAAGAGGGCGGATGTGACGCGGAATGATGGAGCGCGGACCGTGGAGAAAAATGAGAGTGGCGGAAAGGCGAGGGTGGAGGGACGCTGATGGATCGGCGCTCCTCCCTCCGTTGCACCCTCTCGCGGCTCTCTCACGCCCGACCGTCCCTGGGCTCCCACCCCCGTCAGCCACCCTCCACGTTCAGGTTCGCGCTCCCAGGGGTGGAAAAGCCCCGCAATATTACTCATAGTCCGTGGGCCTCGTTCTACCACGTCCTCCACCCTCTTCCTCTATTTTCCACCGTCTCTTTCTATTTTCCTCTCCTCCTGTTTCCGCGCTTTCATCTCTTCCCTTTCCCTTCTCTTTCTTCCTAGTCTTTGTTACATTCTCTTCTCTTTCTCCTCCTCTTTATAATTTCCTTGGCTTTCCTACATGTTTGATGTTACTGATAATGACGCAGCGTTGACTGTTCGGATTAGGATCGGTGAAAATTGTACGCAATGTCATGTTACGTTAGCGCCGTGTGAATGTTATCAGTACACAGCGTTTCGGATGTTCCATTTCAGATTCATACGCGAAGAAATTATTGACACTGTGTTTTTATCAACCCCATAACTTTATTTGAAAGAAAGCACGCAGTGGTATTGTTGTGTGTATTAATTTATACGTTTCTTGAATTATTTACTATTAACATTTCCCTATTTTCCAGGTGTTCCATGTTACTGAATCGTCACAAACATAATAAGAATTTATTTTTTTAACTCTTGACAGGAAGCTTATTCTGGCGACTAATGCGTTATACATTGTTTATTTTTAAATTGCTCCACATTTTTCTTGTATATCGCAATCTTATTATGCGCAGCGTGGCTGTAACCCACCCCGACAGCACCCTGAAGCAGGAAATTATTTATTCATACTCGATCTTCCGCGACTAACCACGCTTCCCGCAACCCTCATGGTGAAACGTGCAGGGGTCGGAGGTTTATCGAAACAGTTTCCAGTTGCTGCTCAATAATATCGAACAGGAGCCACGATAACGTGAAAATTAGCACCTCGTCGTAGGAGCTTAAACTTATCGCGTTCTTTGAATTCTTTTGGGTCCAATTGTTAATCAATTTATTAAATTGCAGGAATTTATGAGAAAATGGATAATGCTTGAAGGATAACAAATTTTATTCACACAAACGTGGAATTAAAATATAAAAATTCGAGTATCCTAAGAGATTGAAATAAAATAGTAACTTTGACATTATTATCGATCAATGTTTAAATCAGAAAAATTCGATTGTGAGTGTGAAGCACCTGACTCGTTGCTACTCTCATTTCCCAATTTAACGTAACGTAATTGAACGAGATTGTTATCGACGAATGTACATTTTATCGGCGTGTACATCGATTTGCTATACAAAATGGACAGTATTTGCATGCGACAAACACTGGGATACATATAATCGGTCGGACGTTTCATGATGTTATGTTAAACAATTTTCTGCCAAAGCCAGTGCATTTAGTCTAAGATATATATTGACAAACGCGTGGATATTTCCGGTAAATATTGCATTTTCGGCGAGGCTAAACAACCAGCATGTGCGCGTTGCAATTTCGTCGATGTATATACCAACGACTGAATCTGTTAGGCAACGACTCACCAACAAATCCCTATATTTATTTGTTGTGTCTGATGCAAAACCCATACGTTTTGCGTCCACCTTTTTTCATCCGATAAATTATAAGCTTGCGTTGCAGCGGATTCCTGTCAGCCCCGTGACACGTTTGCCAAACCGGTGATTGGTCAACGGGTATCGGTTGGAAATTACTCGTCACTCTCGACGTCTGATCTTTTCCTCCTATATCCACTAGATCCATCAAAGAAATCATATCAATTTTAATTTCTCCTCGAATTCCATATCCATTAGCGCACAAATTTTTCCTCCATCTAACAGTGAAATCGATTACATGTTTTTTACAAATAAAAAACTAATTAGAAGTGAAAGTAGATTTGACGTATTCTTCGTGAAATATTACGTGCATGATAAAATAATTGAACATTGAATATGTTCATTTGCAATGTCAATATATTTGTTGGAAAAGTGTCTGCCTTTCGCAGACGTGTTTTAAAAAAGAAAATCGTTGTGCGTCTATTATTTCCTTATAGAAGGAAAGAAACTGTTTGGACAGGCTAATATTTAGTGAGACTATAACACTAATTATATGTTCATAGTCTATATACTAATTTTTGTGTAATAATTTTATACTTGCTTATTATTATTACTTACACTATTTTTATTAAATGCAGGTAAATTGTAATAAATATCTTGTAACTTCTATATACATTTTCCGATTGATGGCGAATTTTACGAATATAATTGAGACAGCCGTGTCTCGTTAAAACATTAATGAACTTTCAGAACGTTTCCTATAACACTTACGATATATTCATGAATATTTTCTACGATAAATATGGAAATATCGAGTTGTCCGAAAACTGTCTTTTTTTTTTTTTAACGTGTGTTTACGACAGTGCATCTTCGTGCAAACGTGAAAGCAAGTCTGTGAAAAGTCACGAGGTTCATCTCAATAGAACAAAATGTATCGTACGAAATAAAATCAAACAAAAAAGGTGCGTCTATTATTTCCTCATAAAACGAAAGAAACTTTTCGGACGACCTAATATTCGAAGAGTAGTAAGACTAAAGGTACTTGTTTCTTAATGGAGATTATATTATTTAGATTCTAGGAGATTTCGTTATGGATTTTCGAGTCTTTATAAGAATATATACTGAAGTATTTGAATATATTTGTTACATTGACATATCCGTTACACCATGTCATTGATTATGTAACAACAAAAAATATCCTGCTACTGGCACAACCAGTGTATTTTTAGTTCTCGTGTCTTTCAAGAAATCTCATCAGGCAATCGAACAAAACAGTGGAGAAGAATCGTTAGAATAATCATCGTTGCTCAAAGTAAAGGCATTTTACGCGACGAAAATGTGCAATTCCAGGGATGAGATAGTTAAATACAGATGTATTTTATCAGCATCGAACGTATTAATATTTGGAATAGTTTTTACAGATCAGAGATCCTTTTCCATCGAACTCTTCGTTTGCTCTGATGTATTAGGTTGTCCGGAGAGTGTCTTTCTTACGCAAACTTGTTTTTTGCAACAGTGAACGAGTGATAAAGAGACGTTTCAATGTTCGTCACAGGAATCGTAGTAACCTAACCTCACTGAGCATGTCGATCCTAACCTAACCCTAATAACATTACAATTGCCAGAGAAACTTCCATCAGCAAGAAACTCTGTAAATTAAACGCAGTTCTAAGATCCAGCAAAGTGTGGAGCACACAGCGGAACGACCATCGCTGTGACACGCGAAGATAGGAAATCCTGTAAGCGGCTGGAACGCAAACAAACATAGTGATTTCGTTGGACGATTCGAACACAGCAGCGACATTCACAAGCGATCCATCCGAGGTTGGCTTCAATACGAAAACTGTCGGCGTCAGAAGTGGGTTGGCGAGGGTTCGGGGAAGAGGAGAAGGAGGCTCGTCTGGCAGGTACTATCGGGCGGCAGCCGAGACTGAGCTTTTGCACGGTTAGCGCGATTCGGATGGCGGCGCCACGAACCGCCATTACTCAACTATTCACTCGGTAACGCAATCATACGTCACAAAGGCCTTTCATTTGCAAGCGCATTGTGGAAACCCGGCGATATTAATTGCCGCGGCTCGTTACCCTCTCCAGCCCTTCCCCCCAGCGTGCTGCCACCGCCACCCCTCGTTCCAGCCACCCTCCGCCGAAAGCCCTCCGCCACCACGTGAACCAGGGCCACGGCTATTCCCCGTATTACGTATTCCGGTGCCATGCGGCGGCTCTGTCCTGCGTTGCCAGCCGACAACCCTCGCTTCCGACCTGCGTTTCAACCCCCAACCCCCCACACACCGCGGCACCACGCTCTTTCTAAAGCATTCTTGCGCCTGACAAATACGTCGTCCGAGGACAACGCGAGCGTGGAACGTGACTGCCGCCTTTCCGCTGCCGCGCTACGTTCGCGAATATTAATTTTTTGCGGCGATCTGCTAGGGGAACATGTCTAGCGGTGGATGAAGCAGGACAGGGGAAATGGAGGTTGTTGCTTTCTTGAAATTTTCACACTTTTACCAAGGGTCGCACTGAATTATTGCTAGCTGTTTTATTTAAAGGGTATTGAGACTAGTAGTGGGAAGGCTATGCACACAGTTTTATCGCCTTCTTTTTATTATCCTTTTAGGTTAGGATTACGTTACTGACTTTTCCATTATCGTATCGTAGACGATTAATCTGAGGAATTCGTTTGAGGAAAGTATTAGGTTTATTTTGTAGAGGGTTCTGTGGGTTAAATGACGAGATAACTTGCTGTTGAAACTTAGTGTGAAACTCAGTTAGTGTACTAACTGATTCCTTGAAAACTGTGTATCGATCGCCATTAATATCGCTCGACAGTAAAAACCGGTCACCTTACGATCGCGTTCGTTTATTTACACTGGGGGATGGTTTATTTAAATTCGTCTTTGTTTGACGTAGCGGCGATATTGTTTTGCCACGAGTTTATTTATTATTTCATTATGTACAGCCTAACGATGTTGATACTCCCAGGCAAAACAATATGATTCGAATGATCAAAACAATATGAGTCTCTGACTCGTGCCGCTGCAATTTCATAGAATAAATATTGCATTGTAACATATGGAATTCCGATTTCGTTTTATCAATTGTCAATATTTTTATCTATGTATCATCATATATTAACCCTAAACTACGAGTCTTTTTTCTGCATGATCGCACGATGTGTCCTATTTAGCATACGAATCGTTAAGAATGAAAGGTTGCATATGTAACAAGCTAAATGATTGTAGGAATTCGATGAATTATATAGCCAGTGAGTCGTAACTGAAATTCCAGCCAGTTAGCAGCAAAACGATCAGTTACGACACGAGCACCATCGAAGCACTCTCTTCTGGAAAACGTGAAAAACACAGGCGTAGCTTTCCGAACGTGACCAGCCAACGATTTCATCGTTGCGTCGCGTAGTCCTCCGCTGCGAAGCATAAAGCAATCACACGCAGAGGATCCTATTTGCATGCAACGGCAGGTTACAACGGCCCCAACAATTTCGAAATTCGCGTCGAATTTTTCAATTGTCCCCCATACCAGATCGATTATTTTCCCGCCAAACGATATTTCTTTTTGTATTTTCTTTCCCTCGTTTTCTGGAACATCCTCGCGGTGACGCGAACGCCGTAACGTTTATTAGATCCTGTCGCGTTACGGACGTTCTTCATATCGTGTATTCTATTTCCGAGGCTGCCTGGTGTCCCGTGCTGACACCAGCAGTCTCGTTTATGCAAACTTCTCGTGCGCGTCGAGAGTTTCTGAAGCACACTCGCGTGTGCCAAATACAAGCAGCAAGGTTAGGACAATAGAGTGGATCGCGCGCAGCCTGCACCAGATACACGTTGGGCAAGAAGAATGTTCGAAGCGGTTGAGTGCACCCCTGACCGCCCCCCCCCTTTTTCGCCGCGTTAAAAACATTGTACCCTGTCGCGAATTATTGCGTACTTACCCGGCTTTAATTACGTGTTCATGGTAACACAATGGCGTAAGAGGACTCTTTTGGATATTTTTTGCATACCAGTAGAATAGGAATTTACCCAGGTGAAGAATATATGATTCATTTCTGCTGTACGAAGAATGAACAGTCATGTGGAAGGTGAACGTGGATGTGTAGGTGGACAGAAAATTAAAAGTAAGTACCGATTAACGCTTTGACTGCCACGTGGGCTATATATGGCCCACGACGGTTTCTCCTGCGAAGCCACGGTGGTCATTGGTGCTGGAGCGTTCCAACTTGTTACAATTGTAAAAAAAGAATGAAAATTGACAGTTGGGGCATTTTCAATATAACCGATAGATAGAAGATACTTTGGAATAGATGTGCGCCATTGAACGATTAAACATTTTTATTAGAACATCGATAAAAAAATGAGAACAAACGTTGCATCTAATGGTGCACTGTGTTGAAACGCCTCAAATGTAAATGTGGCTCGTCGATACAATCTGGACGATAGGTGGTCACCTTTTTGGTCCGATTCTTAGCAATTTTTGATCCTAACTGTTTAACATATTTTTTATAACACTCTCTGCGGAATTTTCGTGCCAGCTACGCTTGCCCTTCTTTCTTCTGCGTTTCGTGTCGCAATCTTTGTCGAATAAGTATATTTCACGGCTCTGGTGAATGGCACTGTGCAAAGTGCGTCGCGAGTGCCATTCTAAAAGCTGATACCTTGATTTTTGTCTTCCTTGTTTGTTTATAGAGTACCATCGCGTTTGAAATTGATGTATTTAACAATAACTCTAAAGTTAATTTTATATACCACTTGAGGGTTCTTCTGTGCGCTGTAGAATATACTATCATTTGATCTGATAAATCTACAGCACGTTTTCCTCCGTTGTAATCTACCACTACCATTGCTTTATCGCAAACATAATTTTTTTCCGGACCTTTACCATTTCAGCCGAATGTTTCGTCGAAATCATAAAAATAATCGTAACACTGTTTACTAATATCTTCTACACGTTTCAAGGATATATTCTGCACGTTTTGCTTGCGACGAAACAACGAATGCGGATGATTTGTTGAAATAAACGAAAACTTGTTATAATACGTCTCTATCAGCTGTTATCAAGACGCCATGATGGTCACCCGTGACCACCAATAGGATAAATGGTGCATTGGGGAAGGATATTGTCTTACATCATCAATTTATTATTATTTTGCCATTATTGCCATATTTGCCATATTTGCAATGATTTCAGCGTGGCAGTCACAGTGTTAAATGGCAAGAAGAGTTGATTATTTCCGGAATTTCGCACGGAGTGGATGCAGAACATTACATAAAATTATACAATCAGTACAAGATACTTTATACTGTGATAGTTCTAAAGGAAATTTCCCAGAGTTACGGTGTCGAAGCGAGAAAGTCGATGACGCAGCGAATAAATGTTTCCTGTAAAAATGATTGCTAAAGGAACTTTATTTCCTAAGAAAATTACTTTAAACGATACGTTTTATAATTGTACGTATAATTTACGTAACTAACGTTTCATTCACATGCGTATCGCTAGTAATCAGCTTGGAAAAAGAGGAAGACGACTGGAATTTGAAATACAAGGCGAGCAAAGGATCGTTGCAAAGGGTTAAAAAGTACATGGTGACGAGATCGATTCCGTGCTCCAGCTCGTTTTCCATTTATCCGATCCCTCTATAGAGAGCGGTCTCAAAGGAACCGTGCGAGTGACAAATACAAACCCGAAGACATTCCTCCAATGGATGTCATTGATTAATCTTAGCGTATGGATTGCAAGACGGTGAAGTAGGCAGTCAGTCACAGGCACATATACAATATGGCCACGATTTTTCACGTCCACGCTCGGATACGCCGCTTTATCACGCGTGTCGCGAAAAAAACAAACATCGAAATTGGATTACGCTGCGGCGGACGATCGGGCTGCATTATTATACATTAGAAACGTCCGTTCGATACAACGCCGGTTATTTATAATTGATTTTTCTAGACGTCCATGTCCGATAGGTTCCGCTGGTAATTGATGTCTTCAATCTTCCCTCGAACGTAACGCGGTTCTAATCGCTGTTCGATGCACTAGCGAGTGTGAAAAGAAGTTGACCGTGTAATTTGTATTTTACTGCGCCGCTCTTCTGCCTGTTTTCAATGAGCGTAATGGCTAAAATTGCCTTTTTTTCCATTAGATCGTTTTTTCCTTCTTCTTCTTTTTTTTTCTTTTTTTCTTTTTAAGAAGCACACGTATACGTTTGTTCAATTTACGCTGAAAGAAGCGTGTAATTTGCTCATCGTAAAAGAATGACGTGTATTCCCATTAGAATGCAACGCTGGTAATTTAATGTTCCAGCGTGTTAGGACTGCAAGCAAGTAGTTGCATAATTCTCTTTGAACTTTCCAGGATTACTGTACTGATGAAAAAACTAAATACGATTCAGACAGTGTAATCACGTCGTTATTATAATAAAACTTAGCTGCGAAGCTGCTAAGAACAAGTAACAACGACTACGCGAAGCATCACGAATTAATAAACACGTTCTGTCTCTTCCAAAGGAAATGACCAACCGCGTCAGAGAATCAACATTTTGGATTTTACATGCAACGACGCCTTCCACCACAGCCTTCAATTAATATGTAAAAATCCCAGCTCGTTCTTAGCGAGGTGTTTCGTCGAGCGGACATGTTCCCGCGAGCTCGGTTATCTCGAGTACAGGGTCGAGACGTGTTCCGCTCATATTCCTGGCCCGTGTTCCCCAGCCCGTGTTCACCGCGTGTCGGAAACCCGTCCCCTTCCACGATCTTCGAGCCTATAAGCGTCACACGGGTCGCGGTTGAAAAATCGGCTCGGTCGCTGTGGAAAAACCGCACGCGTGTTTGCCTTGGTCGAATCGGCTCGAATTCGAAACAGCGTCTCCAAGAGAGAGAAGGAAGAGCGGAAGATGAACACAAACGAGAGAAACGACAGCTGGCCTCCGTTCCAGCGGCTCAACGATCCGATGATTTCAGTGTGCGTGTCTTGGACACACTTTTCAGACGAGAAAAAAGCTGATCGCTGACGTTTGATGGATCGCGACTAGGACGCCCTGGACAGAGAGCTACTCTGTTTTTCCACGGTCGTCTCTTCCTGCTGCCGCCTCCCTACCTTATTCTCCGAGGCCTGCCAGACCTTTCTTACGTGGCAGTACAGCGAGAAGAACAAAGACATCAACGCTGATGGATGCGCGAGCGCACCGGCCGCGATGCGCGCGCTGTGTATTGTCTTCTGTCTCCCCTAATCGGCTTTCATCCTTCCTCAAGATCAAAAGGGTTCCTACTATTTTTCAGCAATGTGATTTTCCTGGAGCTTTCAGGGTGCTTCTTCTTCGCTTTGCACAGATATTATGGCATATTATGGGAAAGCTATCGAATTGTGCATATTTGTTAGGTTATCCGGAAAGTTTCTTTCGTTTTACGAGGAAATAATAGACGCGCAATGTTCTTTCTTTTATATTATTTTGTCGAATTACGTACGATTCATTGTGTTTTGTTGAGATATTGTACAGACTTGGTTTCACGTTTGTACGAAGCTGCATTGTTGCAAAAAATACATTTGCGAGAGAAAAGCACTTTCCGGATAACCTCAAAATTTGTATATCTTTATATATAGCGTGATTTATCAACAGTCTATCTATAATGTACAATTTGTTCATTTTGTTAATAATAT
Organism: Bombus dahlbomii; assembly: GCA_037178635.1. Classification (NCBI taxonomy): domain Eukaryota; kingdom Metazoa; phylum Arthropoda; class Insecta; order Hymenoptera; family Apidae; genus Bombus; species Bombus dahlbomii. The sequence goes on from CM074118.1 coordinate 2,255,297, forward strand.
CAGTTAGCAACATTTAGCAAACATTTTATAAAATCGTACAACAGAAGTGTACGAATTAATTGCGAATTTTTATGAACGTAACCAAAGAAATAGAAACTAAATTGACGTTTGTTTCACCGTTTAAATATTACACCAGGCAATTGTTACTTCGTGAAAGCATTAATTATACGATATTAGTACCTAACCTCTTGGATATTAGGTTGTCCGGAAAGTTCCTTTCGTTTTACGAGGAAATAATAGACGCGCAATGTTCTTTCTTTTATATTATTTTGTCGAATTACGTACGATTCATTGTGTTTTGTTGAGATATTGTACAGACTTGGTTTCACGTTTGTACGAAGCTGCATTGTTGCAAAAAATACATTTGCGAGAGAAAAGCACTTTCCGGATAACCTCAAAATTTGTATATCTTTATATATAGCGTGATTTATCAACAGTCTATCTATAATGTACAATGTGTTCATTTTGTTAATAATATCAGTTAGCAACATTTAGCAAACATTTTATAAAATCGTACAACAGAAGTGTACGAATTAATTGCGAATTTTTATGAACGTAACCAAAGAAATAGAAACTAAATTGATATTTGTTTCGCCGTTTAAATATTACACCAGGCAATTGTTACTTCGTGAAAGCATTAATTATACGATATTAGTACTTAACCTCTTGGATATTAGGTTGTCCGGAAAGTTCCTTTCGTTTTACGAGGAAATAATAGACGCGCAATGTTCTTTCTTTTATATTATTTTGTCGAATTACGTACGATCGATTTTCTTCTGTTGAGATAAACACTCCTATTGTAGTAATTTTAACGTCACGCACATGGATTTTTAATTGAATATTCACGACTTTCAAATGCTAAAATCACCGCGAACGTTTAATTATAGAAGATTTCGATTTATATTCGTGCCTCATTTTTCGATCTCGGAATGTTGTGTCAGGTGTGGAGAATTCTTCTCTTTCTTCCTCTTTCAAGCAGGCTCGGTAGAGGCGTTAAAAAATTACGTTTGTTGCGGCTCGTACGTCTTAAGTCGCAAGTAGCTGGCTGCGACACATAATTACTTTCCTTAGCCGTGCGCTCAGCCATCGTGGACAGTAATTAATAGTCCTTCCTGTCTCGCGAAAGACGCTCTTTGGTGTTTCACGCGGCCGAATCTCGAGAATGAACGTTTTCTTTTTTCTTTTGCCTGTTTACCGGCTGAATCGAGGTAAAAAGACGCACGAAACGAAAACAGGAGGGAAAGGCTTCGTGAAAATATCGGTGTTCTCACGCGATCTACTCGGTCCAAGTTAATCTTCCGAATATTTTATATTTATAAAAGAGTTGTAATTATAGACGATGATTTGCGGATGTTTTGATCGATGTAATGAAATTTGCCAAGTTTTGGCAGCAAATCGTTCAGATTTATCGCCTTACAATCCACAGCTTGAGAAAAATGAAAAATGATATGCCACTTGTTCTTTTAACTTTGTAGAAAACATGAAAAGCAAGAGTTCAGTTATATGAGCACATATTTTTATATTTATCTATCCAATCATTTGTTTCTGTTCAGAATAAATTATATACGTCGGACAAGTGAAATGCGATACAGAGATAATTTAGACAAAATGCATAGACGTATTCATCTACAGCGGAACTGTAATATCAGAAGTTAATAAGAGCTCGTACAAGCGATAAATAGCGAAACGTTGTTAGTGGCATTCGATTAGATAAATTATTCGTACAAACAGCATTTTCAAGCATATTAAAATACCATACACATGGTGAATGTTCTTAAATTGTAACCTTTTCAAAACCTACAAATCTAACTGCTCTATTATTAAGAAATTTTCCAAACACTTCAATAGTATACATATATATTACGTTTTCAGAAAAGTGTCTTTCTTTTACAGACACGTCTTTTACAACGATGCATCTTTATACAAACATGAAACCTAATCTGTCAAACATTGTGATCTTTATCTTGATAGAACAAAATGGATCATAATTCGATAAAATAATATAAAATGGAAAATATTGTGCATTCATTAATTTCTTATGAAACGAAAGAAACTTTTCGAACGACCTCATATTTAACACTAAAACTAACATACCAGTCCAATTGATTGATTTTACAATTTTATTTTAAAATTCCTACTTTGTGTTATAGTGTAGCATAGTGATTTAGTCCAACATTAATTATTCACACGAGTTCTGAACATTGAATATTTTGTACACTTCATACTTGCACATTTTAATCTCCAATAATTGTATGAACATGTAGAGAATACTTAACAACACTAGAACTAACACACTAGTCAAATTCACTGGTTTTACAATTTTATCATAAAATTCCTACTTTGTGTTCTAGTGTAATATAGTGATTTAGTCCAACCTTAATTATTCCAGCGAGTTCTTAACATTGAATATTTTGTACATTTTATACTTGCACATTTTAATCTCCAATAATTGTATGAACATGTAGAGAACACTTAACAACACTAGAACTAACACACTAGTCAAATTCACTGGTTTTACAATTTTATTTTATAATTCTTACTTTGTATTATAGTGTAGCATAGTGATTTAGTCCAACTTTAATTATTCAAGCGAGTTCTCAACATTGAATATTTTGTACACTTTATACTTGCACATTTTAATCTCCAATAATTGTATGAACATGTAGAGAACACTTAACAACACTAGAACCAACACACCTCTAATTCACTTGTTTTACAATTTTATTTTAAAATTCTTACTTTGTGTTATAGTGTAGCATAGTGATTTAGTCCAACTTTAATTATTCAAGCGAGTTCTTAACATTGAATATTTTGTACATTTTATACTTGCACATTTTAATCTCCAATAATTGTATGAACATGTAGAGAACACTTAACAACACTAGAACCAACACACCTCTAATTCACTTGTTTTACAATTTTATTTTAAAATTCTTACTTTGTGTTATAGTGTAGCATAGTGATTTAGTCCAACTTTAATTATTCACACGAGTTCTGAACATTGAATATTTTGTACACTTTATACTTGCACATTTTAATCTCCAATAATTGTATGAACATGTAGAGAACACTTAACAACACTAGAACCAACACACCTCTAATTCACTTGTTTTACAATTTTATTTTAAAATTCTTACTTTGTGTTATAGTGTAGCATAGTGATTTAGTCCAACTTTAATTATTCAAGCGAGTTCTCAACATTGAATATTTTGTACACTTTATACTTGCACATTTTAATCTCCAATAATTGTATGAACATGTAGAGAACACTTAACAACACTAGAACCAACACACCTCTAATTCACTTGTTTTACAATTTTATTTTAAAATTCTTACTTTGTGTTATAGTGTAGCATAGTGATTTAGTCCATCCTTAATTATTCAAGCAAGTTGTTAACATTAAATATTTTATATATTTTAATCTTCCATAATTGTATAAACATGTAGAGAACACTTAACGACACTAGAACAAACACACCAGTCAAATTCACTAGTTTCATAGTTTTATTTTAAAATTCCTACTGTATGTTATATTTTTTTCCACAATGTAATGACTTTTGCATAACTGAAAGAATAATATACTGAATTTTATTTTCTTCTTATGTATTCAAACCGAAAATAATTTTGTACCAAAGCTACTTATACCAATACAGGTCAAAATGACTGATACTTGTGAAAGTGTAAAAGGATGCTGCAATCTGTTTATCGAACCCCAATTAACCAGTTTCCTCGTTTTGTACAACTTGCCACTCGTTTTTTAAATTTTCACCGCGTATCATTCGATAAGACGATAACAATTATCAGGAAAATTCCTGATAGATCGCTATATTTTAAAGACCAGTCATTTTTACTGGTTTTGGTAGAAATAGCTTCGTGTTAACTATCGGTAGTTCTACTGTTAAATTTTTATAACTTTCTCATTTAAATACAACAAGCTTAACGTGTAAAAAATAATGGAGCAGTGGCCGAGAGCTCGTTCGAAGCATGACAAATGAAATGGCGAAATAACTCAATCTCATGTCACGGCCATGGTAAGCATAATTTCGCGCGTTTCACGGGGCTGGCTCGTGAGCGGCCATTCTCCACTAGCAACTTCATTCGGTCGTGGCCCCCCGAGCACGCTCTCCATCGCCACTGATAACACGAATTTACCAAGGCTGGTCGTTTTGCTCGCGCCAGCACTGAGAAAATCGCCTCTTTTCACATTACGCATATTATGTAGCGAAGGCGCAGCCCTTACCTGGCTATCCACGCGGCGGCAAGCCGGTCATCATCATTACGCGGCCGGGAATCGCGATATTATGCTTTATCTTTGGCAGCCAGTCCCCGGGTACGGTGGTTACACGAACACGGCCACGATTAAGTATGCAAAGATCGAATTTGAATAATGAGATCTTAATGATACCGTTCTCCACCGAAACTTTCTGCCTAGTCTCCGCTACGAATCGATCGCGCGAGTGACACACTTGTGTTTTTATGTCCAAACGAATCAATTCTCTCAGCTTAAAGAACAAAGAATTGTCCATATCAATTGGAATGAGAATTTTTTTTCCAACATAGCGAACTTGAATTTACCTATGGCGATCGAAGGATTTTGAAATGGTTTTAACGAAAGGTTCGTTCAAATTCCATTCTTGTGTCTGTCACGTCCTGCGAACCGCGCGATCCGTGGCGCGAAAGTAAAATTGATAAATTCTCCTAAACCGAGGTAATTTAAAACGTTTATTCGAAACCGTGTTCACAGCATTTGAAGCGAAAGGCAGTTAGAGCCGCTAGAAGCTATATCTTGCGAAAACTCATCCAACCATGCTTTTATAACGATATTAAGACGATTTAAATTTTAAACAAAGTCGGCAGTTGAACAAACGTTGGGGATCCTGTCAAACGTTTTCAAAAGAAAGAACCCGACGTTTTTTCATCTCCGACGGATATAAACGTAGCGACCGAGAGAAGTCGGTACGAGTTTGAGAATATTCACCGTTTGGTTATCGAGTGAATTAATTAGCGTTCGTCCATCGAAGAGTCAGTTATCGTTTTGTCTATCGAAGAGTCAGTATCGTTCTGTCTATCGAGGAATTAGCTGTCATTTGTCTACCGAAGAGTCATCGCCCGTCGACCGAAGAATTTCATATCCGTCGGTCAATCGTCAATATCGAAATTGAGTAAGATTTCAATAAACCTTTTTATATTGATAATCTACTTTCGCGCGACTTTAATCCTCTGCCGTGCCAGTATTCCCGCGCATAGCAGGTTGGTCGAAAGCGGAGCTTATTGCCAGTCGCATTAACGTTAGAACTACAGGCATTTGAGACGTAGCTGTCTCTACCAAAGCCAATCGAAACGACTAGTCTCTAAAAAATACGTAATGGTAGAATATTTTTATATTTATCGATCTGTTATTATCTGACGAAAGAAACTCCATGTTCTGAGATCATAAAAACTGTATAATAATAACTTTAACGATAACAATATGTACGATAATGAAGAATATTCGGTACGAAAATCTTTGGTAACAAGAATATTGAAATAAATTTCCATTGGTAAATATAAGAAATATAATATAATAATATAATTAGAAGCGTAACAAGCGTAACAGAATAAATAAAATACAAATATAACTTAAATTATTAGGCACAAAGTTTATCATTCGTCACACTTCTTACAAACGTAAACCTTCTTCTGCGTGCATTTTCCGCGTACATATTTTTTACAAAGATTGCAAACGGTGCTGGCCTTATTATTATCACAGTACCCTATCTGACACCATTTGCGCGAATAAGCCGAGTTCTTTGACGTGCTTTGCATCTCAGGTGCTCTTTGTTCTATCCGCGATTTTTCATCGTCAGCGGCAAGTTCGTCCGCTAATTGAAACGTAAAATCTTTTCCGGGCATCTGCTCATCCGTGGTTTCCTTATATAAAATCAAGGCATTTGTGCCAGCTAGATCTAAAATATTAAAAAATACTCGAAGCGGTCGTCTTCTTGATTCCGACTTCGCGCTATATTTTTTGCCATTTGGTCCGCTACGTCTATTCCAAATTTCGTTTTATTATAAAACTCGACCGTTCCAGACAGGCCCTTTTCACTTTTTCCTAAACGAGGGACAAAACTCAAGTTTATTATATCGTTCCTTTAGCTGTCCCTGCAAAAGTCATCGCATCACTGCAGAGTAAAAATGTAACGTAAAGGAGGAATTTTAAAATAAAGTTCAAACCAGTCGTTCTCACTGGCGTGGTAGTTCTAGCGTTAAATGTCAATTCACGCTACTAAATAGAACGTTACAGTGTCTATTCTTGTAAAAAAGATTTCAGGAGGAGTGTAATTCTTCTTATAACGTATTTGGCAAATTTTTCATCTTGCATAATTATGTCGCGGCCTTAGCGTATTCTTTTGTTTTGTCAACGTGTTCAAAATACTTGAGCTACATTGTCTTCTTGTCCTTTGGACTTCCACCTTTAATTTAATAGAAAAATTGTATCGATTAGTTGTTTAGTTTCGTCTTCGTGCCAATTTAAAAATGCAAGAACAAGACGCGCGTTTCAGACATATTTCGTTGTATCGTTTCCGAAAAGGGAAGAACACCTCGCAAGCACACAACAAGTTACGCGCTGTATATGGAAACGAATCCTTGAAAGAGAGGCAGTGTGAAAATTGGTTTGCCAAATTTCGTTCTGCTGATCTTTCACTGAAAAATTCTCAGCGATCTCCGTCCAGTTGAAGTTGACGAGACTCGTATCAAGGCCATTGTCGATTCTGATCGTCATAGCGCGACGCGTGAGATTGCAGGAAGCTCAATGTATGGCGCATGTGCGTTAAACAGAAATTGAAACAGCTTGGCTATGTCAGGAAAGTCGATTTATGGCTCCCTCGTCGGCTTAAGGAAATTCATTTGACGCAACGCATTAGCATCTGCGATTCGCTTCTGAAACGCAACGAAATTGATCCAATTCCGGAACGACTGATCGCTGGTGACCAAAAGTCGATTGTTTATAACAACGTTCACCGGGAAAGATCGTGGGTGGTGCAGATGGACCAGCGCAGACGACACCAAAAGCTGAGATACAGCAAAAAAGATTATGCTGTCAGTTTGCTGGGATTACGAAGGAATTCCGTACTTTGAACTTTTACCAAGAAACCAAACGATTAATTCAAACGTGTACGTTCAACGACCCGCCAAACTGAGCGACGCGGTTCAAGAAAAGCCGGAAAAGGCAAATCGTAAGGCTGTTGTTTTCCAGCATGATAATGCAACACACATCTTTGGTCACTCGCCAAAAATTATTGCAACTAGGTTGGGACGCGTTGTCGCATCCGCCACGTAGCTCTGACCTTGCGCCTTCAGATTGCCATTTATTTCGTTCCATGCAGAACTCCTTAAATGGTAAAATTTCTCATGACGCCGATGATGTAAAATCACACTTAATTCAGTTTTTCAATGACAAAAATTAGAAGTTTCACGAACATGGAATTATGACACTGCCTGAAAGATGGCAGAAGGTGATCTACAAAAATGGACAACTCCTAATTGAATAAAGTTTACTTTTAAGCAAAAATTATGAATCATCCTTCTTATTTAAAATATGCAACCACTTGGTTGCCTACTGGATCATCCTAAAATGGTATTATCAATTTTAATATGTAAATTAGCATAAATTAATTGGAAAATAAGACAAATAAAAAAATAAATAAAATAAATAAAGTACATGGAACTTGTTAAAAAAGTGTGACTTAAAATTGACGTAATTATGAAGCAAGAATGCAGTATAAAATCAAAAAATTCCTATCATACGTTCTACAGCCTGTGACAAATACCGCGGACCAGATCCTTTCGAATCAACGTAACAAAAATACAAAACGACAAGCGAATTTCATCGAACCTGTGCGTCAAAACCATTTGAAAGTCGTGCAACCGAAACGAGATGGGATCGTGGTACGAGCCACGAAAGCAATTAGCCACGTGATCCAGCTGACCAAATTCCCTGGAGATCCATCCTAATTACACAATTTGTTAACATGGCCGTTGTTAAAGCAGGACGAGAGGGTAGCCGGTAGTAGGATCGGCTGGAAATTAAAAAGCATTAATAACGCGGCTGGATTGGTCGAAGCTAGCTCGTCGAGAGTTTTCAACCAGAGGAAGCGACGTCGTCGTCGAACGAAGAAAGACGCGAACGAAGAAGAGCTGAGACTCGATTCACGATCCACGGGTGGGTGGATTCTACGTGGAGGGGCTCCGGATGAGCCGCGAGAAGGCGAGCAAGGAGCAAGGGGAGGTGTTCCTCGAGGCCTCCGGAGGGTGAAGCGAACTAGACGTAGCCGTTGGACGCTGTGCCGTGTAATTTATTTCCCTTCGCTTCCGCGTCGCGGCCGAACGAAACGTCGGATCGACGGGGGGTGGAACACGACCCGATGAACCTATCCTACGTTCGACCTCACCACTCCCCTCCGCCTCGTACCTTCCTCCTCCTGTGGCGTCACCCTTAGGAAACCGGTGAAAATTTCGAGAAAATCGACGCCCCATATAAATCACGTTTATCGGTCGTGGTGAAGCTCGCAAGACCGACCTTCTATGAATGGCTCAACAGATCGACTCGAAATCATTTTCACGCGCTGGTGACCCTTTGTCGTTCAGCTACCGGGTTTGAGTAGCTTGTGGTGGGAGTGTTTGGTTGTTCGACAGATACATAAAATGGGTCATTATGAGGGTGGAGGTTTAGGTGAAATTGTGAAGTGTAATTTAGTAGGTATGTTAATATTCCATCGTTTGTGGAAAAATCATTGTTTTGTATTTCAAAGGGTTGAGATTGATCGATAGAAGAACGAGCGGATGAATTTGATGATTGTCCAGTGAATGGACACCTGTACAAGCTTTTTATGGATATTACTGGCAATAATTATTTATCGCACTAATAAGCTACAATGTTTTTAGCGACTTTCATCTTCAGCGCTAATTGTATTTCGAGCTGCTATTCCAGCTGTGTATTTTCCAGCTTTTTTATTTCATCAAACGACTTATATATTCTACATACGTTTTCAGAATAGTTTCACATTTTACCAATGTAATCGCAACACTCGTATCTTATTAGTATGCTAACTATTGAGGATGACTCATAGAAGAGCGAGTGCATGAATTTGTAATAGGAAAATATATTGAAATAAATAAAGGTACAAGTATAAGTATAATGTATAGGTTTATGCTGATCCAAATCCTGATTCTCTTAGTGTTACAATACCATGGAATAATAGGCAGCACCTTCATAGATTTATAGCAAAAGAACATTGCCAATATAGTTCAGATTTTTCACGAAGCTTTGAACAATCTGTGCTTACGTTTTCTATTTCATTATACCCACAGGGTACACTTAGAATGTTTTTTCATTTGTTTTAGGATGTCCCATTTACGCTTTGGAATATTAATTTAAATAATAATGGGTGGGTTTGTTATTATCCATTTTCATAGGTTGGATTTTTCATAAAACTTTGAACAATCTGTGTTCACGTTTTCTATTTGATTATACTCATAGTGTACACTTAGAATGTTTGATTTTTTCATTTAGTTTAAGACATCCTATTTAGAATTTAAAATATTAATTTAAATAATAATGTGTAGGTTTGTTGTTATCCATTTTCATAGGTTAGATTTTTCACGAAGCTTTGAACAATCTGTGTTTATATTTTCTATTTGATTATACTCATAGTGTACACTTAGAATGTTTGATTTTTTCATTTAGTTTAAGACATCCTATTTAGAATTTAAAATATTAATTTAAATAATAATGTGTAGGTTTGTTGTTATCCATTTTCATATGTTAGATTTTTCATGAAGCTTTGAACAATCTGTGTTTACGTTTTCTATTTCATTATACCCACAGGGTACACTTAGAATGTTTTTTCATTTGTTTTAGGATGTCCCATTTACGCTTTGGAATATTAATTTAAATAATAATGGGTGGGTTTGTTATTATCCATTTTCATAGGTTGGATTTTCCATGAAGCTTTGAACAATCTGTGTTTATATTTTCTATTTGATTATACTCATAGTGTACACTTAGAATGTTTGGTTTTTTCATTTAATTTAAGACATCCCATTTAGAATTTAAAATATTAATTTAAATAATAATGTGTAGGTTTGTTGTTATCCATTTTCATAGGTTAGATTTTTCACGAAGCTTTGAACAATCTGTGTTTATATTTTCTATTTCATTATACCCACAGGGTACACTTAGAATGTTTGATTTTTTCATTTAGTTTAAGACATCCTATTTAGAATTTAAAATATTAATTTAAATAATAATGTGTAGGTTTGTTATTATCCATTTTCATAGGTTGGATTTTCCATGAAGCTTTGAACAATCTGTGTTTATATTTTCTATTTGATTATACTCATAGTGTACACATAGAATGTTTGATTTTTTCATTTAGTTTAAGACATCCTATTTAGAATTTACAATATTAATTTAAATAATAATGTGTAGGTTTGTTGTTATCCATTTTCATAGGTTAGATTTTTCATGAAGCTTTGAACAATCTGTGTTTATATTTTCTATTTGATTATACTCATAGTGTACACTTAGAATGTTTGATTTTTTCATTTAGTTTAAGACATCCTATTTAGAATTTAAAATATTAATTTAAATAATAATGTGTAGGTTTGTTGTTATCCATTTTCATAGGTTAGATTTTTCACGAAGCTTTGAACAATCTGTGTTTATATTTTCTATTTGATTATACCCACAAAGTACACTTAGAAGGTTTGGCTTTTTCATTTATTTTAAGACATCCCATTTACGCTTTAGAATATTAATTTAGATAATAATGTGTGGGTTTATTATTATTAACTTTCACAGATTGATCCTACTCTTAGAATTTTTCATAAGGGTGACTGATAGAAGAACGAGTGGATGAATTTGGAATGGAAAATATATTAAAATAAATAAAGTATAAGTATAATGTATAAGTCTGTGCTGATCCAGATCCTTAGTCTCTTAGTGTTACAATACAATGGAAAGGTAGAGGACACGTCCATAATTTGTAGCAAAAGGACATTATCGAAAGAGTTAACCTTATAGCTGTAGCTAAAGGCTACAGGGAAGACAAATAGATATCTATTCATTAGTTGCTTAGTTCCTAGACCTTGTAACCCAAAACATAATGTATATTCAAGGGTACAATAATATGCACCTCTTCTTATTTAGAATATTTTCTTTCACTAAATTCCATTTTCTGTGTAATAGCGATCTCTAGGTCACAGATATACACAAATAAAGATGTAGAACTTTTCTTGAAGCAGTTACTTGAACACAAAGAATGTTTCTTTTACTAAGCAACTAAAGTATGTGTAGAATATATGAGAAAATTGTAAATTAATAACTATAAACGTTGTTATATATAGAACATAATATTAAAAATATTAAGGAAGTTATTAATTTTTAAATATTAATAAAAAAAGAAATTATAAATATCTTTTATTACAGTTAAAAGCTTTATTTATATTATTTCATTTATAAGTTGTTAAATAAAAATTTTTTAATTTTTATTATTTATCATAATTATTTTTAAGTTACTTTTAATTAAAAATTTTATATTTATAATTTGTTATTTTATTATTAATAATTTTATATTGAAAGTATAATGTTTTTTTTAAAAACTTTATAAATTTAATGTAATAATTTTAACTATATAGTAAATAATGGACGAAATATTTAAAAAATTGCATTATAGATACTACCATAAAATAAACAATTTATTACAACGTTTATAGTTATTAGTGTTATTGCCAATGTTTAAAGTGTTACATTAATATTAAAGCAAAGAAATGAACGAAATATTTAAAAAATTGTGTTATAGATACTACCATAAAATAAGTAATTCAATACTCTACACTTTAGCAATAGAAATACACAACGCTGTTTATGTCTAGGAACAGCAACAGCTTTATGTGTCTGTGTGTCACGAACGTTGTAATAAATTGCTTATTTTATGATAGTATCCATAACACAATTTTTTAAATATTTCGTTCATTTCTTCACTTTAATACTAATCTAATACTCTACACTTTGGCAATAGGAATACACAACGCTTTATATGTCTAGAAATAGCCACAGCTTTATGTGTCTGTCGCGTTATTTAAGGGCCAACGTCACGTAAAGTCTTGTCATTTTTACAAATTAATAAGGTTTCAAATACAATACGATAATCGTAATCAATCACTGCATACACTAGCGGACAAGTTGGATAGATAGGGACAAAAGTTCAACATTTTTCGCCCTCGCAGGAATATGGCGAAAATTCGTACAGAGTCAGCAGCCCAAGAAATGCCTTTGATAAATCGCACTCGATATTTTTTTACTTTCCCCTCGTTCGTCTTGCAGAATGCGCTCTCGCTCCGTTTCCCGGCATCACACCCTTCTTTCCCGCCGACAGCTCCGATCGTCTCAGTACGCTGCTGAGTTTCATGATTTCTTCGGCCATGCTTCCGGTCGGCCTTCCCACGCTCCTCTATCCCAATCATCCTATCGTTTCCCGTGAAATCTCACGCTAATCGTCAAAAATTCCGCAACAGTAAAATGTTCAATCGTAATACTTCGAAATACGAAATTTCCTCGACGAACGATTAAAAATTACGAGAATCGATGTGACCTCTTCGGTAACATAATTAAAGAATTTTTTTTTATTTAGTAGATTATTTACGATCAATTCTCATAGAGAATTTTAAGTACATTTTTTTGGCGTCGCACTGTAACTTGGATTACGTTTGATCCAATGCTTCGATCTATGGGGTATTGCCTTTTTAGTCTGCGGATCTGAGCCTCGTGTCAAGTAATTGGGTATATTAGTTAAGTACATTAAAACTAATGGGTTTTGGTGGTTTTTAACTCTCATATCGTATCTGTTTCTGAACTTGGATATTTCTTCTTTGACTGTGGGTATCTTAAGGTCGCGATAATTGTTTCGTTGGTGACATACCAAGGTGCATCTATTAAGGATCTTAGAGTTTTCGATCGCAATCATTGGAGAAGTTCTATGTTGCAGCTGCTCGCTGCTCCCCATGGTCGATTCCCATAAGTCCAAAGAGGTTTTAATATGGCTAATTAAAGAAGTTGGCAGGAGAAATTAGTTTGCTAGAATTTTGTCAATCTTCGGACAAAACAATCCTTTTACTTACGAATTCTCTGCTTTCTACGATCATTCTATTTATTTAAAAAATAAATTCCACCGTATTTACAAAACTGATACGAACCAGATCGAAAATCAGGTTGAATTATTAAACGACCCAATCAACACATCAAAATTTAAATGCAGATATTTTAGTTGAACCAAAGGATTTCATGAAGAATTTAACAACCATAATTTAAAGATTTGACAGTATCCGTGAGGAATTCTTTGTAAAGCCAAGACGAGAGAAATTGGCGAATCTGAAGCGAAGAATTCTCGACAGTTGCGGCGGCGTAATGGCGGGATCTGAGGATTCGGGCCGGGCCAGGATAAAGGGAAAAGGAAACAGGAAGAGTACTCGCTGGTCGGGTTACTCTAAACCAGATATGCGCAACGATTTCACGAGAGTCGGCGAAAGAGGAAGAGGAAACTGAAAGGATCTCGGAGTCAGTGACCTTGACGGGATTTATGGCCGTCCTTTTCGCTATTCGTGACGCAGGAAACGAAGGTCGGGCTCGCGTAGAAGAATCGTTCGGTCGCAGCGTGAAGTTGAAATCCTTTCCAAACTTAAAACTGTCCTTGATCCCCGAATCCTATAGAATCGTTAGCAAAATGCTATTGTCACGCATTCAAAGAATCGGGTTAGGAGCTCGCCGTATTATTGTATCTGTAGGTATCCATTGTGCCAAGTTGGTTTCTTCTTCTCGTTTCCCTCTAGTGGCAAAGCAAAGGCGATCATTGATGTTTACCCCGAGGAATCTTACCTTCGGATTGACAGTTCCACCACGGTAAAGAATAAATGGAAATTCCACCAAAAGCGACAATAGCAAAGGTGTATAGAATATTTCGTTGCTATTCCAACTTCTATATATTCGAACGGCATATGCATCTTGGGACGTCTCGTTTCGAAGACACCTGACTCAGTTGTTTTGCCACGGAGAATTAACACTGTACGACGCACATAATGCAATTAACAACCTCTGGACAAAGACAACCGGCGACAAGTTCAAACCTTTCGGTACATCCTTGTACCTGTGCTCGTCACTTCCAAGAAAAATCTACATCTGATCTTTTTAGTTTTCTCAGCTTATAATCAAAAGACTGGGACGAAGGCAGACCATAGACAGTAGACGGGCGACGATGGTGTCACGTAATAAATAACGAAGTTTTATAAAAAGGCGAATGAGCAATAGCCCATTCGTATACTTTATTAACTGCAGAGAACAGACTGACTTACTGACTAAAGGACTGTGGTTTTTATCTGCTCATTGTGACTCACGTATCTTATGGGTGGGAGTCCAGCTATTGTCTTTTCTCATTGCTATCGCGTGACTAAATGTTATTGACATGTCCGATGTCCCCAGATGTCTGGATTTTGGGTGGCGTCGCGATGGCTTCAGGGCTGCTAGCGTAGGACCTGGACCAGCTCAATTATATTCCGATTTGTATTTACACTTCTGTATCCAAATATATTTTCTACCTTACAACACACGTTCGCACATCTAATAACCTCAACGCCATAACCTCGACCAGTATCAATAGACGACCATGTCCTGTGGACACAGCGAGTCGCGCGAATCAGTGCAAGCGAAAGACTATAACAATTAGTATCGGTAGCGCAAGCTCATAGACGCGAGCAACGCTTGCGATTAACTTTGTATTCCGCAGTTTAAAATATAGTTAAATGCAAATATAGTTAATTGAATCAACGCGTCTCCTTATTACTTTAACCGACAACACGTCACACCGTCCACGATACAATGGACGGACACATCGTGGCGAGCAACGCATAACAGAATATCGACTACGTAAATGGCCGATGCAAATGGAGGCAAAGGTTGCCAGGATATCACCGATTACTCAGGCCCGATCGCTCATTCCAGAACACGGAGCGCATTCCGCGTGGATACACAAACGATAGGCGTAACAAACGACGTCCTTACGGAACAACCTTTCACCGTTCAACGAGACCAATGGAGATACTCGGTGGCACAGCCCTCCCGCGTACATAGCCGGCAGATCAAAGCGCGGTGCATTGCGTCTCTGGAAAGCGAGGAAGCGGCCCTCATCATGCGATATTACGTTCTCCGGCGTTGAAATAATAATACATATATCGAACCTTTCACCGGGCAAGTGGAGCGATCGAGCTGACCGATTAAACGCGGCCGTTCGATGCATTTAAAAAGCAACGCAATTAATGTCGGCCTGCAGGCTGTTAACGGTATACCATATGCATTTACGTACGTACAAACCGTGTAACATCTTTTTTTTACTTTTTTTCTTTACCTGTAACCTTCTTTTTTAACTTTTTCTTCCGCCATCTTGTTTCGCAGTTCTCGCAACATGGCTGCCGATGCATCGCAATTCTGCCGGTGAAATTCGACGAAATGAGAATGATACTTTGATGAAGGGGTGGCGGCGGCGGTGCAGGATGTCAGGTGGCGGCGCGTTGCCGGTTCTAATTAAAAAGCCGTGTTGGCATCACCCAGCGGCCGGGACATAACCTCTTTTTCCCCGCGTATATTTTTTTCCCTCATTTTTGAAATGGTCGCGCCACGCTTACGTAATACCAACAAGCTGGCCGCATCTCCCACCGCCCCCGTCCCCCGTGCCGACCCTTCGCCCTTGGTCCGCGGGCAAACGAGCTCTCGCGGTGTTAACGTTCACATGTTCGGTGCTTTCACAATAATTCTCTACCCCCGTAGCTCTCGCAATTCGGACACAATAAAAACTGCAGCGAGACAGTTTGGCGGGCAAGTGTGATGAAAGGGCTTTCGCGAAAATTTTTTCCCCAACGCACTACGGCCACTCTGCCTATTTTTCTTCTTTTTCCCTGCCTTTTTTAGTGACTGTTTTTCTCGATATGTACTTTGTTTTTTTTTCCCCTGTGGCTTTTCGTTTTTTGTTTTAATCGCTTCGAAGTACTTGAAAGCAGACGTGCTTGACACGCGCAGATACGCGGCCCGGATGATGGACGACGCTGGAACCGTGTCGATGACGAGCTGACGGACGTTTCTCAGCTGTCCTGACTGCTGCTGGTTAAAATCGCCATTTTTCTAATCGTCTTCTGCAGATTTGATAGATATGGATTGGTAAAATACGGAAGCAATGAAATTACTTACAATAGAATTACAATGAAATTAATTACAATAGAATTACATTACGTTTCTTACTCTATACTCTCATATTACGTGATTTATTGTATCATATAACAAGCATCATTTTACAATTACACGTATAACGTTCTATTAGGTTGTCCAAAAAGTTTCTTTCGTTTCACGAGCGAATAATAAACGCAAGTTTTTTGGTTCATATTATTTCTTTTCTTTCTCTTCCGTCGAGAGAAACACCGCGACGTTTCACAGACTTGGTTTCACGTTTGTACGAAGCTGCACTGTTGAAAAAAACACGTTTGCGAGAGAAAGACACTTTCCGGACAACCTAATACCTCTTGTACATATTTCAACCTATTATGAATCCCATAGTTACAAGCAGATCGGCAAACTGGTGAAAAAAGCGAACATATGCCAAGATGGACGACAAGATCGTACGCCATATCCCCGAGCGACGAATGACACATCCCCTGAAAGGCATGCTCTTCCAATCCGTTGTAGCGACCCCTTAAACCGAACTGAATTGAACGGAACACCACCCCTACCGGAGCTACAACAGCCCGAGCGCAGAGACCTACTCGTATTATCCACAGTGACAGGATGGCGGAGTTATTAATGGCCGCGACAGTGACAAATGACGAACTGTCGGCGCAAGCAAGACTGATATGGCGGGCTTCATTCCTCTCTTCTCTCCTTCGGCCTGTCTCCTTTCTCCCTCTCTCCAACAGCCTCTCCGTTATATTCCCTCGTGGTTCCCGTCTCCGTTCATCCCCTCGTCCTCGACTCGACCTTCTCTCCCGTGTTTCTCTATCACCCTGACCAAGCCTCTCTCGTTCAAGCTTCGTGTCCAAACATGGGACAAACACGATACACCCAAGCCGTTTCTTCGAGTGATATCAATGATCGAGGAATCTTCCACGGGGACTCTCCCCTCGCGATCATTGATATTAGGAGTTAGTGAAGCGTAGGGCTTGCGCGGGATTATAGGAATTCGAGGAACCGTTTGCTGGCGTCTGAAAGGTTCCCTCTGTCCAATTCCTCGTTTGTTCCATCAACGAGGAATTTCTTCTGATTCAAAGGACATTCGAGGAACGCTCGACCCTACCGATTCGTTTTATTGGTCTATTGGATCGTTAACGCGTTTGGATACGAAAATTACGTACGTCTTCGTCAGTGTTTCGTGTTCCACCACTGGCCCGTTAAAAATGTCATGACATTCTTTCACGTACGTAGCCGCGTACGCGACGCCAAGTGGAATGCTGGTGCTGCGATAAACCGACAGAGGCGCGTGGTGGACAGTCATTTTTCTGGTTTACCTCTGGAAACATGTGCCGTGCTCGTTTATAATCCGAAACTAGAGTGGCGATCAAAGCCGATTCCAAAAAGTCGTTGGAAGAACAGGGGGAAAGAGAGGCGCGCGAACGACCGTTCAACCGGCTACGAAATAAAACAGCGTTGCGTAGAAAATCAAAATAAACATATTTACGAATTATCCATGGCAATAACTCATGCGCGGTTTGAATAGACGGCAGGGGGTCTCTTCTTTCTCGAACCCGTCTTCTCCCAACGTCTCACCCCCTCCGGCCGCTTAGCCTTCCAAACTCCTTCAGCCTCCTCTTCCTATCATTCGGTCGCTGCTTTGTATTCCACGTTGCTTGCTCGCTGCTCCCCTTTCCAACACCCTCCTAGTCGTCTCAAGCTCCACGATTCTCTCAGCCCCTTCTGTCGATCTTATACTCCTACTACCTTTCCCCCTTTGCGACCCCCTTTACCCTCTGGTGGATTCTTCTCACCGAAAACCCTCTTCTCTTATCCTCCTCCACTTTCTTCTTCTTCTTCTTCTTCTTCTTCTTCTTCTTCTTCTTCTTCTTCTTTTTCACCTTTCTCGTCGTTGTCGTCGTCGTCCTCGACTTCTTCCCGAGGCTTCATTCTAAGGCAACTTGATCCACCCCTTTCCACCCCCCGGCCAAGCCATACCAACTTCTTTGATCCCCGCCGACCGCTCAACTTCGAAGGATCACCGGCAAGATTTTCGAAAGAATTCATAACTTTGGCCGGCGACTTAGCCGAGAGGAGATTCGCTGGCTCCGGGGACGGCCACGGGGTTATGTCGCTCCGGGGGGCTTGGACGACCCGCGTGGGACCTGGAATAACGTTTCGCGATTTCCGGAATGCGGAATTCGTCCGCTGAAACCGGTATCGTCCGAGGGAATGTACGAAGGAGCAAAAGTCAGGGCGATGCCTCGCGATAATATTGCCCGGAGAAATTGCCATTTCCTGCGGTTGTTTAAGACTTAGGACCGGGATCCTGCTTTCAAGACTGTGGAATTAATTGGAATTTTATATACACTTTATCCTCTGAAACGCTTTATTTCTGAATCGCTAGTTGCACCTCTTAGTAATGTTAATCTATGCTCTTTGGAATCAAACAAATTTATAAAAATCCATCAGACAGTGGGATTAATTGGAATTTTTATATACACTTTATCCTCTGTTTCCTCTTAGTAATGTTAATCCATGCTCCTTGGAATCAAACAAAATTATAAAAATCCATCAGACGGTGGAATTAATTGGAATTTTTATATACACTTTATCCTCTGTTTCTTCTTAGTAATATTAATCTATGCTTCTTGGAATCAAACAAATCTATAAAAATCCATCAGACAGTGGAATTAATTGGAATCTTTATATGCACTCTATCCTCTGAAACACTCCATTTCTGAATCGCTAGTTGCACCTCTTAGTAATGTTAATCTATGCTCTTTGGAATCAAACAAATTTATAAAAACCCATCAGACAGTAGATTTAATTGGAATTTTTATATACACTTTATCCTCTGTTTCCTCTTAGTAATATTAAGCTATGCTCTTTGGAATCAAACAAATCTATAAAAATCCATCAGACAGTGGAATTAATTGGAATCTTTATATGCACTCTATCCTCGGAAACACTCCATTTCTGAATCGCTAGTTGCACCTCTTAGTAATGTTAATCTATGCTCTTTGGAATCAAACAAATTTATAAAAACCCATCAGACAGTAGATTTAACTGGAATTTTTATATACACTTTATCCTCTGTTTCCTCTTAGTAATATTAAGCTATGCTCCTTGAAATCAAACAAAATTATAAAAATTCATCAGACAGTGGAATTAATTGGAATCTTTGTATACACTCTATCCTCTGAAACACTCCATTTCTGAATCGCTAGTTGCACCTCTTAGTAATGTTAATCTATGCTCTTTGGAATCAAACAAATTTATAAAAATCCATCAGACAGTGGAATTAATTGGAATTTTTATATACACTTTACCCTCTATTTTCTCTTAGTAATATTAATCCATGCTCCTTGGAATCAAACAAATTTATAAAAATCCATCAGACATTGGAATTAATTGGAATCTTTATATGCATTCTATCCTCTGAAAGACTCCATTTCTGAATCGCTAGTTGCAACTCTTAGTAATGTTAATCTATGCTCTTTGGAATCAAACAAAATTATAAAAATCCATCAGACAGTGGAATTAATTGGAATTTTTGTATACACTTTATCCTCTGTTTCCTCTTAGTAATATTAAGCTATGCTCCTTGGAATCAAACAAATCTATAAAAATCCATCTTTAGTTTTTAACGCCATTCTCAGTAGCAGAAGTTGTGAATTTGAATTGTAAGGGCAGAGACTATTATTATTGGGTTGACAACTATGTGATTGCGGATTTTGTCATTACCAGCTAATGGAAAATTCCGCAATCACTTAGTTGCCAACCGAATATTAGCAGAATAAAGAATAAAAGATGGTTCAATCGAAAGAACATAATCTTGATAACTTTTGCACAACTAACCTAGTATTATTGAAATTGTATGATCTATGAGATACCTCCGCTGGAAAATGTTCTCTATAATAGACCAAATATCAAATTCTAATTAATTTCATATTACTGAGTTAATTAGTTAAATAATTACTTAGTTACATAAATAACACAAGTTAATTTCGCATACTACGAACTATCTGATAGCAAAATTGCAAAAATTGTTTGTTCGAGAAAATCATACAAACCTGTATACGTAATATTAATTAAAAAATTATTTCACGAGATTGGATTTCTTGGAACCAGTGGTTAAGAAACCAACGAATCCTGCAACTTCGTATTCCACGGAAGAAACGATCGGTTACGTTTCTAATCGATACGAGCAACGAATCCGGAAAAAGAATTTCATCCTGGAGATATATTTGATTGACAGGTGGAGGGATAGTAGAGCAAGGGAAGGGGAAATTGGAGAAACGAGAGGGGAGTGGGATAAGAGAGACAGAGGAGCCAGCAGCAGCACGCAAGTCTGATCTGCTCATGAGCGTGGAAATCCCTCGTGGCAGCCTTGGGGTTCCGAAACATCAGCGTGATTGCGTTTCTCCAGTGGAGGTATTCCATTACCAGGGCGAGCGGGTACCCTCATTCCAGTTCCACCCCCTCGAAACGTTGGGTGTCGTGCCTCGCTATCCCCGTTACTCTGGTGCACGCTCGCCAGCATCGTGCATCGACGTGCAAACCGATATCGCCGATAGATCGTCCGGACATCGTTGCAAATGCGCCTACAGCAGTTGATGAACTTGCGCTGCAGGGTGCCCGTAAATTCGACGCGAGGATTTCGTTTCAATTATCGACCCACAGCGTATAATTGGCGCGTTAGAATATTGTTTTTCATATGTTTTACTTTAATAATAATAGGTTTCTTTTTAGGGAAAATTTAAAGATCCATGTTTGCTATAGATAGATTAGATTCGTGTCCTCGTCAATGTTCAAGCTTCGTTTCAATTATCGACCCACAGCGTATAATTGGCATGTTAGAATATTGTTTTCATATGTTTTACTTTAATAATAGTAGGTTTCTTTTTAGGAAAAATTTAAAGATCTTTCTTTGTTGAATAATATTAATAGATAAATCAGATTCGTGTCCTCGTAGATGTTCAAGCTTCGTTTCAATTATCGACCCACAGCGTATAATTGGCACGTTAGAATATTGTTTTCATATGTTTTACTTTAATAATAGTAGGTTTCTTTTTAGGAAAAATTTAAAGATCTTTCTTTGTTGAATAATATTAATAGATAAATCAGGTTCGTGTCCTCGTAGATGTTCAAGCTTCGTTTCAATTATCGACCCACAGCGTATAATTGGCACGTTAGAATATTGTTTTCATATGTTTTACTTTAATAATAGTAGGTTTCTTTTTATGAAAAATTTAAAGATCTTTCTTTGTTGAATAATATTAATAGATAAATCAGATTCGTGTCCTCGTAGATGTTCAAGCTTCGTTTCAATTATCGACCCACAGCATATAATTGATGCGTTAGAATATTGTTTTTCATATGTTTTACTTTAATAATAGTAGGTTTCCTTTTATGAAAAATTTAAAGATCTTTCTTTGTTGAATAATATTAATAGATAAATCAGATTCGTGTCCTCATAGATGTTCAAGCTTCGTTTCAATTATCGACCCACAGCGTATAATTGGCATGTTAGAATATTGTTTTCATATGTTTTACTTTAATAATAGTAGGTTTCTTTTTATGAAAAATTTAAAGATCTTTCTTTGTTGAATAATATTAATAGATAAATCAGATTTGTGTCCTCGTAGATGTTCAAGCTTCGTTTCAATTATCGACCCACAGGGTATAATTGGCGCATTAGAATATTAGAATAGAATATTTTTATATTTTCTGCGAACAATAGGTTTCTTGTTAGGAAAAAATTCAGGATCCTTCTTTGCTGAATAATATTAATAGATAGATCAGGTTCATAGATGTTCAAGTTTCGTTTCAATTATCGACCCACAGCATATAATTGATACGTTAGAATATTGTTTTTCATATGTTTTACTTTAATAATAGTAGGTTTCTTTTTATGAAAAATTTAAAGATCTTTCTTTGCTGAATAATATTAATAAATAAATCAGATTTGTGTCCTCGTAGATGTTCAAGCTTCGTTTCAATTATCGACCCACAGGGTATAATTGGCACATTAGAATATTAGAATAGAATATTTTTATATTTTCTGCGAACAATAGGTTTCTTGTTAGGAAAAAATTCAGGATCCTTCTTTGCTGAATAATATTAATAGATAGATCAGGTTCATAGATGTTCAAGTTTCGTTTCAATTATTGACCCACAGCATATAATTGATACGTTAGAATATTGTTTTTCATATGTTTTACTTTAATAATAGTAGGTTTCTTTTTATGAAAAATTTAAAGATCTTTCTTTGCTGAATAATATTAATAAATAAATCAGATTTGTGTCCTCGTAGATGTTCAAGCTTCGTTTCAATTATCGACCCACAGGGTATAATTGGCGCATTAGAATATTAGAATAGAATAATTTTATATTTTCTGCGAACAATAGCTTTCTTGTTAGGAAAAAATTCAGGATCCTTCTTTGCTGAATAATATTAATAGATAGATCAGGTTCATAGATGTTCAAGTTTCGTTTCAATTATCGACCCACAGCATATAATTGATACGTTAGAATATTGTTTTTCATATGTTTTACTTTAATAATAGTAGGTTTCTTTTTATGAAAAATTTAAAGATCTTTCTTTGCTGAATAATATTAATAAATAAATCAGATTTGTGTCCTCGTAGATGTTCAAGCTTCGTTTCAATTATCGACCCACAGGGTATAATTGGCGCATTAGAATATTAGAATAGAATAATTTTATATTTTCTGCGAACAATAGCTTTCTTGTTAGGAAAAAATTCAGGATCCTTCTTTGCTGAATAATATTAATAGATAGATCAGGTTCATAGATGTTCAAGTTTCGTTTCAATTATCGACCCACAGCGTATAATTGGCGCGTTAGAATTTATTTTTCATATTTTTTACGAATGATAATAGGTTTCTTATTAGGAAAAATTCAAAATTCCTTGTTTGCTGAATAATATTAATAAATAAATCAGATCCGTGTCCTCGTAGATATTCAAGTTGTAACACGGTTATGAAGGGTAATAGGAGAAATGAGTCACAGGGAATTTGGGACTCGCAGATAATGACCTGTGAAATGCGCTGGCTACGACCTTGTTTTCAAATTAATCTTTTTTACGCTCTGAATATTTCTTCTGCGAATGGACGTGTTTATTGGTACGTCTGCAACGATCGATACAAGAAACGAATTCGTTCCTAATGATTCATAATTCTTCTATCGATTTATAGATAATCCTAAACAATTTCCTATTAACGTTTACGCAAAAAAAAACTATGGCAATTCATAACGAATTATGTGGTAGGGATGAAACAGAGCGATGAATCGAACCCAGTGAACCAACATCGCGCATACAGCAGGCCAGTCGTACCAAGTTTAATCAGAAATTGACACAGGGATGCCTGTCCTGTTTTCATTAACATTCCACAAATCCTGCAACAAATTAAATTACTTCGCCATCGCTGAGGCTAATGAATGTCGGGCTAGGGTGGCACCGGAAGAGGAGCGGAGAATTCTGAGCGACAGAGAATAGTAGGGAGCGCAGCTGATAATCGATAGCTCTCGAAAGTTTAGTTCATTCGTTCGTACGACTCGGTTCTCTAGCAGACATCCTGGCCACGATTAAATTGCGCCATGGAAATGGAGATCTCGCGTGCGAAACCTCTGTCCTTTGCCTCTTACCAACGCTCCAGATACCGATTGGTGGGGGAAAAAAGTTAATTTGAAAAATTAATCGAATTTCCCTAAGTTCGTCCTATTCCTGTCGCCTATGCTCTTCTTATCAATATCACATTTAATAAAAATAATAGTATTAAAAAGAATCTTTATTAATGTAGTACCTTTATTAATAATATAATCTTTATTAATATAATTAGAAAGAAATTAATTTTCTAATTAATCATTTTGAAATTTGTATTACACATATTACAGTTATGATTACGAAAATCATAAGACAGAAACATAGTGAGTTAGATACTCTCATGTTCTACAGGGAAACTTGATTATAAAACTCAATGTGGTCAATTAATTTCATATCAACAATATCTTTCACTTTACATTTTTTGCTCCACATTTTCCTACACTTTCCTGAACACTTCGGAAACCATTAGAGAAACATAGTGAATTAGATACTCTCATGTTCTACAGAGAAACTTAATTATGAAACTCAATGTTGTCAATTAATTTCATATCAACAATATCTTTCACTTTACATTTTTTACTCCACATTTTGCTACACTTTCCTGAACACTTCGGAAATCATTAGAGAAACATAGTGAATTAGATACTCTCATGTTCTACAGAGAAACTTAATTATAAAACTCAATGTTGTCAATTAATTTCATATCAACAATATCTTTCACTTTACATTTTTTACTTTACATTTTTTACTTCATATTTTTCTACACTTTCCTGAACACTTCGGAAACCATTAGAGAAACATAGTGAGTTAGATACTCTCATGTTCTACAGAGAAACTTGATTATAAAACTCAATGTTGTCAATTAATTTCATATCAACAATATCTTTCACTTTACATTTTTTGCTCCACATTTTGCTACACTTTCCTGAACACTTCGGAAACAATTAGAGAAACATAGTGAATTAGATACTCTCATGTTCTACAGAGAAACTTAATTATGA
The DNA here is from genome assembly GCA_037178635.1 of Bombus dahlbomii. NCBI lineage: Eukaryota > Metazoa > Arthropoda > Insecta > Hymenoptera > Apidae > Bombus > Bombus dahlbomii. The sequence goes on from CM074118.1 coordinate 2,280,172, forward strand.
AACTCAATGTTGTCAATTAATTTCATATCAACAATATCTTTCACTTTACATTTTTTGCTCCACATTTTCCTACACTTTCCTGAACACTTCGGAAACAATTAGAGAAACATAGTGAATTAGATACTCTCATGTTCTACAGAGAAACTTAATTATGAAACTCAATGTTGTCAATTAATTTCATATCAACAATATCTTTCACTTTACATTTTTTACTTTACATTTTTTACTTCCCATTTTCCTACACTTTCCTGAACACCTCGGAAATCATTAGAGAAACATAGTGAATTAGATACTCTCATGTTCTACAGGGAAACTTGATTATAAAACTCAATGTTGTCAATTAATTTTATATCTTTCACTTTACATTTTTTACTCCACATTTTCCTACACTTTCCTGAACACTTCGGAAACAATTAGAGAAACATAGTGAATTAGATACTCTCATGTTCTACAGAGAAACTTAATTATAAAACTCAATGTTGTCAATTAATTTCAACAATATTTTTCACTTTACATTTTTTACTCCACATTTTCCTACACTTTCCTGAACACTTCGGAAACCATTAGAGAAACATAGTGAGTTAGATACTCTCATGTTCTACAGGGAAACTTGATTATAAAACTCAATGTTGTCAATTAATTTCAACAATATTTTTCACTTTACATTTTTTACTCCACATTTTCCTACACTTTCCTGAACACTTCGGAAACCATTAGAGAAACATAGTGAGTTAGATACTCTCATGTTCTACAGAGAAACTTGATTATGAAACTCAATGTTGTCAATTAATTTCATATCAACAATATCTTTCACTTTACATTTTTTACTTTACATTTTTTACTTCATATTTTTCTACACTTTCCTGAACACTTCGGAAACCATTAGAGAAACATAGTGAGTTAGATACTCTCATGTTCTACAGGGAAACTTGATTATAAAACTCAATGTTGTCAATTAATTTTATATCTTTCACTTTACATTTTTTACTCCACATTTTCCTACACTTTCCTGAACACTTCGGAAACAATTAGAGAAACATAGTGAATTAGATACTCTCATGTTCTACAGAGAAACTTAATTATAAAACTCAATGTTGTCAATTAATTTCAACAATATTTTTCACTTTACATTTTTTACTCCACATTTTCCTACACTTTCCTGAACACTTCGGAAACCATTAGAGAAACATAGTGAGTTAGATACTCTCATGTTCTACAGGGAAACTTGATTATAAAACTCAATGTTGTCAATTAATTTCAACAATATTTTTCACTTTACATTTTTTACTCCACATTTTCCTACACTTTCCTGAACACTTCGGAAACCATTAGAGAAACATAGTGAGTTAGATACTCTCATGTTCTACAGAGAAACGTAATTATAAAACTCAATGTTGTCAATTAATTTTATATCTTTCACTTTACATTTTTACTCCATATTTTCCTAGTCTTTCCTGAAAATCATTAAAAATCGTTATAAATACAATATCTGCATCATCGCAAAACGTAAGATTTACCAGCTGCTTCTAAAAGACTCGTATCTTTCGATTTAAGTTAGCATATTGAGATGCTCGCCTTTAGCCTCATATTTTTCCCACGAGTGGTGTAATTATAATTATCAAAATTGAAAGAAGCGCCAAACTTCCCATAGAATTTGATCGATCCACCATTCCATGGCAATTGCAGTTACGGTACAAAAGAGAGGGCTATGAATTGCACGAATTGTAACAGAACAAAATAAAGGAGAAAATCTCGTTGCAGGCTATCGAATCGACAATTCTCCGCTAGAGAAACAAAAACAAAGCAAAAAAAAAAAACATACGATCAATCACCGATCACTGGACATTGCATTAACTCGCGGTGAACCGTACTATCAGCGGCGGTGGTTTGGGATTGCAACGTCAATGGCAACGTTCCCCTGGTCCTTTCGAGCGTTTCAGTTGGCGACCGTGCTCATACGTGTGCTGGTGGTTAAGTGTAGATGGTAGGTAAGCCACGCCGGCGTCCAGATTCCACGACAGCGAGCGGAATAGAAGCGCAGCGACGACGCGGCCGGGGGTTGAAGCGGGTAATGGGGTTTGCTGGGAGTGACGCGAGGCTAACCGAGCGGAATCACGAGCTCCCAGGAATCGAATCCATGCGTCACCCAGGCCTGCCAACACCATTTGCAGCAAGCAACTTCCACGGGCCTTAAGTTCTGCCAGCAGACATCGAGCGGAAACGTTCCCCGGTTTCGATTAAAGATCGCTAACTTCTCTCTGCCCTCCTCGCAGCTCCTCTTTCTTCCTCTTACCTCTGGATCGAAAAATTGTTTCTGCGTGCGCCGATTGTTGATTTTATGATTTAACCGAGCAAACGGCGGACGGGCCGTGACACGAGCTTCGTTCTATGTTTGAAATTTTAGTCAATGGACCAACGATTCTGCTGTTGATCGTTTCAAATTGAAATCCATTAGGGGCAACGATACGGCAGTTGTTTGGGCGGCGACAAATGGCGCGCGGATAGAGCCGCTGTTCGTAACGCCGACGCTAATGAGACGCTATATTTCTAATCGCGCTTTGCAGTCAGATTCCTAGCTTTTTGAAATTCGATCAGAGAAACGAAGAACGACCTTCTTTGAAGCAACGCTAACTTGTCATACGATACCTGTTGAGTATGGATACGAAGATTGAGAATAAAGATCGACGAGATGTTGCGGAAATCGGCTATCAAGGCCTCCTCGAGGACGGATTCAGGACAAAATCAACGGGGGATCAATGAAGGAAAGGAGCAGGTTCTCAGCAGGTTTCAGATTAATGGCTCTGGTTGGTTGTGAAACGACGATCGGGACAATTTGGCGGGGCGTGGAGGGGTGGCGGCAGGCGGATTCCACGGCGAAGGATGATGGCAGGAACAATTCCCGAGCCAACTCCCCGAGCAACCTAAGCAATGTCTCGCTCTCGTCTACGCGGCGCTGCGCCGCGTAAATGATGGCGCCCAACATTATCTATTGTGCGCCCATTCCATTTAATATTGTATTCCATAACGCAAACAAAGGTAAAATGCGAATTAATGTACTCGATTTATCACGCTTTTGTTGCGCGCTGGGACGCGAGCGAGCGAGCCGGGACCCGGCTGCTTCGTCTTTCTCTACCCTCGCCCTCTCTCTATTCCGCTCCACACCCCTTTTTACCCCACCCCTTTGCACTGCTGAATGCGCCACTTCGCGAGCTTCGACACCGGCGAGAGAAACCACCCCTGGAATATTCTTTCCTCTGGCATGCTCTCAACGTATTTTTCTTTCGAAATCTCTCCTCCTCCTCCTTCTCTTCCCCCCTCCTTCTTCTTCTTCTCCTACGTTTCTTTTCCTCTCGTCGGTCGTTCGTTCGTTTCGCTTGAAAAGGTCTTTCAACGTCGTTGTTACCGTGGAAGAACGATGCTCGGTGTTTCGTTGCGAGGACGTTAGCGCGAGCATCGTTTGGTCGCTGAGCGAACATTAAAGGTATTTACAGCGTGAATTGTACTTCTTTAGCGCTATGAGATCCACTTCCGTCCGCGGAAGAAGGTCTTTAGCAGGACTATAGCGGTAATATGGATTTGGGGTGCAGAACATTTTTAAACTTATACCTTTGAAATTATATGTCTGTTCTGCTCAAAGTTGAAGAGAAGATATTGTATATTAAAATAATGCAAAGATTATCTCTTTTATTCCCACTCTTTATCGGAGATCAATGTTCAGAGGCCGTCAGCTACTAATGAAGATCGTATCACCGAGGCGATCTAAAGGGCAACATAATAATTCAAATGGAACGCCTGGACCACTTACAAATGGTCGACGAGGGATCGCACGCGAAAGAAAGATATCGAGGGTCAGGATTCAAAGACGTACGGAATTAATCGGTACAAGAAGAAACGCGGATCATGAAAAATTTCTCGGACGTGCGAATCATGCGGCTATCTTTCGCCATTCTTCGGAATTCCATGATTTTTAGAAAAACACTGTACGTCGTGCAAGGGACGAACAGTGTGATGAACTCCTCAATGACCATTTTTCTTTGTTGTGTGCGAATTCCGCGAGCAAAGGGGAATCGTAAACCAACATGTGGAGATGGTTGTTGAAGGTGAAGAAATACTCAATACGCAAGAAATACTCTTGATTTTGTAACTAAAAGTTTATTAATCTATCAACAATTAACGCTAAACTAACAATTAATGATTAAACCATTTGTATCATGGCTCTAATTAAGAGGGCTGGTCCCTATCACCGCGCGCTAGTGTTGTTAAGTGTTCTCTATATATTTATGCAATTATGGGAGATTAAAATGTACAAAATGTACAAAATATTCAATGTTAAGAACTCGTTTGAATAATTAGGAATAGACAAGATCACTATACTACACTATAACAAGAAGTAGGAATTTTAAAATAAAATTGTAACACCAGCCAATTTGACTGGTGTGTTAGTTCTAATGTTGTTAAGTGTTCTCTATATATTTATGCAATTATGGGAGATTAAAATGTACAAAATGTACAAAATATTCAATGTTAAGAACTCGTTTGAATAATTAGGAATAGACAAGATCACTATACTACACTATAACAAGAAGTAGGAATTTTAAAATAAAATTGTAACACCAGCCAATTTGACTGGTGTGTTAGTTCTAATGTTGTTAAGTGTTCTCTATATGTTTATGCAATTATGGGAGATTAAAATGTACAAAATGTACAAAATATTCAATGTTAAGAACTCGTTTGAATAATTAGGAATAGACAACATCACTATACTACACTATAACACAAAGTAGCAATTTTAAAATAAAATTGTAAAACTAGCCAATTTAATTGCTGTGTTAGTTCTAGTGTTGTTAAGTGTTCTCTATATATTTATGCAATTATGGGAGATTAAAATGTACAAAATGTACAAAATATTCAATGTTAAGAACTCGTTTGAATAATTAGGAATAGACAACATCACTATACTACACTATAACACAAAGTAACAATTTTATAATAAAAGTCTAAAACCAGCCTATTTGACTGGTGTGTTAGTTCTAGTGTTGTTAAGTGTTCCCTACATGTTTATACGATTATGGGGGATTAAAGTATACAAAATATTCAATGTTAAGAATCTCACTATACTACACTATAACAAGAAGTAGGAATTTTAATATAAAATTATAAAACCAATGAATTTGACTGGTGTGTTAGTTCTAGTGTTGTTAAGTGTTCTCTATATGTTTATGCAATTATGGGGGATTAAAATGTACAAAATATTCAATGTTAAGAACTCGTTTGAATAATTAGAGACGAACTCACTATACTACACTATAACAAGAAGTAGGAATTTTAATATAAAATTATAAAACCAATGAATTTGACTGGTGTGTTAGTTCTAGTGTTGTTAAGTGTTCTCTATATGTTTATGCAATTATGGGGGATTAAAATGTACAAAATATTCAATGTTAAGAACTCGTTTGAATAATTAGAGACGAACTCACTATACTACACTATAACAAGAAGTAGGAATTTTAATATAAAATTATAAAACCAGTGAAGTTGACTGGTGTGTTAGTTCTAGTGTTGTTAAGTGTTCCCTACATGTTCATACAATTATGGGGGATTAAAATGTACAAAATATTCAATGTTAACAACTCCTATGAATAATTAAGGATAGACGAAATCACTATACGTGTTATAAAAATCTGAATTTGCATAGATATTGGCAACTTTTAATGATCAATTTGAAATTAATTCACGAGGAATAACTTGATGAGATCGAATAAACTTCGAAATTCCAAGATTTTTGAAAATCTAGTGTTAAAACGTCGATGTTTTGGCTTATTTTGCGGGATAATTAGACTATAAAAAAAGGGAAGAAACATCGTAACACAGGCTTAGCTAGTGCGCAAACTTTTCTACTGAACTTGCCAACGAATCTCGAAGTTCGTCACATTCATCATTGTTCTTGCCAGCCGACCTTCTTTCTACGGTTCTTCTCTTCGATTTCTTTTCATACGAGACGCGCCACCTCGTAAATTCGAAAACGCGGGAAACGCGTCCCAACGAAGATTCTACTGTGACACACTTAGCCGCGTGTTTGTGCAAAAAGCAGGTCGACGAGACCTGGAAATTCTGCTTTAACTTCGACCACGAACAGTTCCCAGATCGCTTCATCCCTCGCACAGAAAAACAAAACGTTCTACCAGCTTTATAGGTTTTCGTTGTCTGTGGTTGAAGACGACACCAGAAACAAAAGAAATGAAATATCTCTTGCTAAAAGAAACCGAGGAAGATCTGTTACATTCCTTCGAACACAAATATCTTTATCGTGTTAATCCTCGTATGACAAGGGCTGGGTCAATTCTGACTCACACATTTCCTGTTTTTCAGTTTCATTTATTATAATTAAACACGTTATTATTCTACCAAGCTATACGAACGATTGTATTTTTCATATCAATGCGTTGTTATTAAAGGTTTATTAATTTTGTATTTTTCTACGTTTATGGGAATTTTTATACATTTTTATACCAATGTGCAAAAATGTATATATCAAATATTCAAAATACAAGCTACGATTTTTAATAGCCAAAACTAACCTCTATTTACATAACACTGTATTCCTTCATTATGTTTATAAAAATACAAATTTGCATAAATATGATAATCCAAATAAACCAATAAAAAGCTTCTTCCATTATTATCGTAATATTACAGAAAACAACTGTTGCCTGAATCTGCATGGTAAAGAAGAAAAGAAGACAACAAGTAGCAGAGAAATTTGCTGGAAAATGGGAAGCGTTTGGAGCCGAGGGCACTGGAAAATACAAAAATGACGGCCAACGGGTAGGACGCGTGCGATTGGTGGAGGCGAGTGACTGGAAACGCGAAAAGAGTGACAAACGGCGACGTGTATCGCGAACACTGAATAAAACAAATGAGGACGGAACAAAGCTGACAGAGGCGACCGAACGATACGAACAACGCGGAATCCGAGGGTGAAAGTGGGCGAGGCCTCCGGCTAAGGGGTAGTTCGGCTAATGCGCGATGATTAAACTAACAGCTGCCACCAATCACTCTGCCACGAAAACCCTCTGATCTTCTACCCGGTCCGTCATTCCAAGCCGGCGCTCAACAATTCTTCCGCGTGTCCATTTTTTCCGTTACATTCGTGTTTCTTATCTATCAGCATCCCTGACACAAGTTTCTACGTTATCGTGTCATCATCTCTTGGAGGTGAACCATGAATCGTGTATCAATAGGAACTCGTAAAAGTAAAAGAGAAGACCTAACCTCAACCTAACCTCAATCTAACCTCAATCCAATTTACACCGTAGAAAATTCAGCAATAAGGATTTTCGTTACTAGTATTAGTTAAATTTAGTCGATTTTTTGGATCCTGGTAATTATTCTACGTTCGTATTATTAAAGATTAAGGACTAAATGATGCGAAGTAAGCTCAAACAAACAAAAAATAGAATAAAATAATCACATGGATGATTCATAATCTTAATTACATCGGAGCCACGGAATAATCGAGCGTCAACCATAACCTATTAATACCATCGGTCACGAGGCAAAAATGTATTTATGGAGTACATTCGTTATCGAGGCATTGAAGCCTATAGCGAGGCTCGATGCGCGCTCGTGCGAAACTCGCGCGTTTTTGAACACACGCGACAAACGCAATTGTTTACTTGATAAAAACAATACATCGAAGCAGAGTCGAATCCGCGCATGGCTCTGTCACGTGTTTGAACAAACGAAAATAATCTGTCGACCAAACAAGGTCGGGCAAAAATACCGCGCAATAACAGCATGCGTATTTAGTTCGATCGAAACATTTGGAGTCGCGTCTCTGGTTAGGTCACAGTCAGTGAGCTGCATTAATTTCTAAATTAGAGATCCGCTAATTTATGTTTCGTCTTGTTTACAGTGGGAGAAAAATCAACGGAAGCTGGCGCTCGCGTTACTCATCGTGATATTGACGCTAATTACCGATTCGTCGAACGTGGAAATTTATTCACCGGACAAATTAATTAGGGTGGACGCAGCTTTTAACGGCATCTCGGATCATTTCTCTTGCAGATGAATTACCCAGAATACTCGGTTACCTCGGCACGCGACAGGTGAAGCGTATCAAGATGGTGGATGAGCCGCGTTATCGGTGTGAAAATAACGGCCACGAATCTAATGAGTCGCGTCTGACCACCGGTTTTTAAACGATACAGATTAGAAAATTCAATAAGAACCGATTACATGTCGCGATCCATGTTAATAATTGCACGTACGAAGATAATCGTTCAGACCCGAGACGAATAATCGACGCCACGACGCGTTTCTCTTCGCAAAGTCAGATAAGTAAATTCATTCAGACTATGGTCCCGTCTGACGAATATCTCGGTGAATGAATTAATGAATTCAGGTTGAACTGTTCATCTTCTGGTTTACACGCGCCAATGCTAATACTTTGAACTTATATGGTTACAAGTTGACGTTTCAATTAGTTTTCTGACACAGAAATATCCTTTTCCTCCACACAGTAGATATTATTTGTCGATGTAAGTACTGTCATTTTATATATAATGGACACCTGTAGGAAACTTTTTATGAATATTACTGGTAATAATTATTTGAACGTTCAATTATTTATCACATTAATAAGCCGCAATGTTTTTAGCGGCTTTCATCGTAAGCGCTAATTGTATGTTCGAGACTGCTATTCGAGCTGTGTATTAATTTTTTTATTTCATCAAACGACTTATATATTCTACATACGTTTTCAGAATGGTTTTACATTTCACCAATGTAATCGCAACACTCGTATCTTATTAGTATGCTAACTGTTGAGGATGACTCATAGAAGAGCGAGTGCATGAATTTTTGTAATAGGAAAATATATTGAAGTAAATAAAGGTATAAGTATAAGTATAATGTATAGGTTTATGCTGATCCAAATCCTGATTCTCATAGTGTTACAATACCATGGAATAATAGGCAGCACCTTCATAGATTTATAGCAAAAGAACATTGCCAATATAGTTCAGATTTTTCACGAAGCTTTGAACAATCTGTGCTTACGTTTTCTATTTGATTATACCCACAGGGTACACTTAGAATGTCTTTTCATTTATTTTAAGACGTCCTATTTACGCTTTAGAATATTAATTTAAATAATAATGGGTGAGTTTGTTATTATCCATTTTCATAGGTTATATTTTTCATAAAGCTTTGAACAATCTGTGTTTATGTTTTCTATTTGATTATACCCACAGGGTACACTTAGAATGTTTGGCTTTTTCATTTGTTTTAAGACATCCTATTTACACCTTAGAATATTAATTTAGATAATTATGTGTGGGTTTATCATTATTCACTTTCATAGGTTAGATTTTTCACGAAGCTTTGAACAATCTGTGTTTACGTTTTCTATTTCATTATACTCATAGTGTACACTTAGAATGTTTGGTTTTTTCATTTAGTTTAAGACATCCCATTTAGAATTTAAAATATTAATTTAAATAATAATGTGTAGGTTTGTTATTATCCATTTTCATAGGTTGGATTTTCCATGAAGCTTTGAACAATCTGTGTTTACGTTTTCTATTTGATTATACTTATAGTGTACACTTCGAATGTTTGGTTTTTTCATTTAGTTTAAGACATCCCATTTAGAATTTAAAATATTAATTTAAATAATAATGTGTAGGTTTGTTATTATCCATTTTCATAGGTTAGATTTTTCATAAAGCTTTGAACAATCTGTGTTTATGTTTTCTATTTGATTATACCCACAGGGTACACTTAGAATGTTTGGCTTTTTCATTTGTTTTAAGACATCCTATTTACACCTTAGAATATTAATTTAGATAATTATGTGTGGGTTTATCATTATTCACTTTCATAGGTTGGATCTTTCACGAAGCTTTGAACAATCTGTGCTTACGTTTTCTATTTGATTATACCCACAGGGTACACTTAGAATGTCTTTTCATTTATTTTAAGACGTCCTATTTACGCTTTAGAATATTAATTTAAATAATAATGGGTGGGTTTGTTATTATCCATTTTCATAGGTTGGATTTTCCATGAAGCTTTGAACAATCTGTGTTTACGTTTTCTATTTGATTATACTTATAGTGTACACTTCGAATGTTTGGTTTTTTCATTTAGTTTAAGACATCCCATTTATAATTTAAAATAGTAATTTAAATAATAATGTGTAGGTTTGTTATTATCCATTTTCATAGGTTAGATTTTTCATAAAGCTTTGAACAATCTGTGTTTATGTTTTCTATTTGATTATACCCACAGGGTACACTTAGAATGTCTTTTCATTTATTTTAAGACGTCCTATTTACGCTTTAGAATATTAATTTAAATAATAATGGGTGGGTTTGTTATTATCCATTTTCATAGGTTGGATTTTCCATGAAGCTTTGAACAATCTGTGTTTACGTTTTCTATTTGATTATACTTATAGTGTACACTTCGAATGTTTGGTTTTTTCATTTAGTTTAAGACATCCCATTTAGAATTTAAAATATTAATTTAAATAATAATGTGTAGGTTTGTTATTATCCATTTTCATAGGTTAGATTTTTCATAAAGCTTTGAACAATCTGTGTTTATGTTTTCTATTTGATTATACCCACAGGGTACACTTAGAATGTCTTTTCATTTATTTTAAGACGTCCTATTTACACCTTAGAATATTAATTTAGATAATTATGTGTGGGTTTATCATTATTCACTTTCATAGGTTGGATTTTTCACGAAGCTTTGAACAATCTGTGTTTACGTTTTCTATTTGATTATACTCATAGTGTACACTTAGAATGTTTGATTTTTTCATTTAGTGTAAGACATCCTATTTAGAATTTAAAATATTAATTTAAATAATAATGTGTAGGTTTGTTATTATCCATTTTCATAGGTTGGATTTTCCATGAAGCTTTGAACAATCTGTGTTTACGTTTTCTATTTGATTATACTTATAGTGTACACTTCGAATGTTTGGTTTTTTCATTTAGTTTTAGACATCCCATTTAGAATTTAAAATATTAATTTAAATAATAATGTGTAGGTTTGTTATTATCCATTTTCATAGGTTGGATTTTCCATGAAGCTTTGAACAATCTGTGTTTACGTTTTCTATTTGATTATACCCACAGGGTACACTTAGAATGTCTTTTCATTTATTTTAAGACGTCCTATTTACGCTTTAGAATATTAATTTAAATAATAATGGGTGGGTTTGTTATTATCCATTTTCATAGGTTGGATTTTCCATGAAGCTTTGAACAATCTGTGTTTACGTTTTCTATTTGATTATACTTATAGTGTACACTTCGAATGTTTGGTTTTTTCATTTAGTTTAAGACATCCCATTTATAATTTAAAATATTAATTTAAATAATAATGTGTAGGTTTGTTATTATCCATTTTCATAGGTTGGATTTTCCATGAAGCTTTGAACAATCTGTGTTTACGTTTTCTATTTCATTATACTCATAGTGTACACTTAGAATGTTTGGTTTTTTCATTTAGTTTAAGACATCCTATTTAGAATTTAAAATATTAATTTAAATAATAATGTGTAGGTTTGTTATTATCCATTTTCATAGGTTAGATTTTTCATAAATCTTTGAACAATCTGTGTTCACGTTTTCTATTTGATTATACTCATAGTGTACACTTAGAATGTTTGTTTTTTTCATTTAGTTTAAGACATCCCATTTACGCGTTAAAATATTAATTTAAATAATAATGTGTGGGTTTGTTATTATCCAATTTGATAGGTTGGTCCTACTCTTAGGATTTTTCATAAGGTCAACTGATAGAAGATCGAGTGGATGAATTCGTAATAGAAAATATATTGAAATAAATAAAGATATAAGTATAATGTATAAGTCTGTGCTGATTCAGATCCTTAGTCTCTTAGTGTTACAATACAATGGAAAGGTAGAGGACACGTTCATAATTTGTAGCAAAAGGACATTTCCAAAAGAGTTAACCTTATAGCTGTAGCTAAAGGCTACAAGGAAGACAAATAGAAATCTATTCATTAGTTGCTTTGTTCCTAGACCTTGCAACCCAAAACATAATTTATATTCAAGCGCACAATAATATGTACCTCTCTTTATTTAGAATATTTCTCCGTAATAGCGGTCTGCAAGTCAAGGATGCACATAAATAAAGATGTAGAGTTTTCTTGAAGTAGTTACTTCAACACCAACGAAGCCTCAGAAGATTTTCCACATTGTAATTCTTAGAAGTTTCAAGTCCTCAAGTACTTTCAGTCATTGTAAGTACTTGGTGTCTGTTATAAATTATATACTCCACAAATAGAACTCAAAATATTAGAAATTACCTGAAAATGAATTATCCAGAAATTTCACAGTCTCCTGTCATTTTTCCATAAATTACCGATAACTTCGTTACGGGCGTTCCAGAGAATCGGGCGTCAACTCGATAATGGACGCTGCCGTCACAATAACGTGTTGTGTTTCACAACAAGGGAGGCGTACTACGGTTGTGGTTTCCATCGGCAACCGAAATACAAAGACTGTGGAATCATCAATCAAATCGAATCAATGAGCCCTTTGTAGAGGCCGATTTGGCTACTTATTCATTTATCATTATTAGAGGCGCGGCGTTGCGTCCGCAGCGAAACCTCCCACCTTCTGTCTCGAACCATTTACCTTCATTCATCACCGCGCTAACTCATACAAATTGTTTTATTCACCTTATCAACCATTACGATTCGCGTCTGCCAGATGAATTTTGACGTGTTGCACCACCGGTTCTAGCACCATCATAATTCAAAAACTAGATCGTTACCTGTCATCGAGTTAAACCGTACACGATTACCAATTAGTGGTCCAAGTTTTTTAAAGAACAACGTGTTAACTTTTGTAAGTTTATCTATTAAAACAGATATAAGACAAATTTTTATGACATTATCATTTTTCTTCGCTTCTTCATTTATGAGATTCATCAGGCTTTCAGTTCAGTGGCTCATGTTTAAGAGACTGAAGATCACAGTTTTATATGTCAAGATTTCATAGTTCAGTTGTAACTTTATTCTCTGCTACCATACGATTTTCACAACTTGAAAAAGTATGATTAATTCCTTTCTTCTCATTTAACATTTTCCTTTTCACGATACACGGGTCTGCTGAAACTAAGCAACTATAAGCTACATTTACGTTAACTGTACTTTATATAGTTTCTTACTCTACATTACACTCTTCTATTTTGCTTCTATTCTCTTCTTTCTTTTCCATTCGATTAATTCGTTCATTGTCATACCTAAACATAAAACGCTATTTTCTGAAAAATAGCAATGGATTAAACGACCTCGCTACGGTTCCAAGTCCTCCGTTTCTTTTCCACCTACGCACGAATGTGATATAACGAAGCAAGAATTTAATCGACCAGAAATGCAAAGATGGAGATATTTCGTCTGGAAATTTGTAAAATATCCAGAAAGAGAAAGTGATGGCGAATTAAGTGAATATGCGTTGCCAATAAGAAGAACTACGACTCTGATTCCTGCGAACCAACACGGCGTCGTTAATTCTGGCTCCTCGTTGGTTTTGCCGTCAGGACGTCGCCCAAGTTTTCAAGCCGAATCGGTTGTGCTTGATAAAAATGTACATATTCAGCGAGCGGCGGGAATTATGCATCGTCTAGTGCGCGCTTTCGCGTGTCTTGGCGAATTAAGCCGGAGGCGTCGCTGGTAACGGCGCGAAAATCATCTGTCTACCGAGAATACGTAATTTTTCCAGCAACCTGGCACGCAATTTTTTCGCTAGCCTCGCGCCCGCCGACCGATCACCAGCTGAACGATCCTCTTTTTCCGGACACGTTTCGACGCTCGTCCGCCGTCAATTGGACGTTTCCTCCTTCTCCCATCCGCTCGCCTGAGAACCTTTCTCCTCCCATTACGCAGCTGTCTATTCTGTAGCTACGTTTTCCAACCGTCTTCGTCTATGTTTCTCATTCCAACCCTCCCTAGCAGAATTTTTCTTTTGAAAATGGAACACGATAGCGTAGGCCATGATACACATGGATTGGGCAAAATAGACGAGTTAGGTATAATTTTTTAATTGCTATACGTAGCTTTATTCCATTCGATCTGTTGGCTTCGCAATTAAGTGATTGCGGGTCTTGTCATTAGATGGTATTGACAAAATCCGCAGTCACTCAGTTGCCATAAAATTGATTGTATCCGTGTGAAATTAATTTAAAATGTAACTTCACTTCAAATTCCTCGATGTTAGATTATTATAATATTTCCATATGATACGGTGTTATAGCAGCAAATAGCAATAGAATTCCTAACCTCAATCTATTAGGAGGAGGATTAAGCTATTCATATAATAGAGTGGCAACTAAGTGATTGCGGATTTTGTCATTACCAGCCAATGGAAAATTCCGCAATCACTTAGTTGCCACAAAACTGATTGTATCCGTGTGAAATTAATTTAAAATGTAACTTCACTTCAAATTCCTCGATGTTAGATTATTATAATATTTCCATATGATACGGTGTTACAGCAACAAATAGCAATAGAATTCCTAACCTCAATCTATTAGGAGGAGGATTAAGCTATTCATATAATAGAGTGGCAACTAAGTGACTGCGGATTTTGTCATTACCAGCCAATGGAAAATTCCGCAATCACTTAGTTGCCACAAAACTGATTGTATCCGTGTGAGATTAATTTAAAATGTAACTTCACTTCAAATTCCTCAATGTTAGATTACTATAATATTTCCATATGATACGGTGTTATAGCAGCAAATAGCAATAGAATTCCTAACCTCAATCTATTAGGAGGAGGATTAAGCTATTCATATAATAGGGTGGCAACTAAGTGCTTGCGGATTTTATCATTAGGTGATATTGACAAAATCCGCAATCACTTAGTTGCCGAGTCAAAGAAAGGCGTGCAATAATTTGTATCGTTAATTGCAATAAGGAAAAGATCTTGTCCTTTTATACTATATTGTATACTTTGAAGCACTATAGTAGTATCGGTACAGTATAGTACTAGTTCAATTAGTAAATTAGCATTGAATTATGAATGGATTGTTAATCTTTATGCAGTCTCATATTTTAAAAAATATAACCTAAATTACATTTCACGTTGGACATTTTATATATTTCTTTGCATATTACGTGCAATTCGATATTTTTACAACCTCGAATTTCTTCCATCATGAAACACTTGATATTTATATTAAAGGATATTAATATCACGGATTTATATAGAAAACTGATTGTATTCGTGTGAGATTAATTTAAAATGTAGCTTCAGTTCCAATTCCGTGATGTTAGATTATTATAATATTTCCATGTGATACGGTGTTGCAGCGATAAATAGCAATAGTCACTCAAGTACAGTAGAATTCCTAACCTCAATCTATTAGGAGAAGAATTAAGCGATTCATATATTAGATTAGCAACTAAGTGATTGCGAATTTTGTCATTACCACCTAATGAATGATCCGCCAATAGAATGATCCATAAGTTCATCCATCGTGGGGCAACATAGATAATAGTAAAATTCTAAGATAGATTTAATAAAAGCGTGCATCGTAATTCTTCTAGACATTTCACTCTATGAATCAACGTGCTGCTATACCGAATTGCTATAATCGCACATTATCATCCATAGCTTGCACTTTGTAGCATCGTATAGCTAACTTCCATTCAAGTAGCTAGAAAAATCATGAGATAAGAAATTAAGCAGCAGTTTATAGATATCACCAATATCATCGATCACAATCTATGGAAACTAAGTGACTGCGGGTTTTGTCAATACCACCTAATGACAAAACACGCAGTCACTTAGTTGTCAGAAAACTGATTGTATCCGTGTGAGATTAATTTAAAATGTGGCTTCACTTCCGATTCCGTGATGTTAGATTATTATAATATTTCCATATGATACGGTGTTACAGCAACAAACAGCAATAGAATTCCTAACCTCAATCTATTAGGGGGAGGATTAAGCGGTTCGTATATTAGATTGGCAACTAAGTGACTGCAGATTTTCTCAATACCATCTAATGACAGAATCCGCAGTCACTTAGTTGTCAACCTAATAATTGCAGGTTCGGAACACTACAAATGTTAGAAGATAATATTGGCGAAGATAAAGGCGAAGGTTTGATCTTTTTAAATATCTCGGAACAGTTCGTCTTTCTTCCATTCTTTCGATTTTCCATTCTCTTGCCTTGGGAGTTATCGGTGTTTCATAAGCAACAAACATAAGGGTAAGAATCTATAGAAGGAATTTTTTAAACGCAGGATGGATCGAATCAAAGATGCGTTGAGAACTCGTTTCGGGACGTGAGATCGCGCAGGTATCACGGAAAATTGCGAGGAAGTTGTTATAATAATTATGCGCCTCGACGCTATAATTTCGCGCTTATTATATCGCTTGTTATCTTCGCAAAATATTCGCTTCGGTTTCATACGAACGCACTTCGAAACCAACGAACAGCTAATTATTTACGCAAAACAGACGAACGTCTGCCTCCTCGCTCTTAGGAAAACAATATTCTTCCATTCTTTTCTTCATCTAGATCACACTTTTCCAAACTCCTGTAACTTTGCAATTGTTCCTTATTATTAAAAAAAAAAAGAAAAAAACTGAAGAAAATTTTCTTGAAACTTTTTTTTTATTTGGAAGAATTTTACAATCGATTCTCATTGAGAATTATAAATAAATTACTCTGGCGTGGTACTATAACATGAATAATAAACGTTAAACTTATACGAAATATTTAAAACTTGGTGCAATAAATATAAAACCTCAAAACTAAGAAACTGAATGATAAAATTTCACGTGCAATTAGATCATCAACTACCCTATACAATTCGCCTACAGGGTGTTAAAACAGTCATTGACCGTTATAAATTGACCGGTTCGCATAAATTGTCGCTATCTTCACACTTTCACGTCAACGATCTGAAGAGAATAAAGCAAACGCGAGATTTGATCCATCGCGGTTAGCCGACCGGCAATGGGCGACTGTAGGTGAATCGTGGTGGAAAACGACGAGGGACTCGTGATGATGCAACGGGGCGAAAAGCCGGAGGATTTCACGTGAAGTCGCGCCACATCCGCAAACCTTCTTTCGGACCTTCTTCCCGGTGAATCCGCAAAGACTTCCGAGGGTGTCCGGCATTCAACGTAACTGAAGCAGAGCGAATCGCGCGATCAGGTTTTACGATGACCGCAGGGTGCCAGTGGAGACCGAAACAGCGACTGTTTACGCTTCTGCTCTTTTTCTTTTCACTATTCGCTGGTCCAAGGCTTCCAGAACAAGGAAAACTGCTCCCATTTCGACAGACAGAAGCTTGAGAAGGGTTTGCTGGTTACAAGGGGTTGCCAGAAGTTATGCAAAACCAAAGGGAATATACCTGGAGACCTACTTTAAATCAGTGGGCAGCGCAACGAAGTCACCTGTATCGTTGCCGGCCCAACGTTCATCAAACTTCACCGATTTCCTTTGATTTATTGCGAGGTCGGACAGACGTGTTAAAGCCTTGCCTACGCTTCACCATGTGCACGCTGCGAGATGCAAGGTCATGCTCGGTCTGGAAATTCATCTTCAAGCACGAGGTAAAGCGATACTCTTGACAGACGAAACGAGAAACATGGGCTTGCAGCCTCCTCGAACGTGTCACATGGTTTTCGGGTGAAACTTTGAATGGGTGATGTTTTGGATACGTGACAACTGTTAGCCACCGTTGACAATGGCCACACAAAGTGCAATTTCTTTTTTTTTTTTTTTTTTATTTGGAAATAGTTTACAATCAATTCTTATTGAAAATTACAAGTAAATTATTCTGGCGTGCTATTATAATAATAAATGAATAATAAATGATTGTCGTATGTGTAGCGGCACATTCAAATAATGTTGCTGTTTTGCCTCGGAGTATCATGGAAGTACAATAGAAGAATAAAGTATAATAGTAGCAAGTATAATAGTAGACTCAACTACAAGCGTCAAGCAAAGACGAATTTCAATTTTCCCACTCCCCCCCCCCCCACCAGTATAAAACGCGAACGCGATCGCAAGGAAATGAGTAACAGTGAGTTGTCGATCAGTTATCAACCAGTTATCAACGAATTATCAGCGACCTAATTAACGAGTCATTAGCGATCCTATTTTACGACTTGTACACTGTTTTAGCGAATCGGTTAGTACGAGCGTCTTTGCGAACACTATCTGTACACTAATTTATCATTTAAAATATATTCGACAGTTTCAACGAGCAATCTCGTCCATTAAACCTCAGCGATCAACCATCCTCTACACATAAACCTCTACATACGTTTGCTTCCAGCTGAATCTAATGTTCAAGTCTGCAGGGTAATGTCTTTTTCTTTTGGTGGTTGTTAATTCTTGTGTTATATCTATCACTCAATTTGGATATTTCTTCTTCGACTGTAGGAATCTTAAGATTTTTGATCAGAATCAAAAAATTTCCAAGTTGCAATTACTCGCGTTCCCCATAATTGGGTTGCATAGGTCCGAACAGGTTTTAATACAGCTTTATATAGCGCTGTTTTACTCTGCGCGCCTAAGTTGCAACGTCTGCCAATGCGCCAGTAGAATTCTTTTAATTTTAATTTAAGAAGTGCAAGCAACCATCCTCTACACATAAACCTCTACATACGTTTGCTTCCAGCTGAATCTAATGTTCAAGTCTGCAGGGTAATGTCTTTTTCTTTTGGTGGTTGTTAATTCTTGTGTTATATCTATCACTCAATTTGGATATTTCTTCTTCGACTGTAGGAATCTTAAGATTTTTGATCAGAATCAAAAAATTTCCAAGTTGCAATTACTCGCGTTCCCCATAATTGGGTTGCATAGGTCCGAACAGGTTTTAATACAACTTTATATAGCGCTGTTTTACTCTGCACGTCTAAATTGCAACGTCTGCCAATGCGCCGGTAGAATTCTTTTAATTTTAATTTAAGAAGTGCAAGCAACCATCCTCTACACATAAACCTCTACATACGTTTGCTTCCAGCTGAATCTAATGTTCAAGTTTGCAGGGTAATGTCTTTTTCTTTTGGTGGTTGTTAATTCTTGTGTTATATCTATCACTCAATTTGGATATTTCTTCTTCGACTGTAGGTATTTTAAGATTTTTGATCAGAATCAAAGAATTTCCAAGTTGCAATTACTCGCGTTCCCCATAATTGGGTTGCATAGGTCCGAACAGGTTTTAATACAGCTTTATATAGCGCTGTTTTACTCTACACGCCTAAATTGCAACGTCTACCAATGCGTCAGTAGAAATCTTTTAATTTTAATTTAAGAAGTGCAAGCAACCATCCTCTACACATAAACCTCTACATACGTTTGCTTCCAGCTGAATCTAATGTTCAAGTCTGCAGGGTAATGTCTTTTTCTTTTGGTGGTTGTTAATTCTTGTGTTATATCTATCACTCAATTTGGATATTTCTTCTTCGACTGTAGGAATCTTAAGATTTTTGATCAGAATCAAAGAATTTCCAAGTTGCAATTACTCGCGTTCCCCATAATTGGGTCGCATAGGTCCGAACAGGTTTTAATACAGCTTTATATAGCGCTGTTTTACTCTGCACGTCTAAATTGCAACGTCTACCAATGCGTCAGTAGAAATCTTTTAATTTTAATTTAAGAAGTGCAAGCAACCATCCTCTACACATAAACCTCTACATACGTTTGCTTCCAGCTGAATCTAATGTTTAAGTCTGCAGGGTAATGTCTTTTTCTTTTGGTGGTTGTTAATTCTTGTGTTATATCTATCACTCAATTTGGATATTTCTTCTTCGACTGTAGGAATCTTAAGATTTTTGATCAGAATCAAAAAATTTCCAAGTTGCAATTACTCGCGTTCCCCATAATTGGGTTGCATAGGTCCGAACAGGTTTTAATACAGCTTTATATAGCGCTGTTTTACTCTGCGCGCCTAAGTTGCAACGTCTGCCAATGCGCCAGTAGAATTCTTTTAATTCTAATTGAAGAAGTGCAACTTCTATAAAATATTTCTTCTCATAGTAATACCGTGCGTTCGAATTTTGCTTCCAGTTGAAATTCCAAGGAAATTTGAAACTCCTAAATGAAATAAAATTCAAGTTGCGTGTAATAACGGAGATGTTTGAAAGGAAGATTCATCTTGTTGCATCACGTTGTTGATTTTAGAGAAATAATCTTCTCGGGAGGTAGTCGATTCGTCTGAACTTTGACCTGACGTAGCTAAAAGACGATGGTTAGGTTTTAAAAGGGGCTGACCGCCTTCAAAGCTTATCCGTCTATTACGAAATACTGGCATTAGAAAGTTTACTATAGAATTTCGTAATCGCCAGTACTCCGCTGATAACATGCCACTGCTCTGATAATAATACGAGCACAGCGAAACTGCTACGTTTCGATCTAATACACCGTCGTTGAAAGTGAAGTATGGACAAAAGTAAACTGCAAGTTGCAATGATAATAGAGTAGGAAAGGTACAAACGAGTTTGCATTATACATAATAAAAGCCGCGGTATCATCTCGAAAACGGAAGATTAATATCGAATAAATTGCGAAAATTCTCGGAGACGCCAGCTGAGCAGACTTGGCAAACAATCGTTTGCAGGGCTTAAGAATTAAGAAATATGATCGTATCTACAAATGTCAGCAAGAATGTTGCACTTGGCGACTAAGAAGTTGAAAAGAAAAAGCTAAAAGCCAAAGTCCATTCGCCAATGGACACGCAACGGCATTAATAAACATTAAAAATTCGAAACTTTCTCTTACGATTAAAATGCAGATATTTATGCTATTATTTATACGATAAATACTACGTACATTGTTTGTTGTTTTTCCGTCCGATAAATACCATAGTGAGCGTTTAATGTTTTATACAGTGGGGAACAAAAATACGCGGATTAATCTTCAGTTAATACTTCAGTTTTATTTGTTACACTTCTCGTCAAACGCTTGATGACAGCTAAATAAAATACTTTTCTTGTTGCCATAATCTTCAACATTTTTTTTAAGGAATTGTGTATTACTTTACAATTGCTTCTAATTACTTTCGATATTTTTGTTAGCGATAACTGTCGCTGATTTAGTTCAAGAATTTGCTTTTTTCACACTCGTTTAATTTTTTTCCGCGTCACATACTTACAAATTTTTACAATATTGTTACTGTAATTTTAATCATTGATAGATCATGGACTATTCAGCAATTTCTGAACATGTTAACAGAGTGTGTTATCATTTCGTTCTTAAAATAAAACAATTTTTTTTTTGCTACACATTAAAGCTCGTAATATTTTTAATTATTTTTAACGAACTGCATATTCCGAGCTCATGATGTTTTCATATTATTAAAACTTTACACGCGTCATTGAGAAATTAAAGATAGCACACATTTATTACAAAATAAATAATTGGAATTAATAATTAACAATTAAAATTTACATTTTCGTGTAAACAATTCGTATTTAAAGGAACTTTATTCGTATCCATTAGGTTGTCGGAAAAGTGTGTTTCTTTTATAAGCCCGTCTTTTACAACGATGCATCTTTATACAAACATGAAAGCTAACTGTCGAACGTTGTGATCTTTGTTTTGGTAGAAGAAAATGGACCATACGTAATTGGGTAAAATAATAAAAAAACGTAAAATGTTGTGCGTCCATTATTTCCTCCTACAACGAAAGAAACTTTTCCACCTAATATTTTTCTGAACTCGATTAAAGAAGAGAAGATTCGTTCCATTTTATAAAAAATAGTCAGTTCTTCTTTCTATTATTAAACTATTTTTCTATTAATTTTTCAACTGTATTTATTATTTGTTTATTTGCGAATGTTCATACAAATTAGAATTTTCCTGAACTCGATCAAAGAAGAGAAGATTCGTTCCATTTTATAAAAAATAGTCCGTTCTTCTTCTAATTACCAGACTATTCTTCTTTTAATTTTTCAACTGTATTTATTATTTGTTTATTTGTCAATGTTCATACAAATTAAAATTTTCCTGAACTCGATCAAAGAAGAGAAGATTCGTTCCATTTTATAAAAAATAGTCAGTTCTTCTTTTAATTACCAGACTATTCTTCTTTTAATTTTTCAACTGTATTTATTATTTGTTTATTTGTCAATGTTCATACAAATTAAAATTTTCCTGAACTCGATCAAAGAAGAGAAGATTCGTTCCATTTTATAAAAAATAGTCAGTTCTTTTTTTAATTACCAGACTATTCTTCTTTTAATTTTTCAACTGTATTTATTATTTGTTTATTTGCGAATGTTCATACAAATTAGAATTTTCCTGAACTCGATTAAAGAAGAGAAGATTCGTTCCATTTTCTAAAAAATAGTCAGTTCTTCTTTTAATTACCAGACTATTCTTCTTTTAATTTTTCAACTGTATTTATTATTGGTTTATTTGTCAATGTTCATACAAATTAAAATTTTCCTGAACTCGATCAAAGAAGAGAAGATTCGTTCCATTTTATAAAAAATAGTCCGTTCTTCTTCTAATTACCAGACTATTCTTCTTTTAATTTTTCAACTGTATTTATTATTTGTTTATTTGCGAATGTTCATACAAATTAGAATTTTCCTGAACTCGATTAAAGAAGAGAAGATTCGTTCCATTTTATAAAAAATAGTCAGTTCTTCTTTTAATTACCAGACTATTCTTCTTTTAATTTTTCAACTGTATTTATTATTGGTTTATTTGTCAATGTTCATACAAATTAAAATTTTCCTGAACTCGATCAAAGAAGAGAAGATTCGTTCCATTTTATAAAAAATAGTCCGTTCTTCTTCTAATTACCAGACTATTCTTCTTTTAATTTTTCAACTGTATTTATTATTTGTTTATTTGTGAATGTTCATACAAATTAGAATTTTCCTGAACTCGATCAAAGAAGAGAAGATTCGTTCCATTTTATAAAAAATAGTCAGTTCTTTTTTTAATTACCAGACTATTCTTCCTTTAATTTTTCAACTGTATTTATTATTTGTTTATTTGTGAATGTTCATACAAATTAAAATTTTCCTGAACTCGATTAAAGAAGAGAAGATTCGTTCCATTTTATAAAAAATAGTCCGTTCTTCTTCTAATTACCAGACTATTCTTCTTTTAATTTTTCAACTGTATTTATTATTTGTTTATTTGCGAATGTTCATACAAATTAGAATTTTCCTGAACTCGATCAAAGAAGAAAAGATTCGTTCCATTTTATAAAAAATAGTCCGTTCTTCTTCTAATTACCAGACTATTCTTCTTTTAATTTTTCAACTGTATTTATTATTTGTTTATTTGTGAATGTTCATACAAATTAGAATTTTCCTGAACTCGATCAAAGAAGAGAAGATTCGTTCCATTTTATAAAAAATAGTCAGTTCTTCTTTCAATTACCAGACTATTCTTCTTTTAATTTTTCAACTGTATTTATTATTTATTATTTATTATTACGATACCTGTTCACTTGTATTTTTCCACACTGTGTACATTTCATGTAACTTGGATCCTTTAAACATCCCATAAATGCATAAACATCTACAGTCTACGTACTCTGCATGATTTTCCAAACACGTTTCAATTAAAATATTCCAGATTGGTTTCGTGACACGGGTGAAATTCCTTGGCGAAAGGTCGAGGCGCAATATCGTGTACAAACGATAGCAACGAACCACCTTCGCCACGATCGTTTAAATTAGATTCTCGCTTCACCTGTCGAAGCATCGGTTCTCATCCTTTCCCGCGGCCCCCGTGAACCGATGGAGAGAGAACGACCAGAACGAACTGATCTGTTCGCATTTTGATTTACTGCCTGGACAACCCAAAGGCTTGGCCGCCGCACCCCGCAATATTCGTTTTGAATAAGCAAATTATGAGATTCAAGGTCACAGCGACTGAAGGGTTTCATTTCGACTGGGCAAGAAAATCGGTTACCTGGTTCAGTTCTACGCAAAATTCCTCGACGTCCGGATGTTCGATTCGAGATCGCGATCGCTGTTTATCTTAGTTATCATCTGTACCTACATGTTTCCCCTTTTCATTTTCGCGTTTCGCGTGGTTCATGTTCGATCAATCGAATCGATCGTGGCAAAAATCGTAGTATAGTGCGCTTTGCAGTGTCCAACGTGATTTATAGTTGTTACGCAGCAACGTCGTTGGTTCGTTCCTTTCCCTCGACGATCGTCGAGTACGCAGCACGTGGAAACATCGAGGTAAATGAATGAGATAGTAGGATAAGCAACCGATCTGGCATTTGATCGGCGTTGTATCTTGGATTAATTTTAACGCGTCGCTGGCTTGTCCGTTTGGCCTTTCGCCGCGCGTTCTATTTACAAGTATCGATCGGTTCAGTTGGTGGTACGTTGCGGTCAAAATGGTGGAGGAAAAACGTTTGTTTCGCTTCGGCAACGATTGAAATTAATTCACCGTTACTGCGCGTTCAGATTTGATGCACTTCATAAATCCTGTAGACGGAAGTTTGCAAGTATTCCATTTCAAATATTTGTACAACGAATTAATCGTTACATGTTTGAAACAATCATCAAACTAGGTATAAACATTCTAATTTCTTCAAATTCGTTTTTGAATTTAATTAAATTTTGAAATTTAACTGTTGAAGATATCAACACGACTGTCGTTTTTCTTATTTATCTTAAATCTCAGCAATTAGATTACAGTTCTAGCGATCTTTGATTATACTGTTCAGAGGCGACACTGATCAAACCCACAAGTTGACAAGTACAGCAAGATAATGTTATTGCAAGCACTGTCTTTTATATTAATCGTCGTTACACATTTTAAACGATCATCAAACTAGGTATAAACATTCTAATTTCTTCAAATTCGTTTTTGAATTTAATTAAATTTTGAAATTTAACTGTTGAAGATATCAACACGACTGTCGTTTTTCTTATTTATCTTAAATCTCAGCAATTAGATTACAGTTCTAGCAATCTTTGATTAAACTGTTCACAGGGAGCACTGATCAAACCCACAAGTTGACAAGTACAGCAAAATAATGATTCTTGCATTTAGTTAATTTAATTTAATTTAACTGTTGAAGACATCAACACAACTGTTGTTTTTCTTATTTATATTAAATCTCAACAATTAGACAGTACAGTTTAATTAAAGTTGTAGCAATTTCTAATTAAACTGCTCAGAGGGGGCACTGATCAAACCCACAAGTTGACAAGTACAGCAAAATAATGTTTTTGCATTTAGTTAATTTAATTTAATTTAACTGTTGAAGACATCAACACGACTGTCGTTTTTCTTATTTATCTTAAATCTCAGCAATTAGACAGTACAGTTTAATTAATGTTGTAGCAATCTTTAATTAAACAGTTCACAGGGAGCACTGATCAAACCCACAAGTTGACAAGTACAGCAAAATAATGTTTTTGCATTTAGTTAATTTAATTTAATTTAACTGTTGAAGACATCAACACGACTGTCGTTTTTCTTATTTATCTTAAATCTTAGCAATTAGACAGTACAGTTTAATTAATGTTGTAGCAATCTTTAATTAAACTGTTCACAGGGAGCACTGATCAAACCCACAAGTTGAAATGTACAGCAAAATAATGATCTAATCCAGTTAAATTTTTTAATTTAACTGTTGAAGACATCAACACGACTGTCGTTTTTCTTATTTATATTAAATTTCAGCAATTAGATCAAAGTTCTAGCAATTTTTAATTAAACTGTTCAGAGGAGGCACTGATCAAACCCACAAGTTGAAATGTACAGCAAAATAATGATTTTTGCATTTAGTTAAATTAATTTAATTTAACTGTTGAAGACATCAACTCGACTAACGTTGTTTTTCTTATTTACCTTAAATTTCAGCAATTGAATTAAAGTTCTAGCAATTTTTAATTAAACTGTTCAGAGGAAGCACTGATCAAACCCACAAGTTGAGATGTACAGCAAAATAATGATCTAATCTAGGTAAATTTTTTAATTTAACTGTTGAAGACATCAACACGACTGTCGTTTTTCTTATTTATATTAAATCTCAACGATTAGACAGTACAGTTTAATTAAAGTTGTAGCAATTTTTAATTAAACTGCTCAGAGGGGGCACTGATCAAACCCACAAGTTGACAAGTACAGCAAAATAATGATTTTTGCATTTAGTTAAATTAATTTAATTTAACTCTTGAAGACATCAATTCGACTAACGTTGTTTTTCTTATTTATCTTAAATCTCAGCAATTAAATAGTGCAGTTTAATTAATGTTGTATCAATCTTTAATTAAACTGTTCACAGGGAGCACTGATCAAACCCACAAGTTGACAAGTACAGCAAAATAATGATTCTTGCATTTAGTTAATTTAATTTAATTTAACTGTTGAAGACATCAACACGACTGTCGTTTTTCTTATTTATATTAAATCTCAACGATTAGACAGTACAGTTTAATTAAAGTTGTAGCAATCTTTAATTAAACTGTTCACAGGGAGCACTGATCAAACCCACAAGTTGACAAGTACAGCAAAATAATGATTCTTGCATTTAGTTAATTTAATTTAATTTAACTGTTGAAGACATCAACACGAATGTCGTTTTTCTTATTTATATTAAATCTCAACGATTAGACAGTACAGTTTAATTAAAGTTGTAGCAATCTTTAATTAAACTGTTCACAGGGAGCACTGATCAAACCCACAAGTTGACAAGTACAGCAAAATAATGATTCTTGCATTTAGTTAATTTAATTTAATTTAACTGTTGAAGACATCAACACAACTGTTGTTTTTCTTATTTATATTAAATCTCAACAATTAGACAGTACAGTTTAATTAAAGTTGTAGCAATTTCTAATTAAACTGCTCAGAGGGGGCACTGATCAAACCCACAAGTTGACAAGTACAGCAAAATAATGTTTTTGCATTTAGTTAATTTAATTTAATTTAACTGTTGAAGACATCAACACGACTGTCGTTTTTCTTATTTATCTTAAATCTCAGCAATTAGACAGTACAGTTTAATTAATGTTGTAGCAATCTTTAATTAAACAGTTCACAGGGAGCACTGATCAAACCCACAAGTTGACAAGTACAGCAAAATAATGTTTTTGCATTTAGTTAATTTAATTTAATTTAACTGTTGAAGACATCAACACGACTGTCGTTTTTCTTATTTATCTTAAATCTTAGCAATTAGACAGTACAGTTTAATTAATGTTGTAGCAATCTTTAATTAAACTGTTCACAGGGAGCACTGATCAAACCCACAAGTTGAAATGTACAGCAAAATAATGATCTAATCCAGTTAAATTTTTTAATTTAACTGTTGAAGACATCAACACGACTGTCGTTTTTCTTATTTATATTAAATTTCAGCAATTAGATCAAAGTTCTAGCAATTTTTAATTAAACTGTTCAGAGGAGGCACTGATCAAACCCACAAGTTGAAATGTACAGCAAAATAATGATTTTTGCATTTAGTTAAATTAATTTAATTTAACTGTTGAAGACATCAACTCGACTAACGTTGTTTTTCTTATTTACCTTAAATTTCAGCAATTGAATTAAAGTTCTAGCAATTTTTAATTAAACTGTTCAGAGGAAGCACTGATCAAACCCACAAGTTGAGATGTACAGCAAAATAATGATCTAATCTAGGTAAATTTTTTAATTTAACTGTTGAAGACATCAACACGACTGTCGTTTTTCTTATTTATATTAAATCTCAACGATTAGACAGTACAGTTTAATTAAAGTTGTAGCAATTTTTAATTAAACTGCTCAGAGGGGGCACTGATCAAACCCACAAGTTGACAAGTACAGCAAAATAATGATTTTTGCATTTAGTTAAATTAATTTAATTTAACTCTTGAAGACATCAATTCGACTAACGTTGTTTTTCTTATTTATCTTAAATCTCAGCAATTAAATAGTGCAGTTTAATTAATGTTGTATCAATCTTTAATTAAACTGTTCACAGGGAGCACTGATCAAACCCACAAGTTGACAAGTACAGCAAAATAATGATTCTTGCATTTAGTTAATTTAATTTAATTTAACTGTTGAAGACATCAACACGACTGTCGTTTTTCTTATTTATATTAAATCTCAACGATTAGACAGTACAGTTTAATTAAAGTTGTAGCAATCTTTAATTAAACTGTTCACAGGGAGCACTGATCAAACCCACAAGTTGACAAGTACAGCAAAATAATGATTCTTGCATTTAGTTAATTTAATTTAATTTAACTGTTGAAGACATCAACACGAATGTCGTTTTTCTTATTTATATTAAATCTCAACGATTAGACAGTACAGTTTAATTAAAGTTGTAGCAATCTTTAATTAAACTGTTCACAGGGAGCACTGATCAAACCCACAAGTTGACAAGTACAGCAAAATAATGATTCTTGCATTTAGTTAATTTAATTTAATTTAACTGTTGAAGACATCAACACGACTGTCGTTTTTCTTATTTATATTAAATCTCAACGATTAGACAGTACAGTTTAATTAAAGTTGTAGCAATTTTTAATTAAACTGCTCAGAGGGGGCACTGATCAAACCCACAAGTTGACAAGTACAGCAAAATAATGATTTTTGCATTTAGTTAAATTAATTTAATTTAACTCTTGAAGACATCAATTCGACTAACGTTGTTCTTTTTACTTACCTTAAATTTCAGCAATTAAATAGAACAATTTAAATAAAGTTCAGCGATCAAACCCGCAATTTGATAAATACACCAAAATAATAATATTTCAAACACTGTATTTTAGATTCCTGTGAATATTTATCATTACCATGAATAAACTTACCATAGCAAGTCATTTGTTTCCCAGAATCGAATATTAATCACGCATCTACTTACGTAATAGAATTAAGAAATTAATAAAAATCCAACTTAAACGGTTCTGCTTCTGAGAAACTCGATTAATCTTCGCGTTAATCAATCGCGTGTCTATTTCTATATAAATTTCATACAACAGAAAACATCCTTTGGAATCCAGTAACAGACGTCGAAATGGCTGCTGATGGACCGGATTCGAAGGGGCTGGCGATTAGAATTCAGGCGTTAGGTATCGCAGCGATATCGATAATGGGTCGCGATATCCGCGGGGTGCGCGTACGTACGCGCATGATGTACGAGAAGTAATATTTTCGCACGCGCGATATATCTGCCGGCAGCGGACAGCGGCCTGGCGATGTGGCCGTCGATATCGGTTATCGAAAATATTTTTAAATTCGCAAATGATAACGTGCCACGTTGCTTCCGCCCGATCTCGTCGCCGACGTCAGTTTTACGCCCAATCGGGGACCGTTTCTCCCGCGATCCCATCATCGTTCGTTATTAAATGTCGCCCGGGCAAAGTTGTTGACGTGATCGAAATTTAATTTCCAGCGAAATTTCTTCTTTTTTCACTTTATCAACGCTACTTTCCGAGAAATATCGCGCGACGTTGAAAAATGCGATAAAATAGCCAAGTTTAAGCGAGATCCATCGGATTTGACGTGCGGGCAATGGAACCTGGAATATCCAATTTATGAATAAAAGAAGCTGCAGCTTCATGAAGTTGAGAAGTAGACGAGAAGCGTAAGAATACTTTGATGCGAGACTCGTGCCTTACAATAGAGAGATCTTCCATAATGTATTATAATTTTCGACTTTCTTACATCGAAAATCGCGCTCGTTTCCATCTCAATATCGATCTCTACAAAATCGAGTGTCTTACTTTCGCTTCTCCAAAGAATTTCTCTCAAAATACGCTACCAACTTATCAAAGCGAACATCGACGACGCGAAAAGAAGCTGAATAATCGCAGCAGTATCGAAAAACAAACGTAAAATTGAGTCTTCTGTCAAGTACCTGCTTCCATTTGATCCAACAACCAATGGCAACATATACAAAACGTAACGCAAAAACTTCGTCTCTTCTGACGAAGATCGAGCAAAAGGATTGTCGAAATGGGGAAAAAAGTCAATTAAAAGACGGTCCCGTTTCGAGTTGGTTCTTGGTAAACGAGCAACCGATTCCATGCAACATGGAATTCATCTGTCGGCCCTTTTTACGCCACCTACTCCTTTTTTTTTCTTCTTTCTTCGTCTGTTCTCGAACGTATCGCGACCTCAAGACCGCAGGATGCTTTTATCGCGTAGAAGTTCACCGTTGCTTGTCTCGCTTCGGGCGTTCTACGCGCGACGACGATGCGATAGCGGCGATAGTCATACTTATAATTAGAGGAGTCAGCCAAATGATTTACGACGCACACGTGGTACACGCGGGCCGCTTTCGTAAATACGTCCTCCGCCTCTTCTTCCTCATCTCGTTTCTTTCGCACGGGCACGCGGTATCGCGAGGTGGCCCCGGTTCTCGATTAATAATTTTTGCCAGCCTATACCCTGCACCATTTTGCGCGTCCTGACGAATAATAAAATTAATCGTAGCTCGATTAGCGACCGATTCGAGGAACGCGCGCGCAACGCCACGCAATATCGATAAATTTCGATCGAATCGCCTTTTGTTTTATCGTTAGCAACGCGTCTAACTAGAGTCACGCCATCCTGTAATTTTCCTCGTCGAATTTGCCTTTCTCGAACGACTACCAGAACCCCGCCAGTTTATTACGGTTTTCCGAAAGTGATATTCATAAATCTCCTCCTTTTGCTTCCCTTTTTCTATTAATCTTCCATAGATAGCTTTTATTTTCTAAATTAGATTCATTTTTTCTTTTTTTTTTTTTTTGCTAGAGTATTTTGTAGAAGTTCTAAGAAGATTATTCCATCAAAAGTATTGTTTATTAATTCTTTTTACTGTAAGACGATTAATAAATTTTATTTTACTGTTCTAATTATCTTTGGGTACAAGTTGTCGCGTTCGAACCTGTTCGAAAGCGTCGGCCGTCGGAATACGCGACATACGCGCGGACGTTTTTTCATGGGAAAACAATTATGTTACATTTAATTACTCGTGCATCGCTTTCGCGTTTTATTTTGACCGGAGATATTTCATTGGGTTTCACTTGATCGCATAAATTTAAGCCACGTCTCGCGCAGGAAAAACAAATTACCGGCGTAATTTTCGGCTAACTTTCGTCTTTTTGAGTTTTCAGAATGAATTATTAAATAATGTTATTGAAATTTATCGCGGTTGCGTAATTACTCGAATCAACGACAAAAGGAAGATCGCGCAACAGTTTGAAGATCGCGTAATTGAAAATGATTTTGAATAAAAGGAAATAAAATATTTTGATTATGAAATGAAAAATTTTTAAGCAACGAAATAATCAGCAATATGACGTCAATTTGGGTTAAAATGGTTCTCGTGTAAAAGCCGAAAGGGATACAGCTTAATGAGCGAATAAATTTACACCAAAAATTAATCCACTGTACAAACCACCTCGACGTGTATAAAACAGCAACAGAATTATTTATGATCGCATATTGAATTCGTAGCGAATCTATAGAGGGCGACAACAAATAGTAGTTAAGCTTCAAGATCTATATTTATTCAGTCAGAGATACAAATCAAAAATAAACCGAGTGAAACATAAATCGAAATAATTCCACTAACTCCACCAGAAATATATTACCTACTTTATAGAAAAAAATGCTTCTGTATTTTTTCTCGCGAAAAAAAAGAGGGGCAAAATATGTACATGGGGACAAATATTCTTTAAAAACATTCTACTCCGACATAAATAATTCTTTCCACAGATTCACCAGTGAAAACAAGCAAGATTCGCTAATCAAGATAAATCAAACCTTTTACGTTAACCGAAACACAAAAAGAATATGGTCCAAAAAAAAAAAAAAAAAAAGATGAAACTTATTTCATAAAAAAGGAGAAAAATTGTGTCTTTTTAAGAACATTTCTTCCATATTAGCAAAATTTTCCCCTAGAATTTATCCAAAAATGATGATTCTTTTTCGCACGGAAACTGTCCCATCGCACAGTTTTACAAATCACAGAAATTGCACAACAATTCCGTTAGGATTTTTGATTAAACGGAAAATACGACTCGTATTTGCTTGATGGACCGTGAGTCGGAGGCGGCAGGCCAACATGGCGCTGCGACGGCCGTCGGAACATGGCGACTGGCGGCCAGTTCGGCTCGGACTCGTTACAGAGTTTCTCTGCAGCCTGTGTATCTCCTATTCGACGTGATCTCTCGGTTTTGAAAAATCGTCGCGTTTCAACGGTCACGGCTCGTTAGAATATCGCTTGACAGTCGGCAACAACGACGCACGGCGTCGAAGTACGCTTCTATTAATACGTCGCTCACGAGCTGTCGAGCGTATTGCGTTCGCGACCGTACACGACACCGATACAAGTAAAACGCGACTGTATACGATCGTATTGGTGAATAACAAGGAAGGAAAAGCTGGTCGATGTGCTACGTGACGCATATACGCCTCCATACAAGCACGTATTTTTGACGCACTTTCGATCTGCCTGGCTGCCCCCGGGGCCGCGATTTAACTGGCCGAAAATTAATTGTCGCGGCAACGTCGTGTCGCACGGACGGCCGCATTTTCGTTATTTTTCAACGGCGCGCGAAAATCGTGCCAGAATCTTCACCAACCTTCGAATACGCTTTTCGTTACGATGGAACAGCTGCGAGATACGTTCAGATGAGTCGTCCAGGCTTGGGAAAACTGTTTCACGAAACCATATTATGTTACGTGAGTTATACGAAAGAATTTGAAGTTTTCGAACCACTGTAGCGAGACTCGAGTAACACGATATGTAAAATTTGCAGCAAATTTGGAAATGTATATGGAAGTTTGAAGATATTCGTTGGAATTCGCTTTGTAGAGATGATCAAGGTACTTGAATAATGAATCATTCATTTTATTAGGTTGTCTGCAAAGTTTCTCTTTTCAACAATTTGTCTTTTATATTGTTTTATCGAATTACGTATTTCTATTATTACGTTTGTGCATAATTCGATAAACTAATATAAAAGAAAAAACATTGCGCGTCTGTTATTTCCTTATAAAACGAAAGAAACTTCTCGGATAACCTAATACATGCAATCACGAAAGTATTTCAATATTTATCACAAAAATCTTTGATGTGTATGTTGTACGTGCTACATGTTTCTTTCGTACGTCACACGTATATTCGTTAAAGTGTTGCAACAGTTTCACTCATTCAGGAATATTCATTGTAAGCACATGTTGCAAGATAATTATACTGCTATATGTAACTAGAAAAATACAAGTACATTTCAAACTGGTTATTCGCTTACTCATACACATTAGGTTGTCCGAAAAGTTCCTTTCGTTTCATAAGGCCATAACAGACGAACAATTTCTGTTTTTTATTATTTTATTGAATCAGGTATGATGCACTTCGTTCTATTTCTATTACTAAAAAAATTACTTAAAAGAAAAGACATTGTGCGTCTATCATTTGTGATTTCACGTTTGTACGAAGGTGCGCTGTTGTAAAAACACGTTTGCGAGAGAAAGATACTTTTCGGATAACCTGATACATGCAATCACGAAAGTATTTCAATATTTATCACAAAAATCTTTGATGTGTATGTTATACGTGCTACATGTTTCTTTCGTACGTCACACATATATTCGTTAAAGTGTTGCAACAGTTTCACTCATTCAGGAATATTCATTGTAAGCACATGTTGCAAGATAATTATACTGCTATATGTAACTAGAAAAATACAAGTACATTTCAAACTGGTTATTCGCTTACTCATACACATTAGGTTGTCCGAAAAGTTCCTTTCGTTTCATAAGGCCATAACAGACGAACAATTTCTGTTTTTTATTATTTTATTGAATCAGTTATGATGCACTTCGTTCTATTTCTATTACTAAAAAGATTACTTAAAAGAAAAGACATTGTGCGTCTATCATTTGTGATTTCACGTTTGTACGAAGGTGCGCTGTTGTAAAAACACGTTTGCGAGAGAAAGATACTTTTCGGATAACCTGATACATGCAATGACGAAAGTATTTCAATATTTATCACAAAAATCTTTGATGTGTATATTGTACGTGCTACGTGTTTCTTTCGTACGTCACACGTATATTCGTTAAAGTGTTGCAACAGTTTCACTCTTTTAGGAATATTCATTGTAAGCACATGTTGCAAGATAATTATACTGCTATATGTAACTGGAATAATACAAGTACATTTCAAACTGATTATTCGCTTACTCATACACATTAGGTTGTCCGAAAAGTTTTTTTCGTTTTATAAGGCCATAACAGATGAACAATTTCTGTTTTTTATTATTTTATTGAATTAGGTATGATGCATTTCGTCCTATTTCTATTACAATGTTCCTGCATAGTTCGATAAATTAATATAAAGAAAAGACATTGTGCGTTTATTATTTTCTCATAAAACGAAAGAAATTGATAGAAAAAAAAAATCGCGAGTGTCGATAAAAATAAATAAAGAAACTTTCATCGTTATTTTATAACAAATTAATTTCTTAGTATAGTTATAAATAAAACACGCAGAATCAAAGTATTCCTTCCACGCTTAGAACAATTTCTGTTTTATATTATTTTATTGAATTTCGTTCTATTTCTATTCCTATGTTCCTGCATAATTCAATAAACTAAAATAAAAGAAAAAACATTATGCGTCTATTATTTCCTTATAAAAGGAAAGAAACTTTTTAGACAAGCTAATATTTAGTGAGACTATAACACTAATTATTTGTTCATAGTCTATATAGTAATTTTTGTATAATAATTTTATACTTGCTTATTATTATTACTTACACTATTTTTATTAAATGCAGGTAAATTGTAATAAATATCTTGTAACTTCTATATACATTTTCCGATTGATGGTGAATTTTACGAATATAATTGAGACAGCCGTGTCTCGTTAAGACACTAATGAACTTTCAGAACGTTTCCTATAACGCTTACGATATATTCATGAATATTTTCTACGATAAATATCGAAATATCGAGTTGTCCGAAAACTGTTTTTCTTTTTTTTAACGTGTTTTTACAACAGTGCATCTTCGTGCAAACGTGAAAGCAAGTCTGTGAAAAGTCACGAGGTTCATCTCAATAGAACAAAATGTATCGTACGAAATAAAATCAAACAAAAAAGGTGCGTCTATTATTTCCTCATAAAACGAAAGAAACTTTTCGGACGACCTAATATTCGAAGAGTAGTAAAACTAAAGGTACTTGTTTCTTAATGGAGATTATATTATTAAGATTCTAGGAGATTTCGTTATGGATTTTCGAGTCTTTATAAGAATATATACTAAAGTATTTGAATATATTTGTTACATTGACATATCCGTTACACCATGTCATTGATTATGTAACAACAAAAAACATCCTGCTACCGGCACAACCAGTGTATTTTTAGTTCTCGTGTGTTTCAAGAAATCTCATCAGGCAATCGAACAAAACAGTGGAGAAGAATCGTTAGAATTATCATCGTTGCTCAAAGTAAAGGCATTTCACGCGAAGAAAATGTGCAGTTCCAGGGATGAGATAGTTAAATACAGATGTATTTTATCCGCATCGAACGTATTAATATTTGGAATAGTTTTTACAGATCAGAGATCCTTTTCCATCGAACTCTTCGTTTGCTCTGATGTATTAGGTTGTCCGGAGAGTGTCTTTCTTACGCAAACTTGTTTTTTGCAACAGTGAACCTTCGTACAAACGTGGAAACAAGTCTGTGAAATGTCACGGCAACGTAGGTAATTGGACAAAATAAAATAAAAGAAAAAACTTTTCCAACAACCTAATACTTTTGTAGGCCACGGTACGTCACATTTTCATCTATTTCTTTCGTCTAATTTCGTTGTTTGCTAAAACGTGGTGGTTTTTCTTCTTTAAGACAGGGTGGAGATGTGACACGATCGTGGTAGAGTGAATTTTTGTCGGATCCAACGAAATGAGACGCGTTAGATCCAATGGTATTGATTAGGGGGTCGAGCCGTGTGCTAGGGGAATATAAATCGTTCGGTGTGGCTCGCTGAACGCGCTGTTAAAAGCTCGTGATCGCTCCGTACTTCGCCTTAACGCGGCGATGATTGTTTTGCTCATTACGACTCTGTTTCTTTCTTTTTGCCCGTACGATTGCGAGTGGATTGGAATTGAAACTACGACTCGTGTTCAACCTACACTCACGCTATCCTAAACAACACAGCATCTGAAATACCCACTTTTAATAATCATGTTCTAGCATCGATATCGTTTCGGTTCCACCTTCTCATTTGTCCAAACGTCCAGATAGACGTGACATCGTTCCGCTGTTATAAAATTCAACAAAGAGAGAGAACAAAAAAAACAAAAAAAGTGACGGGGACAAAGAAACGATGGATCGACGAGGTTTCGATCGTACGCTCGCGTATGAGAAATTGTACGAGCCGAGAGATAACATCCGACCGACCTTCTCAGCTCGCGGAACATTTCGTCATTTTTCGACTCGCTTAATGGAAAGTTAAACGGTTCGAGATAACGTCGGATAAACCGCAAACGTTACGAGATCCACGCTATTAATAGACGCGGATCCACGCGCGGAAAACCAAACTGTCATTACACAGCAGCTGGAAATAGACGTTTCTTGATCGTGTGTGCGAGTATAAATATTTCTAGAGATTATTTGCTAACAGCCAAACGGAATTGATACTCGCGTATCTCTGCTAACGTGTCAACGCACACGTTACACATTCAACGCAATCTCTTGATTTTCCTTCGATTCAATAGGATTCGCGCTTAACCGAGATGGAAGGAATTCCTGCGAAAGAATATTCAATTAGCGAGACCGTATTACGAGCTGGGACGAGCGTGATTGAATTCGTGACAGGATGGAGGTGGGCATTTTTCATCGGAACGCTTGCCAAAGCTTCGAGTTTGCCGGAAGTTCGATCAAAAGCACGTCCGTCGGACGAGCGGAGGTGCGAGAGCCTCGCTACAGTTAGAAATGCCTTTACATTTGTTTCAGTCGGTCCGAATCCGTCCGTGTCGGGGGACCAACTTTCAACCCCTGTACGTCGTCATTAAAGAACTGTTGGTGGGACGAAAGTTCCACCGCGAGAAACGTGTGAACGGTGAAATTCGACGGAAATTGGGAAATAAAAAGGAGAAAAGAATATTTGCCAGCTGCATACGTACAGACTGACAGAGAAGAAAAAGGAATGAGATACAAAGCGTGTTAGATAGATAGTACATTTATATGTACTGTGTATAATGTAATGTCGTAAATCTCGGGGTAATTCTGATTCTGAAGTCTGGAAATCGAGTTTATTGTGAAAATATTTAAACGAAATAAATAAAATAAAGAACAATTAATATAGTGCAGCTATAACAGCAGGTTCTGTGTATCGAGAATCGATTTTCAACGTCCTGAGCTACCGATCTTTCTCCGTCAATCTTCGACGTTTTAACACGTTCGTCGCCCAGCCTGGTTTTTTCCTGTTCGGTTTTTTTCCTGTTTCCTGCGGCTCCCAAATGCGACCGCCGGTTCGCAGAATATAAATATAAATTCGACTCATTGTAAAGAGAAGATTATTTATTTCTGAATTGGAGGAAACGATAAGCTAGAATATCCCGAGGGATCTCGTGGCAGAGAAGCATACTTGCGAGACGTACGTCAGTGATTTTTCCATCCCGAAAATGTTCAGTAAACAGCGTGAAATATATTTGGAAGTGAGGAGTCTACAAGTACTGTTCGAAGTGCCCAAAATCAGCCCAAATGTGTTTGGAGTGTTTCAACGAACACCATGCGGTATAGAATAATGTAACATGTTATCCAGAATATAAATTGGTAAAAAGTATGGTACAACGTGTTTTTAATATCTTTATGTTGTATATCCTGTACATAATTTCGTATATTTAATTAACTCGAACAAGAAGAACGTCGCCGTACTTTGGCGCCTCACGCCCCCATGGAAAAATTCCCGTCGCATAGATACGTGCGACGAACGTGTTAAATAATTATTCTTTCTTCCGTGATCTTGCCCATCTCCGACGTTGCTCTCTGCCCGTCCGTTTGGGAAACCAGAGTCTCTCAAAATGGTTAAAACGAAAGAAAATCGCTCTGTCCGTGAAACGAAGAAAGTCCCTACACACTTGAACTCTACGGAGTTTACTGTATTTATATAGTGCGTATGAGAGTGTACGTGATGTGCGAGACAAAGGCAATTAAAAGCGATTAAAAGCGGTTAGAAGATATTAGAAGCGACGAGAGAGCGAGTGCTTGCTAAATTCGGATAATTCGTAAATAAATTTGAAGCTTTTTATTCTTCCCGAAATCGTATTTATACCCTGACAAAGAGAAGATAATCCGAAGGGAAATAATTTTTGATGTGGCGTATGAATGGCGGATAAGCTGCAGGAATAAAGAAACAAATGAATTTTGAACGGTCGTACGGTCGATGTTAAATAATACGTCGCCCACCGACGTTCAATTGTTCGACACAATAAGCTCAAGTGACATCCGTGCGTCGTGTGCTTGGCTACAATTTGTACACACTTCCGATACAATACTCAATCACAACTCGCGAAAGCGAGGTTGCGTAAGGCTCGTTGCGACGACACATTGTCGGATATTTCGAAGCGATCGCGAGAACAAAAGTTGGCCGGACCATTAGTCAACCGGGTGGCAGGTTGCGCGGCTTGAAAAATTGACAAAGACAACGCTGTCGATTCTACGTTATATCCGTGAGCGCTTATTTTATACTCTAGAAAAACACCGATGACAAAAGTGTAGTAGCTTTACGGAACGCGCGATGGATAATGATGAATCTTCTTGTTGTTTTCGCGAAAAGAAAAATAAAATGGGATAAAAGCAGAAAAATCGGCCGCCAAATTTCAAGCTACAGGATAAGTGGGATTTTCCGTTCAGGGAAAACATTCGCGTCGACCAAGCTTTCACGCTGTGAACCGGTAGCGTTCGGTATTGACGTTTCCCCTGCATCTTTCTGCGCGTTTATTTCCATCCGTCATCCGCGCGAATGGTAAAGAAGAGAAAAAACACAGGCCGAAGAGAAACAGACGAAGAGGTGAAACGATAGAGAGGAAACGGAAGAATACGAAATGGAGAAAGAAGACGAGGGAAAAGAGGCAGAGCGAAAGAGAGAGAATACTCGCATCTTGCTGCCTTTATAAATGCTTCTACATTTATTAAGGCTACTCCCCGGAGCCTGGACGTACCGGTGTACGTATTTCGAAATGAATGCCTCGTGACGTGGCACCGCGACGCTGTCGTCGGGGCGCGCGAGCGCTACGAAAAGTGAAATATTTCCGTCGTATTTTCACATGCGCTGCCACGACGAATGGCGTCCCTGCGTCTGACGGCTCTGTGCTTCGGCAGCGTGGCAAACGAACAGGAATAAAAAGAAGAAAGGAAATAATAATAAATACGTAGGCACGCGTAATACCCTGTTTATACACGCGTGTGTGTGTGTATGTGTGTGTGTCATACGTGCATAGCAAAGACGTGGAAGGCGAACGCGTTTCGAACGAAAGGTTTCGCTGCCGCCGGAAAAATGTCGCGCCAACCGATCGAGAATATGGCGGTCGCGCTGTTCGTTTGCATGAAAATGAAGAAAAGAATTTATTTCGTCCGTATGAGAAACGCCGCGTTTCCGCCGTGATTTATGCAACTCGAGCGCGGGAAAGCGCGACGCGGAATTTCACATTTTCTGCGGGTTCCTTCGTGATAGTTTGACAAAGGATTTTTGCCTGGGTCGTTGGTTATTGTATCGCCAGGACTAATAGCGTCGCCATCTCGTCACCGGCCGAAATATTTCTTCTTACATTTGCAAAAGCTGTTCCAAGCAACCTGGTTGCTTGTCCTTGTTGATTAGCATCTATCATCGACAATCTAACCTACATCAAAACCTGCTGATCAAATGAAAATCATTTCTCGTACGTTCACTGCCACGTCACCCGTATTCGGGTGTCGGCATAGTTTTTTATTTGACTACTCGCGAAGGATCGTCGTAGATGTTTGAGAAGATACTCCGTAATAATAAAACTGTTGAATTGTTATAAAAGTAATACGAAAATGGTTTATCAAACAAATTATTTAGAACGTAAGACTTTAAAGCATTCTATACGTAGCTGAGGTCTGTCGGCACGATTTGGGCAATAAGTTGTTGTTTTCTTTAAATTTTTTGCGTCTTTGTTCCGTCCATTCCACGTCTTTTATTCGCATAACGTATTTTATTCGCACGCGCGTCTAATGCTTCCTCCGCAATTATTTCTCCGAACGGGGATATTACGCCGACTCCGTCGAAGACAAGGATTTTCTGTATTTTCAGACAACCCTGATAATTTTGCAGCTAGTAACTCTCTAAATATTCTAATATTTATATCCTTCCTTGTTACAACTTTGTAAACCGTCGAAGCGTTTTCGACAGAAATTCCCAGGAGGAGTTGGACGCCAAGTTTTCCGTTCCGTTGGATTCCTCTTCTAATTTTGGTGGCGTAAGAAAGCATTTGGTCGGAATAATCTATACCACACTTTCCTTCGTTGTATTCAACGACAGCTAGTGGTTCGAATATCGCGAACAAACGAAACGAGAGTTCGTTCCTGAGACCATCGCTCGAGCGACTCGCGTTACTAAAATGTCGATGGGAGTACCTAGCAGAGAACGCTTGGCACTGCGGCACGCGTGGCCTGACGGAGATTTTCTTGAAAACACGCGTGGCAGTCAACGTGTTAAGGTGGGAATCTTGTCGAAAATCTGATTCGAAGATTGAACGGGTAGCCGCGACGAAAAGTTTCCGTTCGCATCGGTTGTTTCCCGTCAACGACGCCGGAATTACATTGAATTATTTAACGGTCGTATTTCACGGTTCACTTTTCATGCGACTTCTGCACGCTGCTTCGTCGTACAATGCGCCTGTAATTTTATATAACCAGTTAAATGACTCTTGGCAAGGAAGTGATTTGTCGCACGATATTTTATTTCAGATAATCATCCTCCGTGTCAGACGTGGGCTGTCCACCGCGACAATGTATGTATACATTGATTAATGGTCGCCTGTTCGCCGCGGGATAAAAGTCAGGGAAAAGAGAGGAAGAAAGGATAAGAAAATCGGAGATCGAGCGCCTCTTAAATCAGGACACTCTGGTTCCGCGAGACCGATTCTTGCATTTTCGAAACTTGTTAGTCACATGAAAGTTCCGCGCTGTCGTCCATCGTTCCGCTTACCAATCGTAGCGATCATCGTTCGTTATCCCGAACGACATTGATAAAAAAAAAAGAAAGAAAAAAAGAAAAGGGAGCACAGGCAAACGTTATTGTCTGTTGATACTCGAGTGATTTACAGTGGAATGCTTCTTGGAATTTTCTGCGGTAACAGAAACGTCTCGCCTGTCAGACGAACGGATTCATCGTGGGCTGTTTGAAACAATAGGATCTTCTGTTCGTGTGACAAATTTCATGTCACGACGATTAAGACGTTTGCAACTTTCATTCACAGCTATCGTGCTTTAATATTAGGTTGTCCGAAAAGTCTCTTTCCTTTTAGTTTATTGAATTATGCACGAACAGAATAATAGAAATAGAACGAAATGGAGCACACGTAATTCGATAAAATAATATAAAAGAGAGATTGTTCTTCATCTATTTTACTCCAAGTGTGCAGGGAATACTTTGATTCTGCTTTATTTATAATTATACTGATAAATTAATTATTTTGCTATAAAATAACGATAGAATTTTCTTATTTATTTTTGTCGACACCCGCGAATTTTATTTTTTTTTTTCTATCAGTTTCTTTCGTTTTATAAGGAAATAATAAACGCACCATGTTTTTTCTTTTATATTAATTTATTGAACTATGCACACACAGAATAATAGAAATAGAAGGAAATTGATCATGCATAATTTAATAAAATAATATAAAAGAGAAATTGTTCTTCGTCTATTATACTCCAAATGTGCAAGGAATACTTTAATTCCGCATACTTTATTTATAACTATACTAAAAAATT
Source organism: Bombus dahlbomii (assembly GCA_037178635.1). NCBI lineage: Eukaryota > Metazoa > Arthropoda > Insecta > Hymenoptera > Apidae > Bombus > Bombus dahlbomii. The sequence goes on from CM074118.1 coordinate 2,322,134, forward strand.
AATTATTTTGTTAAATTTATCTTTTTCCTATTAGTTTTATTCGTTTTTTAAGGAAATAATAGACGCGCAATTTTTTTGTTTAATACAACGAAATGGAGCACACCTAATTCAATAAAATAATATAAAGGAGAAATTGTTCTTCGTCTATTATACTCCAAGTGTGCAAGGAATACTTTAATTTCACATACTTTATTTATAATTATACTAAGAAATTAATTATTTTGCTATGAAATAACGATGGAATTTTTTATTTATTTTTATCGACGGCCGCGAATTTTATTTTTTTCTATCAGCACACCTGATGGAGCACCTCTATGGGGCACACCTATTTCAATAAAATAATCTAAAGGAGAAATTGTTCTTCGTCTATTATACTCCAAGTGTGCAAGGAATATTTTAATTCCACATAATTTATTTATAACTATACTAAAAAATTAATTATTTTTTTATAAATTTATCTGTATAGATTTATCTTTTTCCTATTAGTTTTATTCGTTTTTTAAGGAAATAATAGACGCGCAATTTTTTTGTTTAATACAACGAAATGGAGCACACCTAATTCAATAAAATAATATAAGGGAGAAATTATTCTTCGTCTATTATACTCCAAGTGTGCAAGGAATACTTTAATTCCACATACTTTATTTATAATTATACTAAGAAATTAATTATTTTGCTATGAAATAACGATGGAATTTTTTATTTATTTTTATCGACGGCCGCGAATTTTATTTTTTTCTATCAGCACACCTGATGGAGCACCTCTATGGGGCACACCTATTTCAATAAAATAATATAAAGGAGAAATTGTTCTTCGTCTATTATACTCCAAGTGTGCAAGGAATACTTTAATTCCGCATACTTTATTTATAACTATACTAAGAAATTAATTATTTTGCTATAAAATAACGATAGAATTTTCTTATTTATTTTTATCGACGGCCGCGAATTTTATTTTTTTCTATCAGCACACCTGATGGAGCACACCTAGTTCATTAAAATAATATAAAAGAGAAATTGTTGTTCATCTATTATTATGAAAATATTATAATTTTCGCACTATAACAGAGGATAAAATGATGTAAAAGAACATTTATATAGAATATTGAAACAGCTGATAGGATTAGGAAAGAAAAATTGCTGATGGAAAAAAAATAAATCAATCGATCAATAAAAACAAATAAGGAAACTCTTCCGTCGTTACTTTAATAAACTGTCATTCGATCGTATGTAGTTGTTTAATGAGAAATTCACAGCAATGTGAAAAAATGCGTTTAAATGAAAAGCAGGGAAATTTGATCGCAATTGTACTAGGAAAACTGGCTATGTCTCGCTATTTATTTCCAATTTTCTTTCCGGTAAATATTTTATCTTACGGCGACTTGTAATAAGGCGATTACTAAAGGATTACCGAACACCCAGTATATCACGGCCGCGTAACGTTGCAAAGGAAAGCAAAGAAGCCTTTGCCAATAGCTGTTAACCCCATAAAGATGTTTATAAGCAACTTTCTATAGACGCATCGGCCATTCTTTAACGCGCAGCACAGTGAAAAGCAGGCGAGCTCATCTCTGTAACAGGGTGTTTGCTAGGAACTAATTAAATACGCGTTGAACACCGTAACAACTTCCATTGAAAACAAAAATTCAATCGATAATTAGAAAACATCCGCGAAATTGTAAAGCACCTGTGAATTTTCTATGAATTTTCTATCAAATTAAATTAGTCGATTAAATAAAACGAAACGGTAAATTATTTTACTGGATGATTTGAATGCTTCTTGGCAGCGTGAACTCGATCAACGTTAAATGGCAGAAAAGGAATTAATCATTGAAAATCACGGAAAAGTTTACGAGCAATCGACGAACCGGATCGTGTGCAGGTAACGAGCAAAGGCGATCATCGCGATACAAAAGAAAGAACGAAAGCAGCTCTTATTTTACACATCTGTGCTGAACCGGCAATTTCCGGCGCATAGCTTAAAAAACGTAAACGCTAGGAAATTGCAAGATATTGTAAGAAAGATGCGATTGCCAATTTTTTCCTTTCGTTGGTGATTCAGCGAAAGATACAATGTACGCGACATCGTACAATTTGCATTCGAAATTATAACTAACCGCGCATTAATTTCTGTCTAGAGGTTACTATCATTTCGTTTTTTTTTTTTTTCTCTCGTTCGAGTTTCGTGGACACGAGGAACCATTTTACAAAACGATTCCTTTGATTTTTTTTTTTTTTTACCAACTACTTTTTCGTCCGTTTCGTATAATGAAAGGTCGTTTGCCATAATGAATTCTTTCGAAATGAAATTGGCCGCGAATATTCACGGCAAATGTACGTGATTAAGGTGTTCGGAGGTTTTTGAATTCGGCGAAATATCCTTGTTAACGAAGGCCGAGTTGTACAATAAGATGGAAAAGGCGAGCGACAAGTGTCAGCGACGATCGAGTGTGATAGCAAACGACAGGAGGAAATGGCCACGTTTATCCCAGAATCGGGTAGCATAACTGCAAATGATAGATTACGATTAACCGTAGGGCCCGGCAGCTCGATCGATCAGTCGCAAATGGCAATAATTTTCCTACGACTGCGAGTAGCGTACAACGTCTTCATGAAATGAAGCGTTTCGAGCCAACAGGTTTCGAAGCGACGCGGCGGACCGTTTCCATCAAAGAAGCATTAATGAAGATGAACAAACATTATACATAATAAACGCTTCTTTGAATGCCCTAACCTGTCGTAGAGAAATAAAATGCAAGAAAATGCCGACAGCACATCATCCATTCGAGTAAACGCAAATAGACGCATCTATTCTATCCAAGCACTTGGTGCAAGAGAATACCGCTCATCGTGTACAGCCATCTTTTCCCTTCGACCATGGTAGTAGCATGGTAACGACTTAATCTGCTCGCACGCGATTCGACAAAATATACGTTACTGCCCCTTTCTCGATCAGCCTCCAATTCACCTAGCATCGCTTACGTAACACGCATTCTCCTTCGCCGATCGACTTTGCTTAAACACTCGTTGGAAAGTAGCAGCTTTGGTATCGGAAAGGGCTTCTAAAGAGGTGGAACGAGAAAAAGGAAGAAATAAAGAGAGAAAGAAAAGCGACTGTTGTGCGCGAGGGGCGCAATTAGCGAGGCTCTCTCGGGTAGAAAGTGTGGCTCTCGAAGCTCTCGAAATTGCCCCGGCGGGAAACGAAATTGCGTTTTGCAGCGCGTAATACGTTGTACTTTCGAAACGGTCGGGGCCTGGTCCGAGAACGAGGGCCGCGTTCGAAGCTTCGGGCGGTCGCTCGTGAAACGAAAAACAGAGCAACACAGCACGGACCGGAATACAGAACGACGGCGTCGGCCATGGTAGACCGCGAAGACCAGTTTACAAGAAGAAACGTACGCTCAGTGCGGAAAGTACGCGCGCCAACGCTCTCGCAACGCGAAAAACGGTCCCGCGGAAGGTTCATCCGCCTTCGGTACAGCACACACCGTCGTCATCGAGCGTCCTTTCGATTCTGGTTAGACTACCATGGCTGGTATCCTGCTTTACTCTTTTATATTTAAATGTATTATTAGCAGAGATTATTATAAGCATCGCCCAGGGGAATTAAGTAGGTCTGATCGCGAGCCATTGCTCGCCGGTATCTAGAATATTTTATATCGAGAGTAATTTCCGGTTTTGCGCACGCCTTCGCGTACACCGCGCGCGACCGCCCCCCGGTTTTCCCCCGGATGCGTGAGCGTTATCGACCAACCTGCAACGTTCGATCGTTTTTTATTTTTTTTTTTCTTTTTTTCTTCTTTTATCATAACAAGCAAGAAGTAGTAGTAGGTATATAGGGTGTATGGTTAATTAACTGCGTTGTTTCTTGGTTATAGATAAAATAGAATTTCGTTTAAGTATTAGGTTGTTCGAAGGGGTTCTTTTTGTCAGGAAATAATAGACGCACAAGGTTTTCTCTTTTATATTATTTTGTCGAATTAGGATACATTTTGTTCTGTTCAGATACACACTGCGATATTTTACAGACTTGACTTTACGTTTGTATAAAGGTTTGCGAAAGAAAGACAACCATATGTGTTGCATTGTAAACTGTAGATTTGGCGAAAGTGTTTAAGTATTCTTATGAGTAGAAGCTTTCGCGGACTTAGGTACTCAACGACCGTAGGTTAGTGTTGTAAAATATTCTATACAAAATGACGAATGGATTATCAGTGGAAATGATGCGAGTAATTTAGTCTTCCCGTGTAATGCAAAAGTTCTAGGCAATAAGAATAAGAATAAAAAATAAAAATAGAGAACAAGAATAGGAAACAAAAATTGAGGATAAAATTGGGACGTAAAAATAGAAAATTAAAGTACAGGACAAGAATGAAGACTAAAGACAGAAGAGAGGATTGTTTCTCATATTCATAATGAATTTTCCAAAAGTCAAACTATGTTCTTTATAAATTCCTCAATTTCAGTGTCCAATTGCTATTAAGAACAATAATAATAAAAATAGAGAATAAGAATAGAAAATAAAAATTGAGGATAAAATTGGGATATAGAAATAGGAAATTAAAGTACAGGACAAGAATGAAGACTAAAGACAGAAAAGAAGATTGTTTCTCATATTCATAATGAATTTCCCAAAAGTCAAACTATGTTCTTTATAAATTCCTCAATTTCAGTGTCCAATTGCTATTAAGAACAATAATAATAAAAATAGAGAATAAGAATAGGAAATAAAAATTGAGGATAAAATTGGAATATAAAAATACAAGAATACAGACTAAAGATAATGAATTGATAATGAATTTTCCAAAAGCCAAACTGACCAACTATGTTCCTTACAAATTCCTCAATTTCATTGCCCAACTTCGCGATTAATAACAATAATGATAAAAGTAGAGAATAAAAATAGGAAATAAAAACTGGGGATAAAATTAGGATATAAAAATAGAAAATTAAAGTACAGGACAAGAATGGAGACTAAAGACAGAAAAGAAGATTGTTTCTCATATTCATAATGAATTTCTCAAATGTCAAACTATGTTCTTTATAAATTCCTCAATTTCAGTGTCCAATTGCTATTAAGAACAATAATAATAAAAATAGAGAATAAGAATAGGAAATAAAAATTGAGGATAAAATTGGAATATAAAAATACAAAATTAAGATACAGGACGAAGGTATAAAGACTAAAGATAATGAATTTATAATGAATTTTCCAAATGCCAAACTGACCAACTATGTTCTTTATAAATTCCTCAATTTCATAGCACAACTTTGCGATTAATATTCAATTTTCAATCATCTAAACAGAGATGTGTTCCATCCACTAAATTGTACAATGTCTGTTATGCTTTAAACGATTTATATAGTTTTGTAGGTATTCATGAAAGCATGAACACCTGTAGCCAACTCACAATCTCCAGTATCTCGTAAAGTACCAAAAAAATATTAAACTTAGGCAAAGATTGGTTCCAGCTGCTGAATTTTATTGTTGAGGTTGACTGATAGTGAAACGAATGGATCAATTTGTAAAGAAAAATATATTGAAATAAGTATAAGTAAAGGTATAGTATATGACGTCAAAATTAAATAAATTGTTACATTATTTATTAATTTAATGTGTGATATTGTTGAGGTTGATCGACAGAAGAATAACTGGATGATTTATTATTAGAAAAATATATTGGAATAAGTATAGGTACAACTACAGGTATAGTGTATGGGTCAAAATCAAATTGTTATAATTGTTTATTAACTTAATGTGTGATATTGTTGAGGTTGATGATAGAGGACCGAGTGGATGAACTTGTATTAGAAAAACATATTGGAACAAGTATAGGTATAAGTACAGATACAGGTATAGTGTATGAGGTCAAAGTCAAATAAATGGTTATCAGTATTTATTAACTTAATGTGTGATATTGTTGAGGTTGATCGACAAAAGAACAACTGGATGAATTTGTATTAGAAAAACATATTGAAACAAGTATAGGTATAAGTACAGATACAGGTATAGTGTATAAGGTCAAAGTCAAGTAAATTATTATCATTATTTATTAACTTAATGTGTGATATTGTTAAGGTTAATGATAGAGGACTGAGTGGATGAATTTGTATTAGAAAAACATATTGGGACAAGTATAGGTATAAAGTACAGGTATAGTGTATTAGAAAAACATATTGGAACAAGTATAGATATAAGTACAGATACAGGTATAGTGTATGAGGTCAAAGTCAAATAAATGGTTATCAGTATTTATTAACTTAATGTGTGATATTGTTGAGGTTGATCGACAAAAGAACAACTGGATGAATTTGTATTAGAAAAACATATTGAAACAAGTATAGGTATAAGTACAGATACAGGTATAGTGTATAAGGTCAAAGTCAAGTAAATTATTATCATTATTTATTAACTTAATGTGTGATATTGTTAAGGTTAATGATAGAGGACTGAGTGGTGGATGAATTTGTATTAGAAAAACATATTGGGACAAGTATAGGTATAAAGTACAGGTATAGTGTATTAGAAAAACATATTGGAACAAGTATAGATATAAGTACAGATACAGGTATAGTGTATGAGGTCAAAGTCAAGTAAATTGTTATCATTATTTATTAACTTAATGTGTGATATTGTTGAGGTTGATAATAGAGGACTAAATGGATGAACTTGTATTAGAAAAACATATTGGAACAAGTATAGGTATAAGTACAAATATAGGTATAAGTACAGATACAGGTATAGTGTATGAGGTCAAAGTCAAGTAAATTGTTGTCATTATTTATTAACTTAATGTGTGATATTGTTGAGGTTGATGATAGAGGACCGAGTGGATGAATTTGTATTAGAAAAACATATTGGAACAAGTATAGGTATAAGTACAGATACAGGTATAGCGTATGAGGTCAAAGTCAAGTAAGTTGTTGTCATTATTTATTAACTTAATGTGTGATATTGTTGAGGTTGATGATAGAGGACTGAGTGGATGAACTTGTATTAGAAAAACATATTGAAATAAGTATAGGTACAGGTATAGCGTATGCTGATCCAGATCCTCACTCTTGCAGTGTTACAATACAATAGAAGAAGCTATGATAGGAAACACGTTCATATATTTATAGCAAAGGACATTATCAAAAAGTTAAACTTGTAGCTGTAGCTGAAGGCTACAAGAAACAGCAATAGAAATCTACTTATAGCTCTTTTGTTTCCACACCTTGTAACCCAAAACATAATGTATATTCAAAGGCACAATAATATGCACCTCTCCTTATTTACAGTATTTTTGTTTCACCAAATTCTATTTTCTACGTAATATTGGTCTCCAGGTCACGGATATACACAAATATAAATGTAGAGTTTTTCTTGAAGTAATTACTTCAACATTTCTAAACGCTCCACTTTGAATATTTCACGTACTTTCGCGTGTCTAAATATCCACGACTGCACAAGCAGCCACATAGTCAACTTATAAGATGCCGAAATATCAAGCATTAATCTCTCAGCGTAAATTGGGGATCGTCGTAAAGGAAGCGATACAGGTCGATGGTTGCCTCGTGTCCGATCTGGTCAAGTCTCTGACCCAGCGAGGGTGTAGCGGGGGAGAAGACGGATAATCCATCGTGGCGGCGATGAATCATGAGAGAATGCTAGGGATGTTGAAGAAGCGAGCGGACTAGTGGCGGGAGCGAGAGGTAAACCGGTAGAGAAAGGGATAAACGTCAGCTAGAAAGATCGAGTGTAACTAGAGGGTGCCGTCAGAAATTCTTACGTGGAAGGATAGAGACAGAGAGAGAGAGAGAGAGAGAGAGAGAGAGAGAGAGAGAGAGAGTAAAAAAGAAAGACAAAGGGAGAGAGAGAGAGTTGGAGAAGAAAGAAGGATGGACGGGTCGATAAAGGAACGTTGGAAGAAAGCAAGGAAAACAGAGGGAAAGAGTCGGTTGAAAGAAACGGGGGTGAAACGAAATGGAGAGAACGAGAGCATAATGGAGGGGGGCAGGGAAAATGCTAGCTGTCGACCAGGCCTCCGGAAGTCCGGCTGCCGCGTTGTCGTTCCTCCATTTTTCAAAAAATAAAACCGACCGCAACGCAGGCTCATTGTTTACTTTTGCCATTCGAATGCTCGTGTGGCTTCGTGCACAGGGGTTGAACCAGCTCCGGACAGGGTGGATACACAGCTTCTCTGTGCTCGTGTATATGAATTCATATAGAATATTTATCAGAGTATCGAAGAAATACGACTACATCGCTCATTAAACGACATAGATTACGTTTGTGAATTAAGTTCGTATTTAGACGTATTAAAACTATCAAAACTCTTTCCTTTTTTGACAAATAAATGTAGGAAGGACCGGCACACAACGCGATTAATTCCGTCATGGACGTGAAAATCCCCCGAGCTTAAAGTTCATTTTCCAAGGAAAGATGAAGTTCTTCCGAAACTTCAACCCATCCACCTTTTCTCGAACCTGCGACGTTCTTATAAATCTATTCTCCGAAGCAGCCTATGTTCTAGAAAACTCAGGGACCAAAAAGTTTATCAATTCCTTAACTTTGTATATACTCACCCATGTAACCACCTCTCACCATTATCATCGCGACGCAAAGGACCAGTCATGGCAACTAACGCTACAACTACCGATAGTTAACACGAAGCTTTTTCTACAAAAACCAGTGAAAAGACTGGTCTTTAAAATATACCTAATGATAGAATATTTTTATATTTATTGATTTGTTGCTTTCTTACAGAAGCAATTTCATTTTATGTAGTGCATTTTTGCTATTATTAATCCATCTGGGTTCATCGTTGTTAAACGAGGATTGACAAGTCTATAAAATTGTAGAACCAGTCGTTTCGAATGCTGTGCTATTTCTAGAGTTAGCATCTAGCGATCTAGCGATCGATCCGGAATTTTCCTGATACCTGATGTTATCATATCGAGTGATACGCGGTAAAAATTTAAAAAACGAGTGGCAAGTTGTACAAAACGAGGAAACTGGTTAATTGGGGTTCGATAAACAGATTGCAGCACCCTTTTACACTTTGACAAGTACCAATCATTTTGATTTGCATTGGTATAAGTAGCATTGATAGAAAATTATTTTCAGTTTGAATACATAAAAAACGAAATAAAATTCATTATACTATTCCTTTAGTTATGCGAAAGTCGTTACATCGCGCGAAAAAATATAACATAAAGTAGGAATTTCAAATTAAAATTGTAAAACCAGCCAATTTGACTGGTGTGTTAGTTCTAGTGTTGTTAAGTGTTCTCTATATGTTTATACAATTATGAGCGATTAAAATGTACAAAATATTCAATGTAACAACTCCTTTGAATAATTAAGGATGGACGAGATCACTATACTACACTATAACAAGAAGTAGGAATTTTAAAATAAAATTATAAAACCAATGAATTTGACTGGTGTGTTAGTTCTAGTGTTGTTAAGTGTTCTCTACATGTTCATACAATTATTGGAGATTAAAGTGTGCAAGTATAAAGTGTACAAAATACTCAATGTTCAGAACTCGTTTGAATAATTATGGATGGACTAAATCACTATGCTACACTACCACACAAAGTAGGAATTTTATAATAAAATTGTAAGAACAGTCAATTTGACTGGTGTGTTAGTTCTAGTGTTGTTAAGTGTTCTCTATATGTTTATACAATTATGAGCGATTAAAATGTACAAAATATTCAATGTAACAACTCCTTTGAATAATTAAGGATGGACGAGATCACTATACTACACTATAACAAGAAGTAGGAATTTTAAAATAAAATTGTAAAACCAATGAATTTGACTGGTGTGTTAGTTCTAGTGTTGTTAAGTGTTCTCTACATGTTCATACAATTATTGGAGATTAAAGTGTGCAAGTATAAAGTGTACAAAATACTCAATGTTCAGAACTCGTTTGAATAATTATGGATGGACTAAATCACTATGCTACACTATCACACAAAGTAGGAATTTTATAATAAAATTGTAAGAACAGTCAATTTGACTGGTGTGTTAGTTCTAGTGTTGTTAAGTATTCTCTAAATGTTTATGCAGTTATGGGAGATTAAAATATACAAAATATTTAATGTTAAGAACTCGTGTGAATAATTAAGAATGGACGAAATCACTATACTACACTATAACAAGAAGTAGGAATTTTAAAATAAAATAATAAAACCAATGAATTTGACTGGTGTGTTAGTTCTAGTGTTGTTAAGTGTTCTCTACATGTTCATACAATTATTGGAGATTAAAGTGTGCAAGTATAAAGTGTACAAAATACTCAATGTTCAGAACTCGTTTGAATAATTAAGGATGGACTAAATCACTATGCTACACTACCACACAAAGTAGGAATTTTATAATAAAATTGTAAGAACAGTCAATTTGACTGGTGTGTTAGTTCTAGTGTTGTCAAGTGTTCTCTAAATGTTTATGCAATTATGGGAGATTAAAATGTACAAAATATTTAATGTTAAGAATTCGTTTGAATAATTAAGAATGAACGAAATCACTATACTACATTATAACAAGAAGTAGGAATTTTAAAATAAAATTATAAAACCAATGAATTTGACTGGTGTGTTAGTTCTAGTGTTGTTAAGTATTCTCTAAATGTTTATGCAGTTATGGAAGATTAAAATATACAAAATATTTAATGTTCAGAACTCGTGTGAATAATTAAGAATGGACGAAATCACTATACTACACTATAACAAGAAGTAGCAATTTTAAAATAAAATTGTAAGAACAGCCAATTTGACTGGTGTGTCAGTTCTACTGTTAAAGGACAATACGATGTAACAGAAAGTAGAACTGCGTTCTTAAAACGAGAATAGCCTGTACTATGGGAATGAAGCGTGACCTAAAGCGTTGAAACGCGAACCAGACGCAAAATGGTACTCTTTTGGGACATCCACGTTTCTGTCGTTAACAACGTCGTCGCAGTTTTCGCCGGCTGAACGTCTTCGTCGGACGCGACGTCACGTGTAGGGTGGCTAACAACTTGAGGGGATAATTAGCGCCGGAGATAGTTAATCAGTCAGGAGAGAGAGAGAGTACAGCATCCCCCGCGCGTCGCTAACGGCGAACGCGACCTGTCGTCTCCTTATTAAAGCCAAACAGAAGTGTCTGGCGTTGTGACGTCATTATTAATTCAAGAACGCCCGCCGCTAACGACCGCGGTAATTACTCGCCGATGCGGGAATTCTGTTCGTCGGTCCGACACAAGAAGAATGAACGCCGAGATACGTTCGATGCTTCTTGCTATGTACGTCAGTTGTTGCATCTTTCTCCTTTTTTCTTTTCTCGTCTTGATAGATTTATGATCATGAAGCCTTGATTATTCTGAAATCAGCCAGATACGCGGCTTAGCCAGAAGAATGCACACTCTGTAAGAATCTTCTTTTACTGGATCTTTGAACCAACTTAGCCAACGAAGTGGATAGTTTCGTTAATCTAAAGAATTTCTCATATCCTGGCTACTCCCGTAATGGCTTATCTATCATCCCTCCAATCGGTCGAGCAGAATCTCGTGCAGCTGCCATGCGGATATCGTAAGAAGAGAAAGAACTCAGGGAACCGTGTGCCGCGAAACCGTATGAAAGATACGAATATCAATTGGCGATAGAAAATCCCACCACGAGCAACAACAACGTTTCAGAAATATGGCCGGCAGCCAAGCCCAAGTCCTTGATCCTAGGTACTTATCACCCCCTTGCTGGAGCAACCGTTCGCCGCCTGTAGTACGCCGAGTGTGTACACAATTTTGAACAACTTTCTTCCTTTTGCTGGGATAGCTGCCAGCGATAAATTTGCCGCGGAGCTTTTAAAAGAAAAGGAGGAAAGAAAGACACGTGCAGCGTATAGATACGCGTGCTAGCGAGAGCAAAGTAAGAGGAAGAAGAAAGAGGAAAGGAAATATACAGAAGTAGAATAGCGTGAAACACGCGACGATGGGTAACGTTGCAACGTTAGGGCAGGTTAGGATGAACGTTAGGTAGGCACAAGATCGGCTCCCAGGTTTCACATCCGACTTGTCAGTTACGTCACGTCACGTCACGGTGCGTCACGGCGCCCGGCACGTACAGATACAATGCGGTTCCCGAACCCATAAATCGCTCAAACGCCACTCCTGCAATGGACGCCGGTTACGTGGACGAAATGCAAAACCAATTGCACCCGAATTCTACCGCCTGTACCTTTCGGCCACCCTCCGCGTCGTACCTGCATGATTTCTCCTGACAGCATTCTCGTGTCTTACTGGCCACATTCTTCCGGAACTTATTATAATGACACGTTTCTTCTGAAATTCTTATTGCTATAACGTAGACGCTTTTCTTTGAAGAATACCACGTACCTTGCATATTATGAAATTATTTAAATTCGTACAAAATTAAGGAATTTCCGACAGAACAGAAATTGATATTATTATGGACACGTGTAATTATAAATAGACATAATTATATTATGCATTATTATTTTATGCATCACTCGATCAAAAATTGTTCTTTCCTAGTCTCGGTAGTTTATTTCAAGTGTGCAAGGAATACTTTGATTTCGCGTACTTTATTTATAACTGTATTAATAAATTAATTATTTTGTTATGATGTAACGATGAGTTTTCTTATTTATTTTTATCGACGGATTTTATTTTCTTTTTTTTTCTATCAGTTTTGTTGTTTATCTATCAGATGTTTTTTCTTTTATATTAATTTCTTGAATTATGCACAAACAGAATAGTAGAAATAGAACGAAATGAATAAAATAATGTAAAAAAAGAAATTGTTGTTCATCTATTGTTATTTAACGAAAGGAACTTTTCGCACAGTAACAGAGGATAAAATGCAGTAAAGAAACATTTGTGTAGAATATTGGAACAGCTGATAGGATTGGGAAAGGAAAAATTGCTGATAGAAACTAAAATAGAAAATAAAAAATAAATAAGGAAACTCTTTCATCGTTATTTTATAACAAAACAATTGATTTCCTCGTAAAACGAAAGAAACCTTTCGGACAACCTAATACAATCATTTCCGAATTAACATTTCCAAATTATTCTTTAATAATTTATTCGGAATCGACAGAAACTTGAAGCGAGAAAGGTAGATTAAAAGACGAAAATAACATTAAAATACGAATTCGAAGCGGAGATCGGAGGCGACGGTGGCAAAACGTTAACGTGCGAGCGCCAGCAATGGAAGCAAGAGAGCAGCAAGTGGCTCGTACGTCAGCCGGTGGCTCGTAAACGTCAGCGGTGGTGCTCGTAAACGTAAACGCGATGCTATAAGGGGATGTAGAATGGCGCAGCCGGAGAGTCGCCATAACATAACAGTTAAAGAGATACACATAGAGAGAAAGACGATCCATTTAGCGGTTTAAATGCGGTTGTTACGGCATCCTATGCAACGAAACAATCTGTCGCATTCTCTCTAGCTCTCCAGAAGATTTAGGACCAACCCCTGGCTTACGTTTTGTCACGAACCATGAAATTTTTTCAATTCCTGTAACGTGTTCTCTCTTTGTAGTCGACATTCTTCCTCTATTCACTTTTCTTCTCTATTATTTTATTCTTATCGCAATTGGAATATTGACACTGTGCAGGACTACTGTACTAATCAACACGACTGCTATTAGACTCTTTGTAATTATTAAGAATGGACAAAAAAGGGGTTATACCTGTTTGTTTTCTAGCTTTCTATCGCATGTTTAAATACGTATTGAAAGATAATTTTGCTGTTAATTATTGTAAAATAACAGTAACCTTGATTTATAGCTGTGCCGTTATTGATGAATTTATAACTGTGTGTTCATTTGTAAGAAACTTAGTACGGAATGAAATAAATTTTGTATGTTAAAACGCACAAAATTCAAATACGCAATATGCAAATGCATGGAAAGTAATGAAGCTTCTTGAAAGTAGAAGAAGAATCTACTAACATTCAGAGTCCTATTTATGAAACGAATTAGTTCGCGAAACAAACCTCTGCTTAAATCCATTTCTCCAGCTACATTCTGCAAAGGAGAAATTTATAAAAATTTATTCACTGTCTGATAATTAACTCCCGGGAACGAAAGCATAGCAATCGAAACAAGTATTATCCTTCTGGAGAAAATTAATAAAGAAAAGGAGCGTGTCTTTCCGCGACATTAGACAACGAAACTTACCGCGCTAATAATTCCAATTAAGGGGAAAGAGTTTATCAATGAAGGAGAATGAATAGCAATTAGGGGATGAATCGTGGCCTGTCTGCCGACAGAATCAAAACCTAACGAGATAAATTCGTAGGGTGTAAGCGGAATAAGGAGATCCGATAAAGGCTGCGGGCCATCGTCGAGAGGGGTGGCCTTGGTGTTATTGAATGCCACGAAAGCAGAGGCCATAGCGAGTTTTCAAGGGGGTAGTGATTAAACTGAGGGATGAATCCTAGGGATCCAGCGAGTGGCATGCCTCCAGAGGTAGCCACGTTCTGGAAGGGGTTGAAACAACGCCATTCTGTGTTTAATCATGTCTGACCGACTGAAGGGACAGTCGTTTCGGGGGTGGAATTTGCATAGTGGCCGCTCTCGCCCGTTTTTCTTCAATGGAAACAAAAACTCTAGATTTTCGTGGATTCTATCGTACGCTAAATACAGTCGAGCGTGGACGTATGTTTGAACGGTGACGTTGAAAGAAAATTGCTTTAACGTATCGATGAAAAATATAGAAAATATCGCGATCGATTTTCTTCCGCTTAATCGTCTGCTTTGAGAATCATAAAAATTAGTTTTTTAGAAAAAATTGTCGTGAATTTACACAGGATACAAATGGATGGTGGGAATTTTGCGAAAGTTAAGTGTTTGTTATTATACGCGCAGCGATATTTATCCATTTATCGAAAGTGTCATCAATTTTATACTCAATTAAATTTTACAGTACACCGGAACCGAATGAATCACAATTAAATGGAAGAAATTATAATGTTAATTGATTCGCATGAATAATCGTACACAAATACCCCTACGAATTGCTTTATAAATAACGCCATTAAATTACAAGGACGAAATTAAATAGCCGGCATTTAACACGATCAGAACGGTACCATAGTTAACGAGAAAGTACGATCGATCTTTGCTGTCGTTTAATTTTCATCGAGACCAGCGTGTAAACTTACGATTGTCTTTTTTATCAATTTTATACACCACGAGCTTCGCCTGAAATTTTCATACAAGTACGGTGAACGACGATAATTAGGTTCGCGTACCTTCTACCTTTCGTACAACGTCACTTTTACGCCATTTTTACGCCAGTTGGATGGTAAGGTCGACATACGCGCGGTGAAAGCGGACAAGCAAACGAGAAGAAGAAGCAAGAAAGAAACGGACAAGTATACAGCGATATCTCAATCGCCGTATAAAAACCGGCAATAACTTGCGACGCCACCCAGAAAGATGATTGCACGCATGGTGCGCCACGAAAACAAGAACCCCGAGAAACGCCAAAATTATGATAATGATTCGGAGCCGTTTTCAGTTAAGACATTAGGGGACGTGTATAATTTAGACAAAAAGCAGGCCCGGTAAGTAAAGACCGCAAAGTATCGATTCCTGGCCGCTCACGATAATAAACTTTAATATATATTATGCAGATTGGTGGCCGTATGCGCGGATCAGCCCCGCGTCTACGCCTATGGCTGGCTTTCTCTCTTTTTACGGTGAAACGGCGTTTATCAATACACCGTGGCGGTAAGTAGAGAAAAATTTCAGACCTTCCTCCCTCTCTCTTTACTCGTTATATAATTATTACTGCGTTCCTCGCCAATAAATGCATAATGCAAACGGCTGAACAACGCAGCTCGCATTAAACAGCGACCGATCGATAATTCAACGCGGCTGAAACGTGGAAAATTCGTAGCCGCTGGTCTCCGTTGCGCACGGGGGACATTTTTTCACCAGCGTTTCAAAACATCAACGAAGTGACGATCGCATGGAGTTTAGAATATTTTCGTCTCGTGCCAACCAACCCCCCGAAACCGCTGGTGTGTGTCTTTGCTAGAACGTAGCAGGAACCGGAGACTGTGGATGGAACGAAGCGACGTGCGTAAAAATTGGTAGAAGCCGAAAGGGCAGAGAGAAGGAAAGACGAAGAAAGAGAGTGAGAGAGGGTAAGAAGATGGTGGGCAAGGGGTGGGAGAAAAGAGGCGGTCGGCAAAGGGGAGGCTGATGGTACAAGAAGGATAATAATCCGTAGTTTCGATCAAGATTATAGGCGCGGATAAATGAATAGTTTACGAGCAGCGAAAATGAGACGGGTAAAATATTAAACGCTGCCTATGGACGCGGAGACTCGAACCTTTGATATGCTGGTCGCCTGTAATAAAGCTCAATGTTAAATGTCTTTATTGCGTTTCTGGCCCTATCCTGCTATATACGGTAATTGATACGAGCAAACCTAAGGGCGAAACGCGCGCGGACTCCACTTGTCCGCAAATTATACGCGGCGTACTCGCGCTAAAAGGACAGACAGGTATTTAATAACTAGCCTTGGTAACGGCTTCATTCTTGGATGCGCGAGAGAGTATTTCTAGTCATCGTACGGATTATTAGTATCGTGTCAACAGAAAGAACATCTTCGATTTTAATTCGAATCTTCTGAAGCTCGAGACTCTTCAGCAAAACGCCATTTAAATAACCAACAATGTCCGATCCTTCCAGATGGTGTAACCGAAAATAAGCAAGAAAAGGAATTCCCCTATCCCTCGATACGTTCGGTGAACCCTCGTGTATCTCGTTGAGAAAAACGTGCTGTGTTTGTACAGGTCGGCTCGATACCATGTGCACATTTTTCTATCCGCCGGAGGAACGGGCTCGGCCCTGGTTTGACATTTCGCTTACAAAGCAGCTCATCAGTCCCCCGACGTGTCCGTCTCCGACGGCCGAACTGGACGAAGATTGAAATCAGGAAATCGAGCAAAACGAGGATCTCGCATACCGTAGGTAGGCAGGTTAGGCGTCAACCCAGCGGGAATATCTGGCGCGTAAGTACACGCTGCGGGCATGTCCGTGACGCGCGTAGTGCATCCTGAAGGATGGAAAGAGAGAGGAAACGCGTGAGGGGCGCGCGAGTACGTCGGTGTGCGTGGTCAGACGGCGGTGTTCGTATCCGAAATGAATTGACCGGTGCGTGGTTGATGGACGTAGCGGGTGGCTCGTTATGCTTACAGCCGGCCCAGCAATCAAGAAGAATTCATACGAACCGCCTGACGTGTCGCTCATGATGGAGGCTCGAGCCACGTAGTCATCCATCTTTCAACCTCTTCCGAGTGTTTGCTTTATTCGTAATCTGACGTAACGAAACGTTGCGTATCTTCTCGATTTTCCCTTCGTGCTACAACGTACCGTACGTACGAAGATTTCACGCTAATAAAACGAACAATCTCTGTCATAAATTCATACGAGTTCACGTTCTTAGCCTCTTCTATCAATTACAAATCCCCAAAAACCGAGCTTCAGGACGCGATAAAACGTATCCTATACGCGTTATCCTATATCCTATCCTCTATCACATATACATACAACTGAATTATTCCGAACTAATTAACGAGACCTCGGGATGAAGTATAGTTGAGATTCTTTTCTTTCGAAGATTCTGTCTTCGTGTTGGAGGGGTGGCTCGTCGTGGTGGAAAAGGTGGATGAAAGCGTCGGCTACGTCGGTCGGTGATGGTAGTGCGAGTGAAAAGAAAATCGGACAAGGAGGAGGCTAGAAGAGGAGAAGAGAGACGAAGAAGGGACGGGTGGACGTGGCTTGGGGGAGTTTTTCTCGTTCCCGGCTTCCGTCTCCTGGGACGCGAAGCGCGAGGATCTTTTTGCTCGCCTCGACGGAGGATCAGACGTCCCACTTTATCTCCGCCGACCCGTTCAAACTCCCTTCCTCCTGCTTCTGCTGCTTTCCGCCTCCCCCCCTTTCCGCTCCCGTATCCCGTGTCGGTTCTACCCCTCTTCAAGCAACGCGCTCTATCCTGCCACAACCCCCGTTGCGCCACGGTTTTCTACCCCAACTCTCTATCTCTCTCTCTCTCTCTCTCCTTCTCTCTGCTCCTCCTACTCCCCCTACGTCAGCCAGAGCTATGGTTGATCACGTATAGGAGGAGCCCCTAGCAGTGCCTAGAGTGACGCGTCGTGGAGGAGCCATTTGTCATCCATCAGCACACGTTTCCAACCCGACGAGATAGCAGGCTGGAGCCTGACCCAGCCTAGACCGATTCTACGCTTCTTATCTTCCTTCCTCTCCTTCTCTCACGCGCTCCACTCTTCTTTCCTTTGCTCCTTTTACCCCAGTGCTTCCCACGTGAAGCGGGATATTCGGGGAAAACACTGTTCGAGAGGTCTTTACAAAGGAGATCACGAATTCGGATTACCCGGCCTAGGGATTCTCATGCGTCGACACTTCGTTGCTGTTGAAGACGGTTCATCGAGTCGAACACAGACAAATTCCTCGCTTCTTTTATATCGTTCGATGATCAGGATTTTGAAAAACAGTATGCCATGCAGCGTCGAGATTCCTTTGCAACATTCAACGATCTTATCAAAATGGAACAGACATCATGGCAGATTGTGTTTCGAGTTAGCGAAGCTCTTCACATAATGTGCAATCGCGATAGCCTTAATAACGTCTTTGAGAAGATCTTTCTCTATGGACTGCAATTTTCAAGCAACAACTTCGTGGCTGTATGGTTTCTCGATTCCTTAGATCGTTTCTATCCAAGCGATCAGACGTCGTCACTTTGAAATAGATTCAAGTAATAAATTCGATAAGTTGGCAGGGAAACTTCGCGCCTGGCAAACGTGAGTTAAGAAATTTATGAAAAAACTGACGACAACGAGGACGAAATATCTGGACGATCGACCGAGTAACGAGCAATATATATACAGCGACGTTCTAAATTCTCGCGTCGTTTGTAATGACAATTCGATCGGATCGTTTCTTCGTGCAATGGAACCATTCGCCGCGTTTATCCCAACCGTCGAATGCGTGCCGTATTTCTGACCACGTTGTTCTCTCCGGGACTTTTGTTCTCGATGGCTTATCCGCGGATTTGCGGCCGCCGATCCGAGTATCGTGAACCGCCTACTTATAAGATTTATTTGTCCCGAGTGTGGGTCACCCTGCCTCTTTCCTGCCTCCCCACCTCCACTGAAATCGTAAGATATAATATGGTATCGTACTGGGTCTCGACTAATTTTGAGTAATACGTGAGATGCTTTCGTGGAGTTAGGTATTCAACGATCGTAGATTAATTTTATAAAATATTTTATGCAAAATGAGGAATGGATTATCAGTAGAGATGTTGCGAGTAATTTAGTCTTCTCGAGTAATGTAAAAGCTCTGGACAATAGGAATAAGAATAAAAAATTAGACTAGAGAATAAGAATAGGAAACAAAAATTGAGGATAAAGTTGGGATATAAGAATGGAAAATTAAGGTACAGGACAAGAACGAAGACTAAAGACAGAAAAGAAGATTGTTTCTCATTCCAAAAGACACACTATGTTCTTTAGAAATTCTTCAATTTCATTGCCCAACTTTGCGATTAATAACAATAATGATAAAAATAGAGAATAAGAATAGGAAATAAAAATTGAGGATAAAATTGGGATATAAAAATAGAAAATTAAAGTACAGGACAAGAATGAAGACTAAAGACAGAAAAGAAGATTGCTTCTCATATTCATAATGAATTTCCCAAAAGCCAAACTACGTTCTTTATAAATTCCTCAATTTCAGTGCCCAATTGCTATTAAGAACAATAATAATAAAAATAGAGAATAAGAATAGGAAATAAAAATTGAGGATAAAATTGGAATATAAAAATACAAGAATACAGACTAAAGATAATGAATTGATAATGAATTTTCCAAAAGCCAAACTGACCAACTATGTTCCTTACAAATTCCTCAATTTCATTGCCCAACTTCGCGATTAATAACAATAATGATAAAAGTAGAGAATAAAAATAGGAAATAAAAATTGAGGATAAAATTGGGATATAAAAATAGAAAATTAAAGTACAGGACAAGAATGGAGACTAAAGACAGAAAAGAAGATTGTTTCTCATTCCAAAACACAAACTATGTTCTTAATAAATTCTTCAATTTCATTGCCCAACTTTGCGATTAATAACAATAATGATAAAAATAGAGAATAAAAATAGGAAATAAAAATTGAGGATAAAATTGGGATATAAAAATAGAAAATTAAAGTACAGGACAAGAATGGAGACTAAAGACAGAAAAGAAGATTGTTTCTCATTCCAAAAGACACACTATGTTCTTTAGGAATTCTTCAATTTCATTGCCCAACTTTGCGATTAATAACAATAATAATAAAAATTGAGAATAAGAATAGGAAATAAAAATTGAGGATAAACTTGGGATATAAAAATAAAAAATTAAAGTACAGGACAAGAATGAAAACTAAAGACAGAAAAGAAGATTGTTTCTCATATTCATAATGAATTTCCCAAAAGCCAAATTAACCAATCATGTTCTTTATAAATTTCATTGCTCAACTTCGCTATTAATAACAATAATGATAAAAGTAGAGAATAAAAATAGGAAATAAAAATTGAGGATAAAATTGGGATATAAAAATAGAAAATTAAAGTACAGGACAAGAATGGAGACTAAAGACAGAAAAGAAGATTGTTTCTCATTCTAAAACACAAACTATGTTCTTAATAAATTCTTCAATTTCATTGCCCAACTTTGCGATTAATGACAATAATAATAAAAATTGAGAATAAGAATAGGAAATAAAAATTGAGGATAAAGTTGAGATATAAAAATGGAAAATTAAAGTACAGGACAAGAATGAAAACTAAAGACAGAAAAGACGATTGTTTCTCATATTCATAATGAATTTCCCAAAAGCCAAATTAACCAATCATGTTCTTTATAAATTTCATTGCTCAACTTCGCTATTAATAACAATAATGATAAAAGTAGAGAATAAAAATAGGAAATAAAAACTGGGGATAAAATTGGGGTATGAAAATGGAAAATTAAAGTACAGGACAAGAATGAAAACTAAAGACAGAAAAGACGATTGTTTCTCATATTCATAATGAATTTCCCAAAAGCCAAATTAACCAATCATGTTCTTTATAAATTTTGTTGTTCAACTTCGCTATTAATAACAATAATAATAAGAGCAGAGAATAAGAATAGGAAACAAAAATAGAGGATAAAATTAGGATATAAAAATACGACAAGAATAAGGACTAAAGATAATGAATTTTCCAAAAGCCAAACTATGTTCTTTATAAATTCCTCAGTTTCATTGCCCAACTTCGCGATTGATATTCAATTTTCGAAAAGTAGATGACTCGCGTAAGTGCGTTTATCCTAAAAAGATGACGCAATCGATAGCAAATTTCACAGTAAGATAAAGAATATAACGCTCGTAAAATTATCATTTTTCTCTATTTTTCAACTTTCCAGTTGTAATAATATCCACAGTCAGACTGGCCGTATCCAAACAACGATCAATTCGAAAGAAACGTCGTATGATTCACGAAGCGTACGCATAAAGCCACCCCAATTTCTCCGCAAGCTGGGTGCTCCTTGTCCCGGCCGGCTACAAGCAACGTTTGCAAACGGATTAGAACCGGTCCATAATTTCTAATTAGCGATCGATACCGAAGAAGTGGAAAGAAGAGAGAAACAGCTACACGCCGGCTGCCTGAGCACCGAGGGTATCCCTTAAATACACGCTTTTTTGCGGGCAAACGGATCGAGCTTGGAGAGGCTTGCAAGGCACAATAGATGATATAGGTATCGCCAATTTTTCAGCCGTCCGCCAGATTTTTCAATGTAACTTGAGAGCCGCTCCCTCGCGAGGTCCCAGGACAGAGGAATGGATGAACAGGCGGCAAAGAAGGGCGGCAACGGGGGCCAGGGCGACAAGAACACCGGAGACGCCAGAGCGAGAGGGTCACGGCGGAGAAAAAGAGGCCACAGAAGAGAATGGAGGACCGTGAAGAAGAGATAGACACAGGATGAGAGTGGAGAGTGAGAGAAAAGTTGCTGTTCTTCTTGCCGGGGAATACAATAATGCTGGGAAAAAAGGTCTGCGAGATGGAAAGGAACGAATCCTCGACGTTACCGCGGCTGCATTCGCCGCGGCAGAAAATCTGCCCTGGAGGGTTGTCGAGGGTGAACGAAGACCAGGCCCCTGGAGGGGATGCTGCCTCAGGCATCGATGTCATTAATAAAAGTGTCAATGGTGTCAGTGGACTAATGTCTGTAGTCACTCGTTGGTTGAGGGCAGACGGGTGGTAGCAGCGTCAGCCGACCTCCTATCCAAGTGTCTCACCCACCCCTGGCGGTTCAATCGTTTTTCGTTGCTTCTTCCTTGATACCTTCTTCTTTTGACTAAATTACCGGATCTTATCGCTTATCTTACGCAGCAAAGATGTAAAGAATGTGTCTCGGAAAGTGGAGGCTAAGAGACAAGGAAAACTATCGTCTCGTTTCTTTTTAATTTTGCCAACGTGCGAATCTTTGAATTGAATATAACCTACTGTCACTTAGATTTTAGAATTGTTGCTTTAAATCTTCTTTCATAGAAACATTTCTCAATGCAATAGGATGGTATTCACTTGTCACTGCTTTAAAGAAGCATTTATGCGACAATAAATGCAAATGAGGGATGGCTGAACGAATCATTTGAAGATAATGCGAATAAATATATAGGAATTCAGAATATCGATTGAATAATCGATAATAATAATAATAACGTGAAAAGTCGTTAGAATTTGTAAAGAACGTTCTTGCACTTCGTACATGAATTGACTAAATGTTCGTGCAGAGCTACGCGCTCGAAACGTGTGACAGAATAGCACAGAAACTCTCGGAATAATGTAGTTTGCCTACAAGCTGAGGAAGATGGCTTGTTAAAACGTTTAAACGATGGAACGTTTGCTTATTGAAGTTTCCAAGACAATGACACGAAGCTATCGCACAGTATCAGGAATAGAATTTGATTTAACTTGGACGTCTCGCGAAGGTAACAATTTCTCCTCAGCGGTAATTTCTTTCGCTACCGGGATACATTAAAGTCGAATTAATGGTTTAAATATAACTTTCTCTGGGAACCCTCTTCCACTTTTCCATTCGTTCAGTCACGGAAGTTTTACATTAAGTTCGCTCCATCTCTCTCCAACAGGCAGCTGAACAGAATATTCGAAATTCCACTTCACCACCCCCGTTAACGCGCTTTTCCAAACCAATTATTCCTCGTGATGCCGAGTACCTATTTTCACCATGAACCTCTAAATATACCATTCCACTCTGGAAATACCATGGTAGTAGAAGAAAGAAAAAAAGTGAAGCAATTTCAATTCAAGTACAATTTCCTCGGCCGAGTATTATGCTACGCCCACGTGCACAAACAGGCGAGTTCCCCCGATAGGGGTACAATGTATATCGACGTAAAATGAAGGAACATGTTTGCAGATCGGAAGGGTGGCGCATGGGAATATCTAATAAGAAGCTCAAGCTCATCCATCGTGCGTCGGGCCACTCGGTAGGCTGTCACCGTAGGCGTCAGCGTACTATGGAGAACGGGTGATTTACATAGTAATAATATCGGCACGCCGGGCTGTACCACGGCTACGGAGTTTCCAGACTCAACCACACGGTCTTAAACTTGTTTCCTAATACGAGAGACTGCTCGCTGCCGTCATTACCCTGCGCACCCTCCTCACGACATCGCCGCTGAGAGATCGTTACTCTTGAGAAAATGAACTGTTATCGATAAACAGCGCGCTTTCCACGTGGAAATATACACAGTCAAAATTATAGTATTCTTAAATATTTTCAACTATCGGAGAATCGTCCCGCGGGTTGATTTGATTTTTATAAATGTTACTTGTGGTAGGTTCTATTTAACACTCAGCTGCTATTACCGAGTCGTGGATGTTCGGTAAAATTTTAACGAAAGCAATGACGGATTGTATTCTCCGTCGTACGTGATAACGAAAAAACAATAAATCGTATGTACGAGTGAGAAAATGTAATTACGAACGTAACGAAGCTATTTCGTTCGGTATGCAATGTCGAGCACAAAAAGCGCGTTAGATGTTCGGCAGTTATGCAATAGTGTAATTTAATGTTCTACTTATCTCATGTAACGTTGAGAAATATTTTCACATTGTACGTAATATGAGAAAAATCTCAATTTATGTTAAACCAGTTCTTAGAACATTACAATTCCTGTCGTTTGTTAAAATGTGAACAATATTAAAATATAAAAATTCGAGAATCGCAACAGGGTTAAAATTTGAACACTCGTTCGAGGTTTCCATTTAATTACGTTGTTGAATCCTTTTCAAATTTTACTGACATAGTCTTAAGACTTTCATCTTCCTATTGACATTTGCTTGTCCAAACAAATTACTTTAATGTACATTATTTCAACCATTCGAGTTTGCATATGTCAGCCACTCTATTTATTTTTCTTTTCTTAGAAATCCCAATCCCTCGGCGCTCTTTTAACACTAGAACTACCGATGGTTGACACGAAGCTATTTCTACCAAAACCAGTGAAATGACTGGTCTTTAAAATATACCTAGTGATAGAATATTTTTATATTTATTGATTTGTTGCTTTCTTACAGAAACAATTTCATTTTGTGTAGTGCATTTTTGCTACTATTAATCCATCTGGGATCATCGTTATTAAACGAGGATTGACAAGTCGTAGAACCAGTCGTTTCGACTGCTGTGCTATTGCTAGCGTTAGCATCTAGCGATCTAGCGATCGGTCCGGAATTTTCCTGATACCTGATGTTATCATATCGAGTGATACGCGATAAAAATTTAAAAAACGAATGGCAAGTTGTACGAAACGAGGAAACTGGTTAATTGGGGTTCGATAGACAAATTGCAGCACTTTTACACTTTGACAAGTACCAATCATTTTGACTTGCATTGGTATAAGTAGCATTGATAGAAAATTATTTTCAGTTTGAATACATAAAAAACAAGATAAAATTCATTATACTATACCTTTAGTTATGCGAAAGTCGTTACATTGCGAGAAAAAATATAACATAAAGCAGAAATTTTAAATTAAAATTGTAAAACCAGTGAATTTGACTGGTGTGTTAGTTCTAGTGTTGTCAAGTGTTCTCTATATGTTTATGCAATTATGGGAGATTAAAATGTACAAAATATTCAATGCTAAGAACTCGTTTGAATAATTAGGAATGGACAAGATCATTATACTACACTAACACAAAGTTGCAATTTTAAAATAAAATTGTAAAACCAGCCAATTTAATTGCTGTGTTAGTTCTAGTGTTGTTAGGTGTTGTCTATATGTTTATGCAATTATGGGAGATTAAAATGTACAAAATATTTAATGTTAAGAATTCGTTTGAATAATTAAGAATGAACGAAATCACTATGCCACACTGTAACACAAAGTGGGAATTTTAAAATAAAATTGTAAAACCAGCCAGTTTAATTGCTGTGTTAGTTCTAGTGTTGTTAAGTGTTCTCTATATGTTTATGCAATTATGGGAGACTAAAATGTACAAAATATTTAATGTTAAGAATTCGTTTGAATAATTAAGAATGAACGAAATCACTATGCCACACTGTAACACAGAGTGGGAATTTTAAAATAAAATTGTAAATCCAACCAATTTAACTGCTGTGTTAGTTCTAGTGTTGTTAAGTGTTCTCTATATGTTTATGCAATTATGGGAGATTAAAATGTACAAAATATTTAATGTTAAGAATTCGTTTGAATAATTAAGAATGAACGAAATCACTATGCTACACTGTAACACAAAGTAGCAATTTTAAAATAAAATTATAAAACCAGTGAATTTGACTGGTGTGTTAGTTCTAGTGTTGTCAAGTGTTCTCTAAATGTTTATGCAATTATGGGAGATTAAAATGTACAAAATATTTAATGTTAAGAATTCGTTTGAATAATTAAGAATGAACGAAATCACTATGCTACACTGTAACACAAAGTAGCAATTTTAAAATAAAATTATAAAACCAGTGAATTTGACTGGTGTGTTAGTTCTAGTGTTGTCAAGTGTTCTCTAAATGTTTATGCAATTATGGGAGATTAAAATGTACAAAATATTTAATGTTAAGAATTCGTTTGAATAATTAAGAATGAACGAAATCACTATGCTACTGTAACACAAAGTGGGAATTTTAAAATAAAATTGTAAATCCAACCAATTTAACTGCTGTGTTAGTTCTAGTGTTGTCAAGTGTTCTCTAAATGTTTATGCAATTATGGGAGATTAAAATGTACAAAATATTTAATGTTAAGAATTCGTTTGAATAATTAAGAATGAACGAAATCACTATGCCACACTGTAACACAGAGTGGGAATTTTAAAATAAAATTGTAAATCCAACCAATTTAACTGCTGTGTTAGTTCTAGTGTTGTTAAGTGTTCTCTATATGTTTATGCAATTATGGGAGATTAAAATGTACAAAATATTTAATGTTAAGAATTCGTTTGAATAATTAAGAATGAACGAAATCACTATGCTACACTGTAACACAAAGTAGCAATTTTAAAATAAAATTATAAAACCAGTGAATTTGACTGGTGTGTTAGTTCTAGTGTTGTCAAGTGTTCTCTAAATGTTTATGCAATTATGGGAGATTAAAATGTACAAAATATTTAATGTTAAGAATTCGTTTGAATAATTAAGAATGAACGAAATCACTATGCTACACTGTAACACAAAGTAGCAATTTTAAAATAAAATTATAAAACCAGTGAATTTGACTGGTGTGTTAGTTCTAGTGTTGTCAAGTGTTCTCTAAATGTTTATGCAATTATGGGAGATTAAAATGTACAAAATATTTAATGTTAAGAATTCGTTTGAATAATTAAGAATGAACGAAATCACTATGCTACTGTAACACAAAGTGGGAATTTTAAAATAAAATTGTAAATCCAACCAATTTAACTGCTGTGTTAGTTCTAGTGTTGTCAAGTGTTCTCTAAATGTTTATGCAATTATGGGAGATTAAAATGTACAAAATATTTAATGTTAAGAATTCGTTTGAATAATTAAGAATGAACGAAATCACTATGCTACACTGTAACACAAAGTGGGAATTTTAAAATAAAATTGTAAATCCAACCAATTTAATTGCTGTGTTAGTTCTAGTGTTGTTAGGTGTTGTCTATATGTTTATGCAATTATGGGAGATTAAAATGTACAAAATATTCAATGTCAAGAACTCGTTTGAACAATTAAGGAGGGATGAAATCACTACACTATAACAAGAAGTAGGAATTTTAAAATAAAATTGTAAAATCAGCCAGTTTAATTGCTGTGTTAGTTCTAGTGTTGTTGAGTGTTCTCTAAATGTTTATGCAATTATGGGAGATTAGAATGTGCAAGTATAAAATGTACAAAATATTCAGTGTTCAGAACTCGTTTGAACAATTAAGGATGGACGAAATCACTTTTAAAATAAAATTATAAAACCATTAATAAGTATTCTCTGGTATAATTCTATTTGCTTAGCCAATGTAATAAAACTGAATCGCAGTATTTCGATAATTGTTTGGAGCAACGTGCTTTCTATGGAAAGAAGAAAATTCCAAGATTATAAAATGCAAGAAACCAGTTTACGTCAGCAAGATCTATCGGCAATGGAAATGGTATGGGAACAAGAAAACGAGGTCGCCTTTAAAAATAGAAGCAAGACGCAGGGAAGGTTACCAATCATCCCTGGCGATCATCGTAGACAAGGAATTTTCTTTCAAGCCGGAATCAGCCCCGGAACACCATTTCCTCGAGACATTCCGCCGACGGTGCGGCTGGGTCGCTCTTCTTCTTTCATCATCCGAGGTATCCTCCACGAGTTATCGTCCACATTCAAAATTCCAAGAACTCGTTCGAGTAAACCGGGACACAAGGAGAAACGGGAGTGGAGGAAGCGCGACAGTCTACCGATTAGAACATCAAGAGACGAATAACAAGCTTCGCATAATGAGAGCGGTAAACAATATAAAAGGGGGTGAAAGAAGGGTTGCTGCGTCCGGGACAAAAGGGGTTGGCAGTCAGAGTCGACAAACGCTTTGACGTCTTTCTCCATGGAGCACAATGTTAATTAACGAGAGGAGAGCCGCTCCTCAGATCCCGGCTGCGCTCACGATTCTCAATCAACGATGGTATTCATGAGCCCCTCTATCCCCCAACCCCGCCGACAACGCCACTCGACGGCTGGCTTGAGTTATGCAAACTAAGTATAGAACGTTTAATGAACGAAAGTATCGGGATGCCTCCGCGAAACGGTTTTTCACTGTCCCTCGCGACCGCGCACCGATCTCGCCGCAGAGAAAGTTTCCACAGGGTTGGTTCACAGTTACGTGCATCGAAAATATGAGTAGGGTTAGGAAACTTTCAAGTATTCTCTCTTTTTTATTTCGTAATAAAGGCAGCCTCGATATAGAAAGGTAGTTTCATCTTAAAATTATTCAAGAAATTCTATAAAACTGGTTTTTGTTATCAACTTGGGAGTGAAATTGATATATCGTTATATACGATATTTATTACAAAATGGGAACGTCGATGATACCGTGCATGTTTATCAATTTATGGGAAATTTAAATGTGTGATGATGTACAGAATATAAAAATATTCAAAGATATCTTTTACAATACCCAGAGGGTGAAATCTCCATTCACTTGCGTTCAACAATATAAACTTTTTGTAAAAATGTCCCTAATTATGAGAAGATCATGCAACTAGATTTTCGTACAGAGTGTAAGGAAATATAAGTTATAAATATATCCTAATCACGGCTAACGCGAGATATTAACCCTACGATGATAGATACAAAGTACCAGGCGATTCTATTTTCAAACGACAAGTTCTGCGAACCGAAGCAAAGGATGAAATCATCGAGTCAAGATACTCTGTTGCCGTCTGTCGGCGCGACAACCTAATTCCTAGCCTGCATTTTCCAACTATTTTTCCTGCTATCAAGTTCTTGGTATAGACTATTGCGGTTGTTAACTGGAACAAACGAGCCGATCTGCAACGAGTTCCCTGAAATGATCAACGGCGACGCGACTGACTCGATCTCTGATCACAGAAATTAACGGATGAAAAGTGATCGAACTGCCTTTCCTAGCACATCCATCAAAAACTATTCAGATGTCCATAATTATATTCAAAAACGGACGTAAGAAAATGAATATTATTTAAATGCACACAGAAAGCAGAAGAACAAAGTATCAATTTCTTACGTTCAATCAGCAACACAACGAGACTATGCGTATGAGCGATTGGTAATGGTGCGAGTCTCAGCAACGAGATCAAGGGCCGAGGACACGGTGAATTTCATGGTAAAGGTAAGGTTGTAATTAATGCGACTAATTGGCAAAGCCGGATCAAGCGATGCATAACACACACCCTGTATCTATATATATTATAATCGTTCGAAGAGGAGAAAAATGGGGACCTCGAAGTGTAGCTCGTACGTACGAAGGACGCGCACGATAATTCCAGCGCTGCGCAATCTTATCCGTGGTATCGACGCGCGTCTCCATACAGGTGAATTCACTCTGATTACAGATTCAGCCAGCCTGAAAATTACGCGGTCGATCCTCCGTAACGAACAGCAGCGAGAGAAAGAGAGAGAGAGAGAGAGAGAGAGAGAGAGGGGAGAAGGAGAGAGGAAGTAAAAGAGGTAAAGGCAGCGAGAGATTGATAATACAACGGCGTGTAATTTTACCTATAAGATCAAATTACAGTCGGCGTGGAATTAAAGACCGTTCATTTTCTGCCTGTTTATTCGCAGCGGATTTAGACACGGGGATTCGTCGACTCGTTGTCCAAGCTGTTTCGCGCACCAAACACTCGTTTGGAGGTGGTGTGCGCAGCGTACGTGGCCAAACCGAGCCATTTACGTCGATTCGCGACGTGTCTTTAAAGCAACAACTTCAACGACCGTTGTTTAAGGCGAAATTACGGCGCGCAGGGGGGCGTAGAGCGGGACGGTGCGCGGCGCGCGATTAACGCGATCACGGCCGGGTCACGCTCAATGCCGAGGCCACGCGGTAGTTCTTGTTACGAGAGAAATTTGTTCGACTGAAATGAATTTCCTCGGAGACAACGTGAACCTCGAAAATACGTTTAAAAACTATTTATTCGATGTAAATAGGAAAAAAAAAAAAGGAACTGCTGAACGATTCATAGAGCGAGCCAATTGCAATTTCATTAATACGGTAATGAGCGTTAAACCGGGAACGGACGCGGCAAATCGAGGCAGCGAACGGACATCAAAAGACCATCACGCTGGGGCCTGAAGAGGGGGTTCGAAATCTGACGATACTAATGTCTTCCACCTTCCTCGCAGCATCCTTTCACGAATAGACGTTTTTTGCATAACTTGGCCGTAGCAACGTTCCCCTCTCGTCGCCGCCATCAGCACCCCCTCCAAAACCCAAAGAGAACTTCCCATATCCCGTGCCTTACCACCACCCCCTGCCAGAACTACCTTTCCCCCCTCTCCTTTCACTGCTTCTTTCTCTCACTCCATGTTTCTGCCGACCTCTCTTCTACCGACACCTCATCTCCCGGTTTGCCGTTTACCTCCTCCCCTGCCGATCGTTCCATCTTGCTTTCTCTGTATTCTCCGCAGCAGCAGGCTGCCACGGCGCTGTACACGAGGCTGCGGCTAAGAGCAGAGCGACGTCGCCGACGCCACGCACCCCGACGTCGCCCTGACGCGCTCCACTGACGCTGCGGAGCGGAGATTAATGGCTTCGGACTCTGAAATCCTGGAAAATAAATAGCGGGGGCGCCGGTGGCGAGAGCGAGAGTCCTGCGGAGCAAGATGCGATGACCCTCTTTCTCTTTTCGTTGCTTTACCGCTATTTCTGTCTTTCTCGTTGCTGGTCGACAGAGAAAGGGACAAAGTGGAAGGGAGACACAGCCGACAAGGGTTGGAGAGGGAGAGAGAGGCAGCGTCCCGAGGGACCTGCCTACCGCTCGCGCTGCCCACCGCCATCGCTGTGTGCTCCTTTGTGAGCAACCTGAAGGTTGTCGAAGGGCTGACGCGAAAAGCGACCGGCGTAGAAATTTATCTGGCCGGAATGCTTTTGTTGGCCCGCTTCGTGACGAGGAAATTGAAGGCTCTCCCAGTCTTTCTCCTTCTTTTTTCTTTCTTTCTCGTCCGCCAGCCTAGGGATTTATCGGACACTGCAGGATCAACGCTAGTGATACGCTTTTGTTCCGGTGAATCGTTCTTTTCTCTCCACGATCCGCCAATGTTTTCGCGAAAGACAGTATATATCATGTAGGTTTCATAAAACACTACGATCGTTAGACGTTCTTACAAACACATATATATTCGAGGTTGACGAAAACACGGAGACCAAAAAGAGAGGAAAAAAGACAGAGACGTCTATCGTCGTTTAATCGTTAACAAGAACGTTCGCCAAAGGTCCAGCATCTCGTACGACATTAATCGTTTGAAAGTGACGCAGCAACGACAACAACGACAGCTGGATACCTGTTGGATATTCGAAAGTCTTGGTGGAATGTGTGAAGATAGCCATTATGTAGCCGACGCCGGGGTAAATTATATTAAATACTAAATAACCGGTGGAAGACCACGGTCTAATTGTTGCGTCGTTTGCATAATGCCCGGTCTGTAACTACTCTCTTCCCTTTGCCTCCCCAACGCTCTACCTTCCACCATTTCCCTCTCTGTCTTCCAACCGGTACCCTCTTTAGCGTGGCCTCTCCGCGTATCTCTTGCTCGCATCCTCCACCTCGTCCTATCTGCCCTTTTCTCCCCTCCTCCCTGACCGTGTCCCCCTTCTCTGATTCGTCGCAATATACCGACCGAAAGATTAATTGCTAATTCTTGCTACTGCAACCAGTTGCTACTAAATGCGCACGGTGGTCGTGCAAAGATCAAGGAACCTCGTCCAACCTGACCAACTACGTTGGACTACGCAAGAAACCTAAACGCAATAATGAAGCTGCGCGTTTAACACCGTACGGAATATTCTCTTCGGAGGTTGGCAAAATGGCCAGTGACAACACGATCCCGTAGGAAATTTCCCTGGCGATGCGAGGGTTTTATACTCGCAAGATTGGAAACGCAACGTCGTCAAAAATCAACGGTCAGAGCTGACGCGTTTCGCACAAAGGTCGTTCGTCTTTCGTCTCATTTGAGCCGCCTGCCCTCTCATCCTTCTCCCTCAGTCATCGTCTAGTCACGTTTGCACGGTAGCCATTTGCGAGATTACAACGAGCGCCGCCCGCTAGGGCGCTCATTAACGAGCGAACGAAAGAAGAGATTATCAAGCGACTAAGCGTAACTAACAACAACGCGCCGTTCAATTTGAGAAACGGCTAATTATACGACCGCGGAACGGTCGCCTTACTTTTTCGCGACCAGCGCGACTAATTGCTTGAAACCACTTCGATCGCCACCGTTGTCACACCATTGCCAACGCGAGATTAATCGCGATACGTGCCACTAGCGTGAAATTAATTGCATCGAGTGCGCTTCCTACTACACGCCAGTACCGTGTCCAAAAATCAACCACCTCGACAACGAGGAAAGAGAAGAAATAAGAGGAGAAGGAAGAAGAAGAAGAAGAAGAAGAAGACGATGTCGGAGAAAGAGAGTAAAAAATAAATGAGAAATCCGGTGTCCTGAAATAATAAAGCCGACCCGGTCCCCTGTTAATTTATTATTCAATTCGTAGGAGACGCTCCCTTCCCAACATTCCCCTACCAAATCTCCGCGCAATATCCGCGTATATAGGCCGAAAACATCCGGCAGAGATTGCGAAGCAACATCCTTGCACGATGAATTCGTCGCGTTACATTCTTGCAGGATGATTTTCACATGGCGAACCCGAGGCACATCCTAGGATTCAGGCAAGAACAGAGGAGCATGGGGACGTGCACGGGGTGGAAGCCGAGAGGGGGCTAGATTTGATTCGTAGGGGGATAGAACAGATCGGGTATGGGTCTACCTCGACAGACACGGGGGGGAGATGGCGGCGTGCAACGCCGTACCAAAGCAATATCCATAGGAACACCCCGTGTCAGAGGGAGAGATGCAGAGACGTGCAATCAATCACGAGGGACCCTGCTGCCACGTTCGTGGCCCTCGTATCAAACGTAACGCACGGTAAACATTTTTAACTTTGCCACGTTATTAATATTCGTTGCGCCCCGGGATCCTCTGCCGCTACCCCTGCCCCGTCCCGCTACCTCACCCCCCGCCCGGTCCTCGTTTGCCCGTTGTTCTTTTTTTCCCTCGGAATTTCCACTCCGCGTTTTTGTTAATCAATTTGCCGCCATTCGCGAAACGGCTACCTCCGCTGCGGCGCAAGAAACTGTCAAAGTTCACCGATTAAGTTTATTATCCGCGAATATTATGCCAGTCGAGGGTGAAGTATCGCGAAGGAATATTTCCGATCGAACGAGAAGACGCGAAGCTTGCAGTTGCGAAATGTATGGAACAAGGAGCCGATCGACGTTTATTCGTTTTTATAAAATCAATCAAAGGGGGATTTTTTAATTGTATCTTGGAATTAAATTTGTTATTGTACTTGAAACTACAGGTGAAACCGGAGGATCGAGAATAATTTTTGCAAGGTGCGTTTGACCATGCGTTTTGAATTACGTGATCACATTCGCTGGAATCGCATTAAACGTATAATGCGCGGGAAATGTTTTTTGACTCGGCCGCGATATTAATATTCGTTAGGGGTGGCCGGTCTCGCAGCCCAGCCGCGCCTCCATATTAACCGCATTTTTTTCGTTTATTCTTTTTTCTCTCCTTTGTTTCTTCTCTTTTTTACTTTTTTTTTTTTTTCTTTTTTTTTCGTTATATTAAAGCACATTCTGGACACTAAACGCAATAATGGAAATTGATAATCAGTCGGTCGTTAACGTCACGAGCGAGTAACGATTATTTATTCGTAACGATTCGCGGCTGCGTGATTCGCCAAGGGGTGAAAATCGCGATCCACAGGACCGATTAAAACTTTGCTCTGCTGTTCGTATTGTAATTATTGCACGTTACTCGTATGTTGTACACGTCCCTTACCGGAACGCTGAATTCTCTCTCCTTGATATATCAGCCGCCAGTAAAATTAGAATTTTTCTAATGGCCAACATGAAACGCTTGAGTACTTAATGCTACAAGGCAGCTCTGTTCTTATTGTTAGCTCTCAAGATACGAGTTTACGATTAGCTGAAGTAGGATCGCTAAATTCCACGATATTTCAACCACAAGTGTAACTTCTCCTGTATTTTCAGCAACAAAATCACAAGTAGCGTCTAAATATTTATTTCGCAGCTTAAACGTCATAATTCTATAAAAATTCAATTATTTCTTAGCCCTGTGCACTGGGAATTTTATTTTAATTTTTAGCAGCAGCTGCCAACGCTTTTCAGTGTTTTATTTCAAACTTACTTTAAGCGAATTTCTTTCTTCCTTTATTTATTTAAATTGTCGTATTTTTTAGTTAAAAATCGATCATACTTAGGAATAACTTTTTATTGCAAGTAATTTGCATGCAGCATGTTTTCTGTACAATGACTCTGATACCCCAGGATTGATAAAATATATTGCAAAATTGAGATTGTTTAACAGGGTAGAATCTTCATTATCAGAATATCAATCAGCCCTTTGCACTGGGAATTTTATTTCAATTTTGTTAACAGCAGCACCCAACGCTTTTAAATGTTTTATTTGAAATTTATTTTAAATGAATTTCTTTCTTCCTTTATTTATTTAAATTGTCCTATTTTTCAATTAAAGTAAATTATTTTTGTATTAGAAACTTAGTCATCAAAGCCTGATATCAGAAGATTCTGATGTTTAGGAATAACTTTTTATTGCAAGTATTTTGCATACAGCATGTTTTCTGTACAATGACTCTGATATCTCAGGGTTGATAAAATATATTGCAAAATTGAGATTGTTTAACAGGGTAGAATCTTCATTATCAGAATATCAATCAACCCTTTGCACTGGGAATTTTATTTCAATTTTGTTAACAGCAGCTCCCAACGCTTTTAAATGTTTTATTTGAAATTTATTTTAAATGAATTTCTTTCTTCCTTTATTTATTTAAATTGTCCTATTTTTCAATTAAAGTAAATTATTTTTGTATTAGAAACTTAGTCATCAAAGCCTGATATCAGAAGATTCTGATGTTTAGAAATAACTTTTTATTGCAAGTAATTTGCATACAGCATGTTTTCTGTACAATGACTCTGATATCTCAGGGTTGATAAAATACATTGCAAAATTGAGATTGTTTAACAGGGTAGAATCTTCATTATCAGAATATTAATCAACCCCTTGCACTGGGAATTTTATTTCAATTTTATTAACAGCAGTTCTCAACGCTTTTAAGTGTTTTATTTGAAACTTTAACTTAACTTTAACTTTAAGCGAATTTCTTTCTTCCTTTATTTATTTAAATCGTCCTATCTTTCAGTTAAAGTAAATTATTTTTGCATTAGAAACTTCATCATTAAAGCTTGATATTATCAGAATTTTCTGTAGAATGAAAGTAATATTCCAGTGTTGATAAAATACATTGCAAAATTGAGATTGTTTAACAGGGTAGAATCTTCATTATCAGAATATCAATCAACCCTTTGCACTGGGAATTTTATTTCAATTTTGTTAACAGCAGCTGCCAACGCTTTCAAGTATTCTATTTGAAATTTACTCTAACCAAAAGATAAGACAATTTAAATAAACAAAGGAAGAAAGAAATTCATTTAAATACAAAATAGTTTTATTCAAACTATCGATGTATTTTCTAATTTTTAAATGTATGATATATCTTCAAACAATTTCCAAAATGCACGTTTCACAAAAGAAGCTGCTGAGACCCGCTGAGAAAACTGATATCACACTCGACATAGAGCTGCGAACGATTAATAATTATCAATGACAGATAAATTGATTCCGTGAAACAGACAACGCATTAAAACCTAAGTTCAATTTTACTGGCAATATTTATCGTTCACCCAACTAATAATTGCATATACGGAAAATCTGGTTTTCAATATTTTCCTTACTTTTGCATATTATCTATATATATTTTTACACATTTAGCTTATACATCTACAAATATCCGCGATCTACTAACAAGTTTATTTTTCATTGAACAGTTCCGCCACTGTTCTCCCAAGCACAAGAACCAATATCCTTCTTGTGTATTGTAATAATTATTGAACGTGGTGGAAGTTGCAGGGGCCGACAAAATGTCAGACATAAATATCGCCTCAGCACGAGCCTCCGTGTTATCGTTCCATATTGATGCGGACACCATACCGATCATTCTGCTGCCCCGTACGGCTCCCCTATTTCTTCCCTCTATTTCTTGCGCGGAGGAAACTCGTACCACCATTAAGTACAACTAGATCCACTTACGTGTACTAGAATCTTTTTCTCATTTTCCATAACGCGCTATATCACGGTGTATTGCTGACAAATCGCTCAACGATTCATCGTGAAAAAATGTTGTATAACAATTGGCAAATAGAAAGTTACTTGATCTAATTTCCACGCAACCGATTCCAAGCTAATTAACGAATATACAACGAATACGTGTGAAGATAGAACGGTCGTGTAACGTGATATTTTCTTTTGCAGAGCAACGTGCCAGTTCGACGACGAATTTTGCCGGCGAACCCTCTTACGAGTTCCCGAAATCCTCTTCAATTACGGCTACGCAGCATAGAGGAGAGCTTGTAACTGTCGAGAGCGTTTAACAAGGGCCACGTGTGTAAGACAATTCTCGATGGTTGTTACGGTTCCAGGGAACGCTGCAACGCAACGACAAACAACAGGATTCAGGCTGCCGCTGTTTCTACCCACGCAACGGCCAACAAACGTCAGAACCGTAATCCGGATGAAATTAAAGCAATGGAATTAACAGCGTGAAGAAAATACACGAGCGATGTGACACGGCTCGCGATGGCATAGAAGAAAAGTAGGATCGATCTTGCGACCAGATAAAAATTCATTATCGACCCTGTTGGTATCGGGGCCGGTTGCCGAAAATTGATGGCTGATCGTATCGAGTCGTAACAGGTGTATAGAAGTTTCTTCTTCCCTTGTTCCTTTACTTCGAACTCTGATAAATGTTGTCTGTGACGTGTATCGCGTTATCTTATTTCCAACGATCTGAATCTAAGATAAACGATCTGTATCTTAGAAAGAGAATTAAATGTAGATGTAAATAAAGGAATGAATGAAAGCTATTAGCGGTCGATCATAATTTTCCGCGTCTACAAATGCAGAAAATCATAATGTACCTATCCGTAATCGGAGCGCATAAATCACAGTTGACAAGAAAATTATACCGAAATGTCGAGGGATAGTAAAGAGTGTTTGCAATAGAACGACTAATCGTGTTCTTCTTTTAGAAAACGACCAGCAAAGAGAGGCCGTGCACCCTTTGACATGAAACTTGAAAGCGACGAAACGAGAGGAAAGCAAGCCAGTCGTCAAAGTGAATGCCAGTTGTGCGAGATCTCGCCAAAGGGTGATTAATGTACGCGGAAGAGAGAGAAGAAGAAAAACAAGAAGAAGAAGATGAGCACACGAGGAGAAGAAAAAACGAGCAATAAGAAATGGAAGACGATGAGTGGAGGATTCGGCCGTTGTCTGCCGGAACACACCATCGTCCCAGAAAATATTATTTTTAATCCGATCATAAATTCGGTGTACCGAATTTTGTCGACGAACGAGCCGTACGCTAGCGCGATTAAATATTAACTACGAAGCCGATTATGTAATTAAAAGGGTATTCGTAGTAATTGGGAGGACGGACTAACGAGCTTTCTAAAATTTCCGAAGATAATTGCGCGTGCAGCGCGTGATTATCGGTGGTTCGCTAATTACGGGCTAACGCGCATCGTTTCTCTTTTCCAGCTATTACGCCCGAAGTCGCCACGGAACTCAGCGTGCAACTGACCGCCACAACGATTCCACCAAGATCCTGCAACTTCCTTATCTGGCTTTTCGATTTTCCCTGCCTCGACTGTAACTCACGAGGCTGGCCATGTTAAACCCTCGCTGCAATTTCGTATGCCTTCGACATTTCATCGCCGATACTATGCGATCGTGGTGGTTGCTTCGCTTAAAAAATTTCGCGGTTTTACCATTTTTATGATTATCGCCGGATAATATTGCGGTTTCAATCGAGAAGCTTTCTGGCCAGGGGATCCATAACGCG
Source organism: Bombus dahlbomii (assembly GCA_037178635.1). Classification (NCBI taxonomy): domain Eukaryota; kingdom Metazoa; phylum Arthropoda; class Insecta; order Hymenoptera; family Apidae; genus Bombus; species Bombus dahlbomii. The sequence goes on from CM074118.1 coordinate 2,360,428, forward strand.
GAATCGACATTTCAGTGGATTAGATTCCAAGTGGTTCTGCTTTTTTAAATATTTCTTACGTTTGCGTCAATTGGCAATTATAACGGCTCTTCGACAATTCCGTCAAATTGTTAACTATTTGACATTTTTCAGAAACTCGTGGATTCTTCTCAGGAAATGATTTTAGATCGTCTTACTAAATATAATGGTTTCCTTAGGTCTGACTTTCTATCGGGTACCTTTTTTAGTTTTTGAAAATATATTCAAATATTTGAAGTATATTCTATAGGCTTTTTGTTTTATTATTTAATTTGTACTCTGCAATTTGCCCGGCTGAACGTTCGGTAAATTCTTCTAGCTTAATTGCTAAATAACACGTGGATGGCCACCCCCAGCGGGATACCATCTTCCAGTTTGTCCATTTTATTTCTTCGGTCAGGTCAGTGGGGTGTTTTCTCTTTTGTTTTCTTTTGGTGAAACATTCTATAGGTTGCTAAATATTCTTAATTGGACGGAGAAAAAGAAGAATGGTACGAAGAAAAGAACGTAACTTCGATTTTCTTCAGTGTTGAAATGGCAACAGGCAAGTTCCAGCTAAGCATAGCTGTATGGCCCTTTTTGGAATCCTCTTAGCACATTGTCGACCGGCAATTTTTAGATGTCCAAGTAAAAAGATATAAATAAAATTTAATAAATTTGATTTATTATTCAACTTTTATGATGAACAGTGTAGCAATCAGCTGTCTGTGTGTAATGACACACAAGAGCTTTTGCAAAGATATCTAGTGTCTACACGCTCTAGTCGCATTTGTTTCTCTGCCAGTGAGTATTTTTTCTAACACGTGGTGTCTCAGTTGTCCAGAAAGCCTGAAGGATGCATGCTTATAATAAGGAGCTGTTTTAGAAATTCGAGAAGCGTCAGGCGCGATGCTGCGTTCTTTGGAATCCACAGTTTTCCATTCCCTAGCTACCTGCAGCAGAAATTTGTTTTATCTTGTTTCATTTCCTGGCAGGTAGGTACAGTACACGTTTTACACGCGTTGAAGAAGGAGCTGCAGTTTATCGGAAGAATGCTAATTTTTCGGACCACTTTAAAGCTAAACGACGCTGATGCGAAAGAAAAGCGCGTCACGGGTTAACTCGCAACCGGTCAACAATGTGTTAAGTAACCGTATTAAGTACAGTTAACAAAATGCAAACGCTGGGAACCCTGTACAGAGGAAGACTAAGCTAGCGTTTTAAGCTGTCAAAGAAAAAATACATCAAACAACGACTATGTATATCTGAAAGCAGTTTACATATAATTAAGTAATTACATTTCACACGTGGGGTATTTTCCACGCCAGAATTGAGTTATACTTTGACGGCCGCTCAAAACCATTTATGCAGTCATTAAGGCATCATTAATCTTGCTCTCCGTTATGCGCGACAACAGAGTCATTGTTGAAACAGGTGCTACTTCCGAAGAGGCCAGGATCATTAGCCGAGTGAATGGAATCGGTTCTCCGCGGAATAAAGGAATCAACGATAGAAATCACGACGAGCAACGGAATAGGACCGTGACGTTTGTGGCGACGGCAATTACCGAAATTCTGCCACGAGACAAATTCTCGTCCAGTTTTGGCGAAGAAAAATTTCAAAACAACCGAGTAGCCTCTGCTTGCATCGGGGCAACATATACGTCTTTGTATGCATAGTAATTAGAATTTAAACAAGAAAGTTATACATCCTATTCTTCTATTGATAGATGCTTTAACCCTTTAACAGCTTAGCTTAACACTTTCACTGTCACGTGGGCTATATACGACCCACGGTTTCTCCTGCGACGCCACGGTGGTCATTGGTGACCGGAGCGCTTCAACTTGTTACAATTGTAAAAATTGAATGAAAATTGACAGTTGGGGCTTTTTCAATATAACCGATAAATAGAAGATACTTTGGAATAGATGTGCGCCATTGAACGATTAAACATTTATATTAGAACATCGATAAAAAAATGAGAACAAACGTTGCATCTAACGGTGCACTGTGTTGAAACGCTTCAAACGTAAATGTGGCTCGTCGATGCAATCTGGACGATAGGTGGTCACCTTTTTGGTCCGATTCTTAGCAATTTTTGATCCTAACTGTTTAACATTTTTTTTATAACACTCTCTGCAGAATTTTCGTGCCAGCTACGCTTGCCCTTCTTTGTTCTGCGTTTCATGTCGCAATCTTTGTCGAATAAGTATATTTCACGGCTCTGGTGAATGGCACTGTGCAAGGTGCGTCGCGAGTGCCATTCTAAAAACTGATACCTTGGTTTTTGTTTTTCTTGCTTGTTTATAGAGTACCATCGCGTTTGAAATTGATGTATTTAACAATAACTCTAAAGCTAATTTTATAAACCACTTGAGGGTTCTTCTGTGCGCTGTAGAATATGCTATCGTTAGATCTGATAAATCTACAGCACGTTTTCCTCCGCTGTAATCTACCACTACCATTGCTTTATCGTAAACATAATTTTTTTCCGGACCTCTACCGTTTCAGCCGAATGTTTCGTCGAAATCATAAAAATAATCGTAACACCGTTTACTAATATCTTCTACACGTTTCAAGGATATATTCTGCACGTTTTGCCTGCGATGAAACAACGAATGCGGATGATTTGTTGAAATAAACGAAGACTTGTTATAATACGTCGCTATCAGCTGTTAGCAAGACGCCATGATGCTCACCCGTGACCACCAATAGGATAAACGGTGTATTGGGGAAGAATGTTGTCTTGCATAATCAATTTATTATTATTTTACCATTACCAGTCAAAGTGTCAAGAAAAACTGAAATAAATTGTCAAATATAACATTATAAATGTTACGTCTTAACCCTATTGCATTGCTCAACCTGTTACGTCTCCAGTTCACTTCTCTTTCAAGGAACAAAGAGCCTTTTAACGTTTTGAAAACATCTTTACGCATAACATTACAATGTGAAATGCCATATTAATGATATTAATTTATAGAAATTTGTTAACGATAAAAAAATATGATTAGTTGGAAGTAATGCACACGCGAGGCTATTATTAATATTATTAATTTCCCATGCAAAATTGAAAATGAATTTTTTTATATTTAATACCAGAAATGAAAGAAATCTTCAAGATAAATAGAACGTTATTTTCTACGTATATAAATCGGTCGATCGTTCTATCAAACTGTCAAAAAGTTAACCGTGTGAGTTCGAAAGATCGCTGCGTAGATTGTTTGCCCAGACCTAAACAAAGAAACACTGATCTAGCTCAATAAGTCTGGGGAACATCTACGACCAATGCTCCATCTTTTCCACCTCTATCATGTGCTTTTTCGAATGATTCGATTGCCCAAATATAATAGAGCCGAGAGCATTGTTCGCGGATTCGGTTGAAATAAAAGGAACGGCTGGTCGACGAAGAAGAAACACTGAAAATATTCGGTCGAGGAACGTAAACGGCTGCCATTTGTCAGCCAGACGACTCAATGTCTCACGAACGTCTCGGGCTTGTTCCATCGCACTTGGCCTGAAGACTTCACAGATGCACGATAAACCGAATCAAAAGGCGTATAAAACGGCCTGTGTTGTCAAACAGTCGATGAATGAAATCTACCGAATGTTACGAACAATTACGAAAGTAGTAGGATATAACGTTTCTATTAGAATATTTGAGAAAGATAGATTTAAAATTGAAGTGAAGAGAATTAATTATCGTTTGCAATAGGAAACAATTACGCTTCTATTAGAATATTTGGGGATATTGGGACTTAAAATTAAAGATAGTTGCTCGACAGAGAATTAATTATCGTTTGCAATATGAAACAATTTTGTTTCCATTGGAATATTTGGCAAAGATGAATTTAAAATTAAAAATATTTACGCGACAAAGAATTAATTTCGTTTGCAATATGGAACAATTTTGTTTCTATTAAAATATTTGGCAAAGGTGAATTTCAAATTAAAAATATTTGTGCGACAGAGCTAATTATCATTTGCAATAAGACACAATGTCGGTTTCTATTAGTAGAATGTTTGGCAAAATGTAAATTTAAAATTGAAGAAAGCTAATTATCATTTGCAATACGAAACAATTTGAAAACACACGTTTTATGACATATTATAATAAGTAGATATAATGTTTCTATTAAAATGTTTGGAAAAGTTGTATTTAAGAGTAAAAATATTTGTTCGACAAAGAAGTAATTACCCTTTGCAATACGAAACAGTGTCGTTTCTATTAGAATGTTTGGGAAAATTGAATTTAAAAGTAAAAATATTTGTGCGACAGAGCTAATTATCATTTGCAATACGAAACAATGTCGTTTCTATTAGAATGTTTGGGAAAATTGAATTTAAAAGTAAAAATATTTGTGCGACAGAGCTAATTATCATTTGCAATACGAAACAATGTCGTTTCTATTAGAATGTTTGGAAAAATTGAATTTAAAAGTAAAAATATTTGTGCGACAGAGCTAATTATCATTTGCAATACGAAACAATGTCGTTTCTATTAGAATGTTTGGAAAAAAAGAATTTAAAAGTAAAAATATTTGTGCGACAGAGCTAATTATCATTTGCAATACGAAACAATGTCGTTTCTATTAGAATGTTTGGGAAAATTGGATTTAAAATTAAAGATATTTGTTCGACAGAGCTAATTATCAATGTTAGAATAATAATTTTAGAAAAACGGAAAATAGAACAGGCAAAGATTGATAATCGAGTCTTGTTCAGCCTGTTTATTAAACGTACATTGTGCGTTTTTTAATGATAGTATGATTGAAACATTGCTGTAGCAATTTCAAGAACGTTAAAACGCGGAAAACATAAGAAGATTGCGATCGACAGCACTGCGTTTGGCTTATTATAGTGATCTAGATATAACTAGATAGATCTTTAATAGCAAGTTGTAATTAATAGTAATGTAAATTATAGCCTAGAAACGACAACACGTAATATATAATTTCGCAGAATATAGACGGCTGTTGTAATCGTATGTGATCTAAAGGTCAATGGGTAATGACGCAACGAGTTAATAAATAAGATGGTTAATAAGTACCGACATTGACTACTCAAAGTTATTAAGTGTTTATCATGATTGTATTATAATTTCGTTTTTATAACGTTTCGGTAATTTTCAAAGCCGACCTCCACGCATTAATTTCTCTCATAGCAATGAATCACGTGTGCACAAGAAATTAGCATAAAAATCAAGACTCAAATGCCTGAAAACTGTACCAGATTTTAACATTTCCTTCAAAATAGAAATATATGAAACTTAAATTATCATTAGGATAGTTTGAATTTGTTGAATTATGCAACTACGACTGGACGTAACACCGAGGCAAATTGAGAAAACTGTAATAGTCATTGATTATATAATTAAAGGAACAAGAAAAAGCCATACACCTGCGTGAAAATTTATGCGTCGCGTACAAGTCACGCGTATCGTTTCACGTAATAAATTACACGCATACTCGATGGAACCATAACGAACCGAGCGAGGCTCATTTTCACACAATACACTATTTACTTCATTTCATCTAATAATTAACACCAGCCTAATAACTAATGCCACGCTTTAGGATTTAACAACCAGGAGAATTAATTTAAGCGAACGCTTTAAGCATCTCGCTCCCCATCATCTATCGTCGCTTCAATTTTCCTCTAAATATTCAATTTGCACGAGATCGAGCCGGCCGATCTCGAAACTTCGCGCCACTCAATTCTCGCCTGGCGTATTCGCTCTAGAAATGAAATCGCGTGCGCTAACTATAGCTAACTATAACCATATACACCGAATATAAAATACACGATTTTTTAGAAAACATACCTGGTGTTTCATTATACAACATTCCCTTGAAATTCGTCCAACACTAAAAGCAAAGACATTAAGGTTCCCCGAAGAGTTTCTTTCGTTTCACAAGATGAAAACAAACGAACAATTTCTGTTTTGTATTATTTTATTGAATTAGGTATGATGCAATTCTTTCTATTTCTATTACTAAAAACATTACTTAGAAGGAAAAACATTGTGCGTCTATCATTTGTGATTTCACGTTTGTACGAATGTGCACTGTTGTAAAAACACGTTTGCGAGGGAAAGATACTTTTCGGATAACCTAACACATGCAATGACGAAAGTATTTCAATATTTATCACAAAAATCTTTGATGTGTATATTGTACGTGCTACATGTTTCTTTCGTACGTCACACGTATATTCGTCAAAGTGTTGCAACAGTTTCACTCATTCAGGAATATTCATTGTAAACACATGTTGCACGATAATTATACTGCTATATGTAACTGGAATAATACAAGTACATTTCAAACTGGTTATTCGCTTACTCATATACATTAGGTTGTCCGAAAAGTTTTTTTCGTTTCATAAGGCCATAACAGATGAACAATTTCTGTTTTGTATTATTTTATTGAATTAGGTATGATGCACTTCGTTCTATTTCTATTACTAAAAATATTACTTAAAAGGAAAAACATTGTGCGTCTATCATTTGTGATTTCACGTTTGTACGAAGGTGCGCTGTTGTAAAAACACGTTTGCGAGAGAAAGATACTTTTCGGATAACCTAACACATGCAATGACGAAAGTACTTCAATATTTATCACAAAAATCTTTGATGTGTATATTGTACGTGCTACGTGTTTCTTTCGTACGTCACACGTATATTCGTTAAAGTGTTGCAACAGTTTCACTCATTCAGAAATATTCATTGTAAGCACATGTTGCACGATAATTATACTGCTATATGTAACTGGAATAATACAAGTACATTTCAAACTGGTTATTCGCTTACTCATATACATTAGGTTGTCCGAAAAGTTTTTTTCGTTTCATAAGGCCATAACAGATGAACAATTTCTGTTTTCTATTATTTTATTGAATTAGGTATGAAGCATTTCGTTCTATTTCTACTACAATGTTCCTGCATAGTTCGATAAATTAATATAAAAGAAGACATTGCGTGTCTATTATTTCCTCGTAAAACGAAAGAAACTGATAGAAAAAAAGAGAAAAATAAATAAGGGAACGCTTTCATCGTTATTTTATAACAAAACAATTAATTTCTTAGTGTAGTTATAAATAAAGCATGCAGAATCAAAGTATTCCTTGCACAATTAGAGTATAATAGACGAGCAACAATTTGTCTGTTATATTATATTATTTTGTTGTATTTCTATTATTATGTTCGTGCATAATTTAATAAATTAATATAAAAGAAGACATTGCGTGTTTATTATTTCCTTATAAAACGAAAGAAACATTTCGGACAAACTAATATATTAAATTAAACCATGTTCGTCAAATTAAACACTTTGTAGTGAAACTCTTAGACGTAAATTTTCAAATTCAAGTACTTACTATCGAATTTCTAAATTTCAACGTTTAAAGAGAAACCATTGATCACAAATCCCGTCATTTTACCTTATACAACCCTTCAAAAACCAGAATATCTGCTTGCAACGAAATCCAAAGCTGTGGACTATACGTTTTGGGTCGTCGGAAAAGTTTCTTCCGTTTCATAAGGTGATATTAGATGAACAATTTCTCTTTTACATTATTTTATTGAATTAATAACCCATTTCGTGCTATTTCTATTACTATGTTCCTGCAGGATCTAAAATTGTATGTCCATTATTTCCCTATAAAACGACAGAAACTTTTCGCACAACCTGATCTACCTACAAATAGCTAAATTCTTGTCCTGTCAACTAAACTATCTCTTAACCAAAATTTCCCACGGAATTGAAAGTTGATATTAATCAAATTAATTTTCACAAAGTTACATTTTATTATAGTACTTCTAAAGTTTAATATGACACGTGATAATTTATTTCCAAGATAAATGGAACGATGTTCAAACAAAACCCCCAAGCATGTGCAAACATTGATCCTTAAAGAAAGGAATTATGCATGTAAGAAATTAGCAAATTAACTGGTGTTGCCCGGTTAAAAGAATAATATTAATACAGAAGGACCTTATTCTGCATATTTCGATGCATCTTTACTTTGAAAATGCAGAGAGAACACTCGGTACTCGACTTGACAAAGACTTGAATAGGTAGATAAGTACTTAACAATCCGATTCGGTCATTTATTCTCACGTTTTCCCGTCTTTCTTTCGTTTCACCGTTACGCGAAGCGGATTTCACGAATCTTTCGAGAACGATTGTACGATGCTAGCGAAATGGCAGAACGTTCGCAGGTCTGTTTCCGGGCCAAAGAAAACCAGCATTGTTCCAGTACACACGTGTCGCGATGTGCTTTCCTTCGAAACTGGAGCAATTTATGGGCACCGAAAATTCGTCGCAATATTCGACCTACGACGTTCCCAACATCTGGCTTTTTTCTTGCCGACCTGGCCACCACCACGTAACGTCTTTGTGAACAGGAGTTTCGAATGTGCTCGACGAGAAAATGAGAATTTATGTGGGGCTATTGAAAACTTGGCGACTTTTGCCTGTAAACATGTTGCAAACGAACAAAACCAGATTGTAAACGTATTGTACTTATGCTGACTTAAGTATTTGCTTTACGTGACCATAAAATTTACATGCAGAACACAAGAAATTACGTAGTCTCTTAGAAAGGTAAGAAACTTGCCATTAAATGGTACCCTTCTGGGGGTAGCCATCCACGTGTTACTTAGCAATTAAGTTAGAAAATTTTACCAAATGTCCAACTGCACAAATTGCAAGGTACAAATTAAATAATAAAAAACAAAAATTATAAAGATTTCATAATAGACACAGTTGTCTTCTATAGAATAATATTATAAAATAAAGATATAGAAACTTTTCTATATAAAAACATACTTCTTTATACCAAAAATTATTGATTGATTACCGTTCTTCAACCGAATAGTTATCACTTTGTCTATGGAAGAGTCAACTATCATTTTGTCTATGGAAGAGTCAGTTATCATTTTGTTTATGAAAGAGTCAATTATTTCGTCTATGGAAGAGTCAGTTGTCATTTTGTCTATGGAAGAGTCAATTATTTCGTCTATGGAAGAGTCAGTTACCATTTTGTGTATGGAAGAGTTAGTTATCATTTTGTCTATGGAAGAATCAATTATTTTATCTATGGAAGAGTTAGTTATCATTTTGTCTATGGAAGAGTCAATTATCATTTTGTGTATGGAAGAGTTAGTTATCATTTTGTCTATGGAAGAATCAATTATTTCGTCTATGGAAGAGTCAGTTACCATTTTGTGTATGGAAGAGTTAGTTATCATTTTGTCTATGGAAGAATCAATTATTTTATCTATGGAAGAGTCAGTTACCATTTTGTGTATGGAAGAGTTAGTTATCATTTTGTCTATGGAAGAATCAATTATTTTATCTATGGAAGAGTTAGTTATCATTTTGTCTATGGAAGAGTCAATTATTTTGTCTATGGAAGAGTCAGTTATCATTTTGTCTATGGAAGAGTCAATTATCATTTTGTTTATGGAAGAGTTAGTTATCATTTTGTCTATGGAAGAATCAATTATTTTGTCTATGGAAGAGTCAGTTATCATTTTGTTTATGGAAGAGTCAATTATTTCGTCTATGGAAGAGTCAATTATCATTTTGTGTATGGAAGAGTTAGTTATCATTTTGTCAATGGAAGAATCAATTACTTTGTCTATGAAAGAGTCGGTCATCATTTTGTTTATGAAAGATTCAATTATTTCGTCTATGGAAGAGTCAGTTGTCATTTTGTCTATCGAAAAATCATCATTTTGTCAACCGAAGAATTTTATATGCGTCAGTCTGAGAATCAATTATCAACATCGAGATCGAATAAGATTTGAATTCCCGCACATAGCAGGTTAGGCGAAAGTGGAGCTTATTCGCATATCAGTTAAATATGAGTTAAGCTAGCTTCTCGTCGGCAACTAAATAGAACGTAACAATATATACAGATAATAATTGTTGATAATAATTTTTTTACTCTTCTCTACTTTAACTCACAAAAAATACCAAAGTTGTTATTTAATTTAAAAGTTATGTAAATCTAAATCAGCGTACTGATCCGATAATATACAGTAAGCCCATCGAACTCACTTTCCCGTCGCTTCGTCCACAAATCGGCTTCGAGGTCGGAATCGGACCGAGTCGAAGAACTTCGAGAGAACAAAGACAGGAAAATTGCATGGCATGCAGAAAGTACTCACCGATCTCGCCGACAATGACTCGAACAGAACAGAAAGTCGAACCGCGTGACGACAAGCTGCTTCCTCGTCCGTCGTGAGACGCAAACTGACTGCTCGATCGCACCGAGGCCGTGTTTCTAAGATAATTCGCAAAAACTTTTGCTCCAGCGATTGCTGCAACACGATCAAACTATTTCTTAAAACGTGGACCAGACAACGAACTGGTCGCGTCGCCGCCAACAATAATATCTTGTAACGCGTTTCAAAGAAGAAGATCAGCGACGAAGAATATGGATGACGCTTTTATGAGTGCGGAGAGTTCATGTTTCGCGATTATTATTATGATCATTGGAGGATTGTGTACCGTGGAAAGCCAGCGATCGAGGAATTTTTTGATTTTGATAAAATTGCTCTGGATTTGATCAGGTTTATTGCGATTATGGAGTTCTTCGCTTCTACATATGAAATTCTGAACTCTTCTCTTAATCGTAGCTCGCCATAATTGAACAAAAGAAAATTTGAATAGAATTTAACTGGCAAAATAGAAGTTAAAATATTAGAATAATCAAAAAAGCATTGGTAATACTTTTACAAGAATAATACAAGAAACGATATTTCACGTTTTCTTAGCTCATAATAATAATTGCACGTATTATTTGTTCCAGATATGCAACTTGTGTACTGAACCACGAAAAAAATCATTACGAAGACGTTACTTAGACTCGCATATAATACTAAGCTCTGTTTTGCCAATAGTCTCGTCTGAAATATTTAAAAATCAAGTAGAAACACGTGTTCCATGAAGATCACATTACTCGAGATATAGCAACTACGTTAGCTCGAAAATCTGATTATTAGGGAATTTAAAGCAAGTGTTACCTCAGCCGATGCAACATGTCCGCCCTGCGCGCTACCTTGCAGTATGTCGGTGGAAGGTACCGTTTCGATCGGCGGAAAATCGTCCAGTGTGGTGTCATGGAATCGCCAAAAAGGGGGGTTCGATGTCGCGAATCGAGGAACATCCTCGCGAGATAAGGGATGAAACCGAAGGCACGGGAAACGTTCCGGTGAAACGTTGTAAAAAAATCGATCGGTCGCGTTGACGGTTCGGCCGCGAAGGTGGCAGCACCTCACCACGCGATCTCTCGTGGCGGCGGGGGCATGCATCGATGGCCGCGTTTTTGTTGTTTTTCCGTTCCTTTTTTTCTACTCCCTTTCCATCTCTTCCTCTTGCTCTTGCTTTCTCCGGCTTTCTCGCTCTCTTGCTTGTTCGTCCCTCTATTCTCTCGTAGTTGGCAGATTAGGCTAATGCGATGGACCAGATGAGATATGGGCCAGCGAATCGGAGTACAGTGCCGGCACGGCAGGGGCGTGACTGTACCCTGGAAACGGCCGTGCCCCGGGCCACAGTCACGACGTGAACTAAGTGCTGGGTGGAGCCCCGTCTAGGCACTACCTACTCGATGGAACCATCATCCTCTCCCTCGAATGTCACGGGGCAACCTAATGGCTGCCAGCCACCTCGAAAACGGCGCCAGTTTTGAAATGGTCTCGCGACCACTTCGTTACAAACTTCACCGGGTTCCCTCGTTTTGGCCAACTTCCCACTTGCTACCGGCTATCCTTGCTTTTTCAGTTTAGTCACCAATCCATGATGCGGTACATGACGGTTCAAGTAGCGTGGCATGTAGCAATTCTTTGAAAGAATTTCGCGAAATTGTAAATCGTCTACCTACATAGGTAGCTTCATAAATAATCTTCATCCAGGAAAAGACTAAACGTCTTAACCTAAGCATGATGATAGGATGACAATGTCTGGGCTGATATGTATAATAAAATTTCATGAAAAATGCAACGAAGGTCGGAGACCACGTGGAAATGAATCCATTTGTCAAATCCTCTACACGTGTCTTAAGCGTAATGATCGGTATTTGATGAAAGCCAAGTTCTATTCTTCCAAGGGAACCACACCTTTCATGAATTTCCATTCCAGATTCATCAACTTCAGCTGTTAAAAATACATATATCTTGCATCTGATTCCCATACATAATCGTTCTCCTATATGGTGTTATAACGTTGATCCATTGATATGAACGATAAGTTTCATTATAATCTACAATTTTACACTGCATCGCCTGGAACAGTTGAAACATTCGTTACACATTTGAAGAATTGTTATGAAATCTAAAAACTAAATTTCTAATTTGAAATGTCCTCGTCATCGTGCAATCATCCAGCAGCAAATCTACCCTCGTTCCACCATTAGAAGAGAAAGCAAAGTGGCGCGAACATTTTGAGCGGATAACTTTTTCTTGAACAGCGAAAACAAAGTGGGAAAACGGTGCGAAAATGGAAGAATACCGAATGAGAAAAAAGAAGGGAGCAGGAGGAGAAAAAGAAAAAGCGTAGCTGGTACAAGCACTTTTCAGTCGATCGGGCTTCACCGGGTATTTTTTCACGTCCGTTTGCCCGTTTCAATCCCCTGTTCGAGGCCGCTCCTCATCCATCTGCCTACCGATATTCGTCCGGGGCCATATCTCCCGGCCACTTTTCAATTTCGTCCGACGAATTTCCAGTCCCTCTCTCTTTGCCTGCAACTGCTAGCGCGCATCTCTCAATCTACACGGCCAATTCTCCAGAGCATAAATCCGGCAAGTTTTTATTATTTAACGTTCTTTTGCTTTTGTTCGAGGGTGGCCAGCAGTACCTGCTAGTACGTATCAAATGTTGACGCGAAGAAGAGAAAGGGGATGAAAGCTGGACGAAACGAAATTTCTGACCTGACCAGTCGTGGACGCTCTCTGCCCCCATGGGGATACTGCACACCAGCGTCATCGGGATATACAGGCTAATTGCGAGAATGTTTTGTTGGCCTGTCGCAACTCGAGACCATCTCCCCTTACAAGGTTTTGCATTTAGCCTTTGCGTATCGACGACACGTACAGCACGAAACTCCGCGGAACCAGCTGGGAACCTGCTACCCCCGTCGACCCTCGCTAACTTCGCTTTAACGCGCTAATAGACGGCCCTGCAACACGGTGAAAGTTGCTTTCCCGCAGTCTCAGTCTTGGCTGACAACGCCAAGGAAACGATAGATTGATCGCTATCACGAGAAAAGTTGGCCAAACAGGGTTGATTCTACAAAGTAGTTAGGATCCGATGGTCTGCTACTTCTACATATAAGAATTCATTTCTTGAAGAATTCAAATACCTTTGAATGCTTGCAACTATCGCATCAGAGTTTAAGTAGCTTTACCAAATATCATAGCGTTTTTATATTAAGTCTTATTAAATTGTAGATTTACTTGAAAACAAGATGAAGGACTAGCAGATCCAACTCTTACTGATCGCCTCTTACTGATCAACGAAGGATATTGCGTTAAACGGAAAGGATCGTGTAGAAAATGAAAGCCGATTGAATAAACATAAAAAGAAGCGGAAGCTTTGTGCTGGTTCGATCGTCGAAATATAATTCTCGCGGCGTGCAGCAGTCTGGTGGACGCGCGCGTCGATTGATTCGTTAATTAAGTCGTGGAAATACTTTTGCACGCATGCGACAGGACGTATTAATCGTCGAACGCCGGAGGTCATATATTGTTTGTGACGCTTTAGACGCGAACATTGATTGCGAGAGAGACGCCGGCGTCGGTCGGCGGTTTGCAGAGGAGAGACGCTGCTCGGGGGAGCACCGCCGTGTCCCGGGGTAGGAAAGGAAGGAGAGGGAGCGGCGATATTATTGATTTATGTCCCGTTCTACGTTATGTATTCTAGCTCCTCCACACCGGTGCCGAATGATCCGAGGCAAGTGCCACCGTTTTCCTCGCACTCAGCCTTCGACTTTGAATATTTCCACTTATCCCGCACGCTTATCTCATTCCGCCAAGTACAACTTTTACTTTAACGACACTCTTGTTTCCTTCCGAACTTGCTTCAAAATATCATTCCAATTGGGAACGTTTGTTCTAACAGGAATACCAAGAATCTGTTTTACAAACTTAAGGATGAACAGTTTTAATTCTATTAGAATCGATAGTTCAGTTAATGGCTCTTAAAGAAGAATTTTAGTACAAATTAGTACAAGTTTGGTAATCTAATTCTTTGAATAGAAAATACATTCGTTACCTATATGCATATAGATCCTCCTGAATAAGCCCACTGACAATTCCTTAACTTCCTCACCTTAATTGTCTGATCAAGCTATACCAATAGTTGAGCTATACCTACTAATTACGAAGAATTTCAATATTTACAAGATTAGTACAAATTAGCACAAGTTTAGTAATCTAATTCTTTGAATAGAAAATACATTCGTTACTTATATGCATATAGATCCTCCTGAATAAGCCCACTGACAATTCCTTACCTTCCTCACCTTAATTGTCTGATCAAACTATACCAATAGTTGAGCTATACCTACTAATTAAGAAGAATTTCAATATTTACAATATTAGTACAAATTTGGTAATCTAATTCTTTGAATAGAAAATACATTCGTTACTTATATGCATATAGATCCTCCTGAATAAGCCCACTGACAATTCCTTACCTTCCTCACCTTAATTGTCTGATCAAGCTATACCAATAGTTAAGCTATACCTACTAATTAACTATTGGTGTAGCTTGATCAGACAATTAAGGTGAGAAAGTTAAGGAATTGTTAGTGAGCTTATTCAGGAGAATCCATAAGCATAGAGGTAACGAATGTATTTTCTATTCAAATAATTAGATTACCAAACTTGTACTAATTTGTACTAATCTTGTAAATATTGAAATTCTTTAAGAGCCATCAATTCTAATAGAACTAAAACTACGAAACTATATTAAGCTACACCTACTAATTAACTATTGGTGTAGCTTGATCAGACAATTAAGGTGAGAAAGTTAAGGAATTGTTAGTGAGCTTATTCAGGAGGATCCATAAGCATACAGGTAACGAATGTATTTTCTATTCAAATAATTAGATTACCAAACTTGTACTAATTTGTACTAATCTTGTAAATATTGAAATTCTTTGAGAGCCATCAATTCTAATAGAACTAAAACTACGAAACTATATTAAGCTACACCTACTAATTAACTATTGGTGTAGCTTGATCAGACAATTAAGGTGAGAAAGTTAAGGAATTGTTAGTGAGCTTATTCAGGAGAATCCATAAGCATAGAGGTAACGAATGTATTTTCTATTCAAATAATTAGATTACCAAACTTGTACTAATTTGTACTAATCTTGTAAATATTGAAATTCTTTAAGAGTCATCAATTCTAATAGAACTAAAACTACGAAACTATATTAAGCTATACCTACTAATTAACTATTGGTGTAGCTTGATCAGACAATTAAGGTGAGAAAGTTAAGGAATTGTTAGTGAGCTTATTCAGGAGAATCCATAAGCATAGAGGTAACGAATTTATTTTCTATTCAAATAATTAGATTACCAAACTTGTACTAATTTGTACTAATCTTGTAAATATTGAAATTCTTTAAGAGCCATCAATTCTAATAGAACTAAAACTACGAAACTATAAAAAGGCTTCTATAATCGCAGTTACATAATTAGATCAATGAGGAAAAAATGTGAGTGCAAAGAATAATGAAATCTAACGAACAACTTTACATTCCACTTATCCGCTGTATGGTAACTATAGTAACTGAAAACTTCATTTATGCACCGTCAAGCGCTATATCCTGAACGAAGATCGAAATTACCGGAATCGATATAAGCAAGCGTAAATCGGCGACAAAGTTCCATCGGAGGGCAGCAAGAAAATCGCAAACGATCATCGTTACTACAAACGTCACGAAAGTACGCCGATCGAGGGAAGCGACCAACAGGGATATCAATTATCTTCGATGCGAATTACAGTTACGGGGAACACCATGCTGGTGGGGGTAACGGTGGAAGTTGTGCGTGCCGGAAGTTAGGCTGCGCTCGGCTAGGGGCAGAGAGTACGAAGACAGGGGCAAGAAGGGCGGTAAAGAGAGAAAGAGAGCGAAAGGAAGAGAGGGACCTGTGAACGAGAAGCGCCGAAAATTGATGCATTCCCTATGCAAAACAGCAGAAGCACGGCGCTAGTAGTAGCTGGACAACACGCAACCGAGAATCCTCTACGGTCTCTCTCCATGGCATTCTCTCTCCTCGTCTCTCTTTCTCGCCGCTCGTCCGTCTCGCCTTCTACCACCATCAGCGGCTCCGTCACCTACGTCCTGAACAGAATCGAGAGCGGTATAGGAGCAATTAACACTCTATTAACACTAACGACGCTCATACATAACAACGGTGCCGCAGGGATTGAATTTATGGTCTGTTAATGGGGGTTACTTTATGCGTTATGCAGTCGTACGCGCGTCACGACGCCTGGACGGCCTCGCGTAAATTTCGCGACGCCTGCAGCGCGCGGTTTTCTTCCTGCGCCAGGATGACACGTGGAACGGCCCTGATCTGTGGGCCGAACCCGCTTGTTGCAGATTTTTCCTTGACAACGGGGTAATTGTAATCCTCGTGGGGGGCATGTCTGAATGTTTTATACGTGGACGGAAATATTCTCCCAATGAGAGTAAAATAAATAAAACATAGATTCGAAATAATAGATTAAAGAGTAGACTCCGCTGATAAGAAATCAATAAACCAAATAGGAATTACGCAGTAATTAAAATGTTCTTTAATTTGCCAAATTTATGAAACGATCGCTCACAGTTCGCGAAGCGTCGATGACTCGGTTTAAAACTCAGTGTAATCATCACCGGGCAATTTCCATTCCCAAACGGTGTCTGATTCGGTTGTAGGATACCGGGAAAGGGCGAAAGAGGAAACAGGTGTACGCGTAATCTCTCTTCGGCGAAACGCGAGTAAACAAGAAAGTTAGAGGGGCTCACCGTTCGTCGAGTGCGGCGGAGTCGAGTGCCAAAGTTCATCGTGAGATCCTGCCCTCCTCGCGGCTAAAGGAGACGCGGCAAGGCCGGTAAAGTGATAAAGCGGCCATAAATTCTGACCGCCATCCTCCCGCCGAGCCCCTCTATCTTGCCGGCTCTTCACTCGACCGCCTCACGCTTCTCCCCTTCTTCGTCCGTCTATCCGACTATCTCTTTCTTTTCTTTCCTTTCCATCTTCCTTCCTCTTCGCCTCCACCTTTCTACGTTGCAACAACCTGGATGCACCTGTAACAACGGAATTGGCAAAGGTCAGCACGTGCATTTCCTCCTCTTATGTTACGCTCTTAGATTATGCTCTTTAATACTCACTCGATGATGATTCTGCTTCACGTCCTTGATAATCTTCAGACCTTCTAATCGTTGTCGATCGTCGAAAGTGGCAATTATTCGATTTAATTTACTTTGACAATTCATTGTTGATATTTGAAAGGTGTTGAATATACGTTTTAAGATCCTGTTTATTTCTTTGTTTTATTTTTTATTTGTTTGTTTAAGAGAGTTAATTAGATGAACGAATACTTACCGTTAGGTACTGTTCTTTAAAATAGATTTCTTATGTTCAATGGATGTCGGTTGTTCAAGCAGATCTGGATAGTCTAATGACCTAGCAGCGAGTAATTCTACCGGCAGAACGTCCTTGACCATAAATAACGAAGGGAGACAAACCGTCAATTGACCTGACAGACGTTCAAGTCGACACGGTTGTTTGATCTTCACCCACTTCTCGATTGCACTCTCATAACTCGAGAACGAGACTGCATCGAGCCTTCGAATTTCCACTTACGTATATACATATTTCGGCGTCTAGCAATTGCACGAAATGATTTCATCATTTGATATTAAATATCAACAAAGCTGAAATTCGAGAAGCTGAGCAAAGGCAATCTTCGTGGGAAATTTCATTAACGGATCGAACGAAAGAGCGATGGAGTGAAGCAGCGCTGAAATAGGAAGGGGAAATTAGGTCAGGTAAAGACACATGGAATTCCACGTGGACAAAGCGAGAATAGAGACATCTGTAGACGTATAGAAGAAACCCGCGGGCTGTTACAGCTGCAGTTCGGCGAAATGTCGAAATCCAATATCGCGGTGTTCCAGGCGTACCACCGGCCTCCTCCTAGAAGCTAGGCACACGGTATGTTCGTTGCAGCGCAGGGGCGAACAGACAGAAATCCCAATAAATCATCCCGTCACGAGCCGTGAGCCAAGGCGGAGCCTCTTGCCTCGTATTAGCCAATAATAATCCTCTCCGAGGTGGAGGCCATCTTGGATTATACAATGGTTCCTTCCGCCACAATTCGTATAAATGCAACCTTCGGGTTACCGGGCAACCTTTTCGAAGGGTCCCAGTGGCGTAGCGGCGAACCGCCGATATTTTCGTTCGACCGTGAAAGACGTCCAACCGATCGACCCGAATTCGAGCATCGTTCCGGCACCACCTTGCCAAATACGTCACACGCCACGAATTAGAGCGACGTATAGTTATCAATCATCGGAATTCGAGACCACCCTCCGACGATGATTATCCGATCGTTCTAATTTCAATTTAATTTCAACGAGGGACATTGAAGTTAATACGATCGTCGAATTCGTCCCTATATCTTATCGTGATTTGGTGTATCGTTTAAGTTACGAGATATATGGCCGATGAATTTAATGACGTCTCATGATGATTACTAAGGCGTTGTAAAATGACAGATGGTAATTATAGCTATTTGTCTGCTATATTCCAAGATACAATGATCATGAAGATGGTCTCGAACTTCAAAACCAGTAGCGTAATTATATACCTGCTGCTGACATTAAAATAAAACAATCGACGAAGTTCTATCTATCGGTTAATTAATGGAAAAGAGAGAAAGGACGGTACACACGAAGGTACGATGAATCTCGCGAAGCGGGGTCGAACGATCCCAACCGAGCAGTCCACGTGACCGCTTTCAAACACGTATACTCGATCGATAAAGTTCGGTCGGACGTAGAAACGAAAGTTGAAGGAGAGAAAACCATACATTCCGGATGATCCGTCTTTCCCCACAAAAAACCGAGTTTCACACTCTGTTTGATTTTCATATTCAACCACAATTTATTTCTCGATTTCAAACACAGCTATTATAATTAATATAATTATTATTAATATGGACAGACTCTTATATAATATAATACAATATGGTTTAGACTTGTCGACATGATAGCGTATAATACTATTATCGTTTCCCATCGTCATCGTCGTCGCTGTCATTACTCATAATACATAGTTCATTCGCGTGCATATCGTTCGTCATTGCAATCGTATCGTTATTATCGTAATCGTCGTCACCATCATCGCCATCATTATCGCCGTCATCGTCGTCATCGTCGTTATCATCATCATTATCATTATAATCAACATCGTTCGCTGACATACATTTTTTTTTTTTTCTCTCTCATGTGTACATTTAGTTTACATAATGCAGGACACTACAAAATAATTATATACGTTTATCGTAATTCGTAATACTATTATATTTATATTTATATTTATATTTCATATTTATATTTAAATATATATAATTTATATATATATATAATATATATATATATAGATTTATTTTATTTATATCATCTTTTCCACTTATACTTCGGTAAAGTGGCGTTGCCTACATATTTTTCGGCCTGTAGGCACACCCCTATCTAAATGTGTTTCTCTTTTTTTCTTCCGCATCGCGCGTACCCGCTTCAAACGAATGCGTTGTACCCGGTCTTTTTTGTGTGTTGGGCGTGTACTGCTGCGTATGTGTGTACGTGCGTCCGTGCGCGGTTGTTGTGTGTGTACGTGTGTAATATGTTCTTGTACAATATAACATGTACATGAATGTTCCACCGGTTCGGTCGGAGCAATGTGTCCACGTAACACTGATGGCTCGAGTGTGCAGTCGATGTAGCCAAAAAGAAGACGACGTACGTAATTCCAGTACTACGATATCTTAAGCTCTATTCATAAAATCGCATTGGTACGAACTACTTGCACGGATGAATCTGTGAATATAGGTATCCGTAAGTATCGATAACTATAAATACAGATAATGATACAGAGAAGTCTACTACAAATGTGGAATAGATATCTACAAAATGTGATGTTCATCGTTTTTTTTTTTTTCGAGATTTTATTGAAAACAAAGCATAAGAGTTCTACACACTGGAGCGATCACAAGTACATACATCTGGGGACGACAACGTGGCAGCTCTTAATAATATTGTCATCCTTTTACTCTATTTTCCTCGTCACGGTTACAGGCAATCAGACCATCGGAGGTGGTCGAATCGTCCGTATTGCCATGGCGGTGCTCGTAGTATATCGTTACAGTACCGTATCAATAAATAGTAATTAATTAGTTCTCTGCTACCATTACTTTGTAATCCTTTTTAGTCTATTAAACAGGTACCTACTTTACCTACGCGGTATCGTATACAGTGGTCGCGGCTCGCGATTCAATGCCACGACGTCAGACGTCGCCTTTCACATTGCCCCGCCGATAAAAAAAACCTCGTCGATGCGCCCATTTCGTTCGCGTGCAATTATTTACAATGCTTCTCTTGTAACAGCGTGGCCCGTGACACAAGACTCAACATCGCCGCGTCTCAACAAAAATCGAAGCACCCTCGATAAGTACTATTGTTTCTTTATTCTTCCCCGATAGAATTTTTTAGAAGTAAAAACCTTGAATCAATTGTCTAAATGACGACCTCGACATGTACGAAATTCTATTCGTAGCACACGAACCTCGCAATACTATTTTAATCGGATACGTTTTAAACTGTTATCGTGTAAGACACCGTTTTCGTCGCGTGTTACCGGGTCTATCAGTCTTCACACAGCGGAATTATTATCAATGAGACCGCGCGTTATAGGAAACTTTTCGTTGAATTGGAAAAATCTTTTTCTGAAACAATGACGATGACTTCTCAAATTGCAGCCGAAAAAAGCAATACCCGTTACTTTACAATTGCCTGTATATTTACAAATGCGTTGAATGTATAGCGACCGAGTCGTCGAACCACATTTTTAAACGCGACATCTAATTCAGACATCTTTGTTCAGACGATACGACGCTGGGCGAAAGCATAAGTACTCACACTTCTATACAAGTTTCTCGATTTGTGCGAAAACGATTTTTTTCAAGAATAAAACCAATAGAAAAAACACCGGTTAAAGCGATGTAATTGAACAGAAGTTTAGGGATATCACGGCGCGTATGTCCTTATCGAGCGTAGCAAATTTTCCACTATTTTACCGATATGAAGTTGTAAATCCATCTTTAATTGTGTTTTCGTTTTGGCTGTCAGTCCTTTTTTTTTTTTTTTTTTTTTTAATGTTTTCGTTTGTATCGTATAAAAGACGGTTAATTGAATTGTACAGCATGATGAACGTTTTTAAGTTACAGCACTCGGGGTAATGGATTTCGCTTTGACTGAAGTAGAGAGGCGATGGACTACCCTTCCTCCTTTTTCTCTTTACATATTTCGATAGATATACAGTACCTAGAAAGGTATACGAAACTAACGACATCTGTCTGGAGATTGACAGGTAGTCAGGAACTCTTCGGCGCATGGGCGTGCGAGGACGTGGTATATAATTATTTTCCAATTATGATATTGTTTTTCGTAGCAAACTACTTAAGAACATTGTAAACCAGTGGAAAAATGAGCTTCGAAATGTATAATAAATATATCCAACAGTATTCCTCGTACTATCGTAAGTATATACAATCAAAGTCGAATTTGACAAGTTAATATCATATTAAAACAATAACAACGAATGTTTAGAACGTACCTATAGATTTTTATCGAATCACGCACGATATATGTAGTAAAAAATATTTATTGGGCGATTATTGGAAACAAAAGGAAATCCATTTCGTTACACGCAATATGGTAACAATAAATATTACGCGGTACTACCTACATTAATATGGAGGATACCAAAAGCTGCTTATTTCTTATCAAGCGTTTTAAATCCTCTATCCGATAGGTGGTGTCTGCGAGCTCCCCAAATAGACACTGACTATATACACGATCGCAAACCCCACGCTAGTTACTTAATTGCGCATTGCCCATGGTACATAGAACGGCGACCGAAAGTACTTTTTCGACCAGATGTTTCTTTCGTTTTTTTCCATGACCATCGCCCCCGCCCGCCGCAACCGATATGCCCGTTTCCTTAATTCTATTTAATTATCATCTTAAGACTTAGGCTTTAAACGTTAACCTTATCGATTAAGCGCTAGCTTAGTGACTCACTTCGTACGTACGCACATGTTGCTATCGTTATTTTTCTCTTTCTCTTAACTTCACTCCCTTCCGCTTAATCCTCTTGCCTCTTCGCTTTACCTTACCTCTACACACAATCACGGTACTCTCGCATCTTTCCTCTCTTTCTTTCTTTTTCACTCTTGTTTAAATTACGTATATCTGTTTAATTTTTACGCGACTATATAAGAGTAAAGATAAAATATATAATTTGCATTTTACACATTCCAGTTAACGCTAGGAATTCACTTTTTCCGCCTTATCTCTTCTTTCTTTTTTTTTTTTTTTTTTTTGCCGCATTTATACATATATATTTACTCTATATAAGTAGTAGTGTGTGTTCGCTATCCGATGGATACAAAATTCTCACTTTAAGCTAAACTGGCGTTCACGGCGATCGCTCGCGGCATGTAACAAACTTCACAACGTTCACTGATTTTCTCTTTCTAGAAAAATCTTTGTGTTTGTTCCTTTCGTTCAAAATTGCATTTTTATCTAAACGACGGCTGATTTTAATCAATATAGAACTCTGAGTAACACGTGTGTTAAACGGTGACGCGTAATTATTGCACAATTCTGTTTTTCCACGTGTCACGAATGATCGTTGGCAAGAGAAATACCGGTGATAAATTTACCAATAAAGACCAAACAAATTTTTCTTGTTCCTACACACCCAACAGGACCTTGAATAAGCAAGAACGATAATAAGAAAATTTCTGATCGATTGATTTGACCTACTGCTATGAACATATGCTACCATGAATTGAGACACAACAATGTGAACGTGTTTTTGCCAATCAACTAAACATTCAACGAGGATTAATGTAGCTAACCTATGTAGAGTGCCCGGCGAGAAGTCTCTGCGAAAACGGTTTGTCAAGCCAGGCATTTACGCGTGAAATTTCGCCCGCACTGTTGACCACTGTGTCGTAACAGTTGATACTATGATGCAAGAGTAATAAATACCTCCTTTGTCTCGAAAGCCGCACCCTACGCTTCAATGCCGGCCATTACCTGGCCTACATAGATGGTATCACTGATTAATGCAGTCAGAATTAACACATGTCTCACTTACCTACCGCGAAACGCGCAAAAACAATATCCAAATCATATATGAGACTAATCGATTTGTCGCAAACATTGTAATCAACAACACAGTGGGAGACACCTTATTTTTCGACAAGAAAGGAAGAAAAATTTGCTAACCAACGTGACGCGCGAGTCGAAAACTGAATCGATTGACAAAGAACAACTAATCGAAATCGATGTCGATCGACAGACAGAGCTGCTGGTGAGAAAACGGTGAAACAAAAATATTCATGGTTGGCAGTTGGATGTACATATGCTGTAAGTATATGTTTTGAGAATATTTAATGATTAAACAAATAAAGTGTGACAGTTTACGTTAAACTCAATAACAAACATAATACAAAAAAAGTGTATATAAGCATTTTCTTATAAATAACTTTCGATGTGAACGATACGACGAAGATAATCTTATTCTAACCCGCAAAATTATACGACTACCTGGCCTGGGCACAATTGAACAACGAAATGACATAAGGGTAAAAAGGATACGTAGTAATTCGAGGTAAGTAGATTAGAACAAGAATCAAAGATTTGTTATTTATCGCCGGTGTTCCTCTTTCGTTAAAACTTTCACGAAAAGCCATATACCGACAACGACGCGGAGGCCCTCGACGGGCTATCGAGCTTAATTGACGCCAATTTGCCCGAGCAATTTAGAATCACGACCTCTGACCGTAAACATACGGGTTTCGACGCTTCCCCCCGAAAAAGGAACAACTGTCCGCAAAAGACAGCGAGCGATCGTCGACGATCTTCCGTTTTTCACAGTTCGTTGCTCCTCAAGGACAAAAAGTTATATATAAATAAATCTCTCGAGAAAGAAAGGCCGGCCGGTGCCCAATCGATGCGCGTGCGCGAGCTGGACCATGTATTACGTATATCAGTTTCATATATCTCCAATTTTTTTCCATTTTTTTTCTTTTTCATGATCGTTTCTCCTTTTTATTTTTCCCCATTAATACGAGAACGGGCCGGAAGAAAGTTCACGGGACATCGTTTCGCGTCCCACGGGAACATTCTTCGAACCCGTGCGATCTACATGTAAACGAGATTTCGCGAAATCCCCAGATTATTTCCTCCTATGTACATTTATATTCTTCTTTACCTTCCCCCTCTCTTTTTTTATCGTTTTCTGTTTTTATCCATTTCATTTAAATACCGCCTTTTCATCGTCGTCATCGTTTATACATTATTACGTATTCGTTAATTATCGTTTATTACGTATATCATTAAATTGCATGTATACAAGGTATAAACTAAATTATGTCGATCTAGGTTTTACAACACAGCACAAGAATTCGCCGCGGCGGAGTTCTCCGACGTGTCCTCGGCCCGATAGATAGACACGACGATGTCATCGGCCAGGTCACGATCCGACCTTATCGATCCGTCATCGATCGCAAGCATTTTTATCGACCGGCCCCCGGACAGATGGTGCGTTTGGCCACTGCTTGGCACACTTAACGCAGTTTCTATGGGCGCGAAAATTTGAATAGACTGGTTTTACGTTTCAACAAACATGCAAGGAAAGAAAACTAGGGTCACAGTGGACATGCGTTCGAACATGTGACCAGTGACCGTGCATTAACAACAAAACTGAAAGGATAAAGTCCGTTAAATTTCATTCATTTGAAAATCTTTTTACTTGCTTGCAAATAAATGAAAAAGCCATTTTGATTTTGTATCTTTGTTTCAGAAAAATAATTTCTTTAGATACGCACGAATGAAAATTTTAATTGAACATATAATAAACTTGAACAGTACGGTCTTTTGAAGAAACTATGAAGATGCTGTTGAATTTTCATTTCTGCTCTTTTTGAATATCTTTTTTACTTGAAAGAGAGACGGGAATGCTTTGAAATAAGAGCGCGGATCAGGATAACGTTTTCGGATCGACGACTCTGCTTTCTAGAATCGCTGTTAAGGTGCCAAGCGGTTTCATGCCGAAAGCATCCTATTCCAAAAATATGTTACGAATTACATCACTTGGTAACTTGGCCTCGTATCTCGCGGAGCAGTAGTAAATTTTCAATGGTCACTCGCCCCTGAAGATCCGTCGAATTTTGGTTCTAACAAGGATCTATCCGATAAGAGTTACATTTTTTCACCGTTGCTTCGAATATTTACAAGGCGAACGCAAATACTGTTGCGTAAATACGCAAAACGGTTTTTTTCTTTTTTTTTTTTTTTTTTTTTTTTAAATACTTGGACGCGTCATCTACGTTGATGAAAGGTGTTTGCAACAAAATGCGCGATTTCCTTAAGTATATTGTAATATATTCGAACAGCAAACATTATAAATCTCTGTTTTAAATCGAAATGCAGTTTGTATCTTGAATATAAGAAAAGTAGCAAAAAGTATATTTATGACAAGAAAGATAGATAATTTGTGTGTTGACACAATCGGTCCGGACTGTTGGGAAACACCTTTTTACTCAAGTAGCCGCGGTATTTTTTGCTTGCAAACAAGAAATGTATAATTATAACACACAGCGATATATTACCCGTAATCTTTTAGCTACGCACCCGACGAGAATAAACAAAGATGGTTCATTTTGACATGTTCTTCAAGCAGTATACGATCGGAAGAATAAACTTGAGATGATAATTGCAAAAAAGAACAGTTGGAAGAAAATGATGGAACATTTAAAGAGGAAAAAGTTGCGATAATGATGAGACAAAAACATACATACACGAAAGTGCAAGTAAGCATAGAATTTTTGAACTGACCTTACGACGACACTGATGAAGAAATGTCAAGTCGATTCGATTCTGCTCCGGCGGAGGCCTCCGCACTCCTAACAGCACTGTTTTCATTCATTCGATCAGCACACTTGCCGGAGAAAAGGATCCCCCGGTTTCGTTCGACGTATTCGTGATTGGCCAACACTACTGGCAAATCGACAGATCCGATGGATCACCGTAATATCACTGCAATTTAACGGATTGCGTTACAAGCACACACACTGATATTTCACTGGCTTCACGACAACGTAATCGAATATCGCTTTGACTTCTTTTTCTGCGCTCCATCCTCTCCGTTTAATTCATTCGCAACCTCGTTCCTTAACCAGAGATAATGTTAAGTGTGCAGCCGTTCTACCGGAACTTCCTCTGCATTCCGTTCTCTCTTCATCACCGCATTTCCATATCGAATCCTCCCGGCACTGGAGCAACCATTTACACACATTCGAAGATCACACTTGGCACGTTCGCGATTACTAAATAACCCTCGCTGAGCCACCGCGGTATTATAGAGAAAAACCTATCTAAACGATCTTCTAAAGAACACTAAACCGTTCATCTACTCGCTAAATAGAGACACGACTGGACGACCGTCCTTTTTCCGCTAGTTTTCTTTCTTTTTACGATCTAACCGCACTACGAACGTCTACGCGTGTACGACGTGTAAGAGAATAAATAATAAAACGTTTTCCTAACGGATAATTTTTTTTCCACGCGAATACAATGAATTAATCCATGAAAGATTCACCATCGCTTGATCCGCGCGATCACATCGCTCGTTCGCTCATCGTTCTCATTCGTTCGATAAAATTTGCATACCTCGCATTTTCGCTCTCTTTGCTTCTTTTATATATATTTATATATTTATATGTATATATATATACATATACACACACATATATATATACATACATATATATCACTTTACACGTTTTCACAGGCGCTCATACATACTCTACTATACAATTACAAGGACCGATTCGTTCAGTTCGCGTAACTTTCATGATACTCGCGTTTTGTTCCTCTCTTTCTCGTTCATTCTCGCTCTTTCTTTCCACACACTCTCGTACATTTTCTCTCTCTCTCTCTCTCTCTCTCTCTCTCATCTGTCGTTCTTTCTCTGCCAAATTATCTCTAGCATTATAGGCTTTAGTACAATTACATTCGATTAAATGTAATAGAGGTTAACGCGGTTCTGATTAGCATGTGATCCAGTTTTCCTCCGATCCGATCCGATCCGATCCGATCCGATCCGATCCAATTCCTCTGCCACTTCTCCGTTTTCTTCGACATTCCACTACGTGATTATTAGAAGATCGCGCGTCCCTATAAATCTTCATCCGACTCGTTCGTGTGTCCGGTTCCCTTTCCTTTCCTTTTCCTTCCTTTTACTACGTTCCATGTCCTCTCCTTTTTCCACTCGAACCTCCTCCTCTTATTCTCTCATTCCCTTCCCTCTGTCTCTTCTCCTACCCTCTCTTCCGTCTCTTTTCAACTGTCTCTCGCGCGCGCGCAATCTCGCTCCTTATCCTTTCATCCCTTTGTCATCGTTCTGTTCACGTCTTCGCTTCTATCCACACTGTCGGCAACGTCCATTTCTCTTCCACGATCGTCTCTATCCCGTTTATCCCTCTTACGTTGTCCTCTCCTTTTTTGGTACGAGCAACTTGATTAACACGACAAAATAAGCGTCATTGCTGTATGAGTGGGGTGATGGTGGGTTGGGTTGGGTTGGGGTGGGCGTGTGGGTGTTTCAGGGGGTTTGATATTTGGAGATGTATCGGGGCTTGCATGGTGGGGCGGGGGGACGGGGGGCGGCGGGGCTAGCATGGGGCAGATGTGTTTATATGTGTATGTATGTGTAGGGGGAGGAGGTAGTGCTGGAAACAAGGTATTAACGACCCTGAGAGAGATGAGACCTCTTTGGAAGTTCCACTCCTCGGGGATCTCTCAACCCTGCGGCGATGTCTGCGGCGAGATTTCAGTGTCGCCGTCGCCCGAGCCTGGCTCGCCCTTCGTCTTGTTCTCCTTCTTCCATTTCATCCGTCTGTTTTGGAACCAGATTTTGATTTGCCGTTCCGTCAGGCAGAGTGCGTGCGCGATCTCGATGCGCCGCCGCCTGGTCAGGTATCGGTTGAAGTGGAACTCCTTCTCCAGCTCGAGGGTTTGGTATCGGGTGTACGTTTGCCGGCCTCGTTTCCTCTCTGAAACATGGAAATCACCGCACAGATTCCTCGTTAGTCTCGCGTTTCTCCTCCTTTTTCTCTGGCTACGAATATATACTCGTCAGAGATCTGGCGTGAATCGAGGCTGCGCATCGGTTTCCTTCGCGACCAGGTCTCTTACGAGCAGCTTGGATGTAGACCAACTCGCGTCCTTGATCGTACGATCGAACACGCGTCACGTGTAACCGTGAACCCCCGTAATTTTTTCTTCTTTTTTACCGATCCTCTATACGAAAGCTAGATAATACTTCGCAGACACTCGACGGATGCGTGCGCAAGCGAATTACCCTTGAAACGTACTGCGATTTCAAAACTGTTCGTATAATACGCGAGCATTATGCGCGCGCTCTGATTTCGATGTCGTTCCAAGAAACTTGCTTTCACGCTAAAACGTAAGTAGACCACTGTAATACTAACGTGGTTCGTTCAGTGGAACTAGTTTTTTGTTGCAGTTATCCTGCTATCGAGTAACTTGGTATACGGCATAGGATGAATCCTAACCTCTTCAGAACAATTCGAACGCTATTATAAGAGTAACTCCTGTGCTATTTGTTCTAGCGTGCACCTAAAGAGAAGCTCAAGAAAGGGAAAAACGATAGAAGAATTCCCGAATTCTAACGTTCAACGACATTCCGGTCCATTGGAAATAGCCATGGCATAGGGGGGGAGGAGGATCATGGGAGACGCGAAGGCTTCGTTAGGCGGCGCGTATACTCGGCAGGGAGAGCTGGAGGCCGCAATCTGAGATATTTAATGAACGCCACGGCCTGCAACCTGCTTCGGCACGCGGGAAAGTTTTTACAGGCTCCGGACGAAACAAAAATGTCTGTCCAAGGAAGAAAAAGCTCTCGGGGCCGCTGTGGTTCGTAGGCGCAGTTCCGCGTATGATAGATACCTTACAGATATCCGTGACATGATCTGCGCTCGGTGTGGCGGTACACGAATCCCGAACAAGAATATTAATTGTACTTGCCAAGGGAGCAAGGGAAAGGGAGAAGCGCGGACGTACACAGAAAACCAGCTGGACTCTGTATGGAACGAACGTCTGGGACCGCGTGTCCGTGTTTATGTAGGTATTGGCGTGGTGGCCACGTACGTGTGTATGCATACTCTCTTACCAGACATAATCTCAAAGGGTTAGGTTAGCTGTTGCCACACGAGTGCAAGAGGGCAAAAGGAGAATATTTCAGAGTGGTACGAGGGAGAGAAAAAAGAAGAGGGGGCGAAGGGATGAGCAGCAGCGAGAAGAGAAGGAGCAGAAGGAAGAGGAGAAGGAGGAGGAGGTGGAGTACGAGGAGGAGTAGAAGAAGAAGAAGAAAACTCCTTGGTGAGCATTCGAGGCAAACGCCGCCCGTCGCGCTGTCGGCCGATGAAGACGGATGGCGACTCTCCTCCACAGCGAGAGAGAAAGAGGAGATTCTCTTCTCTTGAAGGGTTTCAAGCGTTGCTCGACCGGACGAAGAGCAACGCGCCAAGGGAAGGAGAGAAACTCTGGGAACATGCCCTCTCCTCCTTCTCTTTCTCTCTCCCTCGGGCTACGCTCTCAAATTAACAACATACCAATCTCTAGCCTTTTCTTATAACTTTTAACCATTTCGCCTAGCTTCCTCTGATTCCCTGCCTGTTGGCGAACAATTACTCTGCATCACAGCCTACAGTTTTTGCTGGAATCCTTCTCGTATCTTAAATACTCGTCCGCTCTGTCCGAGTAAACTGCGCTTTTAAAAATACATTAGAATTAAACTTTCTAATATTACCTACATTCTTTGATGCCCAATTTACAAACGCCGGGGCAATCAACGACGAGTTTGTACGCCGTGCCGTGTTCGAAACCGCAAAATTGGAGTCCTAGCCAGCCAATCAAAGGATGCCCGGGATAAACATAGATCTCGGGTTTCATCAGAGAGGCTGATGAGTCGCGCGCGAACGCGCCTCCACTTGGAAGCCCGGCTTATTAATGTTCATTCGTCAGCCGGTTAATAAAGGTGCCTCTTGAAGACGGTGTACGCCGTCTAACCCAGAAGATCATCAAAGCGTTCACGGAATAATGAAATGGTGTCGAGTCACGCTCGAGCTGGTCCGTGCCGATTAGTTCGTGCCTCTTTATCGATAACACTCTCCATTGCCTAATTGCAAGAGAATCCTCGATCGAACGCCATAGAAGGCAATAAATACGATGTAGAGATCGACGAATCAGATTTCTATAACGATCGCGCTTTGAAATAAATCGTCGACTAATGCCAAATGGTAAAAGAAGAGGTTCAAGAATAACTAATTTGTCATTAACGTCGATTACATTCGAAATCGAAGCGGACAGCGACGAATAGTGAGAAAATATTGAAATAAAGATTCTACGTTCGTTTGGTACTAATTGCCTTGTTATAAAATACCATGCAAATGCTACAACGAGAAACGAGAACGATAACGTTAAAAAGCTGGCGAGAGTAACTATTATATCCTAATAAACGAAAGAGCGCGCAAGGATATTGCCAATATCCTCTCTCTCTCTCTCTCTCGACTTACGTATGCAGCTGTCTGTTTCGGAGAGTCAATCGATTCCAGCGGCGAAGACTCGAGAATCTTGATTAGCCGCTGCTGTCCGCCCGCTGAATTAGACATCGGACTTTTTCTCGCCATGCGTCGAACATGCGAGCTTAATTAAACAGACGTTCGATGGCCAAACGTGAACAGAAACTTTGATCGGCCTGTGTGCAAACTGCACACACAAACTTATGGAAAACAAGCTATTCGAATTTTCAAGCTGTAAGGACAAGGAAAATACATTGGAGTGAAAAAAACACAGGAGGAGAAGTTCACGTGCTAAGGAATTGTGCAGTAACAACAATGCACGTTCATCGCGACCACGTGACAAATTACAAGAAACGATATAAGGAACTTATAAAAACGGTAGTTTTTAGAGCTGTGGCGGACTGACTGGGCCCGTGATAGTTGTATAATAGTTGACTGTAGAATAATATATCGCTACTAGGGGGGGGGGGTCTTAATTGTATTTATTTTCCAATTATCGTATCGTGGAAGAAAAATATCGGAATACGGGTACCGGGGGATTCGAACTTGGGTCCCGAACGTTCGTAACCTAAGACGCTAACCACTGCGCTATCGTGGTCCGGTTCTAGTTAACGTCTACTGGCGGTATTTGTCGTCGAGTGTCGCCAAATGGCAAACAGATGCACGATACAAGCTACGATCGTCCAAAGTTGAATTATTCCGTGAATGTTCGATGAATGTTTCCTCCTTTTCTTTTTCCTCCTGTTCAAACGAAGATATCAAACGTAGGGTGCAATACCGAATGCTTGAATTGTATCGGCGCAAGCCAGTCCTTGGAAAACGGTGTGAAAGCGTTATCAAGGCGCAACATCTCCGGCAAATTAATCACCGGTATACATTCTTGCCGGCTGAAAAGAAATTAATGGCGTTTTCATTGTACGAACGCGCCGTGGGAAACACGATGTAGATAGCGAGGGTGTGAGATTTTCTTTCCTAATGGAATATCGCGAGAAGGAAGAACAGCTGAAACAACGACGTATGACAAGGTATCTCGGTAGGTCCGGGCAACCCCGATTCGGATATAACGATGGCGCGAAGAGGAACTTTTTTCTCGATCGAAGGATGGATGTTGCGAATGAAGCATAGTGTGTAGGGCGTGTTAAAGAGGTCGATAACAAGAAAAGCTAGCCACAACCGTCGGTTTATGTTGAACCGGCGTTCTGATGGCGTCGTAGCCGTTGCTCTCTCGCGGACGGAGGTGACTTTAAACGCGGGGCAATAAATTAACGGCGTTGGGTTACGCAAGGATCAAATGTCCCCTGGAGTATGCCCGAGAGATTTATGGGTCTGCCTTCACTGGCGCAGCATGAAGGAACGGAACGGAACAGAACAGAACGTACACAACCGTACGGCTTATTATAGGCTAGTTGCTCCGCTTCTCTGTTTCTCTCTCTTTCCCCTTGCATCTGTTTCTCTCTTTCTCTGTTGCTTCTCTGCGGACCGACTGGTCTTTCAGACCCGCCGCAGGATACATGCAGGACTTTTCAGATGAACAGCTAGCCGGATGTTGTAACCCGCTAATAAGGCGCGGCCACCACTCGCTGCCCAATTAAGCTAAGCTTTACGTGGCCACCTTAAGGCCAGGCCTTGAAATGCTCTTCGATTAGATACCCTAGATATCCCATTAATTTTATCGCTCGCCCTCTCTCGCTCGCCTCTCCCTATACCACACTCTCCTCGCTACACGAGCCTCTCGGATTATATGACCGGTCGACGTCGCTGACAGAGGTTCAGATTAATTGCGTGGAATCCGGTGAACCACCTTGGAAAACCTTCCAGAACGGGTATTTCGAAGATTCAGTTGCCTCCGTCCGATTCATTCAACTCTGTTGCCGTTAGTATGTTGTAATAGGTGCGAATATATCGGCGAGGAAAAATATTGCCTAAACACGTTGGTGGATTTCAAGGAAAATACAGAAACTCCCGAACGTTTACGTCCAAATAGTCCGCGTCTCTTTAATCCTGAACACGTGATCGAACTTGCAGCCGGTTCCCCAACTCGCGTCTGTCTGACTCTCCATATATTTTAAGCCCGGCAATCCGTCTTGCTTTTTGTATTTCCGTCCTAGGCTGCTTTATGTCACGTTGTTTTCGTTGAACTTTCTTCGCCCGAAGGGGGGGGGGAGGCGTCGTTTTTTCCCCGGCAAAAGGACCGGCAGGCAGCATGGCCTGAGCACAGGGGTCGCGCCACGCAGTCAAGACAAACTTCGTTCAGGAATTTCGCCGGTTGTTTATGCATCGGCGCGGGTACACGCAGGGTCGCGAACTTCCTGCGTCTAAAAACAAAGCCCTGGACGACGTTCCACGCGTCTTTGGTAATCGCCGATAAAGAGAAAGATATTTCAAGAACAGAGACAACTCGCTCTATCGACCAGATTGACGGTCGTTTAGTTTCCTGCATAGAACGCGACCGAGCAAGCTGGACACGATTATTCTCGTCTGAGGAAACTGCAAGCATCCTAAGCTTGGAACAGCCACCTGCGCCAAGATGACTCGTAAAGGACGAGAGAAAAAGGAATTCGACAGAAGTCGCCGCCGGAGTAAGAAGAACGTCAAGTCGACTGACACTCATAGAGGGGTCTTAGAAGCCCTCGAGGAGAGTATCTGATAGAAGGCCTTCCCTCTTCTCCTTCACCTTCTTCTTTTTTTTCTTTTTCTTTCTTTTTTCTTTTTTTTCCTTTCGACCGCAGACGAACAGACAGAACCGGACAAGGAGACGGAGTCTGAAAGCCCGCAGAGCGCCAGAAGGTCGAGATAATGAGCAGCGAGAATGGGCCCCCGATGCGACGTATGCATCTGAACAAGAGAATATTACATTGCAGTTGCTCGTTGTCCTACTTTGTCTACGATCGCCCCTCCGCCCCCTTTCTTTACACCTGCTCATGGATCGAGTTATCGCGGAGGAGCCTTCGCGACGAACAACAAGGGACGATGACAAGGTTACAGGCAATTGGGAATCTTGAGAATATTTACAATGCAAGTTAGGATCAGCAGCGTTTTAACGCGTTATCTTGCGAATACAAGCAATGACAAATGAGGCAAATATATTAAAACGGGGAGTGTTTTAACGCGTTATCTTGCGAATAAGGAATAACGAATGAGGCAAATGTATTTAAAAACTCGAATTCTTAACCGATATTAAATTTGCAGGATTTCAAGAATCCTAAAAAAATAAGCTGTAGTTCGTACGATTGATTTGGACACCAATTTGCCCAAATTTCCAGGTTTAATACGCGAAGGAGCCCGTATCCGAACGGCGTATCGTCCATAGTTGTCTCGGGAGTTTATGGCGGCGGCCCAAAAAGCAAACGGACATAGGATTTCTGTGGCCTCATCCATCATCGTCAACGTTTCTACGCCCTCCTCCGGTCGGTCCACTTCCTCCCTCTCTGTTTCACGGTATACCGTGTTCGTTCGCCTTCTCCTTTTCTGCCTTTCGACCTCGCGTCATTTCCTCCACGCTCCTCCTTTCTTGCCCCTTTGGGTTCCATCTCTTTTTGAATATCTCACGAAGCCGCCATCGTTTCGGACACCAATCTCTGGCGTCTGACACTACGCGAACTAGAACGAACGAAACGCGTTTCGAGATGTGAATGTTGACCGCCATGACCCCCGCCAGCACAGACGCGCATTAAAACTGTACGCCTGCCACATGGTATCTAGGGACTTTTTTTTTATCCTTCCCACATATCGGGGAAAAAAGGGTTACAGGTGCTGAGCGGTTGCGTTTAACCCTCGCGCGTTCTTTCGCATATCTTCGAACAAGAAACGATCAACTGTTTCTAAATTAAAATTTCGTTTTAGGTTAGGTCGGACGAAAAAGCGAAAGAACTTTTATTGCTGCACACGCTTTCCCATTTAGATGGCGTGTCGCAGATCTTCCTAACCTTAGTTTCCAGAGTAGATTATTACACTATCGTAAACGTCCGATGTTTCGTTTCATAGAACAAAATGTAACGTGTAATTGCGTGATAGTAATAAACTGGGCGTGCAAAAATAAGGCTGGTTATACAATTTGATGGAATAATAATACCCGAATATATCTTACAACGCGATAAACGTGAAATATTTGCATCGCAAGTGGCCCGTAGTTAAGGCTGCTATATACTCGATTTAAAAGATGTTGATGATACAGTGTTGCCATGTATCGAAATCTACTATATACAGCAAGATGGCGTCAAAAAAGGTAGCGACGATAAAAGGTTAGGAAACTGTAAAAAAGCAAATAACTAAAAGATGCGCGCCAACATGTGGTATATTTTCGCGAGATAAACGCGGCCACGCGCCTCGATGAACAAACGGCGTCCAGTCTATAAATCTGCGTCCTTAATTAGCCAGATCGTATGAAAAAAGAAAAAAAAAGAAAAAAGGTGGGAGGAAAAAGGAGAAATAAAAGGAGGCAGGGAACGGAGTAAGGGCCATTTTAATTCCTCATTACGCGCACGGGTTATTGGCCATTTACGTAGATATTTCGCGCGATTAATTCGACGGTAGTGCGGTTTCTTCGCCGTGGTACTTTGTTCGTCCGCTAAGCATTCGTGTCAGTGCTCGGATTACATAAGAAATGTGGCGCTCGTACCACGTACACGTGTACGCAATAACGGAAGCCTCACACCTATGTGTATAACTGCACCGCTGCATGCTTATTTGTGAGGGGGGAGAAAAGGGACGAAGTGGAGGAGGGGAGACCGAACAGAACCGGAGGAACTCGATACTATAAATCTTTTCGCGCAAAAGGATCGCAATTATCTTACGTATTAAAAGCGTCAGCGATATCGATAGGCTTTTTCTTTCTACCAAACCGACCAATTCACATGGTTGCACGTTCGACGACGTAATATCGATACATAATTCGAATCAATCGTCGTTGAATCAGAATTTCGTTCTGAGTTTGATTTCGAAAGATAAACGACGATGACGAAAAACGATGAAAAATTTCCTTGTCTTATAATGTAAGATCCGGTGGAATCGTCGAAACGTCACGGTGCCTGCAACTTCTGAATTATAACTTCATTGTATGTTATTTTTATGGTATCGCGATGGTGTTTCATGGGCCCTGGCTACGAGAAATATTATATTTTTTCGTATGATAATGCGTTTCGCAGAATAAACTGAGATAACGCGTATGATGTTGCAGTCGTTACACCGCAATTACCGATGGTCGAATCCGTATAAGCCTGTGCAAGCTAATTTTCACCTTTTCTTTTTCCATCGAGCTAATTAACTTGATCACGAACCCCGAATAATATCATTCTCCGCAATTGGTTCTAATTTTATCTGCTTGGCGAATTAATTTGAAAAAGAAAATGCTAATCAATGAAAGTTTATGCATGTGAGCGCATGCATGCATGCGAACGCAGGATACGAATGACAATGAACAATTTTACCAAAGTTCAGTGTCGGCGCACCCGCAAACTTGCGACGAGGAACGACTAACTTACAACGTCGACAGAATTATATACCTCCGACATGGAAAACATGGTTCGCGTCCGCAACTTATTAATCGCTAACGAAATCGTGGACATCATCTACACCAGCGTCATAACGTTTCAAGTAAAACAATATTTACTAGCAAAGACGTTAAATTTCCTTGGGATATCACTGATCGTGAAAAGGAATGATTTGCCTGAATGAATTTCACCTTTTGAATATTTTTCTTTTCCAATTTAACTACCTTGGGGCCACTTTCGTCAACCTTTTGTCGAGACAAACAGGAATTATCGTGCATTGTAACACGTATTGACATTTCGAAGAATAATAAAAACACTAATTATGCAATGGTTAGGGTTGGTAATAGGACAGAAGCTGTCACGTGACTCGACAGGTGGCTAGGGATATTTCATGAAAATAGTCGTCGTAAGAAATGAAAGGCGGAGCAAAGGGGCACTGTATATAGAAGAAGCTTTCACGATGAAAGTCGTGCACGTTCACGAAGCGTTTCATGATGTTCGGCAGTAAACGACACCGATGCGCGCTCGCATGCCGGGGTTTCGCGAGCCAGCCAACTATGCCGGAATTTCCTAACCTATGTAACGCAAATGTCCCGCGTAAGGTGCCAGGGAATCTCGGCGGTTTCACCGGGCAAATGCCCGGGAGAGCACCTGCATCTATAAAATTGAGCCATGCATTATTCATGGAGTCCTGCTTATAGCACGCTTAGCTCAGCTGGTGTTTTGCAACGTGGAAAGAAACAGGCAGCCACGGCCACGAATGGATAGCTAGATAAATTGATATGAGGTTTATCATGATTGCTAGACCTGTAAGGGTAATACGATCGAGTGGCAAACCTCATGAGCAGTGTTAACCAGAGAAGAACGAATACTCGTGGATAATCGTAGATCGAATTAGTATCGAAACCAGATATGAAGGATGTTTGTTAGAATACATCGACTCTGACGTGAGAGCCGATTGATCTTGTTTCGAACGGCTAATAAATACACGATGGATGGAATCGTGTGGAATTACACATATACAATACGGAACTATGTTTATAATGAAATAAAACAGAGAGAATTATTGATACAAAGTTACACATTTTGTTGGTTTTAAATGATCATAGAAGATCCCCTCTGTAAGATTTGTTCGAGGATAGATGGTGCTTCCCATATGAATCATTTTTGTTTACTTACGAAAATGATATGGCGGAGATAGCATGAAATCAATACGGTTACTAAATAAACCACGACGAACGAATACATATATTGTTGGACAACCCATCGGAAAGACTTAAGCGTGCCGACATCTGTGAGCAGATTCAGGCACTCGATCCTCTTTCTTCTTTTGACTGGCAACGAAGAGTATGTATGCACCGGTCTCGTCATTCGTGAACCACACGGTTTATCGGCGAATCAAGCGGGTTGGTACCAGCTTTCGAATCGAACCGAGAGATGGTTTCGTAAGAATATTACATTCTCTACGTCCAACGTAAGAAATAAACAGCCACGAAACGTACAAAAATTCGAATTACACTTACGTGACGGATATCCAGTAAAGAACGATTTTATAAGAGCAGCGGAAAATTCGTGTCTTGAAAGTCGATATATGTAAGTAAATACTTGCGATGATTCGAGTCGAAGAAGCGAAGATTTAACTCGAGCAGAGTTCATCGAGCAACTGAATGCGGCGCTAAGGTAACAATGAAAAATGGGGTCGAGGAAGCCTGACTTTGCAAGGTTAGGACATTTTCTCGGATTTGAAGAATCAGGGCAAGGGTGAAGAAAATAAGAGCAAACACGGTGGAGCGTCGGAACCTGTGCTCTTACCCAACCCGGGACAGATACCTCCGGGTTAACGGCTATTATCACTTGGTTATTGCTGCCATAAATTCTCAGCTCATTATTCCGAAATTACCCGTGCGATTCTTCGCAGTCACGGTCGACTCCCGCAGATTTCCTAAAGCTTTCCTTACGCTACAACCCTATATTTGAAAAAGCAGGTGGTATTTCCTGTTCCCTTGAATATATTACGCTCAGCTTCATAAAGATCACGAAGAGACTGGAATTTCGTCTTCGCGGAAAGTACTTGGAAAAAAGAAATACCAGTTCGATATACTAGATTCCTGTCCAACTAGTAGACAGACGATGGAAGGTGAGTGAAAACAAGCGAACTAGTTCAGCATACCATTGAGTGGAAGCAAGCAGCCGCGAGTTTATCATGGGAATAAAAGTGGATGAGCGGAGGCTCTGCCAAGCCGTGGAGCCAACACGGGCACAGTCAGCAAGAGAACTTTTATGGGGAGGTATACGCTTACGTGTGGTGAAACCAGCGAGAGCTAAAAGGTCAGGGCAATAAATAACTCGGGATGTCGGTATACCTAGAAACTGGAGACATTATGCCAATCTTGGCTTGCGAACCGTACGAATGTGGTCTAGTTTTACCTACTGTTGCATAAATCTGAAAGCGGCCGACTACCTGCCGTCCTCTCTAGAAATCTTGCTTTCTACCCGAACCTTTTGGTCACGCGGGAAAATCCTTGAGCCTATTTTCGACAATCGCGTCACGTATTATCTCCTCTCTGACTTTACGAACGTAACATTTCTCTTCTTTCTTTCTTTTTCTTACTTCCAGATTCTTTCCTTCGAGGTAACCGTCGCTGTTACCTCGATTTTTGAAATACAGCTAACCAGCAGGGTAATTCGAACGCAAATGGAAGATTCAACATGGCTGCTTCTCGATTTCCACTAATTTACCGGCATTCCTAATCCGTTACATCTACAGACCAGGTAACGTTTTCGAATGATTGTACCGGATAATATTTATCGCGAAGTCTTCTTTTACCGAATTCGATTATTATTTTCAATCAGCTAAAACGATTTTGTGTATTTCGAGAGACTTCAAATTCTCCATATGGCACACATCGTATGTTACTGTAATATGAGGTTACATCGTATGCGTCAGAGACATCTTAGCAAACGTGAAAGCTCCTAACCACGGTCGCGTGGATATGTATACACTTTTTCCACGATTTTAACGCAAGCAACATCCACATTTTGAACATCCACATCGAAGCATCTTACCGAATTGACTTCTCATCCACGGGTAGAGCGGACTTGGTAGGTTGGCAGTGGCCGCACCT